>OX383960.1:21352202-22602202 GCA_947532105.1 Athrips mouffetella | reverse complement strand
TTACATTATTTATAACTCAAGAACGGCTTAACCGATTTGGTTGAAAATTGGTGGGGAGGTAGCTTAGAACCAGGAAAAGGACATAGGATGGTAATGGCCTACCCCTAGGTAGGAGAATGGTATAACTCAAGAACTGCTGAACCGACTTGGAGTTACACTATTTATAACTCAAGAACGGCTGAACAGATTTGTTTGAAAATTGGTGAGGAGGTAGCTTAGAACTAGGAAAAGGACATATGATAGAAGGGGTAGGGGTAGGAGAACGGTATAACTCAAGAACGGCTGAACCGATTTGGTAGCATAGAACCAGGAGAAGGATATAGGATGGTAGGGGTTGGGGCAGAGGTAGGGGTAGGGGCAGGGGCAGGGCAAAAAAATTGTACTGAATAAAAAAAAAATCTGCTTATAAGAACGGGGTAGGGGTAGGGGCAGGGGCAGGGGTAGCAGTGGGGATTGTCTGAATTTAACTGGGGCGAACCTATACATACCCGTGCAAAGCCGGGGCGGTCCGCTAGTTTATAATATTAACTAGTAGGATTCTAATTAAATTTCGTTGCGAAGGGAATCAAAACTAAAAATAAATTAGCGGTATGGCATATTAATAACTGTGGTTTCGAATTAGTAAATTTTTATAATAATATTTAAAAATAAAAATGTATGTAATTTAATGAAAAGCAAAATGTTGATTACCTTTGCGCTAATACCAGGGGAATCACTATCAAGTAAATATAAAAAGATTGTTTTTCTTAGTTTCACAATAATTGTACGATATATTTTTAACCGACGAAAAAAAAACGGAGGAGGTTCTCAAGTCGACGCGTATATATATATAATTTTTTTATGTATGACCACGCATAACTTTTTACAGAGTAGTCCGATTTTAATAATTCTTTTTTTGTTAGAAAGGGTATACCCCGAAATTGGCCCCATATAAATTTGGAAAAAAAATTCTTACCCTAAGGGCAGGAAAAGAGGGGATGATTGATTGTTCACTGACTGATTGTAATGTATGACCACGCAAACTTTCCGATTTACCCTAAGGGTGGGAAAATAAAATTTATAGTCACAAAAAATTGTAAAATAAAAACTTTTTAACAAAAAAATTTAACCGCCGACAAAACTGAAAAGCAAGAAATAATAAAACTGTTTTATTTAACCTTAATAACAAAGTTCTTAAACTAATGTAAGTATACCCGAGTAATTTTGAGTCGGCGCCGCCGCCGTGCATCACGCTATACGTAATTAATTAATTTGCTTGCTTGGCGCCGACTCAAAATTACTCGGGTATACTTACAATAGTTTAAGAACTTTGTTATTAAGGTTAAATAAAACAGTTTTATTATTTCTTGCTTTTCAGTTTTCTCGGCAATTTAATTTTTTTGTTAAAAAGTTTTTAACATTTACATTAAACACCCTTATGTTTTTATCACCCCGGATATTTTAAGAGGTGGTTCTGTTCATGAAACTAAACGACTTTTCTCAAGGAACATAGGTGGAAATACGAAAAAGAAATTTTGACTTCCCGAGCGTTTATTGAGGCGCTTTGTTGGAGTGTAAACGCCTACACTAATTGTTATAGCAACTGGTTTCATGATACGATATGTTTAATGTACATATTTTACTAGGCATTCCTTCCTTGCTCCTCCATCAAAGTAAATGTCATATCGCTGCTGCATCATTGTAATATTAATCCGCTGTAAATCCGCTCTTTTTATTTCATCACGATTAGTGAATTTTTAACGATTTTAACGATTGATTAAAGCCTTTATATGGAGTATTGCGCTCTACGGCTGTGAAACGTGGACCCTAACGCAAAGAGATAGAGAAAGGTTAGGAGCATTCGAGATGTGGTGTTGGAGGAGGATGGAGAAAATCAGCTGGACAGAAAAGAAAACTAATGAAGAGGTGTTAAACATGGTTAATGAAAGAAGAAGCATATTAAATACTATTGAAAATAGACGAGGGAACATGTTGGGACATCTGATACGACACGACAAATTTTAAAAACTATCATAGAAGGAAAGGTTGAGGGAAGGAGAGGTAGAGGAAGGCCAAGACGTTGCTACATGGACCAGATTAAGGAAAAAATAAATGTCGTGTCGTATCAGAAAGTCAGACAAGTTGCAGAAGATAGGAAGGCGTGGAAGTTACTCCACCGACAAGAGCGTAGCTCTTAAATAAGAAGAAGTGAATTTTAGCCCGGGACAAATTATTGATTAATATTTTTAAATGATACTAACACCCTGCTTAGTCTTGTGGGTAGAGCGCTCGGCTCTAGATCCGGAGGTTCAGGGTTCCATTCCCGGTGGGATCACTGCTAAGCGACCTCCCAAGTTTGATAAGGATATTGCAGGATGAATCACCTGAATTCACCTGATTGTCCGAAAAGTTAGATGGTTCCGTACTTCGGAAGACACGTTAAGCCGTTGGTCCCGACTACTATCTACCGATGTAGACGTTAGTGAGCCATGTCAGAGGCCGTTGGTGGCTCAACAAATCTGACATCAGGGTTTGTGAGGTCGGTCATAGACCTTGCGTGCCCCACACAATGTGATGATGATGAATGATTCAACGATAATACGCAATGTAGATATAATTTTAATCAATCATGAAGATTAAACCACACCGATAAAAGTTTTGTAAAAGTCTAGTATTTTTGGTAAATAAGGTAATCAATTTTCACGACTTTGAAAATTATTTTTCGCCACACAAAATAATCTGTGTAATAAATCTCGTGCCCAGGATTCCAGTTAAAACTAACATTGAAAAACCGGTCAAGTGCAAGTCGGACTCACGCACCGAGGATTCCGATATATCTACCAATAGTATTTTTGAAAGCAATATAATAGTAGTCTATTTTTAGGACCGCACACCTATGTTTGCAAAGGATTTTTGCAGATTGCTAAAAAACTGTTTAACTTTTAGTGAGCTCGTTTTATTTTTGCATAATTTTTACATAAACCTTTATTGACTATAATTCATTTAGATTTTTCGCATTGGTAAAAAAAGGAACCCTTATGGTGCGACTTTGTCCGTCTGTTTTTTTGTATTTTTCATCATAACTTGAAAACATAGAGTCGTTAAAAATACAAAAATCTATTTTGGAATGTTCAAGTGACCCCTTATTCGACCTAGTCACGACAAATTGAAATCTTGTTCCCCTATTTGGGAGGGCAAAATTTTAAAATGTCAACATCTCCAAAGCGAAAGGAAAAATCTAAATTAATTATGGGCGATACAGGTTTATGTAAGATTTTTAGAAATCTGTTAAAAACCTTTACAAATAAATTTAGCTCTCCGGTCTTAAAAATTACTTTATTTCTTCTAAAAATACTATAGGTATACGGAACCCATGGCGCGCGAGACCGACTCGCACTTGACCGGTTTTTTATAATGCGCACGGCCTGTATTCCCGAGTTTACCGTAATCTATTCAAATTGCCAGTGAACATGCTTCTTTTGGATGAGCTTGTACCACCATTACCTCATCTCTGTTTTCAGGGCTAGATTTAGTTTGTGTGCAAGCCAGTTAGATGGTCGTTAAAAAAAACCGGCCAAGTGCGAGTCGGACTCGCGCACTGAGGGTTTCGTACCACCACATAAACATAATTGTATTCGTTGAAATTTCAGTAAGTTAATAAGCTAGATTTTTTGAGTCCGACACGCGCTTGACCAAATTTTATTATTTGTTGTTATTTTATAGCTTATGCACTATAAACATACCAATTTTCAAGTTTGTAAGTGTTCCCGTTTTTAAATAGAACTAAAACAAAAATCGCCTCAGTGACCATCCAACTTGACCCCTCTCTTATATGAATGTTCTTGAAACGGGAGCTCACCACAATTGGTTACCATTAGTTGTGAGAAAAGTTGTAATATTTAATGATTTCAGACTTTTCCCATTATTTGTACTGTGAGACCTAGCTTCTTGCCAAATTTCATAATTTTAGGTCAACGGGAAGTACCCTGTAGGTTTTTCATTTTTGAATAAATGTATGGAGATGAGGACATAAAATGCCATATCTTTTAATTGCGTCCTTGTAAAAAATTGAAATTTTCAGATCTTGTGTGGTTCATGGATCCTAATATATGGTATTAATTTCAACCTGATACCTTTACCCGTTCGTGAGATAAAGGGTCTTGACAGACAGACAGGCAGACAGACAGACAGACAGACAGGCGGACAACAAAGTGATCCTATAAGGGTTCCGTTTTTTTCTTTTGAGGTACGGAACCCTAAAAAGTAGTATGCTTATGATGTTTGAAGAAAAAATATCCTCATTTCGTACTCTTTGAAGAAGAATGCCTCAATTTTAATTATCTTTTCTTCTCAGGACTAGACCCATCTTTCCTCGGCTGGGTGAACCACCCTGACCGCTTCCACCCTGACGATGGAATCTATACAGAAGTTATTCACACAAACGCTGGTGCTCTAGGATATTTAACGGATTTGGCGTTGGTAGATTTCTACCCCAATGGGGGTGAGTCTATGCCTGGCTGCGATTCCCATGCTTGCGACCACGCCAGGTGATATTCCTGATAAAATTTTGAGTAATATCCAAGGAAGTACTAATAGGTCCAGATAATATCCAATTAACAGCCTAATGACTGTGGTCCAACTCATTGCGATAATGAGTTGGAAAGAGTTGTTCCCAGCAGCGCCAGGGCGAGCCCCTGGTTAAAAATTAAATCCAAGCCAAATGTCAATTAATGGCTTTTAATGTAAAGAGCAAACGTCAAAACATGACATTTGACGTTAGATATAATTTTATCTTGGGCATCGTGCTAAGTCTTCAGATTAGGAAAACTGGAAAGATGCCTTGGGGTATATAGTAGGGTAATACTTAGTTTTCAAAAGATAGATATAGATATAATTTTATCTTGGGCATCGTGCTAAGTCTTCAGATTAGGAAAACTGGAAAGATGCCTTGGGGTATATAGTAGGGTAATACTTAGTTTTCAAAAGGAGCAATCTCTTTTAGTGCAACTGTACTTCATTTTGGTAAATTATAATAGTGAAGTAGTTTGTCACAATTTTTTTTTCTTTCTTCAGGAGTTTCCACTACTTCGCTGAGTCTGTGACTTCTGGAGGCTTTATAGGCAGATTGTGTTCTAGTGTGGCTACTGCAATCTTGCAAACCTGCTTGTTGCCTCTGAATCTGGAAATGGGAGGATTGAGACCTAAAACTGGGTATGCGCATTTTCATTCGTTTTAGTAAAACGAGTAACTTTCCAGAATAACAAAATTTTTGCTCGTAATTTTTCTTCAACTTCTCATACTCAAGTGGTTACGTAACTGACACATTTTGTATTTTGTAGAGTCGTAAACGTCAGTTTACTATTATTTAATCTGTGGAGTCGTTGAGCTTGACAAATTGGAGTTTGTAACGTTCTGAAACACCGTTGCGCGTTGGGGAGCGCTGCACATGTCAATCTTGACCTTCTCTTGACTGTACGTAGAGTCAACGACACAAGCTTGACACCCGCAGTGTGACTCTAGCCGGTACGTCTATTCAAATAAGAGCAAAATTAAGTCCAATGTGTCAAGCTTGATGTGCTTTTCCCTCATCATCATCATATCGTGTGGGTTGCAAGGTCGATGACCGACCTCACAAACTGTACATACTGGAAGTAAAAAACACATTTCGAGTAAAAAAAATTCGTGAGGGAAGTTGATTGTTTAATCACTGTTACGTTACTTATACAGCAAGAATTTTTATTGGTTTTACTCCCGGAGCCCAGTAATCTATACATATAATAAAAGAATAGAAACCGCGTGTCTGTACTTTTGATAAATTTATAAAAAATTAGTGTGGGCGATAAGAAACGACTAATAGAACTCAAAAATATGTTTTCTGAACTTTTTGTCTGTCTGTCTGTCTGTATGTTTTCGATAAACTCCGAAACTACTGAACGGATTTTCTCGCGGTTTTCGCAGATAGATTCAGCTTAGCTCTGAGCAACATATAGGCTATGTTTCATTCAAATCGGTTCACTCAATCAGAAGCTACACTAATGTAAAGTATCAAATTGCCTGTACGATTATAACTCACAAACCGATTCAAACTGAGTTTTCAATTACGAGCTTGGCTTACTTTTGTGCAACATAAAAGTTTAGTTTCATTGCAAACGGTTCACTCAGACAGAAGGTACGCTAAGTTTCATGCGGCGGCGCAAATAACTCACAAACTATTGAACGAATCCAAACGGGGTTTTCAATAAACTGTCAAGCTTACATCTTTGCAACATATTAGCTTACTTTCATTGAAAACGGCTCACTCAGACAGGTGCGCGAAATTTCCAGCGGAGGCGCCAATATCTCACAAACAATTTCAGTAAGGTATTTGGCTTACTCCATGCAACATGTATACTTAGTTTCATTGCAAACGGTTCTTTCAGACATAAAATACACTAAGTTTTAAGCGGCGGCAGCAATAACTCACAAACTACTAAACGGATTTAAACGGGGTTTTCAATAACGTGTTCAGCTTAATGCTTTGCAATGTATTAGCTTACTTTCATTGAAAACGGTTCACTCAGACAGAAAATGCCCGAAGTTTCGATAGGCGGCGCCAATAGCGAACAAACTACTATACAGACTCCAACTGGAATTTCCATGACGTGCTTGGATTAGGTACTTCCGTGCAACATATAAGCTTAAGTTAGTTGAAAACGGTTCACTCAGATAGAAGTTACACAAATTTTCAAGCGAGGGCGCGAATAATTCAAAAACGTTTGAGCAGATTCAAACGTGGCTTTCAATAACGCGTTTGGCTTACTCCTGTGCAATAAATAAGCTTAGTTTCATTGCGATAGGTAGGTTCACTCTGACAGAAGATACGTAAAGTTTCAAGCTGCAGAACCAAGAACTCACCTACTGAACTGGTTCAAAGTCAAACGAGGTTTTCAATGACGCGTCGGGCTTCTTTCTGTGCAACATATAAGCTTTATTTCATTGCAAACGGTTCACTCAGACAGAAAGTTCGCGAAATTTTAAGCGGCCGCACCAATACCTCACAAACTACTTGAACGACTTAAACGGGGTTTTCAATAACGTATTTGGGTTGCTTTTGTGCAATATTTGAACCTTTTTTTATTGCCATCGTTTCATTCAAACAGATAATAGGCAAGTTCAAAGTTTCAAGCTGTGAAACCGAGCTGAAATCAAACAAAGCATATAATATAACAGCGTAATTTTTCATTCACCAGAAAAATATTAAGGGATGATTCTGCCCATGAAACTGAATAACTTTTCCCAAGGAACATAGGTCGAAATACGAAAAGCCAAATTTGACCTCCCATACAAAATGCGCTATCAGCTGATGCAGTTTCTATGGGAGGTCAAAAAGGATTTTTGGTGAATAAAAAATCACGTTGTATAAAGCCAAATACGTTGTTGAAAATTCCGTTTGATCCGGTCCAGTTGTTTGTGTAAAAGTCGTGGGTACAGCTAAAGATTGGTAAAATCTATATTAAGTTTTATTGTAAAAATAATAATAAAAAAAATCCTGTTTTGGCATGGACGTGCAACAAATGTAGAAAAAATTATGAAAGTTCTAAAGTCTTGAAAACTAGGAAGTAGGTACTTATAAACGAAATAATTAAAAAAATAAAAAGAGAAGTGAATCATTGTTTTTTGGTATTGTCTTTTAAGGGGAGAGATAAATTACAAAGATTGTACGGAAGTGAAGTACAACAGTTTTGTATGTAGGTAGGTACATGTAGAGTTAAAAGCATGTGAAGCTAGACACGTTGGACTTTGTACCGCTCTTTTTTCAGTAGCCACAGAAGCTAAAGTGACTGAGCCTCAGATTTAGTTAGGCTTTGTTTTGTATAAGAAATAACGATTAATAAATAGTTACTCCGCGTGGAATTTGACTATGATTTTACTCTTACGAGGATAGTGGGCGACCTAACAGTCCACACGTAAACAAGAGGTGTTTAATTTACAAAAATCCGTATTATCGGTACTCTGCATATACCTAATAATATAAAGGCGAGAACTGCACTGTCTGTCTGTTACGCTTTTATGACTAATCCGATAAACCGATTGTGATAAAAACTTGGTACGAAGATAGTTTGAACCATGGGAAAAGTCATTAGCTACTTTTTCTGAACCCCACGCGGACGAAGTCGCGGGCAACAGCTAGTTCTACTAATAAACAAATAATTTTTCAAAAAAAAAATTACTTGTATATTTTTTTTGCCTTTCCATACAAAATGAGTCGATCACGTGACCATTTTGCTATGTGGAGTAAAAAAAATGTTTCGAGTAAAACAATTTTTCTTCGGAAAAATTGCTTGGGAGTTAAATCTATAAAAAAAATCTCGCTGTATTTTAGTGGCTTAAATTATCGAGTAAGTAGTTTGTGTGACGAGTAAGTAGTTTGTGTGGCTCTATAATAGCCACATCAACATTAAAATATCATCGGGTGAGCAAGCTATGCTACTCGCCAACAGATGGCACTGTAGGTTTCTGTCTAAAACGCGGTATTTTTAAAAAATGCTTAAAAACACAGGCAAAACGATTTTTCCCAGACATGAAACCTAGCTAGATCGACTTTTTGCCCCCAAAAACCCCCGTATGGTAAATTTCATCAAAGTCGTTAGAGCCGTTTTCGAGCCGATTACAAAAACCTATAGCGCCATCTGTTGGCGGGTAGCATAACTTGCTCACCCGATTATTTTTTAATGTTGAGGCGGCTATTATAGAGCAAATATCGGTCGCTCAGGTACTTGGAAATGATGAAAACACAAAGCTGAGTCTTTAATCGATTTATTGAAGTAGTAGGTAACTCTTTGGATGACTCGATTACTTACTAACTTACTTTATCATACCTTAATTTTTCAGATTTGTTGGCATATATAGTTTAGCAACGAACGCTGCTCCACCCTTTGCTCGTGGATGAATCAGGAGATGACGATGACTGAAAATAAATGATTTAATAATATTTGGTTGTTTTTATTAAAGCCGCTTTTGTACTAAATCGTCCACATTTAATTAACGCGCAGTGTCTTTACCTTTAAATGAGAAGAAATGCTCAAAAAAAATTAAATGTACATTCGTCTGGTATCTAACTGAAAGTGAATATATTAAACAATAGGAGGAATAAACTTTTCATTTATACACACAGGCACATAGGCACAGCCAACTACTCAGCCAAGACTTCGTTCGCGCAGTGTAATTTGAGCTGACATATGTCGTGGGCAAGTCGTTGAATTGGGCCAATCAAGATTTGCCTGGGCAGATCACGATGTGCCGCTGCCGGCATTTTGTGATCTGGCAAAGTATTTCATGATGTGCCCAATATAAAATTGGGTAGATCGATGAGAGCAACCTATTTGTCGTTTTGCCCTACAAGTCACTTGACCACATCCTGTGACCACATCGAGATATGGCTGGGCACATGGAGATTATGGCTGGGCGCATCTTAATATAGTTTCGTTTCGCGACGCTTGTGGCGCTGTTCGCACACTGTCAGCTGTGTGTTAGGTTAGGTCAGTTGCGTTAGGTTAGGTTTTATTCTGTGGGTTTTATTATCTAGTAATTTAATTATTTGGTCCCGTGTGTTGCCGGCAAAGAATAGCACCAACCCATCTCTACCTGTGGGTGTCGTAAGAGGCGACTAAGGGTTAATGAACCAGAGGATGGGAAGCAGCATCCTTCTGTGTATCGTATCATCTTACATTCTGCGGTCAATAACTACCGCGGTCCATGGTGCCAGCCGCAACGCTATGGTACTTTCCCTCCACATTGCTT
The DNA here is from genome assembly GCA_947532105.1 of Athrips mouffetella. Taxonomy (NCBI): domain Eukaryota; kingdom Metazoa; phylum Arthropoda; class Insecta; order Lepidoptera; family Gelechiidae; genus Athrips; species Athrips mouffetella. Next base: position 22,592,443 of record OX383960.1, on the reverse strand, counting down.
CAGCAAAAGTTCGAATTTTGGCGGGAGTTCCCTGTTCTGTAGTTTACGTTTCATGTGATGTCATGATGAAAATAATTATTATCTAAACTTGATTTTATTTGCTTCTACCTTGGTCACCCTAAAGAAGTAGATTTTCAAAATAAGGTATCTTTGAACGTATTTTTACTCTAAAGGTACGGATCCTTATCTGATTTAAAATGTTAGTAATAATAAGCAATGAACATACACTATGTTATTTAAATGAATATCTTAGAAGATATCACAATATTAAAATCACTCTAATTAAAGTCCTAGAATAAGCTTCACACTCGATGCGCATTGCCGTTGATAGGCGACACGAACGGGGCACACGGAGGGCACACGTCGTTGCGACTGGTCGTCAGAAGCCTGATTTTTAAAATTTTAGATATATTCAACCATTCTCGACTTTTAAAGATAGTTCAAAATGAGTGTCGTTTGAATCCAGAGCAATCGAATACGATTCGATACTAACATAGAGAAAATAATTTCCTTAGATGCTCCTGTCTTTCACACGGGCAATTGTATGTGACCCTGTAACGTTTGACATCAAAACTCATTATGTTCATTTTTGCACCTAATCCTGAAGAAGTTATAAATGTTGTGTACAACGAAATATTTTAGAATGTTTAAAAAATTGTGTAGCAAGTTGAACTACGTCATATATCGCAATAAAAGGCACCACTCTACCCGTAGATTAGTACCCGTGCGAAGCCGGGGCGGGCCGCTAGTCATTCATAAAACAAACTGTTTTGTGGTTCCCGTACAAAAATAATCAGCTGATTAAAAAAAGGCTAAGTAATAAAAAATGTCGACATGGATCCTATTTCTATCTCCACGCCAAAGCACTGGACTGATTGAATATTTACGTGTCACGTTAAAGCTACTATTGGTTATGACAAACTCGTGCCGATGGTAAACTCTCGACTTCGTCTTAAAATGGAGAGTACCAGGAGAACATAAATCGACAAGAGGCTGACAGTACCCATGGTTGGTTCCTTTACCAAGTGTATTACTTATACCTGTTTTCTCACAAATGTATTGAAAAACGTCGTAAGATACACGTCCGTAAGGGTTATGACAAACTCGTGCCGATGGTAAACCCTCGACTTCGTCTCGGGCTTACAAAACGTCAACACGTTTGTAATAACCCCACTTACGGAACTTGTATCTTAAACTACTATAATATAGGTATGATAAAAAAAATATCGAAACGTCATACATACCGAAGTTTCTTATTGGCTACTTCGATTCCACAGCTCGTTTTGTAAATGTTTGCTAACCTCTCAGGTTGTTGTTCTACTCCTGAAACTAAATAAATTTCAACGTCCCATATAAACTGCATCAGCTGATAGCGCATTTTAAATAGGAGATCAAAAATTTTTTTCGTCTTTAGACCTATGCCTTGGGAATATTGTTCAGTTTCATTAGAACAACAACCTGAGAGGTTTGCATATATTTACATCCTGTATAAAACACAGTTACTGAATTCATATTTTATCTGGGCTCGTAATTAATTCCTCACTCAAAAACCTAATCGAGGATTATTGGAGAAACTACGTCAAATGATAATTATTCTAGAGTTTCATGGATTTAAAATATAATTTATGATAAAGCAATCCATTTTAGCATACACATGTGTAGTTATTAGGCAACAATGTTTAAATTAGCAGCTGTTTGTTTGATTTTATTCATTAGTTTAGCGCACGGTAAGTTTTTTACTACACTTAGTATGTATTTACTGTCTCATGAAAAAACCTTTTTACATCTCTCATATTCGGTAAGTAGGTCCTTATTACCCCCAAATGGGGCTTGTAGGTGACCAATTAGCGCTCTAGGGTAATAATGTAGCTAGAAAAGCCCTAGGGCGGTAATTATTTGTAACGCCCCCGCCCGGCAGCACCTCCACCTCCACGCGCGGCTCCGCCTTGATGGCCGCCTCCAGCAGCGGGGCGGCGGGCGTTTTAATTACTTACCGCCCTAGGGCTTTTCTAGCTACATTATTACCCTATAGCGCTAATTGGTCACCTACAATTTGATGGTAATAAGGACCTACTTACCTCACAATCGAGTTGTAAAGCAGAGTAGTTAGCTCGGGTGTAAGCATCAATTGCACCCTCGAACTATAGGCGCACGAGCGCATCGGGCTGCAATTGATGCCTTACAGCCCTTGGCTACTAATCTACTAATAATGCTCAAAATTAATAGGACACTTTTACAATTCTCAAATATATTTTTCTTTTTTTCTTTTTCTTTGGTTTCAATAAAAGTCGTTTTAACACCTTCGATTTGCATGTATTTATGCGATTTTTGAACCCTCGGTAATTGCATTCCTGTTATAAAAATTGTCTCAATCTTGCAGCTCTGCCAGCTAAGCCAATCCTAAGCACTGCTGGCGAAGAATTGCGGTATCAATATGCTACTGATTCTACGGGAAAGGTCCATTTGGTGGACCTATGGATGACAATCGATGGTCTGAATCAAGTAGCTCGTTTCAACCCGATAGCCACGAATGAGTACCATCTGTTTACCAGGTAAGTGTACATTACCTGCGTAGATTCGAAAGGTAAAGAAAACCTCGAAGAGGTCGTGTATTCTCTATAAACTTACTATCTGAGGCTCCTTTACTTCAGGCCGTGATGAGTCATATTTTATGCAGACAAAGTCACTCTCATAAAGGCACTATATTCTAATGAATAACCTTCAAATCAAATCCTATACTATTAAACGAGCAATATATACATATATTTTTGTGTAATCGGTTTCTCGAAAACGGCTCTAACGATTTTGATGAAATTTAGTATCCGGGGTTTTTGGGGACGAAAAATGGATCTAGTTAGGTCTAATGTATGGGAAAGTTAGTTTTCACCGTCTTTTTAAATATTTCTTAGCGCGTTTTAGTGCGATCAAGAAAGTTACAGCGCCATCTGTTGTTGAGTAGCATAGCTTGCTCACCCGATAATATTTAAATCATACAGAGCACTCGGTCGCCCAGGTACTATAGTTAACGAGCCATGTCCGAGGCCTTGGCGGCTCAGTAACTCTGACACCAGGATTTGTAAGGTCGGTCATCGACCTTGCAATCCACACGATGATAATCATGATTGTTGGGTATTAAAATCTTTTAATGACGTCAGCTCTTCAAAAGCTTCGCAATTTTATTCTAAGGACATTCTCCAGTCTTGTAACACGGGTGTCGAGTAGTGCAAAGACGTAGTCAGTAAATACCATGCTAGATTATAAATTTTAATGAGAGAAATAAAGATTTTATTATTATTATTATAAATTAATCACATTTACCGTAACACATATAATATTTTCGCTACTTTGTGACGTAATGAGATTCTTAATTAAGGGTGGGTTGCACCATCTAACAAAGCCATAACCATACATACATAAAAACATACGCGTCTTGCTCTCTATAGGATGGAGAGAGCCAACAGGCGTATTTTCGGTTATGGTTAAGTTAGATTGTGTAACTCACCCTTAGCACAGAACGGACACTCTCCGCCCCCCTTGCGATCCACCCTGCACCCCCGCGCGCACTCGTCCGCGAGATTCGCGCAGGATTCACGTATCTTTTGTACTCAATATGCGTGGGCCTACGCGCGCGACATTCTAATTTCAAATTTCGTAGTATAGTGTCTAGCCCTAAGTCTACTATTTGACAAGGTGGTCCTACAGGCAGATCACAATCCCTTAGTCACTTTTTACGACACCGACGGGAAGAATAAGGGTGGTAATATTCTAAACTGGCATCAGACAGTCTAATATTTTGATGGGTGTTTATTATTTAACTATTTCAGAGAAAACCCTTCAATAAGTCAGCCCGTATTGTTGAACAACGCAGCTGTCCTCGCTGCATCTAACTTTAGGGCTAATAGGAGAACCGTAGTGCTGATTCACGGGTGGATGGATAGCGCTAACTCTGACCTTACGAACGTTGTTGTGCCAGGTAAGTTGGAATACTTATATTAAAACGAGCTTTTGGCTGCGACTACGTCCGGATGTTAAAAAAAAAAACAATATATCCAAAAAGAAAGAGATCATTAGTCTCATTTTTGTGCAACATAATAGGCCTACTTCTTCTACTTCTAAACTAGACTAAACTACTAGATTACTATATAATATTTTATGATCTGTGTCTAAACCGATTACACCGATTCAACGGAGTTCTCTGTAAAAGACCCTTTACGCGAACGAATTCGTAGGCAGAGAAAATTCAAGCATAGTAAATTCCAAAAGTAGAACTTACAAAATTGCACTAATTTCTTAATCCTTCTGTTTACCAGCTTACCTAGCCGCAGAAGACGTGAACATCATTGTCGTGGACTGGAGCGCCGGTGCAAACTCGATCAACTATCGCACAGTGATAGCGAATACGATCTCGTCAGGCGCCGCAGTGGCCCAGCTAATTACGTGGTTGAATGCATCTACCGGTGCGTCGTTGTCACAGTATCACATCGTTGGCCACGGATTTGGCGGACATCAAGCCGGAATTGTTGGTAGAAATTTAAATGGGAACGTGGCTTATATAACAGGTATGGTTCCTAGTTCAAAGACCCCACAAGCAGAGTAAATCCGTTTCTACATAGATACATAACATCACGCTTCTTTCCTGGATAGACCGAGACCCAGTGGCGTATTTACCCTATGTCCAGGGGGGCATGTGCCCCGGTGCGGCAAGAGACGAGGGGCGGCCGGAGATGTAGAAAATTGGGGAAAAATCTAAATTAGTCGTTAATTTTTTAAAGATTTCAAAAACACTTTCGATACAGAAAAGTTACAAAATAAAAACTAACGGAAAATATTTTTAGCTGTTATGAATATTGAAGGGGTTTAAACTGCCCTCTTTATGATTCGGTGCCTTTTTTTTCCGAAAGGAGAGCAACATTAAGAAATATACAGTAGAAAGATCAATAGTTGTAAGACCCATCTCAGAACAGAGGCGTTTTTGCTACTGCAAGCATGAAGTTTGAATAGCCATAAGCATTTTTGTTTTTATATTTCAGAAATATTTCAATAGGTACATTAATTAAGCAAATAATTTATTATAACTTTATATTGCTAATTTTATATTTACTTTTTATGATGTATAAGTGATATGGAACACATTTTTGAGAAAATTAGAAAAACTTTTTTTCACGAATACCTACAATAAGTACCTTTCTCGCTCTGCTCGAAAGTAAAAACAGCACGTTAACAATGGATTTTCATACAATATTCCATCTCACATATTTGTTCGAATACTTACATATTTCTTGACATATTTTCCGTACTTACAACAAAATGTATTGTTTATTGTCTTTCAATTTGCGTTTTTGCTAACGAAAAGTTCGCTCGCTGCGCTCCCGTTTACTCGCGAAAGTAACCAACTTGCATTAATGCTTACGAGAAAATTCGCGCTCGCTGCGCTCGCGTTGTCATCTGATTGTGTTACGACCTATCCGTCCTTAGACTTTCTGTATCTACGTGCTTGGTAATGAACTCTGAGTGCGAAAGTCCGACTCGCAATTGGCCGACTTTTTCTCATCTAGAGGGGCGGAAAAAAAATTGTGCCCCGGGGTGCCAGATTCCTTAATACGCCACTGCCGAGACCACTGCCCTCCGCCAGCTTTGACCTTGACAACTTCCCTCGCTTTTTCTACTTTGTACTACGGAAAGCAAAGTTGACCTCATTTTCGAGCGAAGTTCTGAGACGGAAATTGTCAATCAACGATTGCCAGATAAGATTTTTGCTAAATTACTCTACTCTTTTCAGGATTAAATCCAGCTCTCATTGGTTGGGTAAACAACGTCGATCGTTTCTTACCTGACGACGGCGTATACACTGAAGTAATTCATACAAACTACCTCTTAGGCTATCTTGAAGCATTAGCTCAGGTAGATTTTTACCCAAATGGCGGTATATCGATGCCTGGCTGTGACTCTAACGCCTGCGATGACGCTCGTAGCTATATCTTCTTTGCTGAGTCGCTTATATCAGGCGGATTTACTGGAAGACGGTGCTTGCATCACTATGCGGCTGTTCTGAACCTTTGTAACAATCTGCCGGGAAGATTGCAGATGGGAGGGCCGAGACCGAAAACAGGGTAAGATATTTTTGTGTAGTAAGATAATCTGAGAGCCACTTTTACTTAAGTTGGGTATTTAAAAAAAATAACATTTCCCAATATTTTTCAGATCTTCGGGTGTTTACTGGTTAGAGACCAGCGCAGGTTCTCCGTTTTCTCAAGGTTAAAGGTGATAGGAATATATTTTACGAACAGCATTACAAAGTAGTCTTATTTATTTAAAAACCACACAAACCTATGACTTAAAGCTAAAGATAAAGCAAATAAATAGGATGCACTACTATAAAACACCAGTGAAGATTCACATTTGGCAAGCTAAAACAAAATGCTAGTTTTGTACTAAAAGGTCTACGATTAGAAAATACAATGTACACTTATCAAATTATTTTATAATTGGTCAGGATGTTTTAAGTTCTTTGGAGCTCTTCTTGCGGCGTTTGCAGGACTGGTTTCTTCTGGTTTGGGTGTGGTGGTAGTGGTGGTGTTGGGTCTGGTGGAGTTGAGCTTGTTGGGCAGGTCTAGAAGGCTGCTGATAAACGCAACCCCTTGTTTGGCTGTCTGGTAAACTCCCAGAAGGAAGGTCTCTGGGTCAAACTCGGATTGTCAGTAGCGTTATGGCTGGAACACATGGACTGTGGGGATTGGTGAATTTATGAAGAGCAGAAGGACGCTGTTGTGACTCTATCCATTAGTGACCTTTTATGACACCCATGGTAAGACATAGGATAGGACTATTATTAGACGGCACCACACGGACAATAACTATAGTTTTATTAGTAATACCGCAAGCTGTCTCTCCGATCTGGAGGACGTTGGGAGTGACTGGTAATTTAAACTATATTGCCAAAACTAAAAGCGTTGTGTAAATTGTTACGTTAACTCCTCAGTTAACGTTTTCGGCAACCGTTTATGTTTTGTTAATATTGTCAAAATTACTACGATCTTCCTTAGGTCAGACATGTTATATTCGAAATTGCGATAATTGCGGTAAAGTTGCACTTTTGGTATGTTGTTTGGGTCCACCTAGATAGTATTTATCCAGATTTGCAGCAGTCTTAAATGCACGGGCACTGAGTTATTGCTGAAAAGCCACCATTTTTTCCACTTTTTAGTGTTCCGTACCTCAAAATAAAAAAAACGGATCCCTTATAGGATCACTTTGTTGTCCGTCTGTCTGTCTGTCTGTCAAGACCCTTTTTCTCACGAACGGGAAGAGGTATAAAGATGAAATTGATAATGAATATTAAGGTCCATAAACCACATAAGATCTGAAAATTTAAATTTTTTACAACGACACAATCAAAAGATATGGCTTTTTATGTCCTCATCTCCATACATTTATGGAAAAAAGCAAATTAGAATGTACATGTAAAGTCCTTTCATATGATACCCCACTTGACCTAGTAACGACAATTTGAAATTTAGCCCCCCCTATTTGGGCCCCCTGTACATTAGTAATCAAAATATTTTTTTAATTATTTGAATTTTGAATTCTTTGGTGTGCAATTTAGTTGGGCAACGATATTCTAAAACTATTCCAATTTTCAAGTCGATAGCATTAATGGTTTCTAAGATATACAGGTGTGACAGACAGACAGACAAAGTCGCGACATAAGGGTTCCTTTTTTTTACCAATTTGGTATTGGAACCCTAAAAAGAGGCGTTCAATCACTTCGTTCCGGTTCTCAATCAATTCAACTACACGACAGAAATGTAAAACACGACAACAATTTATATTGTTGTAGTGTTATAGCTGTTTGAGTTTTTGCACTAGATCAACTACACGACAGTAAAGTACAACAGTACAACAATTGAACAGCCTTTTGAATTTTTGATTTAGTTCTTAAGTCATATTATACAACAAGTACTGCTATCTGGAAAAAGTGTTCAAATGTCATTAACAAATTGCACAAACTGCAGTGATTTTTTTTTATACGAATTAATAAAGACTTGATTTATTCTTTTAACTTTGTTTTCTGTTCCCTCACAAATAGGAGAAAAGCACTATACAAGTTGCGGCCGAATGGCAATTATCTTCCTTGCTGACTTGGAATATCACTCGGACGGTAGTTGCCTTATTTTAAGCCTTAACAGTAATATACTATTTGGAAATTTTAGTACAACTGAATTTTTTAATGAAAGCTTGTTTTTAAAAAAGTTTTTTTTTCTTGTATTTTATTTTCAACTTTTTAGTTTTGTTTTAATTGGTAAAATTATGTGAATACCGTCACTGCCAAACTCTCCCGCTTAGCACGCTGCAGTTGTCAGTTTATCTAGGCCCATAGATTAAAGACTTTAAGCATGGTCACGTATTTTTGACTTCCGAGCAGTGCGACACATTTTGAAAGACAGGGACGGCTACATGTATTATTGTATAAAGCTATCTCTGTCTAAAATATAAAAAACGTAATTTGTGGATTTTCTAAACATTTTCCTCCACTGACATTTCTTCGCGCTTAGGGGTATAAGAATAAGAATAAGAATCATTTATTTGCAAAGAATACAGTTATATGATGATCTTAAAATTATAAAGTCCTGTGTATTCGCCTGCGTGCAAGCGTGCAAATATTTGTGAGAGCAAATTAATTATATTAACATAAGTACATAACTCTGACTTGGAATCAACGTACGTCTTTGTGCCGTTTGCCGTTGAAACTGCTAACCAAATACTCTGACTTGGAATCAACGTACGTCTTTGTGCCGTTTGCCGTTGAAACTGCTGGACCGTGGTGCTCGGAGGCAAAGAAGCTGGTCGGTGACATTGGTCGTCGGTTGCGAGAGAAGGGTGGCGACGCCCGCTCGGGTGCGTTCCTTGTCCAGCACATCTCTCTCGCCATACAGCGGGGCAACGCGGCCTGTATTATGGGTACATTTGGCCAGGGATCTCTGCGCGGGGGACTATTTGACTAGTTTTAAGTGTCCATGTGTGTGTGTGATTCTTTTATTTTGTTTAGTACATAACTAAATTAACAAAACTTATTTGAATTCCATGTACTCCTTAACACTATAGAAGCAATGTTGAAGTAACCATTTTGTCAAACTAGATTTAAAATTCTGTTGTAATTTAATTTCGTCAGGAAGTCTATTATATATTAAGATACACATGTTAAATACATTTCTCTTATAGATATTCTTTTTGGCAACAAGGTTGGTATAAAAGATTAGAGTATTTTGCTCTGATATTTTGTCGTCCAGTTACTTCACTACGTTTCTGCCAATACTGTGGGTGAGAGTGAACGAAGATGCAAACATCCCTGATATACATGCATGGCAGTGGCAGTATATTGAGCTTCTTAAATAGTGGTTTGCAGCTATCATCAAACCAAGCATTGCACAAAACACGTATACATTTTTTTTGAAGAATAAAAACTGTTAATATCTACAGAATTTCCCCAAAGCATCAATCCGTAACTTAGAACCGAAGACACATATCCATGATAAGCAGTCAATGCTGCTTCAAACGAAACAGTTTGTCTCAGTCTTTTAAGGGCGAAAACAAAGCGGTTTAACTTATTGCAGACTAGATCTACTTGTTCCTTCCAGTTTAAGTGTTTGTCTAGAGTTATACCCAGAAAGTTAAATTTCTCTACTTCATCGACTCTTTCACCGTTATAGTTAAGAATAACAGGCATAGGTTGTGAGTTATAAGAGACGAATTGCATAAATTTAGTTATATTATTAAATTTGGTTATTAAATTTAGTTAATATTTTATATATTAGATGACATAATTCCCCAAATAAAGTGACATCTCTCCGAGATATATTTTCTCTCGGGCAGCGTGCTAAGACGGCTGGATTGATAGTAGAGCTGTGCTCACCGACAGCAGGGTCAAATTCTTTTGGTCACGTATCCAATGGCACTGTTCACTAAACCCTTTTTTTAAATCGCCAATCACAAACGAGCTGAAACTGTATAGGATGGCAACGTTTATAACAAAGTTGTTTTGTCTAACTTCTAGTTCCATCTTTAAACCCTGGAAAGTTTAGAGTATTTGCTAACCCAAATCAGACGAGCCCAAACACAACGGGTTTATCTAGTTTAGTTTAGAAGATCCAATGACCATCTTACGACTCCTCTGTACCCTGATCATCATCTCTGACCAAAATGCTTGGGAATACAAGTCTATAACGAACCCAAACACGACGGGTCTATCTTGGTTAATCTATCCAAGTTCAAGTTATGATAATACCATAACATTGTACTGTCACCGAACTTACATAAGTATAAAAAATTTCGGCCGGATCGAATAACGATAACTGGTCTAAGATTCTGTTACTAGATTTGTCCCATACTAACAAGGCAAGTCTAATAAAAGCTTGTAATAAAAAGGTTAGACTACAGACCGTCTTTGTTTTAGGCTCAAATTGTAGCTGGCTAAATTGTCCAGGAGAACATTTCTCAAATTTTTTATATTATTCTTCGTTCCCAAAATATCGAGCGCCAAAATTAAAAATTCGGAAAAAAATGTTTTTTTTTTTCTCTATTTCAGCCATCACATTTTTAGTTTTTGATTTTTTCGAATAACTCTTTTTGCATCTTATAGCTCTTGTAAATACGCATCTTTTGATTTTTTTTAAATATCTTATCTTTACTACTCTCCGAGATATAAGGGGATCGCACTTTGTCGTGAAATCGGGGCCTATACTGGAACAAGGAACAAACGAAAAGACATTTCTAATGTCAAAACGACATAGGAAGGCTCTTACGAGAAAGGTAAGCTATCCTTAGACTATATAATACTAATCACTATCACTTTTTAAAAGTGTACAAAATTCCTGAAAGTTTGAGCCCTGATCCAATTTTCTATAATTGTAATATCATTGGGTCTAATAGCTCCCAAGATACAGGGATCACCAATGTTCTCCATTTTCCCCAAAAAGTTGACCAAAAGATCAGACGTATATATACGGGTGTCACGTAACACATACGGGTGTCACGTAACGCCCTTAGGGTCGCCACGAACGTCAAATAAAGAAATGAAAGAGGGACAGAGGGTTTATTATAAAACAGAACAGGGCAATAGAGGGTTCCTAATAATAATAACCTACTGACCTAGCATGGCTCTACCTAGCCGCGGGTTTACCCTAAGATAGACGGTCTTTTGTCTTCCGGTCTTCGAGGCGTAGGTGGTGACGTAGGATGATGAAGAGCTGGAGTCATTGGCGGGCGACCAAAGGCGGAGGCCCAGCCAGGTGACGGTGTGCAAAGATGGTAGCTTTGATGAACTTGAAGGAAGCCATATCTCGGAAACTAGCAATCCTAGAATACTAGTTTGTAGGGACAAATGATAGTTGTCGACAAGATCTTCATGTTGAGTTACAGCTGTCAAACCGAAAACGGTCATATCTTGGAAATTAGCCATCCTAGACTACTAGTTTGTAGGGACAAATAAAAGGTCTCGACAAGATCTTCATTTCGAGTGACCCCCTCGTCGAAGTTGATATTGATACTCTTGTGCCCGCCCGCGAAGATGCGTAGGTAAACTTAAGCCTAAAAGTGGTTAGGTAAGCATTATATTTACTAGATAATAGATAATAAACAAATAGATAAGAATTCAGGACAAGCTGTTTTATATAGGTATTTAGAATTTAGATTAGACTAGCTGTTGCCCGCGACTCCGTCCGCGTGGGGTTCAGAAAAAGTAGCTAATGACTTTTCCCATGGTTCAAACTATCTTCGTACCAAGTTTTTATCACAATCGGTTTATCGGATATGTCATAAAAGCGTAACAGACAGACAGACAGACAGTGCAGTTCTCGCCTTTATATTATTAGGTATACAGAATACCGATAATATACGGATTTTTCTAAGTAAATTAAACACCTTTTGTTTACGTGTGGATTGTTAGGTCGCAAACTATCCTCGTAAGTGTAAAATCATAGTCGAATTCCACGCGGAGTAACTATGATACGGGTTCTGTTATTTCTTATACAAAACAAAGCCTAACAGTCACTTTAGCTTCTGAGGCTACTGAAAAAAGAGCGGTACAAAGTCCAACGTGTCTAGCTTTACATGCTTTTAACTCTACATGTACAAAACTGTTGGACTTACTTCCGTACAATCTTTGTAACTTATCTCTCCCCTTAAAAGACCGTTCCTAAAAAACAATGATTCACTTCTTTCTTTATTTTTTGAAGTATTTCGTTTATAAGTACCTACTTCCTAAGTTTTTAAAACTTGAGAACTTTCATAATTTTTTTTACATTTGTTGCACCGCCATGCCGAAACAGGATTTTTTTTAGTAATATTTTTACAATAAAACTAAATCTAGATTTTACCAATCTTTAGCTGTACCCACGACTTTTACACAAACAACTGGACCGGATCAAACGGAATTTTCAACAACGTATTTGGCTTCCTTCCGTACAAATTTATAAGTTTTGTTTGATTTCAGCTCGGTTTCACAGCTTGAAACTTTGAACTCGCCTATTATCTGTTTGAATGAACCGATTGCAATAAAAAAAGTTCAAATATTGCACGAAAGCAACCCAAATACGTTATTGAAAACCCCGTTTAAGTATCGTTCAAGTAGTTTGTGAGGTTTTGGTGCTGCCGCTTAAAATTTCGCGAACCATCTGTCTGAGTGAACCGTTTGCAATGAAATAAAGCTTATATGTTGCACAGAAAGAAGCCCGACGCGTCATTGAAAACCTCGTTTGACTTTGAACCAGTTCAGTAGGTGAGTTCTTGGTTCTGCATCTTGAAACTTTGCGTATCTTCTGTCAGAGTGAACCTTTCGCGATGAAACTAAGCTTATTTATTGTACAGGAGTAAGCCAAACGCGTTATTGAAAGCCACCTTTGAATCTGCTCAAAAGTTTTTGAATTATTCGCGCCTTCGCTTAAAACTTTGCGTAACTTCTATCTAAGTGAACCGTTTTTAACTAACCTAAGCTTATATATTGCATGGAAGTACCTAATCCAAGCACGTCATGGAAATGCCAGTTGGAGTCGGTACAGTAGTTTGTGAGCTATTGGCGCCGCCTATTGAAACTTCGGGCATTTTCTGTCTGAGTGAACCGTTTTTAATGAAAGTAAGCTAATACATTGCAAAGAATTAAGCTAAACACGTCATTGAAAACCCCGTTTAAATCCGTTTAGTAGTTTGTGAGTTATTGGTGCCACCGCTTGAAACTTAGTGTATTTTATGTCTGAGTGAACTGTTTGCAATGAAACTAAGCACACATGTTGCTTAGAGTAAGCCAAATACGTTACTGAAAACCTCGTTTTAATCGGTTCAGTTGTTTGTGCGATATTGGCGCCTCCGCTGGAAATTTCGCGCACCTCTCTGAGTGAGCCGTTTTCAATGAAAGTAAGCTAATATGTTGCAAAGAAGCAAGCTTGACAGTTTTTTGAAAACCCCGTTTGAATCCGTTCAACAGTTTGTGAGTTACTTGCGCCGCCGCATGAAACTTAGCGCACCTTCTGTCTGAGTGAACCGTTTGCAATGAAACTAAACTTTTATGTTGCACAAAAGTAAGCCAAACTCGTAATTGAAAACTCAGTTTGAATGTACAGGCAATTTGATACTTTACATTAGTGTAGCTTCTGATTGAGTGAACCGATTTGAATGAAACATAGCCTATATGTTGCTCAGAGCTAAGCTGAATATATCTGCGAAAACCGCGAGAAAATCCGTTCAGTAGTTTCGGAGTTTATCGAAAACATACAGACAGACAGACAGACAGACAAAAAGTTCAGAAAACATATTTTTGAGTTCTATTAGTCGTTTCTTATCGCCCACACTAATTTTTTTATAAATTTATCAAAAGTACAGACACGCGGTTTCTACTCTTTTATTATATGTATAGATTTGATTTACCAATTAAAAATTATAAAGTTATTATTATACCATATGGCTAGATTATTCTTTGGTTTTGATTCCCTTGGCCACAATAATTGAAATTTAAATATCTCCACACCTGTTAACCTAAAATGAGCCTAAATCAATATCATATTTTCAACACATTTGCTCATAAAACAACTCTATTTAAACTGTATTAAGGTCCATAATCCAGCTTATTAAACACGCGTGCTTTTTTCATAATATGTGTTTTGTATCACGTGTTTTTTAGGGTTCCGTAGTAAAAAAGGAACCCTTATAGTTTCGTCATGTCAAAATATCACACTGCTTCGGAAAACCGGTAACAACTAAATACGAAATCCGCGCGAGCGAAGCCGCGGGCAACAGCTAGTATATACATATATAAGGTCCTAATGATATATTGAACATAATTTTTGTATGTTACTCAGACCATGAAACTGAACAACTTTCCCCAAGGAACATAGGTCGAAATACGAGTACGAAAAACCAAATTTGTCCTCCCATACAAAATGCGCTATCAGCTGATGCAGTTTCTATGGGAGGTCAAAAATTTATTTTCGTATTTCGACCTATGTTTCTTCGGGAAAGTTGTTCGGTTTCATGGTCTGTGTAACATATTAAAATTATGGTCACTATTTCATTAGGACCTTATATAATATAAAATTTAACAATGTTATACCTACATCTTTTTTTGTTTTATTGGGATTCTTAAAAAGGAACCGTACAAAATGTACGCATTAAACTTCAACGAAGTACATAGAGTTTCAGACTTCAGTATAGCCTTATGAGCACATTTTGAACACAAATTTTAACTACGCTACCGCTCGTTACATTACACCCACCCAAACTCGAAGTATATCTAAGAACAGCCATAGCTCCCTTAAGCCTTAGGCGCTTGTCCCAACAACTGTCTGAGGCAATTGTTCATAACTATTCGTCTAGTTGGGCTTATAGCGAGCTAGTACATTCAATGGTACATACTTACTTCACAAGATCCTTTGCATGTCGAACCCAAAAACTTGAGACAGTTGCTTGACTACTTTACTAGAGTTGGATTCTACTTCTGACCGTATAGGTTTTAAGGTTATAGACAGACAGCGCATTTTAAGGGCCAAATCCAAAACCTTCAGTCTGGCAGTACAAGCTGGCGGGTTTAAAACTTCTTTAATTAGGGTTCCGTAGTCAACAAGGAACCCTTATAGTTCGTCATGTCTGTCTGTCTGTTCGTGGCTTAGCTCAGCAACCCTTACTACTAGGAAGCTGTAATTTGGTACGATTACACATATTAGTTACGCCGACAAAGTGGTATAATAGAACCTTGAAAAAAAAATTTTATACGTACCTCCCATACACGTAAAGTGAGGAAGTTTTTTTTTTCTTGTTGATCTCAATTGTGGGGTGTCATTAGATAGGTCCTTTAGAAATATTGTAAGATTGATAAGTCTAATGTAATGGAATTATATCAATATAGTGTTCTTTGACGTCTGTTAACTACGTTATTTAAGTGTCGATGGGTGGTACGCTAGTCACTGTTGGTAATTTCTTTTTATAGACGTAGTACAACATATAAGATCTTTTGATAATAAAAATATTACAGGCATTTGACAGAAGCAATCAAACTGACTTAATCATTTTCATACTGATTAGATGGCGGCATTATGTTGGTTTTTCCCAATGATCTTAGCGCGCGAAGTACTAAATCTATGGTTTTTCCTCGTGCTGATTTTCAGCGCCATTCAGAAGGACATTTCAAAGGATGGCTGAAAACACCCTATTGACAAAGTCTATAACAGGTGTGGGTAATATTTTGATCCCAAAGCAACCTTTGACCGAAGACAAACAGGAAATTGCGTAATGGAATTTCTGAACAATGCAATATCGTCCGCAATTTTAACCCTCAACTAGCTGTAGTTAGTGACAGCGTTCTGACGAGCTCCTAATAATTAATGTCTTATAAGCAGAAACTATCTCGGGGCGTGAAAGCCAGTGGCGTCTGACATATCCAATTAACACCACATCCGCTAGAACGCGTGCCAACGGTGATCCTAGCGATGTTGGCAAGCATTTCGTTGATTCAATTCCTTGAAATCAAGAAGAGGAGGTTCTTGTACATGTTAGGGTATTACAGAACAACGTTGCGTCTGTTTAGAATCTGGAAAGTTTTGCTTACAGCTTAGCTTTGGCAATTTGTTGCATAATGTGGATAAGTAATAAATTATAATTATGTTTTTGCAAACTGACAGTTTTATCAATAACACAGGTCGAGTAAAGAATTTAAATCTCAAAAATAGTTGGGGAAGCGCGACAGAGGTCTTCTTAGGGTTGCGTAGTCAAAAGGAACCCTTATAGATTCGTCCGTCTGTCTGTCTGTGTGTCCGCGGTTTAGCTCAGAGACCCTTAGTACTAGAAAATTGAAATTTTGTATGGATATACATTTTATCTACGCCGACAAAATGGTGGAATAACATTTAGAAAAATATTTGTTTTTAGGGTACTTCCCATACAAGTAAAGTGGGGATGATTTTTTTTCTCGTCTACCCCATAGTGTGGGATGTTGTTAGATAGGAGTAGGTCTTTAAAAAATAATATGAGTTTGCTGAGATCATTTTGCGATTTAGGGATTCGTTTGCGAAATATTAAGCTTGAAAGCGCAATTTTTTGTAGGAGTCGAGTGTCCCCCCCCCCCCCACCCCTGCCAGCTAAACGGTTATTATTGGAAATGTGAATAAATGGTACAGCAGCACTGTACTTACTTTCTCGCGATATACGAGAGTCATCATTCAACAGTGTCCCCGCCGGGAGTCGAACCTAGAACCTCCGGATCAAGAGCCGAATGCTCTAACTACTATATTATAAAGTAATGAGTAAATAAGTACCAACTGCAAACTTAAGTTTGTAACTCCATACAAATAATATGAAAATACAAACTTACCTATACCTACTAAATTTATGTAAAAATGATTTAATGAAATATGCAATCAGGTAGAAAACCAAATAAGAATCCAAATTGAAGAACATCAAAATAAGCTCAACTTAACCCCCTTGGGGGATGATGTCTCAAAATTGCTGAAACACGTGTTAATTTACTTCTTATTATTAGCTAATATCTAAATTTTAATACCTCACGTCAAAACTGTAGGATTTTCATATAAACTTTCATCCCTTATTTCACCTCTTCGGGGATGAATCTCTACTTCTTATTATTATCTAAAATCCAAATTTTAAACACCTCATGTCAAAACTGTAGGATTTTCATACGAACTTTCATCCCTTATTTCACCCCCTTGGGTGATAATATCTCAAAATTGCTAAAACACGTGTTTCTTTGTTTCTTATTAATAACTGAAATCCAAATTTTCAAGTACCGCATGTCAAAACTGTAGGATTTTCATACAAACTTTCATTCCTAATTTCACACTCTTGGGAGATGAGTTTTGAAAAATTCTAAAACACGTCCTTTTTTATTTTATACCTAAAGCTCAGAACAAAATTAGTATAATATTACCTTAAAAACCGGCCAAGTGCGAGTCGGACTCGCGCACCAAGGGTTCCGTACCACCACATAATCATAATTGTATTAGTTGAAATTTCAGTAAGTTAATGTGCTAGATTTTTTGAGTCCGACACGAGCTTGACCAAATTTTATTATTAGCTATTATTTTATAGCTTATGCACTATAAACATACCAATTTTCAAGTTTGTAAAAGTTCCCGTTTTTTAAAATAGAACTAAAACAAAAATCGCCATAGCGACCATCCAACTTGACCCCTCTCTTATACCAATAGTTGTGAGAAAAGTTGTAATATTTAATGATTTCATACTTTTCCCATTATTTGTACTGTGAGACCTACCTTCTTGCCAAATTTCATAATTTTTAGGTCAACGGGAAGTACCCTGTAGGTTTTGCACTTTTGAATAAATGTATGGAGATGAGGACATAAAATGCCATATCTTTTGATTGCGTCATTGTAAAAAATTGAAATGTTCAGATCTTGTGTGGTTTATAGATCTTAATATATGGTATCAATTTCAATCTGATACCTTTACCCATTCGTGAGATAAAGGGTCTTGACAGACAGACAGACTTTCATGCAAATTGTCATCCCTTATTTCACCCCCTTGGGAGATGAATTTTCCAAAATCCTTTCTTAGTGGGTAGTTTTGACGTACATAGAACCTGACTACAAAAGTACAGATTTGTATCCATAGCGGTTACGGCTCGGCGTTGATGAATCATTCAGTCAGTCAGGACTATCACAGTTAGGTAGGCTTAGCAGGTTTATGAGCTACGAGCTGTGCCCGCGGCTTCGCCCGCGTGGAATTCAGACTTTTTTCAGTCTCTTCCTCTCCCTCTCCTCCTCCCTCTCCCCCTCTCCTCCTCCCTCTCCCCCTCTGTCTCACCCTCTCCCTCTTCCCCTGCCCCTCTCTCTCCCTCTCCCTCGGGAGGGATCTCCCTCTCTTGGAGGATGATTTTTCGAAGACGCTGAAACACATGTTAATTTCTTTTTTTTATTAGCCTTTTAAATAGAATTTTCATACGTAATTTCATCCCTTATTTCACCCCCTTCGGTAATGATATCTCAAAATTGCTAAAACACGTGTTTCTTTGTTTCTTATTAATAACTGAAATCCAAATTTTCAAGTACCGCATGTCAAAACTGTGGGATTTTCATACAAACTTTCATCCCTTATTTCACCCTCTTGGGAGATGAGTTTTGAAAAATTCTAAAACACGTCCTTATTTATTTTATACCAAAATCTCAGAACAAAATTAGTATAATCTTACCTTAAAAAATGAAAGACTTATAGACCAACAATCGGAAAAAAATCATCCCCTTTTCACCCCCTTGAAGGGTGATTTTTAAGAAATGCTTAAACTCGTGTTTCTTTATTTTTTACCTGTGTGTGGTAATCTAGCTCAAGAAACAAAGGACTTTCATGCAAATTGTCATCCCTTATTTCACCCCCTTGGGAGATGAATTTTCCAAAATCCTTTCTTAGTGGGTAGTTTTGACGTGCATAGAACCTGACTTCAAAATTACAGATTTGTATCTATAGCGGTTACGGCTCGGCGTTGATGAATCAGTCAGTCAGTCAGGGCAAGCTCTTTTATATATTTAGATAGCCGAAAAACTGAAAATAATAAAAAATCTGTTCAAAAACTAGAACCTGACTACTGGCAAATCTTGCTCTAAAAAGTATGAAACAAGAAAATATTTTCATCTGAAATTGTTATGTACAAACTATGGTATTTAATAAATATTCATAGCGATGTTCAGAAAACATAAATACATAAAAAAGCTAACAATATATATATATTTTTGAAATGTGCTCACTAAGCCCTTTCATTTGATACCCAACACGGTACGGTTAATTTTTTTTTATTAGTCCTTGACTTAATCTGCTCTAGAGGGCGCCACATACAATTAAACTAAATTTATTGTATCCTATAACCAGCGGATAATTAAGACGCTTCTAACGACACCTCATTTGTCAAAATATGATAAGTAATTTAGAAGTTATGATGGAACAGATGAACATACATACATACCGGTCAAAATCATAACCCTCCTTTTTGCCGTAGTCGGGTAAAAACAGCAATAGCAATCAGGTGCTAGGACCTTGCTGAGCATTATGAGTTAAAAAGTTTATGTTATAAACGTTATGAAATACTTACTCAAAACCTGCCTTGCAAAAAAAAATTAAAAAAAGACTACGGAACCCTATACTGCGCGTGGCCCGACACGCACTTGGCCAGTTTTGTTTTTATTTCGGCCAGGAGCAAGGATTTTTTATGCTTAGGTATTACGTTATTAACATTTTCATAAAATTGAGCTGTATTCGAGAAAATGTGATAAACGAATATTAATTTTATGAAATTATTTAAATTAATTAACTAATCAACGATAAATTTGTCATTTAAGTATTCAAGATATTCTACTTTTGATAATTAATTTTATGGTTCAAGGAATAGGATGTTTGGCAGTTTATTCTTTGCCTCTCAAATAAATAAAAGAACTTGACTCGACTTTTACAAATAAGAACTGTAATTAATGTAGTTCCTAAACCGTCAAAAATATTATACCTATAGTATAGAAGTATAAGAAAATCAGTGGAAAACAGCAACATAATATGCAGCCCACAAAATGTTTCGGTGGACGTGCGGTGGACATAAATAAGGTTAGCAAATTTTAGTTTTTTACCCGCAAATGTGTTGAGAAACGTCGCAAGACGCACGTGCGTGATAGATTGTAATACCTGAAAATATGTCTAAAAATATTGCTAAATAGCTAAATTGTATTTCAGAGATAATAGATAGTTAGGAGTAATAAATTTTATTGTAATAGTATTGATTTCATCTCTTTTCTAACGGAAGTTGTAGAATGTAATTAACTAAAGTATTGTATGAAGTAAAATCATAAAAATTATATGTGTTGCAAGGTTTATAATGTGTTCAAAATATTGTATTAACATTGTTATCGATTCATCTAGTAAAATATACCAAATCGTATGTAAAAGTAGTAATTTTGATGCTGTTCAATGTAGCTCATTGGCTAATGTAACTAGAATGATTTGTATTGGTTAATATGTGGCTAATATCACTCACCTCGTTCCTGATTGGATAATTATATTGCTCACTACCTGTACAAACTTCATTTCATATTGTATGATAAAAAGCTCCATCAGAGCATTAAATCTCTCTTATATTAGTGTCGGCGACACTGGAAGTATCCCTAGTCCTGAGTTAAGTAATTTTCTTTAAAATTTAAAATATGTTGTTGTAATAGAAGTAAATCTCATTGTAAACGTGTTATTTTCTTGTCTTTAAATGTAGATAACTGTATTTTCAACTCTGCTTGGATTAGTAACTGTTTTACTGCTGTTTCTTTGAATAATCAAGTACATTTATAACTACCATTTATTTCGTTTATCATTTGTTCTAAAATTCCCTTCCGTTTAATTTTTAATTCAATGCAGTAAACTGACGTTTGGTGGGTTGCCGCTTTTTTGGGAAAAATAAATAGTGATGTGCTAAAAAGATATAACTCAATCACTCATCTAGTGATATGTTCATATAATATCAAAGTGATTATTTTAAGCTTATTAAATTACGTAAATACCTACTCGAACAATAACATGGCTCAATCTGAGCAAGTCGAGCGCGAACTGATCATCAATAAGAAAATAGTGCTTCCCTTAAACCTAGAGAGATGAAATTTGGCACAGAGGTAGGGTTTAGTGCCCATACATAGGGAAAAGTATCAAAACTAGGATCATGGAAGATCTGGTGTACCTGATGACCCTGAGAAGAAACCTTAACAGACCAGCCAAACTATTAAAATTTTCGGCATGCTGTGTTCACAACATTTATTAAACGTGGTGAGACTTTTCTATTGAAATTTTAAAAATGAAGATCTGGAGTATCCGATGAAGAACTCTGAGAGCTCAGCTGAACTATGGGAGCCCATTTTGTTTGCATTACAAAGACTATTTAAATCAAGAAATTAATAAGTTAAGTGGCTCAAGAATATAGGCAGTTATATTTTCTACTTAAGGCGGTGCATTGTTTTAGGGAAGGTGTTTAAGAAAAAACGGCTCATATAAAAATAAAATTTTATTCACTGTCATAATCATAGGCAAGAGACAAGAGACACATAGGCAAGAGACACATTCGAACACTCAGACCGGAGGTAAGAAGCCGAATGACGGACAATGCAGAAGTTCTTATCTGCTGCTCATGTCGGTCATCCAATTGTGAGTCTAGTTGTTTGGATGACTCATTTGTTTGTGTTGCAGCTGCAAAATTTTTCTAAGAAATTTTAACACCACGCTTTATTTATTACTTAAACGTTTCTTTTAGTAAAAAAGTGCACAGCTGCAGTTTTTATCAGTTGTGTTGTGGCAACTTAGAAGTGTTGTTTATTGATGTTTTGTTGATGTAATATAGAGTGGTTGTGACGCTACAAAAAATGATTAATTGTATGATAAGTTAAACATCCAAAAATTAAGCAATTTCGACGTTTTGGGAAGTGTGGAGATAATGTATTTTAATATCAGGCCAAAATAAAAACAAGTTAAAATGTGTTCAATATTATATGAATTCGTTTTTTATATATCTATCTGTCTCCTCAAGAAATAAACTTAGATAATAACTTCATACATCAAAAAATGGCGGCTCGATATCGGCGAACCAGTGTGAAGAGGCTCAATGAATCACCTCATTGAACTTAAAATTGAACGGGAGTACGTCACTTTGGTTTTCGAGTTGGCAACATTATTTACATTGCAGCTGTCAGTATGCTGTCAGCATTAAATTAAAAATTAAACTTTATGTAGCTATAATCCACGAAAAGGCGTGGTTAATTTAGGTAGGTAGACAACAAAATTTAGGTAGCAAGACAGCTTGGCTGTATCCTCGTATTTTAGAGCACAATAGGTAAATAACTCAAGACCTAGTATTCCTTTAATAGAAAACTCATATTAAAAAGCTTTTATTTGTAACTGCACATGTCTCTATCCTTAAAATTCTAACATGCGCTTGTCATGACACTCTCGGCTCCACCTCGCCTGCGGCTCGGGCTGCAATTCCTGAGCCTCGAGTGCTATAAACAAAATAGCGCACTTGACAACAACAAACAAACAACAAAAAAACAAATGTACATAGAGAACTTAACCTAATGTGGGCAAAGGCGGCCTTATCGCTGCAAGCGATCTCTTACAGGCAACCTTTGACCTTAGGGATACATAAAACCTTATACCTTTATTAGGTAGCCCGAAAAAGTGCAAAATGTGCTGGACATGGATATTAAGTTGACAGGTTATACCTAGGTACGGTAAACCGCACGTCAGTAGAAACTTTTTCAACTCTATTACCATGCTTTAAAGTCCAAAAGTGTTTCTACTAATGAGCTGTTGTGTTTACTAAAAATAAGAATAAAAAAAATACTTTAGATAAACACTTTATTAGAAACAGATGATTACATAGTAAACCGTTTTAAAATACATAGTAAAGTTAACAATGAACTGAAGCTATATGACATCCGGGTTGAGTTTTTTTTGGAAATTATAAAATCCTTTTTATTGTGACACGTGAAAACGAGAGTGATTGATTTCATATCAGAGCCGCGTTCCAAAACGGTGAGAAATTACCCTGTTAGCACGTTGACTTGATATACCATCCATGAGTGTGGTCAGGACATGACTGACTGCTCTCTGGGGTGGTCGTCACCCGGAATGGAACGGCCATCGGCCAGGTAGTAGAATAGCCGCTAGAGTGGCACCGTTTGCCTATAATACCTATACAATTACTTACATATATATATATATAGAATTTAGTACCTGCTGTATTAGTGATTGTGGTTATTGGTCAAACAGACTTGAATAACAAATGGTGGAAATAATTTAAATCCATAACCAGTCGGTTTTACTAAAATAATGTGCGGTTGTGAAATTGGAAAATGAGACAAATAGTATGTTCAAGTATGAAGTACTATACTTCATACTTGAGCATACTATTTGTCTCATTACTTTCGTGTACAATTGTGAGAAATATACTTGTACCTACTTAAAGCTTGAAATCCATACACTCGTTCGGACTTAAGGCGATGTATTGTCGTGACGTAGTACTTTTTATTACATACACTTGATTCTGACACTTTGATATGACTTGTGGTTAACCAAATTAACCGCAGCGTAATTAAAGAAGTAACCGCCTACTCAAAATTGAGTGTTACAATTAAAAGTACGTACGGTCTCGTACGATCGGGTACGATCAGGTACGATCAGGAACAATCGGGTACTGTTCGATAATATCGGGTATCAATCAAGTACGGTCGAATACCGTAGGCAACACTTTAGTACAGTCGAGTACAGCCTAGTACAGTCAAGAACAGTTTAGTACAGTTGAGTACAGTCTAGTACAGTCAAGTACAGCCGAGTAAAATCTAGTACAGTAGAGTACAGTCGAGTAAAGAGTTAAGTACAGTCGAGTACAGTTGAGTACAGTCGAGTAAAGTCTAGTACAGAAGAGTACAGTCGAGTAAAGAGTCCAGTTTATTCGAGTACAGTCAAGTACAGTCCAGTACATTCAAGTACAGCCGAGCGAATTTGAGTAATTCAACAAGCTAAAGCATACAATAGTCGCAATACGGTTAATAAATACAAAATAAAAATAAATATCTACTCTATACCTTTATAAAACTTACAATAAACAGGGTGTTATTAACACAAAATGATCTTTTACATTAGAAATTTCCCTCAAGTTGAGATGTGGTGGTAGTTCTGTTTTAGATACCAATAAATGGATAGTACAGTTTACTGCGGAGGAGTTAAGACAAAGACATTTAATAAACATTTAACGACCAATGAACTATTGTTTTAAAGCAAACTTTGTATAGTAAGTAATTGCAACTAAGCCTGTGTCTGTGCCTGTCTCAGTATTGGAGGCTGTGCCCGTAGCTACACCTGTGGCTTAACGATGACGGTGGTTATGTGGTATGCCTGTGGCTGTGCTTTTCTCTCTAAAGTGATGCCTGTGCCTTTGGCTGTAGCATAAAAAATAAAATGTATATAAATATGTGTGTATGAGTAATATGTGTAAATTTGGATGCCACTATTTGGAAAAGACGGGTTCGAATTGGTCACGAATCACAAACCCCTGGAGGTGAATTTTGGACCGATCTCTGAACTATGTGTGCGAATTGAACGCTTCGTTTTGCGGCTGCAATGATTTAAATTAACAATTGTTTACAGTTCTGGTAAAAATATTGCAGACGGTTGTGTTTCCAAAATTTACCACCGCAGCCCTTCGAAGAAGGTAATTACGTAAATGTAGTAATTAGTCATTGTTTTCCCATGGCAATCAGTTTAAACTAATTAAAGCTTGCATGTCAAGGAGAGAGTGAACTAAGATTGGTTAAACAAGGAATTTTCATTTTCAGCCTCGAATCAACGCGATGCCTGTTGGTCATTATCTCCTTGTTTTACCGATGGATAAATTCAAAATTTTTTATCAAGCAAAAAAAAAATTAAGAAAGGTTATTATAAAATATTAGAGTACCTAGAAGAGAAAATCCATGGGATTTTAGGCTACGGTTATGCAATTCAAATTGTCTTATGTTGATTGTATCAACTTTGTACATTCAAACATAGTTAAAAGATCTCGTGGGTTTTTACTGTCGCTTCTTTTTTCCCACCATGGCGCCACTTTGTTATGAAGCGACGTAATTTTTAAATAAAAATGAAAAATATAAAATTACTTAAAGAATTATATAAAATTTATATAAAATTACCCGAAAAAAAAATATTTTAATAATTATTGATTAAAGCTCACTCGCAGTACATATTTTAACAGTTTCTGCAAATAATATGGTCTTCGTTTATTTCATAGCATACGATATTGGCTCCAACAAAACAGCGAGGGTGAGAGGTGAAACCGCGATATATTAAAACGATTGAAGATTAGTCAAAGCCAGACATCTCACTGGCAAGTCCAATATCGGGGTGGGACGGAAAGAAAAAAAAATTGTTAAAGCTGTTTACCACATTCAGTGAGGCGCCACAAGCAGTAACAAAACAGAATGGAAATAATATGATAGTTGGAAATGATATGGAAGTTGAAAACGATGAAACAGAACAGTGACTGTGTAGAAACATAGTACATCAAGAATAGAAGACCGAGAAGGCCAATGAAAAGTTTGTACAGATAATGATGAAAGGAAAGGCAGTGATTCGGATACCTAACATTAATAGTAAAATAAATGAAAGCTACCTACAATTAACGTCCTTGATTACCTACACTAGTTTGTTAAATTGATTATTGTAAGTCAATCAGTTGCAGTAAGGATCTTTATGTTTTCTTTTCAATTAAAACAAAAGGTAGATGTAGCATACTAATAATTAATGCCACACTATCCGAGAGGTGGCAACACTGGAGAATCAGTCTTGGCTTGACAGGCGTTGCGATAACACGGGTGTGCTGGGAAAATACTAGATAAGTTACATTGAAACCATCTAAACACTACAAATATATTTAAAAATATCAATTTATTTCAAAATATAAAATCATCACTTATTTTTACATATAAGGTCCAATAAAGTCGAGGTAAAATAATAGAAATAAACTGAGCTAAACTCAACCTTTTTAAATGTAAGTGATTCTTATATGTATTCACAAAAATGCCATACTAAATAAAAAAAAATGTTTTTGTAATCGCTGGTTTACAATGATTTTGTAAACATTTATGTTGGATTTGCAAAAAATGTGATTATTTAGCACTATTTAAATTATTAGAAAGCAAAACGGATCTATTACTATTTTTGTTTTCGAAGATAAGCTTTATTTAAATTTCGTGCAATAAAAGTTAAACAATACAAAAAAGCTAATATTTTTAGGTGGATTCATGTATAATATGAAATTCTGAATATATAGCAAGCCGTAAATAAAAAAATAATCTATTAACATTTTTTTCCGAAATTCCATATTTTTTTAAAGTTTGGACGGCAAAATAAATAAACAAATGAAGTAAATTTAGGTGGATTCCATTAAAAAGCTTTACACAGAAATATAATCTATGGATCTGAAAAAGAATCACGGCTATTATCAATTATTTCTGTTTCGCCATACAATCTCTCGTAATTTTACTGGAGTACAAAATGGTGGGCTAGTTATTTTTATTGCACCCTACCATATGAGTATCAAATGAAGGGGTTTGCTGTAAATAACTTGAAAAATTGTGTGACGTCATTCTAAATCCAAAGTGGCGCAAAATCCAAGATGGTGGACTAGTTAATTGTATTGCACCCCTACAATATAGGTATCAAATGAAAGGGCTTGCTGTAAATAACTCGAAAAATTGAGTGTCGTCATTCTAAATCCAAAATGGCGGAATATCCAAAATGGTGGAGTAGTTATTTTTGTTGCAACCCTACAATATGGGTATCAAATGAAATGGCTTGATGTTAATAACTCTAAAAATAAAGAGTGTATGTATGTATGTAACTATGTTTGTTCAGGTGGAATCTTGCAATTTAATTTTGAAGCAGATATTTTCAACCGATGAAGCTGAAATTTAGAGACGTCACTCTAAGTCCAACATGGCAGACTTCTAAAGATGGCGGACTAAGATTTTTATGCTTTCCTACAATATGGGTATCAAATAAATGGACTTGCTGAAAATACGATTGCGAGTTAAACTCCGTTGCTCCAATCCGCCTGAAATTTTGGTGTACTGGGGTTTTTGAAGTCCTCGATTATGATATTAAGGTCGATTTTTTCGATTCTGTAGCATCGGTTGGTAGATTTTGACTTGTTTACGTTAGCAAACGACCTTGCAACAATGATGCGTTGATTTAGATGAACAGAACAGTTGATTTAGTTTCTCAGAAACCTGTCCAACGATAACTAAAAAGTGAAAAATAAATTAAAAGTAAAAAAACTATTTTTAAAACAAGCTTATTCTATTTATATGCGCTAAAAAGAATAAAAACTTTTACTTTCAACTTATAACGTCGTAACACAATTTACATGAAATAAAAGCTTGTCGCGAGATTGAACTGTGTAGATAAACAAGTAAATTAAACAACTTGATCTGTTTGATTTCAATTTTGAAATTTTCAAATTACGAGTACTAAATCTCGCGAGAAGCTTTTATTTCATGTAAATTGTGTAATGACCTTATAAGTTGATAGTAAAAGTTTTAAAGGAAATTTTTATTTTCTTCTTGTTAGCGCATTTAAATAAAAGCTTGTTTTTAAAAAAGTTTTTTTACTTTATTTTTTAATAATTTGTTTAGGTACAGTCAAATCCACATTAAACTTGACACATTGGACTTTGTACCGTTCCTCGCAACAGTCACGCTCCTAGTGTCAAGCTTCAGCTGTCGTTGACTGTACTTCGAAATAGGCGATGACTGTCATATTACATGCATTTTGTTATTTCTCGTTATTATCGTGATAATGAAGTTTTTTCTGATTATTTGTTTATCAAGCACGTCTAGGGATTACTTACTGAAAGATAAAAAAGCCCGCCATGTGCAAGTCGGGCTCGCGCACTAAAGGTTCCGTACCAACTGTTACATAACCTAAAACAAATCCTGGTTGGCTGTATCCTTGATATGACCGTAAGACTGACGTGTATACGTTTATGTATGGTAGGGGTACATTCAAGAGCACAAAGCTCGATGCAGTACTTACCATTTATTGCAGCCAGAGGGCATAATCCCTACATCCACTTTGCATGAAATGACCGAACAAACGAAAGCTTAGACGTATTCACGTCAATCCTATACTATTAAACGAGCAATATTTGTATATATATTTGTAATCGGTTTCTCGAAAACGGCTCTAACGATTTCGATAAAATTTAGTATACAGGGGTTTTTGGGGGCAAAAAAATCGATCTAGCTAGGTCTCATGTCTGGGAAAATTCGTTTTCACTGTCTTTTTAAATATTTCTTAGCGCGTTTTAGTGCTTTCAAGAAACTTACAGCGCATCTGTTGTTGAGTAGCATAGCTTTCTCACCCGATGATATCTTAATCATACAGAGCATAGCTCGAGCAGAGCATACTATATGAAATATCATATTATAAGGAACCTTTTGAGGGGTGATTATAGGGAGAGAGAAAGAAGTTCTGTATATCTAATAGATTGTAAGTATTGTAGAACCACACAAGATCTGAAAATTTATTTTTTTACAAAGACGCAATCAAAAGCTATGGCTTTTTATGTCCTCATCTCCATACATTTATGCAAAAAAGCAAAACCTACAGGGTACTTCCCGTTGACCTAAAATTATGAAATTTGGCAAGAAGCTGTTTCTCACAACACAAATAAAGGGAAAAGTCTAACATTATTAAATATTTGAATTTTTCTCACAACTAATAGTAACCAATTAAGGTGAGCTCCCGTTTCAAGAACTTTTCTATAAAAGAGGGGTCAAGTTGGATGGTCGTGGAGTTGTTAAAATCAAAGAGCAAAAGCTTTTAGTATATCAAATGGTAGATAGGTACGGAACCCTTAGGGCGCGAGTCCGACTCGCACTTGGCCGGTTTTTTTGTGTCAACCCTGTACATCACACATATTTAAAAGAGCACGTAGGTTTTTTATTGTCGCTTCTTTTTTTTTTCCCAAATGCCGCCACTCTGTTTGTGAAACGACGCAAATGTAACTGACGTCATTAAGAGATTTTTAATATCCTACAATGAATAAAGAATATTTAGATTTTTTTGATTTTGATGAAAGTTAGCATGAAAGTCCGTCAGTTTTGAAGTTAGAATCTTCAAATTTTGTATTTAGGCTTAAGACTAAAAAATAATGTTTATGTGTCTCAGGGTTTTTTAAATTCTACACACTAAAGGGTGAAAAGGGGGATGAAGTTGAAAATCCTTAATTTATAAAGTAAAATCCATCAAATTTAAGGTTGTAATTCTATGGAACGTACATCATTGTTATTGAAATTCCACCCCAAATTCAACCTCTAAAAGGGGAAAATGGGGTGAAAAGGGGGTTCAAAGTTTGTATGGGAAATTAAGATAAGTAAGACCATTTCATTCGTAACTTCACAGGAGTACTCCTGTCAATAAATAAGTAAACATGTGTTTCAGGTTTTTTCAGAATTCATCCCCTAAAAGGGAGAATTGGGGTGAAAAAGTCTTAAAACAAATATGGGTATCGTTTGTATCGGGGCCTATACTGGGACGAACGAAAAGACATTTCCAATGTCAAAACGACATAGGAAGGCTCTTACGAGAAAGGTCTTTATCACTTTTTTAAAGTGTACAAGTTTCCTGAAAGTTTGAGCCATGATCCAATTTTCTAGGTCTAATAGCTCCCAAGATACAGGAATCACCAATATTCTCCATTTTCCCCAAAAAGTTGACCAAAATATCAGAAGTATCTACGGGTGTCACGTAACGCCCTTAGGGTCGCTACGAACGTCAAATAAAGAAGTAAAAGAGGGAATAGAGGGTTTATTATATAACAGAACAGGGCAATAGAGGGTTCCTAATAATAATAACCTACTGACCTAGCATGGCTCTACCTTGCCGCGGGTTTACCCCAAGCTAGACAGTCTTCTGCATAGAAAAATAAGGGTAACTAGAAGGAGGATTAAAGAAATAAGTTCTCACAAGGTAGTGAAGGCGTCGTTCTATGGATTTGACGGGTTATTTTGAATATTTCCTAGTGATCATTGATGATTTGACATAAAAATTTGGGACACGTTGGCAGATGTCATCCCATAGTAAAATAAATTAGTAAGGTATCTATTCCGAGCGAAGCAAGGAGGTCCGAAATCTTTGGTCTTCTGTCTTCCGGTCTTTAAGGCGTAGGTGGAGTCATTGGCGAGCGACCAAAGGCTGAGGCCCAGCCAGGTGCCGGTGTGCAGAGAAGGTAGATTTGATGAACTTGAAGGGTTTTTGGGACAAATGAGAGTTCTCGACAAGATCTTCATGTTGAGTGACAGCTGTCAAACTGAAAACGGTCATATCTTAGAAACTAGCCATCCTAGACTACTAGTTTGTAGGGACAAGTAATAGGTCTCGACAAGATCTTCATTTCGAGTGACCCCCTCGTCGAAGTTGATATTGATACTCTTTGGCCCTCAAAGAAGACGCGTAGGTAAACTTAAGCCTAAAAGTGGTTAGGTTAGCATTATATATTAACTAGATAATAGATTATAAAAGAATTCAGGACAAGCTCTTTTATATAAGTATTTAGAATTTAGATTAGATTTACCAATTTAAAATTATAAAGTTATTATTATACCATATGGCTAGATTATTTTTTGGTTTTGATTCCCTTGGCCACAATAATTGAAATTTAAATATCTCCAAACTTGTTTACCAAAAATGAGCCTTAGTCAATATCATGTTTTCAACACATTTGCTCATAAAACAGCTCTATTTAAATGAAATCTTGTCCTAATTCCATGTTCATGCAACCAAGCGTTCCAATTGATATTTTAAAAATAGGTAAGTAATAAGATATTAAAAAAAACAAGATAAGTGTAGGTCATAACGGAGTATCCACCACAGTTGTTAAATACGTAGCAGATCTTATAGCTCCACATTTAAATTATATCATTAACCTTTGAATCAAATTCGCTTACCTGCTATTCCTGAGTCTCCATTTATCGTTCTCACAATACTTTTCAACATGGAATAAATACACTACAAAGAGCTAGGTTTATACTTATTCGCCAGCTCATTGAAATAAGCCAAAAAGACATTCTCTGAAAACGAATTTGCATTTTTGCTGTTCTTCCATTCAATGAACTTTTCGTAGGCAAGAATGTACCTATTTTTCCTTTGATTTTGCTGGTAGGAGACTCTCACTTGCATTTTGTGCCCCAGTAATTATTTCCTGTGGGGTTAAATTAAGTTCTTCTTCATTGCTTGAAACCAACGAACGACATTGTTAGTTAGTCGCAAAAATCAAAACAAATGAAAATAAAATACTTCTGAAAAATGGCGCACGGAATTCTTGTTGCGCGCGCATTTCTTTTTTCAAATGAAGAGCTGTGACGAAGCAGTGGCAATGCTCCCAAACAGCGTAGTCATTTAAAAAGTACAAAAACTTTTAATTTATTGCTTACAAAATCAATTAATGTTAATTTGTTGTCAAATTTAACTAATCTCATGCAACAAACTGTTTTTATATTATATTTTCATCAACATTAGGTATATTTACGAAAATGTCATAAATATTTTAGACATTAGAACTCCTTGCTCTTTGTTAATATAAGAAAAAAACAAATTAAATAACTAGTGCTGTAATATATAATGAGAAAAGCACGCGTTTTTAATAAACTGGATTATAGGCCTAAATACAGTGCAAATAGAGCTGTTTTATGAGCAAATGTGTTGAAAACCAATTTAAACGAAAATTGCATGGACTTTAAAAAAATAAATGTTATTATTGTGTTGACGACTTTTTAAATAAAAAGATGTAGTTGACGTTATATTAAATATGACTTTGATTTTTGATGTGACATTTGTGGTAAAATAAGCTTTTGATATAGAAATTTGACATTTTATTAATGCATGACTTGAATACAGGGATAAATACTATACGGTGTTTCAATATGAGTTAAGGTTGACATAAGATGATGCATGTCACTTGATATTGAATATAAAATATATTTAATTTGTACGCCGCAAATACCAGGAATTTAATAAACCACTCTACCTAGCCTTCGTCGACTATATGAAAGCTTTTGACTCCATCTCAAATGAAAGTATATGGAAAACACTAACAGCTCAAGATATTCCAGAACCATACATAAATATTCTGAAAGACATATACTTACTCAAAAAGCACAAGTAGAGTCAAACTTGATAGAACTGGTCCTCCGATAAGGATTTGTAGAGGCGTTAGACAAGGCGATCCACTTTCGCCAACAATATTCATAGCAGTCCTACAAAATATAATGGAAAGCTTACCGTGGTCTAAAAAAGGTATACAATTAAAAGAAGATCATTTGAATCATCTTCGATTCGCTGGTGACATAGTTCTTTTCTCTGAATCAGCCGCTGAACTTCAAACAATGATAACAGATCTAAACACAATAAGCTCAAAAATTGGCCTTGAAATGAACCCTATAAAAACCAAATTAATGACAAACAGCTTGACAGCCACGATAAATATAAATGGAAAGGCAGTGCAGTATGTCGATGAATATATTTATTTAGGAAAACTGGTTTCATTTAAGAAAGACAGACACATAGAAGAATTGAACAGACGAATAACAATGACTTGGAACAAATACTGGAGTCACAAAGAGATTTTTAAATCAAACTTACCCGTTCACTTGAAAAAGAAAGTGGTAGATTCATGCCTTTTGCCATGCCTAACCTACGCTTGTCAAACCTGGATTTTCAATAACAAAACCAGAAATAAAACACACGTCTGTCAAAGACGAATAGAAAGAAGCCTACTTAACTTAAGATTAAAAGACAAAGTCAGAAACACTACTATTCGTGAGAAAACGAAAATAAAAGACGCGGTCCAACATGCCCTTAAACTAAAATGGAAATGGGCGGGACATGTGGCTCGTATGAATAACACGAAATGGACAAAAAAGATAACTTTCTGGAAGGGCCCAATTGGCAAGCGAAGAGTGGGAAGACCAGCAGAGCGATAGATGGATGAAATCGAAAAAAACTCAGGAAAAAATTGGAGTACTACAGCACAAAACAGGGAACATTGGAACAGGTTGGAGGAGGCCTTCACCCAACGAGGGGTCCTTAATTAAAGAATTCATTTATATGATATGATATTAAATAATAAATAATGAAATTGTATATAATATCCCAAATCAATTTAAACTAAATATTACTTAAAAATAATTATGAATTGTTTGCATGATAATTAAGGAATAAAAGGCTTTTTTATTTTTATATTTTTATTTTATATTTATTATAAGGACAAACATGGAGGTCTTCTTTCAACATGTCACCTGTATAGTTCGTAAATTAATTTTTGTTTTTAAAAAAATATGATGCATTGCTGATTCAAAGCTTATCAAGCAAGTTTACTTAGCATTATGTCAATCAGTACTGACTTATTACATTACATCTTGGGGTGGTTTGGCTAAAACCACACTACTTAACATCGAAAGAGCCCAGAGAGCTGTCCTCAAGGTTCTAAGGTTATCTTTTCTCAACAGATCTTCTTTATAAGTCATGCGAAGTACTGACAGTACGACAACTGTTTATAATGAGCACGGTTTTAAAACAGCACGCCTCATATTGTTTTTCCTCAAAATACACAAATGAAACATGCCTATTCCGGTAGATTTTTTATTTTCTTAGGCCCGTTCCTATACAATAGGCTAAATGCGATGCTAGACCTATATCCGCTGAGTTGAAAAAAAACCTGCAAATAGGCCTCCAAAATATGTCCTATGAAGATACAGAGAAGTTATTGATCGTTTAAAATAAAATTAGTTATCATTACAATTTGCTTATCATAAACTTTTTCAACACATTTGCTCATAAAACAGCTCTATTTGCACTGTATTAAGGTCCATAATCCAACTCATTAAACACGTGTGTTTTTGTCATAATATTACTTAACTAGTGTTTTATTTTTGATTTTTTTTTAATCGGCCAAGAGCAAGGAGTTTTTATGCTTATTATGATACTAAAATTTTCAAGCTGACTTCGAGAAAATATCATAAATGAATGTTGATTTTATGAAATTATTTATAGTATATAACTATTTAACAATAAATTTGTCATTTACGTAACAAGATATTCAATTTTTGATAATTTATTTCAAGGTAAATGGAATAGGATGTTTGGGTACCGAGTGACAATTACTTTTTTTTTATAGCTTGGTTACTAGATTGACTAATAATTGATAAAAGATTGATGGTGTAAGATAACATGGTAATGTTTTGGGGGCTCCTCACGCGACGTACGAGTATAATCTGTGACCGCTGAAAAAGAAAGAATGCGCGCCATTTTACAAATATTTCTCGTGTTTATTATTGTAATTATTTCTAATAGTGTCGACTTCTACATATAAAATACTGATCCTGAACCGTCTAAAATACTCATACACGAAATACAATTTTGAAATTTGGTAAAATTAAAGGGAAGCATGAACATATGCAGCCGACAAAATGTTCCGGTGGACGTGCGGTGGACGTAAGGTTAGCAAAGTTTAGTATTTTAAAGGTAACCAATGTAACTGAACCTATAACCTTACTTAATAGAATAAGTATTTTCTATTCAGACAAATACCGAGATATTCGTTAGAAAGTTTTAATTTAGCCAAAACACAAGTGTTCCAGCAGCGCAGTCCCTTGAACTGACACAATAAGATCATAGCGAGTTTCTTTCACAAGATCTTTTCTCAAATTTCTATATCATTATCTATTCCGCACGGAATTAGAGAGATATCCACCGACTATGACAGTTTTATGCCCGAAGACAAAGCAAATTCGTTAAGCTTGGGCACACCAATACAATTGATGTGCTTACACATAATTTTTAAATGATCTATTTACTTGGTCCTTTGATCCCGACAAATCCGCTTTTAAACGTAATCAATCTGGGTGTCCAAGTAGATCAACATCGTTACAACTCCGGAGAAAGCTGAAAATTAAAATACATTGAATGTTTTATTTAGGCCTCTAAACATTAAATTTTTGATCGACTTGTGGTAGGACTCACTACATGTGAATAGTAGCCCAAACTCTTTTTGAGGATCATGTTGTTGCCATCAAAAGGATTCATAACAAGGAGGTAACCTTTATATTATCTATCGCTTCACTTTTTAAGTGCTTATCACTGCCCCTTCAGTGCAATTGTAACCATCAAAAGGATTCAACTTAGTAACTCTTTAACTATCTATCGCTTCACTTTTTAAGTGATTATCACTGCCCCTTCAGTGTAATTGTAGCCATCAAAAGGATTCAACCTAGTAACTCTTTAATTATCTATCGCTTCACTTTTTAAGTGCTTATCACTGCCCCTTCAGTGTAATTGTAGCCATCAAAAGGATTTAACCAATAACTCTTTAATTATCTATCGCTTCACTTTTTAAGTGCTTATCACTGCCCCTTCAGTGTAACCTATTCATGTTTTAGGTAAGGCTATAAACGGCACACCCCATTCCCTTTTCATCTTAAGCCCTGCCTATGCGAGGCCTAAGATGATAGCTCTCCCGTTTTCTATTCTTTATCTTAAAATAAAATAAAAAAGGTGGGAGAGATGGTCCGCTCCACCACTCGCGGCCCACGATGAGCACCTACCAACACACCAACGTGCGCAATGTGCTCCCCCCAACGGGGAAAGGGTATGCCGGCTTAGCCAGTCTTTTGATTTGGGCCGAAGCCCGTGCCGAAGCACCGTTGGAGCCGAAGCCCATTGTTGGAGCCGAAGCCCTTTGTTGGAGCCGAAGCCCATTGTTGGAGCCGAAGCCCATTGTTGGAGCCGAAGCCCATTGTTGGTGAAAGGCCGAAGCCAGGGTTAGGCAAAAGCCTAATGTGATTCCAGCGGTGGACGAGGATTTCTCCAAGTCGGAACCAACAGCCGACCGAAATCGAGGCTGCGGCCCCAAAGTGACAATTTAATGAATTAAAAAGGTGGCCGAAGCCAAATATTGACCTCCATGGCGAAAACAGAAACATAAGAAGATCTATCGAAACAACTTACGTCTGTGTCGTCTTTTATTTTGAGTCCCGTAGGACAGACGAGGATTTCTCCAAGTCAGGACCAACAGCCGACCGAAATCGAGGCTGCGGCCCAAAAGTGTCAGTTTAATAAATAAAAAGGTGGCCGAAGCCAAATATTGTCCGAGTTCTGTAGAACAATCATGTCCCTCAGAGAGTCTCCATAATCTGCATGAACTTTTATAGCATAACTGCTATTACTCCTCATTTATTTCTGCTCTACACGTCTAGCGCGTATTTGTATGATAGAATGATTTATTCAGTATAGTCTTGGCAACCCACTTTTGCCATAAGACATATGAGGCGTTATTCCCATCGTTTATTTGGGGTTTTCATTCGTGGTTTTATAACTGTCATACTTGTGCTCTGCAGAAATATGAAAACTCTCTGTCCAACATAAGAAGTTCCAGACTCTTAGTACATGCTAGTACGTTTACTAACATGGCTTTGGGTACAACTCCGAAAAGCCATCACCAAAGGCTTTAATAGCGTTCGCAAACTTGTCTTCAACGATCATCAAAGATAACTTGTATGAATTCATTTCACCTCTCGCAAGAAGCGCAATTTAGCATTTTGTTGCTGTTCATATTTCTATGAGCGACGTATACAACCAAGATCTACATCCATCGACGTGACTTTAGCCAATATTGAAAACGCCAACCAAAGTCCTTATCTATAAATGTAGGCCCTAGTCAATATCCATCTGCTCTGCACTACTTAGCACATTTGCTCAATGCACGAATCGCAAGATTGTTATTTTAAATCACAAGGTAGCGCCTAGACAAATATTGAAGGCAAATTCAAGCTACTTGCTTTTATGTGTCATTTAAAAATAGTGATTGATACATCGGAGACATACTTTTAGACATTTCCAATGACGAAACCAACATATCATCACCGTAGCCGTACTGTTCATAGCACTCAGGATACGGACTTTTATCATTCTACGCACTATTAGCTGAACAGTGTTAGGCAAGATAGTTGTGTAATTCAGACAAGCAGCTCATGATAGCGAACTCCAGGCGCGCCGCTTCAAGAAGCTCTCGTCGTACAAAACACAAAGAGACTGTAAGCTTGTCATCGTCGAAAGTGCCGCAACTGCCAAGCAAGCATCGATTCGTGTACCGGATTTTCACGTCTCGCTAACACAATCTCTGCTTTACTCAGAACAGTACCACATTCCTTCAATAACATCGCAAACATCTCCCAACTTGCCCCGATCATTTATATTTTTCGTCAGAAATATAAGAAAACCCAAACTTTTTGAGTTTTCCATCATGCCATGCACTACCAATCACCATGCAGACGGGTTCGATAAGTATTTGTTTCATGTTATACTTTTCAGTTTTTCGAACAGGGGCCTAAGCGTCTGCCTACATATTATAAGAAATGCCTTTCGTATTAATTAAGTCTCATATTATCACATTTCATGTGATTAATCCATTTGCCAATATTTCTTGGATTCGGTCCGCCGCCTACTCAACGACCGTCTTCCCCATAAGTATACTTCGTAATATAAAACGACAGATCGCGCAGTTGTACACGGATTCTACCGCGTAGTTTCCCGCCAAAACGGCTTTGATAGCCCGTTTTCGTATGAATATTTCAATACAGGCAGATTTTTGTTCTAAATTGACGCTTGATGGAAAGATATTCCTATAAACCATTGCAAATACTACTTTTAACTGCTTTAAGTAATGTTTTTATATGATTACATATCCTTTAACCTATCTTAATGTCCATTTTCATTAACTTTGTAGTATTTCTCAACTTTTATGCGTTTCTAAGATATTTTTCAGCTCCCAGCCAGCTGTTTAATGGTTTTTTAGGTATCTTAATTTGTACCTAGGGTCCTAGTGTTACACCAATTTGATTTGTTTTTATTCGCAAATGTGTTGAAAAACTTCGTAAAAAGATCGTGCGCGTTGGTAATTACACCCTCGGCTCCATTACGCCCTCGCCTGCGGCTCAGGCTGCAATTTCCGAGCCTCGGCTGTAATATTCAAAATAGCGCACTTGCATTTTAATGTACTATTACACTTTTACATTTACACCTAAATAGATTTCGCATGTGATTATTTAAGATAGTTTTTATAGTTTTAAGTTGGTTTATTTTGCCTGAAACACAGGGAATCCTAGTTCAGGTTTATGTAATTTTTTGCTCTAATTATAAGTTTAGTCCTAAGTCATCATTGTTAAATGTCTTGAATAAATTATTTATTATTATTATTTATAATTGTTTACTCATATTTAGCAAATAAATTATCTTTATCTTTAAACAACGTGCCGTGATAAGAGCACCGGAAATTGGAAATTATGAGAACACAAAGCTGAGTTTTTAATCGATTAATGAAGTAGTAGGTAACTCTTTGGATGACTGGATTAATTACTAATTTACCTACCAACTTTATCTACCATAACTTTATTTTTCAGATTTGTTGGCATATATAGTTTAGCAACGAACGCTGTTCCACCCTTTGCTCGTGGATGAAGCAGGAGATGATGATGACTGAAAATAAATAATTAAAGAAATATTTGGTTGATTTTCATTGGAGCCGCTTTTGTACTAAAACGTCCACAATTTAATTAACCCGCGGTTTCTTTAAGTTTGAATGAGTAGAAAGTTTCTAAATAATAGTGAAAATTATATGGTAATTCATTTGGTATCTAATATAAAGTGAATATATTTAACAGAATAGGCGGAATAAACTTTTCATTTATTTATTTCACTGGCTGTGCCTAAAGCCGCTATCACACCTTCCTTATTCCGAAACTAATTAGGACGATGTAAGGATATTGGAACTAACAGTATCAAGCCTCCCAGCCAGTGCGCCCTGGGCAAATAAATAAGGCTTGCCGCCCTTGAATATATTTTTCATATGAATAGCTGTTACAACGCATTTTTTCTAATAATATTTTCAGCGAAAAATATACCAAGTAAAGTACCGACCCATCGAAACCTATCAAGCGCTGAAAAGATAACAAACTGACACCACCACATTAGCTCATTAATGACCCCACCGAGGGGCTCGAGCCTACCCTAAATTGGGGTGATTAGGCCTTAGTCGACCACGCGGGCCTAGTGCAGATTGGCCGAATTCACACACAACCTTTGAATTTCTTTTCTTCGCAGGCGTGTAGGTTTCCTCACGATGTTTTCCTTCACAGTAAGAGCGTCGAATAAACGTACTTATGAATTCGAAAATTCGGAAACACATTGGTACGTACGTAGTGGGGTTTGAACCCACGACCTTTGGTTTAGCAGGCAGGGGTCCTAACCACTAGGCTACAGACGCTCTTACTGACATTGACACCATGTTTATGAAAATGAAATACTTGCATTTTTATGATAAGGGATAGATTAAATTAACAAGACCATACAACTAAATGTATAACATTTATTAAAAATTTATAAATGTTCTCTGTGTACAAATTTATTAACAAATTCGTCAATGACGCTGTCGTAATTAACCGATTTCGTCAAATTTGCTTCTATGTTTAAAATAGCTAAGCTATTCAAACGTTCTTCGCTGATCCGGGAACGCAAATAATTTTTTATCATTTTCAGTACAGAAAAGGAACGTTCTGCACTGCAGTTGGTTACTGCAGTGCAAAGAAAAATGCGGAGAGCTATTTCCGTGTAACGAAATGCTTCTTTTAATCCTTTTTCCTTTATAAAAAGGCTAAGCTGCCGCAAACTCATATTTTTGTCCTCATTTGATGACAGGAATGATCTGAGAAGAAAACATTCATCCTGTAAATCCTCACCTAAATCGGTTGGGTAGGTGTTTTTAAGTCTGGTTGCGTATTCTTTTACTTCATCTTCGGACAAAGAATGTAATTTGCATAAAAAAGCAAAATTAGATACTACCGCTTCATAAGCAGTTTTACGCCTTCTTAATTCACCTGACAGTTGGTCGCATATAGGAAAGAAGGTATTTACCCTAAAATGGTCACGACTATTCAGAGAAACCTCTTCGGCGCGCCTCTCGTCGTCTCGCTTCTTCCTTTTAATTACTCGCTTTTGATTATTTTTGTAATCTTCTGAAGTTTTCGCTTTAGCAACTTTTTCGAAATCATCAAATGAGTGTCGTTTTGTATTAACAAAATCGATGAGTGTCTCGTAGAGCCTTAAAACGACCTCTACATCTGTGTCAACACCTTGTAGAGTCTTGGAAACTATATTGAACTTTTTCAATACTGATCCCCAAAATTCAGATAAAATTGCAGTTTCCATGGTTTAATTTGAGCCATTATCCCTGTAGCTTCATTTTTAACCAAAGCTTTTTGGGAACTATCGGTTTTGATAGCTTCAAGAGCTGCTAATATTTGATCCCAATTATTATTTAGGCTGGTAAAAGCATTTCAAACTAAAAGTGTGAGGGGCGGCCGCCTCCGCCTCTCAAACTTCTTAGTTGACTATACGCCCCTGCTCCCAGCACTATACGCCTAATTAGTATAAGGTGTTTGCATTCAGCCGCTTGAAACTTTGCATTCATTTTCTGTGTGAGTGAAATAGAATTTCGAAATAAA
Organism: Athrips mouffetella; assembly: GCA_947532105.1. NCBI lineage: Eukaryota > Metazoa > Arthropoda > Insecta > Lepidoptera > Gelechiidae > Athrips > Athrips mouffetella. The sequence goes on along the minus strand of OX383960.1, from coordinate 22,551,812 downwards.
GCTTATACGTGACACGGAAATATTAGTTTACAAGCTATTGGCGTAGAGATAGAAATAGCATCCAAGTCGAAAATTTTTATTAGCTTTTTTAGATTAGCTGTTAGCTGGTTATTTTTGTACGGAAACAACCAAACTGTTTGTTTAATGAATGTTACTGAGCTGGAAAGACCACAGGAATCATCCAACATCCCATCATCATCCTCCTTGCTTTTATCCCATTATTTGGGGTCAGCACTCCTAATATGTTTGCGCCATTGTGGTTGATTGCTAGCAATTTCAGGCGTTATGCCTAGCGTCTTTAGGTCATTTTCGATCGTTTTGGTCCAGGATATCGGTGGGCGTCCTCTGCCACGCTTTCCTTCCGGTATTGCCATCACTTGTCTAGTCATGTGGTCGCTGTCTCGGCGCATCACATCCCACCGTCGTTCGTCCACGCGAGCGGTCGTGCACAGCGCTCCGCAAAATTAGTGCAGCCGAAAATTATTTTTCCCGGGTGGGTAGTTGGAAACACCCAAATCTCCGACTACCCGTATCTGTTATCGGCTGTCGGCCTTCTACCGTTTGCGAACAGCGCGCCACTTGCGCAGAAGACCTAGAAGATTATCACCATCCTCAAGAAAGCAGCGCCAGCATCGCAACTCACACCGGCAACTCGCGGCCACCAAGTACAACCAACTCTACTGGACTCTGGTATACCTTCCGATAGCGAAGGGCCCCAAGAGTTCCAGGACTGTTGCTTCTCGTTTATTTCCAACACCGAGCTGAGACGTGGCTGCAGAGCGTCAACCGGGTGAGTCAGTTGCATGCGGTTCTGCCATTGTTGTTTTCCTTACTTTTTCCCTTCTGGACAAAATAAACACAAAAGTTTAGCAAGACTGACTACGGGTAGTTGGATAAATAAGTTTCTCTGTCTACCCTCCCGTGCTTTTCTGTCGTGTGGGTGGACAGCGAGCTGTTTATCGAACTATCCCAAACCCCCCCTCGTGTAAATCTGTGCAATTCAACTTGAATAACAATCTTCTGTTGAATTGCACAAAATTTAGATTGTTTTTATTAGGCTACTATTCGTTCGGTTGGTGTGGGTTGTTCAAAATCTTAAGTTTTCGAACTACCCTCACCACACCTTTCTCCTCCCCGATTGATCGAGTTGTGAGGGTCGTTCGATTTTATCAAATTTCGAACTACCCTCATAATCTTTAATTCCCTCCCGGCATTTGTTAAATCTTGTGTACCCCATAGAGGGCCTTCTGACCGGTTCGGTGGCTGTTTTACTAGGCTAACTAGTATACCAATCAACCGAGCGGGCCCATGATCTTCGGGAGTATATAGTTATTCCACAATGACTGGAGGGAAGGCAAAAGGGGAGAGGCGCGTCCCTCCCCCCCACCTACTAGCTCCACAACCACGGGCAATACCCCCCTCGTGCACCTGCAGCCCCTAGACGGCAAATCACAGGAAGAGCCGACACGCCCATACCCAAAGTTTTGAGAGATCCTAGGATCTTCAGAAGACCTACCCAAGTGACAATCTCCCCGCCACCGCACATCACCCCACCAGAGGCGTATATAAACCCTTCGGAGAGATCTGCGTCGGCGGCCCCACCTCAAACCCCTACAGGGAACACGGAGATCCCCCATAGGAGGATAGAGATGGCAGAGAGGAGCGAACCACCCGCTTCAATCACTGCCTTTCCTGTCCCCCGCGGAACGCGCACTATAGAACGCGAAATTGCTATACGCGACTTGCATACAGGTCAAATTATAATGTCCTACCGGCCAGACTATAATGTCTAAAGCCCCGCTACCTCAGAGGGTACCCTCGACACGGTCTCAAGACACTCCATCTTCACTCGTCAATAAAGATGTTATCCCTACTGCACCACTGCCTTCCATGCCGATGGTGGATACCAGCGTACCTCTTGCCACCACCCCTACTTCGTCGCACACGGCTGACCCTACAGGTCAAGTAATCGACATAGTCGATCCTGAATGCACAGAAGTGCACGAAGAGGTGGACGCATTGATTGAAAAAGCAGTAGCGGCACAGATGAATCGTAGTGGTCAGCCTCCGGAAAACTACTATGCTTCACAAAACGATCCATTCTCGCTTGGCATCGAAGATATATTAGATGCTGGTCCTTCCCAAGCTCCTGCAACAATTCCACCCTCGTGGGACGCTGCAGGACAGGGCGTAAAACGCCAAATCACAGAATCCTTTTATGAAGAGGAGGACAAGAGAGCAAGGTTTGGCCCATCGCCAAACCACTCTTCTCCTTCATATAATTCAACACAAGATTCCCTGCTCACACAGCTAGCTCAGGTACAAGTAAATGTACTGTCCCAAACGTTACATGACTTTCCCCCTTACAGCTCACGTATGGGAAGACAGGACAAACCCCGTCATACGTTCCTCGGGGTAACTGGAACCGCATTTCCGGTTCCCCCTAGGAAACCCTCGCCAATCCCATTTATGCGGATTCCAACGGCAATTCCAGCTGATCCGCAGGTGGAGCAAGCAACTTTATCTTATGCGGATCTTGCATCCAGAAATACAATCCAATCGCCGTCGCAAAGAGAGCCCTCGCAAAACTTCCTCCCCGAGGCCAAATGCCCCGGTGGACGCATCAATGCGTTCTCCAGGTGATAATACCTCAACCCCCCCATCTCAAGGACCACCCCCACAACAACCCCAGCCGACAGCAGCGACGGGGGACCAAGTGAGGAGATATCCACCGATAGTAGTGGAAAAGCTTCCCAACTGGACCTCCCACCTGGCCCAAATAAGGGATCGGCTGGGTCATACTCCTAACGCTAGAGCCTTCAAAACAGGCTTTAGATTCTTCCCTAGGTCGGCAGAGGAATTCCGTACTGTCCAAAGATACCTAAGGGAGGCCAAGGAAACTGAACCTCAGATGGAATTCTACTGTTATACGCTAACGGAAGAACTCCCGATCAAGATCGGGATCCGTGGCCTCCCTTATGACACTGAAGTCTCTTTAGTTCGCGAAGCTTTAGAAGAAAAGGGATTTAAGACCAGATATGCCCGCGTCATTCCTCCGCGTAAAGATCGCCCAGGGGGGCTGATCTTTGTGGAACTAGAACCAACCACAAGAGAAGACCTGGACGATCTCTACAAAATCACGGAACTCTTTTGCCTCCCAGGCATCAGCATCCAACAATGGAAAGGTCGTGTGGGGCCGGCACAGTGCCACAGGTGCCAGGGCTTTGGCCATTCGTCCACAAATTGTTTTCGGCAGCAGAGGTGTGTTCGCTGTGGACGCGACCACGCTGCTGCCGATTGCAGTCTGAGGCCCGGCGAGGCTCCCACATGTGCAAATTGTGCTAAAGCCCATACCGCCAACGATAGGCGTTGCCCTGTCTTCCGCCAAGAGGCCAGGAAAAGAGGGCAACATATAAACCCCCCCATTCCGAACCGACCAAGCCACAACGTGGAGGCTACAGCACCTCCACCCAACCAACCTGCTGGACAATCTCAATGCAAGGCGGCGTTCCACTTCTCCCGTTCCAACAGAGGAAGTACAAACACTCCCTCCCTTCTCAGCTGTAGAAGCCAATCCTCCGGTGGAAAGGGACCAACCCCTTCCCCAACGGAGGAAGAAGAAGAAGAAAAAACGAGAACAACGCCGCCGGGCTGAGGAGACAGAGCAGGCGCCAGTTCAGGTGATAGAGCAGGCGCCAGTTCAGGTCCTTTAAGACCAGGCAGCCAAGAGGCACTATCAACTAACCTGACACAGCAGGAGGTGATGCAAAGGTCAGAGCAAACGTCAGGGCCAAGTCATAGACCAGACAATTTTCAGCCACAGTCGCAGCCCCACCATGAGCAAATGCAATGGGAGGGCCTGCAATACCAAAACTTAGGTCACCCCTTACGTAGCAATGTCCCACCGGCCCAGGGACATCCGTTCCCCCTACATGGTGTTCCCGAAACATTGCCACAAAACCCACAAATGATCGAACTGATCAGAATGTTCGACAACACTCTCTTGGACCTTGTCGAGGCAATAACGAACGGCGGAAACGTACGACTAGTTATCACCAACGCCCTCACGTGGTTCCTACAATACTCTCTACAATGGGCTCACTGAGAGTAATGTACTGGAACCCCGGAGGCGTCAGAGATCGTGCAGCCGAACTCCGTTTGGTCGCCCAGGAGCAACGCGTTGACGTGATACTCCTGGGGGAAACCAAATTGGCCCCGCATCTGGAATTCAGGATTTCCAATTACTTTTATTATCGTCGCGACGAGGTGGCTCGCGGTGGTGCCCTCCGGGGTACCGCCGCCTTAGTCAAAAGGAACTTCGTCCATGAAGAATTGGAAAGTCCTGAATTCCGCACTCTCAGGAGCACAGGGGTCAAAGTGCAGGTGGCGGATACCGCAACTCGCCTTTTTGCGGCACATCGCCCACCGCAAAACTCGACTCCCTTGCACCCCGCTGATTTTCACGCTATCTTCAATGGCGAACCTACTATCATTGCAGGGGACCTAAATGCCAAGCACCCGGCTTGGCATTCCAGCTCGACCAACAGAGCCGGAAGGGTCCTCCTGCAGGATGCAGAGGAACAGGGGTACGAGGTAATTGGCCCCGACTCTCCAACCCATATACCGACAAACCCCACACACAGACCGAATGTCCTAGACATCGTGCTGCATCAGTCGCTGCCCTTCCCAGTCCATCTGGATGTCCTCTACGACCTCCATACTCAACACCTTCCACTTTTAGTGGTACTGGGACACAGCAATATGTCCCTTCCACAGAGCATCAGATACAAGGTGGACTGGAAAGCGTACCAGGATGCACTGAGCAGCATCGAGTCTGGGCCGATATCTTCCTCGGAGGAAGTCGAAAGAACAGCCCAGTATATAGCGGAAAAATTCTTTATGGCGAAAGAAAATGCCACTACCTCTACCACAGCTCCAGCCTTTCGGTATGATGAACTGCCACTCAACCTTAAAACGGACCTCCGCAGGAAACGGGAGCTTAACGCCCTGTGGACCCGGGGTCGCTGCCCTACAATAAAAAGAGAGCTCAACAGGGTCGCTGAGAAGCTGGCGGCTGATGTAAAGGCTTTCCGCGGTACTACGTGGGAACGTCTAATCGACCGAGTAGGTGAGTGCGATAGAAGCCTTTACCACCTCAACCGCCAGCTTACCAGAGCACCCGAACCGATATACCCACTGGTGAACAGCGACGGTGATCGTTGCTTCACCGCACATGAGCGTGCTGAAGTCCTTGTGGAACATCTGGAAGGCCAGTTCACGCCCCACCTAGTTACCTCCACTGACCCGGAAGTACTTGCTCACCATGAGCAAGTAACCGCCACGGTGGAAAACTTCCTATCAGAACCTTTGCCATCTCTTCCGGGGGATACCTTTATCTCCCCGAACGAGGTGGCAAAGATTATTATGAGACTCCCCAATAAAAAAGCGCCTGGTGTTGACGGGCTACCTGTGACAGCCTTAAAACAGATGCCGAAAAGAGCCTTGGTCGCACTGACGAGGCTCTTCAACGGCATCCTAAAAACGGGTCACTTCCCCCAGGAGTGGAAGAGGGGGAAATCATCACCCTCCCAAAACCGGGAAAGGACCAGAGACAACCGGCCAGCTACCGTCCGATCACATTGCTCTCACACATTGCAAAGGTGTTCGAGCGACTCCTACTCCGAAGAATTCGCCCGCACATTACGTTGCGGGACGAACAATTCGGTTTTCGTGGGGGGCACTCAACCACCTTGCAATTGGTGAGAGTAATTCATCATCTTTCGGAGGAGAGAAGCAGAGGCCACTACACGGTCGGAGTCTTCCTCGATATCGAGAAAGCGTTCGACCGTGTAAGGCACTCGGGGCTTCTCTCCAAACTAGTGGCCACTGAAATGCCACCAGGCCTCGTAAAGGTTATCGCCTCATTCCTGGAGAATAGGGGCTTTGTGGTTACTGTGGAAAGAACCCTATCCTCCCCGCGACCTATTAGAGCTGGAGTACCCCAGGGAAGTAGTCTGTCTCCCACGCTCTACGCCCTCTACACAAACGATATACCGACTCTCGAAGGACACCTTCGAGAGGGTGAGGTGGACGTGGAGCTGGCGTTGTTCGCGGACGACAGTGCGTACTTCAGCTATTCTAGGAACTCAGGAATCGCCGCCTCCCGAATGCAGCGCCTGCTGGACCTGTTGCCACGTTGGCTTGACCAATGGCGTATGGCGGTCAACTTAGGCAAAACGCAGGCGCTGATAACATGGCTACAAATTCACCTTCCCCCCCCCCCCCTTCAACTTAGGGGTCAAACCATTGAATGGGTACATTCGGTAAGTACTTGGGATGTCAAATCGACCGAGCGCTGCGGATGATACCGATGGTCAACATGTGACAACCCAGGCCAAGTCCGCACGCGCTTAACTCAGGCCAGTTTTGTCATCTCGACTACCTCTCAGAACCAAGTTACGCCTGTACAAAATGTACATCCGTTCCAGGCTGACTTACGCCGCGCCGGGCTGGTACGGATTGTGCTCCCATGCACAGCGTGAACGCTTGGAGATCGTTCAGAATGGGTCGTTGCGGATGATAGCAGGCGCAGGCCGCTACGTCCGCAATGACGTCATTATGAACGATCTCAAAATGACCCCCGTCAAGGAGTTCATCAGAACCCTAGCGAAGCGCCTCTTCCAGCGGGCGGACAATGCGATGCATCCTCACCTGAGGAATATCGCACCGCTTCATGCCCGCCCACCAGATGATCGAAGGCCCTTACCTAGAGACCTGCTTAGTCCTGCTTCCCCTCCAGCCCCACAGAGGGCTATTTTCCCTCAACTAACAGACAGACAGACAGACGAGACTGCGCCACCACAGATTATGCGCCACCACCGGCTGTGCGTGTGCGGATCTTACCAGCACCGCCCCCGGGTGTTCCTCGTGTCCCGTCGGTTTAATCATGTCACCCAGTCGCCTGTCAGAGCTTCGAGAGAACTTTTGAAACAAAAGATGGCTGATGAAAAAAAAAATCTGACTGATGAGATGAAGAGAGGAAAAAAAAAATTAAGTCCACTCTCGAAGCCCAGACAGGCCGACAATTCCGTTTTCTGGGGCAGCTTAGTCCCCTATCATGACCGCCGGGTCTAGTGCCCGGTGAGATTCTGCCCGGGATACGAGGAATACCTCACACCCGAACCTGCAGCTACAACAGCAAGCTGTAGAAGACCCCATCAGTCAGTCGGCGCATCACATGGCCGAACCAGCGAAGGCGGTTTTCTCTCATTTTATTTTGTACTAGCGGTCCGCCCCGGCTTCGCACGGGTAGATATAAGTTCTTGTTGCATCGGGGGTTACTAAAGAAACCGGCCACGCGCAAGTCGGACTCCCACCGAGGGTTCCGTACCACTAAGGTAAATTACTGTCCTAGTTATGGGCAGTCATACCATCTTAGTCACGCAGAAGTGCATTAAATTCGCTCGAGCCGACACGCACTTCATCATAACCATCATAACATCCCATAATACGTCCACCACAGGACAGGGAGCTCCCTCAGAATTCCAGCCCTTGCTAGAAGAATGTGGAGGGGAAGTATTTTAGTCACCACGCTTGTTAGCATTAAGGCTGGCACCATGGACCGCGGTTGTTGGTGACCGCAGTATGTAAGATATTGCGATACACGGAAAGATGCTGCTGCCCATCTTCCGGTTTGTGAACCCTTAGTCGCCTCTTACGACACCTACAGGTTGAGATGGGTTGGTACTTTTCTTTGCCCCTACCACACGGAACGACACGCACTTGACCAGTCAAATTTTTCGTGTCTATTCTCTGTTGTAGATAAAACATTACAGTCACTTAGGGCGCTGTTTCTTTAATTTCAATTTTGATAAAGATTACACTCATGATAACTTTTGAATGGTATGTCCGATTTGAATAATTCAAAAAGTTATTTACAGGTACTGGTAAAACCTTGAATATGTTCAGGGGAAGGGCAGAGCGATGCACAATGGTATAGAATAAGCTGGTTTATTAGGAAAGATACAAAAGGCATGAGAGCCGTGTGATGAACAAAAATCGAACGACAATAACAGACATCTATCAAAATATATAAAACACTTATAAAAACGGCCAGCTAATAGTGGCGTCAACCATGAAGGTGCTTTACACCAACACACCCCCTCAACTCATGGCTTAACGTCACGCAGCCCTAACGCAGCCGTCAGTAGCTCGTGCCTTATACGAGGCAAAGGTTTGGTGAGGATATCTGCCAACATCTTGTCAGTCGCCAGATATTCCAAAGTTATGGCTTTGTTGTCACGCAGCACATCTCTAATAAAGAAATGTCTAATATCAATGTGCTTGCTCTTTGCGTGAAATACACCGTGATCTTCAGCAAGACAGATAGCACTTAAGTTATCAGCATGCATTCTTACCTTAGACAATGTGTGAAGACCTAGCTCCTTCAGCAGACTATTTAAGTATACAGCCTCTTTCATAGCTTCCGCCAAACTCACAAACTCAGCCTCACACGTAGAAGTCGCAACAATGCGTTGCTTTTGTGAAGTCCAAGATATGGCTGCACCACCTAGTACAAAAACATATCCAGTAAATGATCGTCTATCGATTACACAACTACCCCAGTCTGCATCCGAATATCCCTGAATACATAACCCTGTCGGTTTAAATAACAAACCATGCGTTATTGTACCTTTTAAATATCGCAAGATCCGCTTTGCAGCTTTCCAATGGGTATCTTGTGGATTTTCTGCAAACTGTGCAAGTTTTGCCGTAGCATTAGCAATCTCTGGTCTAGTTGCCACACTTAAATACATGAGTGCTCCGATCAGTTCTCTATAAGGAAAAGATTTCTCTGCAACCTTTTTCTCTTCACTTATCACTTGTTTTCCTGTCTCCATTGGAGTCTGAACAGGATTACAGTCTTCCATGTTGAATCTTTTCAATAAATCTTTAATATATTTTTCTTGTGACAAGTAGTAACCATTACCACTTTTCTTTATATCTATCCCAAGACAATAAGTTGCAGGACCAAAGTCTTTTAACTCAAATTTCTTGGCCAGTTCTTGTTTGAACTTATCTATCACATCTCTCCGTTGCGAGCAGATCAAAATATCATCGACATAGATAACTACAAAAAGATCAGCTCCATCTTTAGTATGTTTATGATACAAGCAAGGTTCACTCACAGTAGGTCTCAACCCCATCTCTTTCAGCTTTGAATCCAGCTTAATATTCCACTGTCGTCCAGCTTGTTTGAGACCGTATAGTGATTTCCTTAGAAGACATGTGTCACCACCTGCTTTTATTTCTTCAAGCATTCTTATTGCCTTTTTTCCTGTTTCACTTTTACTATCTATTTCGATTAGTTTCTTTAGACTTTCTTCCAACAGTTCTGGAACCTTCATATAAATGTCTTCGTTTAAGTCTCCGTTTAAATATGCCGTGTTGATATCAATTTGGTCTATGTCCATTCCCATCTCAACGGCTAAAGCAACCAACAGACGTACAGTTCCAATTCGCGCAACTGGAGAAAAAGTCTTATTATAATCCAGCCCTTCTCGCTGACTATACCCTTTCGCAACTAATCTCGCCTTCTTTTTCTCTGTTTTGTCAACGTTTAACTTTGTTGTCAGTACGTATCGACAACCTACGACATTTCTATCAGGAGGCTTCTTCACAATGTTCCATGTATTATTTTTTACAAGGCTCCTTATCTCAGATAATATCGCTTCTTGCCATTTGTCTTTTTCATCACTACTCAAGGCCTGCTTTAACGTGATCTCAATAACTCCAGCAAAGTCATCAGTGTCGGCGTATTCCTCTGTTGATGCTTCGCTTTCATTATTTTCAGTTTCTTCAATCTCGACCATATTATACAGCTTTCGAGGACGCCCGACGTGCCCTCTTTCAATTCTTGGTCTTCCAGGACCTCTTTTTAGAGTGATATTCCTCTCTAAAGCCTCATTGCCATCACTATCATTACTAACTCTAGTACCGTCTCCTCTAGTATACGTACTACCGCTTGTTTCATCGCTCAATGGCAAAACTGGTGGCCTTTCTGATGAGATTTCTACACTTAAGGGTTGTCCCGTCAAAGAACCCGACTGTCCCGCTTGAATTTCTATTTCAACAGTCTTTTTATCACTATTCTTTTCACAGTGTGGTTCAATGAGTGACTCTTTTAAAATATTATCATTATTTTCAGGTAGCTTACCTTCTTGAAAACGAACATCCCTCGACACTATTATTTTTCTGTCTTCAGGTATCCACACTTTATATCCAATAGATTCAGCTGGATAACCAACAAAAATGCCGAGTGAACTTCTTGGTGCAAACTTATCCTTTCCTGGTTCTTTGTTCAAGACGTGTACTTTTGTACCGAACGATCTAAAATATTCGATATTCACAGGTCTCCCGAACCATTTTTCATAGGGAATTTCACCGTTCAAGCTACTACATGGACACCTATTACGTATGTAGCACGCCGTCGCAACGGCTTCTGCCCAAAAACTTGCGGCTAGTCCCGAGGATAAAAGCATACATTTTGCCTTTTCAAGCAATGAACGATTCATACGTTCAGCTGTTCCGTTACTTTGGGGTGTATGCGGCGTTGTTAGTCGTCTCGTAATTCCCGCACTTTGTAAATATAAATCAAAATTTTTATTTACAAATTCACCACCGTTATCCGATTGTAAACATTTGATTTTCCTATTTGACATATTTTCAACCTGACACTTGAAAATCTTGAACTTTGACAATACGTCACTTTTATTTTTTAGCATGAAGACTTCACACCAACGAGTACAGTCGTCAATAAAAGTAACAAAATATTTATTTCCCGCGTTCGATTGAACTCTCATGGGACCTACCACATCAGAATAAATTATTCGCAACTTCTCATTGCAGGGTCCACTGGACTTCACAAAAGGCAACGAAACCATTTTCCCTTTAGCACACACATCACAATCACGCAAGTCACAATCAGTATTTACCGGGTCAATACCTGATTTCTTAAGTAATTTCATAAGATCTCTTCCATTCAAATGTCCCATACGCTCATGCCATCTATACAGATCGACATTCTTACTTCCTGATACCACAGACGCTGAAGCGTCCATTTCCCTCAAGTAATATAAATTACCTCGCCGGTCAGCGGTCAGCTTTACTTCGCCATCCTTGACTGCGTATGCTACATCACGCTTAAAAGTGACTACACAGCCTCGTTCAGTGAGCTTAGCGATTGAAATTAAATTACTTCGTAAGTCGGGAACTAGTAAAGTATCTTCAAATTTTATGAAGCGCGTACGGTCGTCATTGCATGCTAATATCTTAACTGTACCCTTACCTTGCACGGTTGTAAAAGATTCAGTGGCTAACTTTAACTTTTGGCTCGAAGGCAGTACCTCCTCAAACCTTGCCGCGTCGTTGCACATGTGAGCACTGCATCCGCTATCAAATAGCCATTCTTGACAGCGCTTAGCTCCTACAGCCAGGCAGTCTGAAATTTGATTGATGGTTAATGCTTCACATTCTACAGTTCCATCTGGTTCTGCGCAACTTTCAGCGCACCTAGTTTCCGAAGTTTTCTTCTTCTTTTTACAGTCCGATGCCTTGTGTCCAAATATATGACATTTAAAGCATTTATACTTAAAATTCGTTCCAGTTCCGTTCCCTTTCTTCTGACTACTTGTTCCAGCTCCAGATCCATTCACGTTTTTCTGACGTCTACCCACATACATAGCACCTTCGATATCTTCAACTTGAGCGTTTCCTCTCGAGGTATACTCCTCGACGATCTTTACTCGAAGTTGTTCGGGTTTAGGAAGGTTGTCCCTAGACTCTATAGCGCAACGAAAGTTTTCAAAACTAGAAGGCAGACTATACAAAAGCATGATTGCCAAAAAATCATCATGGATTTGGATGCCCATCTCTTCAAGCTTATCTACAGCTTCAAAGAAAGAATCGAGATGTTCGCTTACATTTTGATTTTCGCCCATCTTCTGCAACATCAACCTTTTCAACAGCGTTGCCTTTTTCGCAGGACCTCTCGACGCAAACATACTCTCCAATTTCAGCCAAACTTCTCGTGCAGTTCCCACCTTCTTTACATGATGAACAACACTTGGATCCAACGATAAAATCAACTCGGATTTAGCTTTTCTGTCAGCTGCCTTCCACGCTGACAAAGTGGCATCTCCGTCGCTGGGCTTTGGCTTCTCACCACTAACATACTCCCAATAATCGCCTTTGATCAATAAAGCCTCCACTTGCACTTTCCAGGTATCATAGTTGTCTCTTGTCAATGTTTGGATACGTATACTCGAAGACATTTTTGGATCCGACTATACCTAATTTACCAAATATTTTTACGACTACTATTTTTTTACCAGCTCTGGGCCCATAACCCTTGTTCAGGGGAAGGGCAGAGCGATGCACAATGGTATAGAATAAGCTGGTTTATTAGGAAAGATACAAAAGGCATGAGAGCCGTGTGATGAACAAAAATCGAACGACAATAACAGACATCTATCAAAATATATAAAACACTTATAAAAACGGCCAGCTAATAGTGGCGTCAACCATGAAGGTGCTTTACACCAACAGAATACGAAATCATTTATTTGGATATGGATTAATAGGTACGAATAATGTGGCCTATATAGTTTGTACCGGCATTACTATTGCTTATTTTTACATGAAAAAGTAGTTATTGTGACATAACTGTAATAGTTAGACCATAGAATACATGAAACAGAGTTAGAAAGGCGAAGTAGGCGGGCCCCGCGTGCCACGGATAGGTCCGTAGGACAAACAAACGTCAAAACCTCAAAATGACCCCTTCAGTCATTTGCCCGACTCAATGGCGTAAAGAGCAGCGACGTATTTTTTAAGAAAATGCCGTTTTGTGCGATATTATCACGTCGAGCTCACAGCAAAGATAAAAATTAGCAAAATGGAGGCCTATTGTACCACCGATAACCATTTTGAATACCATTTTATCCACTATATTTGTTAAAACAAAAATATTTTTTAGCCGGTCGAAACCAGAGCAAAAGTGCTTCCAAAAATACAACGATATCGATAAATTTCTGTATACTGGAATTATTCCTGTAATGTTGAATACTTACTTGTATATATTTTTTGGCTTTGAAGTTAACCAATAATTTTTTAATAATGAAAAAATTAAAAATTGTTTGCACTCATACTAAATCCCAACTTTAGAAAGAGATTTTTGGCAGCTACCCAGGTGATCCAAAAGAAAAGCAAAGATGGATCGATGCCACAGGGCAAAAAGATTGGTTGGCCACCAAAACAAGTTCTACTTGCTCCAAACACTTTTTGGAGAGTGACATCATCTTTTCGGCACAAAGAAGACATTTAAAGCCTCTTGCTATACGCCAAGGAGGTTTTAATCCACGCTACGCTCTAGGAAGGAGAGATGAATGGCCAAAAAAAGCGTAACGACGAGTATATCCAATAGTCGCGGTGGCATCTCTTTCACACAGTAGGGTGACCTAACTATTTTATGCTTGGGGATGTAGTATTATTAAAGCCCTCTGGAACAGCAGCTTCATTTTTAATATTTTATTTGTCAGGATATTATCCTTTAGTTTCTACCTGATAAGTGGTGCTTCCCTCGGCAAAAAAGTGTTTCGTGTCTTAAAATCCTCGCAGCGCTGAGGATTCTTCTTTAGAACCACTCGCTTGGCTCGTGGCTCAATTATAGAGTCATAGAGGTAAATGAAGTCAAGTCCGTTTGGTGCCGGCAAAGTATAGTACCAACTACCAACCCATCTCCACCCGTGGGTATCGTAATGTACGTACAGTGTACGTTTCATGGGGTGTCATGTACAACATGAGAATATTATTCAAGCATGTCATGAGTACCTTGGGCTCAATTCTTGAATAACACCGGATGATAAATAATTATCACACGAAAAATTTAAAATTAAAAAATGATACAAAAAATGATAAAAAATGATAAAAATTTCTTTACAAAAGTGCAGAATGATATTCGTAAAATATAAAGTAGTAATTGATTGTTACTTTTCATGTATTATGATTTATATTTTTAACACATTATCAGGGTACATTTGATATTTTTTTATGTTTAAAGTGAGCAAACGAGCAGGTGGGCCACCTGATGGTAAGTGGTCACCACCACCGCCCATTCTTATTTGATGTCTCAAAAATTATATTTTATCACTCGGTAATATTCAACAATTGGGTCAGAGTTTTTTCAGCAGCAGGATTCTTTTTGTTTGTTTTCAAAATAAACCTTTTTTCATTTCTTTCTTCTTGCTTTCCAGAAAAGCCCAGGGAATTCTTGAAAATCACCGGGTGATAAAATATCACTTTTGAGACTTTAAAAATTCACATTTGCGTTGATAAACTGTTGAAAGGTAAATCAGAATACATGAAAATTAACAATAAAGGACTCCTTTATATTTTAAGAAGATCAATTTCAACTTTTGAAAACAAAAATCTATGATTTTTAATTTTTTGAGTGATATTTTATCACCCGGTGATATTCAAGAATTGTTCTCCAGGTACGTTGCAGGCCTCATCATCAAGAAGCAAAGCAATTAATAAAATTTGACGTGTATTTTATGATTTATTGTTTATTGATAAACAAAATTCATTATAGGTACGACATGTTACAAAATAATCGTACAAATATAAGATTTAATTTCTTATTTCATTGATTCAGTTCTGACTTTACATTTTTTTCACTCACATGGAATAACAATAATTTAAAAATATGGACTGGCTGTTGAACTTTGCCTCATTTATACGTTTCTAAATATTATGGCCCAAGTCTTTGTCACTATCTTTTTACTGAAATAAACTATCAATACTCACAAACATTAAAAGACTTAAAACCAATATGTTGTTCATTCTCACTACTTATTGAACAGCCCTCGTAACATCAGCTGTCTCTCTGTCCATCTATATTTGCGATCCGTCTGGCTGTCCGGGAACAACAGGTCGATACAGGTTTTTGTTGGTATTCTTCTAAAACTCATCATCAACCAACTTCATTTGGGCCTAATTGCGAGCCACCTACTTTTTAACCGACTTCAAAAAGGCGGAGGTTCTCTATTCGGTCGTATTTTTTTAAATATTATTATTTTAAATGAATGAATCATTCTTACCTACCAAGTGACATCTGTCCACATCTGAAACTTTTTTAAACAAATTCCAACCCAAGGGCATCACATAAATTCTCTCAATAATGCCCGGAACAAAACTTTGATTCTGACCGTAAATGGCTCGAAATATCTATCGCGAGGGAGCGCAGGGCAGGCGCGTGAGTTATTGGCTTCCCGCATGTCGTCAATAAGAACACAGAAAATAACCGGCAGCATCAGATGTACTATTTTCCTATTATTGTACAACAGTACAGGTTCCGTTGTTTTATTTGATTTTCTTTTAAAACTAATGCAAGCTGTTTTTCTCTTTCATGTTTAGATTCAGATATCTTCATCATAATGTTATTTCATCATAATGTTCTTTGGGATAAGTTGTTCAGTTTTATGGGCAGATTCCGCAGATTCACATCCCACAATACTGATGTGGTTGTACCTTTTTAGTTTCCTTTGTGTTCAAATATCGTACATTACAGCCACCCTACTTCATACGTAAAACAGTTCGGCTTTTTCATAGAAAAATTAAAGGAATAATGGATACCCATAGAAGAATATTCCGCAAATATCATAACTATCAATTTTGCAGCCATTTACTCTACAATATTTCACTGTTTTTGCAGAAAAAATACGCGATTTTAAACAAAATTTAGCATGACATAAAAATGTGTCAAAGACGGGGATACCTGTAATGTATTAAAAACTATTACCAAAAAGGTTGATGACGAATGAAGAAGTACATAACCTGCTTGACCTTAAACAACACAATTAGATCAAAAATATTTTATAGAGTTTCCGAGATAAATCACAGAACCAAAAGCACCCGAAAAATATTAAAATTTTAAGATTTAGCTCTAAAAAGGTTTTCTATATGAAAACCAAGCATAATGTCAAAAGATTTTTTCCTACCAACCCGCAATTTCGTTTTGCTATGGCAACAGTGTGAGCGTGACACAACCGCGACTAATTGACCTCTCGCTCGGCACAATTTCTCTTCTTCGCAAATCACAGGAATTTATACCGTATTACAATATACGATTGACTAAATTTGTGTAGCAAGATTTTTGCATTAAACACTCCTTCCTAGAGCGTAGCGTGGATTAAAACCTCCTTGCTATACGCTATACCTAGGGCATGCAAAAACCGGGTAGAAAAGCAAAACCGGTTTTTTCGGGTTTTCTGTATAAAAAAACCAGTTAACCGGGTTTTTCGGTTTTTTCGGGTAATTTTCATGTAAGACCTTTTTTTTCGACCGATTCTTAGACCGCGGTATTTATTGAGTTTTACAATGAAAAGCCAGAATCAGATAAATCAAAATTATTGTTAGAATAGCAGTAACAGTTCTTTATAATGTAAACAATTAAAAATCGAAAATAAGAAGAAAATTATGTCTAACACCCTTGTTGTACCCACTCCAATAAAAGATGGAGACTACGCTCGAAATTGTCGATGAATACGTATACCTAGGACAAACAGTCCAGCTGGGTAAATCCAACTTTGAGAAAGAGGTCACTCGTCGAGTCCGACTCGGATGGGCAGTTTTTTGTTCAAACGTTGAAATGACAGTTAACACTTTTTAATTATGTATTTAAATATTATAAAATCGACTTCGCGCGATCATAAATGACTATCCACGTCCAATTTTTGTAATAAAAGTTTCATAAAAGTCATCTTTTTAGGGTTCCATAGTCAAACAGGAACCCTTATAGTTTCGTCATGTCCGTCTGTCTGTCTGTCCGCGACTTAGCTCAGAGACCCTTAGTACTAGAAAGCTAAAATTTTATACAGATATATATTATTTCATCTATGCCAACAAAGTGGTAGCATAAAATTTTAAAAAATATTAATGTAAGTTTACTAAGATCATTTTTCGAGTTAGGGATCTGTTTGCGAAATGTTAAGCTTAAAAGTGTAAATTTTGGGTTGGAGTTGAGTATCCCGCCCCCCTCCCTGCCAGATAAACAGTTGTTATTGGAAATGTGAAAAAAATCACAGTAGTAGCATTAATGATCAAATTTAAAGGAAAACTATCACAATTAAGAAGGCCTCACAGGTAAATGAGCTATAGCCAAAAAACTAAAAATAATAAAAAAAGAAATAGCAATCAGGCGCTAGGATCTCGCTGAGCATTAGGAGGTAAAAAGTTTATGTTATAAACGTTATGAAAAACCCACTTTGCGATCAAAATTGTAAAAGAATTACGGAACCCTGTACTGCGCGTGGCCCGACACGCTTATGGCCGTTTTTTTAAATATTGATTTTGTAAATTTAATTGTAGTTCTAAAACGATTAGTATTCATTACGAACGAAATTAAAACAGTTTTCTTCGTGATTCTTCATAGTATGAACGCAAGAGGGAAAAATATTTAATAACAAGCTGGTGCCCGCGACTTCGTCTGCGCAGGATTATAATTTGTAGCTTATGTGTTATTTTGATGTATAAGCTATATTATAGCAAAGAAAAATCCATTCAGAAGTTTTTACGTGAAAGAGTAACAAACATTCATCCATACTTACAAACTTTCCCGTTTATAATATTAGTAGGATAGGATAGTAGGATAGGAAGTAGGAAGTAGGATAACGTGGTAGGTATGGAAACATAACGTTGAATTGAGTATACCCCTACATTTATGTCGTTAAGATTTTTTGTAGTAAACAGCTAAGTATTTATTCTAATTTCAAAAAACCTTAATATCCGAAAAACCCGAAAAACCCGGTTTTATCTCATTGGAAAACCGGGTAGCAAAACCTACGGTTAACCGGTTTTTTCGGTTAACCGGTTAACCGGTTTGCATGCCCTAGCTATACCTGTTAGAAACCGAAATCACTTCCCGGAGGGACACCAACTTTACCACACACGTCTTTACTGGTATATTAATTTAATTTGTTGGTTCTTATTATTGCTGACTAGCAGTTGCCCACGACTTCATTTGCGTGGGATTCGAAAAAGAGTAGATATTATGCTTTTCGAGGTCTAAGTCCATATTCCTGCCAAATTTAATCAAATTCTGTTTAGTGGCTGGGTCGTGAAAGAGTAACAAACATCCAAACATATAAAAATTCAAACTAAAATAAATTATCTTTATAATATTAGTGAGATATAAATAAGAAAAATGTAAATATCATGTAAATAATAAAACAAAACAATGCTTCATGATCTATTTTATTGTTGAAGAATATTTACACGCTGGGATCTTCTAATAAAAAACCGGCCAAGAGCGAGTCGGACTCGCGCACCGAGGGATCCGTACCACCACATAATCACGATTGTATTAGAAATTTCAGTATGTTCCTGTGCTAGATTTTTTGAGTCCGACACGAGCTTGACTAGATTTTATTATTTTTTGTTATTTTATAGCTTATGTACAATAAACATTGCAATTTTTATTTTATAGGTTATGCACTATAAACATTACAATTTTCTTGTTTTCAAGTGTTCCCGTTTTTAAGATAGAGCATAAACAAAAATTGCCTAAAAAGGTCTTTAGTATCGGAGCCACACTTAATTTATATATTTATTACTGTTCATGAGATACAGCTCAAACAAAATTTTGTTGTTATAGCGGCAACAGATATACACAATTTGTGAAAATTTCAAATTTCTACCTATTACGGTTCATGAGATACAGCCCACTGACAGTCAGACAGGCATCGGAGGCATATCAATAAGTCCCGTTTTTCACCCTTTCGGTACGAAACCCTAATAAAGAATGAGTATAAAACTAAAACTCGTATACAAGGTGTAAGTAAATACTTGGCTTCTCAAACAAAAGTTATTTTCCAGGCAATACACAACACAATAAAACTAATTACGAACGCATCCTTTCCTTCCCTCTCTCCCCCCCCCCCCCCCCCCCGTACCTGCCTGTAACATCAATGAAAAAACAATGGCCGCGCGCGCAATTCTGTTCTCATGAAAAACAACAAAAACACCTGTGTATAATACAAAGTGACTTTGAATGTACAATGTTTTGAGTAAAGATTGATTGATGAAGTGTGACCTCTAATAAGAACCAGCGCCTAGATTCCCGATCATCAGGTACGTCCTTCTTCACCCCGCCGCCTGAGAATGTCGGATCTGTAAACGTTAGTTTACTATTATTTAATCTGAGATTTTAGTGAGATATAAAAAATAAAACAGCTTGCACAACCTAACATTAGCGTGACGATTAGTTTCTGCGCATGGTGACACGCGGAGAGCCAATGAACGCTTCGCAGTCCTTCCACCACCATACCCCGCGCACCCCCGCGACTCGTTTTTTGTGTTCTGCGCATTAACCGCCATCGCTAGAGTTAGTTATTGCAAGCTGTACGAATCTAAAACAAACCTATGTTTCGTGGAAAAGTTGTAATCCAGAGTACAATAATCCATTTTATCGATAATTTGCCCAATGAAACATACATCCCTAACATTTGCACAATAATGATACCAGTATAACACAACAATTTAATATTTCAAAATCGCTAACTTTCTATTTTCAGTAAAGAAAAATCTAAATTATTTTTTTAAGTATTATGCATAATGTTGCACACATTTATAAATATATTGTTAGGGAAACATTTAAAAGGAAAGTTAAAACAAAGAAAGATCCAATGGATACTTTTTGAACCGTTTTGTGCAAACTTTATTAGTATGGCCACATTTTATCTTTGTCTCTTTCTCACCCAAAAACGTCAGATTTTGACGTTTTTGAAAATAATGTTATAACGTAATGTAATACGGTAAATTTTTGATTGCTTGGATTTGGCTCTTTTGACTTTTTCGATTCACCAGTAGACGACAAATAGCTAGCGGTTTTTTTATGTAGTGAAAATATAATTTATCGTGTAAATGTGTGCAAACTGGCAACACCGGTTCCCGTACAAAATTGTCAGCATTGCCTTTCTAACTCTGTTTCATGTATTCTATGAGTTAGACATATGGTATTAGGCACTTTTTTGTAGATATTGATAGCTTCTATAATTCTGTACTACATTACTTTGCTCTATTATTAATAGTTTCGGCAGCGTACGCGATATAAGGATGCTATTTAGTATTTTTTTCACACCTTGGGTTACATTCTCGAAGTTTTCATACGGAACCCTAACTTTTTTGAAAATATTTTATAGCCTATGTTCATCCCGGGTAATGCAGGTTTCTGATGGTGAAAGAAATTTTCAAATCGGTCTAGTAGTTTCGGAGCCTATTTGATGCAAACAAACAAACAAACTAACGATCAAATCTTTCCTCTTTATAATATTAGTGTAGATAGTGTAGAAGATAGGAGCCACTTTAAAGGTACCCCTTATGTACTCGTTTTTTAGGGTTCCGTACCTCAAAAGAAAAAAACGGAACCTTTATAGGATCACTTTGTTGTCCGTCTGTCTGTCTGTCTGTCAAGACCCTTTATCTCACGAACGGGTAAAGGTATCAGGTTGAAATTATTATCATACTCGTATATTAGGATCCATAAACCACACAAGATCTGAAAATTTCAATTTTTTACAAGGACGCAATCAAAAGATATGGCTTTTTATGTCCTCATCTCCATACATTTATGCAAAAAAGCAAAACCTACAGGGTACTTCCCGCTGACCTAAAATTATGAAATTTGGCAAGAACCTAGGTCTCACAGTACAAATAATGGGAAAAGTCTGAAATCATTAAATATTACAACTTTTCTCACAACTAATGGTAACCAATTGTGATGAGCTCCCGTTTCAAGAACATTCATATACGAGTAAGAGAGGGGTCAAGTTAGATGGGCGCGGAGGCGATTTTTGTTTTCGTTCTATTTTAAAAACGGGAACACTTACAAACTTGAAAATTGGTATGTTTATAGTGCATAAGCTATAAAATAACAACAAATAATAAAATTTGGTCAAGCGCGTGTCGGACTCAAAAAATCTAGCACATTAACTTACTGAAATTTCAACTATTATGATTATTATGGTGGTACGGAACCCTCGGTGCGCGAGTCCGACTCGCACTTGGCCGGTTTTTATTTTATCTAAGCGGGTTACTCCACCGGACCATCGAAGCATCTTCAGTTCTGTCACATGCATTTTCTGTTCCTCACATTTTCTCGCAGCCCAGCACTCTGATCCAAATAGCATAGCAGGTCTCACAGCTCGTTTGTAGACATTACCCTTGGTTCGAATTGGCATTATGTTATACAAATACAAATACAACATCTCAAATCAAATCAAATATTTGTAATATGGCTTCTGTCAACATGGACAATTTTGCCAGTGTCGAAGTTGGAGAATACACGGCACTACAATGACCAGATAAATGGACGGTCAATTAGCATAATCTGGATAAAAATAAAAACATATAAATAAATGATCAAAGAAACAACAAAATAACATCTCAATACAGTGCGACAAGGCTTGTATATTTATTTAATGGCATCACATCTCATTACAAAACGTATTTCGCCAATGTCAAAGTAAAGGAATTGTTACAAAATTATGGCGACACGCCAATGTCCAGTGAAAGATTGATTTACACAGGAATCTACATCTCGAAGATCGACGACGAGGAAAGCCTGTGCACCACGATGACTCCAATAAGTTGATAGGGAAAATTATTGAAGTAACGAAGTCCGCTTCTCTCCATCCAAAAATTTCGGAAAATGCATGTATTCCAATCTTCTAATAGATGTTCACTTTGAATGTTGTTTACTGCATAATCCCCAATCAAAATTATTCATTAAACACTTCAATAAACATATAAAACTAAAATTGAAATAAAAACACGACTGCCATCTTCAAATGTTGAAAAACCGCGACAAGGCTTATAATGAACGTGGCAAAAAAAGGAACTAACACTGCCACCTTGTGAAACGTCACTTTTGACAGTTCTCCTCATACAAACCAGCGCCCCCACCCGCGTTCATCATAAATAAAACTGAACCACATTTCCAAAGAAACTTGGAGAAAAAGTTTAAATAACATTGGCTGTCCCATACAAAGCCAACGCAAATCAACCGTGCTAGTTTTGTATGGGAACCTAAAAATATCAATGTAACAATTATCTGAGAAAAAATATATCGATAAAACGTAAGGTCGTGTCACACAACATTAACTATAATTATAAAGAAATCGCAGTAAGGAACCTTAGACTTGACACGACTTTGTCTAGATTTCATTACTTTTTAGAGATAAACAAGCAGCTCCATCGAGACTTGGCTAGTTTTTTACAGAATGTTTTTGGTGGGTGTCATATACAGGGTGTTAGGGACAGCCTTCCGAATACTGAAAGGGCATGATCAGTTAATGTAACTGAACAACTTTCACCGAATAAAACTTTCAGGAAATAAAAAATAAATTCGGCCTCTCCATACAAATGTCCCATCAAGTTTGCAATTTTGTATGGAGAGGCCGATATTTTTTCTCATTTCCTGAAAGTTTTATTAGCGGAAAGTTGTTCAGTTACGTTGACTGATCATGCCCTTTCAGTATTCGGAAGGCTGTCTCTTACACCCTTTATACCGAAGTTGATTTCAGGCTACTTCTATTCCACAGGTTGATTTGCAAATGTTTGCAAACCTCTCAGGTAGCCTGCAGTCGTACTCCGAAGTTTTTATCGGAGCTCCGATATAATCGCACCAATATGGATTCCGTCATTAAATATCGGCGCGATATTATCGAACTGTCACTTCGGAGTACGGCAGCTCTTCTCATGAAACTGAACAACTTTCCTTAAGGAACTTAGGTAAAAAAAAAATAACGTCCCATAGAAAGTGCATCAGCTGATAGCGCATTTTAAATGGGAGATCAAAATTTTTTTCGTTTTTCATCTATGCTTTGAGAATATTGTTCACTTTCATGGGTAGAGCATCAACCTGAGAGGTTTTCAGATATTTACACCCTGTATACAACACAGTTGCTGAATGAATATTTTATCTGGGCTGGTAATTAATTCCTCATTCACAAAACTAATCGAGGACTACATCAAATGATAATTCAGGGTCATTCATGGATAACAAATATAATTCATGATTATTTATGATAAAATTGATAAAGAAATCTATTTAAGCATACACATGTGTAGTTATTAGTTAGAGAGCATATATGTTCCCTGGTTATTAGACTTATTAGGCAACAATGTTTAAATTAACAGCTGTTTGTTTAATTTTATTTATTAGTTTAGCGCACGGTAAGTTTTTTTCTGACCTTCACTTTTTACTGTCTCATGAAGAAACTTTGTAATTATTTTTATGACAATTGTCAAATATTTTTCTTTATTTTTCTTTTTTGGTTTCAGTCGTTTGAGTATGTAATTTTTGAACCATTTCGTTACTGTGATAAAAATCGTCTCTATTTTGCAGCTCTGCCAGCTAAACCAATCCTAAGCACTGCTGGAGAAGAATTGCGGTATCAATATGCTACTGATTCCAAAGGAAAGGCCCATTTGGTGGACCAATGGTTGACAATCGATAATCTGAACCAAGTAGCTCGTTTCAACCCGATAGCCACGAATCAGTACCATCTGTTTACCAGGTAAGTGTACCTGCGTAGACTCGAATTGTGAAGAAAACCTCGGAGAGGTCGTGTAATGGTCGATAAACTTACTACTTCAGTCTGTGATGAGTCATATTTTGTGCAGACAAAATCACTCTCATAAAGGTACGATATTATAATATAGTTAATGAGCCATATCAGAGGCCTTTGGCGGCTCAGCAACTCTGACACCACTGTTTGTAAGGTCGGTCATCGACCTTGCAATCCACACCGATATGATGATGATGATATAAAAATGATGAATGATACTTGGATATAAAAATCTCTTAATGACGTCAGCTCTTCAAAAGCTTCGCAATTTTATTCGAAGGACATTCTCCAGTTTTGTAACACGGGTTCCGAGTAGTGCAAACACGTAGTCAGTATGTACCGTGCTTTAATATAATTTTAAATGAGAGAAATAAAGATTTTATTATTATTATTATAAATTAATCACTTTTAACGTAACACATATAGTATTTTCGCTACTTTGTGACACGATGAGATCCTTTATTAAGGTTGGATTGCACCATTTAACTTAGCCATAACCATCATACTTATCATAAAGATGTAAATCCTGATTGATTGATTGACGTACTCGTATCAACGCACAGCCGAAACTACTGGAGATAGAAACATGAAATTTGGAGGGTATATTGTTCCTGTTATGGAGGTTGCCCTTTCTTATGGTTTTTTGAAATTCATCCCCTAAGGGGGTGAAATGACGTAAAAGGATTTGTATGAAAGTCCTTTGTTTTTTAAGTTAGATTCTCACAAATTTGAATTTAAGCTTTTGGTAAAAAATAAAGTAACGTGTTTAAGAGTTTCTTGAAAATCACCTTAGAGGGGTTGAAAAGGGTGATGATTTTTTTTCGGATGTTTGTCTAGAAGTCTTTCACTTTTAAAGGTAGAGATATAAAAATTTGGATTTGAGCTCTCCGTAAAAAATAAAAAAGTGCGTGTTAAGCATTTTGTAAAAGAAAAATAATTTGTATGAGAGTCCTTTGTTTTGAATTCAAATTTGCATCTAACAGAAACGAAGGACTTTTCATACAAATCATTTTACGGAACATGCTTTAACACGTTTTCTTTACTTTTTTTATTTATTTTTACTGCTTTTCTCATGGGCCTGTCGAGAACAGGAAATGCCGACAATCATATTTTAAAGGCAGTTAGTAAGTGTAGTACTAAAAATGTTGTTTATTCAGAAATATTAAATTATTTAAAATTTCCATCTTGCCCATAGAGTGAGTACATATTTATTTATTATTTTTCATAAGATAGTTATTAATTATTTTCTAATCTTTGATGGACTAACAAACCAAAACTTATCTAAAATGCACATTATCAGATGTGAATGAAAAGTATATATAAAAGCATTGTTGCTGCTGTTTCTTTTTCCTATTAAACTACGCAATGGATCCTCATGCTGTTTTAACCTTCACAAAAAATATAGTTGCGAAAAATATTTAAATTCGCTTAAACTACCACCTGTGCGAAGCCGGGGCGGGCCACTAGTAAAAGCATACGCGTCTTGCTCTCTATAGGGTGGAGAGAGCCATACTTTCGGTTATGGTCAAGTTGTAGTTGGGTGGCGTAACTTACCCTATAAGCACAGAACGGACACACTCCGCCCCCTTGCGATCCACCGCGCACCGACGACGACGCGACGCGCGTACCCGCCCGCGCGATCTGCGTGATGTTCCCGAGCGTAGCGAGGTTCAAACCTCTTTGGGTATTCCTGAGGATCTTTTGTACTCAATATGCGCGGGCCTATGCGACATTCCAATTTCAAAATTCGTAGTATAGTATAGTAGGGTGTGCCTTAAGTTTACTATTTGACAAGGAGGTCCTACAGACAGATCACAATCCCGTAGTCACTTTTTACGACATCGACGGGAAGAATTGGAGTGGTCATATTTTAAACCGGCATCAGACAGTCTAAGATTTTGATTGGTGTTCATTATTCAATTTTTTCAGGGAAAATCCTTCAATAAGTCAGCCCATATTGTTGAACAACCCAGCTGTCCTCGCTGCATCTAACTTTAGGGCTAACAGGAGAACCGTAGTGCTAATTCACGGGTGGATGGATAGCGCCAATTCTGACCTTACCCACGTTGTTGCACCAGGTAAGTTTTATTTTATATAAAAACTAATAAAAAAAAACATACCAGAAAAATATTAAATAACAAACAACATCCAAAAAGAAAGAAGCAGAAGAATATA
The DNA here is from genome assembly GCA_947532105.1 of Athrips mouffetella. Lineage (NCBI taxonomy): Eukaryota > Metazoa > Arthropoda > Insecta > Lepidoptera > Gelechiidae > Athrips > Athrips mouffetella. The sequence goes on along the minus strand of OX383960.1, from coordinate 22,525,950 downwards.
TTAGTCTCATTTTTGTGCAACCTAATAGGCTTAATAGCGAATGCAAAGTTAGAAATAGCAATTGTTCGTGATTCACTTCTAAACTAGACTAAACCGACTAGACCGATTCAACGGAGTTCTCTGTAAAATACTCCAGAGTATTTAGAAACTTTTATATGAGTGGGTTTGAAGTAAATATAAATGTGACTTTTTTAATACATATATGTAAAGTAGTACGAAAAATACATTTTAAACCGAAAAATTCAAAAATAAAGTTGATCATTATAGTTGACATTTTAAATTTGTATAAAATATATTAAAAATAATATTTAAGAAGTAAAACATTAAACTTACTTGCATTACATATTATCCTTTAAGTGAAATTTCGAGTTAACTTATTACCTTACTGAAACTCCGAATTTCAGCAGTTCCAATGGGAAAACATTTTAATTTTTAGGTAAACTACCTATGATTATAGTTCTATTAACAATGCCAATCGATTGATTGCATTAGCATTTTAGTAAGTATAAATAAAAAATAAAAATATATGTTCCCGAGGTCGTACGATTTTAATAATTATACATTTATAGGAGAGATTAGTTGTTTAACAAGAATCCGAGAAAAAACAGCCATACTTAATTACTTCCAGGTCAAATAATAATTTCCATGGACCAAACTCCACGCGAAGGAATTCGTAGGCAAAGAAAATTCATGCACAGTAAATTCTAAAAGTAGTACTTAGACAATACACTAAAATTCAATACAATACACTAATTTCTTAATCTTTCTGTTTACCAGCTTACCTTGCCGCTGAAGACGTGAACGTCATCATCGTGGACTGGAGCGCCGGTGCAAACTCGATCAACTATATCACAGTGATAATGAATACGATCTCGTCAGGCGCCGCAGTGGCCCAGCTAATTACGTGGTTGAATGCATCTACCGGTGCGTCGTTGTCGCAGTATCACATCGTTGGCCACGGATTTGGCGGACATCAAGCCGGAATTGTTGGTAGAAATTTAAATGGAAACGTGGCTTATATAACAGGTAAGGTTAAAAGCAGAGTAAATTCGTTTTTACATACGTACATAACTTCACGCTTCTTTTCCGTCGGGATAGACAGAGGCCACTGCCCTCCGCCAGCTACGATCTTGACAACTTCCCTTGATTTCTCTACTATGTACTAGGGAAAGTGTCAGTCAACGATTGCCCGATATGATTTTTGCTAAATTACTCTTCTCTTTTCAGGATTAAATCCAGCTCTTATTGGTTGGGAAAACAACGTCGATCGTTTCTTACCTGACGACGGCGTATACACTGAAGTTATTCATACAAACTACCTCTTAGGCTATCTTGAAGCATTAGCTCAGGTAGATTTTTACCCAAACGGCGGTGTAGCGATGCCTGGCTGTGACTCTAACGCGTGCGATGACGCTCGTAGCTATATATTCTTTGCTGAGTCGCTTATATCAGGCGGATTTACTGGAAGACGGTGCTTGCATCACGAGGCAGCTATTCGGAACCTTTGTAATAATCTGCCGAGAAGACTGCAGATGGGAGGGCCGAGGCCGAAAACTGGGTAAGATAAGTATTTTTCAGTAACAAGATAATCTGAGAGCCAGTTTTACAAAAGTTGGGTATGTAAAAAAATAACTTTTACCAATCTTTTTCAGATCTTCGGGTGTTTACTGGTTAGAGACCAACACAGGTTCTCCGTTTTCTCAAGATTAACGGTGATAGTAAAGCCGAGCAAAAAAAAAAGTGGCGCGACCGTACCATCCTTTTCTCGAAGCAGTTCAGGCCATTTTCGACCCCCCTGTAACTTCATTGTGGATAAAACTAGAAGCCGGTTTTTTAGTAATATTATACGAACAGCATTACAAGGTAGTCTTATTTATTAAAAAATCACTCAAACCTATGACTTAAAGCTAAACATAAACCAAATAAATATAGCGAAGATTCACATTGGCAAGCAAAAACAAAGTGCTTGTTTTGTACTAAAAGGTCTACGATTAGGAAATACAATTTACACTTATCACAGTATTTTATAATTGGTTAGGATGTTTTAAGTTCTTTGGAGCTCTTCTTGCGGCGTCTGCAGGACTGGTTTCTTCTGGTTTAGGTGTGGTGGTAGTGGTGGTGATTGGTCTGGTGGAGTTGAGCTTGTTGGGCAGGTCTAGAAGGCTGCTGATAAACGCAACCCCTTGTTCGGCTGTCTGGTAAACTCCCAGAAGGAAGGTCTCTGGGTCGAAACCGCTCGGATTGTCAGTAGTATTTTCTTCACCTTCTTCAGTTGTTCTGTAATTTTTAAACGTTTCTGAGGATGTAAATACACTGTATTTTGTATACAGGCTGTTAATTTAATTACGTGCCATAGCTTAGGGGGTGTTTCAGTAACGATAAAGGAACACAAAAAAAAACCTACTTAAAAAAAACTAAAACTCCATTGAAGCTAAACTAATGCGTAGGGCAATGACCCGGACGGAGCACCGCGCTATCACTGAGCCAGCGCACGAGTATCAGTGGATAAGGTAGGTATATACATAATTGAAACTCTCACGCGCTTTTGATAGCGCGGTGCTCCGGGTCATTGCCCTCCGCGTTAGTTTAGTTTCAATGGAGTTTAAAAAAAATTAAGTAGATTTCTTAAATATATTTTTTTGTATTCCTTAATCTTTACTGAAACACCCCCTAAGCTATGGCACGCAATTAAATTAACATCCTGTATAAATACCACCCATCATCACAGAAAATAATGTTCTCAGCAAATTGCGATGTATATATTTTTTGGATGCGAGCAGCGCAGGACCGGTCCTAATCAAGGAGATTTTTAGGGGAGGCCTATATCCAGCAGTGGACGTCTTTCGGCTGATATGATGTTGATGATGATATTTTGAGGGGGAAGTACCGCGAGCGTTGTGGCTGGAACACAAGGCCTGTGGTGAATAGTGAACTTTTGAACAGCAGAAAGACGATGTTGTGACTATTCTTAGGGCTCCCGCACACGACCGAGAATCGGTGACCGATTTTTTGTTGGCATCCCGCTCTGACGTGTTATCACCTGAATCTTCCGTCCTTGTCCTGGCCGATAATCGCCCACCGATTCTCGGTCGTGTGCGGGAGCCCTTAGTCGGCACCACACGGACAATAACTATAGATATGTTTCATTAGTCATACCAAGCAGTCTTTGCGATCTGGGGGACGTGGGGAGTGACTGTGGTAATTTTAACGATATTGCCAAAACTAAAACCTACGAAAATGTTACGAATACGTTAAGTCCTCAGTTAACGTTTTCGGCAACCGTTTATGTTTTGTTAATATCTTCAAAATTACTATGATCATCCTCCCCTGTGGCCTTTTAAGTGCATTGTACATTATTTTGTGGTTACTCTAAATACTGAGTACTGAGCTACTTACTCTTCAGGTTCGGCTGGAGGGTCCTCCATCTCCATTCCGCCGGCTGTCGACTTAAAGCATCCAATGGGGAACTCGAGTTGTGACTCTCCCAAGAGTCTTGGCTCCAGCTCTAAGCAGCCTCGTAGACCATCAGCTGTTGGCGCCAGGTCACTGAACTTAGCACACACTTGTGCAAACTTTCCGAACACCTCTAGACATATTGGTGCCGGATTCGCTCCTGAAATGTGATACTTTTTGTAATTTAATAGTTTAATCACTTGACACGTGCACGCATGAATGAATGTAAACTTAAGTTATCTTTGGACTGATTTATTGTATTCTTAGCTTCAATTTTTTGAAAAGTATTTACAGGTTGATATTACATAGAAGGGCGGACTCATTTTTAAATTTGTTATATCGTTAAAATTACATCGATCCCCCAAGGATGTTTTAATACAATTTAGATTCGAATGGAGCTAGATTGAGGTCAAGAACAAGCCCATGTGGGTTACTCAGTGTTACTCAGAGCTATTTATAAAGTAGTAAATCCGGTGGTCATTTTAATACAGTTAAGACGCAACGAGTTAAAAGACCTAGATAGTGAAATATATCAGCAGAAAGCTGGTACAGTACGTACTTAACCTATTTCAAGAACATGATAGTCGTATGAAAGCAACAGGTACTACTTTCTAATAAGGCTAGAAACCGGTGGGCAAGGGATATATATTTATTTCTTACTAAGTAAAGTTATAGTATCTAGTAGCTTAAATATGTCGTGTAGAATTTTACCCTGAATCTTAGAACTGTGGAGAAGATTTTTTCCATACGAGACGTTTACTGAGAAGCCTTCCTCAGGAGACACGTATTTCATGTGCACACATCCTGAAAAATAACAAAATAGAGCGGTATCAGATGAAGCAGTTTTTAATACAAGTTCAGTTCTCTTTCGGACTAATTTTATGTAATCTCAAGTAAGGAAGCATTAAAGAGTAGTAGAGTTCAGACGACGACTTTTGCAAACGTATTATCTGGGGGCACTGCAGTGCCCCCGCAAGTCGCGCAAAAAAGAAATAAATGGTACAGAAGCACTGCACTTACTTTCTCGCAATACTCAAGGAAAAAACTATCAACCGCAAACTTAAATTTGTAATGCCATACACATAGTATTGAAATACAAACTTTTATTTACGTTTTTCCAAAAAAGAGTTCGAATGAAATATACAGATCAATTCAGAATTCATATTGTCAAACATTAATACAAACAAACATCAAACGATTTCGAGTAAATCACATGTTTAACTTTTGGTAGTACTGGAACACCCTTTATATGAATTTTCCCAGATCAATGGATACTACCGTAAGATACTTGCATAAAGATTTTTAAAATTTCCCAACACATGTTCGTAATGGATAATTATTCAGTTTAGTCTACTGAGCAAGCCCTTTCAGTTTTTGGTACAATAGAATTTTGGTTGAATAAAATTTAGTACACAGGGTACTAAATTTTAATCAAAAAATCAAAATGAATATCCAGTCAGGTAGACAACCAATCCAGGATTAATATTATAGAAAATTTTAATAAACTCAATGGATAATCACATATTTACGATTTGGTGGTACAGGAACACCCCTTATATGAAATTAGACAGATCAATTGATACTGGCGCAAGATATCTTACACGGAGATACTTGGTCATACAAAGTTTCATCAAGATTCTATTAACCACTTAGAATCCTTCGATGGATTTGCATAAAACTCCTTAATTTAAAATATGGTGTCAATCGGACCATTCGTTTAGCCGCTAGGCCAAAGCGTGACGGACAGACCGACCGACGGACCGACCGACCCACCGACCGACCGACCGACGGACGGACATTTTTGGGAGACTTGTTTTTTATGATGTGATATAGAAAAACTTAGAAAAACTTTTTTTTTCACGAATACAATACCTTTCTCGCTCCGCTCGAAAGTAAAAAGTGGCGCGGCCGTACCATCCTTTTCTCTAAGCAGTTCAGGCCATTTTCGACCCCCCTGTAACTTCATTGTGGATAAAACTAGAAGCCTGTTTTTTAGTAACCAATTGTATAAACACGGTATATTTCAAATTTCATTCAATTTGAACCAGTGGTTTAAGAATTATAGCAAGTCAAAGTTACTCAATTTTGTCACTGACTGACTAACTGACCGATCATCAAAACTCTAAGGCACTTCTAGCAGACATAGAAGCTTCAAATTTAGAATAGAATTATTGTTTACTGTATACATCAAGGAAAAACTAAAATATTTTTGAATTTTGGTGTAGTTTTCTACTTTCACCAACTACATAAATAACTTTGTACTCCCATATAAATATATAGGATTACAAAGTTACACTTGCAGTTAATGAAGCAGTATACCTGTAACGTATAATATAATAGAATAATAGGTGTAGATAGGTAAAATAATAGGTGTAGAATGGTCAACGGAAGACTTCCTACAAAAATAAGAAAAGCTCATACATAAGACAGAAATCTTTAAGACAAACCCTTGTTAGTATTCAAGAAGTAGAAGGTGCCGGAAAAGAAAAAAAAAGTAAAAAGAAATGAGATTCCATCAAAAACATAACTTGTAAAAAAAACAAGTCTCGCACGCAACTCAGTTCTTCCACTGTAAAAAGTTCTTCTGTCTTAAGTTATTACGTAATTAGCTAACCTAATAACATCTTATACGACTAGTGACCATATCAATATTATTTTTTTTATGTTTTAATTCAAAAGATCGACTTGGCCATCTCATGAAAACACAATGTAACTCACAAGTAATACAATTAGTAATAAGTTATATGAAATGAGATTGTTTAGAGCGATTGCCAAGTCAATAAATTTATTTAAAATATAAGATTTTTAATATTGATATGGTCACTATACGATGTTATTAGGTTAGCTAATTACGTAATAACTTAAGATAGAAGGACCCTTAAGTAGAGACTAAATAAATTATACGACTTGTTTTTTTTTTACAAGTTATGTTTTTGACGGCATTTGGTTTGTAAACATAATGATGTTGATCTGATTGGTTCTTGGACCCGGTCCTTGGACTTGGTTTATTTGGAGAAGTACCACACCTTATCTATTTCTGCCGCAAAGTCGTTGTGATTGCAGTACTGTGTTCTGTGGGTCAGTGCCAGTAAACGAGATGACGAAAACGAACGTCATAAATTGTATGGAATGACATAATATGTCAAATGTCATCCCATAATTTTCATTTCTTTCGCTTTCTTCAAGTAGCACGTTCTCTAGACCCCCTGCTTCGAAGGGTAAGGGAAGCCAGTGAAGATAACGAAACGTAAGACATTCCATCTTTAGTTGGAACACGCTTCTCTGTCTTACGTGTCAAAGTACCTCACAAGTAAGACAGTAGGTGCTACTGACGAAGGTCAACACTTACCATTAAGTGATCCATCTACTTGTTTTCTCACTCGTTGGCATTAACACAGCTGACGCAAGCAGTGCAATTAGTATGTACGGGTGGTAAAATTTGATTACCTGCACATTTCTATTGAAGCTCTTCGCAATATTATTCCATATGATCTTACCTGGTCCTCAAAGATCAACCTAGTGTGATTTCGAGTTCACACAGCAGAGAAGCGGTCTCTTACACATTCAGTTGCTGTTTAGCAGGTAGGTAAGAACAGAGCTCCAGCCTGCTAATCACCTCGTCTTCCAAAACCTAAGTCATCGCTGCAAAGCAGGCGCAAATCAACTGATGTCCATTGGTACGGCTGGTCACATTTGAACATCTTCTTCAGACTCAAGCCCTTAAACATTCAGTTGCTGTTCCACATTCAGGTCTTTTCAAGCTCCATTAGACTGTTAATTACCTGGTCCTTCAAAATCCAAGTCATCGCAGCAGACGTAAATTAACCCCTTTTCATGGCTGGTCATGTTTGAGCATCTTTTTTCCCTATTGTTCTCTGTCTTACATCTTCCTGGTGTAAGGTTTTAAAGAAAATTAAAGTACGGTAGAAATTATTTGATGTTTTTTTAGTTTTACTATTGGCAACACTGTAGAACGAATGATTGGAATGGGTAGGAATGAACGACACACTTGGCAAGGCGGGGAGAGCGAGGTGGGCGGCATTCGGTGTCGAGCGACTGGAGAGTTCGGACGTGAAGAAAATAAGTTTTGAGCACGTGGTTAATAAGTTTTGTTAAAAGCAAACGGTAATAAGTTTAGTCCCAAGCCGTGATAAGTTTTGAAGTTATAAAGATATATAATAAGTTTGGAAATAAATAAGTTTTGAACGTCGTTGTGGTTTATTTCTGAGATACTCCAAAATCTCAGAAGCGGGATCGCTGTACCGCGCACCCACAACTGGACCAAGGAAGATTCTATCATGGACCAAGCGGAGAACACTCGACGGAGTCTGGAGACTCCTCGACGTCACCGCTCACGCTCGAGGCACAGCAATCGAAGTTCGCGCCAGGGCAGCCGCAGCCGCAGCCACAGCCGCCGGCTGCAGGAACGAGAGCGGGCACTGCAGAATGAGCGAGAACGAATACGGGTGATGGAGCTGGACCTGCAGCGAGCTCGTGACGAGGAGCAGCGCCGTCTACGCGATGCTGAAGCTACAGCATGGGCGAGCCGCAGCCGCAGCCGTAGTCGGTTGTCAGCTGGCGACAGCAGGAGACATCGCAACAACAGGAGCAACGATCGTCGTCGCAAAAGGTCATGTAGCCCTTCTTTTTCTGCTAAGGATGTTATAGACATAATAAAATCTATTAAGGATACCCCATCGCAGTCATCAAACCAGAGCACTCAGCCCATTTCTAGAGGGTTAGATAGTAAAAATATGATTCCCGAGTTTAACCCCTCTATGAAAAACCAGCGAATGGATATATGGCTTAAAAAGGTAAATGAGTGTGCGAAGGTTTATGGCTGGGATGAAAAGACGGTAATTCACTTTGCAATGCAAAAATTGGTAGGATTGGCGAAGACTTGGTATGAAAGTCTTAGTTCTATAATGTTTACTTGGGAGGAATGGCAGACAAAATTAACAAATGCATTCCCTTGTGAGCAGAACTACGGACAACTTTTAGAAGATATGTTGAAACGTAAAAGCAGGCCTCAAGAATTAATAGAAAATTATTTTTATGAAAAATTAGCTTTATTAAACCAATGTGATATTACCGGTAGGCGGGCGGTAGACTGCATCATTCACGGCATCAGCGATAGGACTATGAGATCGAGCGCATTAGCTACACGTTGTGAAGAGCCAGATCAACTTCTTAAATTTTTGTTAAGCAACAATAAGGAAATTTTTACACAGCAACAGTCCTTTAGAGAAAGGAATGCTGCTGTTCAGGATGACAAATCGAACAGTAGGATGAATCCCAAAACAAATTCAGGGCTTTACTGTTATAATTGCAAAGAAAAAGGGCATCCATTTTCACGGTGCACCAAACCTTTGATCAAGTGCGGCCATTGTAGTAAAGTAGGACATAAAGCCGAGAATTGTCGTTTGAAAGAGGACTCTGCGTCAGGAAAGTCTGCCACGGTGGCAAACACCATGCGTATCTCTGGCGGTAATTCGCACGATAAGTTCACAAAACAGGTTAATATTGATGGTTTGCTCTTCGAAGGATTTGTTGATCTTGGTAGCGAGGTGACGCTCATAAAACAATCTAGTTTTTTAAAACTTGGGTGCAGTCATGAATCAGTCACATTCCGACGAAGATGAAAGGTTTTGGAAATAGCATCGTTCAGTCAGTAGGTTCTACTAACTTGAGTCTATCAATTGATGGTGTTAGTGCTGTTGTTCCTTGTAGGATCGTAGAAGATTCACTATTGGAGAAGCCGTTGTTAATAGGTCAATCCTACTCTGAGCAACCCCACATTGTCGTTTATAAAGACGTTAACAAGCTGCAGTTCATGAGCATTGGCACCGAGCTACCCAATCCTAGTTTGGCAGAGGAAGATGAGCACTCGTTGAGGGTCAGGGTTGTAGCGCATAGCAAGCTTTTTGGTCCAGCTAGTATCAAGGCCGCAACCGAGACTTCGTTTACTGGAACGGTGGTGTTAGATACCAAGATTGTAGGGAAACCAAACGAACAGTATATGATAAGTGGTGGCGTTCATGAGGTTAAAAATGGTTCTTTTCATGTTGCTGTGACTCCTTGTGCAGTGCCATGCTTACTTCAGGAAAATTTTGTATTTGCTCGTGCTGAAAAGGTTGAAGCTGTTTACAGACTCGTGGAGGCAAGTCCTTCTTCTTTCTCAAGTCAGCAGGCAAATATTCCTTCTTCGAAAGGGTTAAGTGAAAGTCAAGTGAATTTGGGCGAGACGGTGACTGACATTGACAAAGCCAAACTATTAGACTTGCTTCGGCGTTATGAAGACTGTTTTGCGTTCGATATGTCAGGATTGGGTTGCACAAATGCTACAGAGATGCACATAGAGCTGAACAGTCAACGTCCCGTTGTTTATAGGCCTTACCGTCTATCTCACCACGAACGCGAGAAAGTTCGTGAGATGGTAGACGAAATGTTAAAGGCTGGTATCATTCGGGAGTCGACGTCAAATTATGCCAGCCCGATCATTCTTGTGCGAAAGAAAGATGGTGGAATACGGCTCTGTGTGGATTATCGGCTACTTAATTCACTTACCGTCAAGGAAAGATATCCAATACCCATAATCGAAGACGAGATCGCAAAGCTATCGGGACAAGCATGGTTTATTACGTTGGATCTAATGTCGGGGTACTATCAAGTACCTATTGCTGAAGAAAGTAAGCATTTAACAGCGTTTGTCACGCCGGACGGCCACTACGAGTATAATCGGGTGCCGTTCGGACTGGCAAACGCACCAGCAGTTTTCCAACGCATGATGAACCGTGTGTTGGGCCCGGCACGTTTTAACAAAGCCACTGTGTACATAGATGACCTCTTAATCTATGGCAAAACTACAACAGAATGTTTAGACCGACTAGGCGAAGTTCTAGAAATGTTGAAAAAAGCCAATCTAAAACTAAATCTGTCGAAATGCAGTTTTCTGCAAAACAAAATCAATTACCTGGGCTATGAAATCAGCTCAAAAGGTATGCGTCCAGGCAATGCCAAAATCCAAAGTGTGATTGACTTTCCTCAACCCGAGAACGTACATAGCGTCCGCCAATTTTTAGGGCTCGTAAGCTATTTTAGAAGATTTATCCGATCCTTTGCTCAATTGGCTCAACCTCTCACCAAGTTGCTAAAAAAGGACGCAGTTTGGGAGTGGACAAAAGACCAAATGGAATCGTTTATGATTCTGAAGGATAAGTTGATGGACAGGCCAGTTCTGGCTATTTACGATCCGTCTGCACAGACCGAACTACATACAGATGCCAGTAAAATAGGCGTTGGGGGTATTTTATTGCAGCGTCCTCAAGGGAGCGAAGGTTCCTTTCATCCTGTGGCATATTATAGCCGTCAGACTACGCCAGAGGAAAGGAACTTTCACTCATATGAGTTAGAGACCTTGGCCGTTATATGCGCTCTCAAAAAGTTTAGAGTTTACCTTTTAGGAAAATCATTCAAAATTGTCACCGACTGTAGTGCGCTGCGATCCACCTTTGAGAAGCGTGACCTTATCCCTAGGGTTGCTCGGTGGTGGTTGGTGATACAGGAATACGATTGTTGTGTTGAATATAGAGCAGGTACCAAAATGACTCACGTGGACGCTTTATCTAGAAACCCAATTGTTGACGCAGCAACTCAGGATCCTGAACAATATCCGTCGGTGATGGTTATATCCGAAGAAGACTGGTTACTCACCCTACAATTAGGAGACTCTGAGTTACGTAGGATTCGTGATGTTGTCAGCAGCGACCTTGACCCCAAAGGACTAGAATACATCAAGAACAATTACATTGTCAAGGACAATAAATTATACAGGTGTATAGGTGGCGACAAGGACTGTGTAAGATGGGTAGTTCCAAAGGGGGCAAGGTGGCAGTTGTGCAAGATGAATCACGATGATATTGGGCATGTTGGGTATGAAAAGACTTTGGAACGTATGAAGAAAAATTACTGGTTTGGGAAGATGTCACGCTTTGTAAAGAAATATGTAGGTGCTTGTTTGGACTGCGCATACGCAAAAAAGAGTAGTAACGCGCGAGAAGGGTTATTACACCCTATCGATAAGCCAGAGATCCCATTTCACACCTTGCACATCGACCACCTTGGCCCTTTTGTGAAGTCCAAGAGGGGATTTACTCACATATTGACTGTTGTGGATGCATTCACCAAGTTTGTATTCATAAAACCAGTTAGGAACACAAACGCTCTAAACGTGATAAAGGTTTTACAAGATATTTTTGACACGTTTAGATCTCCCGATCGACTAATAAGCGATCGAGGCTCCTGTTTCACGTCACACGCATTTCGTAGGTTTTGTCTAGACCGTGGTATTAAACATGTTCTAAATGCCGTCGCTAGCCCGAGATCCAACGGACAGGTCGAACGATACAATAGGACCATACTAGACTCCTTGACGGCACAGAATCTACGAGACGATGAAAAAGACTGGGATAATAAGCTTGGGAAGATTCAATGGGGTTTGAATAATACTGTGCAAAAGACTATAGGTAGGACTCCATCGGAAGTAATGTTTGGAACTGCGATGAACAGTGAAGTTAACCCTACAATGAACGAAATAATCGAAGAAACTCGTGAGGTATCTCACTTGCCATCTATTCGTAGTGAGGTCAAACGCAGGATTGATGAGGCTCAGAACCTACAAAAACAATACTACGACCGAGGGAGGAAAGCGGCACATACTTATAGTAATGGTGATCTAGTAAAAATCACTAAGGTCGCTTTTCAAAATGATGGCAAGAGTAAAAAGCTCATGCCTTCATATGAGGGTCCTTATAGAGTCGTGAAAGTTCTAGGTATGGATCGATATAAGGTTGCCCCTATAGCCGGGTTTGAAGGTATGAAGCACAAACGGAAAACGACCGTAGCAGCAGACCGAATGCGACCATGGATTCATGTGGCTTCACTGGAAATTGACGATGACGATAACGATGATGCTGATGTTGAGAATGGTGGGGACGATGAAAGTATGGCCGAATGAACAGACTTGTATATAAAGAATAAGAAGATTTAAATACGTTTAATAACTTTGTGTAAATAAGTCCTGTGTTTAATTGGAATAGAATAACTACATATATGGTTCTGTGTTGCTTGTTTCAGGTCAAGCTCGAGCTATTGAGTGGAGGATCAAGTCGTGCCTTGGCCTGGCACAAGTTCAATGCATTACTAAACCGTAGTATATTCTGTAGATAGATATAGGTAGTGCACACACTATAGATGAATAGATTAACGTAAATATTGATATTTCGATATTCTGTACAGTTGGTCAGTCAAATGGTTATTATTTTATTTGTATATCTTGATTGTTATTATTATTATGTTTCTCACGCGCTTATTTCTCCTCTTGCAAAGTGTAAGGTTTTTGTTTAGGTTCCACCGGGTTTCGTGTATGAGGACATACACGCAATCAGGATGGACGAGTGTAAGGTTTTAAAGAAAATTAAAGTACGGTAGAAATTATTTGATGTTTTTTTAGTTTTACTATTGGCAACACTGTAGAACGAATGATTGGAATGGGTAGGAATGAACGACACACTTGGCAAGGCGGGGAGAGCGAGGTGGGCGGCATTCGGTGTCGAGCGACTGGAGAGTTCGGACGTGAAGAAAATAAGTTTTGAGCACGTGGTTAATAAGTTTTGTTAAAAGCAAACGGTAATAAGTTTAGTCCCAAGCCGTGATAAGTTTTGAAGTTATAAAGATATATAATAAGTTTGGAAATAAATAAGTTTTGAACGTCGTTGTGGTTTATTTCTGAGATACTCCAAAACTGGTCTTACCTGGTCCCCCAAGATCTACAAGCGTGATGTTGAAGTCCACACAGCAGACGCAAGCGGGTCCTTTACACAGGCAGTTGCGGTTCGGTTGGTCTTGTCTGAGCTCCGGTACGTCAATCAACTTTTTGCCATCTTCGAAATCCAGATACTCTGCAAATATAAAAATAATAATGTGAAGAATAACTTTCTATTCTTGTTGCCATTTTTGTATTAATGAAAAAAAAAGAATGTTTTTCTAATTTTCGCAAAAATGGGTTCTGCAGTGGTTCTGCAACACTGATCTACACTAGTCTATATATACACTAGTCTATATATACACTAATATTATAAAGAGGAAATATTTGTATTTTTGTGTGTATGTTTGTAATCAATAAACTCAAAAACTACTGTGCCGATTTTAAAAATTCTTTCACCATTCATCATCATCATATCGTGTGGGTTGCAAGGTCGATGACCGACCTCACAAACCCTGGTGTCATTAAAAAGCTACATTCATTTTGGTTTTTATTGTCGCTTCTTTTTTTTTTCCACCATGGCGCCACCTTGTTTGTGAAGCGATGTAGTTTAGCTGACGTCATGAAGATTTTAATATCCAACAATGAATATTTTTTGAGTAACATAGGCTATATAATATTTAAAAAAAAGTTAGGGTTTCGTATGAAAACTTAGATAATGTAACCCAAGTTGTGAAGAAAATACAAAGTAGCATCCTTATATCGCGTACGTACGCTGCTTAAACTATTGATAATAGAGCAAAATAATGTACTACAGTTTTATAAAGGACATCAATATCTACAAAAAACAGCGATGTCTAACTATTACAGTTATGTCACATAATTGTGAAAAGTAGTAATCTACTTTTTCATGTTAAAAAGTCGGTACAAACTATACTGGCCTAATTATTCGTACCATGGTATTAATCTTTATCCAAATAAATGACTTCGAATTCAAGACTGTATCAGTACCTGTAAATCACTTTTTTAATTATTCAAATCGGACGAACCATTCAAAAGTTAGGATAAGTGTAATAATTATCAATGTTGAAATTTAAGAAACGGCGCTTTATCAACAACAGAGAATAGACTCGTAAAATTTGGCTAATGGTTCCTGTTTGTGTAAATAAGTGTAACATCACGCCTATACCCCGTGAGGGAGGGGTAAGCAGAGCATCAAAGAATGTATGTGATAATGAGAAATCTAGCTATGTGTATTACTTAAATATTTAATTAAAAATAATATCCAAATTGTCTTTTTAATAATTCCCGACGTAACGGGAACCTATATACCTACCCGTGCGAAGCCGGGGCGCCGGGCGGACCGCTAGCACATCACAAAAAGTAAGACTTCTGAAAATGTTCGTCCGTCGGTCGGTCGGTCAGTCTATCTGTCTCATTTTGAGTTTAAGAGTTTAATGCAAATCTATCGAAGGATTCTGAGTGGTTTCTTGCCGACTCTCATTTTGAGGGTAGCTGTCATACAACGAAAATGAAAAATTGCAATTTGCTGAATAACGCCTCTAACGATCTTGATGATGAAAATGTATGGTCAGCTGACTGACTTTACTGTGAAAGGGTAATTTTTTAGGTACCTTATAGGATCACTTTGTTGTCCGTATGTCTGTCTGTCTGTCTGTCTGTCACTCTGTCTGTCTATCTGTCACTCTGTCTGTCTGTCTGTCTGTCAAGACCCTTTATCTCACGAACGGGTAAAGGTATCAGGTTGAAATTAATACCATATATTAAGGTCGATGAACCACACAAGATCTGAAAATTTAAATTTTTTACAACAACGCCATCAAAGATATGGCATTTTATGTCCTCATCTCAATACATTTATGCACTAAAGCAAAACCTATATAGGGTACTTCCCGTTGACCTAAAATTATGAAATTTGGCAAGAAGCTAGGTCTAACAGTACAAATAAAGGGAAAAGTCTGAAATCATTAGATATTACAACTTTTTTCACAACTAATGGTAACCAATTGTGGTGAGCTCCCGTTTCAAGAACATTCATATAAGAGAGGGGTCAAGTTGGATAGTCGCAAAGGCGATTTTTGTTTTAGTTCTATTTTAAAAACAGGAACACTTACAAACTTGAAAATTGGTATGTTTATAGTGCATAAGCTATAAAATAACAACAAATAATAAATTTTGGTCAAGCGCGTGTCGGACTCAAAAAATCTAGCACATTAACTTACTGAAATTTAAACTAATACAATTATGATTATTTGGTGGTACGGAACCCTTGGTGCGCGAGTCCGACTCGCACTTGGCTAGTTTTTTTTTTAGTCGGATGATCTATGTTCCTAGGCGAAAATTGTTCAGTTTTACGGTCTGAACTCAATCTCAAAATTCGTCGAATGTTTTCAATTTCACCCTGTAGCAGTTAGAGCGATCGGCTCTGAATCTGGAGGTTTTGGGTTCGATTCCCGGTGGGACACTGTCTAAAAAATATTACTTTGTATGTTTGAATGAATCATCTGATTGTCTGAAAAGTTAGATGATTCCGTGCTTCTGTGGGCACGTCAAGCCATTGGTGCCGGCTGCTATCTACTGTAGTAGTCGTTAGATGAGCCAAGTCAGAGGGCTTGGGCAGCTCAACAACTCTGACACCAGGGCCCCGATCGCGCTACTAATGTGGAACTGAACTGTGGATGAACGTGAGATGATCATCAGTCGTTGTGACATTTTGGTATCCCGCTAATCATTTGACAGCAACTTCAACCGTATCTGATGAATAAACGAAACCCCAGATTAGTAAGTTTATGTACAGAGAACGAAACGCAGCTGCTGTCAAACTCGAGTCCCTGGAAAAATTAGTTTAGAGGAACTATTTCACGACTGTTCCAGAACCGTTTACGCCATTTGAATTGTTTTTTTAAGTGAATTAAATAATTACAACTTACGAAATAAGTCAATTTTATGGAAACTAAAATTATTTAGGGCGATACCAAAATCCTGCTCGATGGAGCTAGAACTGGATTAGAGTTGCTATTGCAACGGAGACGTGCAGCAAACGAATTGTTGACGTTGAAAATAAGGCGATTGGTGTCCAGGGTTTGTGAGGTCGGTCATCGATCTTACAGCCCACACGATATGATGATGATGTGATGACTCTCGCATATAGCGAGGAAGTAAGTGCAGTGTACCATTTACTTATTTCGGTTAACTCGACACAAAATAAGATATGTTTAAATTAGTTAAAAGTGCGAAAATTTAAAGCCAATCAACCTGAACCGAGATAGGTGTTGAAAAACGTCTAGAACCGCTAATATTTTATTCTTGATTTCAGAAATAGTCAAAGTTTTTTGTAATTTTTTAGGAACTTTAAAAATACCATATTTTCATAATGCTCTAGATCATTTTATCGTAGGGGATTTGAGGAGGGCCTAGCGTAGGCATAGACTTCCGCTGCCCAGAAGCCTTCTGAAGCACGGCGGAAATGCTCTATAGCACTTGTGGCGCTAGCAGTCACTTTCTGGCAAGCTTTCTGGGTTCTAGACCACTACTAACGTTGCTTAACTTTCGTGATCAGAAAGAAAGAGAAACTAAAAACCAAGAAAGCCCATGAGCGCTTCTGATTCTAAAATACTTGATATATAATTTAAAACGAATTATGCTCATAGTGTACGTATAAAACAAAAAAGTTGATGCCTTTAGAGAAATCCGTGGTAAGTCGTAGAAACAAATAATCTCACCGAGAACAACTAGTAGCGTAACCAAAATATTATTTACTGCTAAGCATCTGCTAAATGTCTTCATTTAGTCGTAATGTATATAACTACACGCTCTGGTAAGTTATAGCGCTTAATTTCGTAAAAAGTCTTCCTGCCTTATACATCTTTCATACATAAGTACGATATGTCTAACTTACTCATCGGTAAGGAAAAAGGAACATGTTACAGCCGTGCAATAAATAGGCAGCTGTTCATGTGCAAATCGATTATTGTTTTTTGCCGTCCAAAATGTTAGCGGCTCGCTTTCACGCCGCCGTTCAACTTTCACTGCGCGTGAGCATTACAATTATTTTGTTTGAGTAATAGTTGGGTACGGTTACATGGAGCTGTTATAATTTTATCTGGCTATTGTTTAGTTACGTAATTTGTGTCGATGTAGTTTTTTGAAGGATTTTCTTAAAGATGTTAAATAGATAAAATATATGTTGGATAGTTTAATTTAGATTGAAAGTTAGTACTGACTTCTGTTGATGTAGACTATAAAGCAGGTTAAACTTTCTATAGAAAGTAATCTATGATTAAAAGCTTTAATAAAATTTGAATCAATCTAATACCGATACGTTCGAAATGAGTATGCATACCCTCACGTCGCTTCAATTACCGCCCTGTACGCTAAGTAAGTACTTTCTAATCAAGTAAGTAGACAATAAGTTACTCACCTAAAATGCTGGCGCAGTGTGCCGCCGCGATAACAACGATCACCAACGAGAGCGACAGTTTGACCGACATGGTGTCAGGGTCAAGTTATTACACGACAGATTTGAATATTTAATATTAATGTTCGTTCAGGACGCGTACGAACGGTATGTTCGAAAGAGGCGACCGTCGCCACAGCCAAGCCGTAACTGCTCCTTTCCTCGGATCTCGCTCTACCCGTTTCACCTCGCTCACAATAGAAGGTGAAATTTAAATAAAGCATAACGCTGTATAATAATGATATGCATCAGTGAGATGCATCGAGAAAGCGACCATGCTACGCTTTGACGAAAGTCGCGTAAGATGCAATTGCTTTTTTCATATGCCGTATTACTTTTTCACGTTTTAACCATTTACTGCTGTAGGGCTACTGATGTGGGTCTTGACTGGATTTTCTAATAAGGGACGAAAGCTTAACATCGGAAACTTTATAGTAATGCGGTTTTCGATACGATAATTGACCTCTCGCCACAGTGTCAATCTTTGTGTTGTTACCTTCAAATAAAAACGTAATATTTACAAATAACGTATGCCGCTCTCGGTCGTTTATGATGCTTATACACGGGGAAGATCCTTCCATTTTGGCATCAAATCAAATCAAATAAGTATCTTCATTTGCCCAGACGGTAAACCAGACCCCAATCCTAGATAAGGCTTTGCCAGGTGAGTGGTGACCCTGGCAGAGTTTTCAAGCCGCTAAATGTAATCTGATTTGGCTTAACGACTACTATCATTGAGAATAACTAACGTGCCTTCCGACGCATGAAAACACTCGTGCCACTACCGGTCACCCATCACATGCTTACTCGGAAGGTATCTCTACTACTATAAAATCGTAAATAGTCGTGACTCGTGAACTGTTGGTGCACCAGTCTGATTTACTCTTGGCCGGTTTTTGAAATATGTACAGTCAAGAGCACATCAAGCTTGACATATTGGACTTTGTACCGTTCTTATTTCAATAGACGTACGGCCTAGAGTCACATTGCAAGTCGTTGGCTGTACCAGTAAAAATCTAGCTAGTGGGCGCCGCCAGATGACCCCCTTTTTCGAAAGCTGGATAGCCCTTGAGCGTACTCAGCCGATGTGTTCTCAGGAGCGATATTGAGAACGATTTTAAGTATAAATACGACCTTAAAAGATAAATAAAAAAATCATAAGTATCATCATAACATCCCATGAAACGTCTATTACAGGACAGGGAACTCCCTCCAAAACTCCAGCTTTCGATAAGAGTAAGCCCAAAGACGATAAAAAAGAAAGTCAAATGACAGCCGCTCTTTTTAAATGTATTTAAGATATAAAAATAATAGTAATTGTAGATAAAGTCTACATGGTTCTTTCGTATAGTTTTTGAACTAAATCCCATAGAGCGAGCATACTGCCTGCGTTACTTAACATCATAACATCTCATGAAACGTCCACTACAGGACAGGGAGCTCCCTCCAGAATTCTAGCTTTTGCTGGAAAAAAGTAGTGGGGAAGTACCATAGTCACCACGCTTGTTAGCGTTACGGCTGGCACTATGGACCACGGTTGTCGGTGACCGCAGTTTTGGAGATAGAAACCGCAGTACTGGAGATAGAAACATGAAATTTGGAGGGTATATTGTTCCTGTTATGGAGGTTGCCCTTTCTTATGGTTTTTTGAAATTCATCCCCTAAGGGGGTGAAATGACGTAAAAGGATTTGTATGAAAGTCCTTTGTTTTTTAAGTTAGATTCTCACAAATTTGAATTTAAGCTTTTGGTAAAAAATAAAGTAACGTGTTTAAGAGTTTCTTGAAAATCACCTTAGAGGGGTTGAAAAGGGTGATGATTTTTTTTCGGATGTTTGTCTAGAAGTCTTTCACTTTTAAAGGTAGAGATATAAAAATTTGGATTTGAGCTCTCCGTAAAAAATAAAAAAGTGCGTGTTAAGCATTTTGTAAAAGAAAAATAATTTGTATGAGAGTCCTTTGTTTTGAATTCAAATTTGCATCTAACAGAAACGAAGGACTTTTCATACAAATCATTTTACGGAACATGCTTTAACACGTTTTCTTTACTTTTTTTATTTATTTTTACTGCTTTTCTCATGGGCCTGTCGAGAACAGGAAATGCCGACAATCATATTTTAAAGGCAGTTAGTAAGTGTAGTACTAAAAATGTTGTTTATTCAGAAATATTAAATTATTTAAAATTTCCATCTTGCCCATAGAGTGAGTACATATTTATTTATTATTTTTCATAAGATAGTTATTAATTATTTTCTAATCTTTGATGGACTAACAAACCAAAACTTATCTAAAATGCACATTATCAGATGTGAATGAAAAGTATATATAAAAGCATTGTTGCTGCTGTTTCTTTTTCCTATTAAACTACGCAATGGATCCTCATGCTGTTTTAACCTTCACAAAAAATATAGTTGCGAAAAATATTTAAATTCGCTTAAACTACCACCTGTGCGAAGCCGGGGCGGGCCACTAGTAAAAGCATACGCGTCTTGCTCTCTATAGGGTGGAGAGAGCCATACTTTCGGTTATGGTCAAGTTGTAGTTGGGTGGCGTAACTTACCCTATAAGCACAGAACGGACACACTCCGCCCCCTTGCGATCCACCGCGCACCGACGACGACGCGACGCGCGTACCCGCCCGCGCGATCTGCGTGATGTTCCCGAGCGTAGCGAGGTTCAAACCTCTTTGGGTATTCCTGAGGATCTTTTGTACTCAATATGCGCGGGCCTATGCGACATTCCAATTTCAAAATTCGTAGTATAGTATAGTAGGGTGTGCCTTAAGTTTACTATTTGACAAGGAGGTCCTACAGACAGATCACAATCCCGTAGTCACTTTTTACGACATCGACGGGAAGAATTGGAGTGGTCATATTTTAAACCGGCATCAGACAGTCTAAGATTTTGATTGGTGTTCATTATTCAATTTTTTCAGGGAAAATCCTTCAATAAGTCAGCCCATATTGTTGAACAACCCAGCTGTCCTCGCTGCATCTAACTTTAGGGCTAACAGGAGAACCGTAGTGCTAATTCACGGGTGGATGGATAGCGCCAATTCTGACCTTACCCACGTTGTTGCACCAGGTAAGTTTTATTTTATATAAAAACTAATAAAAAAAAACATACCAGAAAAATATTAAATAACAAACAACATCCAAAAAGAAAGAAGCAGAAGAATATATTAGTCTCATTTTTGTGCAACCTAATAGGCTTAATAGCGAATGCAAAGTTAGAAATAGCAATTGTTCGTGATTCACTTCTAAACTAGACTAAACCGACTAGACCGATTCAACGGAGTTCTCTGTAAAATACTCCAGAGTATTTAGAAACTTTTATATGAGTGGGTTTGAAGTAAATATAAATGTGACTTTTTTAATACATATATGTAAAGTAGTACGAAAAATACATTTTAAACCGAAAAATTCAAAAATAAAGTTGATCATTATAGTTGACATTTTAAATTTGTATAAAATATATTAAAAATAATATTTAAGAAGTAAAACATTAAACTTACTTGCATTACATATTATCCTTTAAGTGAAATTTCGAGTTAACTTATTACCTTACTGAAACTCCGAATTTCAGCAGTTCCAATGGGAAAACATTTTAATTTTTAGGTAAACTACCTATGATTATAGTTCTATTAACAATGCCAATCGATTGATTGCATTAGCATTTTAGTAAGTATAAATAAAAAATAAAAATATATGTTCCCGAGGTCGTACGATTTTAATAATTATACATTTATAGGAGAGATTAGTTGTTTAACAAGAATCCGAGAAAAAACAGCCATACTTAATTACTTCCAGGTCAAATAATAATTTCCATGGACCAAACTCCACGCGAAGGAATTCGTAGGCAAAGAAAATTCATGCACAGTAAATTCTAAAAGTAGTACTTAGACAATACACTAAAATTCAATACAATACACTAATTTCTTAATCTTTCTGTTTACCAGCTTACCTTGCCGCTGAAGACGTGAACGTCATCATCGTGGACTGGAGCGCCGGTGCAAACTCGATCAACTATATCACAGTGATAATGAATACGATCTCGTCAGGCGCCGCAGTGGCCCAGCTAATTACGTGGTTGAATGCATCTACCGGTGCGTCGTTGTCGCAGTATCACATCGTTGGCCACGGATTTGGCGGACATCAAGCCGGAATTGTTGGTAGAAATTTAAATGGAAACGTGGCTTATATAACAGGTAAGGTTAAAAGCAGAGTAAATTCGTTTTTACATACGTACATAACTTCACGCTTCTTTTCCGTCGGGATAGACAGAGGCCACTGCCCTCCGCCAGCTACGATCTTGACAACTTCCCTTGATTTCTCTACTATGTACTAGGGAAAGTGTCAGTCAACGATTGCCCGATATGATTTTTGCTAAATTACTCTTCTCTTTTCAGGATTAAATCCAGCTCTTATTGGTTGGGAAAACAACGTCGATCGTTTCTTACCTGACGACGGCGTATACACTGAAGTTATTCATACAAACTACCTCTTAGGCTATCTTGAAGCATTAGCTCAGGTAGATTTTTACCCAAACGGCGGTGTAGCGATGCCTGGCTGTGACTCTAACGCGTGCGATGACGCTCGTAGCTATATATTCTTTGCTGAGTCGCTTATATCAGGCGGATTTACTGGAAGACGGTGCTTGCATCACGAGGCAGCTATTCGGAACCTTTGTAATAATCTGCCGAGAAGACTGCAGATGGGAGGGCCGAGGCCGAAAACTGGGTAAGATAAGTATTTTTCAGTAACAAGATAATCTGAGAGCCAGTTTTACAAAAGTTGGGTATGTAAAAAAATAACTTTTACCAATCTTTTTCAGATCTTCGGGTGTTTACTGGTTAGAGACCAACACAGGTTCTCCGTTTTCTCAAGATTAACGGTGATAGTAAAGCCGAGCAAAAAAAAAAGTGGCGCGACCGTACCATCCTTTTCTCGAAGCAGTTCAGGCCATTTTCGACCCCCCTGTAACTTCATTGTGGATAAAACTAGAAGCCGGTTTTTTAGTAATATTATACGAACAGCATTACAAGGTAGTCTTATTTATTAAAAAATCACTCAAACCTATGACTTAAAGCTAAACATAAACCAAATAAATATAGCGAAGATTCACATTGGCAAGCAAAAACAAAGTGCTTGTTTTGTACTAAAAGGTCTACGATTAGGAAATACAATTTACACTTATCACAGTATTTTATAATTGGTTAGGATGTTTTAAGTTCTTTGGAGCTCTTCTTGCGGCGTCTGCAGGACTGGTTTCTTCTGGTTTAGGTGTGGTGGTAGTGGTGGTGATTGGTCTGGTGGAGTTGAGCTTGTTGGGCAGGTCTAGAAGGCTGCTGATAAACGCAACCCCTTGTTCGGCTGTCTGGTAAACTCCCAGAAGGAAGGTCTCTGGGTCGAAACCGCTCGGATTGTCAGTAGTATTTTCTTCACCTTCTTCAGTTGTTCTGTAATTTTTAAACGTTTCTGAGGATGTAAATACACTGTATTTTGTATACAGGCTGTTAATTTAATTACGTGCCATAGCTTAGGGGGTGTTTCAGTAACGATAAAGGAACACAAAAAAAAACCTACTTAAAAAAAACTAAAACTCCATTGAAGCTAAACTAATGCGTAGGGCAATGACCCGGACGGAGCACCGCGCTATCACTGAGCCAGCGCACGAGTATCAGTGGATAAGGTAGGTATATACATAATTGAAACTCTCACGCGCTTTTGATAGCGCGGTGCTCCGGGTCATTGCCCTCCGCGTTAGTTTAGTTTCAATGGAGTTTAAAAAAAATTAAGTAGATTTCTTAAATATATTTTTTTGTATTCCTTAATCTTTACTGAAACACCCCCTAAGCTATGGCACGCAATTAAATTAACATCCTGTATAAATACCACCCATCATCACAGAAAATAATGTTCTCAGCAAATTGCGATGTATATATTTTTTGGATGCGAGCAGCGCAGGACCGGTCCTAATCAAGGAGATTTTTAGGGGAGGCCTATATCCAGCAGTGGACGTCTTTCGGCTGATATGATGTTGATGATGATATTTTGAGGGGGAAGTACCGCGAGCGTTGTGGCTGGAACACAAGGCCTGTGGTGAATAGTGAACTTTTGAACAGCAGAAAGACGATGTTGTGACTATTCTTAGGGCTCCCGCACACGACCGAGAATCGGTGACCGATTTTTTGTTGGCATCCCGCTCTGACGTGTTATCACCTGAATCTTCCGTCCTTGTCCTGGCCGATAATCGCCCACCGATTCTCGGTCGTGTGCGGGAGCCCTTAGTCGGCACCACACGGACAATAACTATAGATATGTTTCATTAGTCATACCAAGCAGTCTTTGCGATCTGGGGGACGTGGGGAGTGACTGTGGTAATTTTAACGATATTGCCAAAACTAAAACCTACGAAAATGTTACGAATACGTTAAGTCCTCAGTTAACGTTTTCGGCAACCGTTTATGTTTTGTTAATATCTTCAAAATTACTATGATCATCCTCCCCTGTGGCCTTTTAAGTGCATTGTACATTATTTTGTGGTTACTCTAAATACTGAGTACTGAGCTACTTACTCTTCAGGTTCGGCTGGAGGGTCCTCCATCTCCATTCCGCCGGCTGTCGACTTAAAGCATCCAATGGGGAACTCGAGTTGTGACTCTCCCAAGAGTCTTGGCTCCAGCTCTAAGCAGCCTCGTAGACCATCAGCTGTTGGCGCCAGGTCACTGAACTTAGCACACACTTGTGCAAACTTTCCGAACACCTCTAGACATATTGGTGCCGGATTCGCTCCTGAAATGTGATACTTTTTGTAATTTAATAGTTTAATCACTTGACACGTGCACGCATGAATGAATGTAAACTTAAGTTATCTTTGGACTGATTTATTGTATTCTTAGCTTCAATTTTTTGAAAAGTATTTACAGGTTGATATTACATAGAAGGGCGGACTCATTTTTAAATTTGTTATATCGTTAAAATTACATCGATCCCCCAAGGATGTTTTAATACAATTTAGATTCGAATGGAGCTAGATTGAGGTCAAGAACAAGCCCATGTGGGTTACTCAGTGTTACTCAGAGCTATTTATAAAGTAGTAAATCCGGTGGTCATTTTAATACAGTTAAGACGCAACGAGTTAAAAGACCTAGATAGTGAAATATATCAGCAGAAAGCTGGTACAGTACGTACTTAACCTATTTCAAGAACATGATAGTCGTATGAAAGCAACAGGTACTACTTTCTAATAAGGCTAGAAACCGGTGGGCAAGGGATATATATTTATTTCTTACTAAGTAAAGTTATAGTATCTAGTAGCTTAAATATGTCGTGTAGAATTTTACCCTGAATCTTAGAACTGTGGAGAAGATTTTTTCCATACGAGACGTTTACTGAGAAGCCTTCCTCAGGAGACACGTATTTCATGTGCACACATCCTGAAAAATAACAAAATAGAGCGGTATCAGATGAAGCAGTTTTTAATACAAGTTCAGTTCTCTTTCGGACTAATTTTATGTAATCTCAAGTAAGGAAGCATTAAAGAGTAGTAGAGTTCAGACGACGACTTTTGCAAACGTATTATCTGGGGGCACTGCAGTGCCCCCGCAAGTCGCGCAAAAAAGAAATAAATGGTACAGAAGCACTGCACTTACTTTCTCGCAATACTCAAGGAAAAAACTATCAACCGCAAACTTAAATTTGTAATGCCATACACATAGTATTGAAATACAAACTTTTATTTACGTTTTTCCAAAAAAGAGTTCGAATGAAATATACAGATCAATTCAGAATTCATATTGTCAAACATTAATACAAACAAACATCAAACGATTTCGAGTAAATCACATGTTTAACTTTTGGTAGTACTGGAACACCCTTTATATGAATTTTCCCAGATCAATGGATACTACCGTAAGATACTTGCATAAAGATTTTTAAAATTTCCCAACACATGTTCGTAATGGATAATTATTCAGTTTAGTCTACTGAGCAAGCCCTTTCAGTTTTTGGTACAATAGAATTTTGGTTGAATAAAATTTAGTACACAGGGTACTAAATTTTAATCAAAAAATCAAAATGAATATCCAGTCAGGTAGACAACCAATCCAGGATTAATATTATAGAAAATTTTAATAAACTCAATGGATAATCACATATTTACGATTTGGTGGTACAGGAACACCCCTTATATGAAATTAGACAGATCAATTGATACTGGCGCAAGATATCTTACACGGAGATACTTGGTCATACAAAGTTTCATCAAGATTCTATTAACCACTTAGAATCCTTCGATGGATTTGCATAAAACTCCTTAATTTAAAATATGGTGTCAATCGGACCATTCGTTTAGCCGCTAGGCCAAAGCGTGACGGACAGACCGACCGACGGACCGACCGACCCACCGACCGACCGACCGACGGACGGACATTTTTGGGAGACTTGTTTTTTATGATGTGATATAGAAAAACTTAGAAAAACTTTTTTTTTCACGAATACAATACCTTTCTCGCTCCGCTCGAAAGTAAAAAGTGGCGCGGCCG
Source organism: Athrips mouffetella (assembly GCA_947532105.1). NCBI lineage: Eukaryota > Metazoa > Arthropoda > Insecta > Lepidoptera > Gelechiidae > Athrips > Athrips mouffetella. The sequence goes on along the minus strand of OX383960.1, from coordinate 22,499,714 downwards.
TACCATCCTTTTCTCTAAGCAGTTCAGGCCATTTTCGACCCCCCTGTAACTTCATTGTGGATAAAACTAGAAGCCTGTTTTTTAGTAACCAATTGTATAAACACGGTATATTTCAAATTTCATTCAATTTGAACCAGTGGTTTAAGAATTATAGCAAGTCAAAGTTACTCAATTTTGTCACTGACTGACTAACTGACCGATCATCAAAACTCTAAGGCACTTCTAGCAGACATAGAAGCTTCAAATTTAGAATAGAATTATTGTTTACTGTATACATCAAGGAAAAACTAAAATATTTTTGAATTTTGGTGTAGTTTTCTACTTTCACCAACTACATAAATAACTTTGTACTCCCATATAAATATATAGGATTACAAAGTTACACTTGCAGTTAATGAAGCAGTATACCTGTAACGTATAATATAATAGAATAATAGGTGTAGATAGGTAAAATAATAGGTGTAGAATGGTCAACGGAAGACTTCCTACAAAAATAAGAAAAGCTCATACATAAGACAGAAATCTTTAAGACAAACCCTTGTTAGTATTCAAGAAGTAGAAGGTGCCGGAAAAGAAAAAAAAAGTAAAAAGAAATGAGATTCCATCAAAAACATAACTTGTAAAAAAAACAAGTCTCGCACGCAACTCAGTTCTTCCACTGTAAAAAGTTCTTCTGTCTTAAGTTATTACGTAATTAGCTAACCTAATAACATCTTATACGACTAGTGACCATATCAATATTATTTTTTTTATGTTTTAATTCAAAAGATCGACTTGGCCATCTCATGAAAACACAATGTAACTCACAAGTAATACAATTAGTAATAAGTTATATGAAATGAGATTGTTTAGAGCGATTGCCAAGTCAATAAATTTATTTAAAATATAAGATTTTTAATATTGATATGGTCACTATACGATGTTATTAGGTTAGCTAATTACGTAATAACTTAAGATAGAAGGACCCTTAAGTAGAGACTAAATAAATTATACGACTTGTTTTTTTTTTACAAGTTATGTTTTTGACGGCATTTGGTTTGTAAACATAATGATGTTGATCTGATTGGTTCTTGGACCCGGTCCTTGGACTTGGTTTATTTGGAGAAGTACCACACCTTATCTATTTCTGCCGCAAAGTCGTTGTGATTGCAGTACTGTGTTCTGTGGGTCAGTGCCAGTAAACGAGATGACGAAAACGAACGTCATAAATTGTATGGAATGACATAATATGTCAAATGTCATCCCATAATTTTCATTTCTTTCGCTTTCTTCAAGTAGCACGTTCTCTAGACCCCCTGCTTCGAAGGGTAAGGGAAGCCAGTGAAGATAACGAAACGTAAGACATTCCATCTTTAGTTGGAACACGCTTCTCTGTCTTACGTGTCAAAGTACCTCACAAGTAAGACAGTAGGTGCTACTGACGAAGGTCAACACTTACCATTAAGTGATCCATCTACTTGTTTTCTCACTCGTTGGCATTAACACAGCTGACGCAAGCAGTGCAATTAGTATGTACGGGTGGTAAAATTTGATTACCTGCACATTTCTATTGAAGCTCTTCGCAATATTATTCCATATGATCTTACCTGGTCCTCAAAGATCAACCTAGTGTGATTTCGAGTTCACACAGCAGAGAAGCGGTCTCTTACACATTCAGTTGCTGTTTAGCAGGTAGGTAAGAACAGAGCTCCAGCCTGCTAATCACCTCGTCTTCCAAAACCTAAGTCATCGCTGCAAAGCAGGCGCAAATCAACTGATGTCCATTGGTACGGCTGGTCACATTTGAACATCTTCTTCAGACTCAAGCCCTTAAACATTCAGTTGCTGTTCCACATTCAGGTCTTTTCAAGCTCCATTAGACTGTTAATTACCTGGTCCTTCAAAATCCAAGTCATCGCAGCAGACGTAAATTAACCCCTTTTCATGGCTGGTCATGTTTGAGCATCTTTTTTCCCTATTGTTCTCTGTCTTACATCTTCCTGGTGTAAGGTTTTAAAGAAAATTAAAGTACGGTAGAAATTATTTGATGTTTTTTTAGTTTTACTATTGGCAACACTGTAGAACGAATGATTGGAATGGGTAGGAATGAACGACACACTTGGCAAGGCGGGGAGAGCGAGGTGGGCGGCATTCGGTGTCGAGCGACTGGAGAGTTCGGACGTGAAGAAAATAAGTTTTGAGCACGTGGTTAATAAGTTTTGTTAAAAGCAAACGGTAATAAGTTTAGTCCCAAGCCGTGATAAGTTTTGAAGTTATAAAGATATATAATAAGTTTGGAAATAAATAAGTTTTGAACGTCGTTGTGGTTTATTTCTGAGATACTCCAAAATCTCAGAAGCGGGATCGCTGTACCGCGCACCCACAACTGGACCAAGGAAGATTCTATCATGGACCAAGCGGAGAACACTCGACGGAGTCTGGAGACTCCTCGACGTCACCGCTCACGCTCGAGGCACAGCAATCGAAGTTCGCGCCAGGGCAGCCGCAGCCGCAGCCACAGCCGCCGGCTGCAGGAACGAGAGCGGGCACTGCAGAATGAGCGAGAACGAATACGGGTGATGGAGCTGGACCTGCAGCGAGCTCGTGACGAGGAGCAGCGCCGTCTACGCGATGCTGAAGCTACAGCATGGGCGAGCCGCAGCCGCAGCCGTAGTCGGTTGTCAGCTGGCGACAGCAGGAGACATCGCAACAACAGGAGCAACGATCGTCGTCGCAAAAGGTCATGTAGCCCTTCTTTTTCTGCTAAGGATGTTATAGACATAATAAAATCTATTAAGGATACCCCATCGCAGTCATCAAACCAGAGCACTCAGCCCATTTCTAGAGGGTTAGATAGTAAAAATATGATTCCCGAGTTTAACCCCTCTATGAAAAACCAGCGAATGGATATATGGCTTAAAAAGGTAAATGAGTGTGCGAAGGTTTATGGCTGGGATGAAAAGACGGTAATTCACTTTGCAATGCAAAAATTGGTAGGATTGGCGAAGACTTGGTATGAAAGTCTTAGTTCTATAATGTTTACTTGGGAGGAATGGCAGACAAAATTAACAAATGCATTCCCTTGTGAGCAGAACTACGGACAACTTTTAGAAGATATGTTGAAACGTAAAAGCAGGCCTCAAGAATTAATAGAAAATTATTTTTATGAAAAATTAGCTTTATTAAACCAATGTGATATTACCGGTAGGCGGGCGGTAGACTGCATCATTCACGGCATCAGCGATAGGACTATGAGATCGAGCGCATTAGCTACACGTTGTGAAGAGCCAGATCAACTTCTTAAATTTTTGTTAAGCAACAATAAGGAAATTTTTACACAGCAACAGTCCTTTAGAGAAAGGAATGCTGCTGTTCAGGATGACAAATCGAACAGTAGGATGAATCCCAAAACAAATTCAGGGCTTTACTGTTATAATTGCAAAGAAAAAGGGCATCCATTTTCACGGTGCACCAAACCTTTGATCAAGTGCGGCCATTGTAGTAAAGTAGGACATAAAGCCGAGAATTGTCGTTTGAAAGAGGACTCTGCGTCAGGAAAGTCTGCCACGGTGGCAAACACCATGCGTATCTCTGGCGGTAATTCGCACGATAAGTTCACAAAACAGGTTAATATTGATGGTTTGCTCTTCGAAGGATTTGTTGATCTTGGTAGCGAGGTGACGCTCATAAAACAATCTAGTTTTTTAAAACTTGGGTGCAGTCATGAATCAGTCACATTCCGACGAAGATGAAAGGTTTTGGAAATAGCATCGTTCAGTCAGTAGGTTCTACTAACTTGAGTCTATCAATTGATGGTGTTAGTGCTGTTGTTCCTTGTAGGATCGTAGAAGATTCACTATTGGAGAAGCCGTTGTTAATAGGTCAATCCTACTCTGAGCAACCCCACATTGTCGTTTATAAAGACGTTAACAAGCTGCAGTTCATGAGCATTGGCACCGAGCTACCCAATCCTAGTTTGGCAGAGGAAGATGAGCACTCGTTGAGGGTCAGGGTTGTAGCGCATAGCAAGCTTTTTGGTCCAGCTAGTATCAAGGCCGCAACCGAGACTTCGTTTACTGGAACGGTGGTGTTAGATACCAAGATTGTAGGGAAACCAAACGAACAGTATATGATAAGTGGTGGCGTTCATGAGGTTAAAAATGGTTCTTTTCATGTTGCTGTGACTCCTTGTGCAGTGCCATGCTTACTTCAGGAAAATTTTGTATTTGCTCGTGCTGAAAAGGTTGAAGCTGTTTACAGACTCGTGGAGGCAAGTCCTTCTTCTTTCTCAAGTCAGCAGGCAAATATTCCTTCTTCGAAAGGGTTAAGTGAAAGTCAAGTGAATTTGGGCGAGACGGTGACTGACATTGACAAAGCCAAACTATTAGACTTGCTTCGGCGTTATGAAGACTGTTTTGCGTTCGATATGTCAGGATTGGGTTGCACAAATGCTACAGAGATGCACATAGAGCTGAACAGTCAACGTCCCGTTGTTTATAGGCCTTACCGTCTATCTCACCACGAACGCGAGAAAGTTCGTGAGATGGTAGACGAAATGTTAAAGGCTGGTATCATTCGGGAGTCGACGTCAAATTATGCCAGCCCGATCATTCTTGTGCGAAAGAAAGATGGTGGAATACGGCTCTGTGTGGATTATCGGCTACTTAATTCACTTACCGTCAAGGAAAGATATCCAATACCCATAATCGAAGACGAGATCGCAAAGCTATCGGGACAAGCATGGTTTATTACGTTGGATCTAATGTCGGGGTACTATCAAGTACCTATTGCTGAAGAAAGTAAGCATTTAACAGCGTTTGTCACGCCGGACGGCCACTACGAGTATAATCGGGTGCCGTTCGGACTGGCAAACGCACCAGCAGTTTTCCAACGCATGATGAACCGTGTGTTGGGCCCGGCACGTTTTAACAAAGCCACTGTGTACATAGATGACCTCTTAATCTATGGCAAAACTACAACAGAATGTTTAGACCGACTAGGCGAAGTTCTAGAAATGTTGAAAAAAGCCAATCTAAAACTAAATCTGTCGAAATGCAGTTTTCTGCAAAACAAAATCAATTACCTGGGCTATGAAATCAGCTCAAAAGGTATGCGTCCAGGCAATGCCAAAATCCAAAGTGTGATTGACTTTCCTCAACCCGAGAACGTACATAGCGTCCGCCAATTTTTAGGGCTCGTAAGCTATTTTAGAAGATTTATCCGATCCTTTGCTCAATTGGCTCAACCTCTCACCAAGTTGCTAAAAAAGGACGCAGTTTGGGAGTGGACAAAAGACCAAATGGAATCGTTTATGATTCTGAAGGATAAGTTGATGGACAGGCCAGTTCTGGCTATTTACGATCCGTCTGCACAGACCGAACTACATACAGATGCCAGTAAAATAGGCGTTGGGGGTATTTTATTGCAGCGTCCTCAAGGGAGCGAAGGTTCCTTTCATCCTGTGGCATATTATAGCCGTCAGACTACGCCAGAGGAAAGGAACTTTCACTCATATGAGTTAGAGACCTTGGCCGTTATATGCGCTCTCAAAAAGTTTAGAGTTTACCTTTTAGGAAAATCATTCAAAATTGTCACCGACTGTAGTGCGCTGCGATCCACCTTTGAGAAGCGTGACCTTATCCCTAGGGTTGCTCGGTGGTGGTTGGTGATACAGGAATACGATTGTTGTGTTGAATATAGAGCAGGTACCAAAATGACTCACGTGGACGCTTTATCTAGAAACCCAATTGTTGACGCAGCAACTCAGGATCCTGAACAATATCCGTCGGTGATGGTTATATCCGAAGAAGACTGGTTACTCACCCTACAATTAGGAGACTCTGAGTTACGTAGGATTCGTGATGTTGTCAGCAGCGACCTTGACCCCAAAGGACTAGAATACATCAAGAACAATTACATTGTCAAGGACAATAAATTATACAGGTGTATAGGTGGCGACAAGGACTGTGTAAGATGGGTAGTTCCAAAGGGGGCAAGGTGGCAGTTGTGCAAGATGAATCACGATGATATTGGGCATGTTGGGTATGAAAAGACTTTGGAACGTATGAAGAAAAATTACTGGTTTGGGAAGATGTCACGCTTTGTAAAGAAATATGTAGGTGCTTGTTTGGACTGCGCATACGCAAAAAAGAGTAGTAACGCGCGAGAAGGGTTATTACACCCTATCGATAAGCCAGAGATCCCATTTCACACCTTGCACATCGACCACCTTGGCCCTTTTGTGAAGTCCAAGAGGGGATTTACTCACATATTGACTGTTGTGGATGCATTCACCAAGTTTGTATTCATAAAACCAGTTAGGAACACAAACGCTCTAAACGTGATAAAGGTTTTACAAGATATTTTTGACACGTTTAGATCTCCCGATCGACTAATAAGCGATCGAGGCTCCTGTTTCACGTCACACGCATTTCGTAGGTTTTGTCTAGACCGTGGTATTAAACATGTTCTAAATGCCGTCGCTAGCCCGAGATCCAACGGACAGGTCGAACGATACAATAGGACCATACTAGACTCCTTGACGGCACAGAATCTACGAGACGATGAAAAAGACTGGGATAATAAGCTTGGGAAGATTCAATGGGGTTTGAATAATACTGTGCAAAAGACTATAGGTAGGACTCCATCGGAAGTAATGTTTGGAACTGCGATGAACAGTGAAGTTAACCCTACAATGAACGAAATAATCGAAGAAACTCGTGAGGTATCTCACTTGCCATCTATTCGTAGTGAGGTCAAACGCAGGATTGATGAGGCTCAGAACCTACAAAAACAATACTACGACCGAGGGAGGAAAGCGGCACATACTTATAGTAATGGTGATCTAGTAAAAATCACTAAGGTCGCTTTTCAAAATGATGGCAAGAGTAAAAAGCTCATGCCTTCATATGAGGGTCCTTATAGAGTCGTGAAAGTTCTAGGTATGGATCGATATAAGGTTGCCCCTATAGCCGGGTTTGAAGGTATGAAGCACAAACGGAAAACGACCGTAGCAGCAGACCGAATGCGACCATGGATTCATGTGGCTTCACTGGAAATTGACGATGACGATAACGATGATGCTGATGTTGAGAATGGTGGGGACGATGAAAGTATGGCCGAATGAACAGACTTGTATATAAAGAATAAGAAGATTTAAATACGTTTAATAACTTTGTGTAAATAAGTCCTGTGTTTAATTGGAATAGAATAACTACATATATGGTTCTGTGTTGCTTGTTTCAGGTCAAGCTCGAGCTATTGAGTGGAGGATCAAGTCGTGCCTTGGCCTGGCACAAGTTCAATGCATTACTAAACCGTAGTATATTCTGTAGATAGATATAGGTAGTGCACACACTATAGATGAATAGATTAACGTAAATATTGATATTTCGATATTCTGTACAGTTGGTCAGTCAAATGGTTATTATTTTATTTGTATATCTTGATTGTTATTATTATTATGTTTCTCACGCGCTTATTTCTCCTCTTGCAAAGTGTAAGGTTTTTGTTTAGGTTCCACCGGGTTTCGTGTATGAGGACATACACGCAATCAGGATGGACGAGTGTAAGGTTTTAAAGAAAATTAAAGTACGGTAGAAATTATTTGATGTTTTTTTAGTTTTACTATTGGCAACACTGTAGAACGAATGATTGGAATGGGTAGGAATGAACGACACACTTGGCAAGGCGGGGAGAGCGAGGTGGGCGGCATTCGGTGTCGAGCGACTGGAGAGTTCGGACGTGAAGAAAATAAGTTTTGAGCACGTGGTTAATAAGTTTTGTTAAAAGCAAACGGTAATAAGTTTAGTCCCAAGCCGTGATAAGTTTTGAAGTTATAAAGATATATAATAAGTTTGGAAATAAATAAGTTTTGAACGTCGTTGTGGTTTATTTCTGAGATACTCCAAAACTGGTCTTACCTGGTCCCCCAAGATCTACAAGCGTGATGTTGAAGTCCACACAGCAGACGCAAGCGGGTCCTTTACACAGGCAGTTGCGGTTCGGTTGGTCTTGTCTGAGCTCCGGTACGTCAATCAACTTTTTGCCATCTTCGAAATCCAGATACTCTGCAAATATAAAAATAATAATGTGAAGAATAACTTTCTATTCTTGTTGCCATTTTTGTATTAATGAAAAAAAAAGAATGTTTTTCTAATTTTCGCAAAAATGGGTTCTGCAGTGGTTCTGCAACACTGATCTACACTAGTCTATATATACACTAGTCTATATATACACTAATATTATAAAGAGGAAATATTTGTATTTTTGTGTGTATGTTTGTAATCAATAAACTCAAAAACTACTGTGCCGATTTTAAAAATTCTTTCACCATTCATCATCATCATATCGTGTGGGTTGCAAGGTCGATGACCGACCTCACAAACCCTGGTGTCATTAAAAAGCTACATTCATTTTGGTTTTTATTGTCGCTTCTTTTTTTTTTCCACCATGGCGCCACCTTGTTTGTGAAGCGATGTAGTTTAGCTGACGTCATGAAGATTTTAATATCCAACAATGAATATTTTTTGAGTAACATAGGCTATATAATATTTAAAAAAAAGTTAGGGTTTCGTATGAAAACTTAGATAATGTAACCCAAGTTGTGAAGAAAATACAAAGTAGCATCCTTATATCGCGTACGTACGCTGCTTAAACTATTGATAATAGAGCAAAATAATGTACTACAGTTTTATAAAGGACATCAATATCTACAAAAAACAGCGATGTCTAACTATTACAGTTATGTCACATAATTGTGAAAAGTAGTAATCTACTTTTTCATGTTAAAAAGTCGGTACAAACTATACTGGCCTAATTATTCGTACCATGGTATTAATCTTTATCCAAATAAATGACTTCGAATTCAAGACTGTATCAGTACCTGTAAATCACTTTTTTAATTATTCAAATCGGACGAACCATTCAAAAGTTAGGATAAGTGTAATAATTATCAATGTTGAAATTTAAGAAACGGCGCTTTATCAACAACAGAGAATAGACTCGTAAAATTTGGCTAATGGTTCCTGTTTGTGTAAATAAGTGTAACATCACGCCTATACCCCGTGAGGGAGGGGTAAGCAGAGCATCAAAGAATGTATGTGATAATGAGAAATCTAGCTATGTGTATTACTTAAATATTTAATTAAAAATAATATCCAAATTGTCTTTTTAATAATTCCCGACGTAACGGGAACCTATATACCTACCCGTGCGAAGCCGGGGCGCCGGGCGGACCGCTAGCACATCACAAAAAGTAAGACTTCTGAAAATGTTCGTCCGTCGGTCGGTCGGTCAGTCTATCTGTCTCATTTTGAGTTTAAGAGTTTAATGCAAATCTATCGAAGGATTCTGAGTGGTTTCTTGCCGACTCTCATTTTGAGGGTAGCTGTCATACAACGAAAATGAAAAATTGCAATTTGCTGAATAACGCCTCTAACGATCTTGATGATGAAAATGTATGGTCAGCTGACTGACTTTACTGTGAAAGGGTAATTTTTTAGGTACCTTATAGGATCACTTTGTTGTCCGTATGTCTGTCTGTCTGTCTGTCTGTCACTCTGTCTGTCTATCTGTCACTCTGTCTGTCTGTCTGTCTGTCAAGACCCTTTATCTCACGAACGGGTAAAGGTATCAGGTTGAAATTAATACCATATATTAAGGTCGATGAACCACACAAGATCTGAAAATTTAAATTTTTTACAACAACGCCATCAAAGATATGGCATTTTATGTCCTCATCTCAATACATTTATGCACTAAAGCAAAACCTATATAGGGTACTTCCCGTTGACCTAAAATTATGAAATTTGGCAAGAAGCTAGGTCTAACAGTACAAATAAAGGGAAAAGTCTGAAATCATTAGATATTACAACTTTTTTCACAACTAATGGTAACCAATTGTGGTGAGCTCCCGTTTCAAGAACATTCATATAAGAGAGGGGTCAAGTTGGATAGTCGCAAAGGCGATTTTTGTTTTAGTTCTATTTTAAAAACAGGAACACTTACAAACTTGAAAATTGGTATGTTTATAGTGCATAAGCTATAAAATAACAACAAATAATAAATTTTGGTCAAGCGCGTGTCGGACTCAAAAAATCTAGCACATTAACTTACTGAAATTTAAACTAATACAATTATGATTATTTGGTGGTACGGAACCCTTGGTGCGCGAGTCCGACTCGCACTTGGCTAGTTTTTTTTTTAGTCGGATGATCTATGTTCCTAGGCGAAAATTGTTCAGTTTTACGGTCTGAACTCAATCTCAAAATTCGTCGAATGTTTTCAATTTCACCCTGTAGCAGTTAGAGCGATCGGCTCTGAATCTGGAGGTTTTGGGTTCGATTCCCGGTGGGACACTGTCTAAAAAATATTACTTTGTATGTTTGAATGAATCATCTGATTGTCTGAAAAGTTAGATGATTCCGTGCTTCTGTGGGCACGTCAAGCCATTGGTGCCGGCTGCTATCTACTGTAGTAGTCGTTAGATGAGCCAAGTCAGAGGGCTTGGGCAGCTCAACAACTCTGACACCAGGGCCCCGATCGCGCTACTAATGTGGAACTGAACTGTGGATGAACGTGAGATGATCATCAGTCGTTGTGACATTTTGGTATCCCGCTAATCATTTGACAGCAACTTCAACCGTATCTGATGAATAAACGAAACCCCAGATTAGTAAGTTTATGTACAGAGAACGAAACGCAGCTGCTGTCAAACTCGAGTCCCTGGAAAAATTAGTTTAGAGGAACTATTTCACGACTGTTCCAGAACCGTTTACGCCATTTGAATTGTTTTTTTAAGTGAATTAAATAATTACAACTTACGAAATAAGTCAATTTTATGGAAACTAAAATTATTTAGGGCGATACCAAAATCCTGCTCGATGGAGCTAGAACTGGATTAGAGTTGCTATTGCAACGGAGACGTGCAGCAAACGAATTGTTGACGTTGAAAATAAGGCGATTGGTGTCCAGGGTTTGTGAGGTCGGTCATCGATCTTACAGCCCACACGATATGATGATGATGTGATGACTCTCGCATATAGCGAGGAAGTAAGTGCAGTGTACCATTTACTTATTTCGGTTAACTCGACACAAAATAAGATATGTTTAAATTAGTTAAAAGTGCGAAAATTTAAAGCCAATCAACCTGAACCGAGATAGGTGTTGAAAAACGTCTAGAACCGCTAATATTTTATTCTTGATTTCAGAAATAGTCAAAGTTTTTTGTAATTTTTTAGGAACTTTAAAAATACCATATTTTCATAATGCTCTAGATCATTTTATCGTAGGGGATTTGAGGAGGGCCTAGCGTAGGCATAGACTTCCGCTGCCCAGAAGCCTTCTGAAGCACGGCGGAAATGCTCTATAGCACTTGTGGCGCTAGCAGTCACTTTCTGGCAAGCTTTCTGGGTTCTAGACCACTACTAACGTTGCTTAACTTTCGTGATCAGAAAGAAAGAGAAACTAAAAACCAAGAAAGCCCATGAGCGCTTCTGATTCTAAAATACTTGATATATAATTTAAAACGAATTATGCTCATAGTGTACGTATAAAACAAAAAAGTTGATGCCTTTAGAGAAATCCGTGGTAAGTCGTAGAAACAAATAATCTCACCGAGAACAACTAGTAGCGTAACCAAAATATTATTTACTGCTAAGCATCTGCTAAATGTCTTCATTTAGTCGTAATGTATATAACTACACGCTCTGGTAAGTTATAGCGCTTAATTTCGTAAAAAGTCTTCCTGCCTTATACATCTTTCATACATAAGTACGATATGTCTAACTTACTCATCGGTAAGGAAAAAGGAACATGTTACAGCCGTGCAATAAATAGGCAGCTGTTCATGTGCAAATCGATTATTGTTTTTTGCCGTCCAAAATGTTAGCGGCTCGCTTTCACGCCGCCGTTCAACTTTCACTGCGCGTGAGCATTACAATTATTTTGTTTGAGTAATAGTTGGGTACGGTTACATGGAGCTGTTATAATTTTATCTGGCTATTGTTTAGTTACGTAATTTGTGTCGATGTAGTTTTTTGAAGGATTTTCTTAAAGATGTTAAATAGATAAAATATATGTTGGATAGTTTAATTTAGATTGAAAGTTAGTACTGACTTCTGTTGATGTAGACTATAAAGCAGGTTAAACTTTCTATAGAAAGTAATCTATGATTAAAAGCTTTAATAAAATTTGAATCAATCTAATACCGATACGTTCGAAATGAGTATGCATACCCTCACGTCGCTTCAATTACCGCCCTGTACGCTAAGTAAGTACTTTCTAATCAAGTAAGTAGACAATAAGTTACTCACCTAAAATGCTGGCGCAGTGTGCCGCCGCGATAACAACGATCACCAACGAGAGCGACAGTTTGACCGACATGGTGTCAGGGTCAAGTTATTACACGACAGATTTGAATATTTAATATTAATGTTCGTTCAGGACGCGTACGAACGGTATGTTCGAAAGAGGCGACCGTCGCCACAGCCAAGCCGTAACTGCTCCTTTCCTCGGATCTCGCTCTACCCGTTTCACCTCGCTCACAATAGAAGGTGAAATTTAAATAAAGCATAACGCTGTATAATAATGATATGCATCAGTGAGATGCATCGAGAAAGCGACCATGCTACGCTTTGACGAAAGTCGCGTAAGATGCAATTGCTTTTTTCATATGCCGTATTACTTTTTCACGTTTTAACCATTTACTGCTGTAGGGCTACTGATGTGGGTCTTGACTGGATTTTCTAATAAGGGACGAAAGCTTAACATCGGAAACTTTATAATTTTGATATTTTGGGTAATTAATGGCTTTCGGTTTTGCTATACCACGTTCAACTCGGCTTGAAAAATGACTTAATTTTTACTTACAGAAAGAAGGTTATTTATGGCGTTTATATACCATAGTTTCGCATCATCTCGTAAAATAACGTAACGTAGCATCTCTACCAGTGAACATTTTGTCGGTCACCGACACATTATAAATGATACCAGTATTAAAAAAAATATTCTATTGTTTTAGAAATAATGTATCTATTGTTTATTGAACTGCTTAATTTTTCGTGAAAATTTGACTTTAGGTATCAGAGCTTTCTGCATGCGATTTCAGGAAGGGCAGACTTGAAAAAATTGCGGAGAAAAAGAAGAAGAAGCCTACACACCACCGCTGCGTAGCAGCACTTAACGCTCCGTGTACTTATATAAACCTTCCCTGCTCGTGATCAAGCCACACTCGAGACCAACGGTTCAACATGAAGCCAGGAATCATCAGAAATTCAAACGATTTTACTTCTTTTCTTATTGTAATCAACCTCACATGTAATCTTTTACTCGCAGTTTAGCGAGATAGGTCAAGGGCTCGTTTGGACGTATCTGTGTGGTATTTGTTTTATTTATATTTGAATTTCAGACTGATGCCCGTAATAAAGGCATTGCTAACTTTGAAGAGACTTGTGTAAAATATCCTATATACTTTATTCATTAGTGCGCGCGCTAACAACATAATAAATTACATTATGACCCAAACCAGGGATGTTGATCGAAAGATCAGGCAAAACTGAGCAAAACCATTCACGAATAAAAAACGCGCACTGCGCATGGGTTTCCGAAATCTTTGGGCAGGCAGAACAGAAGGCTTTTTGTTGCCTATGAGAACGTTGTAAGTATAGTACTTATCTAGTCCCTGATGAGAACGAGTACGTGTAGCTGTTGACAGATTATAAAAGTATGTCTTTGTGGTTGCTTGTTATTTTGTGGTTTATGTTATTTATGAATTTTACTCATGTTACGTAAGAACGGGATGCATTCAAGATAAGTAAATATTGACTTGATAATGTTGATCCTGAAAAGGGTGTCTAACGAAATTCCATTAAATGCATTTATCGAAATGTGTAAAGTACAGGGGGTCTAGACAACGTATACCATTAGAAGAAAGCGAACGTCATGGGACGACATTTGACATGTTATGTCATCCCATACGTTTTATAACGTTAGCTTTCGTCATCTCTAAATTACTGCTTACGTATTTACAGTTTCGTTAGTTAGTGCAGAAGTTATTTCACGTGTAGCGACACACCTGCGGATCTTTCCGACGCGGAAAGTTCCGCCCAATACGCTTTTAATGTTTTTTGGTTAGGTATGACATATCTGGAGAAATTTCGGCTAGTGTCATACTCGACGCATTAGTTCTAAGTTAAATGTGTGGTTTCCGCACTTAGTCCTCTTGACATATTTTTCGGCCGCGGAACTTTCGTCAGAATTTCCGCAGGTGTGTCACAACTCCAATAGAGCACTAAATACTCGGAATAAATATGGCAAAGAAAATGCAGTTCATTCGTAAAAAGCTCTGGGTAAGCTAACCGGAAAAGCTCCAAGAATTGCCAACTCTCAAACTCAATAGTTGTAAGACGAGACACATGTTAATAGAACCAGCTGGCGGTGGAGAAGAACTGTCCTAGAGTAGCAACCAAGAACTGATAGACACAGCCTTGCAGCGTAGATCGGGTTAGGGTTGCAAAAAGCTACTTAAGGAGCTGATAAGAGCTGAATTACCTCCCTTTCTAACAAAGGGCAGAATGCGCGTGCTAGAACGGAGCGGATTCGCGCTGTTTTACGTTTTTCGCTCATTTTTGCTCGTACGTAGTACTCATTATATTAATTATCAAATAGCTATATTATTATGCATAATGTATTTAATAATGTGTAAAAGTTTTGGCATCATAGATTAATGGGAACTTAAGAAAAACGGTTTAAAAGCAAAAAGCAGAGGTAAGTTTGGATTTTTGTATGGCGCACAAAATATATTTAATCGTGTTTCGGAGTCGGCCATATTCTTGCAAAGATGCTTACTTATCACACAATTTTTTTTTCACTTTTCGTTAAAAACCTGCTCAAGTGAAGAGTATTTAGCTCTTATCAGCCCCTTAATGCTGTTGGCACAAGTCCGGTCGTTGTGATCGTAAGATTAATAATAATTATAGATCACAAAGATTAATCATAATGCGTTTGTTCAGTCGAATAAAAAATCCACAGGTCCAAGTCCACAGGTCAATATTTATCAAACTTTCTGTTTATCTGCTCTGTCTGCTATTCAAATAAAAATAGGTATCAACTTCATTTCAGGGTTTGTTTTATACTTTCGTACTAGTAAGGTTATTTAATTTGTTTAATTATAAGTATCGCGCTAAGACCCGGAATAAAATAAACAACCTCCTTTCAGTTTGATTTTGACTATTTTTGGAATACGCAAGATTATTTCGTACGATGCCAGTAACATTAGCCAATTTCATAAGAGTTATATTTTTTACTAAGTACCTATTCTATATTTAGCTCGTGCTTGTCCATCCATCCATGCGACAGCGTAAGGTGGCGATTATCTGTCGGCCAGACTAGACGTGCATGGCAGGTGTAGCGTATGCGCTGGCGCGGCACACTGGCATACATTCGTGTCACTCACCTCACATCTCATCAAACTTACTAGAAATGGAAGAAATCATATAGATTAGGGCATATGATGCATTCTGGGTGCGTATTTCGAAGTTTTATCGGAGCTCCGATATTATCAGTTTGACAACAACAATTACGTTCGGAAATTTACTTTGTATGGGGATTTCTTTGTCAAAGGCCGAACCATAGACTAATTATCGGCGCGATATTATCGTAGTTTCACTTCGGAATACGGCAGCTGGATATATAAACTAAGAAGATCCATATATTTGTTGTTATGTACGTGATGCAAAATTTACCCTAGTTATTTGAACGATATTTATTACCAAATCAAAAAGTTTTCTGACACCTTAAAGTTTATATTTTGATTATTCGTTTAAATTACCACGAGGTGAAGATGAATTTTGCCTCTACGTACTTTACTACATAAGGACCTTCAAACGATACAAATTGAAAAATTTGAAAAAAAGAACAAGAAAACGACCCAAAAAATATTTGTCATTTAATTTTAAAACCAGCATTGGGGGACCTTTCACACAAGGTCATCTGATCCCATACTAGGCAAACCCTGTACTATGGCTATCACAGACTGATATACATACATAAATAGATAAATAGCATCCAGACACAGAAATAACACTTGTGTTCGTCAGACAAATATTTGCTCTGGAAGGGAATCGAACCTGCGGCCTATGGCGTAAAAGGCAGGCTAACTAACAACCACACCAACGGGCTTGTCAAAAGAATAATATAATACAGTTTTAGTGTATTGGGCACACCTAAGAGCCTACACCTAAGAGAGGAGGACTTAATGACTGATTTGCACGATGGCAAAGTTAAGGCATGTTTGAGGGATGCGGCTATAGGAAAGAAAGGAATCGTGGAATAGCTACATCCGTACGAGGCGCCAAAATTATGCTTTTGTGTAAATGAGCCATTTCCTATTTTTCCTCGGAAAACAATCAAGTAGAGCCAGGCAAAAACCAATTTACTATTAAAACAAGAAAATTAAATTAAAGCATCATAGGAACATTATTGAATAATATAAATTAGCACTTTCTTGTGTTGGGTATTATTTAACGTTTCTCCGGTACATATTACTCAAGGTGTGACTGGCTCTAAAGAAGTACTTACGTACATACCGAAATCCAAATAAACCGAACAGGACCGGGTGAGGCGACTACTTTCTCCAGTAGAAAGTGACCGTGTCATACGCGAGCTGTGGCCATGGACGATGCAGCCTTCGTATAGTGGAAACAAAGTATTTTGGCATCAGGCTAATCTATAAATATACTTTCTGACAATGATTTTCTTGAAAACAAAACAGAAACAGTTTCTGGTGTACTCAAAAAATCTAAGATACGTTTCTAACATAGTTAAGTTTAATGTTACAAAGAATGGATTTATTTTTGATTAAAATAAATTGAATTGAAATGTTATAAATAAGAAAAAAGTTTCTAGTGTAAAAAAGCTCAAGTGATGACATATTTTGTTCAATAATTCAATAAGACGAGCGCTAATAGTTCACAGCCAATGTACATAGCTGTGACTATATCCAAGAGCAACGCACTCTTTAATGAAGATTCTAGAGTTTACTGGAAATGAAAGGTACTTCCAAGAGTGAAGGAATATAAACCGTTTACCTTATTTATTTCCAGTAAAATTATAATATTGTACATTAAATTCACCAATAAAATATAAGATAGGATTGAAATTTGGTACTTGGGTATTGGGGTATAAAATACATTTTAGATTAATTTGTGTCTAATTAAGTACAATCTCTTGTGGCTACTTGTTAGTCCAGTAATCGGTCAGTTAGTATGTTGGCCCAAGCGCATGACACTGAATTCTACATAACCGGCCAAGTGCGTCTCTGATATTTTTTCTTTCTTACACTTACTAAGCAAGAGAAAGGGACAAAACACCGGCAGTTTTCCTTTCTCGTCGATGTTATACGTCACTTTACATTTCTCTGGGTGCGAGCCGCGTTATATCAAATCAGTGTTGAGTTTACAACGGTGTCGTCTGCGTTTTTAGGGCTCGTCCGTAGTTTCTAATAATTGTTTTAATTGTTTGCAAACTGTTGTGGGGTGTGCCGGCCTTTGTTACTTTACAGTGCTTATTTAGAAGTGACCACATAGAGAAATTTAGCAAAAGGTGAGTTTTCGATATTGTTCTTTAGTAGGTCATACGCTATTGTTTATTAAACAATATCAAAATATAAGTTGAAATGTGATAATTAAATGTATGATAGAATATGATGGCATTTCCGTCATGAATCGTTGCTAAAAAGTTTCGGTAAACTTTCGTAGTGCGTCCCTCGTAGCAGATGTAACGCGTTGAAGTCTTTTCCTTGTAGTATTGGTTTGAGCTTATTTCTCATGTTTTTTGTGTAAAACTAGTTACATTATTTTGTGAGCAGGTACAGTTTTAATTGTTCTGGTAGTCTAAACTAGAAATGTTGAATAACTTTGTATTATTGTGGTATTTCATATTACACAACGTCGATTTCTATACAAAAACTCTCATTACTTCGGAGCTTATCTTCATACTAAAACGAAATTTTGATTAAATACTTTTAAATTAAAACTTAAATATGTGGGTTGTAGAGTTCCACGACCGGTATTGTTATATAACTCGTTTTATAAATATTTTTCACTTTGTCTGAGAGTCGAGTCGTTTGAATGTAGAAATGAAGCAATTCAAATATCTTTTCTCTGGTTTTCGCCAACGTTTTCGCAAGTATTCATCACAAGAATTCAAACAAATTTCATACGGATTAACATCGCGTTTATATCTTTTTAAATACACACATAATATCACGCGTTTTTCCCGTCGGGGTAAGCAGAGACCACAGTCACAGTCTTGACACACTTCCCTTGCTTATTTCCTTCCCTTTTTTAAAAACCCGACGATTATATTGTATTTGAGTGTGACATATCTAACAGTTTAAAGGGTACGTGGTCGTATCTCAGTAATCGCAAAATAAAGTATAGTAATTCATTTAATTTATAAAGACATGTATTGTATCCTCCTGTCTACCTTAGGGCATGACTTAGGCCCTAATGACCATAAGCCTTAGGGTGAAGTAGGCATGTATATACATGTTTTACGTATTGAATAAATATAATACCACAAGTTGCATAAGTTAACATAATAAAATGTAATATAATGTATATTTACTCTATTATTAACAAAAACTTAAGTTGGTGTCTCGTTTCAGACAGGGAGCGAGTCTTCAAGATGAAGCTCTCCCTGGTGTTTGAGCTTCTGCTGATATTCGTACTACTGGCGTTTGCAGCCTCCAAATCAGTTGGTAAGTTTCGGAATTAATGTTATCAATAAGGTATTTAGACTTTTACTGAAACTTAGAATGTAAATCTATTTGTAAATAAAACCTACTAAAACCAAATGACTGTTAGTAATGAATATGGTTACGAATATTGTTGCTCCGCCAAATATAATAAAACACTCCACTAAGCACCGCAGAATAACCGTCTAGCTCTGCCATACAAAAATTCGCAACAACCGTGCAAAAACAAAGTGACATTGCGAATTTGCAATTTTTTCGCGCCAATAGACCTACTTACATTGGTCGGGTATTCAGTGCGCGGGAAGTAATCGCTGATATTTCCGAACGTAGCCACTGTACCTCTATGGTTTATATGTCATTCGAAAGGTAATTTTATAAGGTCTAAAGTCATCATACATGTCAAACCAAAATAAACCGTACTTTTTCTGCAATAAGGCAAAATTCGAAAATCTGTTTCCGGGGTCACATGTGAACCCGCGGTGCTTGACGGAAGGAAGCGATCTGGTTTCACATGTGAACCCACGGTGCTTCTGAGGTTCTTATTGTATGTATCTAATGTGAAACTCGATATATCCAACATTTCGAAGTTAAATTTGTAAACGTGATAATGTGACGCTTTATTTAATGAACAATGTGGCATTTTTTACCGGTCATTTAACTTTAATTAAAACTTCATATCACACTTTTTACCTTTATTTAGTAAACCGGAAGAAAAAACTAATTTAAAATTAAATCGATACAATTATAATTACTGAATCACGTTTCCTGATTTAGTAGCGATTTTAGTCGCAGTTTAAGTTCAAATTTCATAGTAATTCATGTTTACGTGTCAAGCAACTTAATTAGATTAAAATTTCTTCCAATGTTTGGAATTTTGGATTTGTTTTGAACCAGGAAATACGGAAGTAGACATTCAACATAGCACTAAAACCATTAAAATGTAGTACTATCCTAAAGTAAACTGCTTGTGATACATATGTTTTATATTTGTGATTGATTTTCTAGGAAAAAACAAGCAGAAAAGTATCCAGAACCGCAATGACAGTGGTAGCACCGTCACCGTGAACGATGAGAAGCAGGAAGACAGCAGCATCAGTAGCATTAACAAGTACTGCAAATGCTCTGAAGCATTCTGTAACTGCTGCAGAGACTTCGCCGTCCCTTACGTCAATCTGGATGGTCCTGGTAAGCAACTTGTGCTATGCTAATAACAACTATAAATTCATTCAAAACCGCAATGGGAGCGGCAGCGCCGTTGGTGAATGGTGAGATGCAGGACGACAGCTGCAGTATCAGTACCATTACCAATACCTACAGCAAATTATCTGACCATACCCTTACGAACATCTGGATGGTCCTGGTAAGAAACTTGAGCTTTATTGTAAAAAACTGGATAAAACAGTAGCAACACCTATACCTTTCAGTTTGATGGTAAAATACTTCTACAATGGTTCACGAATATTATTTTTCTCGACCGGTTTCTATAACTATCGTCAGGAGAGTACAAACATATAAAAATAAAATATTTTTATCGAACATCTAACATCGTCCAATAATAATCTTTCTACTCGAAAACTCTCTCTCGAAAATTTTTCCTTTAATTTTTTTTAAGTGTTTTACTACCAAACTGAATATGGAGTTTCACCAAGTGCCGACACCATTATCGTAAACGATGAGAAGCAGGATGCCAGAAGCATCAGTACCATTAAATGCTCTGAAGCATTCACGTGCTACAGGAATTTCACCGTCCCTTACGTTGATCTGGATGCTCCTGGTAAGAAACTTATAGGAACCACAATGACAGCAGCAGCACCATTTAAAGAAGGATGAAATCAGCATCAGTACGTACCATTAATAAATACTGCGAATGGGTTTTTGAATGTGTGACCTATTGAAACTGTCATAGATAACGTTATCTACAAGAGGTTGAATTACTAATGTTATAGGTAATTGTGCGTTGGACTATTTTCCGCAACTCGACGTCAGTACGGCCATTTTGCGTGTAGGTAATGTTGTAATTATGTTTGTGCTTAATTCATAACAATTATTAAAAACCGGGTAAGAAGAATGCGAGCAAAAATCTGTTACAACAAAAATTAAAGGAGTTTTTCCGAATGCAGA
Source organism: Athrips mouffetella (assembly GCA_947532105.1). Taxonomy (NCBI): domain Eukaryota; kingdom Metazoa; phylum Arthropoda; class Insecta; order Lepidoptera; family Gelechiidae; genus Athrips; species Athrips mouffetella. The sequence continues at coordinate 22,478,857 of OX383960.1, read as the reverse complement.
CATTGGAAACTAAAAATCTTTGCAAACTGAATAAGCTTATAAACTACACAACCTTTCAAATTAAACCATCAGTTCGAACACTAAAATAAAAATAATTACATATCACATCCTGCTAAAACTAACTAACGACATTGCTATTTGCGCGTCACGGCGCCGTACCGGAGCACAGAATGGTGACGATCTGTGAATTTATACATGTCCCTCAACACAGAATCCTCAGAGAAAAAAACTGCATAAAAAAATATTTTGACGCTGCCAAAAAATAGTCATGAAATAGTCATAAATAGTCACCATAAGGATAAAAATAGTCGCGTTACAATTCTAGAGTTATAGCCATGGTTTGCTGAGGATTATGGCCATAGGCTATAGACAGAATCCTCAGCTTTGATGCAAGCAAACCGTGGGGACTATCGACTTGGTTTTTATTTTAAAAAATAGTCATGAAATAGTCGTCTTGACTTCCAAATTCTCGAAAATAGTCGTTCAAGGATTTCAGAGTTACAGGGGTAGCTTGCTGAGGATTCTGTGCATAGCATTTCACGGACGCAGATTCCTGCAGAACGTTTAGGTTTTTCTGTTTGATACTCATGTCAAAAAATAGTCAACAAATAGTCGTCTCAAACCATAATAACTTCGGTCTGGTTCACCTAGTAGAAGTATGTTAAAAATGCATGTTAACTTCGCCATACATTTTTTCTTTGTACAGTCGCGTACACAAAATTATTTGATATTGATTTCAAGTTATAAAATAAAAATGGATTTTGATATTGTTAGAGGTTTTTATTTCTATATGTTATTCATTGCAGACCCTATTTTTGTGTATTTTTATATTTTTATTAGGTAGGTTGTATTTTTATTAGGTAAATAAGAGGAAAAACCGACCTTTTGGTCTAGAAACTTATAATGTAGGTTCCACGTTTAATGAATGGTAAAACTAGGATATCGGGCTTACACCTAGATGCATACAGTAAAAAAAATACTTGAATAATAATTGGTAAGTTCACAAATATTACTAAATTATCTACACTAACTTAACTAACTAAACTAAGAAATAAGTAATTTCTTGATTGATCAATGTTGTTTGCCTATGCATTTAACTAATCATTAAAAATTAAAATATCGCTGCATATGTGTTTCTTTTAGCCAATATCACATCAGTAGAATAATATAAATCAGTGACTTAATGTCATGGTAACAAGTTGGAAATGTTTAACGTGGATAGTATAATAGAAAAAGCACCAATATTTTGCGACGAGATATGTTTAACCAATAGCATGGCGGCGTTTTCTCGACCGAATTGTATGACCGAGCTAGCGCTCGCCGCTGCCGGCCCGTATTTAAGTGCCCTACAGTGTTGCTATTACAACGACAATTGTCGTGTTCTACAGTAATTATATGGTATGTAAAGTAAACCTACACTACAGCATATGGAAGCAGTAAATATACAACGCGTTATTACAAATTAGTATTTCCAGTTTTTCAATAATCCTACTTAAAAATTGGATGTAAATTCCAAAACTAACAGTGGCTGGCTCGTTAAAAGCGCAGCCTCGGTCGGGTCATTGCGCTGCGGGACAATGCCCTCTGCATTTTAAAATTTTCAGAATTTTTTGAAAGTAGAATTTTTTTAAAGATTGTTTTGTGTTCCTTTATCGTTACTGAAATACCCCCTAAGCTATGGCACGCAATAAAATTATCACCCTGTATTACTCATTTAACCTTTTAACGAAAATAAGTACAAAGTCTGTGATTTATACAAAAAACTAACTTAAAAATAATCTGCAGTGAATATATTCATTAAGAAGATTTTTTTTTTAAATTTTAGTTTAAAACCAATTATTGTAGTTTATTAAGCTTTATTATTAAACATGAAAACAAATAAACTTTGCTTTTTATAACACAATTAATTATATTGCATGGGTTCCAAATACATAAAAAAAATTCAAGTACCTAACTAAACAGTTACCATCAAAGATGATATGCATTTTGAACACGACTGTACTTGAGTTGAAAAATGTATGGCGAAGTTAACATGCATTTTTAATATACTTCTACAAGGTAAACCAGACCGAAGTTATTATGGTTTGAGACGACTATTTGTTGACTATTTTTTGACAGGAGTATCCAACAGAAAAACCTAAACGTTCTGCAGTAATCTGCGTCCGTGAAATGCTATGCACAGAATCCTCAGCAAGCTACCCCTGTAACTCTGAAATCCTTGAACGACTATTTTCGAGAATTTGGAAGTCAAGACGACTATTTCATGACTATTTTTTAAAATAAAAACCAAGTAGATAGTCCCCACGGTTTGCTTGCATCAAAGCTGAGGATTCTGTCTATAGCCTATGGCCATAATCCTCAGCAAACCATAGCTATAACTCTAGAATTGTAACGCGACTTTTTTTTTCCTTATGGTGACTATTTATGACTATTTCATGACTATTTTTTGGCAGCGTCAAAATATTTTTTTATGCAGTTTTTTTCTCTGAGGATTCTGTGTTGAGGGACATATTTATACGGCGGCGCGTCACTGTGAACTATGTAGTCCGATGCCGCGGTGACAATGTGTGTTGGCCCTTATAAGACTCATCGTACTTTTTAACGCCCTGTATATGTTCCTTGGAGATGGCAGAGAGCTGACAGTACTGACAGTCCGGAATTATCATGTGTATCATGTAGGTAACCCGAGGTGTAACCGCTTCATCTACCAACCATTTCGTCAGACTGAACGTCTAACCTTTGCTTCCTAACCTAAACTTGGGTTAAGTTTTTCCATTGTGGTTCTGAACCCTAAAAAGGCCAAATGAAAGCATAACAAGTTAAGATCGTGACTCATGGCAACATCAACAGCACCGGACCTTGCACCGGAAACTTTCACGAAAAGCCGGTTCTTTGACATCATCTTGCTACTTACTACTCGTATTTACTTAGAAAGAATCTATCTACTCGTACCATCCTAATAAGACGTAAGAAAGCTGAATTTCTTTCTGATGGGTCTGTTAGAATTAAACTTAATCGTAAGAGGAAGTTGACAGTTTCTTAAGTGACTTTTTAGCCCAGTGATTTCACACAAGTAAATTTCTTAAATAAAACATTTTTTTTAGATAATAAATATTTCTGCCCATACAAAATGTATCGGTCATTTAAAATAGGTAAGATATTTGTATTTTTTTTTTTGTGTTTTCTTCTGAAAATGCTCAGGCATCGCGATAAAAATGTATGAAAATTCGGAAAATTCACGTTGTGTGAGTAGGAATATACTACACACAACTTTTACTATCAGACCAACTTTGAAATGGTAATAAAAATATCAGCAGTTCCATACATTTTGGTCAAGTAAGATATTGACATTTTATGGAACAGCTTTTATTTATTTTGCAAATCTCATAGTAAACATTTTATTCGTAATCATGGTTAATATTTGCAGTACCTAAAAAAAATTGTTGCCCCGTGTGGTGCCGGCAAAGAATAGTACCAACCCATACATACCCGTGGGTGTCGTAAGAGGCGACTAAGGGTTAACTGGAGGATGGGCAGCAGCATTCTCCTTTGTATCTCACATCTTACTTACTGCGGTCACCTACAACCGCGGTCCATTGTGCCAGCCGTAACGCTACGAGGTGACTATGGTACTTCCCCTCCACATTTTTCCAGCAAAAGCTAGACTTCTGGAGGGAGCTCCTTGTCCTGTAGTGGACGTTTCATGGGATGTTATGATGATGATGATGATGATGAAAGTAATTCTCTACTATTATAAAATTGCGAATTGATTTTATCTGTTTATTGAATACATTTTTAAAAAAATATCACGTAATGTGATTCTAAAGCCCCTGAATCATAATCAAAATTTTTTGGACTTTTCGCTTGTTTGTTTGTTTATTTGTCAACACAAAAACTACTGAAGGAATTTTGATGAAACTATTTTTATTTGGAAGCTAATATTTTGACTTAATTTTTTTGGGACGTGCGGACGGTACTGCTGGCAAAACCCAATATTTTAAGTGTCACATGAGGTCGGTCATCGACTTTACAATCCATATATGATGTGATGATAATGTCACATTTCACGTGAGCAGACAAGCAAACGGGCAACCCCATGGCTACCTGCTTCAGTAGAAGTACTTATATTAAAAAAATAGCAACTAAATTATCAAAATTCTCTTATGCACTTTTGAAATTAAAAAAAGCAACTGATTTTAAAACTTCGCTCATAGCTTATTATGCATATGTTCATTCAAGGCTCAGTTACGGGGTGATCATCTGGGGAAACAGTACTGATGCGCAGGATCTATTCATTTTACAAAAAAAATATGTGCGAATACTTACAAACATAGACCAAATGACTAGTTGCAGGCCTTATTTTAAAGAGCATAACATACTGACGCTTACCTCTATTTATATTTTTAGAAATTTGTTTGTAAGGAAAAATATTGATCAATATACATACAAGAAAGAAAACCGGAGACTTCCTGAAAAAAGCAAAGAGCTCCAACCACCCTCTTCAAAGCTAACTCTTTGACTCTGGGCCTCTAGCAATGTCAATTAAAATATATAACAATATACCCTTACATATAAGAAATTAAGAAAAAGAAGTCACATTTGTTAGATGTTTGAAAAGCTATCTAGTCCAAAACTGTTTTTATAATCTAAAGGAATTTTTTGAAGATAAAATTAAAATATTAGTAAAACATTAATAAATAAATATACAAAAAACCTTTCCTGATACTAATAGGCAATCATAATTGTGAACATAATTGTGAATATAATTATGATATGAAAATATTTTACTAATACTTATACTAATATTTTAATAATACTGTAGGAAGGAACTGAGTTAAAATTAATAATTTTATAAAAATAATTGAAATTAATTATTCAGAACGTAATGTTATAGTTACGAGTAAGTCTGTATACAAAAATTGTCTAATATGATATTTTGTGTTATTGTTTTTTGTAAGTGTTATTGTGGTTATTGTCATGCTACCACGTAACTATTGTAAAAATATTTGTATTTTGAAATGTCGATTCCAAAAATTGCAGTGCCCTTCCAGGGTCCATATTGTGTTCTGTATAATTGTTATTTTCCATCTATTGTACCATATGGAAGCAATAAATGATTGAAATTGAAATTAAACTATAAATTAAAATAGCCGAAGCGTATTCTTTGATCACGCTGTTTTTTTTGGTATGTGTCATGGGCCATTCACTGACTTCTAGCTCTGTGACATGAAACAGAGAAGTGCAAGCCTTGCTGGTCTTCCTTAAACGGACTTTTCACAAAAGCTCTTAACAGTTATTATTTCTCATTTTCAGGATGTGCATCGTTAAGGTATCTCAATGGAGACAAAATGTCCGTGTCACTTAGCTTCGGAAGAAAAGTCATCACTAACAAGACTCTTACTGGTAAGTAATAGTACTACTTTGAGATACGAATTACGAACAGGCCAGAAAAGCAAAAATACCCACAAAGAGGCCGCCTCAGGCGATAAATGAGCAATGAATATAGCTTCTACTTCTGGCCGTCGCGTGAATATGATTTTACTCTGTGGCCAGGAAATCGTGCCAGGAAATCGTCCCTTAACTCCTCAAAGGACCATTCTTCTGGTTGCAAACATATTAATTGAATTATTTTCAAGTAATACGTGCATATTTTCCTTGAAACTCTTTTAATACTCAAACCACTTTACTTTGCAGGTCGCAAGCCCAGTCCGGTATGTATGCCGCTACCGGGAGGTGTATCGAAGTTTTGCGGACGCGTGTATAACATCGCAAGAACAGGCGAAGAATTCCGAGCATGCCTCGGTCTTGAACTTCAATCGAAGAGGTCCGTCGAAGCTGCAGTTCGAGTATCGTGCTTCAAGTTTGGACCAAGGGGAGTTCGTGCAGAACCTGCAGACCCATTACCATTAGTCCCCCAAGATGAAAAACCCGCGGACGACGACGACGATGATGATGATGACGACGAGGATGATGACTTCGGTCTAGGAGATGATGATGAAGACGATGACGGTAATTTGGTTTCTTATCAATACAAATATTTATTTGAATAATTTCGTATTTAAAAACTAACTAAATAAATGTCTTTATTTCAAGGTGACCTTGACGGCATCAATGATGTAGACACTGCGGACTATACAGGATTCAGTCTTTTGAGTGAAGATTTACTTGGAGACCTGTTTGGTTCAGGATCGAGTGAAAAAAAATCAAATAAAAATAGAAAGAAGCAGGCACCACTTCAGTCAACCACTACTACCACTACTAAGCGTCCTCGGACCACGAGGCCTCGAACTACCCGAAGACCAAACACAAGAACTACCACACCTAGAACTGCACCTGTAAGAACAACTACAGTCAGAGTTCGTCCAGTAAACAGACGCACACGAAGACCTACGAGAAAACCAGGTGGTTTAAACAGGAAACCTACCGCTTCTGTAACCACTTCTGTTGAAGAAAATTCATTACCCTCTTCAGTAGCTTCAACAGCTACCACCACAGCATCTCCTCTTGTTGAAAATCCCACAACTGCTGGTATTACATCTACAGAGCGCTTTCAGTTCTTAAGCACAGCAAATGATGAAATATACCAGCCGATTGTTATCGTTACTCAGCGACCTTCATCGACTGTATCCTTAACTACTCAAAAAGCTGCTACGAATTTTGCAGACCCAGGTCTTGAAATGTCTTTAGCACAGCTAACAGGCCAGTTGGCGGCTATGCCTGCGTCTCCAATCTTACCCGAAGGAGCTAAAGATACTGGTATCATGACTTCACGCCCAAGTCTTGTCAGCTATGAGAAAATTGAGACGATTACTCCAAAGGGAACAACAGTAGCATTTGCTTCTTCAGATCAGAAAGTAAACGATGACATGGTTCAGATAGTTCACAGCCTAGACTCTAGTTCTGAAGAACAAACATCCGAAAAAGCTGGCGAAGAAAATAGATCTCAAAAATATATCGTCCCAGTCCCTGTTCATTATGAAGGCCTCACTTTGCCCAAGAAAAACAGACAGTTTAGCATAGAAGATTTAGATGTTCTAAATTTATCTCAGATCGGTGAAACTGTAGGCGAACAAATCGGGTTGTTTGGCAGAAAAAAACGCCAAAACAAAGTTCAGAATAACCAAAAACCTCAATCAGAGAGTGAGGATGAAGAGGACGATGATGATGAGACCAGTGATTATGATGTCTTAGGATTAGAACAGATTGGAGAAATTGTTGGAGAGCAAGTGGGATTATTTGGTAGAGGTAAAAGGCAGAATAATAAAAAAGTAACTATAGATTCAAACCAAAATATCCAAGGTGAAAAAGGTAGCGAGGATTATGATGAACAAGTAATAGATGATTTTGCTGAATCACTGGCTTTGGATCGATCTGCCAAAAACAAGGTAAACAACAAAAGAGATAGAAGAAGACAGAACAAAATGATGCGTGGAGATTGGTCTCATTCTGAAGTATGACGGCAATGTCGTGATATTTTTAGTTCGTATAAGTTTGTGTAAAAACTATTTATTTTATTAATTTATTCATTGTCTGTGTAAATAGTAAAACTTTACTATGTTAGTAAACTTTTGTCTTATAAGTGTTTATTTATTTAGCCTGATTAAAATAATAAAGATTATGTTAAAATATTTTCGTAAGAAATGATTACCTACACGGTCTTAAACAAACAAACCAACTTTCTCCTCTTGTACAGTCAAAGTTTGCATTACCTGACCCCCCAGTACCTAAGAAAGCGCCATCTATTGAGTAAGTTGAAAACTATGCGCTCAAACCTGATCTGGGCTCCAACGAACTCGTTACTCGGTCAGATCGTATTCATTTTACTTATTTTGTGTTTTCTTAAATTCCATTAAACTATAATCATGTTTTTATAACAAAAACAATGTTATGAGGTTGATGGGTATCGAAACCGATTTGTTATGATTAAGGCAACACCTTTAACCGATGCACTATTAAGCTTGTTGAGAGTTTAATGAAATTTGTCATCATATGTTTTGATCAGTTATGATAGCAGAGCAAGTGACGCGAACATAGATGAAAAAATATACATAGCTCAGATTCGACCCGTGAGCTCAATGTTTATCATGCAACCACTAAACCACTACGCCGCGCCAGGCAGGCTATATAGAAGTTGCATGAAATAAGCATACGCATTTTAAGTTTTGAGGATAAATAATTGCGCAGTCTTATTACGTAATTCTATTATTCAAAAATAGATGACACTATTTCGGACAGTGGCCTGGTTGTGTGGGCTGTTTAAACAGTTCCTCAATTTCTCGAAAGAGCGCGCTAGGGGGGTCAGTTAATTCGAAAGCAGACTGTACTAGCCAAAATAGCTACAAATAGTATTCAAATGTATTCATACCAATATGCAAATCATCTCCCAAAAATCCTTTACATAAAATAAACCATTGGACTGAGCCACAACTACTTTACGTTTTGATCTTGGTGCGCTAACGTCGTTATAAAGCGGACAAAAAGAATTTACTACCTATCGTAAGTATTTACACTTGTAATTTTGTGCTACGCTAGGCTATACTATTACAAGTCAGCTCGGGGGTCTACTATAAATTTTTGACCGAACGACAGAACAAAAGAATTGATATACAAGTATCCCTGGAAACCTGTATACCAGCTAAGATCTGGAAATGGGGACCTCAAGAACTGGAGGTATCCTTTAGGTTTTGATTCCCTTGCGAGTAGTTGCAAATTTCAAAATATTCACAGCTCCAAGGAACAGGAGACCTGAGTATTTTTTAGAAAAGGTATTAGTATTAGAAAAAGGGTCGTGACAGACAGACGGACAAGAAAGTGATCCTATAAGGGTTCCGTTTTTTCCTTTTGAGGTACGGAAACCTAAAAACAAAAATAAAACACTAGTGCGGTAATACAATGAAAAAAACACGCGTGTTTAATAAGCTGGATTATGGACCTTTTTATGAGCAAATGTGTTGAAAAAAATGTTTTCGTAATTTATTTTTTGTACTAGCGTAGGTTTTTATGATGACTATAATACAGTTTAAGTTAGTGTACACACACTTAAGGTCGTATTGATAACTCCCTCTCAAGTCTGAGGTTGCACTCAAGATTTGTACGTGTAAGGAACATCTTGAGAGCAATCTCACACTTGAGAGGGATTTATTGAACTGAAATTGATTAAACCCTAGTGTAGTGTGTTAAGAAAAGATAATGTTAAAAAGTAATTCTGTAATAAAAATAGCTAATAACTTGAAGTGGTCTTATTCTAAAAATCACATTGTCATAATTTTAGTGTTAACTTTCAAAACTTCTTCACTGCTTCTCTGGAGCACTTCAGCCTCATTCATAGCTTATATTCTGAGAGGTTACTATGAAAGTGTGCAATAAAAAGGGTCATTATATCTCCTCAGCTACGCATTTTTGCAAAACATACATGGGTTTAAATCAAGAATTGTGGTCCTATAACTCTAGGTCTTCGCTGGTTGGTCAGGTACAGGTTTCCTGGGATAAGAGTAGAAATCGGTCGCATGAATTCTTAGCATATTAAAATATATGAAATCTTTTTACAAGAAAAACTGTTACAGACTTTTGACAGAAGCATTCAAACTGGCTTAATCATTTTCATACTGATTTAATCGTGGCACTATGATGGTTTTTCCTAGTGATGATTTGCAAAGATGGTTGAAAACACCCTATTCTCCGACTGATAAACAATGAACTGACGTTGAATATTGTGACGTAACGAAGTAGTATCGCATCGATTTGATGTCGGAAATTGAGAGTAGACCACCTGAGTTGAACAAATAATTTGATAATAACCGTAACGAAATCAAAACGCATGGCATAATACTAATCTGACGTTACAACATTAAGCATATTTTGAACACGCACCTAATACTGAGAGTAGAAATTGATATTATCACATGAACTTTCTCTTAAACTGGCTTTAAAATGTACAACTTGTCTCTTCAACGACTGTCGACCACGCAATTTAATGAATCATCGGAAGTTTGTTAGTGGTCAACATTTAAATACTTCACACTTCGTGCCATGTCTGCAATTGGATCTTGAAAGTCGAACGATATTGATCATTTTAATTGTACTTTCTTTCTTGCAGAAAATGCACTGCTCGGCAATGCTTTGCATATTACTTTTTGGTTACATAATTTCCTGCGTTACAGGACGAGGTAAGAGTCGATAATTATTTAAACAACGTAACTTAGCGCGTAAAGCAAAATAATTACTATGTGATGTACCGTGATGTAATGTTACAGGTCCAGTTATACAACAAAAGGATGGGCCCTACGAGGTTATTTATTTTAAAATTCCACAATCAATTTGGAAACAAGCATTACGTCCCACTCCTGTGTTGAGATCTCCTGTAACTATTGTCGTCCCAGTACATGTCTCTGGTGAACAAAATAATGTTAACGATGGTGAAGATTTGGAAGGTGACTTGATAAATGAAAATGAAATAGAAAACCCTATAGCCCCTGTTGAACACATACTTCAAGATGCTTCGAATGATACACAGAGCGTAACCAACGTTACTGAGGCACCTATACTTGAAGATCCAACTACTCTAGCACCTGAAGCAACGGGGCAAGTAGTACGATTCCCATGTTCATGTCCTGACGGGCAATGTGGTTGTTGCACAGGAGCATTTATGGAAAGGTTTAAAATGAAAACTTGTGGAAATATTAGTTTTGTTCCAGAAGATTTTGTATTCGATGTTAGATTAAGTGTAAATAACAACACTGTGATACGCCGTCGAGTTTCAGGTACACGTATTAATATAAAATAAAACATTTATCTCTACAACGCACAATACTCATTTATTGTTATTATGTTGTGTTTTAGCCAGCGACCCTCCACCCATCTGCTTCAATCCTCGGAGAGCACCATTCGTTGAAGTGTGTGCTGAACTATCAAACATTCGCATTCGTAATAAAAATGCCTATGCTTGTTTAGATATCAATGCTCATATTGGCACTTTCACAGTTTACGAAGCTCCGTTCAGATGCTTCGGGTAAGCTATCATTGATTTTTTTTATTTTGGTACGTACGCTCGACAGCACGTCAGTAGAAACACTTTTGGACCTTATGGCGTGGTAATAGAGTTATAAAAGTTTCTACCGACGAGCGGTTGACCGAACGAGTAACTGTCATGTAAGATTCATTCAAATATTAAGTCACATAATGACGAAAAAGAGCCGATTATAATCATGGAAAACACTAAATTCTTGTTTTGGTTTTAGGTTGGGACAGTCAGGCTTACAATCAGGCTTGAAACCAAAGCCTGTATCAGCAGGACCTAAGCCGGTGAGCTTATACGGCAATTCGGAAGATGACGATGATCGAGGCAGCTTCTTAGATACAATCACGGGAGGCTTACTTGGGGGAGGAGATGGTGGTGAAGGTGGTTTCTTGGGAGGTGGAGGAGGATCTGATGATGACGATGAGGACGATGATGATGGACCTTTTGATGGAATCGGAGACGCCGTGGGTGGTTTATTTGATGGAAGAAAAAGAAGAAAATTACAAACCAGGCCTTAAGTTCAATAAAATATTTATAAATATATAAACAATGAAATATTTGCTAAATATTTTGTTTTTTTGCTCTAGGAACGCTATTTATTTTAGTTAATACAATTCGCAATATATAAAAAAAAACCGGCCAAGTGCGAGTCGGACTCGCGCACTGAGGGTTCCGTACCACCACATAAACATAATTGTATTCGTTGAAATTTCAGTAAGTTAATGTGCTAGATTTTTTGAGTCCGACACGCGCTTGACCGAATTTTATTATTTGTTGTTATTTTATAGCTTTTGCACTATAAAAATACCAATTTTCAAGTTTGTAAGTGTTCCCGTTTTTAAATAGAACTAAAACAAAAATCGAACCAGCGACCATCCAACTTGACCCCTCTCTTATATGAATGTTCTTGAAACGGGAGCTCACCACAATTCGTTACCATTAGTTGTGAGAAAAGTTGTAATATTTAATGATTTCAGACTTTTCCCATTATTTGTACTGTGAGACCTAGCTTCTTGCCAAATTTCATAATTTTAGGTCAACGGGAAGTACCCTGTAGGTGTTGCATTTTTGAATAAATGTATGGAGATGAGGACATAAAATGCCATATCTTTTGATTGCGTCGTTGTAAAAAATTGAAATCTTCAGATCTTGTGTGGTGCATGGATCCTAATATGTGGTATTAATTTCAACCTGATACCTCTACCCGTTCGTGAGATAAAGAGTCTTGACAGACAGACAGACAGACGGACAACAAAGTGATCCTATAAGGGTTCCGTTTTTTTCTTTTGAGGTACGGAACCCTAAAAGTTCCATATGTTTCATTTAGGATTCTCTTGTACAATGATGAAAAATGAAAGTAGTCATGCATATGCGCAACCTTTCTTGTTTCAAAGTGAAAACAAGTTCGGTAAACACATATACCTACATAGATCTTAATAAGCTTTTACAAACGAGAGTAGTGAAAAAAAGAGTCTTAAATAATCTAAAAGATAATAGGTATTGAATCCCAATATTAGCATGTGAAAGTATGAGATGTGGTATCGTTAGTAGACCGGTTTAAATCCGTGGTAACGAATTGGAACGTATCTTACTCACACGACCAACGCCTGCGCTGCTCCGCGCTTCAATAATCATTATTATCATGGAAAATAATAATGTGGTAGTTGTTGTGGCCCTGTTGTTTGTTTTAATTGTAGCAGAAGACGAACTTGGTAAGTTTTATAATTAATATAATTATTATTACATTTTTACGTGCGACTGTATTTTTTTATAAATTTTTTTGCACTGGCAGCAAAACTTTTATCTGACCATAGAAAAAAAGACAGGTTTGTAATTGCTTTAAATAGATATAAATTATACCATATGTCTTACAATTATACATTTTTGTGCACTGTATGAAATAATTTACTTATCAATCATTACAAAATAAGGTGCTTTTTAGATATCCCTTTTTATTTCAATTTGAGTAATATAATGTGCTCTCTGTTATTCTTAACATTTATGTCCCTACATTTTTAATATAAAAAAAAGTATATCTATGTCATTTTACCATAATTCTGTGGCATATAATGCGAATAATAAATTAATGATAACATCGAAGTTCCATTATATCACATTCCTGATTTTATCACAAATTCTGTGACATTCAAGTGCCTGATACGAGTACACGGTCGGCAACATGAGTTCCGACAAAGGTGACCTTGGCTGGCAACCATTTGGGTTCTATAGAGAATTAGTTGTAAACTGCGAACTCGGACAACACGGTCGAAGCGGACCAAGGTCACCTCTGTCGGGACCCATGTTGCCGACCGTGTATCAGGCACTTTATTATGCGTGTCCGTCTCCCCAGCAACCCGTGCGAGATATGGCCAAGTGGCATACACCAAAATTCAGTGGAAATTGGTTCATTCCATCAGTAAAGTGTCAGATTCAGTGCATCAAAACTGATGACACTACGAGGTGAAAACTTTGGGTGGCTGTAGAGACGTCTCGTCAGCCAGCCCATTCTATACAGGGAAAACTACGAAGATTACATAAAAGCAAAATAGTTCCACATTTACTGCATGTCTAGTGCAACTGATTGTAAAAAAGCCGAATCGAAAATGTCCATATGGTAGGAGCACTTCATCAATAATTATGGGTGGCTGGAGAGACGTTTTCCCAGCCAGCCCATGTGATATCTCGGAACATATAGTAGGTAGGAAGATGAAACAAAGCTTAATATTTACTACCTACTCGGAACAGTAGGTAGCAAATATTTCAAAATCCTAGCTCCACTAACTTTTGAGATATTTGTATTTTTTCATGGGCTTGCTGGGGAGACGTCTCGCCAGCAAGCCCATGCTGTAACTCAAAAAGTACTGCACGTAGAATGCTGAACGATATACCAATAGAGAGTGCATATTTGATGCAATAAGCACCAAGAAAAGTGAGTCCCTAGGTCTTATGGTTTCGATGCTAGAAACAAAAATCATTTTCCCGCTGAAAATTTGGAATGCATGATGTGAAGTGCAACGTTGCCGTTCTGTGCAATTCTACATGTTGCTGTTAGAGCATTCAAAAATCAATCTTGTGTCCTTATAGTTAAGAGGTCCTGTAGACGCACGTGTAGATTATTTGTAATTTGAGAATAGTTCGGGAGACGGTGTACTTAAAAGGCTGATTGGTTAACAAGAAGTTTTTATTTATTTGTGGACAACATGTGAAGAACAAAAGTCATAATATGTATTTTGGCTCACGTATTTATTTAATAAATCAGTTTTCTTAACTTATATATACAGGACAATTTAAGAATACTTTAAAAATTTTAGTTTGTTACTGAGACCATTAAACCTACATCTCCTCCTAGAATACAGTTGTCACGGTTGCTAAAAAGAGATTGAGGCACCAGTTAGTCTTCACGTGAGCTAAAATACATATTATCTCTTTCGTTCTTAACATGTCGTCCACAAATAAATAAAAACTTCTTGATAACCAATCAGTCTTTTACTAAGTACACCGTCTCCCGAACTATTCTCAAATTACAAATAATCTACACGTGCGTCTACAGTACCTTTTAACTATAAGGATACAAGATTGATTTTTGAATGCTCTAACAGCAACATGTAGAGTTGCACAGAACGGCAACGTCGCACTTCACATCATGCATTCAAAATTTTCGGCGGGAAAATGATATTTGTTTCTAGCACCGAAACCGTAAGACCTAGGGACTCACTTTTCTTGGTGCTTATTGCATCAAATATGCACTCTCTATTGGTATATCGCTCAGCATTCTACGTGCAGTACTTTTTGAGTTACAGCATGGGCTTGCTGGCGAGACGTCTCCCCAGCAAGCCCATGAAAAAATACAAATATCTCAAAAGTTAGTGGAGCTAGGATTTTGAAATATTTGCTACCTACTGTTCCGAGTAGGTAGTAAATATTAAGCTTTGTTTTATCTTCCTACCTACTATATGTTCCGAGATATCACATGGGCTGGCTGGGAAAACGTCTCTCCAGCCACCCATAATTATTGATGAAGTGCTCCTACCATATGGACATTTTCGATTCGGCTTTTTTACAATCAATTGCACTAGACATGCAGTAAATGTGGAACTATTTTGCTTTTATGTAATCTTCGTAGGTTTCCCTGTATAGAATGGGCTGGCTGACGAGACGTCTCTACAGCCACCCAAAGTTTTCAGCTCGTAGTGTCGTCAGTTTTGATGCACTGAATCTGACACTTTACTGATGGAATGAACCAATTTCCACTAAATTTTGGTGTATGCCACTTGGCTATATCTCGCACGGGCTTGCTGGGAAGACGGACACTATTATGCTGTCTGTTTTTCTTCAACGGTCATTTAAATAAGTTGATGTTTTGACATATCAAAGTAGGAAAACTAGAATAATTAGCAAAAATTTTAACACTATGCTTTTGTTGTTTTAATATAGTCAATAACTCCGAATTGAGCCCCTTCAACGAACCAATAGAACAAACAGCGTTACTGGGAAATGTAGAAGTTCCCGATAGTTCTCTTTTATTACTGGACCGAATGAATTTTTCAAGACCGCCTTCAATATCATATCGGTCGACAAAGAAACAGAAAAAGAAAAAGACTCAAAAGCAGGGGACTACTCCAGTTGTCGTTAATATCACGACGCCAGCTCCATCATCGAATGACGACGACGACGATGATGATGATGATGAATCAGGGCCTCTAAGACCATGCACATGTTCTTTGGGTATATGCAAATGTTGCACTGGTTTCCTAATGGGATTATTCAATCAAAAAGCATGTATGAAGGTCGCGTACCATCCTGGTGATTTCGCTTTCGATGTAGCCATGTCATGGAATGACAGAGTTCTCTATGAGAATTCTTTATCAGGTACGTTCTTACTTATAACCTATTTGGAATATCAATATGCTTAGAAAGCGGGCTGTCATGTCATGAGTTGAATATGTACTTACTGCCTCGAAATGTATTCTAAAAAATAATGCTACTATGCTCTTCATTTTAGGCAAGAACCCTAATCCAATCTGCATCCACCCTCCACGGATGAATAATCTCAAAGTGTGTGCCAAATTCTACAACGTGTTTTTCCCTGGGAGAAACATCCACTTTTGCTTGGCAATGAATGGCCAGTGGCGATCTTTCGAGTTGTTCAACGTAGCTTTTAATTGTTTGAGGTGAGACTTTGTGTTTATGATATGGTGTTGTTCAGTTTTCTTGACGAAAATTTAAGTTTTTTTTTTCTTAACCCTTTTTTGTGTAGAAAGAATGGGTAATTCTGAATTTTAATTACAGAATGGGTGCAAACGGCATAGCCATGGTAAAGCCTGAA
Organism: Athrips mouffetella; assembly: GCA_947532105.1. NCBI lineage: Eukaryota > Metazoa > Arthropoda > Insecta > Lepidoptera > Gelechiidae > Athrips > Athrips mouffetella. Next base: position 22,462,514 of record OX383960.1, on the reverse strand, counting down.
GATGCAGACGGACTAGTCATTCCCAACCCTCAAGGTGGAGTAGATGCAGTCATTGATTCAGGAGACGATATTGAAGACTATGACGAGAACGTGGTCAAATCACTGTTAGATATTTTCGATAGTAGAAGATAGAAAGGAAAGAAAGAAGAGTTAAACTTACAGTCAGAACTGAGCAAAAATATTTATTTTAATTTAAGTCTAATTTAAGTTATTATTAAATCAATTTAGGTTATTCATACTGAGTTTTTCATTTAAGGTAATGAATGATGTATGTTCTATAATTATTAGTCATGGTCGTGTTTATACTCGTAATATGAATATTGAAGACTTTTAAGTGGTGGTACAAGATTGGCTATGAACGCATTTTCTCTGGGAAAGTCATTTCAGTTGAGGATTGCACTTGGAATCATACCTATTGCTTCAATCATTTTGAAATGAATAAGTGTTTAGTAATTTTGTTAATATTTGCAATTGTTTCTTCAATATGGGCAACAAGTATGTAAAGAGTATTTTTCATTTAATTAAAATAATTTGAATTAACGTATTAATTATTAATTTTAGAGCCAATATTCGATAATGAAGATGGCAAACATGACGCTGTGTTCAAAGTGTACAATAATTTTGCGCCTTCTCAGGTAAAGTAATAATTATCACATCACTTAAATTAATTACTTCTGCTCTACTATACTCTTCAAGCACCGTACGTGTGTGTAAATATTTACCATTATTCATTAAGAATAATTGCTCCTGTTTTAGCCTCTGAAGAATACAATCTTCAACTCTGAAGTAGGTCCGCAATCATCTAAACAATTGCCATTCACCAATCCTTGCACATGTGAAAATTTTAAATGTTCGTGTTGTGCCGGTATCCGCGTCATTGGTTTCGGTTTCGATAGATTAGGTAAAGTTAAAAATTGAATATTTTTTATTGATTATAGTAGAACCTACTTTTGTCAGTAATGTAATCAGATTAACTTTTATTTTAGCATGCGCTGAGATGACTTACCTTCCAGCGGAATCTAAAATGGACCTCAACGTCATGTTGAATAACGCTAGTGTTTACTATAACAGGCTATCTAGTAAGTGGAGTTTTATCCCTTTTATTTCTTCTTCATTGAATCCTTTTCTATTTTCACATTATAGTTATGAAAATTTTCAGCTAACAATCGACAAGTTTGTGTCCCTATTATACCAATAACCCTTGTCGGTCCTTTCGATATTTGTGTCAGGATGTACGATATGAATGTGGTGGAACAAAGGCTACACGCTTGTTTGGCCATGATGGGCAGAGTCTCCCAATACCCGGTTGTGGTAAGATAGAATATCTGATAAGTAGACGTGTAGTTTGTTAATTTGGTCTGGAATAAATTTAATTGCGATATTTTGTAGGTACTACAATTCAGCTGCATGGAAATGGGACCTGGAGGAATTGGATTGACAAGACCTATAGGCGGCAATTATAACGAAAGTGCTGTTTACCCTTCTGAAAATTTCACTATTCCAACTCAAGAAGATGACGATGTATTCGACCCTATCTTTGAAACACCAGCAAACAACAGCGTATACTGAAATATTTAAATTAGGATATTTTTGATACGGTAACAAAACAATGGAAAGTTTCTTAAATACATTATTTGAAAACTTTTTTTTTTGCTTTTTACGGTTATAATTAACTAACATTTTAAAGACAATAGCAGTACGCAGCGTGTAATTGTAAGAATATTGGAAATTTACGTGAAACCGTGATGGAAGGGAAGTAAAGCAGATACAATGCACGATGCAGCACGGTGGTCAGCGTGATGCGCGGGAGTTTCTCTAGAAAGTCTCTCGCGTTAGTCGCGCGTGCACATCGCGTCATGCATACAAAACGATACTGAGTTGGTACTGCGCCCAGACCGGGGTTACCGGTACGTTACCCGCGTATTGTCATTTGAATAGCGTCCCCGGAGGTGGCAGAACTAGGTTGACTTGAGCTCGATATGGGGGCCGGCGTGTTTTGGTTCGCGTTTGTTTGTGGAATTACCCTTTCAGCTGGTGAGACTCTACATTTACAATTCTTGCATGACTTTGGATTAAATAAGTGTAAAGATTATTAAGTATGAATGCACTAAAATCAAATTTTCAGGATCAAAAAGAGATGATGAACTTGCAAAAGTTATGAATTCTGACGAAATCATGGATGTGACTGACTTTTCCATTTATTACGATTTGAAGACGAATGAGGTAAGAAGTAAAAAAAAACTTTATTATTTATGAAATTTGGGCCTGCATGATTCGATTGTTTCAGACAATAAAAGAAATGCTTCCTCGTCCATGGTACTGGCCCGGTTGGATGCTGCGCCTACCATTCCAGGGTGGACCATGCCAGTGCGAGAACCTGCAATGCATGTGCTGCACCGGAATTCACATCTTAAACTTTAATAGGAAATGTGAGTCAATACACCTGTAGATAATCTTGAAGAAGAGTGTTACTCATAAGTATTAATACCTAGTAAAAATTGTAACACCGCTGTGTATACGTTAAAATGCAATATGTTTTTTTTTTCTCTGCTCAACTTTTTTTCTTCGGGAAAGTTGCTTGTTTTTTCTTAGTAGAATCACTGGACTTCGGGAGCGAAACCAACTATTTACGGTGAATTACTTGTTGACAATATATCAGTACCTAGTAACTATGGTTTTAACTATATCTTATTTTGCACAGTAAGTCCAAAAGCGTTTCTGTCGTATGATCAACTTTGTCTTTATATTTTCTAGCTTGTGCGAACCTAACTTACGATCCCGAGCAATCAACGATTGGAATGGAAGTGACGATGCAGAACTCTACAGTCTATAAGGACACCTTTTCAGGTGAGCATAGTCTAAAAATATATACTATGTAATGTACATCGAAAAATTGCGAAAATTAAATCTTTAGGGCATCTTCGGAATGTTTGTTGTGTTTGTTTGGCCGTCAATGGCTCACAAACTACTGAACTAATTCAACAAATTCAAACAGGGTCTTCAATAATATGTATTAGGTTTATTTGTTTCACCGAAAAATACCGTTCGAAGCGGTTAGTCGTTTGTGTTTTTTGAAAAAGCCCAAACTCCACGCGCACAAAGTTGTGGGCGCAACTAGTTATTAGGTACCCAATTTAAAATAAGTATGTACCGTACTTTAACTCATGCTTCGGTGAAAAATACGAACTGTATGTACCTAGTCTCTACATTTACCAGGCGTCCTCAGCTTATTACCCTAACTAATGTCTGTCACTGTTTCGTTTTTAAGTGGGTACCCAGTTTTAACTTACATCCTAACAAAATCATATCGAGTATGAGTTGTTGTTGTTGTAAAATCTTTATTGCTTATTCTTTAATATGTTCATGAAATACTTATTACAGCGCGCAACCCTCCTCCTTTCTGCATCCCGGTTCCCGTGCCATATCTTCCTCCGGGCCTTGTCGATATGTGCGTCAGACTGTTTAACATATCTATCGTAGAACAAAAGCTGCATGTCTGCATGGATATCGACAGTCGAATCGACAAATCACCGGTTTTGGTGAGTATAAAACGGCCCATACAAAGCCCTGCCTGCAGGGCCCTGCTTGCAGTGCGCACTGCCAATCGTAACGTGTGTGGTCTTTCAGGGCCGATGTAACGGCGATTTTGTCGGCCCTGCATGCCCACACAAAGTACGATTGGCAGTGGCACTGCAAGCAGGGCCCTGCAGGCAGAGCTTTGTATGGGGCCTTTAAATGAAAAAATACAAAAATCCGGCCAAGTGTGAGTTGGACTCGCGCGCCGAGGGTTCCGATATACCTATTGTATTTTTAGAAGCAATAAAGTCTCCGTGGATAAAGTCCATTTTTAGGACCGCAAAACCAAATTTGTTTGTAAAGATTTTTTGCAGATTTCTAAAACTGTGCTAATTAGAAAGATCGTTTTATTTTTCCTGCTTCCCCCCCTTTTGTGTCCCTTTATTAATATAATATTTTTTTATTGTTTTGTTTGCAATAAAGTTGGGAAATCATATTCTAAAACTAGGTATGTCTTTCAAGTCGATAGCATGAAGTGCAAATGAGCGGCAGGTGTTGCTGCTGTTTCTGAGATAAACTGGTGTGACAGACAGACAGAATGACAGACCGACAGACAGGCAGACGAAGTCACACCACTTTTACCATTTTGGTTTGAAAATGAAAATGGTACATATATTGTGCGTAAATGTATCGCAGGAAGAGTTTCTGTGGTTATTCTGCGGCATTAAACCTACCTCCAGCAGCGGCATAAGGGTCGGGCCACATTGATCGCGGCCTTTCGCACTTTGCCGATTGAAAAAGAGCACACTAGTACGCATTATGCCGACCCACCGCTTACGGAGGCGTTCGCATCCGTACGCAGCTGTACGGACGCGTTCTCATCCTTACGCAGCCGTAAGGTGCCGTATCAACAAACACGATCCAACTAGCTCACGCGGGAACTCCCTGCTTTATCACCGTATAGGTATTCAGCTTTTTTGATGCGCATTTGTGGAAACAAAATAGTACACTGTTGATGTTTATTTTCGAATTATTTCTAGTACTAGTTTTGTTAAACTATTGGTTTATTTGCAGTAAAGTAATTTATTTGACGTAAAAATTATTGAATTTATGAACATAAACTGATTGGTGATAATTCTTTGATGTGCGTGCATCATAATTTTCATTATCTGTACCAAAATCGACTCTTTTTATTTATTTTCAAGGGAAACAATAGTATCTATGTTGTAGTGAAAATCCCACAATACGTGATTAATCTTTTAATTTTACGAATTTTGCGAAAAACTTCTGGTATAAAAAATGTGTTGTAGCTTAACTGTGCTGAAAATATGAAATCATTGGAGTGAAAAATTATTAAAACATAAAAAATCTTATTTTATTTCGCATTTGTTGATCTACTGTACTTTGTACACTGTGGTACAACTTTTCGCCATCTATCGCCGTCGATCAGTGTGGCCCAACCCTAAAGGTCTCTAGCAATCACTGTTTTATTAAGTGCACTAGTTAGTCGTACATTTGTTATGAAATAAATGAACCTATTAGTTACCTATCTAAGATATTATCTACCTGCCCAGATAATACGATGTTTTCCAGGTCTTACACTTCGACTGCATGGACATGGGTTTTAGTGGAGTAAATTATCCTGTGAAGCCTGGAGGTGGCCCTACCCCATCAGCTATGGAACCAGAGCAAGTTGATAGCGATATCTTTGATCCCGTCACAGAGAGTCAAGGAACATTAGAGGTCCAAAATCTTGGTCAAAGCCAAAACAAATCACGCGCCCAAAAGCGTAAAAAATTTCGTAACCATTCATGAAACTGATGACCGCAATTTTCTCTTTTTTTTATTTTAAAGTACCTACCTAATAAATTAATGTATGTTATGAGTTTTGTACTTGTTTATTTTTTTATTTTTGACCCAAATGCAAAAAATGCTTCACCGGCTTACCTATTTGCCATACCAAATTATAATAAATGGTACAGCAGCACTGCACTTACTTTCTCGCAATACTCAAGGAAAAACTATCAACCGCAAACTTACAATTTGTAATGCCATACACATAGTATGGAAATACAAACTTTTATTTACGTTTTTCCAAAAAAATGTTCGAATGAAATATACAAATCAATTCAGAATTCAAATCGACAAACACTAAAACAAACAAACCTCAAACGTTTTCAAGTAAATCACATGTTTAACTTTTGGTAGTACTGGAACACCCTTTACTTATATGAATTTTCACAGATCAATGGATACTACCGTAGGATACTTGCATGGAGATTTTTTTAATTTCCCAACACATGTTCCTTATGGATAATAATTGTTTAGTCTACTGAGCAAGCCCTTTCAGTTTTTGGTACACCCTGTGTACAAAATTTTTTTCAAAAAAATCATAAACAATATCCAGTCAGGTAGACATCCAATCCTGGATTAATATTATAGAAAATTTTAATAAACTCAATGGAACCAATTTTGGGTTAATCACATATTTACGATTTGGTGGTACAGGAACACTCCTTATATGAAATAACACAGATCAGTTGATACTGGCGCAAGATATCTTACATGGAGTTGCTTGGTCATGCAAAGTTTCATCAAGATTCTGTGAGCCGTTTTTGAGAAAATTTCAATTTTTCATTTTCTTTGTATGACAGCTACCCTCAAAATGAGAGCCAGCAAGAAACCACTTAGAACACTTCGATGGATTTGCATAAAACTCCTAAATTCAAAATCTGGTGTCAATCGGACCATTCGTTTAGCCGCTAGGCCAAAGCGTGACGGACAGACCGACCGACGGACCGACCGACCGACGGACGTACATTTTTGGGAGACTTGTTTTTTATGATGTATAAGTGATATAGAACACATTTTTGAGAAAGAAAAACTTTTTTCTTCACGAATACAATACCTTTCTCGCTCCGCTCGAAAGTAAAAAAACATTGGTATTGTATTGTACAAGGAGGTTTTAGTAGCAGCTCTTCCTGCTAAGGAGGGAGCCATAAGCGTAGCACCTTCTTGCGAGGGACCTCCATACTACAATGTATGGAATTTAATCAAAATCCTAAAAACGTAAAATTTTTATCTTTCTCTCTGAGAAATATGTAACATGGGACTAAAACGCCCCATACAAAGCCCTGCCTGCAGGGCCCTGCTTGCAGTACTGCCGCAGGGGATGTTGCCACACAAAGCCCTGCAAGTCATAAGAGCGCGTTGCGCTGTTGCGTTCAGACGTGTCCAGTGCTGTCTTTCCCATACAATTACCTATACTAAAATGGCTCCATTATTATCCAAACACCAAAAATTGCGTTAGCTGTACTTGTGGCAGAAAGAACACGAAAAGAAAACATTGGTGTATGTACCTAAATACTGCGAGAGACGTTGGGTCACGCTAATTTACTGAGAGAGTAGACCCCGATGATAACAAAAAAACTTTTTAAAAATGAAAATTTTAAAATAGCTTGTCTTTGTCATGGCATTGCTCATTGTTAGTCTTACAGAGGCACGGAAAATCTCGATATAGTTCGAATATGGCCCTCCACAACTCCTTCAAGCCCTCCACACATCTTTCTTCCGTTGGCTCATAAAGAAGAGATTTTCAACTTTTTATGACGAAAACAAGAGTGAGTTCCAAAACGGTAATAGTTACCCTTTGACAGCAGTCTGTCTCGACCACACTGATGGACGTCATATAACGCTATCCTGCTGTCAGGGTAATTTCTACCCGATTCGGAACGCAACCCAAACAAAATGGCGGATCAAATCGGCCCGATCTAACCACACATGGCACTGCACGCAGTGTGGAGTGGGGAGAATCGTCTGGTCGGGCTTGCAGAATGCCACTGCGGCCCTGCGGCAGGGTGAACAATTAAAAAATCGGCCCTGCATGACCACACAAAGTACGATTGGCAGTGGCACTGCAAGCAGGGCCCTGCAGGCAGGGCTTTGTATGGGGCCTCTAATAAATGCTACTATCTAAGTTTTTCTCGTGAAAACACTTACCATTCAGGAAAAAAACGGTGTTGTTAAACATCACACATAAAATGGCTATTACGGATTATTTACGCTTCCGTTCAAAGTATTAATGATCAATTCACAAGTAAAATACGATATATTTTCACTTTCGCAAACAAAGTTTATAGTAAAACATTAGATTCTAAAGATATCTTGATTTTTGTAAAACTTAACTGAGTTTTTTGACTGACTAGTATGGGCGACAGTGAGACGCTTTACACTTCACTAGCTCATACAGAATACGAGTATGTATATGGCAATGATCTTACATTTACCATGATAGCGTACTCTTAACAATTTGTACAGAGGCAAAACGAGCAGAGCAAGACATCATAGGCGATGTACTTCGTCCATTTCTAATTATTGCCATACTAATGAAGTTTGCACAATTTCCGTGAAAAATGTTAACTTTTATATTCAGAAATTTACATTTATACGTAATTTTAAAAAAATATTTGAATAATTTTCAACGTGCAAAGTATAAACTTCTCTCTCAGTTTTCATTAAATATTGATAAATGCAGAAAATCATTTTCTTTTGATTTATCTGAATTAAAAACTCTTTGGTAAAATGATTTTTAACAAAGATTTTGCATGACATTTTGTTGATGTTGTCATGGCAACATAAACAAAATGTCATGCAAAATCTATTAGAAAGGGACAGCTTCCTCTCATCTTACGTCCTACTCTGCTCGCATAATGTTTGGAAGAGCGCAATCTGGTTAAAAGCGCCACGCGCGAAGTAATAAATCTATGGTACAGCTAGACCAACTTTTCTGTAGAATGGCCAAAAGCGGAACTACTTACGTCATTTTGACAACCTCAGAGTGAAAATGTATAGAGTCCGTCATATACATAGTCGTGTTAAGCGTCTCCTAGTCGACTATGACAAGTCGGTCAAAAAATTAGGGTCTAGGTTACGTTTTACAAATCAAACAATTCTAATGTTTCATCCAAACCTTATAATATGCGAAAGTAAAAATATATCTTTTTAACTTTTGAATTGATCATTAATAATAAGAAAGGAAGCGTAAATGATGCGTAATAGCCAAAAATGCGCGATTTTTGACAGCGTTTTTTAGGGTCCCGACAGTAAAAAAACCGGTCAAGTGCGAGTCGGACTCGCGCGCCGAGGGTTCCGATATACCTATAGTATTTTTGGAAGCAATAAAGTCCATTTTCAGGACCGCAAAACTAAATTTGTTTGTAAAGGTTTTTTGCAGATTTCTGAAAAACTGTGCAACTTAGAAAGATCGTTTTATTTTTGCTGTAAAGTTTACATAAACCTCTGTCAACTGTAATTAATTCAGATTTTCCCTTACTCAAACTTCGGAGATAAGGGGGGGGGGAATGGTATTTTTTTTGACATTTTTCATCATAACTTGAAAACTAAGAAACTTAAAAAAATACAAAAATATATTTTAAAATGTACAAGTAAAGCCCTTTCATATGATACCCCACTCGACCTAGTAGCGACAATTTGAAATTTGGCCCCCCCTATTTTGGCCCCCTTTACATTAATAATCATACTTTTTTCAAAAAATTTTCATGTGCAATTAAGTTGGGCAACTATATTCTAAAACTATTCCAAATTTCAGCTCGATAGCGTAAGTGGTTGCTGAGATATAGAGGTGTGACAGACAGACGGACAGACAGACAGACAAACAGACAGAGCGGCACCATAAGGGTTCCTTTTTTTTACCATTTTGGTATCGGAACCCTAAAAAGGATCCCTTATGGTGCGACTTTATCTGTCTGTCTGTCACACCTGTATATCTCAGCAACCACTCATGCTTAAGACTTGAAATTTGGAATGTTTTAGAATATGGTAGTCCAACTTAACTGCACATGAGAGAATCAACAAAAAGTTATGATTATTAATGTAAAGGGGGCCCAAATAGGGGTGGGGAGGCAAAATTTCAAATTGTCATTACTAGGTCGAGTGGGGTATTATATGAAAGGGCATTTCTTGTACATTCTAAAATATATTTTTATATTCTTTTACAACTCTTAGTTTTCAAATTATGATGAACAATGTCAAAAAATACCATTCCCTTAAACCATCTCCGAAGTTTGTGAAAGGAAAAAATTAGAATTAATTACAGGCGATAGAAGTTTATGTAAATATTACAGAAAAAATAAAACGATCTGTCTAAGTTGCAGTTTTTTAGAAATTGACTATATACATATTGCTTCCAAAAATACTATAGGTACATCGGAACCCATCGGAATCCGCACGAGTCCGACTCGCATTTGACCGGTTTTTTCTTGAATGGTAAGTATTCTTACCAGAAAAACTGTAGTAACAAGATTTATTAGTTCTAAGCTATATATTTTTTAAAGAGAAAGACAAAACTTTTACGTTTTTGGGATATAAAAAAAAATTCGTACATTTTAGTGTAGAGGTCCCTCGCAAGAAATGGATATGGTTATGGCTGTGTCCGTCTTCCCAGCAAGCCCGTGCGAGATATAGCCAAGTGGCATACACCAAAATTTAGTGGAAATTGGTTCATTCCATCAGTAAAGTGTCAGATTCAGTGCATCAAAACTGACGACACTACGAGCTGAAAACTTTGGGTGGCTGTAGAGACGTCTCGTCAGCCAGCCCATTCTATACAGGGAAAACTACGAAGTTTACATAAAAGCAAAATAGTTCCACATTTACTGCATGTCTAGTGCAATTGATTGTAAAAAAGCCGAATCGAAAATGTCCATATGGTAGGAGCACTTCATCAATAATTATGGGTGGCTGGAGAGACGTTTTCCCAGCCAGCCCATGTGATATCTCGGAACATATAGTAGGTAGGAAGATAAAACAAAGCTTAATATTTACTACCTACTCGGAACAGTAGGTAGCAAATATTTCAAAATCCTAGCTCCACTAACTTTTGAGATATTTGTATTTTTTCATGGGCTTGCTGGGGAGACGTCTCGCCAGCAAGCCCATGCTGTAACTCAAAAAGTACTGCACGTAGAATGCTGAGCGATATACCAATAGAGAGTGCATATTTGATGCAATAAGCACCAAGAAAAGTGAGTCCCTAGGTCTTACGGTTTTGGTGCTAGAAACAAATATCATTTTCCCGCCGAAAATTTTGAATGCATGATGTGAAGTGCGACGTTGCCGTTCTGTGCAACTCTACATGTTGCTGTTAGAGCATTCAAAAATCAATCTTGTATCCTTATAGTTAAAAGGTACTGTAGACGCACGTGTAGATTATTTGTAATTTGAGAATAGTTCGGGAGACGGTGTACTTAGTAAAAGACTGATTGGTTATCAAGAAGTTTTTATTTATTTGTGGACGACATGTTAAGAACGAAAGAGATAATATGTATTTTAGCTCACGTGAAGACTAACTGGTGCCTCAATCTCTTTTTAGCAACCGTGACAACTGTATTCTAGGAGATGTAGGTTTAATGGTCTCAGTAACAAACTAAAATTTTTAAAGTATTCTTAAATTGTCCTGTAATTAATAAGTTAAGAAAACTGATTTATTAAATAAATACGTGAGCCAAAATACATATTATGTCTTTTGTTCTTCACATGTTGTCCACAAATAAATAAAAACTTCTTGTTAACCAATCAGCCTTTTAAGTACACCATCTCCCGAACTATTCTCAAATTACAAATAATCTACACGTGCGTCTACAGGACCTCTTAACTATTAGGACACAAGATTGATTTTTGAATGCTCTAACAGCAACATGTAGAATGGCACAGAATGGCAACGTTGCACTTCACATCACGCATTCCAAATTTTCAGCGGGAAAATGATTTTTGTTTCTAGCATCGAAACCATAAGACCTAGGGACTCACTTTTCTTGGTGCTTATTGCATCAAATATGCACTCTCTATTGGTATATCGCTCAGCATTCTACGTGCAGTACTTTTTGAGTTACAGCATGGGCTTGCTGGCGAGACGTCTCCCCAGCAAGCCCATGAAAAAATACAAATATCTCAAAAGTTAGTAGAGCTAGGATTTTGAAATATTTGCTACCTACTGTTCCGAGTAGGTAGTAAATATTAAGCTTTGTTTCATCTTCCTACCTACTATATGTTCCGAGATATCACATGGGCTGGCTGGGAAAACGTCTCTCCAGCCACCCATAATTATTGATGAAGTGCTCCTACCATATGGACATTTTCGATTCGGCTTTTTTACAATCAATTGCACTAGACATGCAGTAAATGTGGAACTATTTTGCTTTTATGTAATCTTCGTAGTTTTCCCTGTATAGAATGGGCTGGCTGACGAGACGTCTCTACAGCCACCCAAAGTTTTCACCTCGTAGTGTCATCAGTTGTGATGCACTGAATCTGACACTTTACTGATGGAATGAACCAATTTCCACTAAATTTTGGTGTATGCCACTTGGCCATATCTCGTACGGGTTGCTGGGGAGACGGACACGATATAATAGGGCCATACTAGGGTTATACTAGGGCCGCAGTTCAAAACAGTGACTGACAACAGGATAGCCTTATGTGATGTCCGTATGTGTGATCGAGACAGACTGAGTAGGGCGTTTTTTTTTTTTTTTGGCAATTGTCAACCCACATTTGGGGACATTTCTGCCAGTGTCGTGTTGTAGAACATTATTCAGTATTTGTAATTTCTTCACTTTTTAGTTAGAAGTTTAAAAATAATGGCGAACCACCAGTGTCGAGTGCGGAAATTGTTCGTTGCTCCCCCCGTAAAGCGATAGTGGACTTTACGAAGGAAATGTCCATGACTTTTTGAAACAACACAAACTGGGTTCAAACACGAGATCGCTTGAAATCTTCATCAGCTGCGCACTCCGTAGCTAATTTACTGCATAAAACACTATCTTTACTAAATCACTACATACACAAAAAACCGGTCAAGTGCGAGTCGGACTCGCGCGCCGACTGTTCCGATATACCTATAGTATTTTTGGAAGCAATAAAGTCCATTTTTAGGACCGCAAAACTAAATTTGTTTGTAGAGGTTTTTTGCAGATTTCCAAAAAACTGTACAACATAGAAAGATCGTTTTATTTTTGCTGTAATATTTGCATTAACTATCGACTGTAATTTATTCAGATTTTTCCTTTCACAAACTTCGGAGATATAAGGTATTTTTTTAGTCTTTTTCATCATAACTTAAAAACTAAGAGCTGTAAATAATACAAAAATATATTTTAGAATGTACAAGTAAAGCCCTTTCGTATGATACCCCACTCGAACCAATAACGTTAATTTGAAATTTTGCCCCCCTATTTGGATTCCCTTTACATTAATAATCATAATTTTTTTTTATTATTTTATGTGCATTTAAGTTGGACAACCACATTCTAAAACAGTTCCAAATTTCAAGTCGATAGCTTGAGTGGTTGCTGAGATATACATACAGGGGCGACAGACAGACAGAGAAAGTCGCACCCTTTTTTTTACCATTTTGGTATCGGAACCCTAAAAACAAGAATTTCAACCGAGCAGGCAAGAGCCCACGCTTGTACGTATAGTACTTATCTAGTCCCTGGCCCACGCAGAGTTCCCGCAAAAAAGTCCGAGTAGGGAGTTGTGATAAGTACAGTCGAGAGCAGGTCATGCTTTATACTTACAACGACTCTGCTTCTCATATCCTTGAAATAAGGAGCTAACAGACAGCTGTCCAAAGTTTCTTTAAAGTTAAAGCTCTATTAAATCGGTCAGCGACAATAATAGATTGTAATGGAACTCTCGCTACGCTTACGATTCTTCTTTTGAACCACTCGCTTCGCTCGTGGCATGATCCAAGGATCTTCCGCCTGCTCGAGTTTGAATTCAATGCACTCGCGCCAACAGTGCGGTTCATTAAGGAAATATTTTACCAACGCTGATATCGGCGCATTCGAGTCGGATCGTTTTCATTAGCGTGCAAACGTCGAACACAATCGAATATGTAAATGATCCGATATGACTGCTCTTATGTCAATGTCACTGTTCGAATCAAAGTACTTTTAAGCCACAAAGTATTTGGACCCTGTGAATTGTATCCATTTCTTTAGTTTGCTTTCGAACTCCAAACAAACCGAAAAATATCCCACGAAACTCAACCAAAATTAATTTTGACGTTTAATTTGACGTATCGCACACACTGCACTACCTCATTTTCGTATGCAATGATAGCGCGCTAATGTGACGTCACTGATGACGTCACGTTGCTTGAACGAGTGAATACGAGCAAGGTTTGATCCGACTTTGAGCGCGCACACACCGCACACAGTGCTCATATGCGGGTGACGAACCGTAGCACAAGTATCAATGTTGGGTAAGTAAAAAACCGGCCAAGTGCGAGTCGGACTCGCGCACTGAGGGTTCCGTACAAACCTGTACGTATACAGGGAGTTTATTTGATTGTGTGCCATAGCTTAGGGGTTTGCGTAACGATAAAGGAACACAAAAAAAATCCTACTTTAAAAAAACTAAAACTCCATTGAAACCTAACGAATAAACCTAATAACCCAGACGGAGCATCAGTGGTACGCAATATCAGTGGATAAGGTAGGCACATACATAACTGAAACTTATTCGCGCGCTTTTGATAGCGCGGTGCTCAAGGTTCCGCGTTAGTTTAGTTTCAATCGAGTAAAAATAAAATTAAGTAGGATTTTTTTTTTTTTGAGTTCCTTTATCGTTACTGAACCACCCCCTAAGCTATGGCACGCAATCAAATTAACACCCTGTATATGTTAAAGTTATGGTATTTTTATTGCTAAAAATAACTTTATTATGTGTTGTAAGTAACCGTGGAATAGTTTTAGAATATTGGTTGCCCAACTTAAATGCATATGGGCATTTTTCAATTTACTTGTACGCTATTGAAAAATTCATGATTTTATCAAAGTTGATTACATTAGTATATTTTTAGCAATTATAAGTAGCCTAATAGATAAATTTTGTATTTTCATTTAAAGAACCGATCAATTTTAAATAATTATGATCTAATCAAAGAAAAACCTAAAAAGTTCTCTGAATTCTGTCATGTTCGTTACCAAGAGAAAAATGGTTATAAATCTAAAACAAACTTTAAATTTCATGTTTTAATACATTTCTTGGGAAAACAAATAAGTTCTTTATCTTTTAATAATCACGTACTGTTTTCAGAAAAATATTTATTTATTATTTTTGCATTTAATTAGTCCTTACCGTTACCTAATAAAAAATCTTAATCTTTTACTTTGTGGTATAATCATATTCTTAGGCTAATTAATCACTAGTTTTCTTAGCTATTTGATCTCACTATATTAAAGTTATTTTTAATATTGATAAATAAATGGATTTCCTATAAATATAGGCAATAATCAAGAAGATTGGGGAATTTTTTATGGGACAGTCACGTAACCTGACCTACTCATAACGAACAGGACACAGTAAAGATGGTGTCCGTCTCCCCAGCAACCCGTGCGAGATATGGCCAAGTGGCATACACCAAAATTTAGTGGAAATTGGTTCATTCCATCAGTAAAGTGTCAGATTCAGTGCATCAAAACTGATGACACTACGAGGTGAAAACTTTGGGTGGCTGTAGAGACGTCTCGTCAGCCAGCCCATTCTATACAGGGAAAACTACGAAGATTACATAAAAGCAAAATAGTTCCACATTTACTGCATGTCTAGTGCAATTGATTGTAAAAAAGCCGAATCGAAAATGTCCATATGGTAGGAGCGCTTCATCAATAATTATGGGTGGCTGGAGAGACGTTTTCCCAGCCCGCCCATGTGATATCTCGGAACATATAGTAGGTAGGAAGATGAAACAAAGCTTAATATTTACTACCTACTCGGAACAGTAGGTAGCAAACATTTCAAAATCCTAGCTCCACTAACTTTTGAGATATTTGTATTTTTTCATGGGCTTGCTGGGGAGACGTCTCGCCAGCAAGCCCATGCTGTAACTCAAAAAGTACTGCACGTAGAATGCTGAGCGAAATACCAATAGAGAGTGCATATTTGATGCAATAAGCACCAAGAAAAGTGAGTCCCTAGGTCTTACGGTTTCGGTGCTAGAAACAAATATCATTTTCCCGCCGAAAATTTTGAATGCATGATGTGAAGTGCGACGTTGCCGTTCTGTGCAACTCTAAATGTTGCTGTTAGAGCATTCAAAAATCAATCTTGTATCCTTATAGTTAAAAGGTACTGTAGACGCACGTGTAGATTATTTGTAATTTGAGAATAGTTCGGGAGACGGTGTACTTAGTAAAATACTGATTGGTTATCAAGAAGTTTTTATTTATTTGTGGACGACATGTTAAGAACGAAAGAGATAATATGTATTTTAGCTCACGTGAAGACTAACTGGTGCCTCAATCTCTTTTTAGCAACCGTGACAACTGTATTCTAGGAGGAGATGTAGGTTTAATGGTCTCAGTAACAAACTAAAATTTTTAAAGTATTCTTAAATTGTCCTGTAATTAATAAGTTAAGAAAACTGATTTATTAAATAAATACGTGAGCCAAAATACATATTATGTCTTTTGGTCTTCACATGTTGTCCACAAATAAATAAAAACTTCTTGTTAACCAATCAGCCTTTTAAGTACACCGTCTCCCGAACTATTCTCAAATTACAAATAATCTACACGTGCATCTACAGGACCTCTTAACTATTAGGACACAAGATTGATTTTTGAATGCTCTAACAGCAACATGTAGAATTGCACAGAACGGCAACGTTGCACTTCACATCATGCATTACAAATTTTCAGCGGGAAAATGATTTTTGTTTCTAGCATCGAAACCATAAGACCTAGGGACTCACTTTTCTTGGTGCTTATTGCATCAAATATGCACTCTCTATTGGTATATCGCTCAGCATTCTACGTGCAGTACTTTTTGAGTTACAGCATGGGCTTGCTGGCGAGACGTCTCCCCAGCAAGCCCATGAAAAAATACAAATATCTCAAAAGTTAGAAGAGCTAGGATTTTGAAATATTTGCTTCCTACTGTTCCGAGTAGGTAGTAAATATTAAGCTTTGTTTCATCTTCCTACCTACTATATGTTCCGAGATATCACATGGGCTGGCTGGGAAAACGTCTCTCCAGCCACCCATAATTATTGATGAAGTGCTCCTACCATATGGACATTTTCGATTCGGCTTTTTTACAATCAATTGCACTAGACATGCAGTAAATGTGGAACTATTTTGCTTTTATGTAATCTTCGTAGTTTTCCCTGTATAGAATGGGCTGGCTGACGAGACGTCTCTACAGCCACCCAAAGTTTTCACCTCGTAGTGTCATCAGTTTTGATGCACTGAATCTGACACTTTACTGATGGAATGAACCAATTTCCACTAAATTTTGGTGTATGCCACTTGGCCATATCTCGCACGGGTTGCTGGGGAGACGGACACGTTATGGCTCCCTCCTTAGCATAAAGAGCTGCTACTTAAACCTCCTTGTGTCAGTCAGTGTTGCCTGTGCTGTTCTTGTTTTCCTGCATATTTCCAAGTATTTTATGAGAAAGTCGTACCAAAAGCGATCGAAAGTAGTGTGCGAGAAATGATTCTCATAATGACATCGTTCTTTGATGCAGAAAAGGAGCAAGAATCTCCAATAACACCAATTGTTCATGTACACAAACGCATTGCTGCCGCTACACGTCAATGTTACCCAGATCTTCTTCTTTTCGTGTCGACGCAAATCCAATATTGATCCAGATTATTATTGCAGTAACAAGTAGAAGCACTTGTTAAAGACCTATGTAAATTTTCATTAACCTAGGTTTAAAAGAGCATTTTGAAAATCTCAAATTTTGCCAATTGTAAAAACATGTTGTAATTCCGTAGAATTTACCTTGTACTTGATAGGAACGGTGCCATAATCACTTTTTAGACATTTACAATAAGATTTAACTTTTCTTTTCTTGTTTTGGAGAAATTTTGCAAATTATCAGAAAAACAGGTGCGGCTGGAGATTTTTGAAGTGAAAACTTTTTTAGCGGCGCCTAGCACTTTTTTAGATGGGGAAAAATGATAAATTCGCATCAGATGTCGCGTCTTTGTCGCGTCAGATCTCATACCAAGTTAGAGCAGGCTCAATATATACAAAAGTTCTAAAGTGTCATAAAGACCAAAACATCTATTTTGTCTTAGTCGCGTCAGATCTTAAGATCTCGGATGAAGTATAGAAATGGATTTTCAAATAATCAAACCAAGTTAGAGCAGGCTCAATTTATACATACAAAAGTTCTAGTGTGATAAAGACCAAAACATCTTTTTTGTCTTTGTCATAGTCTCGGCTCTTTTTTTAGATGTCTAACTAAATACCGTTGTCAAACTAAAAATCGCTATAACTTGAAAACTACCGACCCTAGACTACTCATGTGCTGAGACAAATGATAGGTCTCGATGAGATCTACGTTTCGGATGACAGCTGTCAAACTAAAAATCTCTATAACTCGGAAACTACTGACCCTAGACTATTCGTGTGCTGAGACAAATGATAGGTCTCGATGAGATCTACATTTCGGATGACAGCTGTCAAACTAAAAATCGCTATAACTCGAAAACTACTGACCCTAGACTATTCGTGTGCTGAGACAATTGATAGGTCTCGATGGGATCTACATTTCGGATGACAGCTGTCAAACTTAAAATTGCTACAACTTGAAAACTACTGACCCCAGACTACTCATGTGCTGAGTCAAATAAAAGGTCTCGATGAGATCTACATTTCGGATAGCAGCACTTCAAAATGAACTGTTGTAATGTACCTATAAATTTATAATTGAAACAAATAACAGGCTTGGTGATTTTCTATTACTTCACTTAGTTACTGAATATTAACTGTTATAGTTATTTTATACTTTTTATTGCTAATAGAAACCTTGCAAAACTTTGAAGGCGTGTATTTTTGGTAAAACTATTTTTATTCAAAGTAAAGTTAGGCTTTCCAAATTTCAAGTCGATAGCATGAGTGGTTGCTTTAATACAGGTGTGAGTGTGACAGACGGACAGACAGACAGACAAAGTCGCACCATAGAAAAGGAGGAAATCGGTGATATCGGAACACTAAAAAGGCAGAAGTTGTTTATTTTTGTAATAGGTGGCAATCCTTTTCGATCGTAGCGCCATCGTAAAATTCTACAGATGGTCAAGCTGTATATGGCCGTATGGCGGACTCTATAGTTTTTGTGTCCGTCTTCGGAGACGTCTCGCCAGCAAGCCCATGCTGTAACTCAAAAAGTACTGCACGTAGAATGCTGAGCGATATACCAATAGAGAGTGCATATTTGATGCAATAAGCACCAAGAAAAGTGAGTCCCTAGGTCTTACGGTTTCGGTGCTAGAAACAAATATCATTTTCCCGCCGAAAATTTTGAATGCATGATGTGAAGTGCGACGTTGCCGTTCTGTGCAACTCTACATGTTGCTGTTAGAGCATTCAAAAATCAATCTTGTATCCTTATAGTCAAAAGATACTGTAGACGCACGTGTAGATTATTTGTAATTTGAGAATAGTTCGGGAGACGGTGTACTTAGTAAAAGACTGATTGGTTATCAAGAAGTTTTTATTTATTTGTGGACGACATGTTAAGAACGAAAGAGATAATATGTATTTTGGCTCACGTATTTATTTAATAAATCAGTTTTCTTAACTTATTAATTACAGGACAATTTAAGAATACTTTAAAAATTTTAGTTTGTTACTGAGACCATTAAACCTACATCTCCTCCTAGAATACAGTTGTCACGGTTGCTAAAAAGAGATTGAGGCACCAGTTAGTCTTCACGTGAGCTAAAATACATATAATCTCTTTCGTTCTTAACATGTCGTCCACAAATAAATAAAAACTTCTTGATAACCAATCAGTCTTTTACTAAGTACACCGTCTCCCGAACTATTCTCAAATTACAAATAATCTACACGTGCGTCTACAGTATCTTTTGACTATAAGGACACAAGATTGATTTTTGAATGCTCTAACAGCAACATGTAGAGTTGCACAGAACGGCAACGTCGCACTTCACATCATGCATTCAAAATTTTCGGCGGGAAAATGATATTTGTTTCTAGCACCGAAACCGTAAGACCTAGGGACTCACTTTTCTTGGTGCTTATTGCATCAAATATGCACTCTCTATTGGTATATCGCTCAGCATTCTACGTGCAGTACTTTTTGAGTTACAGCATGGGCTTGCTGGCGAGACGTCTCCCCAGCAAGCCCATGAAAAAATACAAATATCTCAAAAGTTAGTGGAGCTAGGATTTTGAAATATTTGCTTCCTACTGTTCCGAGTAGGTAGTAAATATTAAGCTTTGTTTCATCTTCCTACCTACTATATGTTCCGAGATATCACATGGGCTGGCTGGGAAAACGTCTCTCCAGCCACCCATAATTATTGATGAAGTGCTCCTACCATATGGACATTTTCGATTCGGCTTTTTTACAATCAATTGCACTAGACATGCAGTAAATGTGGAACTATTTTGCTTTTATCTAATCTTCGTAGTTTTCCCTGTATAGAATGGGCTGGCTGACGAGACGTCTCTACAGCCACCCAAAGTTTTCAGCTCGTAGTGTCGTCAGTTTTGATGCACTGAATCTGACACTTTACTGATGGAATGAACCAATTTCCACTAAATTTTGGTGTATGCCACTTGGCTATATCTCGCACGGGCTTGTGTCCGTCTCCCCAGCAACCCATGCGAGATATGGCCAAGTGGCATACACCAAAATTTAGTGGAAATTGGTTCATTCCATCAGTAAAGTGCCAGATTCAGTGCATCAAAACTGATGACACTACGAGCTGAAAACTTTGGGTGGCTGTAGAGACGTCTCGTCAGCCAGCCCATTCTATACAGGGAAAACTACGAAGATTACATAAAAGCAAAATAGTTCCACATTTACTGCATGTCTAGTGCAATTGATTGTAAAAAAGCCAAATCGAAAATGTCCATATGGTAGGAGCCCTTCATCAATAATTATGGGTGGCTGGAGAGACGTTTTCCCAGCCAGCCCATGTGATATCTCGGAACATATAGTAGGTAGGAAGATGAAACAAAGCTTAATATTTACTACCTACTCGGAACAGTAGGTAGCAAATATTTCAAAATCCTAGCTCCACTAACTTTTGAGATATTTGTATTTTTTCATGGGCTTGCTGGGGAGACGTCTCGCCAGCAAGCCCATGCTGTAACTCAAAAAGTACTGCACGTAGAATGCTGAGCGATATACCAATAGAGAGTGCATATTTGATGCAATAAGCACCAAGAAAAGTGAGTCCCTAGGTCTTACGGTTTCGGTGCTAGAAACAAATATCATTTTCCCGCCGAAAATTTTGAATGCATGATGTGAAGTGCGACGTTGCCGTTCTGTGCAACTCTACAAGTTGCTGTTAGAGCATTCAAAAATCAATCTTGTATCCTTATAGTTAAAAGGTACTGTAGACGCACGTGTAGATTATTTGTAATTTGAGAATAGTTCGGGAGACGGTGTACTTAGTAAAAGACTGATTGGTTATCAAGAAGTTTTTATTTATTTGTGGACGACATGTTAAGAACGAAAGAGATAATATGTATTTTAGCTCACGTGAAGACTAACTGGTGCCTCAATCTCTTTTTAGCAACCGTGACAACTGTATTCTAGGAGGAGATGTAGGTTTAATGGTCTCAGTAACAAACTAAAATTTTTAAAGTATTCTTAAATTGTCCTGTAATTAATAAGTTAAGAAAACTGATTTATTAAATAAATACGTGAGCCAAAATACATATTATGTCTTTTGTTCTTCACTTCTTAACTTCTTGTTAACCAATCAGCCTTTTAAGTACACCGTCTCCCGAACTATTCTCAAATTACAAATAATCTACACGTGCGTCTACAGGACCTCTTAACTATTAGGACACAAGATTGATTTTTGAATGCTCTAACAGCAACATGTAGAATTGCACAGAATGGCAACGTTGCACTTCACATCATGCATTCCAAATTTTCAGCGGGAAAATGATTTTTGTTTCTAGCACCGAAACCATAAGACCTAGGGACTCACTTTTCTTGGTGCTTATTGCATCAAATATGCACTCTCTATTGGTATATCGCTCAGCATTCTACGTGCAGTACTTTTTGAGTTACAGCATGGGCTTGCTGGCGAGACGTCTCCCCAGCAAGCCCATGAAAAAATACAAATATCTCAAAAGTTAGTGGAGCTAGGATTTTGAAATATTTGCTACCTACTGTTCCGAGTAGGTAGTAAATATTAAGCTTTGTTTCATCTTCCTACCTACTATATGTTCCGAGATATCACATGGGCTGGCTGGGAAAACGTCTCTCCAGCCACCCATAATTATTGATGAAGTGCTCCTACCATATGGACATTTTCGATTCGGCTTTTTTACAATCAATTGCACTAGACATGCAGTAAATGTGGAACTATTTTGCTATTATGTAATCTTCGTAGTTTTCCCTGTATAGAATGGGCTGGCTGACGAGACGTCTCTACAGCCACCCAAAGTTTTCACCTCGTAGTGTCATCAGTTTTGATGCACTGAATCTGACACTTTACTGATGGAATGAACCAATTTCCACTAAATTTTGGTGTATGCCACTTGGCCATATCTCGCATGGGTTGCTGGGGAGACGGACACCACGGGCTTGCTGGGGAGACGGACACATAGTTTTTTACTCTGAGGTATTGTATATTTATTTAATGGCATCACATCTCATTACAAAACGTATTTCGCCAGTGTCAAAGTAAAAAAGATAGATATTTATTTAATGGCGTCACATCTCAGATGTATTTTGCACAATGTCAAGTTAACAAATTATTATAAAATTATGGCGAGTTCGCCAATGTCAAGTGAAAGATTTACACAGGAATCCACATCACGAGGACGAGGGCCTGTGTACTATGATGACTCCGATAAGTTGATGGGGAAAATTATTGAAGTCTCGATGGGCCGCTTCTCTCCATCCAAAAATCTTGATAAATGAATGTATTCCAATCTTCTAATAGATGTTCATTTTCAAAGACGGTTATTGCATAACACCCAATCAAATAATTCATTAAACTCTTCAATGAACAAATAAAACTAATATTGAAATAGAAACACGACCGCCATCTTCAAATGTTGAAAAACGAACCGTCAAAGTAAATAGGATTGTCTAAGAGCATATTTATTTCTTATCTGTGGGTCATGTCATCCGTCCGTCAGCTGGCATGCCGAGTCCTGCCAGATTAGCCCAAAAGGAACGATTTTCGTTACTGCTTACATCCTCTTTCATTCATTTTCCGACACCAAATCCAATTTTAAAAACGTCTAAGTTATAGTTGTTTACTTACATTTGTTTGTAAATAACAATGAATATGATTTTTTTCTACGAGTTTCGCTCCAGAATCCCCGTGACTCTACTCATGAAAAAAAGCAATATTAAAAAAATATATATTATTTTTTTTTTACTTTCTATTCTAAAATGAAAGTAAGGACGTTTTTCGAGCAAATTAATTGAAAAATATCTTTTGTCACGAAAGTTACTTGTTTTTATGAGTAGATTCACTGGGCTTCGGAACAAACCTATTAAAAATTCACGTTGTAATCCAGTCACGTTAGGAGAAAAACGGGTCTACCTCGGAATGAGAGATAGATAACAAGCTGTAAACTCATATACACCTTCATTTTGGTGTTATAAAAGTTGTCTCAAAGGTTCATAAGATCTCGTATCCGCGTCGTCAGTTATTCAAGGTCAAAGGTCACAAAAATCAGTTTTTCGCTATTATTTTTGTTTCTGTGGCTTCAATGACATTGACATTTATACAAGAATTGTGAACATCAAATTTGCGGCAAATTTTTGAGACTATACATTCACTATAATGCAAGGTCAACCGTGAATCGATGAGAGAGTGGTGACTGCGAGTCAAGACATCACCACGTCGCCAATGTCGCCAACACATGATTCCGCCGCTGGTGGCGCCACGGTGGAACAGCAGCCACCTGTCGATAACAGCACAGAGACCACGGATGGCGAGGACTTTTCGTCGACTTCCAATAAAAAGAAGACCTTTGTATATTCAGACAGGATAGAAGTAGGTCTAGGGTCTATTTTTAATTACTGCCATAATCAGCAGGTGACCAATATTTGCTGTCCCGATATTACTTTCGATGGTCTTGTAAGAAAGATTGCTGTAGGCAAGTTTGACATAAACACCACTGTTGTTATCGTGGTAGGCAATCATTCTGACATAAGTAGATTAAAATTAAACAATTTTGTGACATTGTTAAACAAGATACAGAGTGAAACTAAGTGTAGGTTTATTCTGTGTAACTTCCCATACTGTTCAAATGTTACTGAGCAACACAACAAATGTATACACAGAATGAATTTACATTTACAAAATTTGACAAGTCGTCATAGTGACATTTTATATCTTGACATGAATATTTTTGTAAGTTATTTTAGATTGACAAAGGATACTATGTATCTGCCTCTTAAGTTTAAGAAAGACCTGGCTACATTGATAGCATATAATATATCTGACTCTGTTATAGGAAGTAGTACACAAAAAACTTCTATAGTTAGTAACATTACTAACACCAATTCTTCAAACTAGTTCATACGACAAAAGAGGGTTTTTCTACACAAAATTTTACTGAAGTAAATGAAAAAAAACCTTCTGGCAAAAAACTTCCTATAGCAAAGACAAAGGAAAAATCTAATATTTCGAAAATTTTACATCAAAATATTCAAGGTTTTTCTGGAAAAAATTTTGAATTAGAATTATTCTTAGAAAGAACAAAATTTGACATTATTTGTCTGACAGAACACTGGCAAAAAGACTATCAAATGTTGATAAATTATGAAAATTATTGTATAGCCAGTGCTTTCAATCGAAAGTCTGCTTTACACGGTGGATCACTGATTTTAGTTCGTAACAGTTTTAAGATAAAGAACCGTAAAGATATTGTTCGACTTTCGGTTGAAAGATGTATTGAAATATCTTGTGTTGAGCTGGACAAGCATGTTGTAGTATGCGTATACAGACCTCCCGCTTTTCAAAATTTTTCAATGTTCGAGTTAGTAATGGAAGATTTTTTAAAAATAGTGACAAAAGAAAATAAGTTTGTGATAGTGTGTGGTGACTTTAACGTCAATATCTTAGAAAATAATACCTATAGTAACAAACTTATAAGTCTTTTCAAATGTTTTAATTTAGAACATGTATTTTTTGAACCTACAAGGGTGACGTCATCCTCGGCTACCTGTATTGATAACGTCTTTTGTAATTGCGATTATTTTGAGAAAAGTATCATAAACTCGCTTCAGTCTGACCACTCTGGTCAAAGTGTTACTTTTAATTATTCTCGAGTAACCCAGAATATAGATATAGAAACCAGGAGCCTAACGAGCGGTAGGTTAGAAAAGTACAAAAACACGTTGCTAGAAAAACTGCCCTGTCACAATTATAATACTAACAACCCTAATAACTCATATGAAGATTTATTCACATTGATTAATACTGAATTCAGTAAAATTTTCACTATTAGAAAAAAGCAAATTATTGTAAAATTCAAATTCAGTGACTGGGCTACCGCTGGTATTCGCAAAAGTAGAGAGAGACTTTTTGAATTATATGAGCTTAGAAATTATTCAAATGACGACAATTTCATTGAATATGTCAAAAATTATTCAAAATTGTTTAAATTAGTTTGTTTAAAAGCAAAATCATTTTTTCTACGGAAAAAAATACAGTCTGCTGATAACAAAATTAAGGCTGTATGGAATGTTATAAACAGTGAAACTGGAAAAGTGAAACCGCGTGACAATCAAATCACACTTCATACAAATCGCGGAACTATTAGTTCAAACGTAGAAGTGGCTCAAGAATTCGAAACCTTTTTTACTAATATTCCTTTGAAAACAACAGAGTCACTCAATTCATCATCTTCACTTGCTAGCGATTTACTTCAAAAGAATGTGGACGCCTGCGAAACTGAATTTGGGTTTAATCATGTCACCCCTAACGAAATTGTTAAAGCCTTTAAAAGTATTAAAATGAAAACCACTGAGGACCTATGGGGAATGTCAGTAAAAGTCTGTAGTGCGATCATTGATACTATATCTCCATATTTAGCTGTTATATTCAATGATGGTGTCGATCATGGTACATTTCCTGACTTAATGAAAAAAAGTAAAGTAGTTCCATTATTCAAAGCTGGTGACAAAAGGATCCCAGTAATTTTAGACCAATATCAGTCTTACCTGTACTTAGTAAAATTTTTGAGAAGGTCATACTCAATCAAATGCTTTCACACTTCAATAGAAATAACTTACTACATGACCATCAATTTGGTTTCACGAAAGGGCGCAGTACAACGGATGCCGGGACTGCACTTTTAAAATACATCTTTTGCGCGTGGGAAAAATCTGAAGATGCTATTGGTATCTTCTGTGATCTATCCAAAGCATTTGATTGCGTAGATCATAGCACTTTGTTGCTAAAACTTGAACATTACGGTGTTAAGAATAATTCACTTAAACTACTTAGGTCATATTTGGAAAACAGGGTTCAAAAGGTACAAGTAAACAGGACGAAATCACTGGGATCTGTTGTCAAAATTGGCGTACCTCAAGGGTCCATATTGGGGCCATTTTTATTCCTTATTTATATTAATGACCTTCCTTCTGTGGTGAAGAATCTGTCAAAGATTGTGTTATTTGCTGATGATACTTCATTAATATTCAATGTAAGTAGGAAATCACAAAATTATAACGAAGTCAATGATGCACTTCGACAGATTCATGCATGGTTTACTGTTAACAATCTAGTCCTAAACGCCAAAAAAACTAAATGTATTAAATTTGCACTACCAAATGTAAGGTCTACTTCACATAACATAGTATTGAATAATGAACCATTAGATTTTGTAAATAGTACAGTTTTCTTAGGGTTAACACTAGACTCTAAACTTTAATGGGGACCTCATATAACGGCTCTTTCTGGTCGATTGAGCTCGGCTGCATATGCTGTTAGAAAAATCAGACAACTTACTGATGTAGCTACTGCAAGGCTGGTTTACTTTAGCTACTTCCATAGCATTATGTCTTATGGCATACTGCTTTGGGGCCGAGCAGCTGATATACATTCAATATTCGTTTTACAAAAAAGGGCTATAAGAGCAATTTATTGCCTGAAGACTCGTGATTCCCTGAGAGAACTGTTCAAGGAAATCAACATTTTGACAGTGCCATGCCAGTATATCTATGAAAATATAATGTATGCTAGAAAGAACATTCATCAATTACCTAAAATTTGTGACAGGCATAATTTTAATACAAGAAATAAGCATAAAATTGATCAACCATATACTAGATTAACTAAAGTCAATACATCTTTCGTTGGTCTGTGTATACGATACTACAACAAAATACCTGACAATATAGTGCAATTACCTGAGAGAAAGTTTAAAGAATGTGTAAAGCAAACGTTATGTAAAAAAGCTTACTATAGATTGGATGACTATATGAATGACAAAGAGGTATGGTGCTCTGATATTCCAGCGAAACACAAGAAACACATTGTAAAAAGCCGACTCTTAAAGTAGGCCGTGCTGCAGTGGTTTCTTGCCGTTTCTTTTACGCTGCCATAGCACGATCCGAAACGGCGTAGACTCGCTCTATTTGCATTGTATTCTGCATGACATTCAATAAGTATTCTGTAAAGAATCTACATTGAATAAAAAAAAAAAAAAAAGAATCATTTATTATTAGTAATATTTTATCAATTTAAAAACTTTAAACATGGTATTATTCACTGAGTTTCACGGTTGACCTTGCATAACAGTGAGTATGGCTGAGCGCTGCAAGCTTTCCACCGTTCTACATTTTCTACATAAATGTCAATATCATTGGAGCTATAAAACCGAAATGATCACGAAAAACAATTTTTTGTGACCTTTGACCTTAAATAACTTACGACGTGGACACGAGATTGTATGAGACTTTTGAGGCAACTTTTAAAACACCAAAATGAAGATGTACACGAGTTTACAGCTTGTTATCTCTCATTCCGAGGTGCACTCTAATATGACTGAACCAGCTGTATTAACGTTCATTTCTTTAAAATCACAATTCTTCGAAAGATTCTTCATATTTATTTACTAATGCATTTATCTGTTTATTGTACACATGAAAATGCAAACAAAACATACATACCTGCTCCTTTGCTCAGTTAAAACATTTAAAAAATCAAGAAAAAGACAGCAGGTCCTGCTTATTTATTCTGTTGCATTTTTTTCCATCGGGTATAGGAATCCTGTGTGTGTGAGCCAAGTAATGCACAATATTACACCAGCTGGTATATAAAACTCCAAATGAACCAGATATCTTCATTGAATATTTTTTTAATTTGTGAAATAAAACTAGATTTCTTACAGGTATAGGAATCCGTTTTTTTTAAGATATCGTCCTTGTCAGTCAGTAGGTGAATGTAAAAATACAAGTAATTTTTCATCTATAAGCTTTATTTAGTTTTAACTGAAGTCGTGCTCTTTAAGGTGTTTTTGTACCCAATTTACTCACTTTATGTATACGAGTATCTCACAGCCGGATTGAAGAATCCGCAGTATTTCAATTTGGCGCCGCCTTAATTAAAAACATGGCATGGACGCAGGCTGTGTACGGAAACTGAAGACTTGTGTGCACACTGTGGTGGTCCACACATGAGAGCAAACTGCGCCTCGTGGCTCGCGGGAGATACGCCTTCCTGCCGAAACTGCCTCCAAGCCAAGTGTGAAACATCTGACCACAACTCATTCGACTCTCAGTGTCCTATCAGGAAAAAATGGGATGCATTTGCCAGATCCAAGGTGGCGTATTGCTAAGGACGTCCAAAGTGATAAACGAGCAACACATCCAACTCCAAGTCTACACAAGTATAAAATTATGCAATCAAACCTCCAGAGAAGTCAACTTTCGACTCAGGAACTTCTATTAGAAGCGCAAAAAAGAAATATCTGTTTTTCATTAGTACAAGAACCGTATGTAGGTGCAATAGGAGAGATGAAGAAGTACGGGGGGACTCGGATAGTCCAAAAAGAGGCAAACAGAGCAAAGCCAGTTAAAGCTGCCATCATTGTTTTTGACGATAAAGTGGAGATTATAGCGACCCCCACTTTAACTACAGAGAATATATGTGTTGCAATACTAAAAACTGATAAATGGACTATAGGAGTCGCCTCTCTGTATTTCGAAGACTCCCTTCCAATTGAACCGTATCTTGACCATCTAAAGAAGGTTCACGATGAACTTGGAGTTGCATGGTTACTGATGGGAGGAGATTGCAATGCCTGGAGCACGTGGTGGGGGAGTGAGACTGAGGATCATAGAGGTGAAGCTCTTGCGGGTGCGTTTGAGGAAATGGGTCTACAAATCCTTAATCAAGGCTTTAAAAACACCTTTTTTACGATAAGAGGAGGCAAAGAGTATAAAAGTCGCGTAGATGTTACGGTTTGTAGCACTGAAATGTTGCACGCATGCCAAAACTGGGACGTTGACCCAGATGTAACAAGTTCAGATCACAGCGCAATTACTTTCTCAATAAATATGGACAAATCCACAAAAGAAAGGCCAAGAGGTACAACCAGAATCTATAACACAAAAAAAGCTAACTGGGCAGAATTTAGAACCCAATTTAACAATGCTCTACAAGAACATAATATAACTATAGAATATATTAACAATATAAATACAAAAAGAGACTTAGAAACAATAGTTATGAAATATGTAAGATGCCTAAAAACTGCGAGTGATAACTCAATACCTCTTATCAAAAGTAATCTCAAAGTGCACTTACCTTGGTGGAGCGAAGAACTTGAAGCTCTAAAGAAGGAGACAATGACAATGAAGCGAAGAGTAGCGTGTGCAGCACCACGGCGCCGGCAGTATGTCGTAGAACGATACCTGGAAAAGAAAAAGGAATATGAGGATAAAGCTAAAAACGCTCTGACTGGGAGTTGGAAGGACTTCTGTTCAAAACAAACTCTTGAAAGTATGTGGGACGGGATATATAGAGTCTTAAGGAAAACGTCAATCAGACATGAAGATATCCCACTAATCAAAGATGGAGTGGTACTAACTCCAGAACAATCAGTGGATTTACTAGCAGCGACATTCTTCCCCGAAGACTCAGCCGCAGAAGACACTGAATCACACAAAAAAGCAAGGAAAATGGCCGCAGATTCCTGTGATGAAATGACAGAAGACGGAAGAGATCCTCCTTTCACAGCTTATGAACTCAAAAGAGCAGAAGAAAGCTTTAATCCTAAAAAGGCTCCAGGCCCGGATGGATTCACAGCTGACATATGTTTGAACGCAATATCCGAAAGCCAAGAAATATTTTTGGGCATAGTCAACAAATGTCTTGAACTGTCCTGTTTTCCACTACCCTGGAAGGAAGCTGCTGTTGTGGTCTTACGCAAACCTGGGAAAGCTGATTACTACCAAGTAAAGTCCTATAGACCAATAGGGCTGCTTCCGGTACTCGGGAAGATCTTCGAGAAAATGATCACCAAAAGAATTAGCTGGCACGTATTGCCTAAAGCGAACATAAAACAATATGGCTTTATTCCACAACGTAGCACGGAAGACTCCTTATATGACTTGGTGAATCATTTAAAAGAAAATATACAGAAAAAGAAAATTAATATCTTAGTATCCCTAGACATTGAGGGAGCCTTCGATGGTGCGTGGTGGCCTGCTATCAAATGCCAGCTAATAAACAAACGATGTCCTCAAAATCTTAGACATTTAGTCAACGATTACCTCGAAAATCGTAAGGTGAGAGTACAATATGCATCCCGGGAGCGTCTTCGGCTAACGACGAAAGGTTGTGTTCAGGGTTCCATCAGTGGCCCAACGTTCTGGAACATCTTATTAGACCCCCTATTAAACAGACTGGACAGGATGGGCATATATTGCCAAGCTTTTGCGGACGATATTGTCCTTGTGTTTTCCGGGAAGTCTATGGCAAACATAGAACAACAGGCGAATGAGACGCTCTTCCATGTTTATGAGTGGGGAAGCGAAAACAAATTAAAATTCGCGCCACATAAAACCACGGCCATGATCGTAACAAAAAAACTGAAATACGAAGAACCACACATAAACATGGGAGGCACAAACATACAATTTACAAACGAAGTAAAGATACTTGGTCTTATTTTAGACGCAAAGCTCACTTTTAATAGCCATGTTTCTCATGTTTGTAAAAAGGCTACAAACGTATATAAGCAACTCGCTCGTGCAGCAAAAACCACATGGGGACTAAACCCGGAAATCATAAGGACAATTTACGTTGCAGCCATTGAGCCAATAATTTTATACGCAGCAAGCGTATGGGCCCAAGCAACTGAAAAAAAATGTGTACAAAAGATGCTGAACACCGTGCAGAGGGGATTTGCACAAAAGATTTGCCGTTCATACAGAACTGTCTCTCTTAATGCTGCTTTGATTTTGTCAGGATTGTTGCCACTGGACCTGAGAGTCCAGGAAGCAGCAAGACTGTACGGGGCAAAACGTGGCAAGCCTCAAGACTACCTGAGCGGCAGGACAGTGGAAAAAAGGGTAAGTTTTCTTCGATCGCCGCACCCGTCGGAAGAAATTGAGATTAGTTTTGAATGTCTAGAAAACACTAATTCTGAGACATTAGATGAACATAAAATCAGCGGACTTCTCATTTTCACTGACGGCAGCAAAATAGAAGAGAAAGTAGGTGCTGCCTTGTCATGCTGGAGAAATGGAGAGGAGGTGAAATCGAAGAAATTTAAACTGGAATCCTTCTGCACGGTATTTCAAGCAGAATTATTTGCACTGTACAAAGCCACCGATATTCTTGTCCATGGAAACGATAACGTAGCCTGTATTTTAAGTGATTCAAGATCGTCACTGGAAATACTAAAGACTCCTGAAAATTACCACCCGATTGCGTTTGACATTAGGGAAAACTTGAGGAAATTAAAAACGGCAGGAAAAACTGTAAATCTTTACTGGATAAGAGCGCATATCGGTACCGAAGGAAATGAAAGAGCTGACCATCTTGCCAAAGAAGCCGCTCTTTACACAAAAACTGCACCACATTACTCAGAATGCCCGCTGTCTTTCGTAAAGAGAACAGTACGTTCCGAAAGCATCTCTAAGTGGAACAAGAGATATCTGGATGGAGAAACAGCTGCAGTTACCAAGTTGTTGTTACCTGATGCGGTTTCGGCGTATAAACTTGTAAGAAAAATAGAATGGTCACCAGTTTTAGTACAGGTTATTACTGGACACGGAGGCTTTTCCAAATACTTACATCGCTTTAAATGCAAGACCAGCCCAGCATGTATTTGTGATCCCGATGTTGAAGAGTCTGTGGAACATCTTCTTATCGACTGTCCAAAACACGCTAAACAAAGATTCGACTTTGAAAGTAAAACGCAAAGTAAGTTGACCAAATCTTCTCTTAGCGAAATGTTGTTAAATGAAAATAGTAGATCTACGTTCATCGATTTTTGCATAATAGTAGCAAATTCTACTATAAAACTAAATAAAACATAGATATTAGTATTAAATTAGGTAAAGTTATATAAATCATGTATTGAATACATGTGAGTATAATGAAAGCAAATAGAATTTAGCAAGAAACTGTATATAAAATGTGTATTAATGGTAATACACTGATATATATGCATGTAATAAGTTGAGAATTGTAAGCAGTAGAATAAGAAAAAAAAAAAATGGCCGATAAAAAAAGACAAAATATATATATATATACAAAAAAAAAAAAAAACGGCAAATAAAAGTAAACGTGTATAATTATTTGTTCTATGCCCTCCTTAATTCCCAATGATACCCCGAACTGGCATGAAAATGCATTGACAGGACTCCCGTATGAAAATCCGGAGCCCTGCAGGCTGCAACCCGAAAACATATTATGGACCAAGAGAAATCGCATGCATTCAAGTCCGTGTTCGACTAACAATGTCTCTGATTTCCATGTAAGAGGAAGACGAAGAACGCACAATAAAAAAAAAAAAATTAAAAACAGCATCGTATTGCAATCCGCCTACCTTTCGTTCCGCCGGATTATAATTTGGCTGAAATTATGTACGCCGCATGGAATGGGCACTTCGCGTTCGTCAAAGCAGCGTAGACACTTCGTCGATGCGCTGCTTTGAAAAACGGCGCGCCAATATTATTCGTTTCCGGCACTCGCCAGCCGCTCCCATGCGCCGCGGACGCTCGCTTCGCTCGATCGGCTCGTGTGTGGTGGTCACAAAATAACCTAACCCAACCTAACCGATCCCGTCAAGATCGGTTAGGTTGGCTTTAACCTTAGCTAACGAACCTAAAAAACAATATGGCTAAACGTTGACCGCGCTTTGTAGAATGCATCGCTACAACGATCCGGTGGAACGAAAGGTAGGCGAATTGAAAAACGGTGCCGTTTTTAAATACGGCGGCGCCAAATTGAAATATGGCGGATTTATTTGATCTGAGATGGCGGATTCTTCAATCCGGCTGCGACATTATATATTTCCTTAGTTACGTTCAAAGAGTTTATTTCTCAAAAGAACATTTACAGTTCACTTAGTTCGCCCAAAAGATTTCGGATCGCCTTGCTTCGCTCGGAATAAATACCTTGCTTTATTTTACTTTGGGATGACATCTGCCAACATGTCCCAAATTTAAAATGTCACATCATCAATGATCACTAGGAAATATTCAAAATAACTCGTCGAATCAATAGAACGACGACGCCTTCACTACCTTGCACAAACCTTGTGACGATTCATTTCTTTTCTTTTATTACTTTTCTGTTTCGCTCCTTAGTCGAATAATCGTTTCCCCGAAATTCGACCCAAGTATACTGGCAGCACTGGTCATGTCATCCCTGAGAAAATTGTGAAAATTTTCGACGTTTTATCCTGAAATTCGCGAGTTGTACGCATTATTCTGATATTACCGACGACATTTAATGGTAATTTATATTTCCTGTACCTAAGAATATCGTTTTAGCGTTTATAATGGGTGATAACGATGATTATTATGACGGTGACGGGTTAGTAGTAGTTGTCTTCTTTGTGGTTACCGTTTGGTTTGTTATTAGCATTTTTTACTATCCTTTCTTATTATTTTTATACAGTTTTCACCTGCTTTTGTTGTACCTACTAACACAAATTCTCGTTCTAAGTTTTTCAGTAGCTGAACATAACCTAAAAAATCGATACCGAAGTATTTTTTATAGGCTTACTGTTCATTTAAGATATCTTTGATGCTTTTTGCTACTACTATTCGTTGATGTGCTTGTTTGTTCTCTTGCTCGGAATTGTAGCGGGAAGTTTTTCTTATTCTCTGCTATCTCCAAACTGATAATTTATCTTATACCTATCTCTTGCCGCTATGAATACTTATTAAATATTATATAGTGTTTTTAGAAGCAATACTAATATTTTTCCCCTCTACATTTTTCCAGCCAAAGCTAGAATTCTGGAGGGAGCTCCCTGTCCTGTAGTGGACGTTTCATGGGATGTTATGATGATGATGATGTGATGACTAATATTTTTAATTTTTTTTGTTTGCATTGAAGTTTGTTTTTTGTGCATTTGTTTTTGCACTCATGTTTTAAAACTTTTCCAAATTTCAAGTCAGTAGTTGGTGAAATAAACAGGTGTTGCAGACAAACAGACGAAGTCACACCATAAGTTCCGTTTTTACCATTTTGGTTTGGAACCCTAACAAGAACAGAACAACCTCTTACGGGAATTAAGTCATGTAGATGCTAGATGCCCCTTGAAAATATTCATCATAACATCCCATGAAACGTCCACTACAGGACAGGGAGCTACCTCCAGAATTCTAGCTTTTGCTAGAAAAATGTGGAGGGGAAGTACCCACTTGAAAATATTAGTCTCACATAAAAATAGATAAAAAGTACCTTGTCTTGTATGTAGGCTATTCCCGGAGTAGATAATAAAAATTATGACGTTGATTTAAATTATAAGAAGTACCAAAAACGTTAATGTTTTATTAGTCAATAGTTTTCAGTCCAATGATATACAACATGAAATTCTAAATAGTTACGCAAAACCTCTCGGAGGGTAGTTTTTCCTATGTAACAGATAACTTTTGGAAATTGTTGTTGTTGTTATCCTAGGGCACCCCGCTGGTGCAAAGGGCCTAAAAGAATAAAAATTTGTACCTTGTACAAATTGATCGGATCAGAGTATAATTTTGTGCAGAGACTTGATTTTTTGAAAATTTTTATTTACAAAAGCTGTATAACAAAAGTTGTTCAGATACATAGATGGAACTACCCAAGAGGTTTTGCATATTTAGAATTACATGTTGCATTATAACCGTACTGTACTAAACTAAAATACATCCAGCTTGTGTGATCCAGATGAAATCAATTCTCGCCAGCAAGAATTTATAAATAATTAAGTGCAAAATTAATTAGTTTTTTGTAACATTGTTAGGTAGGTATGGTTTTCAATGGTTTTAGGGCGGCTTGGGGCCCATGAGGAGTCAGAAGGTGTCTCACAAGGCTCGTTTGGCTGTTCATAGGGGTGGTTTGGTACCAACACTGATGTATGGCAGTGAAAGCTGGGTATGGCAGAAGAAGCATGAAAGTAGAATTAATGCAGTGGAAATGAGAGCGCTAAGGATTATGATTGGTGTTAAATTGAGTGACAGGATTAGAAATAGTGTGATAAGAGAATGGTGTGGCGTAAAAGAAGACATAGTGACCAAAATCGAGAAAGGGATGCCGAGATAGTTTGGTCATGTAGAGAGGATGAATGACCAAGACTGAAGAAAGAGATCTACCAGGCGAGAGTGAATGGAAACGTTGGAAGGGGAAGGCCTAGGCGAACGTACCAGGACCAAATTCAGGACGTTCTGAATAACCGGGTTAAAAGTACCCTAAACCGATGAGCATGTATAAAAGGATTGATGAATCTACAGGAAGTAATGGAAGTATGTCAAGATCGTAGCAGGTGGAGGACTGTGGTCTCTGCCTACCCCGACGGGAAAGAGGAGTGATGTTATGTATGTTTGTTGGGGCCCATTGGCCTACATTTTTTCTCTATAGATAATCTGATTCTGGATACTAGAATTAATCACAGGATGTATGTTAATGCAGGGCAATGGATTCTTTACCGGCTTCACCTGAAGTCATCTACAACTGGGTTGACATCACATCTGACTTCTTTAAAAACATACAAGGTTAGTGTGTTTGGTTATTTTTCATTGCATTGTATGTAACAATTGAAACTGCACAACAAGTACTCTATTACCACAGTAACATCGTTTAAGATGCGATTAAGAGAGCGCTACTTATCGCAATCATCTTGAGTAATGTATTTATTTTATGTATTATGTCTATGTATTATTTTTATGTATTTTTAAGTAAGTTCATCAATTTTTATATATGCCTTAATATACTGTGATTAGGTATAAGTATATTCGTGTGTAGTTTAAGTATGTTTATCCCTATTTTTTATTTTACTGTATTTTAAACTTTTATTTTAATTTAAAATTTCTTATCACGATTATTAACGCACATCCTTGTGCCCGTTTTAATGACATTCTTCCACACCTGATAGGTTGGCTGGAAGAGATCTCTTAAATAGATAAGCTCGCCTTTGTGAACAATTATCATTTGACAACTTTATGTTATTTGTGCGCAATAAAGAATATATATAGTACTATCAGTAGTTATAAGCTGTTATAAATATATGTGAGAAACAACATCAATTTGTTAGCAAAATCAACCTGTTTCATTGTTCAAGTGATTTATTCATTCCTAGATATGCACAAGTTTGTATGCCTGTAGAATTGATAAGTAAAAATAAACATATTTTTTTTAAAACAGCTTTTATTAGATGTAGAAAAAGAACTTAAAGTTATCTGTCACAGTCTCAAGTTTTCTAATAAAAGAAAAACCGGCCAAGTGCGAGTCGGACTCGCGCACTGAGGATTCCGTACCACCACATAAACATAATTGTATTAGTTGAAATTTCAGTAAGTTAATGTGCTAGATTTTTTGAGTCCGACACGCGCTTGACCAAATTTTATTATTTGTTGTTATTTTATAGCCTATGCCCTATAAACATACCAATTTTCAAGTTTGTAAGTGTTCCCGTTTTTAAATAGAACTAAAACAAAAATCGCCTCAACAACCATCCAACTTGACCCCTCTCTTATATGAATGTTCTTGAAACGGGAGCTCACCACAATTGGTTACCATTATATGTGAGAAAAGTTGTAATATTTAATGATTTCAGACTTTTCCCATTATTTGTACTGTGAGACCTAGCTTCTTGCCCAATTTCATAATTTTAGGTCAACGGGAAGTACCCTGTAGGTTTTTCATTTTTGAATAAATGTGTACGGTGCATGCATCACGTACATTGCAGTTTTCATAAACTTAGCATTTTTACTCGAACTAACCCAATTTAGGTCAACACCACGTCAGTCCGCAACTAACACTCATCGCGTGCACTCATATAATTCTATCAACCAAATTAGCAATAAATACATCGATATCATAATCAATCTATCATTTGAAAGTCCGTACGGAAACACCGTACAACTTTATGGTCCTTCGAGGATCTCGTGTGTGTGTGTTAAATCGTCATTTCGTCGAGATAATTCGCCGCGCGAGGTGAACTAGCAAGCATATCATTGTAACGTGGAACTTGTGACGTCAGTTTCATCGTTCACATCATCACGCATCATCAATCAACACGATCATCATCATCATTAAGCATCATCATCAGCACCCAGCAATATCATCAGCATATACAGCATAAGTACAGTTTGGCTTTGTGTTATTTTGTTTTATCTTGTACGGTAGCGAATCGGTCTGCCGGCCTCCCACAAGCGGGTCTCACCGGTACGATTGAGAAGGCGCTAATACCTACAAGGTTCGCAAAGGCACAGAGCTAAATATCAGCTGTTTTTGTATAACATTTTATCAACAACTTATCAAGCAAGATGGAAGACATCATTATGAATCAATTTCAGCTTATGGAATCGATTGAAAAAGTTTTCATCAACTTCAGCAAGGATGGGCCTGACCGTAGGACGTCCAGCAGCATCCAAAGAAGGTTGACACTACTAGAAACCCTTTTCAACGAGTTTCACGGTAACAACGAGCAACTTCTTGATTATCAGGATATGGATCATGATTATTTCGTCAAGCAATGTTATCAAAGAACTAGGGAGTTCTATGTTACCCTAACTTCTTACCTGTCAGATTATGCGAAGCATGTGGAAAATCCTGAAACTGTGCCAAAGCCGGTCACGCCAAGGTTTTTCAAACTCACCCAGCAAGCACCAACAACAGCATCTCCGTTGGTGGCAGGAGTGGCTTCGCCATCAATTCAGCCGTTACCAGCGACGGAAACACCAGCATCGGCAGCGGGGTCTCCCATGGTCCATCACGAGACAGTGAGATCAGGACACGCTGCTACGACCATCAAACCAAGACCTGTGCCTTCTCCAGAGTTGCTGCAGGTTCCTATCAACCCCGTTTCTCAACCTAAATATCAAGCAACCCAGCAGGCCGACGTTCAACCTATAACTTCGGCCGACTTTAGCAATCTACTAGCAGCACTTCAAGGTAAACTTGACGCAGGCAACTCAAGTAAGTTTGAAGAAAGCAACAAACTTGATGAGATGCTCCGTAAGCAGAAGAGCAATTTCAAGGCCTTTTCTCGCACCGTCATTAACATCGACTTCAACTCCATCTCAGAAAAATGGGAGTTCGAAGATATATTAAAAAATATCGAAGCCCGCTGGACTACAATCGACTCACTTCACTGGGAGATCGACAGCAACCTTTTTGAAGAAGATAGAGAGTATGAGCAATCGTTCAACAGATACGAAAAACAGTACAATGAGGTCAAAAAGGTCTTGAATCAAAAAATGGGGTCAGCATCGTATAAAACTTATTCGACGCCGACCATGGACATCCCTACCTTCAACGGCGACTATCATAAATGGGTTTCATTCAAAGACCTGTTTAATGAATCCATCCACAGCAACCGCTCTATTTCGAACGCGCAGAAGATGCAGTTCTTAAAAAGCAAGGTTAAAGGCGAGGCAGAGAAGTTGATACAGCACCTAAATATCAGTTCTGAAAACTATGTTGTGTGTTGGGATATTCTAAATCATAGAACAACAACAAGTTAATCTTCAGCTCACATATCAATATTCTTATGTCTCTACCAATCATGCAGCAACAAGCAGCTTCGTTCATCAAGAGAATGCACGACACAGCCAAAGAGTGTCTAAATGCAATAAAAAACCTAGGTGTAGACACCACCACCTGGGACCCTTTACTAGTCTACATCCTGTCGCAAAAACTGGATGCCGAAACTCATAAGGACTACATCGAGTCGATCAGCAACCCTAGAGAGTTACCATCATTAGCCGAATTTTTCGAGTTTTTAGAGAATAAATTTACATCACTCGAAGCCTCGAAAAGAAAGCAAGATAGCATTACGCAAAAATCGACTGTACAAAGTCCATCGTTCGGCACCAAGCGATTGCATCATAATCAGCAAAGTCACAATTACAACAAACAATCAACGAGTAACGCTCATAGCAGCCGACCTTTTGCTAAAACTTTCTTTGCGTCATCAACTACTACTTGCCCTCATTGCAAAGGCGAACACGGAATTTTTATATGTAAAGAATTTATGGAATTGCCAAATGAAATGAAATTAAAATCAATCAAGCAAATGCGACTTTGTATAAATTGTTTATACGATCACAAAGGAAATAAATGCATTTCAACAAAAACATGCAGAAAGTGCAACGCGCAGCATAACACAATTTTGCATGACGCATTTATCAAATTAACAAAACCGCCAAAACAACCAACGGAAAATGTGCATGTTTCTCAGAATGAAGAAGCTGAAATTTTATTAGCCACGGCAAAGGTCAAAGTACTCGCAGCCGACGGTACATATCACAGCATGCGAGCGCTTATCGACCAAGGCTCACAGATCTCGCTTATCACCGAGAACGCAGCACAGAAGCTTGGACTACCTAGACGTCGGTGCAAAGGCGTTGTTTTCGGCCTAGGAGCCCAAGAAAATAACTGCAAGGGAGCAATGGTGATCACAGCATCGTCAATACATAGTGATTTCACGTTCAACGCTAACGTGGTCATCATGAAAAATTTAATTAATAATCTTCCCAACACAACATTTAAAAAGCCAACATGGAATCACATCCAGAATATCACGCTAGCAGATCCTGAGTTCAACTTCAGCCGCCCAGTCGATCTACTTTTGGGCGCCGACATCTACTCTCTTATAATGCTGGGAGGAATTATCAAGGGCGATCACGAAGCACAGCCTATGGCCCAGCAAACACATCTCGGATGGTTACTATGCGGCAAAGCTATCACCTATCAATGCAACGTCATCCTAAATAACCTAAATGACATACAAAGATTTTGGTCTATAGAAGATATCGACGATAACTCAATTAATATGTCAAAGGAGGATTATTATTGCCTACAACAATATCAAGAGCAAACGACGCGCCAAGCAGACGGTCGTTACATCGTAAGACTCCCTATGAAACCTGACACCTCAGAAAAATTAGGAGAGTCTAAACAAAGAGCAATAGCACAATTTATTCAGTTAGAGAAAAGGTTCAACAAAAATGTGAATATAGCAGAAGGCTACAAATCGTTCATACACGAATACATGAATCTAGGTCACATGCACCGAACGAGTGGCGATGACACTCACACACACAAGTGTTATCTAACCCATCATTGCATCTTACGTGATTCCACCACCACTGCTCTTCGTGTCGTTTTTAATGGGTCATCGCCTACGTCATCGGGTCATACACTGAACGACCTCATGTACAGTGGACCTAACTTACAGCAAGACCTTTTATCACTCATACTAAAGTGGAGACAGTATGAAATAGCATTCACTGCCGACATAGAAAAAATGTTCAGGCAAATTCTAGTACATCCTGAAGATCAGTCTCTGCAGAGAATCATATGGAGAGATAACCCACAGCAGTGGCTACAAGAATACAACTTAGCAACCGTCACTTATGGTACGAAAGCAGCTCCTTTTCTGGCCATGATGACACTAAAACAATTAGCAAAAGATGAAGGTCACAATTACTCATCTTCAGCAAAGCAAGCACTGGAAGAAGACTTTTACATGGACGATCTTCTAAGTGGAAGCAACAGCATCGCCTCCGCGAAGCAGCTACAAGCGGATTTAATTCATTTACTTAAGTCCGGTGGTTTCAACCTACGCAAATGGTCCTGTAACAAACCTGAGCTACTACAGGGTGTTGAAACTACAACAAATCAGCAAACATTTGACTTCAAGTATCCAGAGTCCACGAAAACCCTGGGATTACGCTGGAATCCACGAGAAGATCAATTTTCATTCCAAATCAAACTCAACCCAGCATCACCGAAGCCACTAAGCAAAAGAGCTCTCTTATCGGAAATATCAAAAGTTTTCGATCCTCTTGGATGGCTCTCTCCAGCAACCACTACACTGAAGTTATTATTCCAAAAAGTATGGCTACATAACGTCCAGTGGGATGCAGAGCTGCCAAACGAATTCAGCATGGAATGGCAAAAAATAAGAGTTGATTTGGAAAATATCAATGAAATCAAAGTACAGCGATGGCTACAATGCAATGACAGAGATCAAATCGAGCTACATGGTTTTTGCGACGCATCGACCAAAGCCTATGCTTGCGTAATTTATTGCAAGATAACTAAGCAAGAACAACCTGAGAATGATCAGTACTTACCGATCATCGCAGCAGCGAAGGCAAGACTCGTGCCTCTGAAGAAATCCGTATCTTTGCCCAGACTTGAATTGATGTCCTGTTTACTATTATCAAAGCTAATGACAACAGTATTAAAAAGCTTACCCAATCATATCATCAAAATATTCGGTTGGACTGATTCTACAGCAGCATTGGGCTGGCTTCAAGGCGATACGAACCGCTGGAAACCTTCTGTAGCGAACAGAGTTGAGCAGATCAAAGCAATCATGCCGCCCGAATGCTGGCGTTACGTCAAATCGGCCGAAAATCCAGCTGACTGTGCCAGCCGAGGAATCACAGTTAAACAACTACAAGTTCATCCGTTGTGGTGGACCGGACCAACCTGGCTAACATCATTCACGCCTGAGAAGCAAGAAAAACACCCTGTATATATCACTGACCTAGATATGAAAAAGTCAGTGCAAACAAACGTTGCTACTACAAGTGCAGATAACTTCATAAGCGATATTGTAAACAAACAAAGCAACTTCATGCGTGTAACCCGAGTTCTAGCCTGGGTTTTACGCGCGGTGTCACGTAACAGACCCAAGCAAGCATATTTATCAGTGGACGAGCTATCTGCAGCAAAGCGAAAAATCATACTCTATTATCAGAACCAAACCTTCAGAGACGAAATACAGAGTCTTACAGAACAGAAAAGCATCAGTAGGAAGAGCAAAATTCTCAACTTAAATCCGTTTATAGATCAAAACGGACTGTTAAGGGTTGGAGGACGAATAAAAAATTCAAATATCCATGAGGACATGAAAAATCCATTTATCATTGCACACGAAGGTCATCTAACGAACTTGCTAATCGATCAAGCGCATAGAGACACTTTTCATGGAGGAGCCCGCCTAACATTAGCTCGCCTTCGACAACACTATTGGATAGTAGGAGGAAACCGAGCAGTTAAGAAGCGCCTTCGCAACTGTGTAATCTGCCGAAAACACAGTCCAACAAAGCAAAATCAACTGATGGGCGACTTACCTGCAGCCCGCATCAATCCAACACGACCCTTCTTCAATACCGGAGTTGACTATACTGGTTTCGTCGAAGTGAAGGCTAGCAAGGGTCGAGGCATCAAAACGACAAAGGGATACATCGCTGTGTTCGTCTGTATGGCAACGAAAGCAGTACATTTAGAGCTCGTATCCGACCTATCATCATCAGCATTCCTAGCAGCATTACGTCGGATGGCTGCCCGTCGAGGAGCACCACGTTACGTGTACTGTGACAATGGTACCAACTTTGTCGGAGTACACGTAACGTGGTGCTCCTCGACGGGCAGCCATCCGACGTAATGCTGCTAGGAATGCTGATGATGATAGGTCGGATACGAGCTCTAAATGTACTGCTTTCGTTGCCATACAGACGAACACAGCGATGTATCCCTTTGTCGAAAACACAGTCCAACAAAGCAAAATCAACTGATGGGCGACTTACCTGCAGCCCGCATCAATCCAACACGACCCTTCTTCAATACCGGAGTTGACTATACTGGTTTCGTCGAAGTGAAGGCTAGCAAGGGTCGAGGCATCAAAACGACAAAGGGATACATCGCTGTGTTCGTCTGTATGGCAACGAAAGCAGTACATTTAGAGCTCGTATCCGACCTATCATCATCAGCATTCCTAGCAGCATTACGTCGGATGGCTGCCCGTCGAGGAGCACCACGTTACGTGTACTGTGACAATGGTACCAACTTTGTCGGAGCAAGTCGTACCCTCAAGCAAGAATATATCAATCTGCAAGCAATACTAGATGACAACTTCTTCTCTCAAGTAGCTGACATGGGGATAGAGTTTAAATTCAATTGTCCTTCTTTTCCGAGCGCCGGAGGGATTTGGGAATCAGCTGTAAAGAGTCTCAAACATCATCTACGTCGAGTCCTTGGAGAACAGAAACTGACCTTCGAGGAATTTTCGACTCTCTTATCACAACTGGAAGCGTGCCTTAACTCGAGACCGCTTTGCGCTCTATCAGAGGATCCAGAAGATACCGAATACCTGACTCCCGCACACTTCTTAGCAAGCGGCCCCACTCTCACCATCATAAAAACAGAACGAGATGAGAGGACAAGGTGGCAGCTCACCCAAAAAATATTTAATGACATATGGAAGAGATGGCAAGCCGAATACCTATGTCAACTAACAGCACGCAGCAAGTGGCAACTACCACAGCCCAATCAGAGAAAAGGAGATGTTGTTATCATCCACGATGCCAACTTACCTGCAGGGAAGTGGTTACTAGGTAGGGTAGTCGATGTACATCCTGGAAAAGATGGGCACGTAAGAGTGGTGAGCGTTAAAACCAAGAACGGTATCATACAAAGACCCGTTATAAAATTATCAACATTGCCCGTGAACAATGAAGCACCTCCTACAAACAAAGCGAAACAACCTAGTCAGCAAAAAGGATCAGATCTCATATCACCAAAACAAACATCGACTACAAAATCACCAATTTCCAATCTAGCAACAATAGCTATCACTCTACTTACCCTAATGTTCGTGTCACCAGCTCACTGTGCTTATAACATAAGACAGCTGAAAAATAATCAAAGCATCTATTTTGACAAGATCTCAGACATGCACCTTATCAGAGACGAGTGGAAGCTTATTGTCTATTATGACATGACTCCATACTGGAACGGCAACAATATACTATCTATTGAAGGTCAAGGCAAAAATGACGAAAGAATATTTCATCTTCGAAATCAGAATACCACTAGTGGCTAGAGATTATTATGAGATATATCAACTTATTCCTGTTCCGCACAAAAATCAAGAAAACATGGCTATTATAGTACCGATATCAGATTACATAGCCATCAATTTACAAAAAGACTCGTACTTTACTATGACCCTACATGATCTGCATACATGTAATCAGTACGATGATAGCACTTACCTGTGCCCACTTCGGCGACCTGTGCACCACATGGCGTCCGATAAGAGCCTTTGCGCAACGGATCATGTATCAAAACAATGTGCAACTGACACCGTGCCTTGTAAAACCACGTGGTCGGAACTACATCAAGTAAACACACAGTTATATTCATGTTGTGGAGCATGCACTATTAGAATCATATGTGGGAATCAAGTTACGGCAGAGCACCTGAGTGGAAGTGGAATTATTTCACTCAGTGAAGGATGTATCATCAGAAGCGAAGCCTTCACAATATATTCTCATAGACAA
Source organism: Athrips mouffetella (assembly GCA_947532105.1). Classification (NCBI taxonomy): domain Eukaryota; kingdom Metazoa; phylum Arthropoda; class Insecta; order Lepidoptera; family Gelechiidae; genus Athrips; species Athrips mouffetella. Next base: position 22,417,972 of record OX383960.1, on the reverse strand, counting down.
CAAAACAACATCCTCAAGGTCGAATCAGATGTCCTGACAGTTGAGGTACCATCTATCAATCACATCATAGAATTACCTCTTCCAATCATCAATGAGACAAGCCTATCACTGCTAGAGAACACTAATCATACCAGTTTCCACTATCAACTTAAGCAGATGGGAGAAAAAATCCAGGAAATGAAAAATAAAGCAGATGTCGTTCTAGCAGAAAACACTTCCGCACATGACGTCACACAAAATGTGCTCATTTATATCATATTAGCAGCGATCATTTGCACGAGCGCGGCATATACATGGCGAGCGGTGCGCACGCGCCGCTCTCGACCGGCCGCCATCGCCGCGCCCCCCGCACCCCTCGCCGACCTCGCGCCGCCGCCTGCCCCCGCCCGCTCGTCGCGGAACACGGCGCGGACCACCGCGCGGCCCTCGGTGCAATCAAGCAGGTCTACCCCTCAACAGCAAGAAGCGCCCCGCGTCCTCACGATCACGACAGCGGAACCCGGCGTGCCCTATGACGACACTACTGATGACGAGACAACAAACCCTCGTTATGCGCGTATTAAAAAATAATTTAAAATCATAAATAATTATTTGTTATTGTAATTACATTTAGAATAATTTAAATTAATATTGCCATGTTATCTAAATCAATCAAAATGTAATGTAATCAGCACATTATCATGCATCATATCATACTCATCTGTCCTTCCATCCCTTTCCTCTCCCGGAGCATGTACGGTGCATGCATCACGTACATTGCAGTTTTCATAAACTTAGCATTTTTACTCGAACTAACCCAATTTAGGTCAACACCACGTCAGTCCGCAACTAACACTCATCGCGTGCACTCATATAATTCTATCAACCAAATTAGCAATAAATACATCGATATCATAATCAATCTATCATTTGAAAGTCCGTACGGAAACACCGTACAAAATGTATGGAGATGAGGACATAAAATGCCATATCTTTTGATTGCGTCGTTGTAAAAAATTGAAATTTTCAGATCTTGTGTGGTTCATGGATCCTAATATATGGTATTAATTTCAACCTGATACCTTTACCCGTTCGTGAGATAAAGGGTCTTGACAGACAGACAGACAGACGGACAACAAAGTGATCCTATAAGGGTTCCGTTTTTTTCTTTTGAGGTACGGAACCCTAAAAATAAAAGGCTTACCTATGAAAAAGAGGGTATTTGAAAACTTGAGACTGTGATAGATAAGTTTTAAGTTATTTTTCTACATATAATAAAAGCCTAAATAAAAAAAAAAAAAAATTGATGTCAAATATTAAAAAACAACAAACCACAGACCCTAGAATTATACTACCCAGATAAATAAAATAGATAAATATTTTTGGGACAATTCACACAAAGTCACCAGTCAAATCAAACGAGCCCAAACCTAAGAAGTGAAAACAGCACCTCTAGTATTATCATTTAATTTACAGTACTAACCTATTTAATAATTAAATTGTAATAATTTTTTTTAGTAAACAACTAACCCTTTTGCAGTGCCCCCTCACCTGAAGGGCGTCATATGAGATACCTTTATAAGACCTTTAATCTACCATGTGATTGCAAATAAATAAATATGGTGTAGAAACAGTCATAGAAAAGTCTTGTATCTTGCGCAGGAAATTATGTCATTGCTTTGTTAGTAAAAACTCATGGAAAATAACCAACCAAGGGGCTAACCACAGCTTTATACCTATTGTAAAAGAGATTAATAATCTCAATTTAAAATCTTATTACTTGAATTAATAATTATTAAATTTTACCCAAAAAGCCAAGCTAAACCCAAATATTTAAAAAACAAAACCTCAAGAGTCGTTTTAACCACAGAGCAGAAACAAGATCTGTGGTATCAACATACAAAGAGAAAGAAAAGTAGTGTATTATAATTCTATGTTAACATATTAACAGGCGACGAAGCTATGCTGCTCACCAACAGATGGCACTGGTGGTTTTTTGATTCGCGCTTGGCCACCAAATGGCTCCATCGTCAGATCAGCTCCAAGTAATGATAATATTGCATTGTCGTCCGATTTACATACGGATGCACAGAAACCAGAGAGTGGGTCAAATTTATCTTGCAAGATGTGGTTACAGATAGACAGACATACACCACTGCGATAAGTGAAATTAATTTAAAGCTTTTAAAAAAGAAGATAACATTTATTTCTTATGCTTTATCAGTTTAGTCATTTAGAAATATAAAAAAAACAACAAAATTAATAAACCAATCTTTATAATATCAGTGTAATTCCAAGGTGTTTTTATTTTGGATTGTAAATGCTTTAAAAAAATCATTACATTACAACTTGCGCAGATTTACAATTGGGTGAATTGCTTCATGATGGGCACTTATTTGGACTGTTCGAGGCCATGTCTGCCATCGAGATGATGGATCCCAAGATGGATGCAGGGATGTTGTGCAACCGTGGGAACCCTAAACCACTTAACTTCGAACAGGCTGTTGCAGTGAGTATTTTTTTTTTAGTATCAAACATAAATAAAGAGAAAAAAATATTTTAGCCAGGATTAAACTTGTAACCTTCCATGTACCATGCTGACACTCTTCTAAGTGAGCTATCATATCATAAAGCGATAAGATGGTCAACTGGGCTACTTAAAATTATCCACTCTTTGATATAATGTCACACAGATTTCCACTTTGTTTGGTTTATGAAGATATTTAAATTATATTAGCGATATTTACGAATGTTTTTATAAGCTAATAGAGTTATTGTGTTGATCACAAGAGTTTTTATCCACCAAATAGTGATATGGCTATCAAAGTTAGAAACCAGGGGCCAAAGAGTTAATAGGTCTTCAAAGCACATAAATTTGATTCATTTTCTGCATATGTGGCGGTTCCCCCTGGTTTCCTTTTCAGCCAAAATGTCTTAGTTTTTCCTAAGAATGTGAAAAAGAGAGCAACCACTAGACTATTCCTGTACTGTATGCATGATTCTACATAAGCGTAGGTGCGCATTGTATTAGTACAAGCATCTTTACTTCCAGGCAGGCAAGTTGAAAATTGACGACCTGGATCCCAGCGAGATAATAGGAATTACAGACGCGACTATGGCTTGTATAGTCTCATGGCTAGAAGGACACTCGCTGGCCCAGACTGTCTTTACCAACCTATACTTGCACCAGCCTCACTCTATCACCAACAAGACCTTGAAAGCTTACTGCATTGCGGTCTATAAGCTATTAGATTGTATTAGAGAATGTATTAACAAGTAAGTAACTTGTAATCCACTTGTTTTGAAATTAGTTTTATTGTATTTTTTTAGTTACCCCAATTTGTTTTGAATTTATTATATAAATATGGTTAATTTGAGTCGCCAATCACAAGGCGAATAGGAGTGGTGTAAACATATGGTAAATTGGATTTACTAAATCCCCACTACATACACTGAAGAGCAAAGAATGCGGGTCGGTAGTTTTTCGACCATACGTTTTCATACAATGGTGGGTTTATCCAAATCGATTAAAAATTATGTGATTAGTCAAATCTTTAAATAAAAAACTTGTCGACAAATCACTCGAAGATCACACGTGTCTACAGTATCCAGGAAAGTCAGTACATCACTTAGAAGAAAAAACACGACTTTTCGTCTGATTTTCCATATAATCTCCATGATCAAATTTTTAAGTGACGCATGGGGTTTCCTGAACATTTTATATGTGCAAAATGTTGAAAGTTGTTGACAAGATTCTTATCTAAAGGTCTGACTAATCAGATTCGTATTTTTATCCGATTTGGAAACGATTACTTTGAGCCCTTCATTGTATGGAAATGTACGGCGCGGCGGAAAAACTACTGATCAGTCTTTTTGTCCTTGCGGATACCTTTGTTGAACAATGGATGATGACTATAAAGATGTCATAAAGTGGAGTCTTATCATTTTACTCGTAAGTTGCATATTTCAATTGCATTCTTGACAAGTAATTCTGAATTTGATTACAATATTTTCAGAGCACAAGTATTTGAAGAAGAGGATTTCCAACCAATGGGCTACGGTTATCGTCTGGGCTCGAACCCTCAGTGCGGCAACTCGTACGACGCGAGTCTTGAAGTCAGCGAGCAGAAGTGTGTTGCCATGCTGCGCGAGCAGGAGGAAGAACTTAACAAGAAGGCGCGCCACGAACAGGACGAGGTGTGTATTATAGGGTGTCAAATAACTTAAAACTGTGTATTCAGACACGGAGCAGAGAAGGAAGGTATCACGTGAGTGATAGCGTATTTTTTAAGGTAAATTTATGTACCTATTTCAAACTGCTTCTTGGAGAAAATTGCTCAGATAACACGGTTTGAATTCATAGTTTCAGTTTTCAGGAAATGTCTTTTAGATTAGATAAATTTATTGCTTATTATGATATAACATTAAATGTTACACGATGTAAAAAAACCTGTCAAGTGCGACTCAGACTCGCGCACCGAGGGTTCCGATATACCTATAGTATTTTTGGAAGCAATAAAGTCCATTTTTAGAACCGCAAAACTAAATTTGTTTGTAAAGGTTTTTTTCAGATGTCTAAAAAACTGTGTAACTTAGAAAGAACGTTTTAGTTTTGCTGTAATAGTTACCTAAAGTTTTATCGACTTTAATTAATTCAGATTTTTCCTTTCACAAACTTCTGAGATAAGGGGGGGGGGGGAAGGTATTTTTATTTGTCATTTTTCATCATAACTTGAAAACTAAGAATCGTATGAAAATACAAAAATAAATTTAAGAATGTACAAGTAAAGCCCTTTCATAATGATACCCCACTCGACCTAGTAACGCCAATTTGAAATTTTGCCTTTGGGCCCCCTTTACATTTTTTAATTCTCTCATATGCAATGAAGTTTGGCAACCATATTCTAAAACTATTCCAAATTTCAAGTCGATAGCATGGGTGGTTTCTGAGATATACAGGTGTGACAGACAGACAGACGGACAGACAAAGTCGCACCATAGGAGTTCCTTTTTTTACCATTTTGGTATCAGAACCCTAAAAAGAGCTACTTGACATAAGGTCAATTTATGAATGCAAATTCTTGTGCCCGCTGTAACGACTTGCTTTCGCACCAGATATATCAGGGTGTCCACATTCTTGAAAGTCAGGGAAAGTCAGGGAAAGTCAGGGAAAAGTCAGGGAAGCTCAAGGTGGTCAGGGAAAGTCAGTGAAATCGAGGAGCCACCTGGAAAGTCAGGGAAAAATTAAGAATTTACAGTTTGCTTTCCAAAATGTCCCAGTGATTGTAAAATAAGGGATTAATCATTCTCTAGTGACTAGAGTCTAGTCTGACTCTTAATCTAGACTATTGAAGCATTTTTTTCCAGGTTCCAAGTGACCTACAATAAGGCATAATTTGTGTTCACAATACAATACAATACTCTTTATTGCACACAGAAATACAAAATTTACAAAAGAAAAAAATATAAAATGAAATACGGAGCACAATAGGCGGCCTTATTGCTAAAAAGCAATTTCTTCCAGGCAACCTTTGGGTGCAGGAAACAAAATAATTGTAATACGGGGACAATAATTAGATTACTCCTTTTTATTTTTATAAATTTCAATAGTTTTGGTTCAGTTCAGTGAAATCTTTTAATTACTCCTGTAATTCATGCTCTAGTCGGACTCTTAAGGGGCTGATAAGAGCTTAATTACCTCCCTTTCTAACAAAAGGCATAATGCGCGTGCTAGAACGGAGCGGATTCGCGCTGTTTTTCGTTTTTCGCTCATTTCTGCATTATTCTCAAAATCTGTACCCATAATATTAATTATCAAACAGCTGTATTATTACGCATAATATATTGAATAATGTGTGAAAGTTTTGGCATCATAGATTAATGGGTACTTAAGAAAAACGGTTTAAAAGCAAAAATCAGAGGTAAAGAGGGGTAGAAGTTGTTTTTTTTATGGCGTACAAAATATATTTAATCGCGTTTCTGAGTCGGCCATATTATTGGAAAGATGCTTAATTATCACATTTTTAGGGTTCCGTACCTCAAAAGAAAAAAACGGAAAAAAACGGATCACTTTGTTGTCCGTCTGTCTGTCTGTCAAGACCCTTTATCTCACGAACGGGTAAAAAGGTATCAGGTTGAAATTAATACCATATATTAGGATCCATGAACCACACAAGATCTGAAAATTTAAATTTTTTACAATGACGCAATCAAAAGATTTGGCATTTTATGTCTTCATCTCCATACATTTATTCAAAAATGCAAAACCTACAGGGTACTTCCTTCCCGTTGACCTAAAATTATGAAATTTGGCAAGAAGCTAGGTCTCACAGTACAATTAATGGGAAAAGTCTGAAATCATTAAATATTACAACTTTTCTCACGACTGATGGTAACCAATTGTGGTGAGCTCCTGTTTCAAGAACATTCATACGAGTATAAGAGAGGGGTCAAGTTGGATGGTCGCTGAGGCGATTTTTGTTTTAGTTCTATTTAAAAACGGGAACACTTACAAACTTGAAAATTGGTACGTTTATAGTGCATAAGCTATAAAATAACAACAAATAATAAATATTGCTCAAGCGCGTGTCGGACTCAAAAAATCTAGCACATTAACTTACTGAAATTTCAACTAATACAATTATGATTATGTGGTGGTACGAAACCCTCGGTGCGCGAGTCCGACTCGCACTTGGCCAGTTTTTTTTTTTTCAACGGCCGTATATACATCACTTTTCGATAAAAACCTGCTCTAGTGAAGCGTATTTAGCTCTTATCAGCCCCTTAATCCAGACTGTTGAACCATTATTTTTCAGGCATTTTTTTTTCTCCAAAGAGACCTACATTATGACATTGTTTTGGTCTTAACATTTTTTCGAAAATATATTCATTTATACTTTATTATTCTTTAAAATGAATAAAATTGGTCAGGGAAATTTTTGAAAATGGTCAGGGAAAGTCAGGGAAAAGTCAGGGAATTTTTTTGGGTATTAGCTGTGGACACCCTGTATATTGGCTCGAAGAGGTCTCTTATAAGATAAGCTCACCTTTGTAAGCATAGTTCATGTATCAACTTTTTGTAATTATGTGTGCAATAAAGAATAAGGTCGTATACACCCTGTTTAATAATCATAAGTTCAAAACAGAATCACACAAAATCCCATAAAACGTCCACTGCAGGACAGGGAGCTCCCTCCAGAACTCCAGCAAAAACGCGTGGTACTTTGGAGGGGATTTACCTTAGTCACCACGCTTGTAAGCGTTGCGGCTGCATGGCGACCGCTGTTGGTGACCGCAGTATCTGAGATGTTACATAGAAAGATGCTGCTGCCCGCCCTCCGGTACATAAGCCTTAAGTTGCCTCTTACGACACCCACGGGTAGAGATGGGTTGGTACTATTCTTTTCTGGCGCCACACGGACGCAAGCCTGGACAAAAGCCTTCCGCAAAGTGTGGAACAGATAAAGTCTACTTATGAACCAGCGTCTTTGAGCAGGTAGATTGTTTTAATATATTTTCCTGAGCTTACTTTGAACCTTATTGTACGCAGGGTCCTCCCAAACTAAGTCGAAAGCGATTCTTGAGCAGTGTCTACAAGGAATGCCCTTCTGTATCCTGTTGGGGAAAGTCTAAAGAACATTTCCCAGATTTTTTTGAAACTCATGTACGGAATTTATCAGTCTTCAATTGTCTTCTTCAATTCGTATAGTTTCGGAGACAAAGGTGATATGGTAACTTTTTCCAGGCGAATAATCTGTGGGCAGCATTGGCAGCCAGGATCAGGTTTACCAGGATGATCTACCAGGCCCTGCTCCTCATCACGAAGAGAACAGAGAATCAGACTGGAGCTGACTGCGTGGCTCTGCTAAACGGGTGCTCTGAGATGATGAAGGTCATCATCAAAACAGCTGGGAAAGGAACACAGCCTTTGGAAAATTGTAAGTACTTAGTTATCTAGTGGATGATCTAGTCAAGATCGCGGAAGATCTTTCAGGAAGACCTATGTACAGCTATATTTATATTTATTTAATAAGTTTCAAGTGGTTTACAGATCATGTCCAAAACACCAACAAGTCAAAGAAAAAAAAAACATAACTATCTTAAATAGTTAAACATCATAATAAAATTATAAAATATGTCAAAGATTATTAGTTATAAATGTACATACTATGGTCAAAACAGTGCCCATATTATCGGCAAATATATCAAATTCTATGTATTCAGCAGCTATCCTGTTGATAAGGGAGAGTGCACGTGTAGTGGGCGCATTGTCAGCACGGCGCGTGCGCGTGGAAGGGCAAACAAATAGCCTCGCTCGCCTGCGCGTACCCATCATAGCACCATCCTGGCTACTCGTCCACTTGGAGGGTACAACTAACTCAATACGGTTCAATGCAGACAAGTTGTCGATTTTACTATGAAGAATAGAGTAGTAGTGGATAACCAGCAGTAGCTTCCGTCTCAGTGACAGTGTGTTCAAGGAAACCATTCCAGCAACAAATAGGGACGGATATAAATAGGGATAGTAGCCATAGGCCTTTTTATAAAGCCAACGAGCAAACTTGATCATCAGGGAGTATTTGCTTTCGTAAGGATCCCAGATGATGGCTCCAAATTCTAGCTTACTCCGGACATAGGCATTGTATAATATAAGAGCTACTTTTAGGTTTCCGAATTCGGAAGCAGTTCTCATAATAAATCCAAGCGTCTTATTAGCAGCCTTACAAATTGACATAATATGTGAGTGGAAGTCAAGTTTAGCATCTAGTTTCAATCCCAAGTCCCTCAATTCGCGAACTCTTTCCAGTGGTTCATCAGATATACTGTACGTGGCTACAATCGGATGTCGAGAGCGTGTAAAAGTGATAACTTTGCATTTGTCGGTATTAAAGGGCAAATAATTTTCCTTGCTCCAATTACCAATTGCATCGATATCACTCTGCAACGCCCGAACATCAACCTCGCCACTTATTCCCATGCACAGCTTGAGATCATCTGCGAACATGAGGCATTTGGCACAACGAACAACTTTCGGGAGGTCATTTATCATCAGCAAAATAAACTCGGCCCCAAGGTGCTTCCTTGGCTTACCCCTGAACGAGTGTAATATGGATCCGACTCATAGCCAGCTACTCTTACAAACAGAGCTCGATGACTTAGGTAACTGGAGAAAAAGCCAAGAAGCGTTGGTGAAAAGCCAAACTTAGCCATCTTCACCAATAGTATATCATTGTCTACCAGATCGAACGCTTTCTTAAAGTCAAAGTATGTCGCGTCGACCTAGCGACCCGCATCCATTTCATCAGCTACATAGTCCACAAGGTTCACGTGATTGGTGTTAGTTGACCGAGCCCGACGAAATCCATGCTGGCTATCATCCAAAATCATTCTAATTTGGTTACTAATATGACAATCCATTATAGACTCGAATACTTTTCCGAAAACTGACAACACTGCGATTGACCGATAATTAGTAACATCACAATCAGAGCCACCCTTGGAGATTGGTGTGACTCGAGAAGTCTTCCACGATTTAGGGTATGTTTCTTGCTTTAGTGAGAGGTTGAATATATGCAACAGTGGATCCTTCATAGCAGATACACAGTCTTGCACCAGGAAAAATGGGATACCGTCTGGCCCCACAGATGCGCGTGGTTTAAGCCGCTTTACAGCAGCTACAAGGTCAATTTCACCAACAGCTTCAATCGCAACACATGCTGCGTCAGGTGTACTTCTGCTCGCCGCGCTTACTGCCGCCTCAGGGTCAAGTCGTGGTTGATCCTAACGAAATACCGAGCTAAAATAAAGGGCAAAAGCATCAGCAGCATCTTGACCTGACACTTCAACACCTTCAAACATGAAATTATTGCATTTCTGTCTACTTTTTCGTTTGTCACTTACATACTGCCAAAACTTAGCAGGATCACGGATTATACTCTCCTGAATGACCTTAATGTGTTGTTGGTAGGCAGAATCTAGCAGTTTTTTTACGTGCCACCTGTAATACTTAAAGAGTTCTCTGTTAAACTCGCTATCATTGAATTTATACATGGAAAGATGGAAATAATTTCCGAAGTATACCATGATGGATATACGTATCTGTTTGCGCTTTGAGCTCTCTTTTTGAGGGGTACAAAAGCGTTGATACATTTATAGAGTTCCATATAAAAATTATTGACAGCTACATCAACATCAGATGCCGATAGAACGTTTTCCCAATCCAAACTGGCCAGAGCCTCATAAAGACCTATAAAATCTGCCTTGTGAAAATTCCAATTTGGACAGGCACCGGCTCGTAGCCTTGGTGGAGGCGGTGTCAGTAATGGCTGCGTGCAGCGTGGAACTAACACGCGGATGGTAATTGACGGATGGTACTTATCCTCCGGCACTAGTGGTTCCTCTCCCTTGGCTACCAATACACGCTCACTCTCCAGCCCACTAAGCACAAGACCAAGAATGCCACCATGATCATTCAAAATATTGTTATGTTGATTAAGATTACAGAAATTACAAAAAAAAGTAAGATTTTGACCATGAGTTGGGATTAAAATCACCTATAACGATTACATCTAAGTCAGAGTATTTACATATTGCATTCTCAATACAAGTCAATACATTAACAAATTGGTCGTCTTTATAATTTGGCGGCATGTAGACAACACAACACAAAAATTTTATATTTTTAAAACAAATTGTTGCAAATAACAATTTCATATCTGGCGTAACACCATCAATGTCCGTAATCAAGCGCACAGAGTATGTGTCGCGTACGGCGAGCAGCACGCCACCCCAGCCAGCTTCACCGGCATGGTCACGTCGCAGCACTGTATACCCAGGAGGACAGCTCACCGTCGCACACTGAGCTTGTCAGAAAGGTTTCAGTTAGGGCTACCAGGTCAAAGCTGCACAACGTTACATTTTTATAAAAGGAGGATGTTTTTGATCTAAGGCCACGCACATTCTGATAACAAATATTGATGTTTTTAAATAATCTTCTATTTGTTCTCCTGTTTGCCACGAAAATTATGACGCCAAGGCTTGACAAGAATTCCCTTAGCCCAGTTACAAGGTGCCAACAAAGTTCCAACGAGCTTAGCTGGCACTCCAAGCTTGAACGATGCGTAGTTCCCACGGGATTTCAGCTCTTCTACAGTGTAGGATTCACTCGCGCAAGTAGTTTTTAAATGTTCTCGCACCTGATCTGCGGTAGTTCCTTTTTGCACATAGCATAGATGTAAGAAGTTTAATCTTTCAGCAGCACAGAGTACAGTTTGCCCAGGCGCTGCTGTTCCTCTCAGAACGGGTGGAAGAGACGCGTGGCCGCGCTTCGCTTTCACTTCTTTGTACGTATCGTCACGGACAGGTTTCGACGCAGGAGGTGATGCGGACCGGGTCGAGGTAGTATGACGAGTGTTAACTGCAGAGTTTATGGAAGACTGAGCAGCAAGGGATGCAAATGTATGTTGGGTGGGAAGCACAGCAGCAGCAGTGGAAGAAGCAAAAGCTTGAGCTAAAGCAGAATCCAAAGAACAAGCAGAAGAGCCAGGAGCTGGGGCAGCAAAAACCGGAACAGAGGCAGCAGAATCAAAAGCCACTATAACTGGAGCAGTAGGGTTAGATGAAGTTACCTTCTGTTGTCCTAAAACAGCCTTTGAGAAGGACTTCACTGGCACTTGCTGCAAAGGTAATGATAGTTGTGGTGCGTCTTCTTTCGCTTTATCATCATAACCTTCATATGCGGACTTTATTAGGATAGAATCTTTTAAAGAAGTAATTTGTGTCTCTAAGTTTTGGATCCGCTCCTCTTTATGTGCGAGCAGAGTTAACACTTCTCGTCGAAATGATAAAAGTTCATACAAAATTGATGGACGTCTTTCGGCTGATGTAAGGATGACCAAATTTTAATGATTGTTTTTTGCTTTATCCCACTCTATTTAGCTCTAGACGAGAACAAAAAACTCAGCCTTAAATTACCATTCCGAGGCGAAGTTTACACTGCAGGTCTGCTAACTCTGTGAAGCCTCGTGATTCGCCTGGTTTCTCGCTAGAACAACACGCTGGCTGCACCTCAGGCACACTCCGGAAACTATATACATTTGAAATTGGAAGGTTGCGTAGGCCCGCGTATTCAGTACAAAAGACCCTCAGAACGACCACGAGAATATCGCGGGCAGGTGCGCGCGGGGCCGCAGGGTAGATTGCAAGGGGGCGGAGAGTGTCCGTTCTGTATGATATGTTCATCATAACGTCCCATGAAATGTTTACTACAGGACAGAGAGCTCCCTCCAGAATTCTAGCTTTTGTTAGAAAAATGTGAAGGGGAAGTACCATAGTCACCTCGCTTGTCAGCGTTACGGCTGGCACTATGGACCGCGGTTGTAGGTGACCGGAGTAAGATGGTATGATACACGGGAGGATGCTGCTGCCCATCCTCCAGTTTATAACCCTTAGTCGCTTCTTATGACACTTACGGGTATGTATGGGATGGTAATGATTTCTTGTTATCTAAGTAATGATTAAATTACCTAACAGATTTTCATTTGAAAAAGTGCCTGTGTGGCATACATGTCCAGGTATATAATACTCGGGGAAAGTACGGTCAACCGCTTGTCGGTAGAAACTTTTTCGACTCTATTACCACGCCATAAGGTCCAAAAGTGTTTCTACTGACGTGCGGCCGTGTGTACCTACCTACATCTCTCTTAGTATTTATTCCCTCGGAGAATGGGTTCGATTAAAGGGATTTTTGTACACTCAACCAACTTGAATTATGACGCCGCTTTCGTGCATACAGTAATAATATAAGTAGGTTCATTTTCGCTCCAGCTTGCATTCAAAATGACAAAAAAGAAAACCTTATTGGCTTTAACTAGAATTCAAACAGTCATGTCAAAATGGGTCACAAATCGGTTGGTTGGTAGGAATCGGTTTGACCTTTGACTGTATATCCATAGGCTAGCAAGTCTATTTAGTTTTAGTGTTTTATTTATAGAGACGTAAGCTATTTAAATCGGCCACTACTGGACAAGGACTTCCCTCACAGTAATGTGTGGTTTATATTAGAGGATGTCTTATAGTCACCATCACGCTACTTGACTGATCTAATCTGTTTAAGATCTCTTATTAGCGTTTTGTGGCTCCTAATCAGATGTCCGCGAGGCCACAAGTGGTCTCGATCTTATAAAAATATTCCGAGCATAAAATCACATTTATTTAAATTTAAAAGTAAAAATAAAACAATATTAAACGAAAATGACATAATGATCCCTGAGTAAATAAGTGTTGTAAACCACTAGTCTATACAGGGTGTAAAAAAAGGACGTTGATCCTTCTAACGGGTGACTCTACATCACTAATAGATTATATAAAAAAATATATTTAAAAAACTTTTTCATAAAAAAAGTAGTTTTAGCTCAAGAAGAAGTGAAGCGCCTGGAGGGTTAAATGAACTCTATGATTAGCTCGTGATGCAGGCAAAGATGTTATTTAAAATATTATCCAGTTACTAGCGAGTACGTATCCATTTCAATAATTCCAGATCACACAAATAACAAAAAAAGTAATTTTATATATATAGGTAAGTTTGTATTTTCATATTATTTGTATGGAATTACAAACTTAAGTTTGCAGTTGGTAGTTATTTACTCATTACTATCCGCAGCCTTTATAATATAGTAGTTAGAGCATTCGGCTCTTGATCCGGAGGTTCTGGGTTCGACTCCCGGTGGGGATACTGTTGAATGATGACTCTCGTATATCTCGAGAAAGTAAGCAGTGCTGCTGTACCATTTATTTTCAAACGTGTTATTTCCAGCCGACTCTCCCAACCCGATGGGTTTCGAGCCGATGATCAACCAGCGCTTGCTCCCGCCCACGTTCCCGCGGTACACGCGCATCAAGCCGCGGGCCGAGGCGCTGCAGTACTTCGACGAGCTCGTCACCAGGCTGCGACACGCCTGGAAGATCACCTCCATCACCAATTTCCACACCGCGCTGGTCAGTTTCTTAGCGCGTCGATCAAAAGCTTCATAAGATTTTAGCTGCCAGTAAACCCCTCGAATTGTCATTGGCATCAGATGTGTACTAATTTCACACGTTTTACCTACAACGCAAAAGGTCGGAGTTGTACGTCAAAACTGCTTATGTATCTTACACCCTTATACTCGTATCCAAGGTCACAATTTGAGAGTTGTATTGCGGTCCATCTACCCACCCAAGCGCACGAAATGTACCTAATTTATAAGCTGTAATGAATCAGCGTAACATTCTGTGTAACGTCTATACTGCAGGACAAGGAGCTCGCTACAAAATACCATCTGAAACGCGATTGTCACTTTGCTTGTTAGCATTACGACGAGCACCATGGACCGCGGTTGTTGTTGACGCAGTATGTAAGATGGTACGTTACACAAACGACGCTGTTGCCCGACCACCGGTTCATAATCTCTTAGTCGTCTCTTAAGATACCCACGGGTGGAGAAGGGTTGGTACTATTATTTACTGGCACCGCACGGGCTATCGTTGATATATTTTTATACGATTTCGGTGTCGAAAAAGTAAAAACAAGCCTTGCTTTCACTATTTGTTGTTACCTTAAAAGTAAGTCTTTATGACATACAAGTCTACGAACCGATGAGACGACTAGATTGACTGACTTAAATCTGTGTACCACAATCGCAGGACTTCTTCATGGACTTCAGCCGTCAACGCGCGTGTATCCTGTCGCGCTCGGCGCTACAACTGCTTTACCTCAGCCCGTCGCCCGCGACCACCGCATCCCTGGCCCAGAGCGCCATGAACGGTCCAGTGGGCGCCCCCAGGCCTCACCACGCATTCGTAGAAATACTTCGAGATTCAGTGAAGAGCTTTGTTAACCCGCCTGCCCTCATGCCCACATACCGGGGAGTGAGTGAGATGGTACATGTATGTAACGGTATGCCTTGCTGTAACATTGTTGCTGAATCTGTAATGTATGGTTTTTTATTCCTAAATGCGTCTTGATTGTCTTAGAAATTAGTAATTGTTAACTCGTAACAAATGCCTGTGAATCCTGCGATAGGAGAAACCGCTCTTACATAGCTCTTACAAATTATTCAGTAGAGTAGCCAGTTTAAATAATAGTTGAGTTGATCTCATGTAAAATTTTTAGGTAGATTTGATTTTGCTGTAATTAATAATAACTTGAATAAATTATTATTTACTTAGTAGAAGAAGGCGTGGATTAATTTGTAACATTGATTTACTTAAGCTAGCCTAGATTCGTAGTGTATTTTCCTAGGCTACGACACTTATGTAACTTCTGATGAGGGAGATTTTTTCAAAATTTGTGAGTCATCACCTGTCTCGGTGCATCCATTGGACATACAAACATGCATACAAATTTAATTAGCTTAGTAATTTGGCACCGTTTTTTAACCTTTGTCTATCGTTTATACATTTCTTTATCACCTCCGAAATTTAAGTATGTTTGTCAGAACATAAAAATTTTAGATTTTTCTCAACAAAACACACCATTCTGTGGCTTTTCCAACAAAGTTCTTATTTCTAGACCCGTATTTTCAGCTTGATAGTTTGAGTAACATACAAAAATTTCAGGGGTGATAAAGAAATAAATACGTTACACGTATTTTTCTTTTTTACCGCAGGCGCGCGAGTTCGTGGAGAATTTCCTAGCCCGTTGTGTTCGTCCATTCGCCGTGCTTCTGCAAGTGTGCGGCCACAACCGCGCGCGACAGCGAGACAAGCTGGCTTTGCTATTGGATGAGTTTGCCGCTCTGCAGGAAGAGGTAATGTCTAATAAGAAAACGTATGATTAATCGAAGAACATACAATTTATTCGTGTTAACCGAACCGGCAACTCCATAGAAATGTATGCTATTGCATGCTAGTACTAGTTATACTGTAGTCTGTGTCTGTATCCAAATGGGGTCGATTAATTAGTCTTTATTCTAATATTGATGGGAATAAAGTGCTTCATTATTAAATTGTAGTTCAGGAATCAAAAATATTTGTTATTTTTGGACATCACAAGACAACACTTGCAACAGAAAGAAAGTAAGTAATAATACATTTGAAAAATTGGTCGCTGTTTTGGCCTATAAGCTGCAGTCGTAAGTGGTGTTAAAATGATAGCCGCATATAAGATTTATTAGTAGATTACTTATTGCATACAAGTTGATGTTTTGTAAGGCCGACGAGACGAAGATGGCTGTTTTGTGTTAACCACTGTACTGAGTTTCCCCATAATCGTTACAGTATCTTTTCAATACGGTAAGTTTTAAAATACCTAAGAAATCTAAGAAAGAACCATTTAAAATTGATAAAAAACCTACTCATTTTCACTGAGTTACTAAACTATAGCAAAAAATTATGACGTCAAAATCTATGGTACATATCTGTGAACTCGAGGATTGTGTTTGTACGTAGTCAAGAGAAAGTAAAGCCTAACACTTGTAGTGCGACTCTTGCTACTATAGTGATTGAAATAAGAAAGATACAATGTCCAATGTGTCATCCTTGACGTGCTCTTGACTATAATAATAAGAAAAATCTTTTTCTACTCCCATTTTTTAAAGTTCTAAATATGAAACCGGAAACAGTACCACAAACATTGCCATTCCGACCGCAGTTGCGTAATAATATTTATAAATGCAACTGTCTACAATACGGTAATATATACTCACCGGCAAAAATAACCGGCCGGTCTATTTTCTGTCGTACATTTTCATACAAGTAAGGGATCAAATGAAGCGTCAATATATTTCCTTAAAGAAATAACTATCAGTGAATAAACAGTGAGATCATTAAATAAGGTGTCTGACTACCGATTCTTGAAGATTAGACCTGTGCACGGTATCTAGGAAATTCCGTGCATCGTTCAGAAATAAATATACGTCATTTTGTCAAATATCTCATACATTTAGCGAATTAAAATGTTTAAAGTGTCGCACGGGTTTTCTTGAACATTGTAGATATACCTAATCTTTGACAATATTGTTAATAAGTTTCTTATCTAAAGACCTCATTAATCAGATTTGTATTTTTATTCAATTTAGGTAAGATATTGACGCTTTGTTTGCTCCCATATTTGTATGAAAATGTACGACAGAAAATAGACCGGCCGGTTATTTTTGCCGGTGACTGTAATTTTTTCACCTTTTTTTTAGGTTTGGCAACAAAATTACGTTAATACCATGATGTATTGGATGCCATCGGCTATTATGCTAGTTACCAAGCCATAAAGGACAACTTAAAAGAATTCTTGCATTTATGAACTGAACCCCCCCATACACAGTATTATATGGTGGCTGGCCGAGAGGGATGCAGCATAGATGCAGCAGTGTGGAAGAAAGAGAAAGTGACATTGTAACATTCGTGCTGTCTATTATGACATTCGGCACAAGCACTCATGTTACACTGACTGTCTTTACTTGACAGTGGCATAAACTACTATTATTTATTAACCGACCAAATCGCAAAATTTTGTCAAAATGGTGCGTTTTTGTTCTTGTACAGTCAGAATAATGTAGCTAGGACGGAACGATGCTATATAGATAAGATACTAGAGCGACAGAGACACGTATCTCTTCGTCCTGCTCTCACTCATAACTCTGTCCTGCTGTCAATATAATCAAACTACATTATTTGAACAGTAGGTAAATTTTTGCATTGATTTTTTTGTAATAGTTCACACAAAGTCATCTGATTCCAAATTAGGCAAAGCCTGTACTATCGGTACCAGAGACTGATTAACATACGTAAATAGATAAATGACACCCAGATGTTCATCACACAAATGTTTGCCCTGGGCGGTGATCGAACCTGCGACCCACGGTGCGGATGGTAGGGTCACTACCAACCACACCAACGAGCCAATCGAATAAAATAGGTATTTAATAAAATGAAAATGATTTGTTGTAGGCGGAAAGTGTAGACGCAGTGGCCCACGGCGCGGCGGGCGCGGGCGCGGGCGCGGGGGAGGCGGCGCGGGCCTGCTTCGGCACCTGGCTGCTGTACCACGTGCTGCGGGTCATGGTCGCCTACCTGCTGGCCGGGCTGGAGCTCGAGCTGTACGCGCCCCACGAGTACCACTACATATTCTGGTGAGTGGCTCCTGTACTGTGATCCCACCTGCTGGCCGGGCTGGAGCTCGAGCTGTACGCGCCCCACGAGTACCACTACATATTCTGGTGAGTGGCTCCTGTACTGTGATCCCACCTGCTGGCCGGGCTGGAGCTCGAGCTGTACGCGCCCCACGAGTACCACTACATATTCTGGTGAGTGGCTCCTGTACTGTGATCCTACCTGCTGGCCGGGCTGGAGCTCGAGCTGTACGCGCCCCACGAGTACCACTACATATTCTGGTGAGTGGCTCCTGTACTGTGATCCTACCTGCTGGCCGGGCTGGAGCTCGAGCTGTACGCGCCCCACGAGTACCACTACATATTCTGGTGAGTGGCTCCTGTACTGTGATCCTACCTGCTGGCCGGGCTGGAGCTCGAGCTGTACGCGCCCCACGAGTACCACTACATATTCTGGTGAGTGGCTCCTGTACTGTGATCCTACCTGCTGGCCGGGCTGGAGCTCGAGCTGTACGCGCCCCACGAGTACCACTACATACTCTGGTGAGTGGCTCCTGTACTGTGATCCTACCTGCTGGCCGGGCTGGAGCTCGAGCTGTACGCGCCCCACGAGTACCACTACATATTCTGGTGAGTGGCTCCTGTACTGTGATCCTACCTGCTGGCCGGGCTGGAGCTCGAGCTGTACGCGCCCCACGAGTACCACTACATATTCTGGTGAGTGGCTCCTGTACTGTGATCCCACCTGCTGGCCGGGCTGGAGCTCGAGCTGTACGCGCCCCACGAGTACCACTACATATTCTGGTGAGTGGCTCCTGTACTGTGATCCCACCTGCTGGCCGGGCTGGAGCTCGAGCTGTACGCGCCCCACGAGTACCACTACATATTCTGGTGAGTGGCTCCTGTACTGTGATCCCACCTGCTGGCCGGGCTGGAGCTCGAGCTGTACGCGCCCCACGAGTACCACTACATATTCTGGTGAGTGGCTCCTGTACTGTGATCCCACCTGCTGGCCGGGCTGGAGCTCGAGCTGTACGCGCCCCACGAGTACCACTACATATTCTGGTGAGTGGCTCCTGTACTGTGATCCCACCTGCTGGCCGGGCTGGAGCTCGAGCTGTACGCGCCCCACGAGTACCACTACATATTCTGGTGAGTGGCTCCTGTACTGTGATCCCACCTGCTGGCCGGGCTGGAGCTCGAGCTGTACGCGCCCCACGAGTACCACTACATATTCTGGTGAGTGGCTCCTGTACTGTGATCCCACCTGCTGGCCGGGCTGGAGCTCGAGCTGTACGCGCCCCACGAGTACCACTACATATTCTGGTGAGTGGCTCCTGTACTGTGATCCTACCTGCTGGCCGGGCTGGAGCTCGAGCTGTACGCGCCCCACGAGTACCACTACATATTCTGGTGAGTGGCTCCTGTACTGTGATCCCACCTGCTGGCCGGGCTGGAGCTCGAGCTGTACGCGCCCCACGAGTACCACTACATATTCTGGTGAGTGGCTCCTGTACTGTGATCCCACCTGCTGGCCGGGCTGGAGCTCGAGCTGTACGCGCCCCACGAGTACCACTACATATTCTGGTGAGTGGCTCCTGTACTGTGATCCTACCTGCTGGCCGGGCTGGAGCTCGAGCTGTACGCGCCCCACGAGTACCACTACATATTCTGGTGAGTGGCTCCTGTACTGTGATCCTACCTGCTGGCCGGGCTGGAGCTCGAGCTGTACGCGCCCCACGAGTACCACTACATATTCTGGTGAGTGGCTCCTGTACTGTGATCCCACCTGCTGGCCGGGCTGGAGCTCGAGCTGTACGCGCCCCACGAGTACCACTACATATTCTGGTGAGTGGCTCCTGTACTGTGATCCCACCAGCTGGCCGGGCTGGAGCTCGAGCTGTACGCGCCCCACGAGTACCACTACATATTCTGGTGAGTGGCTCCTGTACTGTGATCCCACCTGCTGGCCGGGCTGGAGCTCGAGCTGTACGCGCCCCACGAGTACCACTACATATTCTGGTGAGTGGCTCCTGTACTGTGATCCCACCTGCTGGCCGGGCTGGAGCTCGAGCTGTACGCGCCCCACGAGTACCACTACATATTCTGGTGAGTGGCTCCTGTACTGTGATCCTACCTGCTGGCCGGGCTGGAGCTCGAGCTGTACGCGCCCCACGAGTACCACTACATACTCTGGTGAGTGGCTCCTGTACTGTGATCCTACCTGCTGGCCGGGCTGGAGCTCGAGCTGTACGCGCCCCACGAGTACCACTACATATTCTGGTGAGTGGCTCCTGTACTGTGATCCTACCTGCTGGCCGGGCTGGAGCTCGAGCTGTACGCGCCCCACGAGTACCACTACATATTCTGGTGAGTGGCTCCTGTACTGTGATCCTACCTGCTGGCCGGGCTGGAGCTCGAGCTGTACGCGCCCCACGAGTACCACTACATATTCTGGTGAGTGGCTCCTGTACTGTGATCCTACCTGCTGGCCGGGCTGGAGCTCGAGCTGTACGCGCCCCACGAGTACCACTACATATTCTGGTGAGTGGCTCCTGTACTGTGATCCTACCTGCTGGCCGGGCTGGAGCTCGAGCTGTACGCGCCCCACGAGTACCACTACATACTCTGGTGAGTGGCTCCTGTACTGTGATCCTACCTGCTGGCCGGGCTGGAGCTCGAGCTGTACGCGCCCCACGAGTACCACTACATATTCTGGTGAGTGGCTCCTGTACTGTGATCCTACCTGCTGGCCGGGCTGGAGCTCGAGCTGTACGCGCCCCACGAGTACCACTACATATTCTGGTGAGTGGCTCCTGTACTGTGATCCTACCTGCTGGCCGGGCTGGAGCTCGAGCTGTACGCGCCCCACGAGTACCACTACATATTCTGGTGAGTGGCTCCTGTACTGTGATCCTACCTGCTGGCCGGGCTGGAGCTCGAGCTGTACGCGCCCCACGAGTACCACTACATATTCTGGTGAGTGGCTCCTGTACTGTGATCCTACCTGCTGGCCGGGCTGGAGCTCGAGCTGTACGCGCCCCACGAGTACCACTACATATTCTGGTGAGTGGCTCCTGTACTGTGATCCTACCTGCTGGCCGGGCTGGAGCTCGAGCTGTACGCGCCCCACGAGTACCACTACATACTCTGGTGAGTGGCTCCTGTACTGTGATCCTACCTGCTGGCCGGGCTGGAGCTCGAGCTGTACGCGCCCCACGAGTACCACTACATACTCTGGTGAGTGGCTCCTGTACTGTGATCCTACCTGCTGGCCGGGCTGGAGCTCGAGCTGTACGCGCCCCACGAGTACCACTACATATTCTGGTGAGTGGCTCCTGTACTGTGATCCTACCTGCTGGCCGGGCTGGAGCTCGAGCTGTACGCGCCCCACGAGTACCACTACATATTCTGGTGAGTGGCTCCTGTACTGTGATCCTACCTGCTGGCCGGGCTGGAGCTCGAGCTGTACGCGCCCCACGAGTACCACTACATATTCTGGTGAGTGGCTCCTGTACTGTGATCCTACCTGCTGGCCGGGCTGGAGCTCGAGCTGTACGCGCCCCACGAGTACCACTACATATTCTGGTGAGTGGCTCCTGTACTGTGATCCCACCTGCTGGCCGGGCTGGAGCTCGAGCTGTACGCGCCCCACGAGTACCACTACATATTCTGGTGAGTGGCTCCTGTACTGTGATCCCACCTGCTGGCCGGGCTGGAGCTCGAGCTGTACGCGCCCCACGAGTACCACTACATATTCTGGTGAGTGGCTCCTGTACTGTGATCCCACCTGCTGGCCGGGCTGGAGCTCGAGCTGTACGCGCCCCACGAGTACCACTACATATTCTGGTGAGTGGCTCCTGTACTGTGATCCCACCTGCTGGCCGGGCTGGAGCTCGAGCTGTACGCGCCCCACGAGTACCACTACATATTCTGGTGAGTGGCTCCTGTACTGTGATCCCACCTGCTGGCCGGGCTGGAGCTCGAGCTGTACGCGCCCCACGAGTACCACTACATATTCTGGTGAGTGGCTCCTGTACTGTGATCCTACCTGCTGGCCGGGCTGGAGCTCGAGCTGTACGCGCCCCACGAGTACCACTACATATTCTGGTGAGTGGCTCCTGTACTGTGATCCCACCTGCTGGCCGGGCTGGAGCTCGAGCTGTACGCGCCCCACGAGTACCACTACATATTCTGGTGAGTGGCTCCTGTACTGTGATCCCACCTGCTGGCCGGGCTGGAGCTCGAGCTGTACGCGCCCCACGAGTACCACTACATATTCTGGTGAGTGGCTCCTGTACTGTGATCCCACCTGCTTGCCAGATATCCCGAGGTTAGTGATTCTTACACTGACTGCCAACTGACCTCCGGAACCCAGAGGGCAAACCAGACCCAATCCTGACCAGGATACTGGCCAACCTGGCTTAACAAGTACTATCATTGACAGTAGCCGGGACCAACGGTTTAGTGTCCCTTCCGAAGCACAAAAACGCTCTAGTTGGTGTGCCACTAGCGGTCACCCATCTGAGCTCTGACCACGGCCCACGTTGCTCAATTTTAGTGTGATCGGAAAGAAAGAGCAACTACTATTTGGCCTCGAGCGTTTCGTACCTCCTCACTGCCACATATTTATCCTCAGGTACCTCTACGAGTTCCTTTACGGCTGGCTAATATCCGCACTAAGCCGCGCAGAAGGCTTAGCAGGCGAGGGCGCAAAGAGAGGCGACAAACGCGGGGGCGCCAACAGGAAGCAGAAGAAACGAGTGCGCCCCTACGCCAGGGAGGGACTCATGTGCCAGGTCATGCAGAATATGTGCGGCGGGTACTATAAGGTGAGTAGACAAACAAACAATAAAACCACAGTACCACATGACATTAGCCTACCTTTTTGACACGGTTTCGATCCCGTTCCTTCTTAACGAGCTAAACACATTTGCCAACAATATTTTCAGTCACTTAAATATAAGCTTTGTATTTATTCTACGATACCCTAATTATTATATCTATCCATAAGAAATATATCAGTTATCACGTTAATCAAAACGGTCCCTAAGTATGAATCACCAAATTAATAGGTTTGTCCTTAAAAAGATAGATCTATCACTTAATTCTTTAAAATAAATGAATTGAAGGTTGAGGTACAGGTCTATAATCATAGGTCCGCTAGCTAAGTCAAACCTATCCGTTCCGGATCGGTTAGGTTGGGTTAAATTGTCTTACCACCACAACGCACGAGCCGAGCGAGCGAAGCGAGTGCCAGAAAAGATTTTTCGTGGCATAAATTAATTATTATAGACAAAATCGATTTTCCCCAATTAACCATTTTTACATTGGTTGGTGATTCCATCTTAGAGATAGACCTACTTTTTGAGGGACAGATCTACTTTTTTAGGGACACATCTAGTTAAAAAGTCATCGTTTTGATGTTATTTGGTGATAAAATTTTAGTGACAGAGCTACTTTAATAAATATATTAATTATACCTATTTATACCTACATACCCAATCTATTTTGGTCGTGCTTGGAAAACCCAACTGTGACAAAATTGATGAACGTCTTAGTGACGAGCAATTTATTGGAGTTCAAAAAAACTAAAAACGCCTTTTGCATTGGTATGAATTATAATCTAATTGTTAATTAGGTCACACATCATCATTAATTTATTTTAGAGCAATTACAGTTGGTATAATGTGTCGTAAATGCAAGGCTCTTTTTTATTTACACAGGTGTAAGAATATGTATAGAAGCTTAGTCCAAAATTCATCGTTTGTTACAAAATCTTCTGTGGTGTAATGGTTAGATTGGTAGAATATTACCCATTTCACTTTCTCATAAGTTCAGGTTTTCATTTTCTATGACTAGAATGCAGGCTTTTTCTTGTAGGGGAAGTAGTATATCCAAGTTAAAAACATAATGGCTGATAAAATGGACCGTCCATTTTCTATAAATGGGCGGGCAGTAGTGGCAGCCAAAAGCAATACATTCCGTCGATGTAATGAGTAGTTAGATAGTAGTTCTGCTTCTAGCTAGAGAAGTATGAGCGGAAGACATTATTTTTTACGCCTAACAATCGAAGAAATTATCCTAACCTTTTACAAAGTTTAATCACTACTAGAAACTAGATAAAAGAAAGAAAGAAAGAAAAACTATTTATTCAACTATTGTGACACTACAAACCAAAGTACAATAAAGTACACATATAAAAGAAAACAATATGTTAACACATAAACAAAAGAAACTTAAATAACTGCACTAAGGTATGCAAGGTGGCGCAATAGCGAAAAGGTGAACGACTCAGCAAAAAGTCCATCTCGAAGAGACGGACGCTGTTTTTCAGTCGTACCAAGAAAATCGTCGGCTGGATCCCAGCGGGGTTTGTGATTGAAAATAAAATACAATTACGTAATAATGCTATAGTAATAATTAAATACATATAATGCGATTAGGAAGGTATTTATACATTATGAAATGATTTATAAATAATGACATTGTACTCGATAACTAAAAATAAAATAAATATAAAATACTAAATAACAACAACACCAAACTAAAGTCCGGTATCAGGACATCCTTAGATGATACAATTAGACTACTTTTATTGTGTGATTGTCGTAGCGTTTGTTTTCCTTATTAGATACGAGTATACTTCTAAAGCGAGGAAAAAATATTGCTAGTAAAAAATTAAAATCGAAAAGCTTAACTATCATGTTCGAAAAAAGTAATGAATTATTTGAAATAATAGCTTTTAAAGTAACCATTTCCTATATTACAGGGTTTTAATAAATTCGAATGAATCAAACAACTTGGTCTACGAATTTTTGAAATTCACAAAAAAAATCGGCTTCCATACTGATTATGACCGATCAGTTGATAATTTTCAAAGTCAAAAGAATAAGTCCTCAGAACAAGTTCTCAAAACTAACGAATTTATCAAAACCCTGATAAATGTTAAAAGATCCACAGCAAAAATCTTTTAGTTGTATCGTTACAGATTCATTTTACTATAAGTTTGTTTTATTCTGCAGGCACTAGTCGCTTTCAAGCTTCAAGGGAAGATCCGCACACCGCAATCGGAGTTCGACAACGAAGCGGTTCGCTACAAACACCGGTTCGCGCCGCTCTCGGTACTCACGCCGCCACAAGTCCACTACCACGAGTTCTGCGAGATGACACAACCATTGCAGTAAGGAACTTAAATCTATGCAAGTCTTGAGAGACTAGGCTTCTTCTGGGCTAGCTCGTTCTATCCTCGATCTCATCTGTCCTCGGAGCCAGATAGAAATCAACAGCAAGCCCATTCATATTTCTAATAAAAGTTAGTTCTTTTTAGAAACACAGGTCGAGAAAAAGGAAGTTTATTGGCTTTTGCATACAAACCATGTGCCGTTAATTCTTTATTTGGGCTCATTTTCCAAAGATGTTTGGTCTTTGAAAAAGTTGTTTAGTTTCACTGTCTGAGCAAGCTAGACTGAGACAAATATTTTTCAAAGAAACATGTGTTTTATCAGTTTTTGATACAACTTCTAAATACTTACACCCCGTATTTCCTTTGTTCCAGGTATGAAAACCCTGTGATATTGTATTTGGGCGGCTGCAAACACTTCCAACAGGCTCGCTCGCTTTTGGAAACCGTCACCGCTCCTGACCAAGAGGTAACGCTAGGCATTGCAGATTTGCTATTAAGGCTGATCAAATTTAAATTATTAATCAGTCATCATAACATCCCAGTACGAGGGGGCTCCAGAATTCCAGCAAACACGCGTGGAACTTAGGAGAGGATTTGCCATAGTTACCACGCTTGTAAGCGTTGCGGCTGGCGACCGCTGGTGGTGACTGAAAGAACACAGAAAGATGCTGCTGCACATCCTCCGATTTAGAGGCCCTTATTACGACGCCCAAGGGTTGAGATGGGTTGGTACTATTCTTTGCAGGCACCACAAGGGCATGCATACATGAATCATTATATTTTTTTTATAATAACTTGCATGTATGAAAGGATTGATGAAAGTACAGGAAGCAAGGGAAGTATGTCAAGATCGTAACTGTGGTCTCTGTCTACCCCGACGGGAACAAGGCGTGATATTATGTATGTATGTAATCATAACTTTCCACTTCAAAACTAAACAACAGATCTTTTTTCTTGCAGGTAACGGATCTTCTAAAAGTAGCCAAAACAAATTTCGTAGTACTGAAACTCCTCGCTGGTGGTCACAAGAGGGACTCCACCACTCCCCCGGAGTTTGACTTCTCTGTACATAGACACTTCCCTATCATAAAGTTGGTGTAACTAGCTGTAAGTGTAGATATTTTGAATTTAGTCCATTTTCTAAGTATGTATTACGATTAACAACTTTTATGCAGCTAGAAAACAAATTTTATAAGAAATATACGAGGTGTAAAAAAATTGTAAGGACTATTTTAGCGCGGTACTCAAACCGTGAAACTGAACAACTTTTCCTAAGGAACATAGGTCGAAATCCGAGAAAAGTTAAGTTCCCATAGAAACTGCACCAGTTGATTGCGCATTTTGTATGGAAGGTAATTTTTTCTCCTATTTCTACCTATGTTCCTTAGGGAAAGTTGTTCAGACTCATAGTAAAAGTAAAATGGTGCTTACAATTTTTTACACGATTTTATTACCAGGGTGTCCAGTTTCCAGAAAATCAGGCAAACCCCTAAAATCAAAGGGGTGACCCCATATGTTTACGAATTTCTCTACATACTTTCCGAATGAATGTAAATTATTTGTATTTTTTTAAAACATTTGTAGTGGACACCCAGTATAAATACTTACTTAGTTTGTGGTGAGTTTGTTACAGCGTTATTGCCCATTAGTTATCGTACGATGCTTTTAAAATTTGGACTTTATTTGGATTATAAAGACTGAAGTTACTGACCACGCTAAACATATGCGTCTAACGTATTTTGGACTTCGCGTTAGTAAATGTGAATTGAAGCGTAGTCACTATAATTATGTAGGTATTTAAAATGTCTTACTCTTTGTTTTATTGCATGCGGTCAAAAAATACTACTTTCCGGCCTCTACCCATTCACGTGCCAAACATTTTTTTTAGTAGATTGCTCGTGTTTTCGCCAGAATACGCATAAATTGACTTCCGAACCAGCCCAAGTCGAAATCCCGGATGCCGGATGCCATAAACAAAGGACGTTTAGGGCTTGCATTCTGAGAAATAAAACTTGGAGCTAGGTTTCTTGAAGCGCTCGTGAATATTTCAATAGGTTGCTCGATAGGTTGCTTAACTGCACTTGGGTACCACCGGTACCCAAAAGCAATCTACTCAAAAAAAAATTTTTTGCCGTAGCCCGTGAGTGGCTAATCTGTGCAACCGCTTTGTGAGCGTACCGGCACGTAAAGTTGTATTAAAACACACACCATGATCGAAAGTAAAGCAGCTTTAGGTCAGTTTATCACCTGAGGCTTTCTTTACTTTTCTGCCCTTGTTCCGTAATGTACCATAACGCCAACTTAAATGAATAAAAAATCGCGTGTTATACATATATCAATGAATTTTGTATTCTGTACCTGTACATACTTTTGATGAAGTTCAATAAATGTGTTGAAATGTAACCTCAATAGAGTTTCTTATTGATTCCACAAAGCAAAAATAAAAAGGACCCACGCTATAACAAGATATATTCTCTTAAATATAACATAAATATAAGAAATCTAAATATATACTATCCATATTATCAGTATATTTGAGTTATGACTAGATAAATCGTACGCATATACCTTACGGCTTGAATACTTCTGGTAAGTTCTTGGCGTAAACATTTTGTATGAAAAATTCTCGATGATGACATGAGTAGCTATCAAAATATAGGTTATTTAGAGAAGTACAAAGGGTAGCAAGTTTATACTTAATATTGTAAGCCGTGAGGGTACGTAGTACAAGTATTTTCAGCTTCATGTAGTTGTGGTTAATTATTCTTCTCCATCGCTGTCGGCGTCTGAGACATCCGTAATGCAGTCGTGTTCTATTGTCTTTACTTTCAAGAAATCCATAGATTGTGGACCTGAAACAAGATCATAAATATAGATTAGTTGTTAAATATAAGTTTAGGGTCAAATATTTTATCACTAACAACTTTCACTATACTGAAATCATTAAAAAATATGGAAGTGTCTAGACAGCCGCCAGCGGTTGTTTACAAAAACACAAATATCTTGCCGTTACCACAAGTAATTAGCTGATTAAATTTGAACCTTAACATTAATTGATAAGGTTAAATTTTCGAGCGAGTAGGATGTCACTTTGTAAACTGTACCAAATTCGCTTCTGGCACTCGTCAGTTGCTGTTGCAGCACTCGCTTCGCTCGCTCGACTCGTGCGTTGTGGTTGCAAGAGTACTCGTATCTAAGTGTTGTTGTCTTACCTAACGAACCTATAGTCCTAACATTATCGCGACTCCATTAGGGTATTATTGCACATTGCAAAATGTTAGGACTATAGGGCCGTTATACACCTAATCTGCCACTGTGATGCACTGACTCACAGTAGAAGTCGGGAAACAGGAGGACATAATATTATACCCTGAAGATGCTCGAACTATCAATCCTAGGCAGATTGTCAGCTTCTTTGAGGCTGTCGGTGTGGCCGAGGAAATGTAATATAAAGGGTTGGCTACAGTAGATCTGTGCAGGTCGCAGTGGCCGTTGGGAATTAGGAGCCCGGCCCCTTTACCCTCAAAACATAAACAAGTCGGTTAGGTAAGGGTAACACAACCTAGGCGAGGTAGTCTTGTGACCACAACGCACGATGAGAACGAGCGAAGCGAGAGTGCTGCAGTAGCAGCCGGCGAGTGCCAGAAGCGAATTTGGTACAGTTTACAACGTTACATACCTACTCGCTCGTCTAGATGCCGAAATTTTGCCAAGTGGACCGACATAAACACTTGACTTTTGTAGGTAGCTACTTTTCAAATATAACATTTTGAAAATTGAACCTTGAACCTTATCAATTAACTTTAAGGTGCAAATTTAATCAGCTAGTCACTTGTGGTCGAATAACATTATTTCTTAAACTACCGGTAACGGCAAGATATTTGTTTTTGTAAACAACCGCTGGTGGCTGTCTAGACACTTCCAAAAAATATTAGTAGTCATTTTGGTCGATTTTCTAAGAAACCGTTGATATGTTTTTACGATCTCTGTGTTTATACTGTTTATCCCATCGTAAAAGTTATTTGTGATCATGAGTAGAATATTTATAACACCATATACAGCGTAAATATTCATTTCATTTCTATTTTCCCGATGAAATAAATGTTTTTACTCGAAAAAAATGTTTCGCCTTTCCATCCATACAAAATCAGTCGATCACGTGACCACTTTACTATGGAGTCGAAAAAAATTTTTCGTCGGCAAAGTTGCTGAATATCATGAGTATAATCACTGTGCTTCGGGAGCAAAACCAATTAAAAATTCACGCTGTATTTTTGGATTAAAGGAGTTAAGGTGATCAGAAGTGAGATCAAACAGATAAAAAAACCGGCCAAGTGCGAGTCGGACTCGCGCACTGAGGGTTCCGTCATCATATCATCATCATATCAGCCGAAAGACGTCCACTGCTGGACATAGGCCTCCCCTAAAGATCTCCATGACGACCGGTCCTGCGCTGCTTGCATCCAGCGGCTTCCCGCGACCTTGACCGGATCGTCGGTCCACCTTCTGGGGGTCCTGCCAACGCTTCGTCTTCCGGTACGTGGTCGCCACTCTAGAACTCTTACGCCCCATCGGCCATCGGTTCTTCTTGCGATGTGCCCTGCCCACTGCCAATTTAGTTAAGCGATTCTCAGGGCTATGTTTTTTTAGTTCTTCTGCGGATCTCCTCATTTCTGATTGGATCGCGCAGAGAGACTCCGAGCATAGCCCTTTCCATAGCCCTTTGGGTGACTTTGAGCTTCCTGATAAGGCCCATCGTGAGCGGCCACGTCTCGATGCCATATGTCATCACTGGCAACACACACTGGTCAAAGACTTTCGTCTTGAGACACTGCGGTATTTTGGACGTGAAGATGTTGCGGAGCTTCCCGAACGCTGCCCATCCGAGTCGGATTCGACGAGTAACCTCTTTCTCTAAGTTGGATTTACGCAGCTGGACTGTTTGTCCCAGGTATACGTATTCATCGACAACTTCGAGCGTAGAGTCTCCAACTTTGAGTGGAGTGGGTACAACAAGGGCGTTAGACATAATTTTCGTCTTATCCATGTTCATTTTAAGACCCACTTGTTGTGAAACTACTGAGGTTATTGAGCATCGTGCCGAGGTCTTCCAGGGTCTCAGCCATTATCGTCGGCAAATCGAAGGTGGGTCATGTACTCGCCATTGATGTTGATGCCAAGTCCTTTCCAGTCCAGAAGTTTGAAGACGTCTTGCAGCGGTGAACAGTTTAGGAGAAATGACGTCTCCCTGTCTCACTCCTCGCTGCAATTGGATAGGTTTCGAGTCCTGGTCCTGAAGACGAACTGACATAGTGGCGTTTTTGTACAGATCCTTCAACACTTCAATGTACTGATAGTCGACTAGGCACCTCTGGAGAGATCGTAGCACGGCCCACGTCTCGATCGAATCGAAGGCCTTCTCATAGTCCACAAACGCTAGGCAAAGTGGCTGGTTATACTCTTCGGTCTTCTGTATAACTTGCCGCAGCGTATGTATGTGGTCTATGGTACTGAAGCCTTTACAGAAACTGGCTTGTTCGGGAGGCTGGAAGTCGTCGAGCCTGCGCGCGAGACGGTTCTTAATGACTCTCGAGAACAGCTTATAGACATGGCTCAGAAGTGAGAAGGGTCTGTAATTCTTTAGTAGGGTCTTATCACCCTTTTTGAAGAAGAGCACCACCACACTTCTGTGCCATGCCTGTGGCGTTTTCCCTTCGAGTATGACAGAATTAAACAGCTTCTGAAGAGCTTTTAGCACTGGCCTTCCGCCTGCTTTCAGAAGCTCAGCCGTAATTCCATCGTGCCCGGGTGCCTTGTTGTTTCTAAGCTGTCTGAGGGTTCCGTACCACCACATAATCATAATTGTATTAGTTGAAATTTCAGTAAGTTAATGTGCTAGATTTTTTGAGTCTGACACGCGCTTGACCAAATTTTATTATTTGTTGTTATTTTATAGCTTATGAACTATAAACATACCAATTTTCAAGTTTGTAATAGTGTTCTCGTTTTTAAAATAGAACTCAAACAAAAATCGCCTCCGCGATCATCCAACTTGACCCCTCTCTTATATGAATGTTATTGAAACGGGAGCTCACCACAATTGGTTATCATTAGTTGTGAGTAAAGTTGTAATATTTAATGATTTCAGACTTTTCCCTTTATTTGTACTGTGAGACCTAGCTTCTTGCCAAATTTCATAATTTTAGGTCAACGGGAAGTACCCTGTAGGTTTTGCTTTTTTGCATAAATGTATGGAGATGAGGACATAAAAAGCCATATCTTTTGATTGCGTCGTTGTAAAAAATTTAAATTTTTAGATCTTATGTGGTTCATGGACCCTAACATATGGTATTAATTTCAATCTGATACCTTTACCCATTCGTGACATAAAGGGTCTTGACAGACAGACAGACAGACGGACAACAAAGTGATCATATAAGGGTTCCGTTTTTTCTTTTGAGGTACGGAACCCTAAAAACCAAATATCATAGCAGGCTCGTCGTATTGCAGTAATTCATCTTTTTTATTATGGTCTTGTACATTATGAAAGATACTGACGAAAAAATATGGGATGTACAAGCGGGATTTAGAAAGGGAATGGGATGTACAGATCAGGTCTTTTCCTTGCGGTGCATAGCTGAAAAGTTTTTGGCTAAAAACCAAAAAGTCTACTGCGCGTTCGTGGATTTGGAAAAGGCCTATGACCGAGTGGTGAGGAATGAATTGTGGTCAGCATTGTCTTTGTATGGGGCAACACAACAAATGTATACACAGAATGAATTTACATTTACAAAATTTGACAAGTCGTCATAGTGACATTTTATATCTTGACATGAATATTTTTGTAAGTTATTTTAGATTGACAAAGGATACTATGTATCTGCCTCTTAAGTTTAAGAAAGACCTGGCTACATTGATAGCATATAATATATCTGACTCTGTTATAGGAAGTTATACACAAAAAACTTCTATAGTTAGTAACATTACTAACACCAATTCTTAAAACTAGTTCATACGACAAAAGAGGGTTTTTCTACACAAAATTTTACTGAAGTAAATGAAAAAAAACCTTCTGGCAAAAAACTTCCTATAGCAAAGACAAAGGAAAAATCTAATATTTTGAAAATTTTACATCAAAATATTCAAGGTTTTTCTGGAAAAATTTTAGAATTAGAATTATTCTTAGAAAGAACAAAATTTGACATTATTTGTCTGACAGAACACTGGCAAAAAGACTATCAAATGTTGATAAATTATGAAAATTATTGTATAGCCAGTGCTTTCAATCGAAAGTTTGCTTTACACGGTGGATCGGTTGAAAGATGTATTGAAATATCTTGTGTTGAGCTGGACAAGCATGTTGTAGTATGCGTATACAGACCTCCCGCTTTTCAAAATTTTTCAATGTTCGAGTTAGTAATGGAAGATGTTTTAAAAATAGTGACAAAAGAAAATAAGTTTGTGATAGTGTGTGGTGACTTTAACGTCAATATCTTAGAAAATAAAACCTATAGTAACAAACTTATAAGTCTTTTCAAATGTTTTAATTTAGAGCATGTATTTTTTGAACCTACAAGGGTGACGTCATCCTCGGCTACCTGTATTGATAACGTCTTTTGTAATTGCGATTATTTTGAGAAAAGTATCATAAACTCGCTTCAGTCTGACCACTCTGGTCAAAGTGTTACTTTTAATTATTCTCGAGTAACCCAGAATATAGATATAGAAACCAGGAGCCTAACGAGCGGTAGGTTAGAAAAGTACAAAAACACGTTGCTAGAAAAACTGCCCTGTCACAATTATAATACTAACAACCCTAATAACTCATATGAAGATTTATTCACATTGATTAATACTGAATTCAGTAAAATTTTCACTATTAGAAAAAAGCAAATTATTGTAAAATTCAAATTCAGTGACTGGGCTACCGCTGGTATTCGCAAAAGTAGAGAGAGACTTTTTGAATTATATGAGCTTAGAAATTATTCAAATGACGACAATTTCATTGAATATGTCAAAAATTATTCAAAATTGTTTAAATTAGTTTGTTTAAAAGCAAAATCATTTTTTCTACGGAAAAAAATACAGTCTGCTGATAACAAAATTAAGGCTGTATGGAATGTTATAAACAGTGAAACTGGAAAAGTGAAACCGCGTGACAATCAAATCACACTTCATACAAATCGCGGAACTATTAGTTCAAACGTAGAAGTGGCTCAAGAATTCGAAACCTTTTTTACTAATATTCCTTTGAAAACAACAGAGTCACTCAATTCATCATCTTCACTTGCTAGCGATTTACTTCAAAAGAATGTGGACGCCTGTGAAACTGAATTTGGGTTTAATCATGTCACCCCTAACGAAATTGTTAAAGCCTTTAAAAGTATTAAAATGAAAACCACTGAGGACCTATGGGGAATGTCAGTAAAAGTCTGTAGTGCGATCATTGATACTATATCTCCATATTTAGCTGTTATATTCAATGATTGTGTCGATCATGGTACATTTCCTGACTTAATGAAAAAAAGTAAAGTAGTTCCATTATTCAAAGCTGGTGACAAAAAGGATCCCAGTAATTTTAGACCAATATCAGTCTTACCTGTACTTAGTAAAATTTTTGAGAAGGTCATACTCAATCAAATGCTTTCACACTTCAATAGAAATAACTTACTACATGACCATCAATTTGGTTTCACGAAAGGGCGCAGTACAACGGATGCCGGGACTGCACTTTTAAAATACATCTTTTGCGCGTGGGAAAAATCTGAAGATGCTATTGGTATCTTCTGTGATCTATCCAAAGCATTTGATTGCGTAGATCATAGCACATTGTTGCTAAAACTTGAACATTACGGTGTTAAGAATAATTCACTTAAACTACTTAGGTCATATTTGGAAAACAGGATTCAAAAGGTACAAGTAAACAGGACGAAATCACTGGGATCTGTTGTCAAAATTGGCGTACCTCAAGGGTCCATATTGGGGCCATTTTTATTCCTTATTTATATTAATGACCTTCCTTCTGTGGTGAAGAATCTGTCAAAGATTGTGTTATTTGCTGATTATACTTCATTAATATTCAATGTAAGTAGGAAATCACAAAATTATAACGAAGTCAATGATGCACTTCGACAGATTCATGCATGGTTTACTGTTAACAATCTAGTCCTAAACGCCAAAAAAACTAAATGTATTAAATTTGCACTACCAAATGTAAGGTCTACTTCACATAACATAGTATTGAATAATGAACCATTAGATTTTGTAAATAGTACAGTTTTCTTAGGGTTAACACTAGACTCTAAACTTCAATGGGGCCCTCATATAACGGCTCTTTCTGGTCGATTGAGCTCGGCTGCATATGCTGTTAGAAACATCAGACAACTTACTGATGTAGCTACTGCAAGGCTGGTTTACTTTAGCTACTTCCATAGCATTATGTCTTATGGCATACTGCTTTGGGGCCGAGCAGCTGATATACATTCAATATTCGTTTTACAAAAGAGGGCTATAAGAGCAATTTATTGCCTGAAGACTCGTGATTCCCTGAGAGAACTGTTCAAGGAAATCAACATTATGACAGTGCCATGCCAGTATATCTATGAAAATATAATGTATGCTAGAAAGAACATTCATCAATTACCTAAAATTTGTGACAGGCATAATTTTAATACTAGAAATAAGCATAAAATTGATCAACCATATACTAGATTAACTAAAGTCAATACATCTTTCGTTGGTCTGTGTATACGATACTACAACAAAATACCTGACAATATAGTGCAATATTACCTGAGAGAAAGTTTAAAGAATGTGTAAAGCAAACGTTATGTAAAAAAGCTTACTATAGATTGGATGACTATATGAATGACAAAGAGGTATGGTGCTCTGATATTCCAGCGAAACACAAGAAACACATTGTAAAAATCCGACTCTTAAAGTAGGCCGTGCTGCAGTGGTTTCTTGCCGTTTCTTTTACGCTCCCATAGCACGATCCGAAACGGCGTAGACTCGCTCTATTTGCATTGTATTCTGCATGACATTCAATAAGTATTCTGTAAAGAATCTACATTGAATAAAATTATCTGAATCTGAAACGGGCATCTGATTCAAGCACTGAAATCTCTCTATGAGGATTCCAGTGCTTGTGTCAGAATAAACGAGGCGCACACTGAATGGTTTAGCATCAAAAAAGGTGTTAGGCAGGGATGTGTAGCGTCACCTTGGCTGTTTAACCTGTTCATGGATAATTGTTTGATTGATCTGAAAGAGAGTATGTGTGGACTGAGAATGAATGAGTTACTCATCAAATGTCTTCTCTACGCTGATGACCAAGTTGTACTTGCGTCATCTGCTCACGAGTTGCAGGAGATGGTAACAATGATGAATGTGGCTTTGGACAGGAAAGGAATGAAAGTAAATGTAAGCAAGACGAAATTAATGGTACTTGAAAGAGAAGAATGTATGACAGAGTGTACTATATTAATAGGTGGTGAACAAGTCGAACAAGTGAAGGAGTTTGTATATCTGGGCTCAAAGTTTACGAGAGATGGAAAGTGTGAAAGTGATATTGAAAGAAGAGTGAATGCTGGAAACATGGTGAATGGTGCCCTGCACGCCTTTATGAGGAGTCAGAAGGTGTCTCACAAGGCTCGTTTGGCTGTTCATAGGGGTGTTTTAGTACCAACACTGATGTATGGCAGTAGAATTAATGCAGTGGAAATGAGAGCGCTAAGGAGTATGATTGTTGTTAAATTGAGTGACAGGATTAGAAATAGTGTGATAAGAGAACGGTGTGGCGTAAAAGAAGACGTAGTGACCAAAATCGAGAAAGGGATGCTGAGATGGTTTGGTCATGTAGAGAGGATGAATGAACGAAGACTGACGAAAGAGATCTACCAGGCGAGAGTGAATGGAAACGTTGGAAGGGGAAGGCCTAGGTGAACGTACCAGGACCAAATTCAGGACGTTCTGAATAAAGGCCAGGTTAAAAGTACCCTAAACCGACGAGCATGTATGAAAGGTTTGATGAAAGTACAGGAAGCAAGGGAAGTATGTCAAGATCGTAGCAGGTGGAGGACTGTGGTCTCTGCCCACCCCGACGGGAAAGAGGCGTGATGTTATGTATGTATGTATGTACATTATGTACCAAGAGTATATTAGAACCTTGCAACCTTTAATTAGGGCTTAGCTCTCGTATTCATTTACTCTACTAATAAAATTTACTATTGTTAGTATGGCTGCTTATCCGAAGTGCCGACAGTATATAAGAAACGATTAACCGAAAACTGCAAGGTCATTCATTAACATAGCCCAAACAAAGTCAACATTTTAATTTTTCAGACATGCAATATCGGTTTTTGGTAGACCGTTTCTTACACCGGTAAGTAACATATGAAATCACCTTCCGTATAAAGGGTGTTTGCGCCGAAGTCCTGTATAGGAGTGGGTGTTATAGGACGATCCGCTAGCGCCCTTGCTTCGTCCCCGTCGCCTTCCTCATCACTATCTACTATAATCTCCTCTTCTTCACATTCTTCTATCTGTGAAAAGAAAAAATCTCAACCCACATTTCAGTAAACATAAGTCTAATAAAGCATTGTCGCGTCAAAGCGATCAATAACCATTCTTACTTGTGAGGTAGGTACGTAAGTCACAATTATATAATAAAGGTATTGGTCGCTGATTCTTGTAAATACAAGTGGTAATCTTGTTTAGTATGGTTGAGTCCTAGGTGTCTAATTAAAAGATTGCTTGTTTAGTTATATCGATATTTTATACTATTATTCTAGAAAAGAGTGA
This sequence comes from Athrips mouffetella, assembly GCA_947532105.1. NCBI lineage: Eukaryota > Metazoa > Arthropoda > Insecta > Lepidoptera > Gelechiidae > Athrips > Athrips mouffetella. Next base: position 22,380,925 of record OX383960.1, on the reverse strand, counting down.
GGGAGGAGCGATACGTTCAAAGAGCCTGTGGGCTCGTCGATGAGGGTTGATTGACAGGACGACATCCGGTTCATAGTTCATAGTTTATTATTCCTTAACAATATACATTGTGTTGGACATACATCTTAGCATCAATACGATTTGTCAATATAGAGAATTTACAATAATACATGAAAAAAAATACAAAAATTGAGCTTTAAATTATAAAAAAAAAAAAAATATATATATATATATATAATGTCATTACATTATAAATAATTGTAGAGAATCTACTAATTGACGAATTCATCAACGGAATAAAAACATTTTTCCAACAAGAAACTCTTCAGGGTAATTTTAAACGTTTTAAAATCGCTAATACTTTTCATGTCAGTTGGAAGAGCATTAAACATCTTGACCACTTGATAACGCACACAGTGTCCCGCTATGCGCAGTTTAGGTTGGATAAAGGTTGGCAAGTCCTTTCTTCGTGTCAACAGTCGTTTGTTACGATCCTCCTTGGTTTCGTAGCGGTCCAAGTGCTTCAAGAGGTCCGTCAACAGTACAAAAATGTAGAGGCAGGGCGCCGTTAGTATCTGCATATTTTTAAAATGTTCTCTACATGATTGCCATTGAGGAATTCTAATCATTGTCCTGATTGCGCGCTTTTGTATTACGAATGCCTGGCTTATATTGTATTAAACCCGTTCCCCCAAAATTTTATAGTGTGTCTTGACTCGACAAGTGCGTAATACACTGTTTTTAAGTGCTCTTGCGAAATTTCCTCTGGCCGCATATGTACTAGTGGCCGCATAGGTACTAGTGGGATAATGTAGCAAGCGCAGACCTGCGGACGACTGGCGAATCATCGCACGAGACCAAACCAGTGGCGGATTCTGATGTCGGAGGCCAAGAATCAGTTAGGTTCGTTGCGCCAGAGGAGTAAGTAAGTATAAATGTAAATATTACTAATATGTGTGCCAAACAGGACATTTGCAGGCTTTAATCATGTAATTCTTTATCATAAGTATATCTTTTATGAAATCGTTGATACAGTCCTATTTCAAAATCTCGTTAGCTATCGTGTCTGAAAAACTCACTACTCACCCACGTGAAACGTCCACTGCAGGACAGGGGGTTCCCTCTAGGACTCCAGCAAAAACGCGTGGTACTTAGGAGGGGATCTACCATAGTCACCACGCATATAAGCGTTGCGGCTGGCGACCGCTGTTGTTGGTGACCGCAGTATGTATGATGGTACGATACACAGAAATATGTTGCTACCCATCCTCCGATTTATAAGCCCTTAGTCGCCTCTTACGAAACCCACGGGTAGAGATTGGGTTGGTACTATTCTGTGCCAGCACCACACGGCACCCGTCTGTAGACAGAGATACCTACATCTTTTAAAGCCTTGACATGACCTAAGAACCCAACCTAAGGAATGTCACTTTGGCTTGCGCTCAAGCGGATTTGTCTCGACGGGCCACACCAATAAACTGCCTATATGTGCCGTCCTTGTCAAAATAGTGAGGTCAAAAGCAAAGCCCATCGACATTTATAAAAAATATATACCTGCCAGTGAAAAAACGCCCTTGAACGCTCTAAGAATCTAGATGTAAATCCACTAGCATCAGCAGATTTGACCTCTGCAAAAGTTTCTTAACTTTTGTGAACCTAAGGACAGAGAGATTTGACCTGGGGTGATGTTAAATTTTAAGATTACAATAAAAAACTCTACCTGGATTTCCTGTACATCGAAACTCTGCTGTTTCTTTCTAAACTCTTGCAGTGCAGAGGAAGCAGGTCGATCGGTCGCGTTGATAATCGGCTTGAACGTGCTCGGAGTAGGGGTCCCTTGGCTTGGACCGCCATCAATAACGTTGTAGCCCAGCTCTAGGTTCAAGGGTAAGTTTGGGTTGGCTGAAGATCTTCGTCTGCGGAGCTGGCATTCTGGTTCTTCTGCCATTGTTGATGTTCTTTCTGGAAGACGTAAACATAAGGTGAGCTGTGAGACCGTGATGAGAAAACCGCAGTATAGAGTTCCGTAGGTTTTTACGTTTTTTTTTTATCGCAAATTAGGTTATGATAATGTATTTCATAACAAACTTGTTACCTCCTAATGCTCAGCGAGGGCCTAGCGCCTGATTGCTAGTGCTATTTTTATATTTACAGTTTTTTGGCTATGGCGCATCAACCTGTGAAGCATACTTAGCTGTGATAGTTTTCCTTTTAATTTCATCATATACTATACCACTGTCATGTAGTACTATGTAGTACTATTATTAATTCTGTGCCACTGTGAATTTTTTACATTTCCAATAATAACTGTTTAACTTCGACTTTATTTTATTTACTTCGACTTTATTAACAAAAATATATTAGCAGTAATATTGGTCGATTTTGTATGTTTGGTTGTAATTTGTTTTTACGATCTCAGTGTTTGTACTGTTTGTCCCATAATAAGTTATATATTGTGATCATGAAAAAAGAAAGTGTTTTTATCCGAAAAAAATGTTTCACCCTCCCATCCATACAAAATTAGTCGAACACGTGACCGCTTTTCTATGGAGACTATTTTTTTGTTCAAGATTTTATTATGCCACTTTGTCGGCGTGACCAAATTACAGCTTTCTAATACTAAGGGTCACTGAGCTAAGCCGCGGACAGACAGACCGACAGACTTATGGACATGACGAAACTATAAGGGTTCCTTGTTGACTACGGAACCCTGATAAAAAGGAAAGCAATTTCATATTATTGGAACCAGTGATTCTATGCTAGCGCTCTTCTAGAAAATTCAGGACAATAAGTCTTAGTCTTTTGAAATTTAATTTGTTTAACAGTGCCCTTGACCCGAAACAATCTGACATTTACCTACTTATACAAAAGGCAATATCTGATCAAAATTAATACTTACCTCTTCAAGGTAGATAATATAAAGCAGCACTTTTAGTATAATCAAATGAGGTGGCACCTATTTGAGTGACACAGTAAGTTTTTCACCTGTTTGAAAGGACACCTTGGCGGGTAGTAGTGCGTGGGCCTCTAAGTAGACTGGCCACCGCGCTGCAAAGGGAAGCCATATGACAATAAGCTCCTGGGTTTTGTTTCAGGGGTTACAAACAACTCATTTTTTTAACTTTGTTTATTTAGTTGTAATCAGCAACACTGATTATAATCACAGGGCCACATAAGGAAAATGCTATCGTTGGCGCCAAGGCGTTTCTGGATTCACAATAAATTTTCAGTTTTCTTTTCTATAAGGTCCTAATAAAATAATGAACATAATTTATTATGTTACTCAGACCATGAAACTGAACAACTTTCCCCATGGAACATAGGTCGCAAATCGAAATATGGAAATCAATTATTACCACCCATAGAAAGTTTAGTTATGGCTGGCACCATGATCCGCGGTTGTAGGTGACCGCAGTATAGAAGGATGCTGCTGCCCATCCTCCAGTTTATAACCGTTAGTCGCCTCTTACGACACCCACGGGTATGTATGGGAGGTATGGGATGGTACTATTCTTTGCCGGCACCACACGGGACTGTCATAAAACTTATGAAAACAAAAATAATGTTCCACTTCCCACAGAAACTATTGCATTGTGTAACATTTTGTATGGGAAGTTTTTTGAGCTACCTATTTCGTCGTATGTTCTTTGGGGAAATTTATTCAGTTTCATGTTCTTCAATAAACAGATTCAGTTTATATCTATATGTCTTGGGTTTATGATGAAATCAGGCTTTTGATAAAAAAAAAACCGGAAGAAGACAAAATTATTACTTTGATTTATCATAAACCTTAACAAATCCAGGCTTTTGATAAATAATCTAAACTCGCCTAGGCATATGATAAAATCGATGTGCAAACATAAAGGAACTGATTAGCAAATCGTGATTAAGGTTCATTTCGCTTCCGAGCAATCGCCGAACGGCTTGCCGTCTTTTGCTTGAATTTAGCGTAGAATCTTTTGATCTAAAATGCAAGCGACCTTAACCTTGCAAAATCCAAACTTTATGAGATTATGACTTTTTTATTTATAAAATTTTTACGTGCAAATCTTTTTATTTCGTATTCAAGGCCCACGGCCATTCTAGTTAATCTGCCCATGCAACAAAATAATTTTCCGCAAGAAATTTTAAGCTATCGTAGTATCTAAGTTGAACTGTAATTTCGTAAGAGTTTCTCCGAAAAAGTTGTTCAATTTTATGTGCATATTTACACCATTTTAAGTGGTTACAATAAAACGATTGTCTTCGAGCAACTTTCCCGAAGAAAAAATATTTTTATTCTAAAGATTTTGTTCGCCTGATCACGTGAAAACTTTACTATCGAGTTGAAAAAAATCTATGAGGTATAAAAAAAATTCTTCGGGAAAGTTGCTTGTTAACATAAGTAGAATCGCTGCGAGCTTCGGGAGCAAAACCAATGCAGTTTCACGCTGTATAGGAAATATGAATGAACAGTAGGTACCTATTCTAGGTCGTATTACTTTTTCCTGCTGGTTTAATACCACTGCCACTTGTGAGGATTCTTTGCTTCAATGCTAATTTTTGACGTATATTGAGAAGTCGGAACATCGTATAAGTCCATTTTAAATGACTATTTATTATTTGAACATGTTGTACTAAAAAAATTGTAGAGGTTGATCTAATAAATGTTCGTCTAAAAAGTCATAAAGGTAACTCTTTACAGTCAACAAAACTACATTTTAAAGGACAATTAGAGCAAATTAGAGCAATTAGTACGCACGGTAGCAAGCACATAGAAACAAAACCAGTATATGTTGACCCAGCGCTACGCTAGAAACGCTTGAAACCAGAGACCCGCTCAAGGTCAAAGTGTTTCTAACGACGAGCGGCCGTGTGTACATATTATTAGGTGAGGTGACGGGCAAAGAATAGTACAGTCAACGACAGGTCAAGCTTGACACACGCAGTACGACTCTAGCCCATACGTCTATTGCAATAAGAACGGTACAAAGTCCAATGTGTCAAGCTTGATGTGCTCTTGATCAACCCACCTCTACTCGTGGGTTTTGTAAAAAACTACTAAAGGTGTATGAAGTAAGGTAAGTTCGCCCAATAAGGACCACGTTTTTTCAAATCCTTATTAAATCTGATTTAAGAAGTATGTCAATTTTAAAAACATCTAAAATACACTAATTGCTCATATTTGAACTAAACACATTGAACAAAAATCGTGTATCAACAGTCAATAAACCACAAAATTGATTTAAAAAAATCTCGTCAATGGACCTTATAAGAATAGGTGATCTCAATAAGGGCCATTTTTAATTTTTTTAACAAAAAAATACGTGATGGTCCTTATAAAGACTATAGAAACTTAAATACAGAAAAATATGCTTGATTAAATTATTTTAATAAAACACCATTTGGATTCGTGATGCTGTTTACTGATTAAAATATTTTTTTGCGCAAAAAGCTACAAATTTAGGACATTTTTCAATCATAGCCCTTGGGCCTTATTAGGATTATAAGAACCACGTTTATGGCAGTGGGCCTTATTTGGACTACAAAAAATTACATTATAAAAAAGTATCATGGACCTAGGAAACTCTGTAAGTAAATTAAGTAAGTAGTGATAGCAGTACATTATAGTAACTGTAAGTAGTATGTGAGTAAATCAGTTGAATTCGAGTTCATCGAATTACGGCAATAAGTCTTTTACAGTTTTATGGGTAGATCTACAAAGTAAGGAATTTTTTGCGGCTCAGCCAAATTATACAAAAAAAAATGTTTCAAAGTAATTTATTTGTATGGAATACTGTTATTTTAAGCTGTTTCTAGTTGGTCACTGAAAATAATTAATAATAAAAATTATTTACACAACGAAATCTGTGTTCAAAGTGTCAAATTCTCAGGATCCTGTTCTGTCCCTCGGACAAATTCTAGTAAAAAGTGTCGTGATTTATTTAATTTTCTGTATCAGGGTCATATGATACCCAAATTAATGAGTTAACTATTTCTTCTTGCTAGATAGAATAATGATTATCTTATTTTCCCAAAAATATATTTAAAAAATCTTGTCAACATTTTGTCCCCACGATTTCATATCAGGATCCTGGTCGGTGTAAAATAAGCAAATACCAGCTAGGCTTTTTGGCGTGCGATGTTGCCGTTCAGCTGAGTCGATCAGACGTACGAAAGAGACAAAGAATATCCTCTAGCTATTCGCACCTAGCGCGTTGTTTAGTCAGCCCGGCGCGGTCAGCAAGGGAAGTGGTGTCGTAATCAGTGGAGTTCCCAGAATCCTGGTAATATATTTTTTTACTTAATAAATAAATAATATGAGTAATTATGGCGTTTTGATATGTAAGTTGCTGACGCAAAGGCATAGTTTTGCTTAATTTTGGTTTAATGTTATAAATTGATCTGTTTTTTTGAATATTAGACAGAAATTATCAGGATCCTGGTCTCAGGTTCCTGTCAAATTGAAACCCAGGATACTGAGAACCATCCAGGATCCTGATAAGTTCATACTAAAACATTGTTTCTGCGTAAGATAATTTACAACTTTGTACCTATAAAAATTAAACTACGTATAAAATAATATAAGAAATCATTTGAGTAGCTGTCGTAATTAAATATCTACAGATAATTAGCATTGGTACTGGTCTACTTTTAGTATTCACGTTATCTTTTAGAAACTTCGGCATAAAGCATAAAACATTAATTTTACCGATCTTAGCAGTTCCTAGTACTATTTTGATTATAGTTATTTACACTACAACTAAACTTATGCCATGCTATATAAATCTTTTATAGTCAAATAACATTGATTGTACACATATTAGTGTAAAATTAAGTTGGTTGCATTGCACTATATTTTGAACACTAAATATTTTATTTTGTTGTACAGAAAAATGGCGAAACCAAAGAAAAAACTGACAAAAGAAGAAATATTAGAGAAAAAAAGGATAGCTGAGAAATTAAGGTATGAAAAAATTAAAAATGATCCTCAGAAATTAGCAGCTGAAAAAGAAAAAAGAAAGCAAAAATATAAAAAAATTGAGTCCCGTGTGGTGCCGGCAAAGAATAGTACCAACCCATACATACCCGTGGGTGTCGTAAGAGGCGACTAAGGGTTAACTGGAGGATGGGCAGCAGCATTCTCCTTTGTATCTTACATCTTACTTACTGCGGTCACCTACAACCGCGGTCCATGGTGCCAGCCGTAACGCTATCAAGCGAGGTGACTATGGTACTTCCCCTCCACATTTTCCCAGCAAAAGTTGGAATTCTGGAGGGAGTTCCCTGTCCTGTAGTAGACGTTTCATGGGATGTTATGATTATGATGACTATTATAATAGTAGATTTAAGTGTCTTTAAGCCTCAGACTTCATATGTTCATGTTGTTAACTATCTTTAAGAAGTTCTTACTTTATTAAACTTAGAATTATAATACATAATGCTCAATGATCATTTGATGTCTCGAGTTACTGTTTAAGACTGTTTGAGTATAGAATTAGTATCTAAGCCAAGCATAAAGCTATTTTTTGTTATTATTAAAGGTACTGGTACTATTAAAACTTATTTTAATAATACAAATTCTAAAATTCATGTAATACATGATAAATAAACGTTGATCTCTATAGATTTTTGTTGTTTTTCTCAGTTTCCTGGTGACCTTCTCAGTTTCCTGTGGCTTGATTTCCTTAAAATGGCCATAAATCGAAAACTATTAAATATTTTGACTGTTCCGCTCCAGATGCGCTAAAAGACGTTGTACTCTTGTTATTAAACTGAATTCCGCAACCAGAATGTTTTAAAAAATGTTGGCCGATATCAAACTCCATTTCGTCCATAGTTTGTAGATCTACCCTTATACACTCATTAAGGTCCGGTCCTTATTTGGAGGCAAGGAACTTCTTAGGCATCTTGAAGATAACAAATCACAATCGACAAAAAAAAAACAGTATTTTCGATAGCTCATCTTCAGAATCTACGCCTTAATGTTAATTGTTTCGTTTACATTTCTTAATTGCGTGTAAAAACATAAAGAAACACTTGAAATAGACAAAATAACACCAACCAATTATCGTAATTGACCGACACCTCGTTACACGCACAGAGTTTACAGGAACACTCACGATATAGCGCTTTAAAATGCAATGGATGCCAGTGCGCTTTGATAAGTGCTCAATAAGGAGCGCCAGCACTAGATTTGAATTCTATTTAGATTGGGAACAGGATTTTTGAAAGACTGGCCCTTATTAGGAACCGGTCCTTAATAGGCGAACTTATCTTATGGGCAGCAAAGCAACGTCCTGCGTATCGTAACTTCTTATATTCTGCAGTCACCAATAACCACGGTCCAGTTTACTCTTATTTTTTAAAGAGAATAAAAAGTATTTTTGACACGTGTTCATATTTAAACTAGTTTAAGCCTTAGGATTTGAATTATGAGTAAGTGAGGACAGTCCAAATAATGTTACTAATGTAGCTTGGAATGACAGCATTGTGAGAGCAGGACGGAGCGATGCGTAAGATATTGAAGCGACAGTGACACGTATAGTTCCATCCTGTTCTCACGCGTTGCTCTGTCCTGTTTTCATTCTAATCAAGCTATACAGGGTGTAAGGGACGGTGTACCGAAAACTGAAAGGGCGTGCTCAGTCAACGAAACTGAACAACTTTCCCAAAGAAACATTTCTGGGAAATGAAAAAAAAAATTGACCTCGATACAAAATTTTTGACCAGAGTGAGCAATTTGTATGGAGAGGTAAATTTTTTTTTCATTTCCCAGAAATGTTTATTTGGGAAAGTTGTTCAGTTTCGTTGCCTGAGCACGCCCTTTCAGTTTTCGGTACACCGTCCCTTACACCCTGTATTTAATTTAGACTGTAGGTAAAATAATGGTTTCTGTTGACTGCACAGTTGTCTAAGTTAAATAAAACTCTAGCTAGCACCAGATTTACATACGTGTCCGCCTAGAGTTGACTCAATAATTTCCATTTTCCATAATGGGTATGACCTGAATGGTTAAAGGCCAATGTAGAACTAGTATTAATTCTAGTTCTAAACGTCATGTCACTGCTTACTCGTTTATGTCGCAGGCAAATTGCATAATTCGCCGCTTTACATATGTCATATGTCTAGACATTTTTCAAAATGGCAAGAAATAGTGAAATTGGCCACTGGCGTTTCGCTTCTAGGCTGACGTACCTAAAATGCATCAGTGATCTAAATCCAAATTATACGATTTGCCTGCGACAAATATACCATCTAAGTGCACGGCAGTGCGCAGGCCAAGTTCCCGCAACAGGCCACGCGCATGCCGTGCACTATTTACACGAACCGTTTCGACCCACTTTTGAACCCCCTGTAGCTCAGTGCCTATTGCAAGTACAGAGATAAAAATGTACCTACATAATCATATACTAATACTGAAGCAATCTGCCAAATTTCATAGATATAGCTACAGTAGATCCTGAAATATGACCCTGTGAAAACAGCTAATTTTGGCACTTAATGACTGACTGACTCACTGACCGGTAATCAAAACCTCCAGGCCACTTCCAATTGTCCTAGCGTTATGAAATTTAGCATTTAGGTAGTCGTTAGGATAAAAGTAATGTAAAAATTAAAAAAATTAGAAATTGGTCAAGTGCGAGTTGGGTTTTAGTCAAAATTATGTATAAAATGTTGGTAATACTTCTCTAAGACCTGAAAATCTGAAATTTGGCATGGGGATAGTCGTTAGCATTAAAAAGAGTATAGCAAAATTTGAAAATTGGATTTGGTCAAGTGCGGGTCAGGATATAGTCATTACTATGCATAAAATTGTTGGTCATACTTCTGTGAGACCTACAAATCTGAAATTTGGCATCGGGGTAGTCGTTAGCATTAAAGTAAAGGAAAAATTTGGAAAATGGAAAATGGTCAAGTGCGAGTCAGACTAAAATTAATGAATGATGAACCGTTGACGTGAATAAGGCGGCGGATAGTGGCTGGATGCGGAAGGCGGAGGACTGGATGTGGTGACGAGTCTTGGGAATGGCAAATGTTTACTAGTGGATCAGGCTGCTGATGAAGACGATTATGATCGATATTAAAGTGCATCTAAACTTGGCATTGGATCGGATTTCAACCCTTTTCTAAGCAAACAATCAGCCGATAGGAACTTGGCCCCCTTTTTAACAGTTATGTTTTTGGTGGGATAGCTAGTTTTACCCGCGCGTCTTCGCTCGCGTTATGTAGTCTTTCTGTCTCCTACAGGAACCATGCATTTTCCGGGATAAATTGTAGCCTATGTGTTAGTCCAGTGTTTGATCTGTCCACTTCCCAAATTGCATCGAAATCGGTTCAGCCGTTTAGGCGTGATAGTGGAACAAACAAACAAACAAACATCCATACTTTCGCATTTATTATACTGGACAGATTAAGGTCCAAGCAAAGGCAAGAACGTACAAAAAAATTTATCGGTACTTTTTACCATCACCCAGAAAAATAAACAGGGGCTTACGTGCTTGCTGATAAGCTCTAATCATCATCGTCATCATACAATCCCATGAAACATCCACTGCAGGACATCCAGGTCCCTCCAGAATTCCAGCTTTTGAAGTACATAGTCACCACGCTTGTTAGCGTTACGGCTGGCACCATGGATCGCGGTTGTTGGTAATCGCAGCATGTAAGATGGTACGATACACAGAAGGATGCTGCTGCCCGTCCTCCGGTTCATAAGTCGCGTCTTCGACACCCACGGGTAAGATTAGTACCGAGATCGGTTGGACACTCAACAGCACATCAGTTGAAACACTTTTGGACTTTATGCTATGGTAATAAAGTCGAAAAAGTTTCTACTTACGTGCGGGGTCCGTACTATTCTTTACCACCATTATAGACCTTGCTGGATGTTTTTTGATTGTAAACAATATTACTATGCAGATTTCCGTAACGACTTTTATGGGTCAAAGATAATTGACTAGAAGTTAGAATACCGGACGTTATTGAGATCTAGATACGGCACTTTAAGGAACTTAGTTCCTCATGTCACACCTTTACTAGATTTCCTTCATGTTCCGTATAAAAAGGATTACTTGCAGTACAAAGTATTCAATTCAGAGGAACTTACTCATAAATCTGTGTACTATTCTGTTGTGAATATAAAAACTATTACTTAAAATGAAGGCTGCTTTATTTCTGTGCATGGTTGTTGCTGCCGCTGCTCACGTGAGTAAATAATAAAATTTTACTTAAATATTTTGTTTGATAAAATTAAGTAATACATGGTGTAAGGCAAGGTTCACCGAAAACTGAAAGGGCGTGCTCCATGCGTGCTCAGTCAATGAAACTGAACAACTTTCCCAAAGAATAATTTTTGGGAAAAAAAAATACTTTTCTACATAAACTGTTCGATCAGAGTGGGCAAATTGCATGGAGAGGTCAAATTTTTTTTTCATTTCCCAAAAATGTTTCTTTGGGAAATTGTTCAGTTTCGTTGACTGAGCACACCCTTTCAGTTTTCGGTACACCTTCCCTTACAAATTAAATGAATTCGTGTAAAAAGGGCTTATTCTGGAGGTGAAATGAAAGATCTTTTATTCAACGACTTTTGGGAATTCATGAAAAAAAATTTACTAGTCATATGCTCAGTTTACAGTCAGAAAAGTCCTAGAACAAAAGTCGTTGCATTTAACCCCAGAATAAGCCCTTAAACGTTTTAACACGAATTTATTAAGGTGCTACTGAAATAGTAAACATAATGTTAGCATGTTACTCATCATCATCATCATCATATCGTGTGGGTTGCAAGGTCGATGACCGACCTCACAAACCCTGGTGTCAGAGTGGTTGAGCCGCCAAAGGCCTCTGACATGGCTCATTAACGACTACATCCGTAGATAGTAGTCGGGACCAACGGCTTAACGTGCCTTCCGAAGCACGGAATCATCTAACTTTTCGGACAATCAGGTGATTCATCCTGCAATGTCCTAACCAAACTGGGAAGGTCGCACAAAGGGATTTTTGTTTGACAGTGTCCCCACCGGGAATCGAACCCAGAACCTCCGGATCGAGAGCCGAGCCCCTAACCACTAGACCACAGAGGCTGTTAGAGCATGTTACTTAGACCATGGCACTGAACAACTTTTCACCAGGAACATACAGCTCGAAATACGAAAATATAATTTCAACTGCCCATAGAGACTGCGTCAGCTGATAACGCATTTTGTATGGGAGGTCAAACATTTTTTTTTTAATTTCATTAAGTTTCTTGGAAAAAGTTGTTCAGTTTCATGGACAGAGTAACACGCTGAAATTATGTTCACTATTTCATGATAGTGTATAATCCTAAAAATAGAATTAGGGAAATCCATGGTAAATGTTCACAAAATTTGTAGCTGCTGCGTTATAGCGGACTTTTTTCAAAGTTACCATGAAATTACCATTTACAAATTGAAGTAGCCAACCACTAACTCTTGTGAAAATCAATTCCAGAATGTCGAACTCTCCCAGCAACAAAAGAATATGATCCGCACTTATACCGCCGAGTGCGTCAAAGAAACTGGCGTCAAACCGGAAGTTTTAGCCGAAGCTAAGAAGGGCCGTTTTGCCGATGATGAAGCTTTAAAGAAATTCACTTTATGCTTCTTCAAGAAGTCTGGAATTCTTACCAATGATGCTAAGTTAAACACTGACGCTGCTCTTGCGAAGCTACCTTCTGGCGTTGACAAGAAAGCTGTAGCGAAGGTTTTGGAAGAGTGCAAGAAGAAAACTGGCAAAACTCAAGCTGACACGGCATTTGAGATCTTCAAGTGCTACCAGAAGGCTACTCCTACCCATGTCCTATTTTAGAAAGTCCTAGAAACAAACGAATTGATCTACTTAGTTGATTCAATAATTGCGCGTCGTAGTCGTTAATATTAAGATTAACTTATTTTAATTTATTAGGGTAAATAAATATTTAAGTACTTGAGTAAGTACTTTTCATATGTACTTAGTAAATTATTATTAAAATAAGTTTAGCAACAGAGTTATCTATACGTAAGTACTTAGTTATTGTATGTTATTTTGTGGTTATCGTGGTTGTATATTTTATTGTTTCGTATTTGTATTTATTAGAAAACAAATAATTTACTGCGTTGAAAATATAATTACATTTGTTGTTCTTGAGTCTTGTGGTTTGTTCCGATACTCCTTCTAATTATAATTCGTTACAAAGATTTCACCTGTAAAAGATTTCTTTACACTTGCATTGCAATTACAATTATGACAAAATGCATTACACTTCTGATTTCGTTATACCTCATTGATATAAAAATTGAAATCGACATAAGAGGCTAAGTGAACCCTACAAGCTCCTACAAGAATTATCCTCGTTTCCGTAAGCGTAACTTACGTATAGCTCTTTAATGTCATTAGGTCAATGTTTTAAACTACTGAGGTTAAAATAATCACTTCAGTATGTTTTAAACAGGTGCCAGAGTTATCCTCAACAAGACTATGAAGTGGTATAAAAGTTGAAGGTGATCGCGATTTGCTCATTCAGGTACACAAAGTTGTATAAGAAACACTTTGTCACAACAGCTCTATCGAAATTGAATATTTATTGACTTACGAAAAGTTTTATACGATATGTTTAAGTTTGTGGTTTTTTGTGCTTTAGTGACGTTAGGGAGTGTCATAGCGAAATCACAGGTGAGTTTATGATGGTTTATGAAGGGTTTCAGTAACAGGGGCTTTTGGAGAATGGTTGCAACAAGTTTAGTTCTACGACTTTCGGAAATTGGCAAAAAGAAATATTCAACTTTATAAACAGTCGCCCCCCAAATCAGTTTATAAAAGGTGTTACAGGAATTTATTATTCTAGATTAAAATTTTTAGTCAATTCAGAATTTTAATTCCAGGTAACGGCTTGACCAAATTTTTGTCCTAATTATTCAAATTTGACTAATTCAATAATGTCCAATTTTTATAGTCATTGAATTAATTAAATAAAACTGACTTTCTTTTTCATGTGAAATTAATTCTTACAGAACGTACAATTAGCCCCGGAAAAAGTGACCAAGATAGTACAAGACGCACTGCAGTGCGCGAGCGAAGTCGGAGTAGACCCTGGCCTACTTAAGCAGATCAGAGAAAAAAAATATTCCGATGACCCGAACGTTAAGAAATTCCTTTTCTGCGCCTTCAAGAAAACAGGAATATCTTCTAAGAAAGGAGTTATTAAAATTGATAAGTTTTTAGAAATCTATCCTGATAAGGTCGACAAAGAAGCTCTGAAAAAAGTGATGGAAAGCTGTCAACAAGAAGAAGGAGAGCCAATGGATAGGGTGTACAACTTCTTCAAATGTTACCAAGAAAAGACACCAGTGCATATTACTTTGGCGTAACCATTTTTCATTTAAGTCATACAAACTGTTAACCCTTTTACCGTTTTTTTAAGATTTTGTGATCTTTTTTCTTCGGTATTTAATACCTAGTTTAAATAAAGGGTTATCTGCATTATTTATTAGCTGTATTTGTTTTTGGCAAATATTTTACTCGGTTGGAAACTATTGAAAACTTAAAAAATATTTTTTTTAATTTATTCTGAAAGAAATATCTAACCACTAAATTGTGGGAAATGTATTTGTGGTTTTTTTTAGTGATTGGATACGCTGTCGACTGCGTCTTGTCCTTGAAATTAGAAAACTACCTGATGTGATTAAGGTATAAACAAACAAAAAAATACTTCCTGTTATTTTATTAAAATATTACAAATAAAATTTACTAAACTTATATTTTTATTCTCAGATATCTTATGAATATTTACATTACTGTCTCATCTTTGAGACTTTTCAAAGAGTAGTTTCTATGACTTCGGGTTCTGTTGAAATGTAACTATTCACATCAGAATAGTCACTCGAAGTTATCGAGCTTACACTTTCGTTATCAATTTCAACTTCATCACCATATAATTTAGCCTCATTAACACTTGCGATTTCTACTTCATCGTCAACGAAATCATTGTTTATAGTTATATTTCTGACACCGTAAGTGGTTTGTGTTGAATCAATTTCTTCACTACTGCTATCAGAATTATCTCTTTCGTCACTATTATTATTTTCTAAATCTGATAAAGAACCACCGATCATTTCGTTCCTTATGTTGAAATAGCGATTTCTATCTTCGGTTCTGTAATACTTGAAGCAAAACTGTTTCTTAACTAAGTTGAAGTCATCGTCTAAAGGTACCCAGTAGGTTCTGATGTATCCAGCGCCTTTTACGAAGGTTTCTCCTCTATAAGTGGTTAGAACGCCGCATTCATCCAATATTTTTGCTGTGTTCTCGGTTACCTGTCCGGAAAAACACTGATTTGAAACTGACGTCAGTTCAATTACGTGACTTCACAAACAATGATGGAGCGACAAGATAAGCGCCACGCGCTCTTTTGAATATGTTTGATAATAGGTACATTCATGTGAGAATACTCTAAGAACGTCACTTACTTGTATTTTACCAGTTTCTCCTGTAGACGACATTCTTGAAGCCATATTTACAGCATGTCCCCAAATATCATACAAAGGTTTCAGTGAACCCACTACGCCTGCAGCTACTTCTCCATGTGATATACCTGTATGAGAATTAAAATTGCATGTGTAAAATGATCTATTTTATTCTGATGACAATATTTTATTACTTTTAAAAATGTCGTTACCCTTACCGACTCTTAAATTCAGCCCTTCGAAGCTTTGGAACGATCCTTTATTGAAGTTTTGCAGTTGCATCATCATGGCAGCGGCAAACTCTACCATGGTCAGCACTATGGCTTTGTTGTAAGGAGTGTTCTGTCTTCTATCTGTTACCGCACTGGAGTAAGAACCGGAGTCAAAAGATTCTCGCCTGTTCGGGTCAAGCCCACAAGCAGCCATGTAAGTCCAACCGGCCATCTTTATTTTCTCTATTCTATACGTCGAGGAACCTGTTAAAAGCAGCTGAAATTGCATGTAATTTATTTGCATTGTCATACAGGGTGGAAACTTTCAGCGGGGCAGTAAGGGTAAGTACATTATCCGTTACGGATACACAAAAATAATCTTAGGTGACTATAATATTTTTTTTTGCAATTTTTGACGTTTAGTTTTTACATTTAGCCCAGTTTGGAGGAGTTGGACCCACAGAAGTTTTTGATCAGTATTAGAAACAGGATCGATAAAGATAAAAAAACAATTTGAGTGGAATTTTCGTTCAAAATGTATGGGAAAAGTTTTAAGCAATTTCAGATTTTTTAGTACTCCTATCCGGGTAGTTCCCATAAAAGTTTTTGATCTGTATTTAGAAACGAATCAAATCAATTTTTTTTTTGTAAAATAGTAATTTGCTTGTTACCTTTACATTTTTTTTTTGAAATCTGTGATAGGGGATAAAAAATTATGGATAAGACCATTAATTTCTTGTAACTGTAACGGTTAAGGTACTTCACCTTACTGCCCCTCTGAAAGTTTTCAGCATGTATATGAAGAAGACTGTAGATTAATAAAATTCATTATTCATTTTACTCACTCTATCAAAGTCTGAAATAACTTCATCCAATATGCTTAAGAGAAACTTGTCACTCAAGTCACTGTCTTCCTCTTCTCCCAGTTTATAATTAGTCAACGAAGCAAACATTACTGCTACGTTGTCGTATTTTTCGTAATATAATTCGTCTATTGATCTGTTTAGATCTAAATATATTTGAACTGAAATATAATTTGCTTTTATCTATACCAGTAAATGGAAAATTACTTTAGTGAAATGTGGAAATTGACTATAATATTATCATATCATCAGAGGTGTTGAGCCGCCCCATGCTCTGACATGGCTCATTAACAACTACTTCCCTAGATAGTATTCAGGACCAACAGCTTAACATACCTTTTAAAGCACAGACTGATTTAACTTTTCTGACAATCAGGTGATTCATCCTGCAATGCCCTAACCTATCTGGGATTTCTAGAGTTAAATACTCACCAACGTGTGCCGGTAAAATATTTTCCAATAGCGTGTTGTTTACTCTCAGCATTGTTTCTGCTTCAGTCTGCTCTGCACTGAGCTGTATCTGCCATAAATGATCTAATCTATTCCTATACTCTGTAGTCCTATCAATCCAATACAATGTTATTGTTATAAAGACCACAGATAGGGTATGTGATACTCTCGGATCCAAGCCAACGTTCCAAGTTGTGTCCTCTTTGAAAAGTCCAGTTTTTATTTCCCACACAACCCAAAGATAAAATATTGTCATTCCTCCTGCGACTATCCATTTGAATATGAAGAACACTCGACTGAAGAGGAAGTTTAGTAGTAATGCCAGTCCCCAACTTTGTGTTACGTGCTAAAAAATAAGCTTTACATTAGACTTCTATACTTACAAAAAAATTAATAAAAATTAAATAAAAATGATTCGATTACCCAAGAAGAAACGCAGTTTGACAAAACGGTATCAGAGTACTCCACTGAAACCTCCGTGCAAGCTATTACATTCGCTATAGAAGTTGCTGCTAGTCCTATACTGATGAGGAGGTATATCATAGTCCTTATTTTTGCAGATTTGGTTATAGCAGCAGAAACATCATAGACTCTTCGTAAGATTTCATTCCGTGGTTCATCGATGCCTTTATATTTTGTCCATAAAAATTGAAACCACGTGAGGGGTTGCACAATGATGAGGGACACTAAAATAAAAACAGTGATGACCCAGGTCCACCACTCAAAGCCTTTTAAACTGAAAAAAAGGTATGTTATGTTACTGACAATAATATTTAGAATACTACCTATACGGTAGTATAACTTTATATCTATTCTGTGATACTACTACCGAATTTACCGCCTTCGTTCAGATGGGTAAGGGTACAGGCAATACATGAAGTACGAGTATGTATTTTACCTCACGTTTAACCTACACCGACTAGGTAAAGTATAAAATAATAGACACATAGAACACCTCAGCAAATTGAAGCGAGGAGATGAGAGGTGCTCCGTACCTTTGTTAAAGTCGCCGCTAAAAAAACATACCAAACTTGTAGTGAACTAAAAAAAATAGGGCTCCTATCACTTGCAAGGTCAAGTGGAAATACGACTGGTTATAGCGATTAGCTAGGCAATGCATCTGTTGCCTTGCTCATCACTACTGACCGCATCAATTGGGCAGGTTGGGTGTATGCTGTGAGGCAGGTGGCGCAACACAATACAGTGCTCCTCCAGTTTTCCTCGTAAGAAAGCGAGAGGAAAAATGTGTTCTGCCCTACGCTCTGTGGTGCTGCGCTGCCTGTGGCTTATAGTACTGTAGCCCGTGGACATTTAAATTACGAAAAAGGTTACCGTTTGTCTTTGTGAAATTGTTATAGATTTCGCCATTTCACATACTAAAAGCAAAGTCTTAAAGATCGTAATCCGCCGTAACCATATACATATAGTGACCAAACTATAATTCCATATATGTTAGTTATATACATTGGTAGGCTACCGCATTGTTTCGTTATTGTCATGTTGTACAGCTTTGTTGAATTACCATACGTAATAGTAAGACTATGGAAATTATCCAAAAACAAATTTAAGACCAAATGAGTCTTAAAATCTGAACCGGCCACAGAAACAGTCTTAAAATAGGTATATGGTTTGTTCAGAGGGTCTATTAACAGATGTATACATTTGAAACGGTAACTCTTAAATGTAAATTATTGTCAATATGGCCGGACTACATCAATTGTCACTATATATGGTTACGGCGGGTTACGATCTTTAAGACCTCGCTATTAGTATGTGAAATGGTGAAATCTATGACAATTTCAAAAAGACAAACGGAAACCTTTTTCGTAATTTAAATGTCTACGGGCTACTGTACAGTACTATTAGTATTCTGAAGGCCTAGTCGAAGTGTTTTTATGATATTAGGCGTTATCAGATCGCTGGTGGCAAATTCTCTCTAAAAAGTCGAAATAATTGTAAATTAAATCGTGGCACTTGGAAAGCAAAATAAAGAATTACTAACCCTTGAGTAGTTAGAGCGTTGATAATTATAATCAAGATGAATATGAACAGACAACACAAGATATAGTATTTAAACAGTGGATCTGGTAGTAGAACAAACGTTTTCTCCATTTGCATGTCCTTGTACATTAATAAAAATCTGTTCAGACTTGAATCTGTATTGTATTCTCTGAAAATAGTAAAATATTGAAAGTACAAACAATCTTACATAAAAACGTAGCATTTGATGTCGAATATTATGTGCCTCCAGGCAACACTTTGTTGTAAGTATGACTGACCAAAAAAATCGAATTGGACCAAACAGGGCCCTGAGACAAGTGGCTTTCCATTGAAGTAGAACAGAATAATATTAGTTTATGCAACGGTACATACTCGTAATGAGTGTTATAAAACTCGAGTGCAGGCGAGCGTAGCGAGCCAATTTCCATAATAGATGACACGAGTGTTTTATAACTAATTATGCGGAGTTGCATACACAACTCTATCTACTATCATGTCGTGAATCCTAAAATAATTTGTTGAAGAACAAACCTTTTCGTAATATTTTTCTCTTTCCCGGCGATACTACTAAGCGATGTTACTAGTTGATTGAAAAACACCAAAAGTCAAAAAGTCAAAATAGTTTATTCATTGTTGGATATTAAAATCCCTTAATGACGTCAGCTAAACTTCATCGCTTCACAAACAAATTGGCGCACCTGAAGGCTAATCTTGGACGCTTTTATTACTTACACGTACTTATACTTACTTATACAAAATCAATAAAAATATGTGTAAATACAAAATCTGTTTGGCGAGTTTTCCATCATTACAAATATTAATTAATAGTTTGTGATAGAAAACCGCTTGTGTCTAGGCCCTAGCTAGAGTATAATAGAGCTCAATGGCCCTGGGTATCTAAACAAGAAAAAAAATTTTACTCGAAAACCATTGTATCTCACCATTTTTGGTCACTTAATTCGACTCATTTTGTATGGGAAGGCAGAAAAATTTTTCGAGTAAAATTTTTTTTTCTTGAGGAAAGTTGCTTGTTTTCGTGAGTAGAATAACTGGGCTTCAGGAGCAAAACCAATGAAAATTCACGCTGCAGAATGAAGAGGTGTGGGATTGACATTAGCTGTCTCGGAACATTTCATTAGCTTATGTCAATCTCATACATTTTGATTCTATTCTTAACATTAACGATCAGATAAAGCCACTTGTCTCTCTAGCAAAAAACTTTAAATTTTCCCTGTCACTTTCTTTGTCCTCAAAACAAAAAGAGTCAGCAATAGATTCAAGAGAGGCTTTGTGAAACTGGGCCGTTTTTGGCCTGCAGATCTATACATGATTAATACAAATTCAATAAAAGCCTGTATAAGGCTGGCTGAAAATGGAGCAATCCTACTGGATGGAATTTTTCCAGCTCGCAGCTTGGCTCTCTCGTACAGCACTGGTATAAACCACCCTAAGAATATCCTTTCAACCTACTTTCCTTTAGACATATCGTCAATCTCTTTAGCCATCTGTGCATCAGCAGCTTTTAACATCTGCTGGTATTCTACCAAATTTTCGTCCATAAAAGTTGTGGTCCTTCTAAAATTTGTTGAACTTCGGCCTTCCGATCGCTACTGGAAATACACAAAGTGTAATAAATAATTTGTCGATTAGATTTATTTATTTTCACATGTATTTATTTAATAACGTCTTGGCTTCTTCTAGTTGGTAAAAGTTACTTACTCTAGAAGTTTTCTTGATCATTTTGTTGAAGCTGACAGAAGCTCTTCGGAATGGTTTGTATTCTATTGGAGGCTGTAAAATATATGAATTTAACTTGTACCATATATAAAATCCTTCCAAAATACCTCCTACTGGACCGCAATGAGACCGGGTACATAAAATTTTCCATAAAAATTGGGGTCAGAGAAAAAGAACTTAAATCTCCCTAAACCAAGGAACCCAAATGCCCTCAAACTAATCAACTTAGCGAAAATTTTGTCCAAAGTCACCTTTTATTAGTGATAGTACCGGTCCTGCTCCTCGATCCCATTTCTTCGATTAATAATTTGTGCTGTACCAAAATTAGTAAGTCAGTTTTTAGTAAGAGCCTCGTTCGATAGATAGATAGATAGATAAAAAAATTTATTTTTAGAACTTTTACATTAATTTACATGGGGTCTCACAAAACCACTTACGTGGTTTATCTGCGAGGACAGAGTACCGCTCGTACGGCTACAAGAACGACGGCTTCCGGCGATGGCGGAATACCCTACGGCAACAAATTAAATGATTCCCAAAATAATTTTTATACCCCAGACACACTTCACACACACACACACTTTTTTACACTTCAGACAAAATGGATGAATGTGCACCAAATTGGCTGAACGTACACCATAATTGGGTAACCGGTTCGGTTAGGTTGTGTTAGGTTATCTTGCGACCACAACGCACGAGCCGAGCGAGCGGAGCAAGCGTGCCGCGGCAGCGGCCGGCGAAGTTCCAGAAGCAAATTTGGTGTACATTCATTCATTTCGGTAGACAAAATTTGGTGGATATTATTTGGTAAAAATTTGGTGGCACGTTAATACACAGCCATACCCTACTACTGTACCCTGACGACCAAGTTTCTTTGCGGCCCAGCATATTTCAGTGTGCGAATAATTAAGTATAGGTACTGTCAAGAGCAGTTCAAGCTTGACACTTATGGCGCCACTTTAGTTCCTGTTGGAGTACAAAGTCTAATCTGTTCAGATTGACGTGCTTTTGACTGTACTATAATTACCCTTTTTGGTTTTGAGAGCAGATATGTTTCCAATTTGTGCTTTGTTATAAACGAATCGCTTTGAGATTCAAAGTTCGGCTCAATAATATACTCCCTTGCGTAATTTAATAACAACTCCAGTGTTTGCTTCGTCACATGCACCTTACTGGAAATAAGTACAACCAGGATTAACAAGCTACTCAATTGTTTTTATAATAAAACAAAGGAGTCACAATAGTTCAAATTATTTTAATTCGGATGCTATTGTTAAGTTGTCTCTACATGAGTCCTAATAAAACAGTAAATACAATTTTAGCAAGTTACTTGGACCATGAAACTAAACAACTTTTCCGACGGAATATAGGTAGAAATACGAAATACTTTTTTGACACCCATACAAAATGCGCTATCAGCTGACGCAGTCTCTAAATTTCTTTTTCGTATTCGACCTATGTTCCATGCATGAACCAAGAATAAGTTCCATGTAGTTTAGTTTCATGGTCTGAGTAGGTATTACGTTTTATATTGAAAAGGTACCGTGTGGTGCTGGCAAAGAATAGTACCAACCCATACATACCCGTGGGTGTCGTAAGAGGCGACTAAGGGTTATAAACTGGAGGATGGCAGCAGCATCCTCCTGTGTATCATACCATCTTACTTACTGCGGTCACCTACAACCGCGGTCTATGGTGCCAGCCGTAACGCTGTCAAGCGAGGTGACTATGGTACTTCCCCTTCACATTTTTCCAGCAAAAGCTAGATTCTGGAGGGAGCTCCCTGTCCTGTGGTGGACATTTCATGGGATGTTATGAGTGATGATGATATTGAAAAGTTGTTTTAAATAATTTGCCTACTCAACGCGCTGTTTGAAGTAATTATTAGGGATGTGCCAAAAGTTATCTCAAGCAAATATCGGGGGCACAAGCACTTTGAAATAAATTTGAATGAATCGAAATCATAGTGCTCATCGAGAGATATTTTGTGAGTGCAATCGTTTATTCATCTATTACAGTCGTAAATGATGGAATGAGTTGATCTGCCCTTTAGAAAGCCAAATTGTCCGTCACTTAGCGACGTTTTAACATGGCTGTAGAGGATAGAGTGTGTTTCAAATATTTTTGGCAACGTCGATAGTAAAGAAATTGGCCGATAATTCTGAACTTTGTTTTTAGATCCATCTTTATGAACTGATAATATTGTAGCCTCTTTGCGAAGTATTAATGTGAGAGCAGGACAGAGTTATGAGTAAGATATTAGAGCGACAGGGACACGTATCGCTGGACTGTAGAGTAATGTCGATCGACATACCCAGCTTTCCCCGAGGATTCCATCTTGTTCGCTATAGTGACATCCTTGGACCAGACATCGAACTGCCATTTCCTTATTCCGATAAGACCGCACAAGATCTTGCCCGAGTGTACGCCGATCCTCATATCAATGTTCAGTGAGCGCTTTTCTCTGGAATGGTATTATAAGGGCCAATATGTACTATACGCATAGTATCCAGATTATTCCAGATCCATTTAAAAAAGTTTTAAAATGGCGATTTACGACGATTATAAAACCTTTAATGGGCCACTAAAAAAAATTCGTCCAATGAAAATTTTACTGATTAGCTCAACCTTTCGACAGTCTGAGACGCTTTTTTGAGAGTTTGTCAAATCTTACAGTTGATATTGTGACACCCTTATCATATTGCTATCGACCGCCAGTTTTAAGCGTTTTAATGTACTGAAAACAGCATTAATTTTCTTTTTAGAAGTAGTGGGACGTTTTGTTTTTTTTTTAATTTTGACATCTTTACTAAAAGTGGAAGGAACTAAATAAATATGCAACCTATGCAAATTATCTGATCATACAAATTGGCCTACAGTCGTTCTTATTTTTCGTGCTTGCATACAGTCATATATTATTTATAAATTCTTTCATGACATGTGATTATAAAATCAGATAAATTACGAACAGAGAGTGTTAGGGACGGTGCACCGAAAACTAAAAGGGCGTGCTCTGACTGGAAGAAACATTTTTGGGAAATGAAAAAAAAAATTGATCTCCATGCAAATTGCCACTCTAATCGAACAGTTTGGATGGAGATGTAATTTTTTTTTTTCATTTCCCAAAAATGTTTCTTTGGGCAAATTGTTCAGTTTCGTTGACTGAGCACGCCCTTTCAGTTTTCGGTACACCGTCGTCCGAGATTTAAAATTACCAATCAAATTATACATGAGACATACCATCTTAGTTCTCAGGGTGGGTAACGCGCTTTGCTGTCTTATTAGTGTCAAATTATTTCACTAATAAGACAGTGGGTGCTATGGGCGGTGGTGACCACTTACCATCAGGTGGCTCACCTGCTCGTTTGCTCACTTGTAACATAAATTAAGTCCCTGACTGAATTTTGTATGATCATCAGAAGTTCCTCCTTACCTGACGTCTTTGATAATCTGAATCATTTCCAGACCAAGATCGACGCAATTTTTTGCATGTTGGGGATTTGGTTTTGGGATTCCACTGACACAGTAATAACAGTCCCCTAAGAATTTTATTCTCAATACGTCGTGCTCCTGAAACAATAGGCAAGTCAACATTTTGTTAGAAAAACTATTTATAAGTGGGTCGACGACGTATAGATAACATTAAAATACAATAGAAATAACATTTATTCATTGTAATTCACAATACATAAAACTATATATAGCTACCATGAACATTGCTTATAGTAAGATTTTCCAAAAAGAAATACGAGGCAACTATGTCATGATGTGTACGAGTATCGCTGTACAATTTAAAACCATGTTTGATTATACATAGAAGTACAAATTGGTTTGAATAAACCACAAACTACCTACTATAATATAATATTATATCATATTTTTTATTTTGTTTATATACATTTATTTATTTGCGTATATTTTGTTTTTATTGTAGTTGTACTTATATAAAATATTATCTATGTATAGGCATTGGCACACTACTACAGTTACTTTTTACATTTTCCTACAAGCAACTAAGGTTGTCTGGAAGAGATCGCTTTAAGCGATAAGACCGCCTTTTCCACCCTAGTTCTAAGAGTCTCCTGTGTATTGTTTTGTTTTTGTGTGACAATAGAGAATAGTTTTTTTTTTAGCTGGACATGTCTTTGTTTTGCGGAGAATGGCACTTTATCTTTGAAACCTCTTCGCTCTCTTTCGCATCAAATAATCTGTTATTTAGCAAACATACGAGTAATAACCAAAAATAAAATTTCATACCTCAGAAGCCTCATCAAATCTGCCAAAAAGTTCATTAAGGAGTTCCACCATCCGCAAGGGAGACAATGTGGTCGATATCTTGGTATAATTGACAACATCTGCGTAGAGAATGCTCACGTTTTCGTGTTCTTCAACGTACAGTTGGCTGCAAATTCAAATATCAATTAAAAGTCAAAAGGCAAATTTAGGCAACGGCAACTCATAAGTTAGGATCAGTGTAGGTAGGTACCCAAGGTATTATTTTTTTACTGTGAAAATATTAACAGCTTTTGGTTTCAACATGGAGCCCATTAGTATTGCGACCATTTTTATATGTGAGGAAAGGGTTAAGCCTCCATATTTTTGCCATACAGGTTTAAAATTTATCTATTTTACAGCCCATATAAAATTTCCACAGCCGTGGACAAGAACCTTCTTTACGACTTTTCACATTGCACGCTTGGAAATTGGTACACTATTCTGAAGCATCAGAGCCTATTCATATTGAGGATTGGAAGATCTACTACCGACCATATAAGCCTTTAAGTTAAAGATTTGATTCGCCTAGCGCCTTCCGAATTGGATTTTTTTATGTGCCAAGTCAGCAAACGAGCAGGTATGGGCCACCTGATAGTAAGTGGTCACCACCGCCCACAGAGCCCACTGTCTTATGAGTGGCATAACTTGACACTAATAAGACAGCAAAGCTCGTTTCCCACCCTGAGAACTAAGATGGTGTGTCTCGTCATCTCGTGTGCCGGTAATTTCACTGGCTCCCTTACCCTTCAAACCGAAACACAGAAGTGCAAACACTGCTATATTACGACAGAAATAGGCAAGGGGTGGTACTTCCAGACGGACTGTGCACAAAAGCACTATCATCTTCAAGATTTATCTAAGGTCACATAATGTCTTTTAATCTTAACTGGCGCAGCGTAAGGTGCAACAAAGAAGGGACGTCTGGCGACTTCAGGTGACGAAGGTTACATTATTTTAATCGAAAAATGTTCTTTTACTTGGAGATAGTTGCTTGTTCTCATTTGTAGAATCATATTCTCGTTGTATTTACGAGTATTATTATAATTATGTTGCTCTCAAGTAATTGTATTTATATTGTATTGTGTCTAAAGCTGAGTAGAGACATATATGAACATAGACTTGTGTACAATTTGATTAGCGTTTGAGCCTTGTAGCGTTCAACAGATAGTTAGGCGAATATCGGAACCGATGTAACTAGTTTGTGGGAATCTATCACGCTTGAGGGCTTAAATTGGATTATTTATTGTTTAACAAAATGTTGCTGTGCTATCGCGAATGTTAAACAATCACTGGTTTCATCTCTCTAAATTAAATATCGTCCTATTTATCTCGTAAAGGCTGTCAAAATAAATTTTTAAGACATGCTTATAGGCTAAGTCAACTTTTTATTGAATGTCGAAACTTAAACTACCTATGAAATTGCCGAAATTTTCTTACAGATTAATGAGATCATAATTCCCATAATTCTAATGCTATTTTTTCCATTTGTCTTATATTTCAAAGTTGACTTCAAGGTCATAAATTTACGCATAAAATTAAGTTTTTAATTTTAGTTTGATATATAAAATTAAAGGTTCGAAAATTGTTCGTCTTAAATGTCGTCCGATTTTATCATTAGATTTGGTATATTTTTTACAGATAATATTTTTCGAAAATTAAATTTAAGTTTCTGTTAGCTTCTTCCCAATAATGCTTAAAAAAATGAAAATATTATATTTTTTTGTGAGTTGATTAGCAGAGTCGTAGAACAAAAGTTGTTGCTTTTGACCTCTGTAATAAGGAGGGCATACGCATATCAGGTCCAAAAAAAATAACCTAGTATAATGGCTTCCATAGATAACTTTGAATTTTTGAAGTATCAACAGTAATATTTTATCAACCGGTGATATTTAAGAATTGAGTCCCAGGAATCATCCCTATTACAACACTTGCCGGAGATGATACCTTATATAAATAAATCAACATACGGCGTGAATTTTCATCGATTTTGCTCCCGAAACCCAGTAATTCTACTCATGAAAACTACAAATTTTCGCAAAGAAAAATTTTTTGGTCGCCTTCCCAAACAAAATGAGTCGATCACGTGACCACTACTATGGAAAGACGAAAAAATTTTTTCGAATATAATTTTTTCTTTGGGAAAGTTGTTTATTTTCATGAGTAGAATCTCAAGAGTAGCATCACTGGGTTTCAAGAGCAAAACCAATGAAAATTTACGCTGTATGTTTTCTAATGTAATGAACTTACTTGAAGGACTTCATATTGTTGTCGATATCGCGAGACTGTAATCCTAGAATAATAGTTCTAATATCTTGTCGTACCCTGGAGACTATGTGTTCTGGTAGGATACTCAACATCAGACGTTCCTGATAACAAAAAATATAGGATTGGAAAAAAAAATCACGTGGTTAAGTTGTTACGCAGGGCAGACTTATTGTTTGACAAAGATTCTTTGTGTATGAATAAAGTTTCTCCAAAAAATGATTTAGTGTAAACAGATTTTAAATCTAGTTTCGAGCTGAAACTTATAAAACTTTTCCTCAGGAATTGTTATGCAATCGATGAAGAGATTACACACTTTTCAATAACCATTGATGCTATAAGCTAGTACTTGAAAAACTTTGTTTATCTTATCTTTAGTTATAGAATACATAATTTAACGGTGAATCGTGTTAAATTTAGGATATTCAGCTTACTTCAGATACAACGCCGACAGCCGAAATACATTGCTTGCCTGTTTATTTTAATGGCAGGATTTTTTACAATCAGAAAAAATAACGTCATGGGTCGTCGTAACGTCTGCAGGTACTTACTTCTTGTTCTCTAACAAACTTAAGTCGCAATGTGCTCTCAACGCAAGCTCTCCTGTCTAGAAATGATCGCCTGGTGACAATTTCATTCATTAGTCTGAAATACACCCCCATAAGATTTACTCCAAGAAGGTAGACAATATCTGAGGATACCTGAAAGCAAGTATTAGAAGCTGTAAAACTATGTTAATAGAACATTCAAATCAAAAATAGATGGTAGGTATAGCATAATAATATTTTTGAGAATTGGATGCAGCTAGAAAATCTGTTAAAATGTTACTTAGGTATGTAGTACAAAATGGACCATTACAAAATGAGATATGATGTAGATATCAAAATTAAGAATATTGCCCAAAACACTATGCAACTATGGAAGAATTTTACCATTATATGGGAATTGCATCAGCTGATTTTTTAATGCGGAATATGATGGGGTCGAAGATGTTGCTTAAGTCGAAGATATTGTTTTTTGGGAGGGAAATTCACTTAGTTTTTTCTACTTTTCTTGGGACGTGTTGTTCATAATTTATGGGCAAATTCATATCCTTCACAGAGTTTTTCCCTTTTTTACACCAATTTTTAATTAAATTTATAATTATTTGTTATTATCGGAGCTCAGACTTGGTCTTTGATGGAAGCTCAGAAGATCCAACTCGCGGTCTGCCAGCGAGCTATGGAGCGCAATATGTTAGGCCTGAAACTGAATGATGAGGGACATTATACTGCGCTCAATAACGCAAATAACCGACGTGACCCACTGTGACGTGATTGGGCTGGCTATGTCTACCGCGAGCCGGATATATTGTGGATAAAAACCACAGTGGATGCTACCAACGAACAGAAAGCGACGCGCTAGATCTAGACGTAGATGGCGAGATTAGCTAGACGCCTTTCGTGGAGAGAACGGAGGCAGGACTTTGCCCATTGGGACAGTTACGGGCTATAATTATTGTATGAACAATGAACAAAGACAGTTATTTTTATTTACCTGTAGTTAAATGTTACCTTTGTTGATATAATGTCAAAATATATCTGTTCGTATCTTCATAGTATTAGGACACTGTCAGTAATTCTGATTGATTTATTTTCATTAACATAATGGATTCTATGTTATTGCCGTTTGTTATCATATCAATTGAAATATAACATTAAGGCAAAACGTTAGATAGTGATTTGCTAAGATTTTTTTGATAATGATTAACGATAGGAAAACTATTGTGAAAGATTAGCCAACCAAGGATTGACTAATTGATAAACTTCTTCACAACTTTGACCAAACTGCAAAGATCATCAGTCTCTGCATCTTGTAAATGTACATCTACTTATACGTGGAACTTACATAAAAAGAAAAAAAAACGATACTTATTAACACTATGTTTGGATATTTCTATAAATTTGAAAATTGCAACAGAGATGTCTTAACTACCTAGGCTATCGTGCTCGTGTCTGATGTGTTTTGTGAATTAAGAAACAAACTTACCACGACGCCCATATTCGGGTCCCCAAGGTAAGTGAAGAATGCGTAGATAAGTATGTAGACCGAGCTGACTAATACGCCTAGCATGATGGCCAGATAGTTGTTTCTCATTGGCAGGAAGATGTACACTGAGATCAGCGACATGGTTGCGTACGATGGCCGGAGACGCATTCCTTCGAAAGCACCGTAGATAGCTATTGTGACATCTGAAAGTGAAGACAATAAATACCTAATTATACTTACTTTCGTGGACAATGTAAATATTTACATCAATCGCGATCTTTTATCCCAACTTACAATTACGATAAATGCTATAGTAACTCTGTCGGTCTGTAACCTTTTCACAGCTGAACCGATATTGATGTAATTTGGTAGTTATGCAGATAGCAAAGGACATAAGCCACTTTTTTCTGCCACGCGCACGAACTCTCAGGCAACAACTAGATTTTATCTTTCTATCGAGAGTAAGGTTAGGCTAGGCGCTTGAGTCTTGCTTAGCGCTTGAGCTAAGTAAATCGCCAGTGGTAGAGCTTTTATGCAAGGCTTGCCTCCTGGGGTAGCACCGTCCTTTTGCCGTAAAAAAGGCAATGCCTGCACTCTTGTGTTTTGGAGGGGAAATTGTAGACGCGAGACATTGCATATTAATTCTCAGGGTGTGCAAAGCGCTTTGCTGTCTTAATGTTGTCTCGATGTTATGGACCGAGAGGACCGCTGCCGCCTACCGTTATGAAGTCCACCAGCCCCTTTGCTCACTCGAGAAAAAAAAAGTAAACACAGCTATATATCCGATTAGTAGGTACATATCGAGTACTTCCCATGGGTGTCGTAAAGGGCAAATCAAGGTTTTGGTAAATTTCTCTCAAGTCTGATATTGCACTCAAGATGTATAATTTGTTTTTGTAAGGTACATCCTGAGAGTTAATAGATCTCACACTTGATACGGATTTATCAATACCTACCACCCTCAGAGATCGTGAATCAGAGAACGCCTAACATGCGTGGAGACTTTGGTACATCAAAGGCACGAGAAGTTTCCTATTATGATGATGATCATCTCTTTATTTTTTATTTATTCAATAAACAGTTTAAACAAACATATTTTTTTACAAGTAATGCGCTAAACTGTAAGGAGCAGTTTGATGGCGCTGTGCGCTCATTAAAATTTTCAACTGCTATGATGATGTTGATGGCTTACCTGTCGCAACTAAATCCACGGTGATGATGAAAGTTACTAACATAGGTGTCCAGAAGCATTTTGATTTCAGTGGGTCATAGATTCCTTTCCAAAGAAAAAATGTGGGGATGACAATTCTTAGAATATACATGCCCATGGACAGGCGCGTCGATGTCCAAGAAATTTGCTGAAAGACCATTGTGATACAAGCTTTAATACCTTTTTAAGTCGTTTTTCTAAATTTAAATCTTAAAGATTTCAAATCTTGCAATATGTGACCTTGATTTTTAACAATTAAAATGTCCTATTTTAATCAAGCATAGTGAGAGACGTTAGAGAAGGTTAGAGTAGTACAGTCAAGAGCACATTAAGCTGGACACATCGGACTTTGTACCGTTTTTATTTCAATAAACGTATGAGTAAGAGTCGCACTGCGAGTGTCAAGCTTGACCTGTCGTTGACTGTACCTGTTGTGTCGTCTTTCTGTATGTGTTGTCCATTGTAATTTCTTGTCTGCAATAAATAATTATAAAATAAATAAATGCGGTAAATATCGGAGCATATCGCAAGAAGGTTGGTCATTGGACTAACAATTAATTGGTCGAGGTCATAATATATCAACTTGAATACTTGAGTTTGACAGGAGCAATCACACTTGCCACTAGCCTAAGGGATAAAAATATAAAAAATCTTACCTCAGAGTATGTGCTAACTACCACTAGGACAATATGAACCGTTGATAAAAAAATTAACAGAGATATGTAAATATAAATGAGTATTTCCCTCAGTTTGTCGTCATACTTCCTATATAAACCTTCAAGGTCTTTTTGGTCGAATTGATCCTGAAATAAAAAAAATGACGTTTTTAACTATACACTGGCTTAGTTATTAGTCATTGCTGTCCCACTGCTGGGCAAAGGTCTCCTGCCTTTCCTTCCACTGGTGTCTACTCTGAGCCTCTTGTGGCCAGTTTTTACAGAAACCGTCGAGTTTATCGAGCCATCTGCGCCGTGGTTATGGTTGCCAGATAGTTGGCAAATTTTCATATGCTACTCACAGAACAGAACTGAGCTTTTCCAAAGAAATAAGGGTTGAAAAATAAGAAAAAAATCAAGTGCAAGCTTTGTGTGGGATGGCAAAATAATGTCTCGTTTTTCGATACATATTACATATTACAAAAAATTGCCTAGGGGTGTATAGGTAGATTTTTATATTTCATTACAAACATCGGATGTTTTTTGAATGGGTGGTCTTCCGTCTCTGGAAATAAAGAGTAACGAAGATTTCATAACTCTAAAAAAAGTTGTACAATAGGTTACTGCTCGATTACGATATACCCACTTAGATCGTTTACATTGCATTAATTTAGAGTTTGGGTAAGAATCCTTTGCAGATTGGACTAATGCACCTGTTGTAATACTAGAAAGTAGCAAGTACGTATTTTTTTAAACAATGAAATTATCAATCATAAGTATCGATAAAATGAAATAATCATTAGCCCAGAACAACACAAAGGTAGATAAAGTCGAGTAATTCCCCGCCAATGCATGTCACGTCTAGAGGGCGAGCCATTGACATAAAAAAAAAACTCGACACAAATGCTGTAGGCTTAGATTAAATGATTCGTTTAGGAATTGTATTAAGTCTTCGATAAATGATTCGTCGGAGCGCAGCTAATCATTTATCTAAGTATTAAGTAAGTATATAAAAACTAAACAACTTTTCAGAAAGAGGAAATGTATTTTTTTCTATTGATGGAACCTTTAGTACTTGCAGTTCCATCGCTTCTTGTGCTAATAATGACAGGACGCTAGTGCCTGGTCCACTATTAGTCGATATTTTTTATAGTACTTTGGTTTTCTTAACCGTTATATTATAATATAATAAATGAACGAATTGAAATTTAATCGAATCCCTTATCAGCCATAATAATGCTCCAACTTCAAACACCAACACCACTGACCTTGTAGTGATAATTCTGTGTTGTTGGTTGACTCACCCCCAAAATAATTTTAGGTCTATTGCTTTCCGCCAACTTACTGTTTCACATCTGCATGCAAAAGTTGCTGATGACTCGTCCAATGTTCGTGGCATACCTCGCCAGCCATTCCAATGTGCCCGCTTGAAAAACCACTGACCCCGACGTAACAAGTATGTTTTTGGTGGACTCACCACTGCTATTGCCGCCAACTTGCTCTTTCGGCATCTGCGTGCGAAAGTTTGATGCGATGACAGAACTCTGGTGGCTCTTACACTCTATATCACGAGTCAGCCGTTCTGATGCTCCCACTGGAAGTACCACTGAGGTAGGAGTACAATGATTGTTGGCTGACTTACCCTTAAATACTTCCAGTTTAATTGATTCCCGCTGACCTGCTCTTCCACCTCTTCCTTGGGAAATTTGTGAGGCGATCACAAATATAAACAAAATAGTGGCTTTTCCGCTGTTCATCGAATTTCACACTAACCATTTAATGCAATTAAAGTACAGTCAAGAGCACGTCAAGCTTGCTTTGTATCATTCCTATTCCAATAGACGTACGGGCTAGAGTCGCGGTTCAAGGGTCAAGCTTAACCTGCTCTTGACTTTACCTTCTTTATTCTTTATTGTACATACTGCTACCTTACATGAGGTAGGCATTGAAATACCTATTGATGTGAATGACTCACCCTCAAATACTTCCAGTTCCATTCTTTTCCGCCAACTTGCTCCTCCACCTCGTGCGTGCGAAACTCATGGAGCGATGACAAAGCACTGGTGGCTCTTCCGCTGTTCATGGAATACCTCGCCAGCCATTCCAATGCTCCCACTTGAAGCACCACCGAGCCTGTCGTTCGGGATAGCGTACTACTTTCCTGTGCAAGTAACGGGTATAGACTGTTAATAATAAAACAACAATTTTTGCGAAGCTTACACGGAGCGCCCCCCGCCTATGAAGAGAAACCAAAGAACTAACGCGGCCGTTCAACCTTTTTATCTTTGTCACGGAAGGGAATATAACTGAAAATTATATTGCATACGTTTATCGATGTACCTATCGAAACTGCCATTAAATATTCTAGTTAAGAATGAATGACACTTATAATCTATATCTATACATATAATAAAAGAGTAGAAACCGCATGTCTGTACTTTTGATAAATTTATAAAATAAAATACATACAATAAAAGAGTAGAAACCGCATGTCTGTACTTTTGATAAATTCATAAAAAAATTAGTGTGAGCAATAAGAAACGACTAATAAAACTCAAAAATATGTTTTCTGAACTTTTTGTCTGTCTGTCTGTATGTTTTCGATAAACTCCGAAACTACTGAACGGATTTTCTTGCGGTTTTCGCAGATAGATTAAGCTTAGGTCTGAGCAACATATAGGCTATGTTTCATTCAAATCGGTTCACTCAATCAGAAGCTATACCAATGTAAAGTATTAAATTGCCTGTACGACAATAACTCGCAAACCGATTCAAACTGAGTTTTTAATTACGAGTTTGGCTTACTTTTGTGCAACATAAAAGTTTAGTTTCATTGCAAACGGTTCACTCAGACAGAAGGTACGCTAAGTTTCATGCGGCGGCGCAAATAACTCACAAACTATTGAACGGATTCAAACAGGGTTTTCAATAAACTGTCAAGCTTACTTATTTGCAACATATTAGCTTAATTTCATTGAAAACGGCTCACTCAGACAGGTGCGCAAAATTTCCAGCGGAGGCGCCAATATCTCACAAACAACTGAACCGATTAAAACGAGATTTTCAGAAACGTATGTGGCTACTCCATGCAACGTATATGCTTACTTTAATTGCAAACGGTTAACTCAGACATAAAAGTCACTAAGTTTCAAGCGGCGGCCCCAATAACTCACCAACTACTAAATGGATTTAAACGGGGTTTTCAATAACGTGTTAAGCATAATTCTTTGCAATGTATTAGCTTACTTTCATTGAAAACGGTTCACTCAGATAGGAAATGCCCGAAGTTTCAATAGACGGCGCCAATAGCTCACAAACTACTGTACCGATTCCAACTGGCATTTCCATGACGTGCTTGGAATAGGTACTTTCGTGCAACATATAAGCTTAGGTTAGTTGAAAACGGTTCACTCAGATAGAAGTTACGCAAAGTTTCAAGCAAAGGCCCGAATAACTCACAAACTTTTGAGCAGATTCAAACGTGGATTTCAGTAACGCGTTTGGCTTACTCCTGCGCAATAAACAAGCTTAGTTTCATTGCGAAAGGTTTACTCTGACAGAAGATACGCAAAGTTTCAAGCTGCAGAACCAAGAACTCACCTACTGAACTGGTTCAAACGAGGTTTTCAATGACGCGTCGGGCTTCTTTCTATGCAACATATAAGCTTTATTCCATTGCAAATAGTTCATTTACACAGAAGGTTTGCGAAATTTTAAGCTGCCACACCAATAAAAACCTCACAAAGTACTTGAACGACTTAAACGGAGTTTTCAATAACATATTTGGGTTGCTTTCGTGCAATATTTGAACTTTTTAGGATTCCGTACCTCAAAATAAAAAACGGAACCCTTATAGGATCACTTTGTTGTCCGTCTGTCTGTCTGTCAAGACCCTTTTTCTCACGAACGAGAAGAGATATCAGGTTTAAATTGATAACGAGTATTAAGGTCTATAAACCACACAAGATCTGAAAATTTCAATTTTTTACAACGACGCAATCAAAAGATATGGCTTTTTATGTCCTAATCTCCATTAATTTAAGTTGAACTCCCGTTTCAAGAACTTTTCTATAAAAGAGGGGCCAAGTTAGATGGTCCTGAGTTTTTAAAATCAAAGAGCCAAAGCTTTTAGTATATCATATGGTAGATAGGGTACGGAACCCTTAGGGCGCGAGTCCGACTCGCAATTGGCCGTTTTTTTTTATTGCAATCGGTTCACTCAAACAGAAAATGGGCGAGTTCAAAGTTTCAAGCTGTGAAACTGAGCTGAAATCAAACAAAGCTTATATTTGTACCGAAGAAAGCCAAATACGTTGTTGAAAATTCCGTTTGATTCGGTCCAGTTGTTTGTGTAATAGTTGTGGTACAGCTAAAGATTGGTAAAATCTAGATTTAGTTTTGTTATAAAAATAATAATAAAAAAATTCCTGTTTTGGCAGTGCAACAGATGTAAAAAAAATTACGAAAGTTCGAAAGGTTTGAAAACTTAGGAAGTAGGTACTTATAAACAAAATACTTAAATAAATAAAGAGAGATGTGAATCATTGTTTTTTAGGAATTGTCTGTACAGAAGTGTAGTCCAACAGTTTTGTATGCAGGTACATGTACGGTCAACCGCATGTCGGTAGAAACTTTTTCAACCTTATTACCACGCCATAAGGTCCAAAAGTGTTTCTACTGATGTGCGGCCTTGTGTACAGTTAAAAGCATGTGAAGCCACGTTGGACTTTTTACCGCTCTTTTTTCAGTTGCCACAGAAGCTAAAGTGACTGAGCCTCAGATTTAATTAGGCTTTGTTTTGTATAAGATAAGATACCCGTATCATAGTTCGCCCGCGTGGAATTCGACTATAATTTTACACTAATGAGGATAGTGGGCGACCTAACAGTCCACACGTAAACAAGACGTGTTTAATTTACAAAAATCCGTACTATCGGTACTCTGTATAACTAATAATATAAAGGCGAGAGCTGCATTGTCTGTCTGTCTGTTAAGCTTTTATGACTAATCCGATAAACCGATTGTGATATAAACTTGGTACGAAGATAGTTTGAACCATGGGAAAAGTCATTAGCTACTTTTTCTGAACCCCACGCGGACGGAGTCGCGGGCAACAGCTAGTATATAATATTTTTGTATAAAGATCCAAAATAAAATGCACTAAAATATTAATCGTCAATGTATCTAAAAACCGCTCATCAAGATAATGGAGCGTTCTACGGAACAAAATTTTCAAAGTTCCTGATACACTATTAGGCAAAAAGTTCAACAGAAATGTACAGCCCTCGCTTAACCCTTTGAATCAAAACAAAGCAGTGCAAATACGTCAGCTGTACACGTAAAAGTATGTACGTACTTCCGGTACTTCCCAAGACGGGCTAAAAGCCTACATACACAATCTAAATTAATCGAGTAGGTTAAAAATCTCGTTGAGTCATTTAAAAAGTTGTCATCTACTACTGTAACATGCCGGTGTAGGTACAAAGTAATTATGATGATAACACATTAAACACTTGTTTATGATAAAGATAGGACGCCGATTGCGTTCCATAAACTTGCATAAATCTTTGTACGCATAACAAAATAAGAATTGTTTTATTTTATTTATTTATTTACAGTTTATTGGACACAGGATAAAACAAAAATAAAATTACATTTAAGAAAAAAGACACAACAGGTGCTGCTTATTTCTACACAGAAATTTCTTCCAGCAGACCTACTGAAGCGTGACATGACTGGAAGAGGCAGATAGAACATGCAAACTTGTTTTATACTCGTACGTAATCCTGGTTAGTTGGCCAAATTAAGCTACAGAGAATATTTCGCCTATGTCATGAGTCTATGACATTAGGTACTAATCAAAATTGAGCTCCAGGTAAGAAGTAAGTAAATACTGGTAAAATAATTATTTTTAATGACTCATTTCTTTCAATAATCGCACAAATACAAAACTAAACTAAAGCCTACCGCCAATGACACATCATTGCCCATTCGCTTATATTGGTTAAAGCACTGCTAATAGATTATTTTGATGTAAATAGCAATCGATACCTGCTTTGAATATTGTTTGGAATCTGTTTATGATATTTTGATAAATATTAGAGCTTATTTACCGCGTCTTTTTCATTTTTCCCTTTGTACCTCCATACTGAGCCTCCCTCCTCTATTTTCGCGAAAAAAAAATTTTGCCACTGACCTTTCACCTCGTCGCCATTGTAGAACCTTTAGTTCTACAATGTTAGAACCTGATCTGAACCTACCACTGGTGATGATTACTATCAAAAACCTCTCACAACTTATTGCTGTGCTACTCGTATAATGTCTTTGAATCATCCCTTAAAGGTGGTCTGGTGGCAAGAGCATTTGGCTTTCGAGCCGGTGGATTTCTGTTTGATACCCGGTAGGGTTACCGTCAAATCTAAATAACTTGGTCAGAGATTTGGTCAGGGCATTGCAGGATGAATCACCAGATTGTCCGAAAAATAAAATTATTCCGGAAGGTTGATTTAAGAAGGCACATTAAACCGTTGGTCCTGGCTACTTTCTACGAAAATGGTCGTCAAATGATGATCTCACTTTATTAAGACACCAGGGTTTGTGAAAGTGAAAGTTTGATTACTTTTGAAACACTGACCCATTGCTATTTTGCAGCAGAAGTAGAAAACCTGTATATTCCTCAGGGATAATATATACTCAGTTGAAACCAAATTCAAGAAAAATATGCTGGTTATTCCATCGAGAGGATACGAAATAAAAGTACCTGGTCGACCGAGCTTCGCTCTTTAATAGCCGCCTTAACGTAATATCATCAGGAGAGCAAGCTATCCTACTCGCCAACAGATGGCGCTGAAAGTTTCTGTCTAGCTCAAAAACACGGAGAAAACGAATTTTCCCAGACATGAGACCCAGCTAGATCGATTCTTTTTTAACCCAAAAACCCCCGTATGGTAAATTTCATCTAAATCGTTAGAGCCGTTTTCGAGAAACCTATTATATATATAGACTTATACAAATATTGCTCGTTTAATAGTATAGGATAAATAAATGTTTTCTAGAGGAAACAAAGAACTTGATAACAATCAACTTACCATGATTTTTTATGGGATAATCCTTCACGGAATTTTTACAACAAAAAATACACTGACACAACTTCGTAAAAAAAATGTTTTAGCACTATCCACACTTTTAAATCATCCATTTGTTATTAGATTTGAGAGATTAAACCTTCACATAAAAAAATAATAACCAGTTGTATTTGTTAAATTTGCCCTTACACTTTCAGTAAAAGGTGATGACTGAACAAATAGAATTAATCAATGATTAATAATGATAAGCGCCATTCAGCACGATAAAAGATAATTTAATCGATAAAAGCATTGCTTGAAATGTCAATAAGTTTAAACTAAAACGTATTAATAAGATAATTACGGGTGAGAATCGCTTAACAAGGTTTATTATTGCAGTGTGATGATTTTTAATCACGGAAGTCCATGATAATGTAAAAAAATGTTTTGATTATGTTTCTGGGAAATTTCGAAACTACTGGTTTGTAACACTGGTTTGATAAACTAACACTAGCAACCTTGCAATGTTTGCTCGCTAGTAGCTTAGACTGAATTGATTCTTCACTGCTTCACCTACTTCATGGTGTATATTATAATTGGTCATAATTATACGAAGCCATGACTGTGCCCGGGCGCAATACCATTCTATACAATTTTTCCCCCTTATTATTTGACCCCCTTAGCAAAGATGAAATAATAGTATACTGGCGGTTTAACTTCAAAAATCCTGTCTAAGTGTTTAAAGGACTTGCGTCCTATTGGAACTCCTGTTCAACATTTTATAAAGTACTAGCTTTTGGCCACATGTTAAATGATAGTAAAAACAGAGAGAGTATAGTATTCTTTGATAAAAACGAATAAAAAACGAAAAAAAAATGAAATGGGAATTTTTTTAAGAATTATCAGAGTAAAATAAAATATAATATGCCAGTGTTTAAGTCAAACTATATCAAACAAACAAAAAAGTTTCATTGAAATCGGTTCTATAGTTTTTGCATAATGCTCCAACAAATAGACAAAAAGTCCAAAAATCATTAATTTGGATTCAGGGGCATCATATGGGGGATAACTTTTATTATAAATATCTTCATTGTACAGACAAAATCAATTTAAACCCATCGGTTTCTGTACGTTGTTGTCTGTTAGCAGTTGTTACAGTCATTGCTGGAAAGGAGAAGTTTCAGATTACTATGGGACCCCGGCCATGACCTTGTACAGTACTCAGTTGATTCTAAACATATTATTGGAACGTCTTTATTTATAATTTTTGTTTAATTTGGTATAGTTTTCTCGAAATATCTAGTGTGATAAGAGAACGGTGTGGCGTAAAAGAAGATGTAGTGACCAAAATCGAAAAAAACCGGTCAAGTGCGAGTCGGACTCGCGCGCCGAGGGTTCCGATATACCTATAGTATTTTTGGAAGCAATAAAGTCCATTTTCAGGACCGCAAAACTAAATTTGTTTGTAAAGGTTTTTTGCAGATTTCTGAAAAACTGTGCAACTTAGAAAGATCGTTTTATTTTTGCTGTAAAGTTTATATAAACTTCTGTCAACTGTAATTAATTCAGATTTTTCCTTACTCAAACTTCGGAGATAAGGGGGGGGGAATGGTATTTTTCTTGACATTTTTCATCATAACTTTAAAACTAAGAAATTTAAAAAAATACAAAAATATATTTTAAAATTTACAAGTAAAGCCCTTTCATATGATACCCCACTCGACCTAGTAGCGACAATTTGAAATTTGGCCCCCCCTATTTTGGCCCCCTTTATATTAATAATCATACTTTTTTCAAAATTTTTTCTTGTGCAATTAAGTTGGGCAACTATATTCTAAAACTATTCCAAATTTCAGGTTGATAGCATAAGTGGTTGCTGAGATATAGAGGTGTGACAGACAGACGGACAGACAGACAGAGCGGCACCATAAGGCTTAGCGTATATTGCCACGCAGATGGCGCAGGGCAGGGCAGAGCAGAGCAGAGCAGATTTTTGTAATGTATGAACCTTCATAGAGCAACGCAAGCTGGGATGCAGACATGTGTACGCAGACACATGTCTGCGCCTTGTTTCTGCCGGCAATTGTTTCTGCGTGCTACAGAATAAATAACACACTATTGCGTGTGAAAGCAGACTCTCGCAACTAGAAACAACAAAAAGTTATTCCACAGATAAAATAAATTTGTGGTTAATTGCTCAAATGTGGATGAGAAGTACCATTGTCACCACGCTTATTAGCGTTGCGGCTAGCACCAAGGACCGCGATTGCTGGTAACCGCAGAATGTAAGGTGGTATGATAAACAAAAGGACACTGCTGCCTATCCTCCGGTTCATAATTCCATAATCATCTCTTACGACACCGGTAGCGATGGGTTAGTACTTTAGCGCAGGCTTTGCCCGTGGTACACCCGCGTGGTTCACCTAGGAGTACCACGGAAGATTTTTTTCTCCCGTGGAACACCTGATCACTTTTGAAATAAAACTAATTCAAAACTATCGCCCGTGGTGCACCTATTGTCTATGGCTAAAATCTTTCTATTTTTTTTTGTAATGATAGATCCCGTCGCCATCTTCATTTTGGTTGACAGCTGTCAAATTTATAATCACTATAACTCGAAAGCTACTGACTCTAGACTACTATTGTGCTGGGAAAAATAATAGGTCTCGATGAGATCTACATATCGGATGACAGCTTAAACAATTGACAATTAAATTAGCTGTAGGAGCTAAAGTCGCGCTGCGAATGAAAAGCTTGACCTGCTCTTGACTGTACATTATTTTTAAAAGACCTAACCAACGATATCCCACACGTTGGGGTTAACAAGAAAAAAAAATCTCTCCCACTTTACTTGTATGGGAGGTACTTACCCTAAAAAAATATTTTTTAAGTTTTTATTTGACCACTTTCTCGGCGTGGATGAAATACATTTCTACACTAAATTTTAACTTTCTAGTACTAATGGTCTCTGGGCTAAGCCGCGTACAGACAGACAGACGGACAGAAAGGCAGACGGACATGACGAAACTATAAGGGTTCCTTGTTAACTACGGAACCCTAAAAAGTTGTTGCATTTAGCCTCCTAAATAAGCCTTTAATAGGTTTTACAGCTATTTTTTAAATCCCTATGTAGATATTAGATACAGTACAAGATATCATTACAGTTTATGAGAAGGGAGAATTCAAACCTTCTTTCTATTATATCAAAAAAAAAGTCTAATTTTTTTCACTATAAGTTGTCATTCTTCCTTTCGTAGGTGTGTAATAGTATTCTGTGCCCGCATGTGTTTAGTATCTGCGTCCCAGCTTGCGTTGGTCACCTACGTCTGCGGCCTGCAAAATCTGCGGCCTGCGGCCTGCGTCCTGCGGCCTGCCCCTCAGCTTGCGTTGGCCCTAAGGGTTCCTTTTTTTTACCATTTTGGTATCGGAACCCTAAAAAGGATGCTAAGATGGTTTGGTCATGTAGAGAGGATGAATGAACGAAGATTGACGAAAGAGATCTACCAGACGAGAGTGAATGGAAACGGTGGAAGGGGAAGGCCTAGGCGTTCTGAATAAAGGCCAGGTTAAAAGTACCCTAAACCGACGAGCATGTATGAAAGGATTGATGAAAGTACAGGAAGCAAGGGAAGTATGTCAAGATCGTAGCAGGTGAAGGACTGTGGTCTCTGCCTACCCCGACGGGAAAGAGGCGGGATGTTATGTATGCATTTTCTTTATTCGGCCATACTGGCAACACAAAAAAAAGTTAAAGTTGTCATTAAATGTGACCTTTGTATGTAAAAAGGCAGATAATAAATTTTCAAGACGTTTGTAATTTTATTATGCTTAATTGGACCACTGACACATGAACATTGCTTGCCATGCCATATCGCACAAATGAGCGTATTTTTGATGATTTTTCTCGTAAAAACTACCGGATAATAAACGAAAAGAGTCGATGGGTAAAACTAAGTACTATATATTTTTGTCTTTTTGAGTAGCAGATGTAGGTACATAGATATGGCCGGAGATAAAACACTTCCTTTTGATTTTAATGCTACTTTCCATACAAATTCAAACTTTTTATGTTTTTTTATAGAATCTTAAGGAAAAATTTGTTGCATTTGTTCTTTGATAGTTAGTAAGTTTTACAAGAATCTCGTAAAATATTTCAAGATTTAAGAAAACGATTATCAGTTCTGAAGGTTGTCAATCTGCCCATAAAACTAATTTTCTTATAAAAAGTATGTCCTTCAGTTAGCTGTTGCAGTTTCTGATGCATTTTTAACTTAGTTCCCTGGAAAAAGTTGTTCATTTTCTGAGTTGTTGTTATACCTTGTCTATGTCACCGGAAAATTGATAAGAAACGAAAGTTGATCAATTTTTGAACTTGATTTACTTACGATTCTTATAATTTTCAGGTTATATATACATTTCATAAAATCAAAATGAAGAATATTTGAGCTGCAAATGAATTCCTAGAATTTAATATGAATATCATTTATGGTGTTATTTCAATACTACCGTGAGAATAAGTTGCGCTTCACTCATTATGGCTCACGTTCTAATTGACACTGAAAAAGAACTCATTTCCTTCATTACCGCTATGCCGCTGCCGTGAGCGACTGACTGTGGCACATGGAATATATAAATACTAGATACAGGGGCACAGATATTTTTATCATAAACATCATATCAGCCAAAAGACGTCCACTGCTGGACATAGGCCTCACCTAAAGATCTCCATGACGAAATGATATTTTTATGATATCCATTAATTTTCAAACTTATCTGATCCAGTGGTCAAAACTGAAACCTAATTTGGCTGTTAAGAATGTGAACAACGGGCTGAAGCGCTGGTGGAGTTTGCGTGGATTTGACAGGGTATGTAATGTAATGTTGCTCTTGTATCCTGTCAGAAAATTAAAACAATGTTACCTGACTGGGATCTGGGTAAGATGAGCACTAGTAATTTAGTAGCTAGAGCATTTTCGGGGTTACGAAAGCCGTTGGTCCTGTTTCTGGTGTTAAAGGTTGTTGACGCATCTTTCCTAATGTTTTCTTTACATCATACGAATTACGCCACGTCACGGCAATTATTCTTAAAGTTGGGCTGTAAGCCTTTAACCGAATGTCGTAGTTTAGTTTGGCGTGAAAATAAAATAATATCTTGGTTGTACAGAAATTCTAACGTTAAATCTATAAAGTAGAAAATCGCATAATTTCACTACCACAGGCAGGATTCGAACCTGCGTCTTCTGATATTGTAAAATTGATGTAAGAGCTCTAACACTAACTTTCTCGTTTATTCGAACGCTTACCAATCTATTTTGCTCCCATGACACTAAAACCAGAGTTTATTTGACGGAAAGAATAACATTGTTTTACAAACTAGTTTTTTCTGACAGCTTTTTGCCGATTGCTTTGACATAGCTGCAAAATGTGTTGTAATAAACAAAAAAAAATGGATCACAACTAACTTTTATATGCAGAACGTGGTAAAGTTGATGATTTGCCCCTTCCTCTAGTGTTTTGTATTCGGTGGTGTGGCACATAAGGTTAAGTTTGATTGCCACAATTGTGCGTAGATGTTAATACAGCCTGAGGGACCTTACTGACGTTTTAATGAAATTATTATATGACTTACTTATTTCACTACATTTTGTCATTATTTGTAGAAACATAAACCCTAGTTGTCTTTACTATGGTATTACTTACTAGATTTGTGGTAGTTCTAAACTTTTTGAAAACAATGTCATCTACGTTATTAAGAGCTTTTAATTATTAGCAGAAGATAGGCCGAAATAAAAGTTACTTCACCGACAAAGCGTGACTTTAAAGAAGAGGCCTATCCTATATTATTAAACGAG
Source organism: Athrips mouffetella (assembly GCA_947532105.1). Classification (NCBI taxonomy): domain Eukaryota; kingdom Metazoa; phylum Arthropoda; class Insecta; order Lepidoptera; family Gelechiidae; genus Athrips; species Athrips mouffetella. The sequence goes on along the minus strand of OX383960.1, from coordinate 22,336,872 downwards.
CAATATTTGTAAATATATTTGTAATAGGTTTCTCGAAAACGGCTCTAACGATTTCGATGAAATTTACCTTACGGGGGTTTTCGAGGGCGATTAATTGATCTAGCTCGGTCTCATGTCTGGGTAAATTAGTTTTTCCCGTGTTTTTAAGCATTTTTTTAAATACCGCGTTTTAGACAGAAACCTACAGCGCCATCTATTGGCGGGTAGCAAAGCATATGCTAGTAATAAGCTGTTCAGTGCAGATCCACCTATACAAAATATAAGGGACAAGTAGACAAGAACTGAAAGGGCATGACCAGCTGATAAAACTTAACATCTTTTACCAAAACACCTATCACAAATAGTCAAATATCTTTTTAGGGTTCCGATACCAAAATGGTAAAAAAAAGGAACCCTTATGGTGCCGCTCTGTCTGTCTGTCCGTCTGTCTGTCACACCTCTATATCTCAGCAACCACTTATGCTATCAACCTGAAATTTGGAATAGTTTTAGAATATAGTTGCCCAACTTAATTGCACAAGAAAAAATTTTGAAAAAAGTATGATTATTAATATAAAGGGGGCCAAAATAGGGGGGGCCAAATTTCAAATTGTCGCTACTAGGTCGAGTGGGGTATCATATGAAAGGGCTTTACTTGTACATTTTAAAATATATTTTTGTATTTTTTTAAATTTCTTAGTTTTAAAGTTATGATGAAAAATGTCAAGAAAAATACCATTCCCCCCCCCCTTATCTCCGAAGTTTGAGTAAGGAAAAATCTGAATTAATTACAGTTGACAGAAGTTTATATAAACTTTACAGCAAAAATAAAACGATCTTTCTAAGTTGCACAGTTTTTCAGAAATCTGCAAAAAACCTTTACAAACAAATTTAGTTTTGCGGTCCTGAAAATGGACTTTATTGCTTCCAAAAATACTATAGGTATATCGGAACCCTCGGCGCGCGAGTCCGACTCGCACTTGACCGGTTTTTTTATTTTGTATGGAGCGGCGGACTTTTTTTTCGTATCTGGTAGTACTTTTCTAACAGAAAGTTTTTTAGTTTCATCGACTGATTGTGCCCTTTAAATTTTTGACAACTTGTTTCATTTCCCAACATATGTTTCTTTGGGAAAGTTGTTCAGTTTCGTTGACTGAGCTCGCTTTTTCAGTATTCGGTACACCGTCCCTTACACCCTGTATTTATCTCGAGAACTTAGCGCCCTCTTACGTTGCATGTAAAAATCACATTGGCTATTTTCGCAGGCTTGCACTACAGACATAAGGCTGTTTCTCACGAGCACAAGTTATTGAGCCAGGGGGCGCGGGCGTCTATAAAGTTAGTCTGGATTACAAGTTGGACGTGATAAGTTATTAACAAGTTAAAGCCACATTATCTGTAGTGATTCACTATTTGGAACGAGTTTAGAACTGTTTTTAGTTACTTAAACTTTACTTGTCTTGATAGAAGATCCAAGGTCCAGATTGAATGGGGTGCTCTGCGCAAAACTTGCTGGTATGAAATAATGCAAGTACGTAATTTAAGGTAAAATACAAGAGGTGGTGCTCCCCGGTAGGACGCGTCGGAAACGCACACTGCACAGTGGGACAAATTTGTAGTTTTTTTACTAGATTTAAAGTTCTATCTTTTGAACCGACATAGGTAGCCGGTTGAAAACACAGAACGAGTGTTTTTAAAACAAATATATCAACAAGTAAAAAAAACTAAATAAAAGTAAAAAATAAAGTCAAAAGATTTTTTTGTTTTTGATCTACCTTAAAATCCGTTGCCTATACAAACGTGAAACTTGTTATGATTACATTACTGTTAAATACTTATTAAACCTCGCTGAGCTCGGTCATGCTGAAGACATTATTTTCACGGACCTTTTTGAAACTCGCCAAAGGACTATTGATATATCTACTTTCTGAGCCAAATTATCACAGAAATATCTCCAACCCAAAAAGAAGAAGACGTACTTTTTTACATGGATTGACTTTAGAGAAGAGTAGTCGTTGTCTAAATATTTTGCCAAATCCAATCGTCAGATTTTTCGCTTGGGCCGTTAGTAGTCGACCCCATCTCTAATGTAAATGTAGTTGGTTACTGTTGTTTGTTTCTAATTGTGCCGATTGTGAAGTAAGTTGGAGCTCATTTCCAATTTAACTTTGCGATGGCTCCAATCATGCTATCGTTATTTGTTCGAAAATGCGACCGTTCCAAATTACGACAAATATACCAACTTTTGCGAAACTTTTACGGGCAAAATAAACTTTTGAAAAGATATTTTATTTAGGTTCATATTATACTCCATAATACAAGTTTTTAAGACTCTATTTGCCCAGAGTAGAGACTCAGTCAGGTAAGAATTCAAGTAAAAAGTCTACTGCGCGTTCGTGGATTTGGAAAAGGCCTATTACTGAGTGGTAAGGAATGAATTGTGGTCGACATTGTCTGTGTATGGGGTGAACTGTCATCTGATACAAGCTCTGGAATCTTCATTTTAAGGATTCCAGCACTTGCGTCAGAATTAACGGGGCGTATATACACTGAATGGTTCAGCATCAAAAAAGGTGTAAGGCAGGGATGTGTTGGCCTTGGCTGTTTAACCTATACATGGATAAATTGTTTGACTGATCTGAAAGAGAGTATGTGTTAAATGTCTTCTTTACAGTGATGAACAAGTTATACTTGCATCATCTGCTGACAAGTTACAGGAGATGGTAACAATGATGAATGTGACTTTGGACAGGAAAGGAATTGAAAATCAAGTCGAAATTAATGGTTACTTGTGTAGTGAACAGGTCGTGAGTGTATTATAAGTATTATTAGTTAATAGGTGGTGAACAAGTCGGGCAAGTCGAACAAGTGAAAGAGTTTTTGTATCTGGGTTCAAAGTTCATCAGAGATGGAAAGTTTAAAAGTGATATTGAAAGAAGAGTGAATGCTGGAAACATGGTGAACAGTCCTCTGCATGCTTTTTGAGGATCCAGAAGATGTCTCATAAGGCTCGTCTGGCTGTTCATAGAGGCGTTATGGTACCAACACTGATGAACGGCAGTGAAAGCTGGGTATGGCAGAAAAAATACAAAATAGAATTAATACAGCAAAAATGAGAGCATTGATGAGTATGATTCGTGGAAAAGTGAGTGACAGGATTAGAAATAGTGTGATAAGAGAAAGTTGAGGCGTAAAAGACGACGTAGTAAGTAAACGAACGAAGATTGATGAAAGAGATCTATCTACCAGGCAAGAGTGAATGGACACGTTGAAAGGGGAAGGCCTCAGTGAACGTATCAGGACCAAATTCAGAACGATCTAAATATAGGCCAGGTTTTTTTTTATTTATTGTTCAAAACAATTTATAAAAAAAAAACAAGAAATATGTTAAGCACCCTAAACTGACGAACAGTTATGAAAGGGTTGATGAAAGTATAGGAAGCGAGGGAAGAATATCAAGATCGTAACAGGTGGAGGACTGTGTATTTATTTTATTTGAAACTATGTATTATCGACATGCAAATTATTTTATGAATAAATGATGATTTGATGTGTTGTGGCAAAATAAATGGTTTAAGTGGTGATTGAAATGGTATATGGTCTCTGCCTACCCCGATGAGAAAAAGGCATGATGTTACGAGTATAGACAAAATAAAATCTACTTTACTGCATAAACAAATATAATTTTCAGTGTCTTAATGAACCGTATCAGAGGCCTTTTGCGGCCCAACAACTTATACCAGGGTTTGTAAGGTCGGTCATCAAACTTACAAGCCACACAACTTGATGATCAGTGTCTACAATTTTTTTTTTGACTAAAATGTAAATAGTGACAATTATTACCTAACCTACTGACTGATATATTACCGTTATCTCCGCCGAACTTCTGTTTTTTTAATTGTAAAAAGAACAAAAACACGTATTTATTGTAAAAATAAAATTATTACAAAATACGCAATGAGATATAAAATAATATTAAGTGGTTTTTTGTTATCAGTACCTGTATTCGTAAGTTGTTCAATTTCTCCGTAGCAATTTGTAGCGCGTTGATGTCTTTTACTTCAATTGCTTGTATACAGGGCGCTTACTGTAGCCCTGACCGATAATGCGCTGAACTCAATAAAAAATTTAGTCGCGGGGGTGAGCGCCGCAGGGGGGGGGGGGGGGCGTGCGAATCGTTAATTGGCTCTCCGCCTGACACCCATGCGCAGAAAATAACCGTCAGGGCTAGAGTTAGTGTGCCATTCACTGCCTGTTGACGGAATGTTTTAACTTAGATTATTTTCAGTACCTGGGCGAATGAGCTATGCTCTGTATTATCAAAATATCATCAGGTGAGCAAGCTATGCTACTCAACAACAGATGGCGCTGTAAGTTTCTTAAACGCATTATATCGTGTTAAGAAATATTAAAAAAGACGGTGAAAACGAATTTGCCCAGACATGAGACAGCTAGATCGATTTTTTGCCCCCAAATACCCATATACACTAAATTTCATCGAACTCGTTAGAGCTGTTTTCGAGAAACCGATTACAAATATATATACAAATATTGCTCGTTTAATAGTATAGGATTTTGATTTAAGCCTCGATCACAACTTCCCGAATTCAGCACACTAAGTTAAAGTTATTAGGTATATTATAAACTTGAAGCGCTCGTAGCTGGGAGGTAGTTACTCTTTCGTTCCAATCACGAAACGCACACGCACGCATTTCCGTGCTTCGGAAGGCACGTTTAGCCGTTGGTTTCAACTTACTGATGAAGTTAAGCCAAGTCAGGGGCCATTTGGCGCCTTGAAAACTCTGTAAACTTTGAAAGGTGGTGGAACAACGTAGCTTGGTTGTTTATGGGCTTATTTGATTTGTCTTGAGTAATTACAAATGGTTTTCAGGGTTCTGATGATGGAGCTAGAAGGCAATCAAAGGAAGTCTGTGATGAAACCACGTAGCTTCGCTGTCTATGGGCTTATTTGATTTGTCTTGAGAAGTTATGTAAGTATACAAATAGTTTTCAGGGTCTGATGATGCAGCCGAATGGTAGTCACATGACCTTCATAATAGGACAAGGTATTTTAGCCACGTTTGCGCTGTAATGATTGGTTTTGAGGAGTTTCCTTAGAACAATTAATAGTACAGGGTGTTACAAAAAGGGTATACCAACCTGAAGTATGGGAATACGTCCATGAAACTGGACAACTTTCACTAAGAAACATAGGTCGAAATATGAAAAAAAAAATCCCTTCTATAGAAACTGAATCAACTGATAACGCATTTTGTATGGGAAGTCAAATTTTTGTTTTTTTATTTTGACCTAAGTATGTTCCTTTGGGAAAATTGTTCAGTTTTATGGTCAGAATCACATCCTTCAGGGTTAATTTACCCTTTTTGTTACACCTTGTATACAAGGTCTGCTGATGGAGCCAACAGGTAGTCACAGGAGCTTTATGAAAAGATAACAGATTATCTAACTTAACTTTGCATACAATTTAAATATTTGAAAGGATTGGAGCATTTTAATTCAAAAAGCTTGTCGCGACAATACCTTAGTGAGTATAATTCCCCATATATCGTGAGGCACCGTTAACCCCAAGGTTTTTTTTTATTTTTATGTTTTAGTGGGACACTACATAGGCTAGTAATAATAATGTTTTAGTTCTTTTAAATATAGTACATTACTGCAAAGGCCGTCAATAAAGGTATTGATGGACGAACGTGATAATGTGGGCAGAGGCGTAGCCGAGGTCCACATGCCAGCGTAAGTCCATCAATACCTGGTTGCGGCCTAGGCTTGTATAGTGCTTTTCTCAAACACTGCGCGGATACATTTTCCGTCTCTTCTCTTTTTGCCACTGAAAAATTCTGATAAGATTTTAAATAGTCATGACTTACATGATATTTGAGGCACTATTTCTAAATTCCATTGACTTATTAATTTTATTTACGATTACAACCTAGATAGATATTTATTTAATGGCGTCACATCCGACTGTACACTAAATCAAATACAATAAGTCAATATGATGTTCCCGCTTATAACTTTTTTTTTTACGTCAACCCATATTTGGGGACATTTTTGCCAGTGTCGTGTTGTAGAACATTGTTCAGTTTTTGTAATTTCTTCACTTTTATAGAAGTAAAAAATATGGCGAACCGCCAGTGTCGAGTGGGGAAATTGTTCATTGCTCTCCCCGTTATAAAGCGATAGTGGACTTTACGAAGGAAATGCCCATGACTTTTTGAGACAATACAAACTGGGTTCAAACACGAGATCGCTTGAAATCCTCTTCAGATGCACACTCCCTAGTTAGTTCACTGCATAAAACACTATCTTTATTATCCACGGAATCACTACATACTAAAAACAAGAATTTCAATCGAGCAGGCAAGAGCCCACGCCGAGTTTTCCTAATAACATAAATAATTATATTTTTTTAGAGTTGATCAATGATCAAGTTAGGGAAATATTTTTTTTCAAATTAGGGAAATTATTTTTGTCATTAGATGAGTTCAAAACTAGGACCCTGCGCCACAGATTATATTCTAGTTACTACGGTGCTGCGCGAAATAAACGATGTGAGACCTGACCTCCTTCTTTAGAACTCTGCCGTGTGTATATTTTATTAAAAAGTATGGGCTGTCATTCTTTTGTATAGCTATCTTGTTCTTTCACACTCTTGCATCTATTCTTTCACAATTTTGCATTTCTATCGCCAATTTCTTTCTTTTTTTTTCACTTTAAAAATAAATTCAAATCAAAGCTTTGATAAGTTAATTCATTGGTTGCCATCTCCTTGGATACCATACTTTGGAGAAATAAGCTGGTTCCAAGTTCCATTTTGAAATTAGATGACAGAAATAAGTTTTCATAGTAGTTTTTCCGACCGTTTTGACACGTAAGAAATCGAGTAAGAAATGAATTTTCATACTAACTTTCCCGGCCGCTGCTCGCATGTTTTTTACCAGTACAGATATTTCGATTTTGCTCTGAGAAGGTTGTCAAAATAATGGTTGAATTTCCAAGCATGTTTGAGAAAAAGCTTATATTTAAAAGCATTTTTATCATTCATTTTTTTTTACTTTTTAGTATGCATGTTAATAAAAAACCGAGTATTGAATGTTTCAAGTCGAATCGGATGCATAACATTGTGAGTTTAATTGCAGTAAAATTTACACAGTCCAGTAGGTACCGTACAGTACACCGCCGCCACCGCAGTAATTCCACTCGCCGTCGACGAAACAAGCGATTGAAAATAAATTACTTTTCAGTTGCTACTGAATTTTACAGAAACTCGTACTTTCGCAAGTTTTAAAAAGATTGTATTTCATCTATTAATTTTTTAGTTTTCAGTTAAGTTTAGCAAATATTAAAATATTTTGCAGCGTTACCATTTGCAAGTAAATATTAATAGTCGATTATTTCGACATTCTCATTGAATTTTGTATTTAGTTGCCTTAGCTGCCTTTTGCAAGTAAATATTAATACTCAATTATTTCGACATTCTTATTGAGTTTTGTATTTTAAAATTTTAAACTCTTTTTTAAAATTATTTTATTTTCGTCTATACTACTTATTACGGTTAAAATACACTTTATGTAAATAATTTGAAATTTTTGCTTCGTAGGCTATAAAAAAACCTAAAAAAACTTTAGTTCACGCGTTTTTTTAAGTTTCGATAGGTGGCACACTCATGACTGTAATTAATTTCTTTTTTTATGGGTTGCAAAACAAATAAAATCTTTTTGGAAGAAAATATATTACAGAGATTTGACAGTATCAATCAAACTGACTTAATCATTTTATTTATGTGACCGTTTCATGACCGTTTAGTATCTGTGTTTCCATTTTTCATTTTCCTTTTGAACCAAGTTTTGATGATTAGCAGCGCCATCTATTTGAACTTTCGAAAGGTGCTGGAAAACACCCTATTCCCAAAAAAACATTTTTTTTCTGCGAACTCTAGTTTACACTAACATGAGGCTAACCCAGGCGTTCGTACAATGATGCTTGACTTTTCCTCTGAAAAGTAAAAAAAACTATTTATTTGTGCTGTTTTTGGACCCTTAGCGAAATTTTAGTATGTATGTTACTCAGAACAGAAATCTAAACAACTTTTTTCTGAGGACGAGGCGGCAAGGACTACATTTTTTTGGCTTAGTACCCTTTCGAACTATGCGCCGGCAGTAGATTTGTATGTGACACTCAAAATTCTTTCTCGATTTTTGACACATTTTTTTGGAAAAGTTGTTTATTTTTATGGTAACATACTCTAATTTAGCCATTGAACCAAAGATAACCATGCATACTATGCATAGGCCAAATCAGCCGAAAAACGCCCGTCGCTGGACATTAGTCTCCCCAAAAGAGCTCCAGGGCCTAGAGACAAGCGGCTTTCTACAATCACAAACGCTGGTAGAATAGAATGAAAATGTATGAGATTGACATTAGCTAACGAAATTTTGCGTGATAGCTAATCCAATCCCAGACAGTTTTTATTCTATCTATAGCGTTTGCAATGTTGGAAAGTCACTTGTCTCAGAGCCCAGGATACCTAATTTTGTGTTTAATCTCTACAATAATCATACGGTTAATAAAGGCTCAAATACGAACATGGACGATCTCAAATACCTAACCTCGTACACTGCTCGTACATGAAAATGTCTGGCCAAATACGTATTTCTCCTGTCATTACTCTTCTTTTCAAAAAACTATCTTAGTCCTGTAATTTTTACCTTTTCAAGACACGAATAGTAAAGACATTTTCTCGTTTACGGACTGGAACATATTTTAAAAACTTTTCAATTTATAAATTACCTACATTCAATATTAAAATTGTAAAGCTCATAATTTAGCGAAGCTTTTAAATTAAATACCTGAACAAAGCCTATTACACTATTGTCAGGGAAAAAGCCGAGATATTGGAATCCACAAAAAGCTATGATTGATGAAAATCACTGACAATACCGCATTATTAAAAAAATCCGCATTATACGTAATTCAATTACCGCGCTGCACCCAAAGTGTTTTCAGGAGGGGTTTAGTGAAACAGCTTTTGACAGCGCGGCTTTAGAGCTTATGCGAAAATTTATAGAAAATTGCATGGAACACGCGTTGCGCCCATAGGGTGCGCGGCTCGGGGGGTGTATATTTAGAAAAGCTTGGAGCTTCGGGCCGGCAAAGTCAGTCCACGTTCGGCTGCCGACCGAAACGCGCGCGCTGTCTTCCTCCTTCTCTCGTATCGCACTCCCGACTCGCTTCACATAAATGAAAATTAATTAATACATCGTGTGTTTGTGCCTGAACTGGATTTGTTGAAACGAATGTACCCCGTACGCACACCGTGCTTTAGCAGTGACTGTTGCATGACTTTTAAATAGGACCTGTGTTGAATAGACTTTTTACTGCAATAAGGTATGTTCTACTTTTAATTGATGGGTTTTAGTTTGATTGGCAGTGAAAAGCAATTCGTACTCGGAAAGGAGTGGTGAGCGGGTTGGAAATTAATAATCAACTGTTAACAATACAAATGGTAGAGTCGTATAGTTAAGTGATCAATTTTGTTTATGATATCGCTCGCAGTTCATTTGTTACGATAACTTAAATGTATCGACTTCTCATGACAATAATGGTCGTTGTAAACAATTCCAATGTTGTGTAATCGTTATTTATTGCTCTTTAAAGATAAGGGCACTTAAACTTTTCGTTTCAATACTTTCTTGCTTCTTGTTGACAATTGTATACTTCAAATATTTAAGGCTAGAAGTAAGGTGTCAACTTTTGTAATAAATACGCTATTGTATTTGCATATAAATTAAGTTAGAGATGTGAAATGACTGCGATACTTGATATGGGCTCCATAACAGCGTATTTAGTTACTTGTTATGGCCTATGTAATGTCAATATTTCCCGGATATATGAAATTTATTACCAAGAGTGGTAAGATTTATAATGTATCTCAAATTCCATGCGTAGTCATATTGCGAATGTTATGAATACGTTGTAGTTAATTCTAAAATATTTTTCACCTTTCGGAAATGCTTTTGAAAGAGATATTCTCTACATATCTCTACCACTACATACAGCACGATCTTTTATTGTATACATACAAACACAAAATAACGCCTCTTTCCCGTATAATGTATAACAACACTTTACACTGTAAGTAAGATCAAAAGAGGTGTGAGAAGTATTTCTTTGTTTGGGAGGAGTGCAAGCCTTAATGAGGGTTTAATTTGCCCTACTGTAGGACGTTACAGGCTAACTATAATAATAATACGTTTATTATATGTTCGTTTTGTAGGGAGTAACTACACTTTCCTTGGATGGGGTTTCTTTTTACCGCGAAAACACATCTTACTATCACAGGAAAAGCGTTTACCTCTGGAACTACAGTGATTCTTATAGCTTCTAAGCAATACATAATGTCACTATCCTTAATCACCATAGGCCACACTTAACCACGGAAACTCATCTCACAGAAGAAACGTTTAAAGGCAAATTTTGTCACGGGTAATGGCTAGTATATCATCGTTATATCAGTAGAAAGACGTCCATGACTGGCATTCCCTTAAGATTTCCACAAAAACCAATGCTATTTTACATACATACATAATATCACTCCTCTTTCCCGTCGGAGTAGGCAGAGACCACAGCCCTCCACCTACTACGATGATCGTTAAATACTTCCCTCGCATCCTCTACTTTCATCAACCCTTTCACACCACACGGTAATTTAGACCTACTCCACAACCATTTTAATATTTTCCATTACAATAAAATTTAAATTTAATTTAAAAAAAAGCAACAAAGCATGAGGAAAGAGACAACCTGCAAACGCACGGTATGGCGCAGAAATACTGGGAGAGCTGAACACAAATAAAATGGGATGATAGCCTGGAGAAAGAAGAAGACAATAAAATTTAAATTTGGCAAAAGTTGCCAGCTACAGCTACTCCCCCTCTGGCATATACAACGTGTAATTCTAAATAAGCAAAAGTTCTCGGGTGGTAGTTCCACCCATGTAACTGAACAACTTCTGTTCTACAACTTTTGAAAATAAAAATAAAGAAGCCGATTCCCCATACAAAACGAAAATCTAGGCCCTGAGTCAAAAGACTTTCTACAGTCGCAAACGCTAGTAGAATAGAATGAAAATATATGGGATTGACATTAGCTAACAAAACGTTGCGTGCCAGCTAATGTCAATCCCATACATTTTTATTCTAGTCTATAGCGTTTGGGACGATAGAAAGCCACTTGACTCAGGGCCTTGATCCGGTCAATTTGTATGGAGACTTTTTTTTTATATCCAAATGTTGTTGAAGTACATTTGTTAAGTTACATGGTTAGAACTGACCCCGAGAGGTTTTGCATTTTTAGAATTTACACGTGTATACAGTTTGGCTAAAAATACCAACAAAAAATGTATATAATTATTTTTTAACAAACCGTAATCTTAATCTTCTTAAATATTTAAATCTGGACCGGAATCAAGGACGCAGCCACTCTTTGCAGGATGGCTAAGGAGAGAGAGGAGTTCCGCATGCTGATTGCCGAAATCCGTTAGGATATGGCACCAAGAGAAGAAGAATGCTTTGGTTTTGTTGTCTACAACGCAATTCACCAAAATATTTTTCAAAACAAATAATTTTTTATTTTGTTTGATTGTGGCAACACCACAAAAGTTATTGTTTTGCAAAACACGGTATATCGTAGTAAACCTAGTAATAAACTTCTTCCATATTCACGATGGGTGTTTTCAACCCCGTTTTACGTTCAGGGCCCTTTACGACCGCCGCCGCCTTCCAAAACACCTAACGGTCACTCTCGTCATGAAAGGGTTATTAAATACGAGTTATTAATAAGTTTTTATGAGGTTTTGCATAACCCTTAAGTTTTCATTCAGTAAAAGAATAAGGGTGTTTACGCACTACAACTCGGTTCGAGCTCCGAAGTAGTCGTAGAACTGTTTCTATGGTAGTTTACGCTCTAGATCCGGCTTCCGTCATCCAATTTTACTATTGATTCTTATTTTCACGGATTTGGATCGGATTCGGATCAGATTCGGATCGGACGTAGTGCGTAAACACCCTAAGATTTCTTACAATTAAAATAAAAAGACGCTACAACATAAAAATCTGTCATTTTGGTTCGGAATCCTTATAACAACACTTATTCGTCTTGAAGTGTAAGTGTAATACGAGTATTATTATTTTCTCTGGTTAAGTTATTATTCTCATAAAAATCCCTACTTTCATCTATTAAATTGGAAAACTTTTTGGGTCTTATTCTTCGTTCTACGACTTCTCCAAATTTACAAAAAAAAATAATCAACTCTCAAATTGAATGAAAAGTCCATGTTTTTGCGAATTTCGACAAGTCGTAACACAAAAATTGTTGAATTTAGTCTCCATAACAAGCCCTTAATAGGTTTTATACAATTTTTTAAAGCCTGTACTGTATTATGCAGCAGAGACTCAATATGATATACCTACATACAAAAATAAAGTGAGATAAATAACACTCACGCATACAATTCACACCCAAATTAATTCATCGTAAAAACTTTTGTCCTGGTCGAGGACCAAACCCGCGTCCTACGACGCCGACGGCAGGGCAGCCATACTAACAAGCCAGAGAGCAAAGCCTATTCTGGAATATCACCAGGTGATAAAATATCATGTTGGAAACTTTAAAATTCAAAAGTATTATTAAATACATATGAAAATTTACAATACGACCTTATATAGAGTGTATACTCTATATAAGGTCGTAATGAAATAGTAAACATTATTTTAGTATGTTACTCATTACATAGGTCGATATAAGAAAATCACTTTTTGACCTCCCATAAAAACTGAATCAGCTGATTACGCATTTTGTATGGGAGGCCAAATTTTTTTTATAATTCGTTATCTACAATATTGAAAAGAAAAATCAGTGATTTTTTTTTTCGGTGACATTCTAAAATTGGTTGCCAGAAAAAAAATCGATACAGTGTGGAAAAAAGAGCGTCAAAAAACTTGCCACAAGTTGAGTTGCAAATAAAGTGTCGGGTAAGCGTGTTAGACTAATAACAGATATACGTCTTGGCGATGTAATCAGCATTTCTCTAATTGACGGCTTGTAGATGCTCAGCCATTAGGTCTAAAACGGTTACGGTCTGGTCATTTCGCTAAAAAACTTTTCATATATTACAAGACTTTTTGAGGTTAAGTGCGGTTCATTTTAAGTTACGCACTGAAGATAATAACATTTTATGATTAAACTTTTTAACGATATTAACTTCAAATAGCACATTTATTCAAAAAATCATTCCCCATTTGACTTATCCTAACTTTCAAGTTTTTAAAGAAGTTTGTATATATAACAATGGCACATAGCTTGGGTTTGGGATAGGTAAAGAGTTATTTTTTATTCTTCATCATAACATCCCATGAAACGTCCACTACAGGACAGGGAGCTCCCTCCAGAATTCTAGCTTTTGCTGGAAAAATATGGAGGGGAAGTACCATAGTCACCTCGCTTAATAGCGTTACGGCTGGCACCATGGACCGCGGGGTGACCGCAGTAAGTAAGATGTAAGATACAAAGGACGATGCTGCTGCCCATCCTCCAGTTTATAACCCTTAGTCGCCTCTTACGACACCCACGGGTATGTATGGGTTGGTCAAGTCAAAATAGTTTATTAATTTTTGGATATTAAAATCTCTTAATGACGTCAGCTAAACTACATCGTTTCACAAACAAATTGGGTAGGGGAGAGCGGGGCTGAAAGTGCCGATTTTGACAAATCCTTTAATAAATCAAGTTATATGAATGACAATGAAGAATATCCTGTGTGGTACCGGCAAAGAATAGTACCAACCCATACATACCCGTGGGTGTCCTAAGAGGCGACTAAGGGTTAACTGGAGGATGGGCAGCAGCATCCTCCTTTGTATCTTACATCTTAATTACTGCGGTCACCTACAACCGCGGTCCATAGTGCCAGCCGTAACGCTAACAAGCGAGGTGACTATGGTACTTCCCCTCCACATTTTTCCAGCAAAAGCTAGAATTCTGGAGGGAGCTCCCTGTCCTGTAGTGGACGTTTCATGGGATGTTATGATGATATGAATGATAAAAATGGTAGTTGTAGACTATCCGACGTTAAATTTAATCTTCTTTTAATATTTAAAAAGAGTTTTTGAACATTCTGAATAGTTTTTAACGAATATTGATTTTTAGAAGCAGTGGCGGCTAGGCACAACCAACCCCTCTCGGGGACAAGTTGTGCCGGGGCTAAGGTTGGTTGTGCCTATCGTAATATTAGTTTATTTTAATGGCTGAAAATGGATTAAGAAATCAGAGACCATCAAATATATTGACATTTTACTAACCGATAACTGAATATTAATAAAAAGACAGCTACCTGGTCTTTTTTATTCCATAAACATATTTAAATATTTTATGACAGAAGTTTTGGTCAAATCAACTATTGTTCGTTATCAAAACTAAACAAAAGTATCCTAACTTCAAAGTAGATTTCTACTCAAAATAAAAAAATCATTTGTACATACTTTTTATAAAGAGATCATATATAAAAATGAATTTTAACAACCTACGACAATAGTAATAAAATGAAGTGCGTAATTTGTATCCATAATTTGCATGTATCCTTAATCGCAGCATCAGCAACCTTTGGTAGAAATTCTTAGGAAATACTCCCCTTACGCTTATAGGTTCTTATCTGTTCAATAAAATAATGAAAAATGGTAGGGGTTAGTACGGGATTCGCGGCACAACCAGCCCCAAATGAAAGGAACTTTTTACCCCATTTCGAAGACAATGAAAAACTTAAACTTTTTCAAAAAACACTGATACAAAGCATTAAAACTGCTTAGATTAACATGAATGGATAAATTATGATCACTTCAATAGAACTCTCATGTACGTAGCGCCATAAATGCCAACTAAAGCCCAAAAAGTATAAACACAAAAAAAATTACTAACGTGGTGCTGGACGACCGCTAAACACACACCCGCCAGGTCTGCATCGTTGGCGCATCTAAAATGGCAGCCATTCAGGCGCGACCGCTAGGCATTTCACGGTGCATTAAGAAACTTTTGCTATCACTTTATGTTTTTGAGATATTTGCGTCGGAACAACATACCCCCGGCACAACCAGCCCCGCTCTCCCCTACTATTCTTTGCCGGCACCACACGAGACTTATTATTTACTCTTACTTTGACTTTTATTCTGAATATGAAACATTTTGTAATTGATTTTTTATTTGATTTTGTTTTAAAAATTCAAAAAAACGTTTTTATTTTCAACCCATGCTTCTTGGGATAAACTGTTCAGTTTTATGGTCTAAGTGTACCGACACACCTGAAAATCTTTCCGACGCTGAGAGTTCCGCTCATTTCTCTCGCAACGCTTTTTAGCTATTTTTACCTATGACACATCGGTCTGAATTTCCGCTGGTGTCATTCTTGAGATAATTTTTGGTCGCGGAACTTTCCGCTTCGGAATTTCCTCACATGTGTTGCTACAGTAAGTACCTAAAATGTTAAAATTTGAGGAGAGAAAAAAACGTTAAATAATGATTAGCCGAAAATTAATTCATAGAAAGTTAACACCTGAGAAAGTTATCCCGTCATTTGATTTGCCAAAGCTAGAATTCTGGAGGGAGCTCCCTGTCCTGTAGTGGACGTTTTTTTCATGGGATGTTATGATGATGATGATGATCTAGATTTATTGATAGTATATTATTTAGTTGTGTGGTCTTTATTTATGGATTCATTACTATGCAGTTCAATTTGTAGATGAACTTGATTGATTACTTTCAATGCAAAATGCACATTCATTAAACCTCTATTGTGACCAATATTTGTTTAAACGTGCATCAAAAATAAATTACGCTTGGGTTATAATATAAATAAAATATAAAATCATATAAGATAGCGTACATAATTTAAAATAAAAATTAAAACCGACTAAATGTGAGTTGGACTCTTAATATAACGTAATTTCAGTAGTAGGCTCAAAACAACTGTAACAAATTTTGTTGAGTGTGACTCGCACTTGGTTAATTTTTATTATTTGTTATTTTACAGTAGGTCATGCATTATAATCGCTCTAACTTTCGTGTATTTATGCGATATGCCTTGCCAAAGATCCTGTCTATCATGCTCGTAGTAAGCATATAGACATCAAGTATCATTTTATCAGGGACGTACTCAGGAATAATATTGTGGGATTGAAACATGTGTCGATAGATTTTATGCTGGCTGATGTTTTAACGAAAGCTTTACCTGTGTGTAAGCATTATAAGTGTATATCAGGTCTGGGGCTACAGTAGCTAAATTGAGGGGGCGTGTTGCGGCTCTATAGCTCAATTAACAGTTTTGATGACACAGTTAAAACCAAAAAAAAAAGAAAATGGAAAATAAGACAGACAAAAATGGTGTCAATTCCAGAAGACACACAAATCACACAAACTAAAACTAAACTTAATTTGACAGTAAAGTTCTAAAGTTGTTGTTGTCTGTTTTCAGCCTGTAACAGAGACAGCAACACTTTCTAGGCCTGTCAAATTTGGTTTATTTTTATGCCTGCCAGAATTGACACCAACGTAAACTTAATAATAGGGTCCCGTGGACAGTTTTGGGAACCAAATCTTACAAAGGATGCATTAATTATAGTCAAGAGCACACATCAAGCTAGACACATTGAACTTTGTTATATTCTTATTTTCAATGCAAGTGTCAATCTTGACATGCTCTTGACTGTACTTGCTATCAAAAAATAGTGCACACCGCGACTCTTTAGTAGAACTATTTTGACTTTGAGTGGGTCTCTGGTGTCTGGCGTTTGTAGCGTAGCGCTGGCTCAGCTTATACTGGTTTCGTTTTGAAGTGCTTGCTGCCGTGCGTACCTACGATTTCGGCAAACTGTTTGTAGCAGAAAGGTTTCCCGTAAATTTTGAGGAAATAAATATGTAACGCGGTCTTTCTTTCAGCCAGTGAAGCATGCCAAATTACTACGTCGGTTCCTTTCACGAGCTCCTTCTGAGCAAGAAATCGTTAGAAGTATCTTCGGGTATTTGTTTGTTGCTTTTTTGGATGGTATTCAGGAAAATCATTTTTGTTACGTAACTTTGTTAATTGACTATAAATACCTTCGCTATGTAGACGATGGTATTTTCTTTTGTAGAGGTAGCATATCGGGTGAAAGGAAAACGTTGTCAGAAACTAAAAGGACGGGATTGGTCCTCGATACTGAGGAACTTTCCACAGAAAACATGTCTCCGAAAATGAAAAAAATATTGGAGATAATGTTTCTTGAGAATAATATTCAGTTTTGTTTACTATGTTTTGCCAACCAGTTTCCAACACCATGTATAGTTTCATATTTAATTGTTGAAAACAATGTTGTTTTTAACACGATAAGCAAAATTCAATAAAACTTAGTAGAACATTTTATATTTACTGGTCATTTAAACTTTACTACGTACACTCAACAGCACATCAGTAAAAACACTTTTGGGCCTTATGGCGTGGTAATAGAGTTGAAAAAGTTTCTACCGACGAGCGGTTGACCGTACCACAATTTTACTTTTATTTACACCCATCGGAAAAGTTAGTTCGTTTACTTGCTTAAATATTGATTGGAAAACTATTCGTAGCTGCAGGCGTAATTAGTTGTCCGCTGCTTAACACGAAGCGGCTTTTATTAGAGTGAAAAATATTTTATAAGTGTTTGGCCTCGAAGTTTAATAGAGCTCCGAGCTGGGGAGGTCTGTTCGTCTACCATTACCACCAATTAGTCGATCGAAGGCGGTTTTCTTTGAAAGCCAGCGGTTGTAAACAGAAAATTGATCCGATCTGACCGCCCTGGTGCCCGCGCCTCTGTCGCATCGCATTCGACCATTCAATCAACATCTTATAAAACTCACTCCGACGGATGACCGAATAAATCAAAGTTCATTAAACTCACCGCTCGATAATCCACATCTCTAATTCTCAAAATCATAATTTACGAGCTTCTAAATTAGTTTTCTCGCTCATAAATTTTTTCAACATCGAAATGGTATCAGTTTTTGCATAATAAAATATGCCTTTTCTAAATGAGATCAGTAGAAACGTAAACTTATGTACCGGAATCTTCTTATAGCTGATAAAACAGACAGATAAATAATGCGAAGATGAAGCGATAAAAAATAAAAATACCTATAACATCCGCTTTTTATCAACTACTCGTAATATAATTCCTTCATTAAAGATTATTGTTTTTTACTTTAGTGCCATTTTAAACTTTTTCATGAACAGCATTCCAATTTCACCTCAATTTAGAGCAATAAATTAGAAGCGTCCGCATCATCCTCTAATTACCCAAGAATCTCCTGTTTTCGTCCATCAATCTTGTGATTCATAAAACCTGGAATTCCATTGGCATGTTAATAAAAGGCATAGGTAGATAATAAACTTTAGTTTGATCTACGCAACGTGGGCCATTTCGTCTTTGTCCGGAGGCTACGCGCTAAGCACCGGGTGCGGCGCGGTTAAAATAAATAACGCTATATATTTTTGTAATACATACCTAACCTTCGCTTCCAATTATTACTCTTAATTGGATACCTGTCAGGTAGCTTTGATTTTGTTTAAAAAAAATTCCAACTGACCAAGCTCGATAAAAAGTATGTATGGCCGGACAGGAAAAGTAACGTTTTGCCTTCTAAAATGTTTTGTATAGTTTAGATAAACCTACATAAAATACCAAACAGTCTGATAATAGTGCTAATATCACCATTAAACTGGTTTAAAACGGAGACAACATTTTTTAATCCTTCATCGTGGGCGCGATTTATTCTTCTTGTGTGTCCTCTCGAAATCACAAGCGATCGCAAAGTTTTTGACTGACGCCTTATTCCGGTGATTCGAATTAATGCTGCGTGAAAAGTTCACAATTTTTTTCCATTATCGGTCGGGGAGCAGAGGTTGACCTAACGCAGTTCCCGTGTAATCCCGCCGCCGCTGAGAGGCGTTAAAACTTCCTCCACCCAACTCCAAACTTATTCTTACATTCATAAACATTTTACTTTCGCAACTCCGAAATTTGGCACTTAAAAAACCAAAGACCGTCGCGATGCGATGGTGCGAGGTACCACGTCGCGTTTACACATTTTGATATTCAAGATATAATCAAATATCTTCGATAATATCAAAGATGTTTGGTTTTATGGAGTTCACAATAAAAACATGCATTTAAATGCCTTAATAACACGCTCTTAATGGTTGATTTTACAACCTCTTACGAAGACAATTTTGAATTTATTTTGACTAATGGATAGTATTTCGAAATAATTTGGATATTTGTCTGCAGGCGTTTCGGTTTATGAAATATTTATTGGAATTTGAGACGTTGCGTGTATATCTGAGGGGAGGGATAAAGGGAAGCAAAGTAGTTGGAGTGCCCTATATATTAGCACACTGTGCACGTTCAAGCTCACATGAACACATATGATATGAATAAGTTATTTGTACACAGGCCTAGGCTGGCAGCCTACAAAAGCAATGAGCTGCTCGTATTTTAATAGCTTATTGTTTGCATTGCCGGCCAAGCCACAATACCGATTTTTTTACACTTTTAAGAAACTTGTTTTAGGTTATACAGTGTAAGGTAGGGTGTACCAAAATCTGAAAGGGTTTGCTCAGTAGACTAAACTGAACAATTTTCTATAATAAACATGTGTAGCATTTTCTAGCACACGTTTCTTAAGGAAAGTAGGTAGGTAGTTCAGTTTTGTCTACTGAGTAAGCCCTTTCAATTATCGGTTCACCCTACATTACGCCAGGTATAATCTTTGTCTTGAGTATTGTATTGCTTAATCCTCGTCCTAGTACGCACGGCAGCAAGAAAGTGGAAACAAAAACCAGCGCTACGCCAAAGGCTACGCTAACCCCAGAAACTAGAGACCCGCTGTAGGTCACAAGTGTTTCCACCGACGTGCGGCCGTGTTTACCTGAGCGAAGGAGCATCGCTCTCTATCTCACTTCGGTTTCTGAAACGCGCTATTTTCTAGAAATACTCAAAGAAACTGACAAAACGAATTTTCACAGACATGAGACCTACGAGTAGCTAGACGGATTTAGACGGTCTCCCGAAAACCCCCTTATAATAATTTTCATCGAAATCCTAAGAGCCTATTACAAATATATATATTTCTACTCGTACTAAATACAAATATTACTCCTTTGTTTGGTAAGATGTAGTTTTCTAGATACTTCAAGCTGAATATTCACATTATAAACTAGGCTTTTCAATACCATATCATTTAGGTGTAAAGATTCTAGGTTGCGAAAACCCAGCCCGTCGCACATTAGGTGTTTGTTAAAAAATATTCATATTAATTAATTAAATATTAATATTAATAAATATTAATAATTAATTAAATAAAAACATTAAGATTTTGTTCAAAGTTGCCTATTAAAGTTTTTTGGTACCTATAAAAATAATAATCACATTTTCTTTAATTGTTCCTTAACTTAAAAATAAGTAATATATTGAGTTACTATACCTACTTACCCTAGTCATAAAAATACGTTATACAGATATGAAAGTCTTTAACTTAGCATCATATATAAGTTACTCTATGCTTGGCATAAATATCCATCCATATTCATTCAACATATAATATATTTGACCGTATGGAACCGTTTGAACCCCGGAATTTCGGCTTGGCTGGCAGGGTTACTACCGTACCAGCCACAGAAAGTGTTAAAACCAAAACAATTTTCACACCGTTCCGTTACACAAATTACACCAATTATAGTAAAAGATCGTAGCGACTATTAGCTAGATACCCATACTTTTTTATCATCCCGGATATTTTAAGAAATGGTTCTGCCCATGAAACTGAACAACTTTTTGGAAAGAACTTAGGTCGACATACGATTAACAATTTCAACATCCCATAGAAACTGCATCAACTGAAAGCGCGTTTCTTATGGTAAGGCATTTTTTTTCCTTTATCGTAACATTATACAGCTTGGAGAATAAGGTGGACGAACAAGGCAATCACTTTTTTGCCATCAAAATCTTATGCAATTGTGTTTTTTACCGTACACAATTGAATGATCGGCGAATATCCCTTTATAGTCCCTGGAGGGCCTGTAACGACCGGCGATACATCAGGGTTAAGGGTGTGCGATCAATATTCAATATCCGGCCAGAATTCGCCTCTTCCGA
Source organism: Athrips mouffetella (assembly GCA_947532105.1). Classification (NCBI taxonomy): domain Eukaryota; kingdom Metazoa; phylum Arthropoda; class Insecta; order Lepidoptera; family Gelechiidae; genus Athrips; species Athrips mouffetella. The sequence goes on along the minus strand of OX383960.1, from coordinate 22,315,660 downwards.
TCTCCGGATATTCCGGATACACCAACTACATCAGCCGGATTTATGTACAAACTCTTCCTTGTTTATGCTAATGTCGAATATTCAGTTAATTACACGTGTTTATAATTGAAAGTTCACAAATCGACCATTGGAAATCAATGATCATATAACAAACTTCACAACACAATAACAATTTCGATAGCAAAAAGTCTGTTTGTCAAATTATCTTTAGCTATAACTAAGCGTTAGCCCGCACTTTTGCTAGGTCTATGGCTATAACAGCTAAAGTTTAAAATATAAGTCATATCATAATTACATCAGACCCTGGAAAAAAATATACTTACTACATATAGGCAGAAAGAAATCACTTTTCGAAGATTCGAATACCTACTTAACCGTGGGGTATCCCCGAAAAAAATCTTTCCCCTACTCTTCCAACTGTACTTTTCCTCTCCTTCTGAACCTTCTGAAAATGCAACTAAGGAACATAGGTCTAAATACGATAAAATAATTGAACTATCATTGAAGCTGAAGCTGATAGAGCACTTTATATGGGAGATTTTTTTTTCTTTTGGTAAATTGACCTATGTTCTTAGAGGAAAGTTTTCCAGTTAAAAAAAAAATAAAAAAAAAAATAAAAAAAATATTTTGTATTGAGCCTGCTCTAACTTGGTATGATTAGTTGCAAATCCATTATACTTCATCTGAGATCTGACGCGACAAAGACAAAAAAGATGTTTTGGTCTTTATCACACTTTAGAACTTTTGTGTATATTGAGCCTGCTCTAACTTGGTATGATCCCAAACACGACTGATTTACTAGAAGCCATTCCAGGGTTTCATGGTCCACCTTCCTGCTCCATCATGAGACCAGCTTCGTAGTTCCATATTATTGCATTGTCATTGGAATTACAGGGTTGCGCATGGTGCCCTGAAGTGACGCTTGCGAAATGACACATGACATTTTATTTTTGACCTCCGAAACAATAATCCCGAAATTATTCCAGGGTTTCATGGTCCACCTTCCTGCTCCATCATGAGACCAGCTTCGTAGTTCCATATTATTGCATTGTCATTGGAATTACTTACAATGACCCCAAACACGGCTCATTTACTAGAAGCCATTCCAGGGTTTCATGGTCCACCTTCCTGCTCCATTATGAGACCAGCTTCGTAGTTCCATATTATTGCATTGTCATTGGAATTACATACAACTGCAAAGTTTCAACTTCCTACGACAACTAGAAGTGGGTGAAATATAGCTTCCAAGACTTTTTTACATAGTTAGTTACAGGTGAAGCTAATAAAAGCGTGTTAATAATAAAGGAACTCAGTTGTTTAACACCCTATACTCGTGCCGATACTAATAATAATATGTCACCATTTGGCAGCGACGCGACGGTTATTATTAATTGAAAAGTTTTGTTAGTTAAAAAGCTTTGAATCCAAAAGTTGATATAAAATTAAAAATTTTTCTTTATGGAATTAAAAAATATATATATATGGCAATTTCTAATATAAGTTTTTTTTATTTCCAGGTCAGTACCTGCTTAACAACATGCTACAATTTTCATCAAATTTTTTGGTAAGAACAATAAACCGATATTTCTTTTTTTTTATGAAAAAAAGAAGCTGACTCACAAAGACTTGAATTCCATTTTAAATATTGAGTTTTTTTTAGATAATTATTCGTTTTTTTAAACAATATAAAACTTAAGGCATGCCATTTTATATCTTCATATATGTACTTGAAAAAATAGCTCAAGTAAACTGTATACGAGTATTGTTTATGATAGACTTTAAGTTTCGTTCGAGTTAATACTTATTCTCCAAATATTTTTTGCATTATTTTAGTTTTTGAATTTTCGTTTTTGTAAAATTTCACCAATTTCAGATATTTTTAATGTGGTTAATTTACGTAATTTTTTTTAAGGTATAATTAATTTTCTTTATTTCTCAAAATAACAATTAAGTCTTAATCTTAAACAAGTTATAATTAAAATACGTAATTAATTCTTTTATCCAAAGCAATCTATTTAGGTAACTACAAATTTTATTTTTGTTTTTCAACTTAGCTGTAGTTTACATGTCGAAGAATATAACCCATATTATTTATATTTCGTAGTATTATTATAGTAGTGTTTGTATTTCGTTTTAATCTTTGAGGTTAAGAATTTCGATTAGGTGATTTTAGGGTGATTTGTTGTTATTCAGATACATGTTAGACAAAATAATTTTGTGATATAGACAAACTTTTGTTCAAAATTATCTAGAATTTGTCTGAATATATGCTATGCAAATCGCCCAACGTTCGGAGTTGTAGTGTATCCCACAATGTTACAGACATTTATTCCTCTTATAGTAACAATTTTATCGCCTATTACTATGTTCAGCCAATTCCTGCTATGAAAATCAAGCCATAATTTGCTGCCTCTATCGTATGGCTTAATTGTCTTTGAGTCCGCTTCTAAGAACGGCCAGTTTATTTTCGTCGGAGATTTGCTGTTCAACTAAATAAACTACAATGAAATCTAAAGAGCGAGCGCTTGTACTCTGCCGCACATTCTATAGGCAGATGCGATCGCGTAAGATTTTCGAACTTATAGAGGTAGTGAAAAATATCTCTCATCGACGAGAGTTTGTTTCTTAGAAACTCCTCCGATAGCGCCGCTGGCTGCCGCCGCGTTGTTATCCATAGATCTGGAAATATAAAACATCTGCAAATAGAGTTATCCCGCCTTCTTCACATATCATTAGCTAATTTATGTAGTGTCCAGGTTGGAGTTATAGGACGGGTTTATCTAGGTGGAGATACCGGAGCGAGCGAGAGGGTCGTCGTCCTGTGGCGGGCAGCGGGCAGGCAGGCTGATCGCATCTCGTCTTAGTGCGCGCCGCAGGTGTACGCGATGCACCTGCCGCCACCGCCGCCGGCCAGCCAACTTACCATAAAATGCGATTCGAACCTATACTCTGTGAAACAATGCCCATCTCGCTCACGCCCGCTCCTAAGAAAGGGACACATTTACAATCACGACCGACATTAACTCAATATACGGCGGACTGAACGCGGTCGAACGGAATATCAGTTTTTACCGGCGCAAAAACTATCGGAATTCCAAGTCTGGGTTGGCTGCCGAGCCGTAATCACCCGCCCGGGACTTACTTTTAAAACAATATCTTGGCTTTATATTTCATCGAGGCAGGTGTAATTTATGGGTATATTCTCATTTTTTTATTTAGACTTCTGAGTTTTCACCGGCGACGACGCTCGAATTGATCTCGCGAGTTTTGTTTTTCTTTCGTCTAGAGCTCGTCTCGACCGTCTTTTGTGTGGTTTGCTTAGTGTAGATTAGATTTCACTCTCTTGGTTCTTTGCTTTTGTTGTTGAAGCTGCAACATGTCTATGTTGTGCTAACCGCTAACGTAGATTAACAAAAAACAATTATCTACAACAATAAGTAGGGCGAGAAGGAAAAACACGGCGGGGTTTGGGCTTGGCTATTGTTATGAGGAATTAATAGGCAGTCAAACGGATCGCGATATCACAACATGGAATCAATAAAGAAGCGGCTTGAATAGCCTATTCATAGAATAACGGACCACTATTTTTTTAATCTGGTACGTTTATTGCACTCCGCGGCTGCGGGCAATCCGTTGATAGAGTTTCTTTATCTTCGTTATAATAAGCAACAGGAAAATCTCACGATTACTGAGTTCGTTTTGTTCTCGTTAGAACTCAAAATTTCATTCAATTAAAAGTGTATTACTTAATTTCTCCAAACAAAGCAACGTAAATTAAGTACGCAAACAAGTAACACTAGGGAAGGTAATACGGCGTACTTAATGGAGCGATTTGAAACGCGCCCACGGAGTTTTTAAAGGCGAAGTCACGCCTCGGTTCGATGAACAATACGTCTTAATTAAAACGTTCATCATGCCGAGACTTACCCAGCTAGTGCCATATGACACATAATTATACAAAATCATGACTGAGTTACGCAACTAAAATCGATTCTGGGCAAGGATTTACTTAAAAATAAAACCGTAAATAATAAAAAGAGAATGCAGTTGCAGAGAATAAATAAAGAATGAGCTCGGCTTAGCGTCCTCGAAGAGAGTAGAAAAGAAGATTAAAATAAATGCCACCAAAGGGACGGCCGCAAAGCTATTTCGTTAAAACACACGTTAACGCCCGCCTGTGCTGTTACTATAATAAAAAAATAATAATTTTCCTGTGTCACGAACGAGCGCAGTCACGAGCGTGATAGTCGCAATTTTGAAGCACGATATACTGACATGTGGGGGTGAGATGCGACGCGGACGAACGTCGCGTTCGTTACACGTGCGATAAGGATCGGGATTCATTCCCGTACTATAGTTTTATTCGGTCGTGAAAGCTAAGAATATTTATGGTATAATTATATGGCGTAATTACGGTGAGATAGATGCGAGTGTCGGTGGTTGGTGGTGGATTTACCGCGGCGCGTCACGCTAACAATAGGCCGCCGAGCTCTGCATAGCTCTGCGCCGCGGCCGGTCCCTGGGCTGCATTCGTTTTGCTCTCAACACGTTCTTGCCGGTCTAGACGTAATATTTCTAATGCGAACAATAATACAGACGTAACGCGAAATTTGTTACGGTCTGTGATCATGATCAAGTCCACTTCCATAGTCGTCCGATTCTCATTTATGTTTGCTATATCGAATTGTCCGCCTGCATTTGCATTCCCTTCTACATTATTGTGGGTAGAGCTGATGGCTCCCATTGCAGTTTATTTTCCTTTTTGTTAACGTTAATTGTTTTTGTTTTTGCTAGGCTTTGTATGGATCGTAATTTAAATTGTGTAATGACTTCTCGTTTGCAGACTCCGTTAAATCAATCTCCTTGTGGCAAAGTCTTTTTGTTTCGGTTTAAATTGTTTCAGGTTAGCACACGTGCGCCTGTGCCTCGTTGAATTCCAATAAAACGGTTAGCTAACTATTCCATTCCCTTTGAGGAGAAATTCCCAAAACAAACCCAACCTCTCTTTTGTCAGTATACGTAACGAAGTTTCAGCCGGTAATCGCCGTGTAACTGGAACTCGTTTGCCCGGGAAGATAAATCAAATAAAAAGCTTTTACTTTGGAGGTGAATATGCCAGTTTATTAAAATAAAACATAAACCGCACTTGTTTTCAAATCGAGACAGAAGTGGGGCGCCTTAACATTCACAGAGTGGCCGCTCCGCCTGCCGCATGCCAAAGGAGGTGTGTTAATCTGAATTATTCCGAGCTGACTGACAGAATGTCTAAGCGACACTCTGAAAAAACAATAAGTAAAGGGAAAAGTCACGAAGAGAAGGGCTCGTCTGCTAAGAATATTAAAATGGCGAGTAGCGGATGTCTTCAAAGTCTTGTCGCGGCAGTTCGCGAATATTAACCGCTCGCTTCGAGACTGATTAAAAAGAAGCGATATTTTTCGACAGCACAGGATGGATGACGCACGTGATTTCGAGTAATAAGTTGTTTATTAAAATGTGGACGGAAACGGTGATTCGTGAAGGAAGGGCTCATTTGTTTGGTGCATACTAATGAAGGTTTTCGTTTAAAATCCAATAAAAGGGCTATTTAGTCGTGATTTTATTGGGTACTTGAGATTTATAGCTCGTCATTGGGGAATGTTGGCGCTGCCTACACTGTGTCTTGGTGAGTGAGTGCAACACGCAGCGGACCGCGGAGCACGTCCCATCCAGTCGCAGAGTAGTCGCGATAAATTTCTCGGGCCCACGTTTGCGTTTGCTGGGAGCGTAATTATCTCGAATTAAGCGAGTCATTACAGGAGCGACGGCTAACGAAGTCGCTCGTCCTGTCGGGCCGCCTCATAACCGGAAGGTGCAGTTTCGCCCCCGAATACGGTGGTGATCATTAACACAGTGTAGTCGCTAGCCGACGATTCGGTGGCCACATCGAAATTCCGTTTCCCCTTACGGAAACTCCATTACCTACGCAAGTTTAAAAATATCGAAGTATTTCTTTATAATTTTTCTAAGAAGTCTTTGCAACAATGTCAAATTATTAATGTTTTCCAATAACCGGAGTTGTTCGAAAAGTTGTTCATATGTAGCTGGCACGCTTTGCAGTGGGGACACTTTGCACCTTGCTCTGTGGCTAATCCAGTATGGTTAGCTAAATATAGTAGCGCAGTGCACTGAAGCACGAGATGATTACTTGCGTGGCTGTGGTTTGTTCCATTCTTCTGTGGTTGCACGTTTTTGTGCACACCTGCGGTCGATTCCAATTCCAACATCCAACAACTGTTTTGAAATAATTTTATTTGAATTATTTTCTGTTTATTCCATTTAAGCCAGACGCCTCCCAACTTCAACTGAAAATTGTCGGCTATTGTTATTTGGAAATACTATACAAACATTATTTATTTTCGTGCTCGACAAACAAAATCTCGGCACATTTATCCCCGACCCGCATTAAAGCGCTAAAATCACGTTGTGCTTCTGTCGCCATAAATCATTATCATCAAACAGTTGTCGGGCGCAACGTCGCCGGCTTTCATCGGACGCTTTCAATCTGGGGCCTCCTTTATTTCATTACAATAAGTAATTCACTCGCCTCCCATTCAGTCACTTTTCGGTAAACATTTTCAGAAAATTGGCAATAAATTCCCTTCTAAAATATCGCCTGGAAGCAACATTTCCTAACAATAGACGCAGAGTGAGATGTCGTTTCATGAAGATGTTCACTTAGATGTTTTGTTAGGCGCAACAATAGTTTTATTTAGGTGCAAGCCCACACTGCCCACACGCCTCGGTTAATGGCCAGGATTGTATGAAGATGTAAAAATGAATGGCCTATCTTATAAAGGGGCTAATAAAAGTTCTCAGGCGGCTGCGATCGAGCTTATTGTTCGGGATTTTTTTGGTCTATGGTAGAGCGTCGTATATAATGGGAAAGGTGTCAATCGCGGGCGAGGCGATGTGGCTCGGCTGGGCCGTCGGTCTCCGGCCGGGCAGGTGCACGGACCGTCGAGGCCGAGGTATAAAAATGTTCATAATTTCATTCTGCAGCTGCCCGAGCCCGTCAAGCGAGCATCGATTCGACCATCGTCCTTTTGTATCACCGAATTCCACAACTTTACCAGACAGTCATTATTTTTAATTTGTGTTCGGTTACGCTCCACGTACAAAATGATGGGTAATTACAAGATATTTTCTAACGTTACGCCGAATTACATTTAGATAGGATATTCATGAATATTGTAAGAATCGCTGTTGGTTACCTACCTATGACTACCTACTTCATTTAATTGTCTTCCACTTATATCTCACAGAAGGTAGAGGCATGCTTCTTAATTTCAACTAGATATTTATTTTGGAGTGTCTGAGTAACATAGTTAGCAAGCCTCTTAATCATATTTGCGTTAACTATTAATAAAACTGTTAAATAAATAAAGCGTTTGGTTCGCTGCCAGAAATAAAACTTGGGAGCTTTTGATTAAACTCTACCAAATAAATTAATGCAAGAGTTATAAAGCGGCCGGCTTGGATTCCAATTTCGCAAATAATTAATCAATGTCAAATGCTTTGATAAACAAATCTACTGTTTTAATGTTATTATACGAAAGTTCTGCCAGGCAATTTTCGTATCGAAAATTATGTTTGATATTAACAATAAGAAAAATCGTAGCCGGCACGCGTGGCGCACCCGCTTCTAATCTCCTCTGAATAATACATAAGATGCTCGATAACGTACTATTAGGGTTAAGGCACATTTAATACCAGCTTTCCATTACCGAGTCATACGGGGCGCATTTGCGTAAGCCTCGTCAGTTCCGTCCTATAATTCCGTAGCACGCGCTCCACGCGCCCCTGCTTCCGCCCGACACTTAATTAAATCCTAATAAAAATCTTTCCCCATACGAGAAAACAGTCATTCTTTAAGAAAGGAAAATTCATGTGCTCTCGTCTTTATATTTTATGACTGAAGTGAAACGTTTAGGCGGAAACGCTTACGGCTACGATGTGATGAGACCAGAGGCGGATCGCGGAAATTACGTTGGGTTTCAGCTAGCTAAACATTATTATATCGATATCTGAGTTAGAGTTCGTCTTATATCCAGCTACGGAGCCCACAAAGCAAATAAGAGGCACCCACTCACTTGATACGGCTGCTCGCCGCGGAAACATAATGAGATACACTCTTGATGGATGTAATGAAGAGGCATAATTTAAATAATCTTTTCATTGTATGAACAGCCTATATAACTTGGCTTATCTGAATAATTATGCATTAGACCTCTAAATAGGGACGTTAAATATTAATATACGTGTGTCGTCGTTCGCACAATCTCATCGTATCAATTAAACCCGCCCACAAGTGACATAAACCTTCCCGAACTGAACGCTCGTCCCCGATCAATTTGTTTTATCAGCGGCCGGCTGCTTATCGTCGTATAAAATATTTACAGCACAATAAAAGCGTCCCCCGAAATAATAAAGCTAATAACGACGATAATGAAAGCAAGAGACGCAGCGTACGTTCGTGTCGCCAACAATCGCCCGCCAGCCGTATGTTGTCATAGAATAGATTAGATTAATTTACTTAGCGCAAAGATAGATATTTCTTCACTTTACGACTCACGATTTATCAGGCTCTGACAATTTATCTACGGAATGTGTATCTGTTACATCATAATCAACAGTTTATTCAGTTTCTATCGTTCAAACCTCTTATTGCACTCAATAATCCAAGCGAAACCATTGTAAAGATATCTGGTAACAACTGTGTACCAGTCGCGTGTTTCTTTTGAAAGAGTTCACGCTTCGTGCGGATTCCTTTAATAACAATATAAATTGCATTTTTCGCTGCAAGCTAAGGCGGGAGCTAAGCAACAAACAAAAAGGTTTGCTTACGTTGCAAGTATTTCATTTATCGCTTGCGCCTCGTATTGATATTCTCGTAGCGTCGGGTCGGGCGGGAGGTATCGCGCGATAAAGCCGTGTGTTATTATAGGGTTAGACGCTTTTGACAGCTACTGGCCCTTAACGCCACTAAAACTGTATGACATCCTTCGTTTTACAGCTTATGTTGTAAAATTGGATAGGACGTAGTAAAAGTTGTTAATCCGTTTTTTTTTTTTTATATACTCGGGACTATTAAATCAGCAGGTGAAAGTTATTATGAACGAATTTATAAAATCATGTTGGAAAGCTTGTCACGCCCTTATCTAAGGCACAATGGTGCTATCATCGCGTGTATAGGTATACAAACCGCCCTTAGTAGACCCCGCCCGACCTTATGAATGTATGTGAATTTGAATCTTTCCTGACCACTAAGCTTCTTTTTGCTTGTACTAGTAATAAAAAAACCGGCCAAGTGCGAGTCGGACTCGCGCACCGAGGGTTCCGTACCATCACATAATCATAATTGTATTTGTTGAAATTTCAGTAAGTTAATGTGCTAGATTTTTTGAGTCCGACACGCGCTTGACCAAATTTTATTATTTGTTGTTATTTTATAGCTTATGCACTATAAACATACCAATTTTCAAGTTTGTAAGTGTTCCCGTTTTTAAATAGAACTAAAACAAAAATCTCCTCAGCGACCATCCAACTTGACCCCTCTCTTATATGAATGTTTTTGAAACGGGAGCTCACCACAATTGGTTACCATTAGTTGTGAGAAAAGTTGTAATATTTACTGATTTCAGACTTTTCCCATTATTTGTACTGTGAGACCTAGCTTCTTGCCAAATTTCATAATTTTAGGTCAACGGGGTAGGTAGGTTGTAGGTTTTGCATTTTTGAATAAATGTATGGAGATGAGGACATAAAATGCTATATCTTTTGATTGCGTCGTTATAAAAATTGAAATTTTCAGATCTTGTGTGGTTCATGGCTCCTAATATATGGTATTAATTTCAACCTGATCCCTTCACCCGTTCGTGAGATAAAGGGTCTTGACAGACAGACAGACAGACAGACGGACAACAAAGTGATCCTATAAGGGTTCCGTTTTTTCTTTTGAGGTACGGAACCCTAAAAAACCAGCCAAGTGCGAGTAGGACTCGCGCCCTAAGGGTTCCGTCCCCTATCTACCATATGATATACTAAAAGCTTTTGCTCTTTGAGTTTAAAAACTCCGCGACCATCCAACTTGACCCCTCTTTTATAAAAAAGTTCTAGAAACGGGAGCTCACCTTAATAGGTTACTATTAGTTGTGAGAAAAATTGAAATATTTAATGATTTTAGACTTTTCCCTTTATTTGTACTGTGAGACCTAGCTTCTTGCCAAATATCATAACTTTAGGTCAACGAGAAGTACCCTGTAGGTTTTGCTTTTTTGCATAAATGTATGTAGATGAGGACATAAAAAGCCATATCTTTTGATTGCGTCGTTGTAAAAAATTGAAATTTTTAGATCTTGTGTGGTTTATAGACCTTAATATTCGTTATCAATTTCAACCTAATACCTCTTCTCGTTCTTGAGAAAAAGGGTCTTGACAGACAGACAGACGGACAACTAAGTGATCCCATAAGGGTTCCGTTTTTTTATTTTGGGGTACGGAACCGTAATAAAAGCTCTATCTATAATGGTGACATTAGAAAGATTAAAAAGCGTATAGTTTGCAAAGAAATTACAATAGAAGACAAAATCTAAGAAAACATCAAAACAAAAATAAAACAAATATTGGCTGGGTGCCTGCGCAGGATGCAAATGGAAAAAACCTTAACTGGGCAGATGGTAAAGTCCGTGATAGTACTTATAGTAGGCAGTCCGCGTCACGACTGCGACTCTCGCGCGTGGGTCTCAACTCCAACTGAAGGCACTGCCCCGTTCTCCACACGCGTACTGCGAGGGTGGCCTACAATTCACTTATGCGCTTTGTTTGCTCAGAATTTCCTGGTATGCGAACTTACTCGAAATATTTATTCAGTAACAAAAGGCACCCTTATTTTTATTTTACTTTTAAATTACCTAAGCGAGGGCTTGCGTGCAGCCAGTACCTTGAAATTAGCGTAAAACTTTATAAGGACTACACGTTTATTATAGACTTTATTACATTGTTACCTCGCTTATTGAGTAATAACGCTTTTGAACTTACCTTTTGTAAGTCACATGAGATATAACAACGCTACATGAATGCATAGTTGCAGTACAACCTATTATTATCAGGCACGTTTCTCCATGCAAACCGGCAAGACACAAATTCCGTTGTCAGATATTGTAAGCAAATAATGTGTTTATGAAACCGATCACACCGGATCTAATGCTAAAAAGGGAGTTATCTGTCCGTCTGTCTGTAGAAATTGTATGTAAATACGCGGACACCTGCTGAATATATTTGTGTAAGCGTCTGTCCACAGAGCTTGTTTGAGAATGCTCAGCGTAGTGCACTTGACTATGTAAACCTATTAATATGGACAGACCAGTATGACGCCGAGGTGTTATGTAAATTAAAGGCTACTATTCACTAGGATATTTGTTCGCAGATATTTCTGATATCGACAGGTTCAACGCAAAATCTGTGAGTGAATGGCATTGGCGGCTCTGAGACAAAACAGCCACTCGAGCCCAACTGCAGGGTCGCCAGATTAAAATTAACAAAATTCTTTGGATTTAAGCTAAAATTTGAAATGTTCACTTTATTCTCAATATTTTTTGGTACGTTTTTTAAGATGTTGTTTCATTCTCTTTTTTGCCTAAAGGGAAATTACTAACTACGCGCGAAATAATCTGTTGTCACAGTCTCGTTGCTCATTTTAGTAAATAGTGAACAAAACAGCAGTCCTGTTTGTGGATTTGTACGGACTCGGCGCGCAGCTCTTCTAGTGAGTGCTGCACTTAACTGCAAGCTGTGCGTGTGACAAGTTAGGCCAGTTTCGGATTACGGCTTGTGATTTAAATAAGGCGGAGTGGTAGACGGGATGGGCGTATCTTGAGACGGATATCATTCAAACAAGCTGGATTTGTAATTCGACTTTAGGGTGGTTCAGGATTGCTCAATTTTCCTACCTTATTTAAATGTGCTGTCAAATGGTTGGTTGGTTAGTTTGAATTTTTCCAGCTCACAGCTTAGCTCTAGCATAGCACTAGTGTAAAACCACCCTTAAGGTCACATACGAAGCTAACGTGGTGAGTACGTTACTTTTGAAGTTTAAGTTGTTTAACCCCAGTGTGAGAGGGTTCATCAAACCAAATATATTGTGTAGTAACTTTGATTTAGAATGCAATTGTATCTTTGTTTTGATAAACAATTGTCTATTGTATACTCCGCATAGATGCGAGTGATCGTTTTGTTTTCAATTCGTAATTTCAATTTAACTTTCGTACATTAACACGTGTATTACAGTCACTTTTATTATGTAATTTGACAGACGTAATGTATGCTTCTTAAGCTAACATCAAAAATAATTTAATTTTGCCCCAGAAATGGTTTTAATGCCAGACAATGAAAACAATAGGCTATCATTAGCAAAATTTTCAAATAAACGTGGTGTGGTGCCGCTTCGCTTCGGGTCGAACTACATTTCTAGTGGGTCTATTTATTATTGCCAACAAAAGCCCCTAAAGTTTGGGCTTCAGATAATACAAAGCGAAATAATGACTTGACATATTAATACTGAAGAGCCTCATTTTTGCCTTTCAAATACTGACAGTAATACGTTTTTGCTGCCGTAACAAGAGTGCGCTTGTATAACATGTACCTATAGGTATAAATAAAATTACAATCATTATCTGAATACGAAGCCCACCATCTTGTTAAGTCCGTGTTGGTACACGTATAATAATATTGACAAGGTTTTTTTTATCTTACGGCTTCATCTCGAGCCTCGCCGCCGCGATTATCGTAATACAAGTAAAAAGTTTTTAAGTTATCGTCGCTGTCAGTACAGTGAACGACAGGTCAAGCTTGACACTTGTGGTGAGACTATAGCCCCGTACGTCTATTGAAGTAAGAACAGTACAAATTCCAATGTGTCAAGCTTGATGTGATCTTGACTGTACCACTAATCTTGCATCTCACGGAATGTTCGGACGGTGACGTTTCGAAATCGTCACTAGACGAATTATTAGCCGTTAATGCTGTGTCGTAACGTTTTAGTGGTCACAACCGAGCCACTTAGGGCCAAAGCTCGAATTACTTTTACTTCCTATTATACTCAACTGTTATCGTTCTCACTAAACATTTTGAGTTCATATTTTTTCGTGATCATTATTTAAAAGCTCTCTCGTAATCAGCGAATCATCGACCCATCTTAAATAAAGAGGTTCATTATTGGAAAGTGATTAATTAAGGCGGAGAAAATTTATTCAGCGTGTACTTTATAATTAAGGTCAAATTCTAGGTGAATACGAAACTTATCTCGATATCAACATTATAGTACTTACCTAGTTGAAAACTTCACCAAAGCCTCGAGTCTTTAAAGATTTAAGGCACGGTAGCGGGTAACCTAGAATTTTAAAGTTGTTTATTTACAACCAGCCTTTATAAGTTGAGCCTTTCAACGTGAAAGGAAATGGCCGCCTCGTGCTCGGCTCGGCTGCCCGTCTCGGCTACACACACTGTAGTTAAATGACGAGAGATATAATTTGTTACCGATAGCAATGGAGCATTCAGACCGACGAAATGACCGGGATTACCGTTACCAGATTCAGTTGATGACCAGATAGAAATCTATTAATAACATTCGGCCAGTGCCGACGGACAGATCTATAAATGATGAGTTCCATTTCAGATAAGATCATATCGGATATCTCCGGATGATTGATGGTGAGCTCGATATTACTTAAGAATTCTATTACCTACTAGTGTATTGTTTTATGCGTCATTATAGTCGCATTAACATATTTTGTTGCTTGTAATGTTACACGGCTAGCATTTGGTATTGAGGTACCTTTTATTTACAAGTGCTTTCATATATGATATATACTACTTTAAGCTACTCCGTAACTATCGCTCTTATAAGTAAAATATTGAATTATCAAAATTTCAAATATGTAATACATTCGATGAGTAATGATAAAAAATACCACAGTATATAATATAGGTACATATTACTGATTGACACTGATATGGAATTTCTTTTTGACAATTCACTAAGTTATTACTATACGATCAGTGACAAAACATCTTTTTAGTTCAATCACGGTTCAAAGCCAGGTGTGTAAGAATCATAAAATTAATAAACAATAGAGATTCTAACCACGCTGAGGTTTCGTTGGATCTGCCGAGTCATCGCGCCGCAAGCTTAGAGCATTATTGTTAACAAGAACAGCAAAATAAAACTAAATAACCTTCATCCATATCCTCTGTAAGCTCTAAAGATTCTAATCAAACGGTTTTATAGTTACTCTGCTCTATTAGTTTAAGGAGCGCGCTTTTTATGTTCCTTTAATAGTTTAGGTTCTTGTCCGTAATTGGATAAGTTGCTTTCTAACAATATTGCGCTCGCATTGAGCTTGATGGCGTCGCATCAAACATCGATTTCTACGAATCGGTACAGTCACGGAGTTTCCCTCAGGCAACCATTCGAATAATAACTATCATTTTCGTTAATAGCCGTTAATTAATTAAAGGTTTCGTTCCGAAACTCGAGCCTTCCTCTAATGATCCTAATGACTTAAATGGCTTACATGCGTCTCAGCTTGTAACCCATTAATTGATATGGATAAACCCTTTTTTGGTTAGAAAAAAGTAAAGATGGAATCGAAGAGTTAAGAAGTGGGACCACACACTCGGCGGCGCGCCATCTCTTGTTAGTGTAATGATATGCACATTTATTTGAGTCTTATGTTTAGTTATAAGACGCACTGTGCACATATTGTGTCCGTAGACCTATGGCACAAGTTACTAACTGTAACTCAATTTAGATATAACTGTAATATTTAAATTAGATAAGTTTCTGAATGCTATAAACTTGCAACTTTTGGATTGGCGCTTCGCCAGTAAACGCCAGAACCGTTTATCATGCTTATTCGGTTATACACTCTATATCATATAGAAGAAAAATTGCTTTCTTATAAAAGTTTTTGACACCGCAAAAAGAACAACGAGTAAGTACTTAGCGTTTTTTAACTTTATTTTTGTGTCTGCACCGGACGTTTGTGAAAAAAAATATAAAGTAAAAAGTTGGAGTTGTTTAAAACTTAAAAAATGCTCTATTTCGCTTTTAAGATTTGTTGAGATTATTTAGTTTGAACCCGAGGTTTGAACCGTTTCTACTAATAATGTTAAATGTCAAAAAAAAAGAGTTATTGATTAATAGAAATATCTACGTAATACACCATGAATGAAAGAACAATAATTGTTATTAGAGTTTGATCTACTTAAATAGACTATGGGGTGATAAATATTGTTTTCGAATACTTTGAGTAACTTCGAAAATTAGTCAATTTTCAATATCCGCGTTTCTTTCATTCTTTAGGCCATGGCCTAACTTATTCTATAGTACAAGCTAAACAATGATAATTCTCTGGGCCCACGAGTGTGGGTACATACATACTGTTGTGATTCGGATCGCGGGGCGGCGATACAAGCCCCGTACGAGTATCCCTCTTCTAATCTGCATATAGCCGAGAGATCCGTGTCAAAATAAAGCTTAGCGTCAGCTAGTATCATAAATGTATCTAAAATAACAAAGGGATTTCTAGCTTTTGTGAGCTTTTGCGTAACTGTTGTACTGTTCTACCTACATAAATGCATAGTAGGTGCCTGTAGTAGAGATATAATTTATGACTTTTCGATGGTATTTCTTTTGTATTGTTTATTTAGGATATGTAAATTCAAGGCCAAAACATTTTGATAATTTTTTTCTAAATTTAATTTGTTGTGTTTGTGTTTATGTATTTAGAAAAAAATTTAACCTAACGTCATCAATAGTTAAGAAAATGTGCTTACAATCAGACGGACAAAATTTTAAAAAATCGTTGAAGTTTTCGCTGCTAATGCTTAATAAATACTGTAATAGTTATGATATTTGATAATGCTTCACAAATATTTCTCGTATTCATCATAACATCCCATGAAACGTCCACTACAGGACAGGGAGCTCCATCCAGAATTCTAGCTTTTGCTGGAAAAATGTGGAGGGGAAGTACCATAGTCACCTCGCTTGTTAACGTTACGGCTGGCACCATGGACCGCGGTTGTAGGTGGCCGCAGTAAGAAAGATGTAAGATACAAAGGAGGACGCTGCTGCACATCCTCCAGTTAACCCTTAGTCGCCTCTTACGACACCCACGGGTATGTATGGGTTGGTACTATTCTTTGCCGGCACCACACGGGACCCTTAGTCGCCTCTTACGACACCCACGGGTATGTATGTTTTATGTTCCTCGTATTAGATTTTTTATTTTTTGTTAACCTATACAGACCAGTTACAATTTTAAGAAATTTTATTAATTTTTATCTATTATAGGTACTTATCGTTTATTATATTGATCGATACGAATACAAATTTCATATACAGAGTGAATTTTCATTTGGTTTTGTTCCCGAAGTCCATCGAAACGATAAATTCTTAACTCCAAAAAAATTTTCGCCTTCCCATGCAAAATGGGTCGATCATGTGAGCACTTTATTTTGAGTCGAAAATATTTTTCTAGTAAAAAAAAAAATCCTTGGGAGAGTTGCTTGTTAACATGAGTAGAATAGGAGCAAAACCAATGAAAATGCACTATGTATTAACTCAAAAGTTATACAAATAGCACTTAGTCATGTTTTGGTAACTGCGGTCACACACAACGCGGTGCACTCCGTGCATAAGTTTTAAGGATTCATGAGCTCAAACAATCACGTGTTTTGTCAGCAAAAGCTTTATGTTCCGAGTATGCATGACGCATCCTCTCATCGCTTTGTCCTCCTTCATTACTAAAACCTTAAACATTCGTATGCATGAGCACAAAGAATTAATTTTAACGACACATTAAATTTCAAAAAGAGATATTACATTTTTTCTTCATTACAAAATGGATGTGTCACACAGACAAGAGTCTAACGCAGATTGTAAACACAATTGTGAAGAAGTGTGATAGTCATTTTTAATTTACGATTTCTCATTTATAACGCTCACATTCAATGTTTGCAAATAAAGACGTAAGCCTCCCTTTATAGTACAAATGGCAGTTCCTAGAAAAGGTATTAAAACGGACCATACTCATTATGACCTATGATGGATGGTTCACCGTTCCAGGTAACAAATGGCTTATTATTAACTTTTTTCACCGAACTGCACCCAAACGTAAACACTTCTATTATGCTGCATACAATAGACGCCCAAAACTGCCGGAGCGAATTTAAATCAGTCACGGTAGTTTAACATTCTTAATCGATATTTTTGCCCCTTCGGTTATTAATGGTTTCAGCACATTAATAAGCACTGGACCGAGAGGAAATGCATTTCATAACGCACACTCTTATTGCAGCCGCGTTAATTACGCTTTATGGTTAATGGTTATTCCAAATGAGAGCATATGAATATTTCTGCCCTCGCATGGCACAGTAACGTAACCAGTTACGTTGTTTTGTCGCAACACGGCTTGTTCGATTCCTGTAATCTTTAAAGTCTATGTATTATTAATATGTATTATTAATTATAAAAATATATCCTGAATGCTCTGTGGTTTGAATTAACTATTTATAAGTATTATACTTATATAACCCTAAAAATGTTACTTATACTTTTAAACTTATTGTTAAACAATGTATTATTACCTCAAACCCGATTTTATCGTCACACTCATATTAAAAGTGCTATCATGCTGGTGCTAATTGGCATCGGGTATTAATATAACATATGAAATTAAAGTCCTAGCATACTTCTTATATCCTCAGGCTTATTTTCTGAAATTAATAAACCCCTATTATATTAACGTCTCATATAATTTAATTCCTTCCTTTGTTGCTCACTCCATCAACAGTCCCATAGACCAGTGTCAAATATTTGCTCAACCCTACCGGTGGTGAATGCTAACCGCTCAGATCCAATTCGCGGCATCACTTCCTTTGTAACACAATGGATATCGTTAATTTATTTCGACATTGAGGGTCTGCACCCAACGTAGAAAAATTAAGTAATTCATTCGGGTTGAAAGGGTAGAGTGTTTGCATCTGACGTAGAAAAAAGCCGGGTAGAGCTATCAGGCCGTGGGCTAAAATATTTTTTTCCTGGAGTAACCGAATAAAGGAACTCATCGATGACAATTTTGTCTTCAGGGAAAATTGGTTGTAAGCACAAAATTGGTTTAGTTATTTATTACATTTATTTGTAACTGCCGTTTGTAAGACTATCTAAAATTTTCTTGTTATACTTTAAGGTTCGTCTCATAACGTGACCATTGGTGGGAATCAATCTGAATAGGTGCGCTTGGCTGCGTCTCCAAAGGGCTCGCTCTTAGGCCCGAATTGATAAAGCTTGACTTATCTAGAACTCAGGTTGAACTCAACCTGATCCTAAACTCAGCCTGAACTCAGGGAGGGAATCTGTGTAAACAAATGTAGTAGAAATAATTTGACAGATTTTACGTCAAGAGGACTAAACGCTCGACTTGTCTCTGCGTTTGGTTACTGCTTTGAGTTGAAAAAAAAATTAACCACAAAACATGATAATACTAAGCTGAAACAAAATATTTCTTTAGATTTCCTTAAGTGTTTTGCTCAGCGTACACTAATTATTAAAATACATCAAAATTGCAAAATAATGCATGTAAGAAAATATTCTTTAAACCAAGACTAAACTATTTTTTCCCAAACTAAACGCAGTTTAGTATGCCATAGACAAATAGCTCTACTGAGGGCCAAAACTTGAGTTCGGCTCAAGTTTTTGACTATCAATTAGCACAAATTTTTTACCGTGACGTCATGAATCTTTACTCACGAACCTGTCAAAGGTTAGTCATGGTCGACCCTGACTTGAGGATGTCAGTTAAACGTCAAAAGGAGAACCTGCACAATGTAATTCAAATCATACAGGGTATTTTGATCACAAACTTGAAAAGACCCTGTATACATATTTTTTATCAAAAATAAAAAAAAACGTGAAACATTTTTTTGAACATAACACTTTTGTATAACTCATATTCGCAATTTGGGTACCTTCACAATACCGATAACATCCCACCTAACGTTCATAATATGAATTAGTTAACGGCCCGTTGGTGTGGTTGGTAGTGAGCCTGCCTTCTACGCCGAAGGCCGCGGACGGGATTCCCGCTAAGGGCAAACATTTGTGTGATGAACACGAGTGTTTATCCTGTGTCTGTGTTATTTATCTATTTATGTATATTAGCCTCTGTTACCCAAAGTACAGGCTTTACTTTACTTTGCCTAGTTTGGGATCAGGTCACTTTGTGAGAAGTGTCCACCGATTGTATACTGGGTTGTTCCTCGTGTCCGTACCACAACCCATATTATTTGTATCACGATTTTATTGTTTTCAAAAGAACACCATTCTGAACTTGCTCTTTAAACCATTACGACCTCGTATGACCCATTGCTACTGCATTATAAAATTTCTATTGAAAAAGAAATTATGAGGAGAAGTTCCTTGTTGATTTGCTCAAAGTTGAATTTAAATTGTGGCTCAAAGACACACAATGGCTTTAGTGTAGCGTGGATATCGTCGCCTGCATCAAGTTTAATGCACATCTTCAATCTGCCGAAATGGTGCACCATAAGCTTAAGCCGTTCCTTTCCTGTGCGACCTGTTTCGTGTTAGAAATAAGAATAGGTAGTGCTCTGGCATCATCATAACATCCCACGAAATGACCACTACAGGACAGGGAGCTCCCTCCAGAATTTTGGCTTTTGCTGAAAAAATGTGATGGGGGAAGTACCTTAGTAACCTCGCTTGTCAGCGTTATGGCTGGTACCATGGACCGCGGTTGTAGGTGACCGCAGTAAGTAAGATGGTACGATACACAGGAGGATGCTGCTTCCCATCCTCCAGTTTATAACCCTTAATCGCCACTTACGACACCCACCGGTATGTATGGGATGGTACTATTCTTTGCCGGCACTACACGAGACTATGGCATCACATCACCCTAATATAAATGTGGGCAACATTTGCTTACTATACCTACATTGAACATTGAAATAAATAATAAATCCAGCGTAAATCTAACGAGTAGTTTTATTGTTATAAATATCAACTCATATAACCAAGTTTTCTATTTTCGTGCTTCAAATATCCCCTACCCTTCCCCCTGTAAAAAAAACCGCTGGATGCAGGCAGCGCAGTTCTGGTCGTTGAAGATAAATGGTTGAAGAGAACTCCAGGGGAGGCCTCGACAGCAGTGGACATCTTCCGGCTAGTAAGTAATGACGAACAAGTATACTCGCAGGTACGATCTTCTGACAATAATCGAAACTTATTCGTTTTTTAGCAATGCTTTTGCCAGGTTTAGTCAGCTAGGCTTTGGAAGCTGCCGTTATTCATAATCTAAGGGACTGGCCATGTTACACATACGTTTCGCAAACATGTATGGAATTTTGCAACAATGCTGAAAAAGAGAACATTATTTATTTAACCTAATATAATACATACACACAATTAACCAAAAATCGAAACAATGATCGGTTACCTAGAGGTGCCTACCAATTATTTTGTTTAGATAGTTAAATAATGTTTAGTTTATAATTTTATTGATTTCAAAAAAATTTACCACTTCGTATTGTATTGTATATTTATTTAATGGCATCACATCTCATTACAAAACGTATTTCGCCATGACATTGTTTGTTGACAACGTGGCAGCTACAATAGACCCATGCTAGACCACAGATTAATTATATTATGCGTTCAGTTCTTGAGAGTACATTGAGAAGGATTCGTCACATAAAGGTATTATACTTTTTTGCAACGAAAAACTTATAGAGGTTGTTCATTTGCTGAACCATTTTACCTTTTGAATAGATAAATTAATATCTTTTGTAATGCGAAGTTTTCCCCATATAAAGCTTGAGAATGGAAAATACGAAAAGAGAAAACAACATAAACAACGGCCGCAGTACAATCAACGGTCAGAAGGAAGCATACTTCTGAAGGGCGCCGCGCTGCTCTATCTTTCACACTGCTGGATCCTTCGCTATGCCTCCCTGGTTTTACTGATGCATCACCTTATGGAATCTACCTGAACACACTAAAGTCTGAATAGACTGAATTGGGCCCGGCCACAGATGCAATAATATTAAATGCCCGGCATGCAACCGGGTAAGGTATGGATTCCAAAAGGGGCGGAAAGTTTCTGTCTTGTTTTCTAAAATCATATAAATAAAGAAGTCATAGAAAGCGTTTATTAAAATTTATGTAAAAAACCGGTCAAGTGCAAGTCGGACACGCGCGCCGAGGGTTCCGATATACCTAATAGTATTTTTGGAAGCAATAGTCTATTTTCAGGACCGCAAAACTAAATTTATTTGTAAAGGTTTTTTGCAGATTTCTGAAAAACTGTGCAACTAAGAAAGATCGTTTTATTTTTGCTGTAACGTTTACATAAACTTCTGTCAACTGTAATTAATTCAGATTTTTCTTACACAAACTTCGGAGAAAAGGGGGGAATGGGATTTCTTTATGACATTTTTTATCATAACTTGAAAACTAAGAAACGTAACAAAATACAAAAATATATTTTAGAATGTACAAGTAAAGCCCTTTCATATGATACCCCACTTGACCTAGTAGCGACAATTAATATTTTGGCCCCCTTTACATCCTACTTATAATTACTAGCTGTGCCCGCGGCTTCGCTCGCGTGAAATTCAGACAATGTGCAGTTTCTCCCTCTCCCCCTCCCTCTCAACCTCCCCCTCCCTCACCCCCTGCCCCTCCCTCTCCCCATCCCTCTCCTTCTCTCTGCCTCTCTGCCTCTCTGCCTCTCTGCCTCTCTGCCTCTCTACCTCTCTACCTCTCCCTATCCCTACCCCTAACGACAATTTAACCGCTATCCCTAACATAGAAACGACACCCATATTGATTTTTAGACATTTCAACTCTATCGCACCCCAAACCCATCCCCAGGGGATGACGGTGTTTCACGTCCACCACGTTGGATTTCAAAATTGTTTTAGTTTTTTTAATCAGCGACCCGATAAACCATACAAATGATACCCATATTGGTTTTTAGACTTTTTCACCCCATTTCCCTCTTTCAGGAGTTGAATTTGGGGTGGAATTTCAACACCAGTGATGTGCGTTCCACAGTATTACAACTCTAATGACTAAATAATAAATTTAGTGGATTTTCAACTTCATCCCCTTTTTCACCCCTTGGGGTGTAGAATTTTCAAACACCCTGAGACACGTAAAACTTAATTTTTAGTCGTTAGTCTAATGCCAAATTTTGAAGATCCTAAATTCAAAACTGACGGACTTTCATACAAATTTTCATCCCATATTTCACCCTCTTAGGGGATGAATTTTGAGAAATTCTAAAACACGTCCTTTTTTATTTTTTGCGGAGCTCAAAAATTTTTTTTACAATTCTACCTATAAAAATGAAAGACAAAGTTATAGACCAACATACGGCAACTAAACATCCCCTTTTTCACCTCCTTGAAAGGTGATTTTTAAGAAATGCTTAAGCACATTTCTTAATTTTTACCAAAAGTTTAAATTCAAAATTTTGTGAATCTTACTTAAGAAATAAAGGACTTTCATACAAATTTTCATCCCTTATTTCACCCCCTTAAGGGATGAGTTTTGGTAAATCCTTCTTTAGTGGGTGGTTTTGAAGTGCAATAAACCTGTGTACAAAATTTCAGCTCTGTAGCTATAGCGGTTACGGCTCGGCGTTGATGAATCAGTCAGTCAGGACAAGCAATTTTATATATATAATAATAAAAAAAATATATATATATATTTAGATAAACGCGAAAGTTTGTAAGTATGGATGAATGTTTGTTACTCTTTCACGTCAAAACTACTGAATGGATTTTAACGAAACTTGGCACACATATAGGTTAGGTCCTACAATACTCGTAACACATAGGCTACTTTTTACCGCATGAAAACCCTTCATTCTAACGGGAAAATGCATTTAATGTTAATTAAGAAGGTGACTGACTCACTGACTGACATATCAACGCACCGCCCAAACCGCTGGGTCTAGAAATTCCAAATTACGCATTTAGGTCTCTTATAAAGTTTAACGGTGCAATAAGAAAGGGTTTTGCAAAATTCCACCCCTAAAGGGGTAAAATAGGGGATGAAAGTTTGAATGAAAGTTTGTCAGTTTTGAAGTTAGGATCTTCAAATTTTGTATTTAGGCTAACGATTAAAAATTAATATGCATGTGTCTCAGGGCTTTTGATAATTCTACACCCTAAGGGGTAAAAAGGAGGATGAAGTTGAAAATCCTTCATTTTCAAAGTAAAATCCACTAAATTTATTGTTTAGGCATTAGGGTTGTAATTCTGTGGAACGTACATCACTGTTTTTAAAATTCCACCCTAAAATTCAACCCCTAAAAGAGGGAAATGGGGTAAAAAAGTCTAAAAACCAATATGGGTATCGTTTGTATGGTTTATCGGGTCGCTGATTACAAAAACTACAACAATTTTTAAATCCAACGTGGTGGACGTGAAATACTATCATTCCTTGGGGATGGGGTTGGGGTGCGATAGGGTTGAAATGTCTAAAAATCAATATGGGTGTCATTTGTATGGTTTATCGGGTCGCTGATTACGAAAACTACAACTTTGAAATCCAACGTGGTGGACGTGAAATTGGGGTGTGATAGGGTTGAAATGTCTAAAAATTAGAGATGGGCCGACTATACACCGACTAGTCGGTAAAACCGACTATTCGGCATATTTTTAAGTCGGTTACTAGTCGGCGACTAATCGGTAAAAACTGCGCCGATTATTCGGCAGTAATAGTATGAAATAAAAACACAGGATCTTAATATTTATTATGTTCTGTCCTTAGCCATGACATAAGCAGTGCATCACTATCATCGTTGCTCAAGGAATCTTTAAAACTTCTAGTAAAAATTGTAACCTCATTGTTAATATATTTTGCGGCTCAAAAAAACTGCAGATTATATCTGGGATCAAGTACGAAATAAGGATGATCGGCACTGCCGACTAGTCGGCTGACTATCCGGCAATATCAAAACCGACTAGTCGCCTAGTCGGCTGATCGGCAAACCCCATAGTCGGCCCATCACTACTAAAAATCAATATGGGTGTCGTTTCTATGTTTATATGAAGATAGGGATAGCGGTTAAAATGGGGTTAGGGGTAGGGATAGGGGAAGGGATAGGAATAAGGGTAGGGAGAGGGAGTGGGAGAGGGACAGGGAGAGGGAGAGGAAAATGGAGGGGGTGGGGGAGAGAGGGAGAGGAGCTGGGCCAGGGATGGTTTGACGGACGGTTGGACAGATGGTTGGACGGACGGACGAAAGGACGACAGATAGACGGAAGGGAAGATGGATGGAGGGTCAGATAGAATCCCTCGCGGACGAAGTCGCGGGCAACAGCTAGTTAATAATCATAATTTTTACAAAATTTTTACGTGTGCAATTAACTTGGGCAACTTCTGATATTCTAAAACCATTCCAAATTTCAACTCGATAGCATGAGTGAAAAGAGATAGCTGAGATATAGAGGTGTGACAGACAGACAGACAGACAAAGTCGCACCATAAGGGTTCCTTTTTTTACCATTTTGGTATCGGAACCCTAAAAACGGAAAAAGCATGAATGGGTCGTGCGTGATGTAACTGTTGCAGGCATATAGTATAATTCTTCATATCACAGTTTGCCTTGGTAATCTGCCGGTAATTTTACTGGTTCCTTTGCCCTTCAATCAAACCGAAACACAGCAGTGCAAACACTGCTGCTTCACGACAGAAAAAAGCAAGGGGGTGGTACTTCCCCAGACGGACTTTCCACAAAAGCCTTATCAGGTAAGCAAATGTTACCTGTTTTTATTTGTAAATGTGTTGAAAAACGTCGTAAGAAGCGCATGCGCTTTGGTCTTACACTCTCGGCTCCATTACGCCCTCGCCTGCGGCTCGGGCTGCAATTCTCGAGCCTCGGGCGTAATCAACAAAATAGCGCACTTGCATCTTAACGCACTATTATCAATTCGTTAAAATTATTGAAAATATAACAGCCCTTATAATGATCACGTTTTTTCCATAGATAATACATTTTTTTTTAGTCCAAAGCAAAAACCAAACGTGAACTCAGGGAGGACCATTTCTTTACTCACCCTCTTCTCACCCTTTACTCAGCTCAATTTGTTTATAAATTAGCCAAGATCTCAACTTAATGAAAGAAAGAGATAGAAATATAAATCTTAACTCAGGTTGAGTCGAGTTTCCTGAACAGGTAGACGGGCGTTTAAAATTTTAGAGAACTGATTTTGCAAAAGGACAACGGAGATTATGTGACACATTTTTTTAACTCTCGAATAACACTCGATCATCTTGAATCACTGGAAAATTTATCCCAAAACGTGCCGAAAAACCTTCTCAATCGTCCCGAGTACACACGGCCGCACATCGGTAGAGACACTTTTGGACCTTATGGCGTGATAATAGAGTTGAAAAAGTTTCTACCGACAAGCGGTTGACCGTACCTATTTAGATTTACAATTCAATAGAAAACCGGTCAAGGGTGGTGCCGTAGTACACTCAACAGCACATCAGTAGAAACAGTTTTGGACCTTATAGCGTGGTAATAGAGTTGACAAAGTTTCTACCGACGAGCGGTTGACCGTACTCACCCAGTACGTAAAATGATAGGTTGTAGTAGTTTAACATACATGTGTACAAGATAGTGACTTTTGGACGTCAATATCTCAAGAAAAGGTAATGGTTTATACTTACATGAAATTTAGGAAAAAAATAGGATTCTATAGGCGGGTCTTACTCTTCGACCAATATAAAGAGTTATGGGCCTTATCCGTACAAAACGCTAATAAAAAACAAGTCTCGCTACAACTACATGTAAACGCACACCCACGGTTACAGTTTTCCTAATCACATGCACACACAGTCCCTAACAGAGATAGAAACACGCGCTCGCACCGTAGCGCGAGCGAGATAGCGAATGTTCGTCGAGATGCCGTCGTTTCAATCACGCGTCGCTGAATAATGGCGGCAAGGCCGGCGAAGGTTTTTTATCAAGAAAATTATCAAATAATTAGATTTTACTAAAAAATATATTAACAAGTGAAATGTGACGCCTAAATCTTCGTTTGTATTTTCTTGAGTTATTTGAATACTTTGAAAAGCACAGGACGGCTTTATTTTATTAGAAAGGCGGGAAGTTAATTATTTGCTCACACGTGTTACTCGTTGAGCATCCGAACACCGACTACGTTCCTATGTTCCATATGGCCCGTCTATAACTCTTTATATTGGTCGAAGGGTTACTTTTTAGTTTGGGTCTTACTAACCATGCAAAATTGCAAGTTTGTAGGTGAAATATATTTAATTTTAAGGGGGGAGGCGGGGGTCGACAGTAGCCTCAAATGGTTCGTGCTGCTCTTACGTTGTGGACACATGTTCCGCAGGTAGAGTTATTAC
This sequence comes from Athrips mouffetella, assembly GCA_947532105.1. Lineage (NCBI taxonomy): Eukaryota > Metazoa > Arthropoda > Insecta > Lepidoptera > Gelechiidae > Athrips > Athrips mouffetella. The sequence continues at coordinate 22,289,149 of OX383960.1, read as the reverse complement.
AAACGAGTTGATGTTTTGTAAATCCATCATGTAAATCCATCCGGTGGCTAATATATATGTTTCCCGTATCACTTTAGTGTATTTTTTTTTTCAACCTGTATATTCTAGGTGCACGCGTGCGCATACTCCATTTAAAAAAAAGGTCCTCCGTTTTTTAGAGAATCTATGGCGCTCAGCAGATGAAGGGGCGGAGATACGCGGGCAGTCACGGACATTGTCGCCAGTGTGGCCGGTATTGCGAAAATTATAGTTTTTATCGGAATAAAATTCAAATATAACAACTTTAAAAGTTGCTCTATCATATCAAAATCAATCTGAACAACCTTTTCGAGTGATTAATTCTTTGAATTCAAGCTGTTTTTCTTTCCAAACTAAAGATTTTGGGAAATACGCGCATAGAAACGGAGCGTCTTTTTCATGTCAATGACTATAGTAATACGTAAATAATTGCAGTACCGGCCACACTGGCGGACTGTCAGAACAAAAAGTCGTCTGCTGTGCCACTATCCAAAAACACTCCTATTTATCCATTTATAAATTACCGCTAAAACCGCTCATCAGCCGCTCGTCTGTGTTTCCTTTACTTGTCAAATGGTCATTTTCTCAGAACAAAAACCTCCTTGCTTCGCTCTTTGGTCATTTTACTAAAAGTGACCTCTATGAAATTTTCAATGAAGTTTTCAGTTTATGAGGACATGGACAGTGTTATTTATCAAGAGATATCGCACAGATGTCACTTTCTGATATAAATAACTTTGAAAAGGTAAAGGCAGACATGACAAACGTTGCGACATTGTATTTTTAGATACATCAGCAAAATTGCTAACTGCTTATTGAGGACGGAACAGAGAAAGCTTATGTGGTAATGAGGACATTGTAAAAAACCGGCCAAGTGCGAGTCGGACTCGCGCACCGAGGGTTCTGTACCAATTGTATTAGTTAAACAGCACTTGACCAGTTTTGATTATTTGTTGTTATTTAATAGCTTATGCACTATAAATAACACAAATCATCACGCTTGTAAATGTTCCCGTTTTTACGATAGAACTAAAACAAAAAATCGAGCAAAAATCGCCTACACGCGTTTAACAACACGTTTGTAGCAGGGATGCCTGCCTTAATTTAAAATTTTTAGTATTTGTTGTTATAGCCACAATAGAAATACATAATCTGTGAAAATTTCAACTGTCTACCTATTACTGTTCATGAGATACAGCCTAAACAAAATAAAAAAAAAAACGAAAAAGACTTTCGTAGCATCTTATTCCTTCGTTTTTAAATATTTTTTTAAATAAGAAATACAGTATTCCTCTGCTCAACGAGCTCTAAACAACAATACCCCAATCAATGGGGAAGGTAAAAAAAAATTTTGCGCCCCTCTTCAGCTGTTCATTTTTAGGGTTCCGTACCTCAAAATAAAAAAACAGAACCCTGTCTGTCTGTTTGTCAAGACCCTTTTTCTCACGAATGAGAAGAGGTATAAGGTTGAAATTGATAACGAATATTAAAGTCTATAAACCACACAAGATCTGAAAATTTAAATTTTTTACAACGACGCAATCAAAAGATATGGCTTTTTATGTCCTCATCTCCATACATTTATGCAAAAAAGCAAAACCTACAGGGCACTTCCCGTTGATCTAAAATTATGAAATTTGGCAAGAAGCTAGGTCTCACAGCACAAATAATGGGAAAAGTCTAAAATCATTAAATATTTCAATATTTCACACAATTAATAGTAACCAATTAAGGTGAGCTCCCTTTTCAAGAAATTTTCTATAAAAGAGGGGTCAAGTTGGATGATCGCAGAGTTTTTAAAATCAAAGAGCAAACTCTTTTAGTATATCATATGTATAGTAGATAGGTACGGAATCCTTAGGGCGCGAGTCCGACTCGCACTTGGCCGGTTTTTTTTATTTTTAGTCTTTGTTGTTGTAGCGGCAACAGATATACATAATTTGTAAAAATTTAAAATTTCTACCTGTTACGGTTCATGAGATACAGCCCGCTGACAGATAGACAGACTGACAGACAGACATCGGAGGGATATCTATAGGGTCCCGTTTTCACCATTTGGGTGCGGAACCCTAAAAATCAACGAAAATTATTTATGGAGTACAAAACAGTTTTGGCTATGTGTAAGGCTTGATCTTCTTATCAACGACTCACAAACAAAGGTCCTTTTGAGGGTCCTTTTTCTCACGAACGGGTAAAGGTATCAGGTTGAAAATGATAACGAATATTAAAGTATATTTAAACCACATAAGATCTGAAAATTAATTATTTTAAAACGACGTAATCAAATGATATGACTTTTTATGTCCTCATCTCCATACATTTATGCAATAAGCAAAACCTAGAGGGTACTTCCCGTTGACCTACAATTATGAAATTTGGCAAGAAGCTAGGTCTGACAGTACAAATAAAGAGAAAAGTCTAAAATTATTGAATATTACAGTTTTTCTCACAACTAATAGTGGTTACTAAGGTGGTTAAGGTGAGCTCCCGTTTAAAGAACTTTTCTATAATAGAGGGGTCAAGTTGCATGGTCGCGGAGTTTTTAAAGTCAAATAGCAAATAGATAGGTACGGAACCCTTAGGGCACGAGTCTGACTCGCACTTGGCCGGTTTTTTTTTTTTAGGTTTTCCGCTAGCAACTTGAAACGTTTGAAATGCTTTGTCTTCTTTAGGCAGTAGGAATGAGTGTTGCTGTCTGTATATCTCTTGCGGTTAAGTGAGAGCTCACCTTTAAATAAAACGAACATTGATAGATTTAGTAGATTTTACAACAAGTGCACAAAACGAACCATCTTTCTGAGACTTTTAGCAGCCCGAGCCGAAGGCGAGGGCTGATAGTAAAGTCGAGGATAAAATGGTTTTGTGGACGAGTTATAAACTTTGCTTTTCACTTGGATTGCTAGGAAATAAAACGTAAAAGGACTCTCTAAATGTAAATGAAGAATGACTTTCAATTGACTATTTCAGACAAGGCAATACATAGATAGAATACGATCCATATATTTGTATGTTTTCTTTTGATCTAGATTAGCGGTTTTCTTCTTCTTCTTTTCGAGTCATCGGCAAAACTGACTATACAAACTTAGCCCAAAAAGTAGCCAAATAAATAGCCTTTTAGTTGCCTTCAAGAAGGTCCCTCCGAGTGCAGGAAACTGGAGAAGTAGGGTACGACAGCAAGTGTGTCATAGTTTGCAAAATACTGCATTCACACTTGTCGTTATCAGAGAAGCCCCACCTCTTCATGAGTTCCCCACACCTGCCAACGCCCGATCGCAGTCTGTTCAGTGACTTCCATATGGACCAGGGAAGATCGTGACCTGGTGGCAGCTTTTCGGCGGTAAGATCTTCAGACCAACGTTTGGCTACGTATTTGAACATAACATTAACATGTAGCTGAAGCTGCACATCTAAATTACTTTATTTTGGTCGTCAGCTCAGACTTTTTATTGGTCAACTTTATAGGTCGTGCAAACAACCTGAAAAATAAAAATACTTATTTAAAAGTTTTGACTAAATAAAATAAAATTGTTCAGTTAAACTACAAAAGCATTTGTAAGCAAGTGGATTGTACTCAGATCAAATTGTGATCCATTTTGTGGAATGTAAATACGTATTATATAGGGCATATAGGCCACGGGTAAACACCCATATTTCTCCACTTTGAACGCAGGAAAATTTAGCGAAACTGGCCAAGCAGTGTTTTATAAGATATTCAAAGTTTACAAAAGGCTACCAAGCCCTTCATCTTCTGCTAAATCTTTGAAAACAATTTGAAAATATATGGAGAACTAAAATCATGTTTCACTTACCATTATTACATTATAATTGAATAAATTTATATCGCTGGTCGCTAATGCACATTGCGTATGATTATTCTCGTTCTTTTTAGTAGGTTCCTAGCTTGGTTCATCCTAATTAAATACTAAATAAAATGAATATGTAAAAAATTGTTGTTTTCATATCTCATAATGACATTTCTTTGACAGATTTGTGCGATTTGTGCCCTTCGAAAAAATTTCTACTAGAGATTTGATGTAAGTTATGTCAGATAATCTTTCTTTTCATACAACTCCAAATAAGTGAAAGGGACAAATATAGACTTTACGTGTTCGTTATAATCCTCCCGGTCAAGAATCGACCCGACTTACCCTCAACTCAAATCAGAAGGAAAGGCAACGACTATCGAATAGCTGAGTTTTAGCTGAGTTCCTGATGCAACGTGCTGCGCATGCGCTAAGTTATACTTAGGGTTGAGTCGCGACTATAAATTCGAGCCTTAGGCCCGAATTGATAAAGCTTGACTTATCTAGAACTCAGGTTGAACTCAACCTGATCCTAAACTCAGCCTGAACTCAGGGAGGGAATCTGTGTAAACAAATGTAGTAGAAATAATTTGACAGATTTTACGTCAAGAGGACTAAACGCTCGACTTGTCTCTGCGTTTGGTTACTGCTTTGAGTTGAAAAAAAAATTAACCACAAAACATGATAATACTAAGCTGAAACAAAATATTTCTTTAGATTTCCTTAAGTGTTTTGCTCAGCGTACACTAATTATTAAAATACATCAAAATTGCAAAATAATGCATGTAAGAAAATATTCTTTAAACCAAGACTAAACTATTTTTTCCCAAACTAAACGCAGTTTAGTATGCCATAGACAAATAGCTCTACTGAGGGCCAAAACTTGAGTTCGGCTCAAGTTTTTGACTATCAATTAGCACAAATTTTTTACCGTGACGTCATGAATCTTTACTCACGAACCTGTCAAAGGTTAGTCATGGTCGACCCTGACTTGAGGATGTCAGTTAAACGTCAAAAGGAGAACCTGCACAATGTAATTCAAATCATACAGGGTATTTTGATCACAAACTTGAAAAGACCCTGTATACATATTTTTTATCAAAAATAAAAAAAAGCGTGAAACATTTTTTTGAACATAACACTTTTGTATAACTCATATTCGCAATTTGGGTACCTTCACAATACCGATAACATCCCACCTAACGTTCATAATATGAATTAGTTAACGGCCCGTTGGTGTGGTTGGTAGTGAGCCTGCCTTCTACGCCGAAGGCCGCGGACGGGATTCCCGCTAAGGGCAAACATTTGTGTGATGAACACGAGTGTTTATCCTGTGTCTGTGTTATTTATCTATTTATGTATATTAGCCTCTGTTACCCAAAGTACAGGCTTTACTTTACTTTGCCTAGTTTGGGATCAGGTCACTTTGTGAGAAGTGTCCACCGATTGTATACTGGGTTGTTCCTCGTGTCCGTACCACAACCCATATTATTTGTATCACGATTTTATTGTTTTCAAAAGAACACCATTCTGAACTTGCTCTTTAAACCATTACGACCTCGTATGACCCATTGCTACTGCATTATAAAATTTCTATTGAAAAAGAAATTATGAGGAGAAGTTTCTTTGTTGATTTGCTCAAAGTTGAATTTAAATTGTATGGCTCAAAGACACACAATGGCTTTAGTGTAGCGTGGATATCGTCGCCTGCATCAAGTTTAACGCACATCTTCAATCTGCCGAAATGGTGCACCATAAGCTTAAGCCGTTCCTTTCCTGTGCGACCTGTTTCGTGTTAAAAATAAGAATAGGTAGTGCTCTGGCATCATCATAACATCCCACGAAATGACCACTACAGGACAGGGAGCTCCCTCCAGAATTTCGGCTTTTGCTGAAAAAATGTGATGGGGGAAGTACCTTAGTAACCTCGCTTGTCAGCGTTATGGCTGGTACCATGGACCGCGGTTGTAGGTGACCGCAGTAAGTAAGATGGTACGATACACAGGAGGATGCTGCTTCCCATCCTCCAGTTTATAACCCTTAATCGCCACTTACGACACCCACCGGTATGTATGGGATGGTACTATTCTTTGCCGGCACTACACGAGACTATGGCATCACATCACCCTAATATAAATGTGGGCAATATTTGCTTACTATACCTACATTGAACATTGAAATAAATAATAAATCCGGCGTAAATCTAACGAGTAGTTTTATTGTTATAAATATCAACTCATATAACCACGTTTTCTATTTTCGTGCTTCAAATATCCCCTACCCTTCCCCCTGTAAAAAAAACCGCTGGATGCAGGCAGCGCAGTTCTGGTCGTTGAAGATAAATGGTTGAAGAGAACTCCAGGGGAGGCCTCGACAGCAGTGGACATCTTCCGGCTAGTAAGTAATGACGAACAAGTATACTCGCAGGTACGATCTTCTGACAATAATCGAAACTTATTCGTTTTTTAGCAATGCTTTTGCCAGGTTTAGTCAGCTAGGCTTTGGAAGCTGCCGTTATTCATAATCTAAGGGACTGGCCATGTTACACATACGTTTCGCAAACATGTATGGAATTTTGCAACAATGCTGAAAAAGAGAACATTATTTATTTAACCTAATATAATACATACACACAATTAACCAAAAATCGAAACAATGATCGGTTACCTAGAGGTGCCTACCAATTATTTTGTTTAGATAGTTAAATAATGTTTAGTTTATAATTTTATTGATTTCAATAAATTTACCACTTCGTATTGTATTGTATATTTATTTAATGGCATCACATCTCATTACAAAACGTATTTCGCCATGACATTGTTTGTTGACAACGTGGCAGCTAGACCCATGCTAGACCACAGATTAATTATATTATGCGTTCAGTTCTTGAGAGTACATTGAGAAGGATTCGTCACATAAAGGTATTATACTTTTTTGCAACGAAAAACTTATAGAGGTTGTTCATTTGCTGAACCATTTTACCTTTTGAATAGGTAAATTAATATCTTTTGTAATGCGATGTTTTCCCCATATAAAGCTTGAGAATGGAAAATACGAAAAGAGAAAACAACATAAACAACGGCCGCAGTACAATCAACGGTCAGAAGGAAGCATACTTCTGAAGGGCGCCGCGCTGCTCTATCTTTCACACTGCTGGATCCTTCGCTATGCCTCCCTGGTTTTACTGATGCATCACCTTGTGGAATCTACCTGAACACACTAAAGTCTGAATAGACTGAATTGGGCCCGGCCACAGATGAAATAATATTAAATGCCCGGCATGCAACCGGGTAAGGTATGGATTCCAAAAGGGGCGGAAAGTTTCTGTCTTGTTTTCTAAAATCATATAAATAAAGAAGTCATAGAAAGCGTTTATTAAAATTCATGTAAAAAAACCGGTCAAGTGCAAGTCGGACACGCGCGCCGAGGGTTCCGATATACCTATAGTATTTTTGGAAGCAATAAAGTCTATTTTCAGGACCGCAAAACTAAATTTATTTGTAAAGGTTTTTTGCAGATTTCTGAAAAACTGTGCAACTAAGAAAGATCGTTTTATTTTTGCTGTAAAGTTTACATAAACTTCTGTCAACTGTAATTAATTCAGATTTTTCTTACACAAACTTCGGAGAAAAGGGGGGAATGGGATTTCTTTATGACATTTTTTATCATAACTTGAAAACTAAGAAACGTAACAAAATACAAAAATATATTTTAGAATGTACAAGTAAAGCCCTTTCATATGATACCCCACTTGACCTAGTAGCGACAATTAATATTTTGGCCCCCTTTACATCCTACTTATAATTACTAGCTGTGCCCGCGGCTTCGCTCGCGTGAAATTCAGACAATGTGCAGTTTCTCCCTCTCCCCCTCCCTCTCAACCTCCCCCTCCCTTTCCCCCTGCCCCTCCCTCTCCCCATCCCTCTCCTTCTCCATTTCCCTCTTCCTATCCCTGCCCCTAACCCTACGCCTACCCCTATCCGCTATCCCTATCCTTACATAAACATAGAAACTAAACCCATATTGATTTTTAGACATTTTTACCCTATCGCACCCCAAACCCATCCCCAGGGGATGATGGTATTTCACGTCCACCACGATGGATTTCAAAATTGTTGTAGTTCTCGTAATCAGCGATCCGATAAATCATACAAACGACACCCATATTGATTTTTAGACATTTCAACTCTATCGCACCCCAACCCCATCCCCAAGGAATGATGGTATTTCACGTCCACCACGTTGGATTTAAAAATTGTTGTAGTTTTTGTAATCAGCGACCCGATAAACCATACAAACGATACCCATATTGGTTTTTAGACTTTTTCACCCCATTTCCCTCTTTTAGGGGTTGAATTTTAGGGTGGAATTTTAAAAACAGTGATGTACGTTCCACAGAATTACAACCCTAATGACTAAATAATAAATTTAGTGGATTTTCAACTTCATCCCCCTTTTCACCCCTTGGGGTGTAGAATTTTCAAAAACCCTGAGACACGTAAAACTTAATTTTTAGTCGTTAGTCTAATGACAAATTTTGAAGATCCTAAATTCAAAACTGACGGACTTTCATACAAATTTTCATCCCATATTTCACCCTCTTAGGGGATGAATTTTGAGAAATTCTAAAACACGTCCTTTTTTATTTTTTACGGAGCTCAAAAATTTTTTTTACAATTCTACCTATAAAAATGAAAGACAAAGTTATAGACCAACATACGGCAACTAAACATCCCCTTTTTCACCTCCTTGAAAGGTGATTTTTAAGAAATGCTTAAGCACATTTCTTTATTTTTACCAAAAGTTTAAATTCAAAATTTTGTGAATCTTACTTAAGAAATAAAGGACTTTCATACAAATTTTCATCCCTTATTTCACCCCCTTAAGGGATGAATTTTGGTAAATCCTTCCTTAGTGGGTGGTTTTGAAGTGCAATAAACCTGTGTACAAAATTTCAGCTCTGTAGCTATAGCGGTTACGGCTCGGCGTTGATGAATCAGTCAGTCAGGACAAGCAATTTTATATATATAATAATAAAATATATATATATATATATTTAGATAAACGCGAAAGTTTGTAAGTATGGATGGATGTTTGTTACTCTTTCACGTCAAAACTACTGAATGGATTTTAACGAAACTTGGCACACATATAGGTTAGGTCCTACAATACTCGTAACACATAGGCTACTTTTTACCGCATGAAAACCCTTCATTCTAACGGGAAAATGCATTTAATGTTAATTAAGAAGGTGACTGACTCACTGACTGACATATCAACGCACCGCCCAAACCGCTGGGTCTAGAAATTCCAAATTACGCATTTAGGTCTCTTATAAAGTTTAACGGTGCAATAAGAAAGGGTTTTGCAAAATTCCACCCCTAAAGGGGTAAAATAGGGGATGAAAGTTTGAATGAAAGTTTGTCAGTTTTGAAGTTAGGATCTTCAAATTTTGTATTTAGGCTAACGATTAAAAATTAATATGCACGTGTCTCAGGGTTTTTGAAAATTCTACACCCTAAGGGGTAAAAAGAGGGATGAATTTGAAAATCCTTCATTTTCAAAGTAAAATCCACTAAATTTATTGTTTAGGCATTAGGGTTGTAATTCTGTGGAACGTACATCACTGTTTTTAAAATTCCACCCTAAAATTCAACCCCTAAAAGAGGGAAATGGGGTGAAAAAGTCTAAAAACCAATATGGGTATCGTTTGTATGGTTTATCGGGTCGCTGATTACAAAAACTACAACAATTTTTAAATCCAACGTGGTGGACGTGAAATACCATCATTCCTTGGGGATGGGGTTGGGGTGCGATAGGGTTGAAATGTCTAAAAATCAATATGGGTGTCATTTGTATGGTTTATCGGGTCGCTGATTACGAAAACTACAACTTTGAAATCCAACGTGGTGGACGTGAAATTGGGGTGCGATAGGGTTGAAATGTCTAAAAATTAGAGATGGGCCGACTATACACCGACTAGTCGGTAAAACCGACTATTCGGCATATTTTAAAGTCGGTTACTAGTCGGCGACTAATCGGTAAAAACTGCGCCGATTATTCGGCAGTAATAGTATGAAATAAAAACACAGGATCTTAATATTTATTATGTTCTGTCCTTAGCCATGACATAAGCAGTGCATCACTATCATCGTTGCTCAAGGAATCTTTAAAACTTCTAGTAAAAATTGTAACCTCATTGTTAATATATTTTGCGGCTCAAAAAAACTGCAGATTATATCTGGGATCAAGTACGAAATAAGGATGATCGGCACTGCCTACTAGTCGGCTGACTATCCGGCAATATCAAAACCGACTAGTCGCCTAGTCGGCTGATCGGCAAACCCCATAGTCGGCCCATCACTACTAAAAATCAATATGGGTGTCGTTTCTATGTTTATATGAAGATAGGGATAGCGGTTAAGATGGCGTTAGGGGTAGGGATAGGGGAAGGGATAGGAATAAGGGTAGGGAGAGGGAGTGGGAGAGGGACAGGGAGAGGGAGAGGAAAAGGGAGGGGGTGGGGGAGAGAGGGAGAGGAGCAGGGCCAGGGATGGTTTGACGGACGGTTGGACAGATGGTTGGACGGACGGACGAAAGGACGACAGATAGACGGAAGGGAAGATGAATGGAGGGTCAGATAGAATCCCTCGCGGACGAAGTCGCGGGCAACATCTAGTTAATAATCATAATTTTTTCAAAATTTTTACGTGTGCAATTAACTTGGGCAACTTCTTAAAACCATTCCAAATTTCAAGTCGATAGCATGAGTGAAAAGAGATAGCTGAGATATAGAGGTGTGACAGACAGACAGACAGACAAAGTCGCACCATAAGGGTTCCTTTTTTTACCATTTTGGTATCGGAACCCTAAAAACGGTAAAAGCATGAATGGGTCGTGCGTGATGTAACTGTTGCAGGCATATAGTATAATTCTTCATATCACAGTTTGCCTTGGTAATCTGCCGGTAATTTTACTGGTTCCTTTGCCCTTCAATCAAACCGAAACACAGCAGTGCAAACACTGCTGCTTCACGACAGAAAAAAGCAAGGGGGTGGTACTTCCCCAGACGGACTTTCCACAAAAGCCTTATCAGGTAAGCAAATGTTACCTGTTTTTATTTGTAAATGTGTTGAAAAACGTCGTAAAAAGCGCATGCGCTTTGGTCTTACACTCTCGGCTCCATTACGCCCTCGCCTGCGGCTCGGGCTGCAATTCTCGAGCCTCGGGCGTAATCAACAAAATAGCGCACTTGCATCTTAACGCACTATTATCAATTCGTTAAAATTATTGAAAATATAACAGCCCTTATAATGATCACGTTTTTTCCATAGATAATACATTTTTTTTAGTCCAAAGCAAAAACCAAACGTGAACTCAGGGAGGGTCATTTCTTTACTCACCCTCTTCTCACCCTTTACTCAGCTCAATTTGTTTATAAATTAGCCAAGATCTCAACTTAATGAAAGAAAGAGATAGAAATATAAATCTTAACTCAGGTTGAGTCGAGTTTCCTGAACAGGTAGACGGGCGTTTAAAATTTTAGAGAACTGATTTTGCAAAAGGACAACGGAGATTATGTGACACATTTTTTTAACTCTCGAATAACACTCGATCATCTTGCATCACTGGAAAATTTATCCCAAAACGTGCCGAAAAACCTTCTCAATCGTCCCGAGTACACACGGCCGCACATCGGTAGAGACACTTTTGGACCTTATGGCGTGATAATAGAGTTGAAAAAGTTTCTACCGACAAGCGGTTGACCGTACCTATTTAGATTTACAATTCAATAGAAAACCGGTCAAGGGTGGTGCCGTAGTACACTCAACAGCACATCAGTAGAAACACTTTTGGACCTTATAGCGTGGTAATAGAGTTGACAAAGTTTCTACCGACGAGCGGTTGACCGTACTCACCCAGTACGTAAAATGATAGGTTGTAGTAGTTTAACATACATGTGTACAAGATAGTGACTTTTGGACGTCAATATCTCAAGAAAAGGTAATGGTTTATACTTACATGAAATTTAGGAAAAAAATAGGATTCTATAGGCGGGTCTTACTCTTCGACCAATATAAAGAGTTATGGGCCTTATCCGTACAAAACGCTAATAAAAAACAAGTCTCGCTACAACTACATGTAAACCGCACACCCACGGTTACAGTTTTCCTAATCACATGCACACACAGTCCCTACCAGAGATAGAAACACGCGCTCGCACCGTAGCGCGAGCGAGATAGCGAATGTTCGTCGAGATGCCGTCGTTTCAATCACGCGTCGCTGAATAATGGCGGCAAGGCCGGCGAAGGTTTTTTATCAAGAAAATTATCAAATAATTAGATTTTACTAAAAAATATATTAACAAGTGAAATGTGACGCCTAAATCTTCGTTCGTATTTTCTTGAGTTATTTGAATACTTTGAAAAGCACAGGACGGCTTTATTTTATTAGAAAGGCGGGAAGTTAATTATTTGCTCACACGTGTTACTCGTTGAGCATCCGAACACCGACTAAATCAAAGTGAGTGACCTCACTCACTTGATCGGTTTTCAAACGATGTTCCATATGGCCCGTCTATAACTCTTTATATTGGTCGAAGGGTTACTTTTTAGTTTGGGTCTTACTAACCATGCAAAATTGCAAGTTTGTAGGTGAAATAGATTTAATTTTAAGGGGGAGGGGGGGGTCGACAGTAGCCTCAAATGGTTCGTGCTGCTCTTACGTTGTGGACACATGTTCCGCAGGTAGAGTTATTACAAACGAGTTGATGTTTTGTAAATCCATCATGTAAATCCATCCGGTGGCTAATATATATGTTTCCCGTATCACTTTAGTGTATTTTTTTTTTCAACCTGTATATTCTGGGTGCACGCGTGCGCATACTCCATTTAAAAAAAAGGTCCTCCGTTTTTTAGAGAATCTATCCAAAAACACTCCTATTTATCCATTTATAAATTACCGCTAAAACCGCTCATCAGCCGCTCGTCTGTGTTTCCTTTACTTGTCAAATGGTCATTTTCTCAGAACAAAAACCTCCTTGCTTCGCTCTTTGGTCATTTTACTGAAAGTGACCTCTATGAAATTTTCAATGAAGTTTTCAGTTTATGAGGACATGGACAGTGTTATTTATCAAGAGATATCGCACAGATGTCACTTTCTGATAAAAATAACTTTGAAAAGGTAAACGCAGACATGACAAACGTTGCGACATTGTATTTTTAGATACATCAGCAAAATTGCTAACTGCTTATTGAGGACGGAACAGAGAAAGCTTATGTGGTAATGAGGACATTGTAAAAAACCGGCCAAGTGCGAGTCGGACTCGCGCACCGAGGGTTCTGTACCAATTGTATTAGTTGAAATTTCAGTAACTTACTGTGCTAGATTTTTTGAGTCCGACTCGCATTTGACCAGTTTTGATTATTTGTTGTTATTTAATAGCTTATGCACTATAAATAACACAAATCATCACGCTTGTAAATGTTCCTGTTTTTACGATAGAGCTAAAATAAAAAATCGAGCAAAAATCGCCTACACGCGTTTAACAACACGTTTGTAGCAGGGATGCCTGCCTTAATTTTAAATTTTTAGTATTTGTTGTTATAGCCACAATAGAAATACATAATCTGTGAAAATTTCAACTGTCTACCTATTACTGTTCATGAGATACAGCCTAAACAAAATAAAAAAAAAAAACGAAAAAGACTTTCGTAGCATCTTATTCCTTCGTTTTTAAATATTTTTTAAAATAAGAAATACAGTATTCCTCTGCTCAACGAGCTCTAAACAACAATACCCCAATCAATGGGAAAGGTAAAAAAAAATTTTGCGCCCCTCTTCAGCTGTTCATTTTTAGGGTTCCGTACCTCAAAATAAAAAAAACAGAACCCTGTCTGTCTGTTTGTCAAGACCCTTTTTCTCACGAATGAGAAGAGGTATAAGGTTGAAATTGATAACGAATATTAAAGTCTATAAACCACACAAGATCTGAAAATTTCAATTTTTTACAACGACGCAATCAAAAGATATGGCTTTTTATGTCCTCATCTCCATACATTTATGCAAAAAAGCAAAACCTACAGGGCACTTCCCGTTGACCTAAAATTATGAAATTTGGCAAGAAGCTAGGTCTCACAGCACAAATAATGAGAAGAGTCTAAAATCATTAAATATTTCAATATTTCATACAATTAATAGTAACCAATTAAGGTGAGCTCCCTTTTCAAGAAATTTTCTATAAAAGAGGGGTCAAGTTGGATGATCGCAGAGTTTTTAAAATCAAAGAGCAAACTCTTTTAGTATATCATATGTATAGTAGATAGGTACGGAACCCTTAGGGCGCGAGTCCGACTCGCACTTGGCCGGTTTTTTTTATTTTTAGTATTTGTTGTTGTAGCGGCAACAGATATACATAATTTGTAAAATTTTTAAATTAAAACGTAACGTAAACGTACCAGGACCAAATTCAGGACGTTCTGAATAAAGGCCAGGTTAAAAGTACCCTAAACCGACGAGCATGTATGAAAGGATTGATGAAAGTACAGGAAGCAAGGGAAGTATGTCAAGATCGTAGCAGGTGGAGGACTGTGGTCTCTGCCTACCCCAACGGGAAAGAGGCGTGATGTTATGTATGTATGTATGTATGTATTACGGTTCATGAGATACAGCCCGCTGACAGACAGACAGACTGACAGACAGACATCGGAGGGATATCTATAGGGTCCCGTTTTCACCATTTGGGTGCGGAACCCTAAAAATCAACGGAAATTATTTACGGAGTACAAAACAGTTTTGGCTATGTGTAAGGCTTGATCTTCTTATCAACGTCTCACAAACAAAGGTCCTTTTGAGGGTCCTTTTTCTCACGAACGGGTAAAGGTATCAGGTTGAAAATGATAACGAATATTAAAGTATATTTAAACCACATAAGATCTGAAAATTATTTTTTTTTACAACGACGTAATCAAATGATATGACTTTTTATGTCCTCATCTCCATACATTTATGCAATAAGCAAAACCTAGAGGGTACTTCCCGTTGACCTACAATTATGAAATTTGGCAAGAAGCTAGGTCTGACAGTACAAATAAAGAGAAAAGTCTAAAATTATTGAATATTACAGTTTTTTTCACAACTAATAGTGGTTACTAAGGTGGTTAAGGTGAGCTCCCGTTTAAAGAACTTTTCTATAATAGAGGGGTCAAGTTGCATGGTCGCGGAGTTTTTAAAGTCAAAGAGCAAATAGATAGGTACGGAACCCTTAGGGCACGAGTCCGACTCGCACTTGGCCGGTTTTTTTTAGGTTTTCCGCTAGCAACTTGAAACGTTTGAAATGCTTTGTCTTCTATAGGCAGTAGGAATGAGTGTTGCTGTCTGTATATCTCTTGCGGTTAAGTGAGAGCTCACCTTTAAATAAAACGAACATTGATAGATATAGTAGATTTTACAACAAGTGCACAAAACGAACCATTTTTCTGAGACTTTTAGCAGCCCAAGCAGAAGGCGAGGGCTGATAGTAAAGTCGAGGATAAAATGGTTTTGTGGACGAGTTATAAACTTTGCTTTTCACTTGGATTGCGAGGAAATAAAACGTAAAAGGACTCTCTAAATGTAAATGAAGAATGACTTGCTTAAGTGAAGAATACGTTGACGCGCGCGGGGGGGGGGGGGGAGGGTGCAGCAGGCCCGCGCGCAGGGCGTACCTAGTGCACAAAATTCGAGTTTGCGCAGCCTACATCATCATCATCGTCGAGTAAAATAAGATGTGATTATATATTCCCACCATAAAACATATTTCGGACAAGGCAATACATAGATAGAATACGATCCATATATTTGTATGTTTTCTTTCGAGCTAGATTAGCGGTCGTCTTCTTCTTCTTCTTTTCGAGTCATCGGCAAAACTGACTATAAAAGCTTAGCCCAAAAAGTAGCCAAATAAATAGAGCCTTTTAGTTGCCTTCAAGAAGGTCCCTCCTAGTGCAGGAAACTGGAGAAGTAGGGTACGACCGCAAGTGTGTCATAGTTTGCAAAATACTGCATTCACACTTGTCGTTATCAGAGAAGCCCCACCTCTTCATGAGTTCCCCGCACCTGCCAACGCCCGATCGCAGTCTGTTCAGTGACTTCCATATGGACCAGGGAAGATCGTGACCTGGTGGCAGCTTTTCGGCGGTAAGATCTTTAGACCAACGTTTGGCTACGTATTTGAACATAATATTAACATGTAGCTGAAGCTGCACATCTAAATTACTTTATATTGGTCGTCAGCTCAGACTTTTTATTGGTCAACTTTATAGTTCGT
Source organism: Athrips mouffetella (assembly GCA_947532105.1). NCBI lineage: Eukaryota > Metazoa > Arthropoda > Insecta > Lepidoptera > Gelechiidae > Athrips > Athrips mouffetella. The sequence continues at coordinate 22,273,021 of OX383960.1, read as the reverse complement.
GCAAACAACCTGAAAAATAAAAATACTTATTTAAAAGTTTTGACTAAATAAAATAAAATTGTTCAGTTAAACTACAAAAGCATTTGTAAGCAAGTGGATTGTACTCAGATCAAATTGTGATCCATTTTATGGAATGTAAATACGTATTATATAGGGCATATAGGCCACGGGTAAACACCCATATTTCTCCACTTTGAACGCAGGAAAATTTAGCGAAACTGGCCAAGCAGTGTTTTATAAGATATTCAAAGTTTACAAAAGGCTACCAAGCCCTTCATCTTCTGCTAAATCTTTGAAAACAATTTGAAAATATATGGAGAACTAAAATCATGTTTCACTTACCATTATTACATTATAATTGAATAAATTTATATCGCTGGTCGCTAATGCACATTGCATATGATTATTTTCGTTCTTTCCAGTAGGTTCCTAGCTTGGTACATACTAATTAAATACTAAATAAAATGAATATGTAAAAAATTGTTGTTTTCATATCTCATAATGACATTTCTTTGACGGATTTGTGCGATTTGTGCCCTTCGAAAAAATTTCTACTAGAGATTTGATGACAGTTATGTCAGATAATCTTTCTTTTCATACAACTCCAAATAAGTGAAAGAGACAAATATAGACTTTACGTGTTCGTTATAATCCTCCCGGTCAAGAATCGACCCGACTTACCCTCAACTCAAATCAGAAGGAAAGGCAACGACTATCGAATAGCTGAGTTTTAGCTGAGTTCCTGATGCAACGTGCTGCGCATGCGCTAAGTTATACTTAGGGTTGAGTCGCGACTATAAATTCGAGCCTTAGTCCGCCACATTCTTATTCTGATGTTTAGATAAACATTAATAAGTCCCTTTTACTCCCTGCCTATTCCGCTGTGCATCTAAATAAGTAGCAACTGCCAAGTTAAATTGTTTCCGGACACCGAGTTATGTACCGCCAGCTAGAATTAAACGATGTGAAAGAATTTCAATTCATTAGCCGTGACGTCTGTATGTTTATGTCGTATGTTTTGTTAAATAAAATATGTATCAATTTGAGCATATGTGTATGCATAATTCAGTGGTTGACGTTGAATGTTATGTTAATTGCGTAATTCCAATGCAGACGTAAACTTCAAATTTTGTATCTATCAAAATTCTAAGCGAGTTCGGGAAATAAAAAGATGGTAATGAGGATTCGCAGGTAGAGTTGCGCGAGAGTTAGGGGTGGTGGTTTGTGGTGTACCGGTCAAGCCGTCTCGTTTTTGGCCTGGTATAGTAGAAACCTACAAGTTGGCCGGACTGGGCTTAAGCGTAGTGCTGAGCAAGCAAGAAGAACGCGAAGCTACTCGGCTTCTAATGAGACCCGGGAGCGGCGGCGGTCGGCGAGCGCACTCGACCGAGCAAACAAGCGCCCGAGGCTGCCTCTGTTTACTCCCGCGGGATTACTAATTTAAAAGTCAATGCGGACACTCGAAAGGGTCAATCGCATCGCGCACCCTGTGTATTGAAAACGGATACCCTTTTCTGTATTCCGGTGGTAGCCCATGAAAGTTATAAGGGCTGAGTTGTTGAACTATGTAATTGACTTGGTTCTGCGGTCACAAGCTTTGTTCTCCCGAGGGCGGATAATCGAAAACGCCTCTGGTTAGCCCCAATGATGGGAGAGAAACAATGAGAAGTTGATATGTGGATTCACCAGACGGTCCCTTGTTTGATTTGCAAAGAGCTATTTGCTCACCGAAGACTGCGGCCAAAGCCGGAAATTGGACTTCGCCGAGCTTCGATCGACTGCCTTACACTTGTCCAATTAGTTTATCACGAAAATTTGCAGTTAAATTTGTATGCATTCACTCGTTTAGGACAGTCACTTTATCAGTAAACACTTCTGACAAACCAATTTCCGTCTGACACGAATACCTGTCGGAAAAACTAATATGTTCTCCAAAAATAAAAGGAAAGCGAGAGACGTGACGCCAGTTATAAAATAGACAAAAGCGTTTAGCTACAACACGAACACGGAGTTATTTAAGTCTAGAGCGGTCCCTACACCATCAATTTTGTTTTCTCGTACAAAACATGTCTGCTGTCGCTACGCATTTTGCTGGCAGCACCAGCAGCGTGTGCAACACTCGAAAACCGTTTTATTTTGGGCAAACGTGGACGTTTCAAATGATTGACTTATCCGGGGGTAATTTGAGAGGCCCCGGTGTCACCGTGCGCCGCCCGCCCGCGATATGTGTCACGCCGGGCGGCCGCAACTGCAGTAACTTTATCCCAGCCCTCACATCACAAATATCGCTTAGCGGTGACAGGTATTTAAATAGAGGCTCTTAAAATATGACTGATACATATGTTTAAATAAAGTGCAGTTACCCAAAGCTTTGGAAATCGAGCGATTCGATCTTAGACGACAAGCTAGTACTTACAATCGTTAACAAGTTTAACTTCAACATTCCTACATGCCGTCTTCCATCCAAGTAGGTAGCTCGGTTTTCACTATCTGTTAAGCGGCTACGCAAAAAGCCGAGCCATTGTTCTGCTAATCTGGTTTTGCATCTAGCTGCAAACAAAAACATGAACTAGAATATGTACGGGCCAAAGCTTCGGTTGTGAGGGCATAGTATACATATACAGATCGAGTCAATTCTCCTCGTCAAAATCAAACAATGTAGGTTGTAGAAACTATGCTAGATAATGTTAGTCGTATACCTCAGGCGGTGTACGATGCCGGTATGAAAGACTGAAGTAGAGGCACAAGAGAGTAGGTGGCTAGTGCGGTACAAGTGCCTCGTCGTGTCACCCTCTGCGGCCCGCTCTAATCTATCTTAGTTTAGAGCGGACTTCAGAGACATGCCTTTGTTTTACTAAGGAAATATTGACTGTCCCTTGTGATTTAAAAGTCTTCTGTTTTAAGAGAAAGCCAATACGGATGTAGGTACCATCTGTGTGTTGTCTTTTTCAAATGGCCGGGAGTACCGTGTAACTTGATATGCGACTTCTCGACAGGCAGGATGTGTGTAGCGATCAGAATAATCTTATTGTACCGACTCAAAATAGTAAAACACGTGAGTTCGGAGAATGGATGTGAATGTAATGATACAAATGCAAAGGGCAGGGGCTTAGCGCGAAATGAAAAGAAAATAAAAACGGCAGATTCCAGTGGCGTTCGTTGGCTTAACGCATCACCATAATTCAATCGTATGGCCCGTTTCTTTGCTACCAAAAAGAGCATCGAATTTATTACAAAGCTCGCATGGTATTCGGGAACCCCTACCTATTATTTATGGCACTCGGTTGGTCTGTCACAAAAAACGGACGGGTGCTTCGAATATCTCAGCGGGCGACTACGAAACATAAGCTGCAATAACACGCACTTCCTCCAAGCACAATGCTCCGGCTTCAAGTTACAGTCCAAATCTTCACTTACTCTGTTTAGAATAGAATTCATATCAGCCTAATGTGGTTTCGTGACTGCAAAGTACATTCAAAAGTATCGAAATGACAAAACTAATCCGGATTTATTGAAAATAGAGCGTCAGCGACCCATGTGTTGCCGAATGTGGGAACCCAGCCAAGGCGTTGCCCTACTAATGACTTTGTTAATTCATTGTTCTTCTGTTACATTTCAGTTACAACCTTTTTTATTTATTTCCTACATACCAACGCGATACTTATTTGCTTTTAAAATAGCCTAGATAAACAAATGTCAGGAAATTAGAGAAATATCTGTCGCAATTTACAACTCTATTACTTATACTGTTGAGGTAATAAAAAACGAATGACGTTGATGTTCTACTCAAGTATGTGAAAAGACTATAAAATGTTCAAGAAATCCACCAGTTTTTAAATAGCTAATTAAGTGTATGGCATCTAAAGTTTTAAGAATTTGATGTTAACACAGTACGGTACATTGGTCCTTACATAAAATAAAACGCCCGTCCTTATCTAAAAAAAGCTGAAAGGATTTTTTCTTTTGAGCAACCAGGTGCAGCCTATTCCATCCTCTTTTACTTTTCTTGCCATTCGAATCTGCAGCACACTCTTTCTAATTGAACCGGATGTGTATTTACAAAACATTACCCGCCTACAAAATCTATAGAACGCAAGATATTTTATGTCATTCAAAATTTTATTGAAAAGCGCAAGGGAAATTCTCGTAAGGGTCGATAATAAGTTCTCTTTTGTCACTGAAGAGCACTTGAATAACAACGCTATTTTGAAGCGGGTCTAATTAAATTTACCTCCCCAAAAGATGCGAAAGATCCTTAAACTAACTATACATTATTTATTGTAAAGATGCGACCAAACAGACGGAAGACACTGCCGTTCGGCAGGCTTCAATTTTAATCCCCGAAATGAGTCAAATATCACGAACCGGGTCACTGACTATCTTCTCACGTTTGTTGACGACTTAAAGTGTGATAATATTTATTAAACGGTTCACTCGAAACGACCGTCAACGATAAATAAACCCTTAAGGCCATTACGCGTCACGCGAGATTTACTGTGTATGATAATGACGATTATTTTCCTTACGAACTACTCATTGCAGCTTTATAATGCTCAGGATGCCGATTTAAATATCAGTCGCGATGTTATCGCGTTATTTTACCAGTAATTAGTATTTATTACGAACAGGTTCTGGTGCGCTTGCGATGGCCGTGGACTAACGAAGCTCAATCGGTGGTGGTGTGAAAGCGGTCTCGAGGTGAATTATGTGTTCACGGGACGGATGAGTTAAGCAATTAAAGCTGCTTTTTATGTGAATAACACCGGCTCCTAAGATGTAGCACGCGATAATCGCCCAATTTATGGTCTTGTGATTGTACTAGCTTGGAAAATCTTCTTCAAAAGTGTTAGGTATCATAGCCTGAAACATTTCCCGAATGAAGCACTCTCCAACTTTTAAACGTGCCGTCTGGATTCCGGAAGTTTGTTGAATGATTTAAAGTCAAATATTCCACGTAATTGGAATACCAACGGGCAGGTTCTGTTGGCCCACACAAATCGGTAGCGTGTTTAACATGGAATATTTAGAGCAAAAAATGGCTACTGTCTTGTGAGAATTCGCCTGACATCTGCCGGGAATGCGATCCTTCGTTGAAATTAATGCGATAGTTAACGCTTAAATAAACTGGAAGCGGGGGTTTCCCTGCCCCGCCTCTACCACCCCGATCCTCCGAATAAATCATATGATAATTGAATCATATGCTGCGTGTCAAAAGTAATTAACGAACGCTGCGATACTCATCTCGGGCCACATGTGCTTTTTTAATAACATCGCTTCTCAGTTTCCTCTCGTACACGCGACTCACGCTCGAGATAACATCGACATAGAAATTCTTTAATACTCATACATGAAAATTATTACTCTCCATCCAGTAGGCTGTGATGACTTCATATTAGGGTCATTGTGAGAGTAAATTGATCCGTGGGCTCTTTGATGGGAGCAGGCGCAAATGCAATTACATAGATGAAGCGATGTCATTTTTCTACTCATGATTGCATAGTTACTAGTAAAAATGTTTTTACGCGATTCTTTTGACGTTTATTGATATTTATGGAAGTAAATTACACGTTCTCCTTGACAGATACGTGACAAAGGCACATAAATTCCGAGCTCTTTAATTTGAATACATACATTGGGCAGTTGTTGTTCTATAAATCTTGAGAACCAATTTATCCGCTGGATACTTAAATTCGTTCCATTAACATCGTACCCCGTATTAAATTCGGCCGGCGGCGAAGACTGACAATGATTGGCCTAGCGCAGCCCCAAACGACCGGTACGATGGGCTATAAAAGTGTTTCGCAGCCGTACACCAATTACCTTAATGTAACTACCATCAAAACAACCTTTTTAGCGAATCGCTCTTCTAGTCTTTCCCATGGATCGCTTGCTCCTAATAAAATTAAGAGTAACACGTAGGTATCCTCGGAAGAGAGTCCGGCGAGACGCGCTCTAATGGATATTTTATGAAAATGAGGAAGCGCTCCGAAATTCTCTTGTATCGCTTTAAAAGAAGATGTTACACCGAGTACGGTTTTTCGCTGCGCCCTTGATAAGTATGAAATATGGGCGGTGTCACGTGCCTACCCCGGCCTGTAATGAGGCCCCTAGGAATACGAAGCAATATCTTAATACCACCACCTTGGTTCGGGGTGACAAATACACGAAATTCGCATGGAAACTGTAAATAATTTATAACCGCTTTACGATGCCACCAACACAGCGGTGACAAGCGTCGGCGGTGATGATATGGCTCACTGTAATGTACTCGCTTTTATCAAGATTATTGCTGACGAAGCTTTCGATAACTATATCTTCATTTTGACGCAGTGATTTTGCTGGGATAACACATCAAAGACTAGATGAACGTGCGATAATATATCGTAGTTAAAGCCTGAATATACATATTAAAATTACATATCTATATCTACTTGTATATGAGCACTATCGCGTACATCAAAGGTGACGGGTTTTGTTCGTCAGTGTGCGAAGCCGCCGTTATGTTCGCTCCAAACTTCAAAGAACAATAACCGAGGATGAAGTAGTCGAGGGCGTAAAATAAACACTTTTATGAGTCGCCGGTATTAATTTATTTCGTCGTCGGAAACAATCGAGCACCCCTTAAGAACGCTGTGACTGAAAGTTGAATATGAAAGGGCTCATAAAATGATCGTAAAGTTGCGAGGAGCGGCGAGCGCGGAGTGCTTCGAGTAACACTTTGATTTGTGTACAACAGCTGTCTCTAAGCGTTAATAACTTAATTCGTCAGAGTTGACGGCACGGGAAGAGGGTTTTTAAAGCGTTCATGTGCGCAGGCGCCGAGGAAGCGTCACGCTATTGCGCGAGAGCGGCGAGGATGAAGTTGTCACACTCGCGCGCTACTTTTCGTTTCGAGTGCCCGCTGAGCGATTTGTGGTTATCGACTGCTTCTTCAACGCACTTCGGTTAATTGACTACTAACTGTGATAACTTTCTATCAAACAGTTCAAATGGCTTCACATAAAAAGAAAGGTTACAGACGGAGGAGATTTATAAAATTTTTGGATGTGTGCAATGGATTTTCTTTTTGAGTTCAAAATCTGAACTTATACTTTAGAGCTTACAAATATTACCTCCATTCGAGATTAGAACACCAAAATTAAATACATAACAAAAATAAAGCCTCACCCAACAGACACTCAAGTTTTGTTCCTATGAGAACTGTCCTCTCAAATCTTAATTATTTGTACACATAAAGTTAGATGAGTGCGTTGAGCGGTGAGAGACATCACACAAAACACCACTTCAAATTTAGATGTCCGTTCTCTCGTAATAATTCATATCCCGAGGCGCTACGACGTGAAAACCACTTCACTACTTGTTAAGTGTCACCGGGACTCACCTCTACATTATTTTCCTAAGAGCTTACTATAAATAGGCACGAATGGCCACGCGCAGCTCCCTAACGATGTTCTTATGTATTCCCCGGATGCTACCTTTAATTGCAGACACGCTTACAGTTTTAGCTCTGAAATCGATAAGTCGTGTTTGATGCACGTTACAGGAATACGCAAATAGGCTTTTCTGGTACCAGTATTTCGTGTAGCAACCGCTTAATCTACATTCAAGTACCATCGACACACATATATAACATTCATGTACTGTTGATTACGGAATTTAAATTCACCTAGAGTCTCTGATACTAAAGAATACAGTAGAGACGATTATAACTGTATTTATTTATATTCAAACATTGTCGAGGACATAAAAGTTTCAAAAATCACCATTTTTAACGTCAAAGAATTGTAACTCCATTAAAAGTTACCTTGTTTTCAAAGCAAACACGGCGCTACTCCTCAAAGGAAGTCCTTAAAAATTAATGGAGACATCCTGATTACTTTAAAGATCCGAGTTATGCTTTGTATTAAGACACCACACTTTTTCTATTTTTGTAAGGGTTTCTTTTTAACGGCTGCACTTTCTAGTTCAAAATACTATGAATTCCGGTTTATAATGGTGATAATCCCGTGAGATATAAATATCGTAGTCTCTGTGACAGCGGGTAAAGAATTGTATGAAGAAGAGGCATGCGGGTAATATTGTGACTGTCGCCGGCATTGTACTGTTAATATCTGAATCCCACAAAGGGAAATACAGTCTCGATTCCAAAAAAAACTAAATAAACGTGTAGTGAGCGAGCGCGCGTCAGATTATAGGCATAAATTATTGGGCACTTTTGTTCAAGTCAAAGAGGCGAGTCGCAGCCCATTCAATTACTCGGATCAGCCGTACAAGGAGTGCCGAGTCTTTTTCAGCTGTTTGTGTAAGGGATTAGTTAGGGATATCTGTGCCGGTATCTCAGTGAGATAAGTAGGAATATACGTCAACGTCGGACGACTAAGCCGATTATTTTAAATGTATTCACTTCCTTAATGGAGGTCGTTTTTCACGTCTCGCTTCGTGAGCCCGTACTGACTTACTGAAGATTTTCGGTTATGATCCGGTCAATGACTGGTGGAATTAAACCTCGCTTATCCGACATTTATTAAATTGTCAGTCCACTTGCTACAAAGGCTCCAAATAAACATATTTCACTTGCTTTGATCTTTGTCTGGGACGTCCTGTGGTTATACCCTATTACTTTAGGATACGAGCACACCAAATTTCATAAAAAAAAACATGAAATACATATACGTAACATCCCCGATGGGGTAACTTTTAAATGTCAAAGACCACCCAGAGATAAACGTGTAATTCATTACTCCTTGTCCCTAGACATTAACAAGTAGCGATATTATGAAAATGAACCAAAAAATAATATGTAATAATAACATTAGTTTCCGCCCACCTGCGTAGTCAGTCATTGACAAATGTTGGTTACGGGCCGATGCGGTCCCGGCGCGCCTGATCTAAGGCCCAAATAATATACATATTATTATTTTGCCTCGTGCTCTCATAAATATTACTTACAAATTCGCCCATCCGCCGAGGCAGCGCCCGGTTGCAATTTTTCAAGAAAATAAGCTTGAAGCGGGTAAGTGGGTGCCGGGAGCGCCGAGCGGCAAGGCGAGGGTTTTCTCACAGGTCAACTAACATATTTACATCAGGTGTTACAGGTTATACGACCTTTTACTTTGTTCGCGCTCCATTTAGAGACAATGGAACCCTTAGTACCTCCTAACCTTTCCATAAACTAGCAATTCCGACAAGCAATGCCCCTGTTTCAGAGCTCGCAAAGGCTTCTTAGAAAATTCGCTTGACATAGCTACTATTATTATGAAATACTTTAACCATCACCAACTATTCAAATCTATTTGATTGATTACAAGTAGTCCTGACTCTACTTTAAATATTTCTCTTTTTATCAATGTGAAAAGTTTGATTCAACAAACATTTATATTATTTTAATATAATTTATTTCATGAGTGGCGACGTTCACATAATAACGTTAGTAATAATTGCCATGACACGTAATTAACGAGCGTAGTTTTTAGCATCAGCGGGCTCACCGCAACACAGGGTGTTTGGCAGGTGGGCCTTTAATTAATTAAACCATATTTTACGTTCGAAATACAGAATTATCATCTTTATCCCTACGCCGCAATGACGAAAATCGTCAAATCCAGAGTGACTCTATATCTGAAATTAGTGAGTGTTTTCCCCCTCTGTCAGAAGCAAAATTAAATGTATATTTTGCATTTTTCCAACCCCACAACACGAGCGGCTGCGTAATAATTATTTAATAATCTAAAATACTTACTAACACGAAGCGTCAGCAACAAAATTAATTTCGTGTTTGTTCTGTATTAATTAACAGATTTACCAAATAAAGTGATATTGTACGATAACTTTCAGGGTTAATGAAAGCTATCGATGAAGCGATGCCACAGAAAATGAAGGCTTATTTGCAATAATTAAATTTTCAGGGTTTCGCACGCAACGAGTTTGAATTGAGGCTTGTTAGGTATTAGTTTCGCTAGGCTGGTTGGTCAGACTACATCAGATTGTACGTTCTTGCCCTGAACATAGATAACGTAGATATTTCTGTAAATGTAACAAGTTTAAAGCGTTTTAAGGGCTTATTCTGTAAGTGTTTCTAAACCTCAAAAAAAAATTATTGGCTTTAAGTATTTTTTAGGAATATCAGAATGAGTGGTTGCTATTTCGTAACCTCAATGTTATATTTCAATTACTTAATGTAGTTTTTGTTTTGCTGACTCTACTTCTTTCCCCTGTTGCGTGTAGTGTACATAACATATTACCTATGAGGGCCTGGTCAACTTTAGGCTTATCTATGTTCTACATTATTCCACAATATACGTTATGTCTGTCACCAATAACGCATAATTTATCCCGGTTAGAGCCACATATCAATGTTAATTTGTTTGAAGTGTCTCATATTATTAAAATTTGTAAATGTAGTAGAACTACAAATTGAACTCTTATCTTTACTTTGTTTTGGGTTATTTTAACTTGCTACGCAGCTGGAAGCTAGCACAAATGTAAAAACTCTAATTTTGTTAATCATATGCATCAAATTACTACATCTGTATCTCACCTGCTGCTTAACATCATGTTTATTTTAATACTGGTTTCAAAAAGTCGAGTTAAACCGCTTAAGTACAGGTGTAGTGCACCCTGTATAATTATATGGCCGAGGTTCACGAGTAGTTATTAAGACAGCAGACACTGGTTCTGGGAAGCGTGGACACGCTATGTGTTCTCAGAACGAAATTCTGTTCTGATGTTTTGACGGGTGCTACGCCAAGTCACTACAACTCCTCTTTTTGAACGCCGGACAGTGGCCCGAATGACTGGTTTTATTTTTTATTACCTACAGACCTCCCGTGGCTACGCCCGTAGATTAATTACGAAAACTTTAATCACTTAAAATACACTCCAACTTCACAGTGTAAACAAAGAATGGAATCTTACAAAATTAAATGAGACCATTATTTTAAGGCCCGAATAAAATTTTAATAACTTTGCTGCTTATGCTCGAATTTATGGTGTCAACTGCATTTACATACAAACCATTGGGTAAACCTATAAATTCAAGCATTTTGAAGATCCTTATGTATAAATGGAGATAAGTGAAGCCATAAACCGTGGGGTCTCGATATAATCGGTGAAAAACTACCTGTTCTACATAGAAACTGCTCGGACATGGGTCTGAGCTTTAGTCGACCGATATACAAGTGAATAAATATACTACCCACGCCAACTTATCGCCGGCCCACGTATTACAAAACACTTAATATCAGCTCTGGAATAAATCTGTGAAAATACAACCCAATAAAAAGGTTTCATTTTCAAAGTACATGGCTGCACTACAACCATAAACATGGAACTTAGTTAATACGCTTTAAAGTGACTGTTTGAAGCGAGTGAATCTCGAGCGGACACAGTTTCTCACAGTAAATCGTTTGAAGACGCGAATCTTAAAGGCGATGGAAAATTTAAAGAGTTTGAAGAGAAAATTAAGGAACCTGAGAACGGTGTAGATTCTGTGAGCATTTGTGCCGGAGTCGCTGCACCGTAACTTTGTTAGGAAGCGAGTTTGGTGAGTTACCTCGTTAACGTGCAGCGAAAAAATTATACAAGTAAAGCTGAATTTAATCTGCAATTTTTTTCAAGTTATGCAAAGGAAATTCTTGGCGCTAATGAGCTGGATTGTTAGCTCGCGCCTGACGCCGCCTTTGTGGCAGGTGCTCGGGGCTCCTGTTTAGCTTTGCGCTGCAAACTTCATTAATATTAAACGCCGCGCATTCTTCACAACTAAGTACAACTTGATTTACTCCAGAAATGTAACGCTAGTGAACAATGACATGTCAAGTGTAATTTATTTGTACTAATCATACCTTCTGAAAAATTTTTGCATGTTACTCAGATCATGAAACAATGATTCATCAGAAACAACTTTTCTGATGAATCATAGGTTGAATAACGAGAAAAATTTTGGTCTCTTTTACAAAAGCCTCTATTGACGGCTCCTTGTTGGTGTATAGAAAAGCATTAAAATATATTTTTCGATCAATGTATTGGAAAATTGAGATCTGTGTAATATGCTAATATTATGTGCGCTATTTGAGAAGGACCCAAAATTTGTCTGTTACTTTATACTGTTATAAACAATAAAAGAAACAAAGACGTAAAGTCAGAAACTACTCACGTGAGAAAACAATTTCTTTTACTCAGAAACGTTTAGTCGAAGCAATTTTTCAATTTAGCTATCATTCAAAGGCACCCTCCTGCAGTGCGTTTACCATTGTTATTGGGTAATAAAGACATATAAAGCCCCGTGGTCCCCTAAACATGCGCTTATCTAACGTCCGATCGATTGAACAGTTGTACCAGCGCCACACATTATCCTAACGCAATTAAACGTGTAATGTATGAGGGTTGCCGACCTCCGAATTGTAGGCCTCCATCGGCCCGTGGTAACTCGTCAATCCGCTTTGTTTCGTGTTATTTATCAGGTGACAAACGACTGACCACACGCAAAGTTGAAAAAATTCTAAAATCGTTTGTAAACTTTTGCGCTTATTAATGTTTTGCATAACATCATGTTCCCACTCTCGCTTTAGTTACAAAACAAAGTCACCCGGGACACAGAGTCAGCAGAAAACTTTTTCGAGAGGCAAACTGAATCGTCCACTTTCCGTGTTCGCGCACATAGTTTAGTTCCAACGCTGTTCCTTTAACTGTAGTGTTGTATTAAAATAGATGCCTGTCGGCCGCTCTGCAGCGATACACGCCTGAGATAAATTCCCCCCATTTTTCTCCCGCTCACGAGCCGTCACCGTATAAATGCTTCGAGAGTCTTTTTTTGTACCAACCGAAAGAATTACAACATTAATCAGACGAAATGAACCTTTTAGCGAAATGTCAAAAGGTTTAGGAAGATCTTGGCTGTAACGAGCAGTGGTTATCCGTAATGAAAACAAAAGAATGTTCACTGTATTAGACCAAGCGAAGTGAGCGGCGGTTTGGATGGATGGATGCTTTCTCTACGATAAGCTGGTAGCTTTGACTCTTTTGTCTGACCCATCGTGGACCCACCACATTAAAACAGCTATGATGTAACTGTTGTTAAATTGATTGTAAGGGCTTATCCATTCTTTTTGAATCCTCTTATTTCATTTTTGTCTTATCATTCAACAATGAAATGCATTTTACATTAAATAGCGAGTAAGATGGGACGATTTTCCTTGGAAAAGTATGTGGAGTGAATCAAGCGTGTAAACAGAAAGAATAGGTCGGTAGTGAATCCAAACTTCGGAGCGCGGACTGTATTCAAATTCCAATGGAGAATAGTAGGATTCAGGTGAGCGGCAGGGCACGCGCTCGGCGACCGGCGACCGGCAACCGGCGACCGGGTCGGCCGGTCAGGCGCTCGCTCCAGATCCGCTCCGTCCCTCCGGTCGTCCAAGTACACATTTCCGCTTGATTAGACGAGTTGCCTGGGACACCTGTGCCATCTGCGAGCCGACTTTTCTGACCGTTTGTTTCCAAAATCAAATCGAAACACCCGCTAAAGTTTTATTGTCCAGTTCCGAACAATACGGGCTTTTGTACAGCTGTTACAATGTGCGATGTTAAAATTTACACTTTGACATTTTCTTATACTTAAAACTATACCTGCAAAGCTAAAATCACAAATTAAAACTTTTAAGGATAGTACTTATATCATATCCGTGTTTTGTTCTCTTTTTTGTGTTTCCTTATCATACTTTCAGAGAAATGAGGAAGAAAACGAATTATTAGGATCTATAAAAGAGATATTGCTTGTTTATGAAGGTCTGCTTTTATGGGGCCCTATGGGAGAATCTCCTTTATCGATTTTTCATAATGTTACTAACGGTTATTTAAAGCTAAAATAAAATTTTGTGAGTTTACCATTATCATAATCCGCAATTCTTACTGATTCTAGGTAACTACACTCAGCTGCAAAGAAAACAGTTCGGTGTGTTTTCTGCCTTACATTTCCAAGCAATGCAATTTTTGACCATATCAAGCCAAGTATCTGTCAATCAATATATTTCCTAAACCAAGTAGGTATAGTGAGACTGTTAGATGAAGTGATTGACAATTCAAATCGCGAGTGAATAAATAGGCTTCTTCTGGGCAAGCTCGTTCCATCGTCGACTTCATCTCTGTCCTCAAGGCTAGATCGAGGTCAAGAGTAAGCCCATTGATATTAATAACAAAGTTATCAGAGTATCGATAATCTGTCCTACACAAAGAAAAAGAAAACACGACGTTTTGCCAGACTAATATTTTTAAAATGAGTTTTCCTCAACATTTTATTTCTGTTCAATGACATAGCTGTTGACAATCAGATTCTTCTTTTATTCGACTTTGATAACCTAGATCCAGACATTTACTTTTTTTGAAAATGTGTAAGGGAAAACTACTGAACCGTTTTCTTTGCAGCTCAGTTTACAATATAAATGTTCACTTTGAAATTAAAGGTCTTGTTGATAATGGAATTTGCTTGTTGCAGATAATGTTCGCAGTCCGACTATAAGTGGAGCTCATGATTGCGCTTAACGGAACTTTATAACATCGAGCTACTGCCTACACTTAGGTGAGTGGCTGTTATGATTGAATTACCGTGGGTCTGGCAGGCTGGCAGCGCCACAAGCCACCGGTCTTCTATTGTGCTGCAGTCCTAGTACGTGATTTCGCTAGCTGCCAGTCTGCCTGAGCCCTAATTGTAATAGACGTGCTCAGTATTGCAGTAGCCTAAACCAGTGGTACGTTATATATTACGGAGTAAAGTAAGCAGTATAATTAGTAGGTATACTTGATTGATTTGGAATAAAAACAGCTGCAAAGAAAATTACCTTTTCCTTCATCAAGCAAATCGTAAGTAATGAGGATATTTAGACCGAAACAAATTTCCTCAAATTCCTTGAAGCGTGCCCGTTAGGCATCAATCCGCAATCAGGCCTGAAAGAAAGGGGTTATTTGTATCTTTTTTTCAATAAAGCAGCACTACAAACACCTGTGCCCATTCGCGTACCCTCTCTAAACGTAAGCTTTGTAAATGTTGCGCCATTTGTACGGAGATTGAAAAACTGCTTCACATCCTGCAACAGTTTGTTGCTACTGTTCTATCATGTATTACCTCTCTCTATGATTGAAAGTATACCATAAAATACCTGTCTTTATCGTATCTAAAGTTTAAAAAAAATATTAATTAAGAAAAAACTGAAAGATGATCGGCGCTTGACGGAGATTTTAATCGCCACCTGGGTAAGATTCCGTTCTGTTAACTCAGTTAATTATGGTTTTAATGTTGAAATTTCATCTAAATTATTTCGACGGCTTCTTAATTGATCGAATTATATAGCAACAGAGACACCAAATAATGTTGAATAAGTAAGATATTAGGCAAATTTTCGCCATAATTTCGAAGTTGTATTGAAACTAGTTATGCTTTTAAACGTATTAACTGAATGCGAACTCCTCTTAAGACGATACGTGACTTAAGTGCGGAGCTTTGCAAAGTCATGGCAGAAATAATTTATATGTTCTCAGCCACTTTAATTGATGTTGGAGAATTTTATAACCCTCTACCTGCGCACGTGAGACGGAGATAAGAGCCAGTAATATTTTCTAAATGTCGCTTTACTGAGTTAGGTGTTTCATTTTCGTTAAGTGAGCAATTTTTGTGTTGAAGCTGAGTGACAAATACAGACTGTTTCAAAAACAAACACTGGTCAAGTGCGAGTCGGACTTGGTTGGATTCCATATCAACAGAAAGCATATTAGCATATACACATTTTATTTTTCTAAAGGGCAATACACACCGAAGCCGCCGGCCCGCCGATACAGCCCGCCGCCGACTAAAAGTTGCCAACATATGTCGCGGCGAGCCGGCGGCTTTGGTGTGTAGAGCCCTTAATGTAACACACTGTATTATTACTAACCCTCCCAGCGCATAATGTCATGCTAGGTTTCACCATAGCGCAATGACACCAAGTTTGACGCTTTGCTAAAATGCATGTTTACATGTTGAATACATGTTTGTCAAAAATCCACCTAAGTTTAAAAATTCAAACAGCTAACTATTACGTATCGAAAGACTAAAGTAAAGTTAAAGTTTACGAGACTGACGGACAACGCAGGCTTTGTAATAAGGTTCCTTTGACACGAGACCCTCAAAATTAGGAGTAAACTCCTTTAGTAAACTCGAATGTGCATTTTTTATTTTATTTTAACACTATTAAACTCATATATTAGTTGACCAAAAGGTTCTATTTAAGTCCCTGATCCTTTGAACTGCTTTTCCTGGGGTTATTTAGAAAAATATCCCGGAATGAATCTGTCAACTACATGTCGTTATTTAGGCTCACCGTCCACCACACCGTCGATGAAATATGACCAATCATTTTTCAATGACACCCCTCCGGACAGATTTAAAGCGCTGTGTTTGAGTGACGCGTATTTCCAATGCGTCAATCGTACGAGTGACTGCGTTCAAATGATCACTGTGATTGACGTGCGCCTGCGATTTGCGGCTAAATCGGCGGGAAAAGGGTTGATTTGGCAAAAATATCACCTGGACCCAATCCTATACCATATGAAAAAGTAGGTGATATCTGTAATATTTTAGGAGATATTAACTAATAACATCTCAACACACCTCTTTTCCGTCGGGTTAGTCAGACATCACAACACAATGTCAATTATTCTGTAATAATAAATGAATGCTCTTAATTTGTAGCTAATACCACCCTCCATAAAAGGTCAATAAAAATGAATGTCACAGGAGCCGTTTCTCTAAGAGCTATCATTAAATGGGACATGTGTCTAACATCTAAGAATCGTCGACATGCGACGACATTTTAAAATAATAACATTATACAATACAGCTGTTATTACGTGGTGTTTTATTTCTTCCTGTCCACTAACCGTGTGGTTACGTCGAGTTAACGACGCCAAATCACCGTGGAAGCTCTGTAAACGGTGCCCAGTTTCATTATCATACAAATTTTAGTTGGGCTCTATTACTTAGCAATTTCCCTGATTAAGGGTATCGTATCGGCGTACCTCTGTTCGGCGGCGACAGCCCGGCAAATAGGGCCGGTCGTGCTCCCCAATGAATATTTATACGTTGTACTAACTCCTTACTTGGATGTGGTATACTCGTACTTATCGTTTAATTGTAGCTTCTCCATGTTTTATCTTCAAGAGTTTTTAAGCCAAATCTTACTAACGACGAGTGTTATTTTTGGCATCTGCTTCATTTGAAGTCATTTCTCAAGAGTCTATGTTTAGTCTTGCCTTGCTAAAGTAACGGTCCGACAGGTGCGGTAGTATAACAGTAATTATAGTTACTTTAGTAGGGTTGTCCTGGTCTTTGTTACCTGTGAAACCTTATAATTATATTCACTCCTATAATAACAGATAGGTTAAAGTACAGGTCAAACGGAGCCCCAATACTTAAGTTTTATGAACCATTCTGTTACAAATGGACGTTTATCGTCATAGCTTTTGCAGTAACTTCCTAGGAGCTCTCGATCCAGACGATAGTAGAACAGGCTAGTGGCCGGTGGCACTCGATTCGTTATTCCGCGGTTGATCTCTCGATAGGACATGCGGGCTCTAAATTGAGGCTTCGGCGGCCGGCCAGACATTATGTTCCACCACCGACATGCTTTTGTCATGACGATTCAAAGGTGGTTGTCTGAAAATGGGTCAGCATGGAATTCAGAGCAGCATATTCTGTTACCCCCTCAAACTCTTGCCTGCTTTGTTCTCCCATTTAGCTCAGAGACAACTATTTTGTGTACGCTTTGCGTGCTCTTTGTTGGAAGTTAATCGTATAATCTGGCCATTTGGGAGTACAAAACAAAGGTGAACGGGAAATATGCTCCGAGCCATAACGATAGGTTCGAGCTTTGTGTGGCTCGACTCGTCTCTTCTAATAAAACCGCCCAACAAAGCCGAGTCGTGACATTTTAAAACATTTGCGTCTACAGGTATTAATGAAAGCGATATTTTGCTTTGATATTTATGAGGGCTTTGTAGTTTTGAGTTAATAGCTAATTAGATGAAAAGGTAGATGATCAAAACGCAGTCGCGAAAGAAAGTAAAAAAAAAAACCTCTGCGGCCGTAGTAAAATGTTTTCAGTCTAAAAATCTTCATGTTTCTGGAATGGCCCGACAAAACAAATGGCGGGTGAAAAATTCAGCGAAATATAAACAAAGGCTTGTTTGGTTGAAGCTTGTAGAGAGGCGAGGGCGGCGAACGAGCGCCTCATTTCGGCAGTAGGATAAGTGCGGGCGTAATCTGTGCTTGGGCTCGTGTAAATGCAAATTGTCCCATAAAGCCATCGCCCCACTCCTCTGCTTCCCTCACCCCCGCTTGCGCCTTAGTGAAGAGCAGCTCCTCTACCTCGGACGGCAGAGTCCACGTCTGTCGTCTCAAGCGCCGGTTTGTGTTCCTTGTACTAGACAAAATTAGACCTTCCCTAAATTGATTTGCTGAGAAATTTGAGTTTCTGTAACAGTCAATAGACAAAATAGTCGGTCGCGCAATCAGAATTAGTGAATAAGAATGTATGAGATGGTTATTTTAACGTTATTTTCTTCTGATTTCTCAAATACTTCTATTCTTTTCATGAGTAATAAAATGAATAAACCTCCGATTCCATACTGTAGGTAGAGATTCTCCTTATATAGGGTGACTTTTAATTAGTTCTTGATAGAAAAAGGTATGAATGAACTCATGATACTGAAAAATTTTCCCCAAGGAACATAGGTCGAAATACGAAAATCAAGTTTTGACCTCCCATAGGAACTGCATCAGCTGATAGCGCATTTTGTATGGGAGGTCAAATTTGGTTTTTCGTATTTCGACCTACGAGTATGTTCCTTGGGAAAAGTTGTACAGTATCACGAGTACGGTCAACCGCTTGTCGGTAGAAACTTTTTCAACTCTATTACCACGCCATAAGGTCCAAAAGTGTTTCTACCGATGTGCGGCTGTGTGTACATGCATATCTTTTGCTATCAAGAACTAATTAAAAGTCACCCTCTATGTCCATATAAATCAGAGAGTAGGAAGGATACGATACATTTCGGTTTTGTCTTCGTCAATTTGTTAGACATTCAGTGACATTTAAGGCGGTATCTATGCTTGTGTTATAACATATTTATGATTTAAGCTCATACCTATTTAAGATAAAAGTATTTTTTTTTATTTCCTTTGTTTTTGGGACCCAAATAGTATCATAGTCAGAAGCTGCGAGTATCATTGCTAAGAATCCTATGACAAAATTAGGAAGTTTTATGCCTCACTTTTTCCAATTTATGTAATAATGTTCAACTTACCGGACTAATTGGCTAGAATTCTTCAGGTCCCAATCAAGGTTTCGTATGACGGCTGAACAAAAGGCTTTCCCTTAAGTCGGTAGGTGAAACAATACGTACGGGACTCCCGTGTTGAATTACAAATACGAGGACTTGACGTGAATTCGAATGGGGCGGACTATTTGTAAGCTGGAGCGGCGTCTATAGTTTCTTTGTTATATGTAAGGTAATGCAGCTCCGTGAGACACGCTTGTGGAACATTATGGGTGCGTATTTCGTACGAGCAGCATTTCTGTACTGTTTAAACTGGATACATTTTTGGCATTTGAGATTTTATAGGCATAGAAAATACTTATTTGTGTATGCAATGTACCATTTAATTTTACAAAATATGAATGTAAAATATTATTTTGTTAAATGTTACATACTACATTTTTATCATTGATCACAAAAAATGATATTAATATGAATTTCATTCCGTTATTTACTTACATTACATACTTATTCGAAAACTGTTTTGCATATTGTTGCATGTTTCTTACTCTGCCTAACTGTTAAATGCTCATAAACTTCTTATCTACTAACAAATCTTGATAACCGATGTTTATTTGCAAAACGGTACCAGAATGTCCATAAACATTCAAGAGGTGTGAGTTGTTATGTGAAATATTACTAATGATGACTTGACCAATTAAAAAACATTAAAACAGTTTTTACTGCCCGTAATATAGAGATTTAAATCGCTCAATAGTTCGTGACGAATGCTCGAGATGCTGGGATTCAATCGTAAAATGTTTGTTGTTGTATCGGTTCACGAGAAACAATTATGGAACTTTGAAAAGACGTTATATTCAAGGGCAGTGGAGCGAAACGGTGAGAACTTTTCGAACCCGCCTAATCTACATTTGATACCAAACGGAACTCGTCGGTTTTTTACACCGCAAGATTAATTATTTTTTATTACAAAATATTGTCGTTCAGATGGATTTATTTTGCGGCGGCGTCACAGTCAAGTGCCAATTTAAAATTGAAATTTAGTGGTTTTTCGAAGTGCGGTTCGGTGTTATAATTTCGGTTACAAAAAGTGGTACTGCCTTAGCTGGAGGTTCTTTGGGCTGGTCATATTTTTGCCGATCATATTTATGTTTGGCTGCTTGTAGTTATTTTTCTTTTTTATTGTCTTTTTTGTTTGAAGTTGAAGGCGCGGCCTCTTTCCGTCTGTATCATTTCACAAGGCAAAGAGCTGCGGTTTTATGGTCCATGAGCCCACGTCAGATCTTTTTAATTTGAATATGGCTGGGCTAGCCGCCGTCTGATACTTGATATCCGCACCATTGGGTAATGTATCGTGGTATGGAGATCATCGGATAACGGCGGCCACTGAGGTAGGCGGTTAGTTTCGTGGGAGACCGTTTAGGCCCGCTTATAGACATGTATTTTGACGTTTACTAGCATTTCATGGGAACAGGGATTCGATTTCACCGTGGAAATTCAGATTAAAGTTTTATTTACTACTGGTACTCCTATCATCGTTAGGCCTGTTAATAGAATTGCTCCTCCTGTCCGTTTATTTGGCGTCACTAATTTTATAGAGTGAATGCTCGGATAGAACAAAAATATTGTAATGAAAGATGTTTATATGAGTTTTGTGTTTTACAAAAAGCTTATAAAGTAATGTAGGTATTTTGAATAACTACTATGTTAATAAGTAACTTTTTGTAACATAAATAGATTCTTAATGTATATAAAGGAAGCACCTGTCAGTGCCAGGTTTCGCTAGTAAACAAGTGGCATGTGGATGCGAACGGGATTTGCGCGGGCGCATGTTTTTACAGCCTCGCATGCCGGACCAGATCTTGTTCTTTAAGCGTTTAAATGGCTTGTCAGAATTTATACTTGCATACTTATTATATTTTTTCTTGGAGCGGATGTCATCTAAAATGCGGTTGAAACACGCTCGTGCTTAACATAAAAAAACTTGTTTATAGAGAGATTATTGTTGAGATTATCTTAAGAAACGTAGGTATTTATTGCAGAATACGAGTTCTAAAACTTTAATTTAATATAAAATTATATAACAGGTGATAAAACTTTAGTTTAACTCCCGAATAAGTTGCAGAATTAGAAACAATTACAGCCTTAGTTATAGTGATTACTTTTCCCTATTAAACACGAAATAAATTACCCATGCCAGTGTCTGCGAATCTTTGCGAATACATTTTATATGTATGTATGTATACTGAGATAGGAGAGGAAACAGCGTCGGTCTTGTAGCAATCGCAATCAGAGCGTCCACAGGGCAAATCGAATTAATCTACTCGCGTAGCCTTTGAGAGCCGCCAACCGTTTGCAGACACATTGATTAATAAATACCAAGTCAGACGAGAAAAGGCTGTTTCCGTATAAAGACGGTGATAACGACACCTAATTTAATGAACGTTACTTCTGTGACTCGAAAGCGATATGCACTTGGGATGAAAACACTTCATTAAGTCCAAACTATAAATGCTTAATTAACTCTACGTCTACGTTTTCACGGCTGAACTTCTGTTATGAACCGATTTTGACGAAATTTGGTAGATAGATAGTTGAAACCATAGCAAAGGACATTTATTTTTTAGAATACCGCACAGCAAAAGACAAATTTAAATAATTTAGAGAATTGATGTCGTCGGTTTATGTAGCTTGGGTGAATCTTAGGGCTATTGTTTTCTTCCTTGTGTTTGGTATGAAAATTTGAATGAAATTATTTGAAATTATTCATAAAAAACCGGTCAAGTGCGAGTCGGACTCGCGCGCCGAGGGTTCCGATATACCTATAGTATTTTTGGAAGCAATAAAGTCCATTTTCAGGACCGCAAAACTAAATTTGTTTGTAAAGGTTTTTTGCAGATTTCTGAAAAACTGTGCAACTTAGAAAGATCGTTTTATTTTTGCTGTAAAGTTTACATAAACCTCTGTCAACTGTAATTAATTCAGATTTTCCCTTACTCAAACTTCGGAGATAAGGGGGGGGGGGGAATGGTATTTTTTTTTGACATTTTTCATCATAACTTGAAAACTAAGAAACTTAAAAAAATACAAAAATATATTTTAAAATGTACAAGTAAAGCCCTTTCATATGATACCCCACTCGACCTAGTAGCGACAATTTGAAATTTGGCCCCCCCTATTTTGGCCCCCTTTACATTAATAATCATACTTTTTTCAAAAAATTTTCATGTGCAATTAAGTTGGGCAACTAAATTCTAAAACTATTCCAAATTTCAGCTCGATAGCGTAAGTGGTTGCTGAGATATAGAGGTGTGACAGACAGACGGACAGACAGACAGAGCGGCACCATAAGGGTTCCTTTTTTTTACCATTTTGGTATCGGAACCCTAAAAACGATTTGCTAAAATAATAATTTTACTATTACAAGAAACGTTTAAAAATACGTAAAATTTAACGAGTCATAATTTAATGCTCTCACATACCCCTTCCCAAGTTTAAAACAGCAGCTTTTAAACCACGCTCAGCTTAAAAGGATTTACCGTGAAAGCAATGGCGGCTACATTTAATTTTAGGTTTATTAAGTTTTTTAAAGTGCGTTAATACACCGCTGAGTAACTTTAAAGCAAGCTTTGGCATAAATAATTTTATGTGTACCTACCTAAATAATTTTACATCTCTCATATTCGGTAAGTAGGTCCTTATTACCCCCAAATGGGGCTTGTAGGTGACCAATTAGCGCTCTAGGGTAATAATGTAGCTAGAAAAGCCCTAGGGCGGTAAGTAATTGTAACGTCCGCCTTGATGGCCGCCTCCAGCAGTGGGGCGGCGGGCGTTTTAATTACTTACCGCCCTAGGGCTTTTCTAGCTACATTATTACCCTATAGCGCTAATTGGTCACCTACAATTTGGTGGTAATAAGGACCTACTTACCTCACAATCGAGATGTAAAGCAGAGTAGTTAGCTCGGGTGTAAGCATCAATTGCACCATCGAACTATAGGCACCCTCGCTGCGCTCGTGCGCCTAAATATCTCGGGCGGCAATTGATGCCTTACAGCCCTTGGCTACTAATCTACTATTATGTGTAATCACTCATCATTTTATCGTGCGGGTTGCAAGGTCGATGCCTCACAGACCCTGGGGTCAGAGTTATTGAGCCGACAAAGGCCTCTGACTTGGCTTATTAACGACTTCATCCGTAGGTTATCAGGCTTAACGTGCCTTTCGAAGTCCGGAGTCATAATTTTTTCGGACAATCAGGTGATTCATCCTGCAATGTCCTAACCAAACTGAGGAGGTCACACAAATGGATTTTTGTTGGACAGTCTCCCCACCGTTAACCAAACCTAGAATCTCCGGATCGAGAGCCGAGCGCTCTACCCACTAGACCACGGGGGTTGTATGTGTACATGTATTACATTTTTACAGTCTGTTGTCAAGTGTTATATAAGTCGTAAAGTCAGTCGGTTCAGCTTTAAACTTTATGTATCGTAAACTGCAGGCGAGGTAGTACAGTCAGTCGTACGTCAATGAAAACTTTTGCTTAAAAAATATCAACGCCAATGCTAAGAAATACAGGCGGTCACCAGATCAAAGTGTTTTGGCTAACCTGCTGTTGACTGTGCCTACATCGGCGATAAGTTGCGCAGATTTGAGTGAATATCTTTATTACTGTAAACACGGCCTATACATAAATAATATAAATATACATATCTACCGACTCATAAACCTAGATCCAGTTGTATGGATTGGATATTGACTATAGTACGTGACAGCTCAGGAGTGTTGGAGAAATGTATTTGTTGAAGGCGCTACCTAAAGTACGTGACAACTGGCGCCTTCCACAAAAATGGCTGAGCAAACTATCCCTCACCTAATTACTTTTCTTGTCGGTAAGACCGAATAAATGGTACAGCAGCACTGCACTTACCTACTTTGTCGCGCTATACGAGAATCATCATTAAAAATTGTCCCCACCAGGAATAGAACCCAGAACCTGCGGATCACGAGCCGTATGCTCTTAATTAAAGAGGCTGTGGATAGTCAAGAGTAAATAAGTACTAACTGCATACTTAAGTTTGTAATTCCATACAAATTACTTATATGAAAATACAAACTTACATTTACTAGATTTATGAAAAAAATGAAATGAAATGTGCAGTCACGTAGATAACCAATTCAGATTCCAAATAACAGAACCATTAAATAAGCTCAATGAAACCGATTTTCAGTAAGTCAAATTAGTAGTCATTTTAGTAGTAAAGGAAAGCCCCTTGTAATAACTTCCACACACCAATTGATACAGCCGCAAGATACTTTGCATAGAGATATCATCTAACAAAAAAATCTATCCTCATCTATATACGCATTAAAACAGATTAAAAAACTAACAAATTTCCAGTCCGCACTGACAGCATACTACGCGTTCATCCACTCCAGACTTTCCTACGGAATAATACTATGGGGAAATAGTCCCATCATTCAAGATATATTTATACTTCAGAAAAAGTGCATAAGAATATTAACACACATTAAACAGACGGAATCCTGTAAACCCTATTTCATTGAACATAACATCCTTACCCTAACGTCTATTTACATTTTTGAATGTTGTAAATTTGTCAAGAAAAATATGCACCTCTATTCACCACATACAATAATCAAAAGAAATAATAGAAATTTAAATAAATTAAAACTTCCTTTTACTACTTCAGATTGTACAGATCAGGTCCACATTCAATGGCAACCATAATTTATAATAAGATACCTAACTATATAAAAAACCAAGAAAAACTGACTTCTTTCAATAATCATCTAAAAAAGTATTTATTACGTAAAGCTTATTATAAGTTAGACGAGTTCCTTGACGACAGAACTGACGAATGAAATTATGAATTGAATTAAATTTTATATATAGATATTTTTTATGTAATATTAAATTTTAATTAATGTTTAAATTTTATAATACCTACTTTTACTGTTTAGAATAATAATTTTTTTAATTGAATTTGTCATCTCTCTTTTGCGGTGCCCTAACGGGGTGCCACATGCATGAACTATGTTATTATTTAAGATCTTTATACCATGTGGCAAGCAAAATAAAGAATTGAATTGAATTGAGATTCTCGGGGGATGATCGTGGTGGGATGATGAACCAAAACAAAAACGTTTGCCTAAAACACTTAGTTAATACTTAACATAACTTTTTCTAAATAAATAAAATCTTTTAAAGCAAACGTTTTTGTTTTTGTTCATCATCATCATATCAGCCGAAAGACGTCCACTGCTGGACATAGGCCTCCCCTAAAGATCTCCATGAGGACCGGTCCTGCGCTGCTCGCATCCAGCGGCTTCCCGCGACCTTGACCAGATCGTCGGTCTACCTTGTGGCAGGCCCCGCCAGCGCTTCGTCTTCCGGTACGTTGTCGCCACTCTAGAACCCTTGTTTTTGTTATGTCGTTGAAATTACCACGATCACCTCCTTCAAAGTTTCATCAAGATCGTTTGAACCCTTTTTGTGCAAATTACAATTTTTCTTTTATTGTATGACAGCTGCGTTCAAAATGAGAGCCAGCAAGAAACCACTCAGAATCTTTCGATGGATTTGCATAAAAATCCTAAATTTAAAATATGGTGTCAATTGGACGATTCGTTTAGCCGCTAGGACGGACAGACCGACCGACTGTTTTTTATGATGTGTAAGTGATATGGAACACATGTTTTGAGAGAATTAGAAAAAAATTATAACACTTAAAAAAAAATTAAAGCCCATGATACACAACTTGTCAAATCAAAATAATAGTTATTTGTTATGCAAGGCAGCAAAAGGTTTATTTGGCGCGAGTGCCTTGTATTGAAACCTGAGCAAGCGAAGGATTCTAGGATTAAACCACGAGCAAAGCAAGTGGTTCAAAAGAAGAATCCTGAGCGTGGCGAAGGTTTTAAGGCACGAGACGCAAAATAACTTTGCTGCCGAGCGAAACACAAAATTTTTCACCTCATTAAAGCGAGGAAATGTTAACATAATGCAAGAAAAGCAATTCAAAAATAAGAAACAAGTATTTAATTAATTACTCATACGTTTTAACGTAAGGGCAGAATACCTACATAATGGTACTGACGGCAGCAAGCAAGTGGAAACATAACCAGTATAACCTGAACCAGCGCTTCGCTACAAACCTCCGAAACCAGAGCCCCGCTCAAGGTCAAAGAGTTTTCACGGACGAGTGGCCGTGTATAGATTAAGAGTACTAGACATTAAAAAGGAAATCACTATAATTAAATTTACTATTATTTTTTGGACTGCTGTGCTTATGTTCGTGACTCTACCTATAAACTACTTGATAAATTTGCAGTACAAGGTTCATTTTCATTGGTTTTCAATGTGGAGACAGAGGATAGGCAGTGGCAGGCAAATCTGGGCAAATCTATTTTGTATTGCGTCGATTTGAAAGGGCGAGTCCATTAATCTGGGCAAGAGAACAAAAAAAAACAAAAGCCAATCGAATTTTAAATTTATTTTCATTATCAGCCAGTACCTTACCCACCAGGCATTCACTATTCATAATACTATTTGTTTCTTTCCTATAGCTGCATACCTCTTTCTCATCTTGAAAACTATAGTGCGTGGCTGGTTTTACAAGCGGCCAGTACTGCAGCAGGGTGGGTGGGGAGGTTTGCATACTACAAAATAAATAAGTACATCGCGTTCGAATTTCAAAAACTTTTTGCCCGCTAGGGGCCAAAAATCGCTTTTAGCCGCAGAATTTAACCGACAAACCAAATGTTTCCGAGCTTTGGAGGTGAAAAATAAATATCACGTTTAAGAAACTGACTGAGACTTTCTCTGACGAAAAAAATCATATTTTTTTAAATCTTTGTTTTTACTTCATATTTTAAATGCCTGCATCCTAATAAGGACGGATACCGCTTATTTGATATACAACGTGTTAACGGAAAAGCGAAACTAAGAAAATAGTTTGTTCAGAATCGAGAGTAGAATCAATTTTTAAATTTTATTATTTAAATTATTGCCGCTTCTATTCTAAATATTTCTGTGGATACGCGCGCTGGCGGCCGCCCGGCGGGCGTGCGCGGAGGGCGCGGACTAGAACAGCGATGAAACTAGAACTATGATGCAACTTTAAAATAACAATATCTAGAGAAAAAAAATTTTTTTTTAGATTTTTTTACGGGAATGGATTTATTTTAATAAAATTCAGTTGGGGGGGTGTATGAGGGTTTCGCTTATTCCATTAACACGTTGTATATAAAACGGCGTTACGAGGAATGAATTTGCGTGAATCCTTTACCTAGCTTGGCTGCATTTAATTTACGCTTCGCTCGTAGTGAAATTTTGCCATTTATTCGTACTTTCATTCATTCCTAAAAACCCATTAATATAGTGCCCCAACCCGTCGTCTCGGAAAATTAGGATTAACTACCTTGCCGTGTATCCAACTGCAATAGTACGGTCAACCGCTTGTCGTCGGTAGAAACTTTTTCAACTCTATTACCACGCCATAAGGTCCAAAAGTGTTTCTACTGATGTGCGGCCGTGTGTACCTCTAGGATGAGTACCTACTACGGTACGTTGATTTTGTTGCAAGTTAAGGTACATTCAAACGAAACGGTGAATACTGATGCGAGAGCACACGCCAAGCACTCCAGAGACAAGATTGTAAGGGCGAGCTTTAGTAATTGCTCCACTCCACTCATACTAAGTTGCGTAATTTGAGTGCTTATTTAAGTATATTCTTTGATTACAGAGAAGGAACTATGAGACATTTGTCGATAATTCGAGTATCGACTAAACATTATAGTAGCGTTCGGCAATTTTACTCTATATTTTCCGAAAGTATTGCCACTCGGAAATATTCTCGGAAATAATTAGAGGTTATACAGGCTGTTAACAATTTAGAGGTAGTAGAAGCTTACGCTTATAGGCAGATAGAAACATATTAAGCCCTAAGACAAATGGCTTTTTATTATCGTAAGCGCTTTAGAATAAAATAAAAATGTTTAGGATTGACATTGGCTGTCACGCAACATTTTGTTATGTCAATCCCATACAGTTTCATTCTATCCTACTAGCGTTTGCGATAGTAGAAAGCCGCTTGTCTCTAGGCCCTGCACAGCTACACTACTGATAATTAAGCGACATGATATGTGATTGAAATTTTCTCTAAATATAAAGTCGACTATGCTGTACTAGCTCTGTTTTATCAATCCAAGCCCACGACTGAGCGCAGCGCACCCGGCGCGTAGCTTTGTACAGCCGTATCAATCGCGTTTCGTTTTGCCCTTTCAATAAAACCAAAGTATTACTTTTATAATTTTTATTTAATAAGCCCCAATCTATCGTAATTAATATATTTTCAAAAATATTTTCTTACTGATGACTTACGTAATAACTGCATGTTTTTCTTATGGAACGAATACTGCTTAACACTTTGCGTTATTAGTCAATCAGGCAAACAGCATTAATGGTTTTAGTAGTAAATACTTTAGTTTATTTTATGCACTTTATCTTTTCGATGCAAGCGGAAATTTTCTTCCAGCATTGACTGCATAATCTAGTCTAGATGTATTTGCAAGCTCCGAGATTTTCAAAGAGAGAATTTAATTAAAGAAACCGCAATACTTTCATGTTGCCAACATTCCGGCTAAGATAGAGAGCAAAGTAAGAAGGGAAAAAGTTAATTTAACTGCTTGTGATGTAGACACGGGTAACACGCCAGCGATATCATGCAAATCCTGAATTCCGACATGTCTACTAAGCGCACATTATGCGCAGTGTCTTTGTTCCACTCTTTCCGTGGAATTCAATTACAGACGACTATCATCGTTTCATTTCCAGTTGTATAAACAAGAACAACGGTCTTCTCTAGCGATAACTGTTCCAGTTCCATTCTCCTTATTGGCACTACGCCATAATACGAACGTGTGGATTTTTCTACACTACGTTCAACCAACCACAATGAAGACAATATATGACCGCCTAATTTATCTCACGGGCGTTCTTTATTTACGGAAAAGATTTTTCTATCCGTAGGGGTTAGTCGATTTATTTCCTTGGCTCATTTCCCTAAAACCCACTCCATTTAATAACCCTAAAGATCCGCTAGATATCTCACACGGAATCCGCGGGATTTTCGCCGGTGCGGTGCGGGCGGGATCGCGTTCCAATGGCCGCTGAGTGCCGATAGCGCCCATCCTCCACGCCGTCTCTACGAGCTATTTCATTATTCAGCCTCACCGACTCCACGGAGATGGCTACGATAGGATTGACTAATTTCGCAGTCGGCACTCCTTAAGACGAGCGCTGCGCGTCTTCATTTGGGCCGAGACCATTTTGCGGGCTTAGCGCGCGATCCGCTCGATATCACCACCGTAAGCACGTCATTTGCAGCTCCCGTCGACGCTTCACCGAAATAGGGCACTTTACTCGTACCTAATTCAACTTATCGTAATGGAAATAGCAACTTTTAATTTTAAGACCCTCCTTCTTGCTGGAAAACTTTTAATAACCAGCAAACAATTCATGGGAACTTGTCGGGTTTTTTCTTCCGCTCCTAGTAACAGTCGAAGTTACGAGTTTGGAACCGTCTACCGCAAACCGTAGCGTTGTGGCATACAGCGCGTTCCCACTGTGCGAACTAACTTCTATTGCTAAATGCTCTTTGAACGAAATAAAGCTGCACTTCATAAAACAAAGTTTACCATACACACACTCGCAACGAAAGGCGAAGGGTTGAGGTAACAAACTCAGTAAAGTGAAGCAAATGCGAAACTTTCTGGCAAATTTTCGAAACATTTGTGATTAATATTATGATAACATCTAAGATAAGATAAGGATTTATAATTTAGTATGTTACTCAGACCATAAAATTGAACAACTTTTTAAAAGAACCAGGGATTGAAATTGAAACTCTTGATTACCGGTACATATGGTGTGTATGGCAAAGCCAACATTTTTCATGTCCCTCGGGGAAAGTTTTTCAGTTTTGGGATGTGAGACTTTGCATTGATGAAACATAACCGTAGCTATAATATACCACGGCACCGTAGGCAATTACGTGATGATAAACATCGCTTCCGCAGATCAATAGAATCAATAAACCACGCATTAGTCCTTCAATTCCCAATTAAGAACAGGTAAACAATGCGGCTCGTCTTAAGGGGAATAAACGGGTTGTTGATCTGTATGATCGTGGGTTTGGCCTAAATTCATTGGGTATTCATCTGTAGGCCGCGTTCAATCGGCGAGGCGGGCGCTAATCCTCGTTCCGCGTTGAAAGTCAAAGCGAAAGCAAGTTGGTGTTCACTAAAAGCCCTTTGCCGAGGCGCTGACGGCCGCTACGCTGCACACGCTGCCAGGCACGTAGCCAGGGATTTCCTTCTTCTCCAAGTCAATATTGGCTGACCACCACATGCGACGTGAAATAAAATTGTTTCCTTATCAAATGAACCGACAGCGTTCCGAAGTTTCTATGAAATGTAGAGTCGCAGTAGAAAATTCTCGGGAATGTAATCTGGTTTTGAAATTATACTTGGTTCCTTCTTGAAAAGATTGTAGTACAAATATGTTTCAAATTTTACTGTTTGTGAAAAGCTCGATAAAAATAAAATGTTATTACTTATTTATAATATGAAAATATTTTATTCTAGTTAGAACTTACAAATGATAAGAAAAACAAAACATAGCCAGTGGTAACCAGCTTAGTGGTAGTTAGTTATGGATGGTGACATAAGTTATGTAATCCGCCAAAGTTAGTCAAAGATTTTGATTAAATCTATCTCCGATACTTTATTTTTTTAAACAAAATCAAAAGGACTTCAAATATTTTTTTTGCAACTTGCTGTGAATCTCTGAAATCCGTGTCTGTGGTCAGCTAGTAACGGAGCCAGCGCGTGCGCGTCGTTCGCCATTACATGGCGAGTGGCAAGTTTTGTGCTCGGCGATTCATCGGCGGCTCTCGTTAACGCTCAATGCCGCCTCACCACTCCTCATTATTGCGTTTATGAAAGCCCCCATACAGAACCCTGATTCACTAAGACGCGCTCCCTCACCGTGAAAGAGAAAATGGAATTGTGTAGACGTTTTGTTCGCTAAAGTTCCCTCCTTATTCTTTCAGCCACGGAGAGATATTTTGAAACGGCACTCAGCGCTGCATTCATGATTTGTTTTAATGTTTTTGTTGAGTAAAAATTATTCGCATGCTACAGGAAGACATAAAGTAGTGTTGATTGACGTTTATACTATCATAAAGTCTTTAACGCATTCGAATTTCTCACAAACACCTTTAAAATGTAACCATGCTTGTACAAGCGAAGATTTATTCAGTATACACATTAAGGTCTATAAACCGTGAGCGCTTAATTATTTGTGATGTACACTCGGCCGCACTTCACTGAGTGCCCTTTGCGCTGGTTTAGCTTATGCTGGTTTTTTTTTCCACTTGCTTGCTGCCGTGCGTACTTTGACACTATTAAAGACAGTAAAGCACTTTGAACTAAAATAGGACCCTTACCCTTGAACCGAATTCGACGTGCAAGCAGAGCTGCTTTACGGTAGAAAATGGAAATCGGTTGTATGTAAGTTCTTCTCCAGGCGGGCTTTGCACAAAAGCCCAAACATAGTAGGAGTTCTCATATTATCGTCGCTCAGAAATTAATAAATCTGTTTTCATTAATAGCGCGGGAACAGGCTGCTCTTTAATCGGGGTTTGATTGCAAAATCAATAGAGCCGCGCAACTATTGGCAGGTGTGTGGAAGTTAGGAGCCGTGCTTGTGGTCCTGGTAATATTAAAATTTGTTACCCGCCGTTAAGCAAACACGTAATAAACGCTCTATAGCGATCGTATTCGCGCTTACTTAATTAAATAGTTGCAGCTGTGCCAGCGTTTCTACCTTTACATCGCTAACTTAAATGTAACTTTAATAATTTTGCTTTGAAATTCAGCAATCAATTTTCAGTCTGATATACTTAAGGCCTTTCCTGCGGTCAACTAGCGCCCCCATCCGTTAAAAAAATATTACTCGCTAAATACAAAACTTATCGGAAATCTATCTTACCAGATTAAAGGTCCCTTGTTTATTTAGAACCTAAAAACCCTGAAAAATATAGTTTTTCGCACTTTTTGTATCTGTAACTACAGTGAACTATATTTTTTAGGATTGATAGGTTCTAAATAAATTAGAGTACCTTTACTTCAATCTGGTACGACAGATTTTCGATAAGTTTTGTACTTAGCGAGTAAAATTTTTTTAACTGATGGGGGCGCTAGTTGACGGCAGGAAAGCCCTTAAAAGGACATCTTCCGAAACTTTTTTCTTTGTGATCAACT
This sequence comes from Athrips mouffetella, assembly GCA_947532105.1. NCBI lineage: Eukaryota > Metazoa > Arthropoda > Insecta > Lepidoptera > Gelechiidae > Athrips > Athrips mouffetella. The sequence continues at coordinate 22,240,373 of OX383960.1, read as the reverse complement.
TTCCCTTAGAAAAAGGTCGAAAAATGCGCTATCTAGACAGGTAGTAATTTAAAAAAAATGTATTTCGACCTAAGATCCTTAGGAAAAGTATAACAGTTTCATGGCCTGAATATACATATTCAGTTTACGATAGAGTCCTTTTACACCGTGCATATTCACTTACAATGATTTTTAGCTTCCGCGCGAAAAAAGTTGTTTCTGTTTCTTGCATTGAAGTTGTTCAGGAATCACCGCTGGCCGCTTCGCCCGGTTTTTGCAAAGCGGGCGGGCTGCGGCGGGCGGGCGGACGGCAGACCGGCGGCCGGGCAAGTTTTCTCATTATGCCCGTTAGTGCCCGCCGCCTCTCAGACTATTACTTACGACCATCAAACCGGAGCACGTACGCACTCCCATGAAGCTGTAGTCTTCTCAACTTCTCAAATGAAAGACGAACGGACGTGAGCACACGTAACCTTCTACAAAGTATTCTATTTCAATACGTTGACTGTAAAAGTTTTCGGCTTAAAGGAGACTGTTTTAAAAACGGCAGAGCACGACTTAAGCAACTCATAAAAGCGTGAAGGGCTGGAGACGACGGGGAGAAGAGTGGTTAGCCGACTTTTACACTGGTTTTATTGTCTTCACGCCCCTCGTAAACCTTCCTTTGTACTACTAACGTCTCGAGTTGTATTAACACTGTAATAACTTTAGTGAGAACCGTTCGCCTCCTAAGAGAGTATTGCCTCGGCCGCAATTAGGGCGAACTAAGCGGATAGTTTTGATAATAATTTAAATGGTACCCGGTGACGTACCGTTATTAATGCATGAGGATTCGAGGGGTACCCTTTGATATTGAATTTGCTGAATGCGGAAACTGAGGCACTTCAATGGTAAATTACGAGGAGCCCTTCGTGGGTTACGGGCTGAGACAGTGTTTCGGTGTTACGACATAATTAGGTAGGTCGCCAGCGTCACTGGGTGGAACGCTTCCCTATAAACCGCAACCTCAACCTCTCATCTGGGGAGAATAATCCTCCAATGAAACACTTCATACTTACGCAAATTGGAATTCTGAAACATTTAATACATCAGTCTTCACAAACGAGCGCTCACTTTTTGGGCCCTGCCAAGCTACAACAATCTAACTTTTCAATAAGACAATATTTAATTTCCATTTGGGGAGGATTTACAGAGCGAAAACAAAACAAAAACTTGGAAACACACTCGATTTATAAAAGGAAAATGGACGTAGTGTTCATTTTGCCGGGAGAGGCGAGCGGTGATTCCGGATGACGCGAATTTTCGTTAAATTTTCCAACTTATTTAGCGGTTTCAATCGATGATGTCGGTAATGGAAAAGTTCAATAGACAACAACAAAGGGCGATACAAGTTAACGAAGCTCACGAAAGCGAAATTCACGATGGAAGCGCACTCTGGCGGACAGGAAATTAAAAGACAAAAGAGTGCCGGTCAGAACAGTTAAGGTTCGGAAATGGAGGGCGGCCCTCCCCTTTAGCTCTTTTAACTGACTCGACACCTTTGTATGAATGCTTAATGATCGCGATAGGCATCATAAAAATACTCCATTGATGTATCAATAATTGCCTACTGGCAGGCAATAGCAGAATTATTCTTAATTTTAATTGATGTAACATCTTCCGACTTCTTAGCACTTTTTCACATAATGACTAGACTTGCAATCATTCGGTCCGCGTGATCATGAATACGTTTTGAACATATCAGAATTTAATCCGACCTAATACGAGGATCTGCGACGTGTAGCGGATGTGCGTTTACATATGGTTTCTGTAATTCAGGCGGGTTGGGTAATCCATTCGTAGCGGGATCTGGTTTCACGGGCAGAGAGGTCGTATCCTCGCATCTCTTGAGTATAATACCTTCTCACTTTTTAGAATCACCGCACAAAGTCTTCATTTCGAATATTGATAAAGGTTCTATTCAAAATAGGATAACGGCAGATTTACATCTCCTCATTTACATTAAAAATGACAAGTATTAGGCCTGTTATCCATATTAATAGGGTGGTTACGGAGTTAAGCACAGGGTGTTGAACATTTGGCATAATACAGTCAACAATAACCGACAAAGCGGCACAACAAGCTCGGCACTCACAACTTTGTTCTCTAATTTAATTTGCATTCGAAATCAAAAACTTTCCGTGACACTGTTTTGCATTAATAATACTTTAGCATGGCGTGATCTCCCGGGAGGCGCTCTAGAAGCCATAAATTGAATTCCAACCTTCGCAATTAGTTATTCCCGCGCGTGAAAACTTTCGAGATCGTTCGCCTTCGTTAACAGATGTTACGGTGCTATTCATTATACATTCCGTCGAATTGTTAAGTCAAACGTTTAATTTAAAGTACCTTTCTAAAGCTTCTTTGTTAAATCGAAAGACATTTCGGAAGGCATTGAGGAAGAATCGTTCGGGTAGTAGAGGATTACCGACCGGCAGTTGTGGCGCTAGTTTCCCTCTTACAGAAAGCATTTGTCTTGTGAAGCACGGGACAATAAATAAAGGTACGCAATATCTTTTCACGAGCGCTGCAGCCGGGCCGACGCGACGGGCGCACTGGCCACGCGCATTAACCCCGCGCCACGTGTCCGACCGGCGCGGCGCGACGCGACGCGACCCCGCGGAAAAACGACGGCAATTGTACCGTAATGACATTTTGAATAACGAAAGGACAAGCACCCACCCATCTCCAACCGATGCAATATGCTTCTATGAAACTTATGTCGTTCTATCCGACGGTAACAAAAGATAATAAAAAAGTTTTTGTGGCTAAGTTACCATTCAGACGGCGCGGCACGTCTCTTATCGGACTAATTTGGATCAAACAATTCCATTCCCCCTCATACAAATTGCGGAGAGGCACATTTGTTATCTGCAGTTTTCGCCAGAAATTATATTAAGATTTTGTCGAGCGATAATGTTGTATATTTTTACTTGCCCTTTCGTAGTACGGACCGGCAATCCTACGGGGAGCCTGTTCGAGTTTTATTGTAACAATAAATTAAAGAAAAAATAAACTAGATCTCATCTTATGGGGATGAGACTTCCTTTTCGAGGGTACGAAGCCTTTGTCTTTGCGGGGATCATGTGCGCTGAGGGCACCATTTAATTTTGTTTAGCATTCGCTTTTAGTTTAATCTGGTTGTAGACGTGTACAGAATAATCATGAATATCTTGGGCCTTAAATACTTACTACAATACGAAAACAGGAAGTTATGAAATTCCGATTATTAAAAAGTTGTGTAAATTTGATGCAAGATTATTAAAAGTGGGATTTTCGTCTTTTCAGAATCCAGTGGAGTATACATGAGATGTAATGGGCTCATTTGGCGTAGCGAGGTGGCGCTGGTGGGTGGTGGTGGTAGCGTGGACGTGGGGCGCGACTGCGCGCACGCTCTGCCCCGCACGCTGCGCCTGCGACGATGCCCTCCGCGCCGCCTCCTGCGCCAACGCCGGCCTCGAGATCGTGCCCATACAACTCAACCCAGAAGCCACCCACATCAACCTCACGCACAATCACATCGACAACCTACTCTACACATTCATCTTCTACACACAGCTTACAATCCTCGATATATCATACAACAGAATACAAGACTTAGGTAGTAAAAACTTCGAAAGTAACATGGAGATGACACACCTGAATGTTAGTCATAATCATCTGAAGAAGCTGGACAAGGAGACATTTATTGGCTTGAAGAGACTCCTTGATTTGGATCTATCCGACAACGAAATATCAGCCATACACTCACAAACGTTCCGCGATTTGTCGGTTTTGGAACGCCTCGATTTGTCCAACAACAAGCTAGTGAGCTTCGAACCGGAGAGTTTCGAGCCTCTGACATCGCTAAAGATCTTATCGCTCAAAAACAATTCCATTTTAGACATACCGTCTGCCAATCTTTTCTTCGTTATAAGGCTAGAGTATTTAGACTTATCGGAAAACCTAATACTACAAGTACCTAAACATGGTATACCATATTTGAAGGAATTGAGACATTTAGATATGAACAGTAATATTATTGACAACATAGACCAATTAGGGTTCCACAATTTACCGTCATTACGACATTTAGATCTTAGTGATAACAACATGACAACAATTCCGACTTCAGCGTTATCGAAGTTGCCAAATCTTACTCATCTCTACATGAGCGGAAACTTTTTCCAGAATGTGACCGCTTTATCGCTTCAAAGTCTCTTTCACTTGAAACATTTGCATCTGAGCAGACTTTATGATCTCGAGAAGATCGACTCAAGAGCTTTCGTTGACAACATAAACCTCCAAAAAATATGGATGAATGAAAATGTTAAAGTAAGGGAAGTGCCGCCGAGACTTTTCCATGGCAATCCAAAGCTCACTCACATTTACATGAGGAACAACGCGTTGGAAACACTTGAAGCGTCTCACTTCCCTATCGATAGACTACAAGAGTTGGAGATCTCTGGAAATCCGTTCGTGTGTAATTGTTCAATACTATGGCTGTGGAAACTCGGTACGGAATGTGAAGCTAGTACAAAAAAATCAGGGAACGCAAGTGCCATATTGAAGATAGACTATGAAATGGTAAAGTGCTCTGCGCCTGAACATTTAAAGGGTGTGCTGTTTGTCCAAATACCTGAAACGGAATTCGGTTGTTCGAGTGGATGGGTAATAGTGGCGGTTGTGGTGCTGACTGTGAGTATTATAATAAGCGTGGTTGGTGCAGTGTTGTACTTTATGGGACCTTTAAAGAAATGTAAAGGGGATAAGTCTAAGCAAGTCATGACGAGTGTCATGTTGAATGGAGATGTGTCCAAGTTAGGAAACGGACTAGGGTACTCTACTAGAAGTAGAGAACTAGAGAATAAACGAGATGCGGACCGGTATCTGATGATCGGTTCGTCTGTGCCTAATAACTTCCATTCGCTTAATCCACCTTGGCACAGTGTAGACAAAAATCCTTACTATCAAGAAGATAGTGAGGAGCATATATATCAGCAATTCGCTTATGAGACTATTCCCCATCATAGAACTCCTGAGAAACCACACATAGTGTACGTGTAACATAAGATTTTCACAAAGGACTATATCGTGAGAATACCTTTGTTGCGTGTAAAACGTAAAAATAGTGCGTACTGTCGTCAAAACGACGAAGAACAATGAACTAGCAATAATGTAAATAGTGATACGAATAAAATTTTAATATGTGATAGCTTTGTACATAGATTTGTAAATATATTACAGTGCAGAAAGACATTATAAAGACATTTCAATTTTGTACTTAACTTGTTTAGTCATGTTAAACCAGTGTTAAACTTGTCTAATTGGTTTGTCATTTTCATTTAAATTAGAGTAAATACTTGTTAGGGTTGTTTTGTTTACTAGTTCCTCAGATGTTATGGGTACCGAGTAACGTAAAGTGCTTTGTAAAGTTAATAACTGAATATACATGTATTCAAGTGTAATTGTATATACATTATATTTTCTGAATTAGAACACCAATACTTGAAAACTTTGTACAAAAATGAGCAATATAGAACTAACTTCAGATAAATATATGTCGTTAATTTTATTCGAGATCTTGTTATAGCGTATTAGTTGTATTTAGAAGAAAGCTGTTCTACATTATCCGTCATATTCATATAATGTATTAGCCATGAACCGACATACATACAACATATAAACAAAATAATAACTAAATATAAACCAGCTGCTCTGATGTAAAGGGGTACAAAACAAATACATTTTTATTGGCTATTTTTGTAAATTAATTTCACAAGATTAATTTTAGGCTATTTTATTTTAATAGAAATCGAAATGGATATTTTTCTACTTAGTGAATATTATGTCGGGGCAAGTGGAAAACTTTTACGTTTGAGAACAAAATTACGTAAGCATGAAATTTAATCCGAATTTTGACTGGGTGTACTTAAATTTGAGGTTGTTTGTAAAGAAAATATACAATTTCCTGTCGGATATTATTTTGTTGAATTATATTTTTTCCCTCAACCTCTTCAACTCTTTCTCAAACTGAAAAGTTCAGACACTCCCTTTTAAAAACTTTTAGCTGGAAATATACCTTTGCAGTATACTTAAAAAATAATTTTTATAAGGATACAACTTATTCTATGAATCTCATAACCAATTCAGTCGATGCATACAGTCATAATGATAGAATAAGGCTATTTATACATCTTACTACTTTAAAAACTTTTGTTATGAAACTTATTTAAATATATAATGCATTAAAACAAACGACAAATAAACAACTTAAAACTATAATGATGCATTTTAATAAACCCTTACAAATTTGTCCTATGTACACTTAATACAGGGTGTAAGACACTAAAAACACATCTAATGAAAATTAAAATTAGGATTCAATCAATGAAAACGCACTTCTTTCTTTTCCCAAGGAACATATACAACAACATTTGGTTTACTTTCCCTTAAAATTACATCTCGTGATAGTGCATTTTGTACATTTTTAGGGTTCCGTACCTCAAAAGAAAAAAACGGAACCCTTATAGGATCACTTTGTTGTCCGTCTGTCTGTCTGTCTGTCTGTCTGTCTGTCTGTCTGTCTGTCAAGACCCTTTATCTCACGAACGGGTAAAGGTATCAGGTTGAAATTAATAATATATATTAGGATCCATGAACCACACAAGATCTGAAAATTTAAATTTTTTACAACGACGCAATCAAAAGATATGGCATTTTATGTCCTCATTTCCATACATTTATTCAAAAATGCAAAACCTACCGGGTACTTCCCGTTGACCTAAAATTATGAAATTCGGCAAGAAGCTAGGTCTCACAGTACAAATAATGAGAAAAGTCTGAAATCATTAAATATTACAACTTTTCTCACAACTAATGGTAACCAATTGTGGTGAGCTCCCGTTTCAAGAACATTCGTATAAGAGAGGGGTCAAGTTGGATGGTCGCTGAGGCGATTTTTGTTTTAGTTCTATTTTAAAAACGGGAACACATGCAAACTTGAAAATTGGTATGTTTATAGTGCATAAGCTATAAAATAACAACAAATAATAAAATATAGTCAAGCGCGTGTCGGACTGAAAAAATCTAGCACATTAACTTACTGAAATTTTAACTAATACAATTATGATTATGGGGTGGTACGGAACCCTCTTTGAGCGAGTCCGACTCGCACTTGGCCGGTTTTTTTTTCTGTTTTTCAATCTATGTGGACTTTGGTAAAAGTTGTTCAGTTTCAAAGTCTGAATAAACTACTTCAGTTTTCGGGACCAGGGGTCGTACACAAGTGGATTTCTGCTGTCGCAAACGCTAGTGGAATAGAATGAAGATGTAAGGGATTGACATTAGCTAACGAAATGTTGCGTGACAGCTTATGTCAATCTCATACATTTTTATTCTATTCTTTATCGTTTACGATAAAAGAAAGTCACTCGTCTCAGGGCCGAGATTTAATTATGGTAACGAAATTTTGCGTGATAGCTAATGTCATCATTTCATCCAATGCTACTCTATAATAGAAAGTAATTTGTCTAGGTACCCTGTTTTTTACACTCTAACCGTCATTTTACAATTATTTCATCGGACACTCTGTATAACACATGAAGATAAAATTAATCTAATGGTTTGTAAGGATGACTTGATCTTTACAAACCTTTAGATATTGTTGACAAACTTGGGTATCAATTATTTTTGAACACAGATGAAATTAAGTAAGTACCTATAGTAAACTGACGTGACTAAAAAAGTATGATTGATTATACAGGGTGCAAGGGACAGACTTCCGAAAACTGAAAAGACATGACCAGTCAACGTATTTGAACAGTTTTCAGTAAATAAAACTTGGAGGAAATTAAAAGAAAATCTGCCTCTCCATACAAACTGTCCAATAAAATTTGCAATTTTGTAGGAAGATACCGATTTTTTAAAATTACCTGAAAGTTTCACTCATTGAAAGTTGTTCAGTTACGGCGCGACTGACGCCCTTTCAGTTTTCGGAAAGCTGTCCCTTTTACCCTTCAAAATGACTTGATTAACTCTTCAAAAGTAAAGAATAATATTTCTATTGTCTTTTAATTTTAAAGTTTTTGTTATTTCAAAATCTCGTGATGTTCAAGATTAAGGTCAAGCTTGACAACGAAGCGCATCTCCAATGCCTATGAAAATAAGAATGGTACAAAGTCCAATGCGTCAAGCTTGAGCTGCACCTGACTGTACTCATCATCATCATCATGTCAGCCGAAAGACGTCCACTGCTGGACAAAGGCCTCACCTAAAGATCTCCATGACGACCGGTCCTGCGCTGCTCGCATCCAGCGGCTTCCCGCGACCTTGACCAGATCGTCGGTCCACCTTGTGGAGGGCCGGCCTAGCTTCGTCTTCCGGTACGTGGTCGCCACGGTGGTGGTACTATCAACCATCATACTATAATTATTTCACCATTATACACAAGGTAAATGAGTACGCATAAATTATAAGTCTGCTTAACGAATTTAACAGCAACAAGTAGATTAACATAAAAAGAGGATTTAAATCGGCCAATGAATGTCATTTGGCTGCTCGAAAATCAATGCATTGAATCCGAATTTCCACTCTTGATAGAAATTCAACATCAATTCAATTCTGATGATTGATGATCGTTCATTAATGAAAAATGAATGAGGATTGTGATACATTTGGAAAGTTTAGAAAAGACCTTTCTATAATAAATTCTTTATTTATTGCCTATTGATATATTGAATCAAACGGTTTGTTCGGTTTGATTATGAAGAGAAGAAGACAAGACTTGGCCGGGTTTGCGGCGATGGGTAGGACGTGTACCGAAAAGTAAAAGGGCGTACCCAGTCAACGAAACTAAACAACTTCCCCGAGGAAATATTTTTAGAAAAAAAAGACAATTTTCTTTTCATTTCCCAAAACTGTTTCTTTGAAAAAGTTGTTCAGTTTTTGGTGCACGAAATATAGAGTGACTTTACATTAGTTCTTTAAAGTAAAGATTTATTTACATGTACTCGTGATTACAAACAACTTTCTCAAAAGGAGAGAATATTTTGGTCATGCTGTAAAAGTAGTTGCTGGCTCAAGGTTTGTATGGGACGACCAAATTATTCTTATTTTTTAAACCCATGCCATGTTTCGTTGGAAAAGTTGTATGTAATCACAAGTACATGCATATGTTTTGCTATCAATAACTAATTAAAAGTCACCCTACACTTAGATTATTGATAGGTTTTCGGAGCCCGCGGAAACCTTCAATAATTCCCGACAACTGCTAGTGCAGCCAAAAGCATCTGTTTGATATATATATTTTTTTTATCTAAAATTGCGTCAAACACGTCATTTACTAAAAATCTCTGCAAGGAGTATCATCATAGTTCTGTGATCATCATCATCATCACCATAACATCCCATGAAATGTCCACTACAGGACAGGGAGCTTTTGCTGGAAAAATGTGGAGGGGAAGTACCATTAGTCACCTCGCTTGTCAGCGTTACGGCTGGTACCATGATCCGCGGTTGTAGGTGACCGCAGTAAGTAAGATGGCTGATACACAGGAGGATGCTGCTGCCCATCCTCCAAGTTATAACCCTTAGTCGCCTCTTAAGACACCCATGGGTATGTATGGGATGGTACTATTCTTTGCTGGCACCACACGGGACCCCAATGGGACAGCAAGGAATATGCTACTCAATAATGATAGATGAATGTTCTAATTTGTGGAGTCCAAAGATTTTGAACGAGGGTTTCCAACAAAGAAAGCGTTTGTTACGTCAATGGAGCAGTCAAAGTTGCAAAAATCGTTTAGGTAAGTACCTATACGTGAGGTCGTAAAGCAGAATATGAATCGAAATGTATTTCTACATACTTAGATAGCACCACGCCTCTTTCCCGTCGGGGTAGGCAGAGACCACAGTCCTCCACCTGCAACGATCTGTATTTCTGACGTCCAGAAATGTTAGGTTTAACATTTTAAGCAAGTGAGATAATTATATTGTATACAGGTTGTAAGACACGGTTTACTGAATACTATGAGGGCATGCGCAGTGGTCTAAACTGAACAACACTCCTTGAGAAACAAGACGTGTGTTGAGAAAAGAAAAAAAAATGTAAGACTTCTCTATACCAAGCTACGAGGGCCAAACCGAAAAGATCGGGAATAGAATACTCAGGAATAAATTAGATTAAAACCTTTTTGGTTTATGACATGTAGTATTATTTCAAACACAATCCCATTTTTGAATTTTAAAAAAAGTAAAAAAGAAAAGAGTAGTAGCCATTTGAAGTTGACAAGTCAGTGGGGAAAATGGAGCTTACAAATTTCCGTGCCATAATTTTTCACAACTTTCGTCGAGGTTTATCTCAAGAACAATGTCTCGCCGAGCTTGTTTCTGTTTATGAACTTGAAGCACCCAGTAAAACGACTATATATCGTTGGTATTCTGAGTTTCGTCGTGGACGTTCCTCTCTCACGACAGTTCCTTCTACTGGTCGACCAAAAACAGCGGTAACACAAGATAACATCGATGCTGCCAATTAATAAAAGAAGATAGACATGTGACATACGAGCAGATTCGGGCTTCTCTCAGCATTAGTATGACACCGATTCAAACTATTTTACATGATGAACTGGGTTTCAAGAAGTTAGTTTCCCGCTGGGTGCCCCATCGTTTGACCGAGGAACAAAAGTCGGCTCGTGTTAATTGGTGTCGGTCTACTCTGCAACGGTTCAATAGAGGGAGCTCAAATGCAGTTTACAATATCGTCTCTGGTGATGAATCGTGGATTTATTCATATGAGCCCGAAAGAAAACATCAATCGGCTGTTTGGGTCTTCGAAGGCGAGGTCAAGCCAACAAAAGTTGTCCGCTCTCGTAGCGTGTCGAAAAAAATAGTCGCTTCGTTTGTATCGAAAACTGGTCATGTGGCTACGATTCCTTTACAAGAACGCAGAACGGTTACTGCTGATTGGTACACAATAGTTTGTTTGCCGGAAGTCATAAGAGAACTTCGTAAAATTAATACGAATCGTCGCATCATTCTTCACCAGGATAATGCGAGCTCACATACCGCTCGCAAAACGATCGCGTTTTTAAATCAGGAAAACTTGGAGTTAATGGACCATCCACGTATAGCCCTGACTTGAGCCCCAATGATTATTTTACATTCCCAAGAATTAAAGATATGCTACGTGGTCAACGATTTCAAGGCCCAGAAGAGGCAGTCGAAGCTTACAAATCGGCCGTTTCGACTATATATATCCACTTCAAACTGGAATTACTGTTATAGTAATTGGTTTGATAGAATGCAAAAGTGCATCGATTGTCACGGAGAATACTTCGAAAAATAATGAAAGTAAATATTGTTGTATTATTTTTGTACTTTTTTCTATTCCCGATCATTTCGGTGCGGCCCTCGTACAGCTTCGTTCAGGCGGCTAGTATGGTTGTAAAACACAAAATAACAACACGTTTCTTAAGGAAAGTTGTTCAGTTTTGTTTACTTGAGTTAAGCCCTTTCAGTTTTCGGTACACCATCACCCTGTATAAAGTTCTGATAATAAAATATCAGAGTTTAGATATCAGACTTATTTAAGCTTTAATACCTGCATTACAATATTAACGTAGAAGATTCCTACTACTACGGTCACAGATAATATAATACTACACTAGTACAGATGCCTCACGTCATAGAACGAATTTGTGCCGAAAATTGTTCGGGCTATTTTTTCCATAAGGTATTTTCGAATAAATTGATATCTGGATGTTAAAATTGAATTAATGTCATAGTTTACACCTTTACCTACCAACCTCGTAGTAACATTTAGTTTAATTATTAAAAACAAAAGGGCCAAATGAATTCGGGCTATTTACTCTGTCGAAAAAACCGTAGTACGGAATGGGACCCCATGCTACGGTTCAATTGATGCTTCTATTTCTACTAGATATAGTGTTTGTTTAAGCGTCCATACGTCCATAAAAGTAATTATGGGTAAGTACTTAGACAACGCATAAGCAAAGGTGTACTACAGACGTAAATGGTAAACCCAGGTAGATACTTCGTTTCGTTTGGCGTGGCATTCTCATTTTACGGTGGCCGTAAGGGTAGTACCCACCGGGGACCCGTCGACCCTACCACAGATCTGTAATGGAGATAAATGAATGTCAAAGTACTCAAATACCGGGCTCTAAAGTAAAATTGCGCGAATGTAATGGAGTAAACGTGTAGGGCATTTGTTTAGCAATTAGAGAAGATATCATTTAAATGTTTATTAGTCCCGAGTCGGCGAAAAACGGGGTTACTTCAGGTCATTTACCTTTCCAAGACGAAATAAGAACAATTTTATTTATTTTTTCATAAAAATACACCTAGATGTAAACAAAGTATACCAAGATGTTTACTTCTTTGGGTAATCCCATGTTAGTTCTCAGGGTGAGCAATGCGCTTTACTGTTTTATCTCTGTCAAATTACGACGCAAAATAAATAGTAGGTAATAGAGGCGGTCACACCAATTGCCGTCTCCTCGGTGGCCCACCTGCTTGTACACCACATAAAATACATCGATTTAAAAATAAATAAGCATAGCAAGAGCAAGTTGGTACCATAAAAACGTCAACTGTAGTAAACGGAACGACTTTTCGACAGCATACAGCTCATAATTCCTATTTACGTGACTGCAATCACCACAAAGGCCATAAAGTTCCCCATCCTAGGTTTACTTAACAGGGATCCGTGAAAAATATACTGGTAACACGCGCCTTGCCCACGGCGCGGCGCGTGGGCGGAAAATCGAGAGTGATAAATGTTTTTTAGATTCGTGACGGCCGACCGTTTGGTTTAAATCTGCAAACGGATGGACGGACAGTTTTAATGGGCTCTGTAAGGGAGTGAAACTGTAGCATAAATTTCGGGAACCTTTTGCGTAGCCAGCCATTCCAATTTTTGGAAATGCGCTTCCCGTCCGGCGCGTTCTCTATTGGCTTTTAGGCCCGAATTGATAAAGCTTGACTTATCTAGAACTCAGGTTGAACTCAACCTGATCCTAAACTCAGCCTGAACTCAGGGAGGGAATCTGTGTAAACAAATGTAGTAGAAATAATTTGACAGATTTTACGTCAAGAGGACTAAACGCTCGACTTGTCTCTGCGTTTGGTTACTGCTTTGTGTTGAAAAAAAAATTAACCACAAAACATGATAATACTAAGCTGAAACAAAATATTTCTTTAGATTTCCTTAAGTGTTTTGCTCAGCGTACACTAATTATTAAAATACATCAAAATTGCAAAATAATGCATGTAAGAAAATATTCTTTAAACCAAGACTAAACTATTTTTTCCCAAACTAAACGCAGTTTAGAATGCCATAGACAAATAGCTCTACTGAGGGCCAAAACTTGAGTTCGGCTCAAGTTTTTGACTATCAATTAGCACAAATTTTTTACCGTGACGTCATGAATCTTTACTCACGAACCTGTCAAAGGTTAGTCATGGTCGACCCTGACTTGAGGATGTCAGTTAAACGTCAAAAGGAGAACCTGCACAATGTAATTCAAATCATACAGGGTATTTTGATCACAAACTTGAAAAGACCCTGTATACATATTTTTTATCAAAAATAAAAAAAAACGTGAAACATTTTTTTGAACATAACACTTTTGTATAACTCATATTCGCAATTTGGGTACCTTCACAATACCGATAACATCCCACCTAACGTTCATTAGTTAACGGCCCGTTGGTGTGGTTGGTAGTGAGCCTGCCTTCTACGCCGAAGGCCGCGGACGGGATTCCCGCTATATCGTCGCCTGCATCAAGTTTAACGCACATCTTCAATCTGCCGAAATGGTGCACCATAAGCTTAAGCCGTTCCTTTCCTGTGCGACCTGTTTCGTGTTAGAAATAAGAATAGGTAGTGCTCTGGCATCATCATAACATCCCACGAAATGACCACTACAGGACAGGGAGCTCCCTCCAGAATTTTGGCTTTTGCTGAAAAAATGTGATGGGGGAAGTACCTTAGGAACCTCGCTTGTCAGCGTTATGGCTGGTACCATGGACCGCGGTTGTAGGTGACCGCAGTAAGTAAGATGGTACGATACACAGGAGGATGCTGCTTCCCATCCTCCAGTTTATAACCCTTAATCGCCACTTACGACACCCACCGGTATGTATGGGATGGTACTATTCTTTGCCGGCCCTACACGAGACTATGGCATCACATCACCCTAATATAAATGTGGGCAACATTTGCTTACTATACCTACATTGAACATTGAAATAAATAATAAATCCGGCGTAAATCTAACGAGTAGTTTTATTGTTATAAATATCAACTCATATAACCAAGTTTTCTATTTTCGTGCTTCAAATATCCCCTACCCTTCCCCCTGTAAAAAAAACCGCTGGATGCAGGCAGCGCAGTTCTGGTCGTTGAAGATAAATGGTTGAAGAGAACTCCAGGGGAGGCCTCGACAGCAGTGGACATCTTCCGGCTAGTAAGTAATGACGAACAAGTATACTCGCAGGTACGATCTTCTGACAATAATCGAAACTTATTCGTTTTTTAGCAATGCTTTTGCCAGGTTTAGTCAGCTAGGCTTTGGAAGCTGCCGTTATTCATAATCTAAGGGACTGGCCATGTTACACATACGTTTCGCAAACATGTATGGAATTTTGCAACAATGCTGAAAAAGAGAACATTATTTATTTAACCTAATATAATACATACACACAATTAACCAAAAATCGAAACAATGATCGGTTACCTAGAGGTGCCTACCAATTATTTTGTTTAGATAGTTAAATAATGTTTAGTTTATAATTTTATTGATTTCAAAAAAATTTACCACTTCGTATTGTATTGTATATTTATTTAATGGCATCACATCTCATTACAAAACGTATTTCGCCATGACATTGTTTGTTGACAACGTGGCAGCTAGACCCATGCTAGACCACAGATTAATTATATTATGCGTTCAGTTCTTGAGAGTACATTGAGAAGGATTCGTCACATAAAGGTATTATACTTTTTTGCAACGAAAAACTTATAGAGGTTGTTCATTTGCTGAACCATTTTACCTTTTGAATAGGTAAATTAATATCTTTTGTAATGCGATGTTTTCCCCATATAAAGCTTGAGAATGGAAAATACGAAAAGAGAAAACAACATAAACAACGGCCGCAGTACAATCAATGGTCAGAAGGAAGCATACTTCTGAAGGGCGCCGCCCTGCTCTATCTTTCACACTGCTGGATCCTTCGCTATGCCTCCCTGGTTTTACTGATGCATCACCTTGTGGAATCTACCTGAACACACTAAAGTCTGAATAGACTGAATTGGGCCCGGCCACAGATGAAATAATATTAAATGCCCGGCATGCAACCGGGTAAGGTATGGATTCCAAAAGGGGCGGAAAGTTTCTGTCTTGTTTTCTAAAATCATATAAATAAAGAAGTCATAGAAAGCGTTTATTAAAATTCATGTAAAAAAACCGGTCAAGTGCAAGTCGGACACGCGCGCCGAAGGTTCCGATATACCTATAGTATTTTTGGAAGCAATAAAGTCTATTTTCAGGACCGCAAAACTAAATTTATTTGTAAAGGTTTTTTGCAGATTTCTGAAAAACTGTGCAACTAAGAAAGATCGTTTTATCTTTGCTGTAAAGTTTACATAAACTTCTGTCAACTGTAATTAATTCAGATTTTTCTTACACAAACTTCGGAGAAAAGGGGGGAATGGGATTTCTTTATGACATTTTTTATCATAACTTGAAAACTAAGAAACGTAACAAAATACAAAAATATATTTTAGAATGTACAAGTAAAGCCCTTTCATATGATACCCCACTTGACCTAGTAGCGACAATTAATATTTTGGCCCCCTTTACATCCTACTTATAATTACTAGCTGTGCCCGCGGCTTCGCTCGCGTGAAATTCAGACAATGTGCAGTTTCTCCCTCTCCCCCTCCCTCTCAACCTCCCCCTCCCTCACCCCCTGCCCCTCCCTCTCCCCATCCCTCTCCTTCTCCATTTCCCTCTTCCTATCCCTGCCCCTAACCCTACGCCTACCCCTATCCGCTATCCCTATCCTTACATAAACATAGAAACTAAACCCATATTGATTTTTAGACATTTTTACCCTATCGCACCCCAAACCCATCCCCAGGGGATGATGGTATTTCACGTCCACCACGATGGATTTCAAAATTGTTGTAGTTCTCGTAATCAGCGACCCGATAAATCATACAAACGACACCCATATTGATTTTTAGACATTTCAACTCTATCGCACCCCAAACCCATCCCCAGGGGATGACGGTGTTTCACGTCCACCACGTTGGATTTCAAAATTGTTTTAGTTTTTTTAATCAGCGACCCGATAAACCATACAAATGATACTCATATTGGTTTTTAGACTTTTTCACCCCATTTCCCTCTTTCAGGAGTTGAATTTGGGGTGGAATTTCAACACCAGTGATGTGCGTTCCACAGAATTACAACCCTAATGACTAAATAATAAATTTAGTGGATTTTCAACTTCATCCCCCTTTTCACCCCTTGGGGTGTAGAATTTTCAAAAACCCTGAGACACGTAAAACTTAATTTTTAGTCGTTAGTCTAATGACAAATTTTGAAGATCCTACATTCAAAACTGACGGACTTTCATACAAATTTTCATCCCATATTTCACCCTCTTAGGGGATGAATTTTGAGAAATTCTAAAACGTCCTTTTTTATTTTTTACGGAGCTCAAAGCACTTGCATCTTAACGCACTATTATCAATTCGTTAAAATTATTGAAAATATAACAGCCCTTATAATGATCACGTTTTTTCCATAGATAATACATTTTTTTTAGTCCAAAGCAAAAACCAAACGTGAACTCAGGGAGGGCCATTTCTTTACTCACCCTCTTCTCACCCTTTACTCAGCTCAATTTGTTTATAAATTAGCCAAGATCTCAACTTAATGAAAGAAAGAGATAGAAATATAAATCTTAACTCAGGTTGAGTCGAGTTTCCTGAACAGGTAGACGGGCGTTTAAAATTTTAGAGAACTGATTTTGCTAAAGGACAACGGAGATTATGTGACACATTTTTTTAACTCTCGAATAACACTCGATCATCTTGAATCACTGGAAAATTTATCCCAAAACGTGCCGAAAAACCTTCTCAATCGTCCCGAGTACACACGGCCGCACATCGGTAGAGACACTTTTGGACCTTATGGCGTGATAATAGAGTTGAAAAAGTTTCTACCGACAAGCGGTTGACCGTACCTATTTAGATTTACAATTCAATAGAAAACCGGTCAAGGGTGGTGCCGTAGTATACTCAACAGCACATCAGTAGAAACACTTTTGGACCTTATAGCGTGGTAATAGAGTTGACAAAGTTTCTACCGACGAGCGGTTGACCGTACTCACCCAGTACGTAAAATGATAGGTTGTAGTAGTTTAACATACATGTGTACAAGATAGTGACTTTTGGACGTCAATATCTCAAGAAAAGGTAATGGTTTATACTTACATGAAATTTAGGAAAAAAATAGGATTCTATAGGCGGGTCTTACTCTTCGACCAATATAAAGAGTTATGGGCCTTATCCGTACAAAACGCTAATAAAAAACAAGTCTCGCTACAACTACATGTAAACGCACACCCACGGTTACAGTTTTCCTAATCACATGCACACACAGTCCCTAACAGAGATAGAAACACGCGCTCGCACCGTAGCGCGAGCGAGATAGCGAATGTTCGTCGAGATGCCGTCGTTTCAATCACGCGTCGCTGAATAATGGCGGCAAGGCCGGCGAAGGTTTTTTATCAAGAAAATTATCAAATAATTAGATTTTACAAAAAAATATATTAACAAGTGAAATGTGACGCCTAAATCTTCGTTCGTATTTTCTTGAGTTATTTGAATACTTTGAAAAGCACAGGACGGCTTTATTTTATTAGAAAGGCGGGAAGTTAATTATTTGCTCACACGTGTTACTCGTTGAGCATCCGAACACCGACTAAATCAAAGTGAGTGACCTCACTCACTTGATCGGTTTTCAAACGATGTTCCATATGGCCCGTCTATAAGGGCTCCCGCACACGACCGAGAATCGGTGGCCGATTATCGCCCAGGACAAGGACGGAAGATCCAGGTGATAACACGTAAGAGCGGGATGCCGACAAAAAATCGGCCGCCGATTCTCGGTCGTGTGCGGGAGCCCTAACTCTTTATATTGGTCGAAGGGTTACTTTTTAGTTTGGGTCTTACTAACCATGCAAAATTGCAAGTTTGTAGGTGAAATAGATTTAATTTTAAGGGGGGAGGCGGGGGTCGACAGTAGCCTCAAATGGTTCGTGCTGCTCTTACGTTGTGGACACATGTTCCGCAGGTAGAGTTATTACAAACGAGTTGATGTTTTGTAAATCCATCATGTAAATCCATCCGGTGGCTAATATATATGTTTCCCGTATCACTTTAGTGTATTTTTTTTTTCAACCTGTATATTCTGGGTGCACGCGTGCGCATACTCTATTTAAAAAAAAGGTCCTCCGTTTTTTAGAGAATCTATCCAAAAACACTCCTATTTATCCATTTATAAATTACCGCTAAAACCGCTCATCAGCCGCTCGTCTGTGTTTCCTTTACTTGTCAAATGGTCATTTTCTCAGAACAAAAACCTCCTTGCTTCGCTCTTTGGTCATTTTACTGAAAGTGACTTCTATGAAATTTTCAATGAAGTTTTCAGTTTATGAGGACATGGACCTCAGAGTAAAAAACTATAGAGTCCGCCATATGCATATTCTGTATGAGCTAGTGAAGCGTGAAGCGTCTCACTGTCGCCCATGCTAGTCGGTCAAAAAACTCAGTTAAGTTTTACAAAAATCAAGATATCTTTTAAAAACTAATGTTTTAGTATAAACTTTGTTTACGGAAGTGAAAATATATTGTTTTTTACTTGTGAATTGATCATTAATACTAAAAACGGAAGCGTAAATAATCCGTAATAGCCATTTTATGCGTGATTTTTAACACTGTTTTTTTCCTGAATGGTAAGTGTTTGCACCAGAAAAACTGTGGTAGTAGCATTTATTAGTCCCATGTCACATATTTCTCAGAGAGAAAGATAAAAATTTTACGTTTTTAGGATTTGAAAAAAATTCCATACATTTTAGTATGGAGGTCCCTCGCAAGAAAGTGCTACGCTTATGGCTCCCTCCTTAGCAGCAAGAGCTGCTACTAAAACCTCCTTGACATGGACAGTGTTATTTATCAAGAGATATCGCACAGATGTCACTTTCTGATAAAAATAACTTTGAAAAGGTAAACGCAGACATGACAAACGTTGCGACATTGTATTTTTAGATACATCAGCAAAATTGCTAACTGCTTATTGTGGACGGAACAGAGAAAGCTTATGTGGTAATGAGGACATTGTAAAAAACCGGCCAAGTGCGAGTCGGACTCGCGCACCGAGGGTTCTGTACCAATTGTATTAGTTGAAATTTCAGTAACTTACTGTGCTAGATTTTTTGAGTCCGACTCGCACTTGACCAGTTTTGATTATTTGTTGTTATTTAATAGCTTATGCACTATAAATAACACAAATCATCACGCTTGTAAATGTTCCCGTTTTTACGATAGAGCTAAAACAAAAAATCGAGCAAAAATCGCCTACACGCGTTTAACAACACGTTTGTAGCAGGGATGCCTGCCTTAATTTTAAATTTTTAGTATTTGTTGTTATAGCCACAATAGAAATACATAATCTGTAAAAATTTCAACTGTCTACCTATTACTGTTCATGAGATACAGCCTAAACAAAATAAAAAAAAAAACGAAAAAGACTTTCGTAGCATCTTATTCCTTCGTTTTTAAATATTTTTTAAAATAAGAAATACAGTATTCCTCTGCTCAACGAGCTCTAAACAACAATACCCCAATCAATGGGGAAGGTAAAAAAAAATTTTGCGACCCTCTTCAGCTGTTCATTTTTAGGGTTCCGTACCTCAAAATAAAAAAACAGAACCCTGTCTGTCTGTTTGTCAAGACCCTTTTTCTCACGAATGAGAAGAGGTATAAAGTTAAAATTGATAACGAATATTAAAGTCTATAAACCACACAAGATCTGAAAATTTCAATTTTTTACAACGACGCAATCAAAAGATATGGCTTTTTATGTCCTCATCTCCATACATTTATGCAAAAAAGCAAAACCTACAGGGCACTTCCCGTTGACCTAAAATTATGAAATTTGGCAAGAAGCTAGGTCTCACAGCACAAATAATGGGAAAAGTCTAAAATCATTAAATATTTCAATAATTCACACAATTAATAGTAACCAATTAAGGTGAGCTCCCTTTTCAAGAAATTTTCTATAAAAGAGGGGTCAAGTTGGATGATCGCAGAGTTTTTAAAATCAAAGAGCAAACTCTTTTAGTATATCATATGTATAGTAGATAGGTACGGAACCCTTAGGGCGCGAGTCCGACTCGCTCTTGGCCGGTTTTTTTTATTTTTAGTCTTTGTTGTTGTAGCGGCAACAGATATACATAATTTGTAAAAATTTAAAATTTCTACCTATTACGGTTCATGAGATACAGCCCGCTGACAGACAGACAGACTGACAGACAGACATCGGAGGGATATCTATAGGGTCCCGTTTTCACCATTTGGGTGCGGAACCCTAAAAATCAACGAAAATTATTTATGGAGTACAAAACAGTTTTGGCTATGTGTAAGGCTTGATCTTCTTATCAACGACTCACAAACAAAGGTCCTTTTGAGGGTCCTTTTTCTCACGAACGGGTAAAGGTATCAGGTTGAAAATGATAACGAATATTAAAGTATATTTAAACCACATAAGATCTGAAAATTAATTATTTTACAACGACGTAATCAAATGATATGACTTTTTATGTCCTCATCGCCATACATTTATGCAATAAGCAAAACCTAGAGGGTACTTCCCGTTGACCTACAATTATGAAATTTGGCAAGAAGCTAGGTCTGACAGTACAAATAAAGAGAAAAGTCTAAAATTATTGAATATTACAGTTTTTCTCACAACTAATAGTGGTTACTAAGGTGGTTAAGGTGAGCTCCCGTTTAAAGAACTTTTCTATAATAGAGGGGTCAAGTTGCATGGTCGCGGAGTTTTTAAAGTCAAAGAGCAAATAGATAGGTACGGAACCCTTAGGGCACGAGTCTGACTCGCACTTGGCCGGTTTTTTTTTTTAGGTTTTCCGCTAGCAACTTGAAACGTTTGAAATGCTTTGTCTTCTTTAGGCAGTAGGAATGAGTGTTGCTGTCTGTATATCTCTTGCGGTTAAGTGAGAGCTCACCTTTAAATAAAACGAACATTGATAGATTTAGTAGATTTTACAACAAGTGCACAAAACGAACCATTTTTCTGAGACTTTTAGCAGCCCGAGCCGAAGGCGAGGGCTGATAGTAAAGTCGAGGATAAAATGGTTTTGTGGACGAGTTATAAACTTTGCTTTTCACTTAGATTGCGAGGAAATAAAACGTAAAAGGACTCTCTAAATGTAAATGAAGAATGACTTTCAATTGACTATTTCAGACAAGGCAATACATAGATAGAATACGATCCATATATTTGTATGTTTTCTTTTGATCTAGATTAGCGGTTTTCTTCTTCTTCTTTTCGAGTCATCGGCAAAACTGACTATACAAGCTTAGCCCAAAAAGTAGCCAAATAAATAGCCTTTTAGTTGCCTTCAAGAAGGTCCCTCCGAGTGCAGGAAACTGGAGAAGTAGGGTACGACAGCAAGTGTGTCATAGTTTGCAAAATACTGCATTCACACTTGTCGTTATCAGAGAAGCCCCACCTCTTCATGAGTTCCCCGCACCTGCCAACGCCCGATCGCAGTCTGTTCAGTGACTTCCATATGGATCAGGGAAGATCGTGACCTGGTGGCAGCTTTTCGGCGGTAAGATCTTCAGACCAACGTTTGGCTACGTATTTGAACATAACATTAACATGTAGCTGAAGCTGCACATCTAAATTACTTTATTTTGGTCGTCAGCTCAGACTTTTTATTGGTCAACTTTATAGGTCGTGCAAACAACCTGAAAAATAAAAATACTTAGGTATTTAAAAGTTTTGACTAAATAAAATAAAATTGTTCAGTTAAACTACAAAAGCATTTGTAAGCAAGTGGATTGTACTCAGATCAAATTGTGATCCATTTTATGGAATGTAAATACGTATTATAAAGGGCATATAGGCCACGGGTAAACACCCATATTTCTCCACTTTGAACGCAGGAAAATTTTGCGAAACTGGCCAAGCAGTGTTTTATAAGATATTCAAAGTTTACAAAAGGCTACCAAGCCCTTCATCTTCTGCTAAATCTTTGAAAACAATTTGAAAATATATGGAGAACTAAAATCATGTTTCACTTACCATTATTACATTATAATTGAATAAATTTATATCGCTGGTCGCTAATGCACATTGCATATGATTATTTTCGTTCTTTCCAGTAGGTTCCTAGCTTGGTACATACTAATTAAATACTAAATAAAATGAATATGTAAAAAATTGTTGTTTTCATATCTCATAATGACATTTCTTTGACGGATTTGTGCGATTTGTGCCCTTCGAAAAAATTTCTACTAGATTTTTGATGACAGTTATGTCAGATAATCCTTCTTTTCATACAACTCCAAATAAGTGAAAGAGACAAATATAGACTTTACGTGTTCGTTATAATCCTCCCGGTCAAGAATCGACCCGACTTACCCTCAACTCAAATCAGAAGGAAAGGCAACGACTATCGAATAGCTGAGTTTTAGCTGAGGTCCTGATGCAACGTGCTGCGCATGCGCTAAGTTATACTTAGGGTTGAGTCGCGACTATAAATTCGAGCCTTAATTTATTTGTCTGTGCCGAATGAGCGTACGTGACACGGCCCGGTTTGATTGAATCTGAGCTACTTTTTATGCAAAATCGTGTTGTTCGAATCGGGATTCCATAATGACTTACTAAAAGTACAGGAAATAAAATTCAGAATATAATTTTAACTAAGACAACTGACACGGATATAAACTCTTGATGAACCTGTTTACTTAATAGTCATTGTGTAATAAAATCCACCCAATCATAGCGTATCGCGACGGGCTTCAACAAGGAAAAATAAAGAGGCTTTATCCTCGTCCTGAAAGGCTGTGGCGCGAGGGTGGCGAGATTTATTTCACGACAGCACTCGTTATGGCACCGAAGGGACAGAATGCAGCAGAGGGGGGACTATCTCATTTCGCTGTTTATAACCGCAGATCAGCAGATCGGGCTGCGTGAGCACACGATTGGATGATTTGTTGTGTTATTGTTAATTAAATGCGGTGATCCAATTATAAACCAACATGATATCTAAACAAGGGTCTAAAGCCACAAAATGTGTAAGGGTATTTCCTCATATTTCATTTTTAAAGTGGACATAATATACGAGTGCTGATGGGACGGAAGACACCATCTGCGTCGCGCTTTATGAAGCTAGCTGTGGACCTCATTATTATGTCGTGCTGCATCTTGAGAGCTCTTACGGTTATGGCAGTCACGAGCAGAGGAGGGTAAAATAGTTTGGCTATTTCAGTCTCTAGTTGGGTAAAGTTCAGCACTTTTTTTTACTATTGTACTAATGTACTTCTAACCCGCGGAGTGGAAGCCTGGTGATCCATAACACAGGTTCTTACCTAGCTTGGACACCAGTCTCCCAACACAGCTATGACTTGTATTCACAACACTGCTATGTCACTAATTGTAAGCTTGTGGGAGAAATAAACTTGATTTGATTTGATTTGATTTGATTTGACTTTCATGGTTTGGTTCAATAGCATCCGTGCGGCACGTCCGTATCTACATTGTAATTCTAATAGGTAAATGTATAATGTCATTTTACCTGATAAGTTATTTTC
Organism: Athrips mouffetella; assembly: GCA_947532105.1. Lineage (NCBI taxonomy): Eukaryota > Metazoa > Arthropoda > Insecta > Lepidoptera > Gelechiidae > Athrips > Athrips mouffetella. The sequence continues at coordinate 22,216,435 of OX383960.1, read as the reverse complement.
TTATGTACAAAAACCTATAGTGTTTGAAACCGATTAATAAAACTTTATTTTTGATAAAATTATTAATGCCGACACGGATGCACAAAATGGATATTAAAAGCATATTACTCAAGAATTATGCGACTTTAAAAATCTGCAATGTCGTTCACGTAGCCTACATAAACTATTTACTATCTGCATCTGCGAGTTCCCGATACATCTGTATAAAAGCTTTAACTGAAATAAATTTTATAGTGGTAGATAAAACCCATTACAGTGGTTTACGAGTAGCAATCCCCTAATGATGTGGTGTTATGCAGGGGGTCTTGTATTGCAGTTAGTGGTACCGTATATAGCTGTATATACTAGATATATTTATACCTGAGTATGGTTAATGGTTATGGTGCAGTTTCTACGTCAACAGTTGGGTTGAGGAGGTTGCAGATGGAAGTTAATGCTCTGAAGGGGTGAAGGTAAGCTCAGGAGCTTATATACTTCCACCCCTACAGGTAGGCATAATCATTTGAATTAGAGATACGGGCTGAAAGCTACAACTCCCGCAAAAATGAAACCGTGAATTCCCATAAAATTGAACAACTTTTCCAAAGTAACATGTGTCAAAACACGATCAAAACTTCGACCATTGGTCAGAATTGTGCATTTCGACCCACTTCTTTGAGGGAAATTTATTGTTGGTTTGGCATCATGATCTGAAAAAAAATCGGTCAAGTGCGATTCGGACAATAAAATATATTTTTAGGACCGCAAAACTACGTTTGTTTGAAAAATTTTTGCTGATTTCTAGAAAACTGTGCTACTTAGAGAGATCGTTTTATTTTTGCTGTAATATATACATGAATTTCTATCAAATGTAATTAATTCAGATTATTCGCATTGCAAACTTCGGAGATAAGGGGGTATGGTATGGTATTTTCTTTTGTAATTTTTAATTATATAACTCGAAAACTGAGTCGTAAAAAATACAAAAATATATTTTGAATTGTACACGTAAAGCCCTTTCATACCCCACTCGACCTAGTAACGAAAATTTTACATTTTACCCCCCTGTTTGGGCCCCATTTCCAACAGTAATAAAAATAATATTTGTTTTTTTTTGTTTATGTTTAGTACTTAGTTGTAGTTGGGCAAGCGATGTTTTTTTGATGCAAAAAGTTTTTTCCGACTAAAGTAAAGTGGGCACGTGAAAGACTGGTTTTGTATGGAAAGTTGAAATTTTTTTTCGGGTAAACAACTTTTTTTCTTCGGGAGAGTTGCTTGTTATCATGAGTAGAATCTCTGGGCTTTGGGAGCGAAACCAAAGAAGATTCACGCAGTAGATTTTACATTATAATTTGGCAGCACTGTGTTTTTTTAATTAATATCGTAAAATTGGTGATCCTTTTGATTGCAGTAAAACATTGAACGATAAAACGTATTCTAGTAGAGTTGACAACTGCTAGAAAGTAAATATTCCTTATCCCTAGCACCTGGTAGTACAAAAACATTTAAAATATGAAAACACCTATAAAAATTCAAAGGGGCTTTAATTCTCCGAAAAATGGCATAAATTAAAACGCTCTACGAACAAGTTTATCTTCTTTACCATCGGCATACTAATGTACTGGTGGCGTCTATCCTCCAGGGCCACCCTGGCCGCTGCTGCATCAATAAAATTACCATTGTAATCTACTTACAGCTACAAAAAATTACAAGTAAAAAGGCCTATTTCATTTTTCGCAGATTTTCGGGGTGGCATAATTTATTATCGTTATTTAAATTAGATCAGTACCGTTCTGTTTACGAACAGAAGTTTCGTTTTTAGGGATCCGTCACCAAAACTAACTGAGCAAATGAATTTAAAATGTATTGTGATTTAGTACTTACAACCGAAATAGTAGATTGTTTACCAGGGAGCAAAAAACAATTTTAAGGGCTAAGAGTTTTTTGCAAAGTACGTCGCTCGGGCTATAAAATAGTGTTTCTGCCGAGTCGGACACTTTCATTTTTATCAATGAAAAAATAAGCGAATTCAATTATGAGTATGTAAGAATAGAACGTGTATTTATTTATATAAGAACAATAGAAATAATTAGAGGCTAATAAAAATATCCACATTCTTAATTCAAATCACTTTTACATCTCTCATATTCGGTAAGTAGGTCCTTATTGCCCCCAAATGGGGCATGTTGGTGACCAATTAGCGCTCTAGGGTAATAATGTAGCTAGAAAAGCCCTAGGGCGGTAAGTAATTGTAAGCACCTCCACCTCCACGCGAGGCTCCGCCTTTATGGCCGCCTCCAGCAGCGGGGCGGCGGGCGTTTTAATTACTTACCGGCTTTTCTAGCTATACATTATTACCCTATAGCGCTAATTGGTCACCTACAACTTGGTTGTAATAAGGACCTACTTACCTCACAATCGAGATGTAAAGCAGAGTAGTTAGCTCGGGTGTAAGCATCAATTGCAGCCCGAGATATTTAGGCGCACGAGCGCAGCGAGCCTTACAACCCTTGGCTCTAATCTACTATTAGTCCCTTAGGGAACGAACTAGCTCTTTTCGAATTGATGAGATAAAAATATCTTTCCAATTTAAAGACCGACCTTTTATAAGTAACATATTTAGGGCAGTGCTTTAATCAATTCGTGTAAAACCATATCTGGAGAATTTCCGAAAATCGTAGAACAAAACCTGTTGTATTTATCCCCCAGAATAAGCCTGTTTTACTCATACTCGTAATAAAATCGTATTTTCGGTCATCAAGTAACTTCTTTCATTGGGTCGGTCCGCTTACTTATTTATATAATTACTTATAAAAGCCAAAGTTTAGATTCGCCAAATCTGCTGTTTTATAACTAGCTGTGAACCCTCGGAAGTTTTTGTGTAGTTCAGATATTTAATGTTTTCCTTTTGGAAGCGTTTTTCTTCACGAAACTACACGAGACTTGCTGAATATTTGAGTGGTGGCACTATTCTCTCATATTCCAATATTTCTTTACAAAGAAACGCCTTCCACATTGGCAAAAATTCTATAAGGTTAAGGAAAAGGTGGACAAAAATTCCATTTATCTAGTTGGGAATAGTTGGGATAGAGGGGTATGGTATGGATAGCTGGAATAGGCGGTGCATTTGAAAACCGACTCGAAATAATACAACGTCTCATTCTAAATACGAAAACCTCTCGGGGGGAAGTTCTACCCGTGTAGCTGAACAACTTTTGTTCTATAACTTTTGGAAATTTACATAAAAGAATTTGGTTCTCCATACAAATTGTATGAAGATTTGTTTTTGTTTTAAAGTCAAAAGTTGTACAGTTACATGGGTGGGACTACCATCCGGGGGGTTTTGCGTATTTAGAATTATATGTTGTATAATCTGGACGTGTAAGGAACCACACACCCTCGAAGTGCCTTTATTATAATAAAATAAATAATGTTGACGGTTACTAATGAAAATCCATTAGGCATCTTAGTACTCGAATCACAATTTATATACTTATATTATAAATATTTAAGGTAGATTTCTATGTCATGTTGAAATCTGCTTTTGTATAAATAATTTGATATGTACTAGGAGTCAGTATTTTTCCGTTGAGCTTTTTTATTAATTTTCATTTCAATATAAGGAAGACGTAATTAATATAGTTACTTATTGTTATAAATCACGTCACAAATTAGTAGTATTAGTATTTAATGCCCTTTCTTTACAATTCTGAAATTCAAAGTTTAATAACTTTGACCGTGGTTAGTATTCGGATTCAATTCTTTCGAAATTTGCAAAGGGCTGGAGCGTTTCCGTGCTTCGGAAGGCATGTTTAGTCGTTGGTGCCGGTTAATACCTTAAATAGTGGTCGTTTAGCCAGCCGGCTCGAAAACTGTAACAGGTTAGTTAGGCTAGGTACTGGCCTCATGGGCTGTCATTCAGAGACGTTTCGCCGGGGCCAGTAAACCCCAGGTCTAACCTTGGTCTAGCTCTATTATAATAATCTAAGTCTAGCTCTGTCACGGTTATAAATACCTGTCTATTATTCTTATCACGGGCATAGACCAAGAATAAATCTAGTGCCAGCTTATTACCGTGCTGGCCGAAATGAGTAAGATTAAGACCTGGAGTTTGCTGGCCCCGTGCTAGCGAAACGTCTCTCAATGACACCCATGTTGTCCATACTACCATAAGTAGATACCAGAATAATATCATTACTAAGAATTTGGGTATAATCAGTTAATCACTCAACTCGGACACCAAAGCTTTATTCGACAGTAAAACGAAAAATAAAGTTATCTTAAAGTTATTTAAATAAAAAATTTGAAGTCAAAGTTTATATTTGACATTTAATTTGTCGACCGACTGGAGATGCAATTATTTTAAAACCTATTATTTGAATAGGAAGCGGCAACTTATTCAATTTATTGTGACGGTAATGCGAAGGCTGCACGAAATCTTATTATATCTCCGTGGAGTATTAAATTCGCTAACTGGCGTTTGCGTGATACGAAATGCATTTTAGAGTTCCAAATCTAATGCGGGATGCAATAACGCAGGAACTTTCTTGATGAGTTCCATTCCACCTCAGAGAGTAGTACAGACGCTGACTGTCACTATCTTTTTGCTGTGTTAAGTATAGGAAACTAGCTGTTGCCCACGTCTTCGCGCGCGTGTAAGTATTTCGTAATTTCACAGTAGGTAGGTATGTACATAATTGTTTTGTATTGATAGTAAAAAACAACACAAAATAAATGGTACAGCAGCACTGCACTTACTTTCTCGCAATACTCAAGAAAAACTATCAACCGCAAACTTAAATTTGTAATGCCATACACATAGTATGGAAATACAAACTTTTATTTACGTTTTTCAAAAAAAAATGTTTGAATGAAATATACAGATCAATTCAGAATTCAAATTGTCAAACATTAAAACAAACAAACTTCAAATGATTTCGAGTAAATCACATGTTTAACTTTTGGTAGTACTGGAACACCCTTTATATGAATTTTCTCAGATCAATGGATACTACCGTAGGATACTTGCATGCACATTTTTTTAATTTCCCTACACATGTTCCTTATGGATAATTGTTCAGTTTGGTCTACTGAGCAAGCTCTTTCAGTTTTTGGTACACCCTGTGTACTAAATTTTATTGAAAAAAATCATAAATAATATCCAGTCAGGTAGACAACCAATCCAGGATTAATATTATAGATAATTTTAATAAACTCAATGGAACCAATTTTGGGTAAATCATATATTTACGTTTTGGTGGTACAGGAACACCCCTTATCTAAAATTACACAGATCAATTGATACTGGTGCATGATATCTTACATGGAGATGCTTGGTCATGCAAAGTTTCATCAAGATTCTATGAGTCGTTTTTGATAAAATTTCAATTTTTCATTTTAGTTGTATGACAGCTACCCTCAAAATGAGAGCCAGAAGGAAACCACACAGAACCCTTCGATGGATTTGCATAAAACCCCTAAATTCAAAATATGGTGTCAATCGGACCATTCGTTTAGCCGCTAGGCCAAAGCGTGGCGGACAGACCGACCGACCGACCGACCGACGGACGGACATTTTTGGGAGTCTTGTTTTTTATGATGTATAAGTGATGTAGAACACATTTTTGAGAAAATTAGAAAAACTTTTTTTTTTCTCGAATACAATACCTTTCTCGCTCCGCTCGAAAGTAAAAAATAAAGCATTCATGTTGGGACATACAACAACGTGATAATAGTGATGAGGGACGATTATCCTTTCAAGATATATAAATACCCCAGTCTTAGTTAAAATTTAGCAATTTTTTTTAATTTTTTTAAATAGGTTCTCTCTCACAAACGAAACTTATGATTAAGGTACATGGTTACTTAAAATAAGGAAAATATTAAGATAATACAAGTTTCCTTTGTGAGAGTCTGGTGTCCATACTAGGATAAACCTGTGTCACAGTATACATATATTTATTCATAATCGGTGTCTGGAAAGTGGCTCTAACGATTTCGATGAAAAGTACCATGCAGTAGTTTTTGGGGGTGAAAAATTGATTTAGCTAGGCCTCATGACTGAGTAAATTAGCCGTCTCCATTATTTTAGCATTTTTTTAAAAATAGCGCGTTTTAGAAACTCTAAAGTACCTGTTTGAAACTTGTTTTATGTATGTTTCAGTCCACGTTAAAGTCTTCGTAAAACGCGTTTTTACACCCTGTATACATAACGCGACATCTAGGAGTGCGGGCGATACGTATGGAACCCATTAGATTTCGCCCGCATTCCCGAGCTGTCGCGTACTTTACATAGGTGTTTGAACTTGTCAATCATCTTTAATTTATTTGCCATCAGGAAGCAGATGATTACGTACCGGGCTGTAATATCTTATGACGTGGGCTTGCGTACTACTACGACTTCAAAGCCACAAATTGGATTATAATGTTAAATATCTACCCTGTCTCAGCCTGTAGGGAACAATTCGGCGCTCCTCAGGGCGGCTGGGCGTCTATTATCCTCATTCCAATAAGAAATAAATTACAATTTCTTATTACATTTACCATTTAAGAAGAATATTAATCAAGTTTCATTTAACGCACCGTGCCTTCACAGATTTTTGAGAATATTCTTTTCGTATTGTCTGTTATGACGTCATTGTCTGCCTACAAAGATGAAGGCCCCAGGTTAGAATCCTGTAAGACGCAACTATTTGTAAGATGAATATAGATGATTGTACTCGAGTCATGGACGTTTTACATATTTAGTACCTGGGCGACCGAGCTATGCTCTGTATGATTAAAATATCATCTACAGACATAAATGACATGTCGACGCATTTACTTGACATTCTACCCGATTTTATCTTTGAAATTCTTTGTGAACTTTTCAACAGATGTGTCAGTAACGGTGTCTATCCTACGAGCCTAAAACAAGTCAAATTTCAACCTTTCTATAAGGGGAAAGGTGATATGCAGACTCTTAAAAATTTTAGACCAATATCACTTATACCTATATTCTCGAAGGTATTTGAACGAATACTTAGTGATAAATTAATGTTTCATTTTTATAGTAATAACTTGATGAAGTCATATTGAAGGCAGGCGTCAAGTCGCAGCAATATTCTGCGACCTCTCACGTGCCTTCGAACTCGTCAGTCATCCTCTTTTGCTTGCTAAGCTTGACCACTATGGTGTGACAGGGACTTCCTATAAAATCGTAGAATCCTTTCTCTGGGGTAGGGAACAACTTACCTCAGTAAAAGGCACAAGGTCGAAAACGGCTCAACTCAGTGATTGTGCTGTGCCACAAGGCTCGATCATGGGAAATAACCTTTTTGTATTACTTATGAACGACTTTACCACCTCGTCAGCTGACGCCGAGTTCATAATGTTTGCCGATGACGGTTGCGTAATCGTGGCAGCTGAAAATTATGAGCTATATATATATCTCAATATATCTCAATGGTTTGCAGCAAATGGTATGTTACTTAACGTAGACAAAACTAATATCATTCACTTTGGCCTACGCGGCAATAAAGTGAATGATCTTAGTATTACATGCAATGGTCAAAATGTCCCTCAGGTAAATGAGGTTAAGTACCTAGGAATAACGATAGACTCTGGTCTAAAATGGATAAAACTAGAACGGCTCCAGAATCTGTGCATCCGGTTTGTTTTTGGTTTGCGCAAATACGACCATGTTTCGGAGTTCAGATCTCAGCTGAAATGGTTGCCCATCCGACGTCGCCGTGATGTACATATTCTGTCCACCCTCTACACGATTCTTAATAACCCTGCATCTCCTCAGTACCTCCGTGAGCGCTTCGAATATCAGGTTCCTCGTGGTGAGCCTTGCCGCACCAGTCGATCCCTACTCCTCAAATTCCCTCAACACTCCTCAAGCCGCTACGGTGGTTCTTTCACGGTTCACTCTGTTCGTTTATGGAACAAACTTCCTCACTCCATTCGCGCTAGTCCGTCGCTGGATACTTTCAAGCGAAAGCTAAAAGAGCTCTTTCTCTCTAACTAGTTTTTACTTATATATCATTTCTATTCTTATTATTTTTCTTTTTAGTATTAAAATATGTATTTATTTATTTACGTAAGTTTTATATATAATATACATATATATATATTTTAATATATATATTTATATAAATATATATTACATTTCTATATTTATTACTTATTTAGTATTTATTCGTGTTAAAGTATTGTAGTAAGGAATCTTGTTTTAATTATTTGTCTTGTACACTTTTATGCCCGCTGTATTGTCTACTAGATTTTTCTATTTAAGGTTAGCTGGTAGATAACTCAATTTTGAGTTAAGCTCGCCATTGTTATATGTTCTCACTTGTGCTTGTTTTTGTAATGTATTCGTGTACAATAAAGAATAAAGATAAAAGATAAAATGGAGGTCACACATTGACGCGCTATGCTCCCGCTTGTCATCAGCCTGTTTTGCCTTAGGTCGCTTGCGTCCTAACATTAGTGACTCAAATCTCAAAAAAGCATATTATGGCTATTTTAACTCCCTGATGACTTACGGAATAGACCTGTGGGGAAACGCCGTAGATAGGGATAGAGTCTTCAGGCTACAGAAACGAGCTATCCGCATACTTTCAGGTGTAGCTTGGGATCACCCAGCGAGGGAACTATTCATCAAACATAAAATCTTAACATTACCCTGTGTCTACATACTAGAGATTCTTTTTTTTTTATAGAAAATGGGCTTACTCTTGACCTCGAGCTAGTCTTGAAGACAGAGATGAGGTCTACGATGGAGCGAGCTTGCCCAGAAGAAGCCTATTCACTCGCGACTTGAATAGATTCGGGTTATATGAACTCGGGAACACAGACGCAGGCAGAGAATTCCACTCTTTAGCCGTGCGCATTATAAAAGATGTTTCAAAGCGCTTTGTGCAAATGTGCGGAATATCAACCAAGTATGGGTGATATCCTGCGGTGCGTCTGGACTCCCGATGGTAGAAGGGAGATGGTGGAATGAGCTCGTGGAGCTCTAGAGCACACTCTCCGAAGTACAATCTGTAGAAAACCGACAGACATGCAACTTTGCGACGGTGGGTCAGACTGTGAAACTTGGTTTTCACCAGCATCTCATCACCAACGAGCTTCTTGGCTCTGCGATCTATCGAGTCAAGTGCGGCTAGTTGGTATTTGGCTGAGCCATCCCAAAGGTGACAGCAATTCTCCATGCACGATCGGACTTGGGCTTTATATAAAACTAGAAGCTGTCCAGGAGTGAAGTAACGCCTCACCTTATTGAGGATACCCAACTTTTTTGCCGCAGTTTGGGCAGATAGCTAAGTACATGCGTCGTAACATCCAACAGTTCCCTACGGTCGTTGATACCTCAAGCAATAACACGAGGCGGCATCACGATCTGCGCCTGCCCTCTTCTCGGCTTACTAAATCAATGAAATGCCTACATATAATGGGCCCTAAACTTTATAATAAAATCCCAAGTGAAATAAAAAACAGTAAGACCGATGTCTCGTTTGTTAATAAACTTAAAAGCATGCTAACGTTGGAAGCATACTACTCAATCCGCGAATTTGACTGTAAACCTGCGAATTTGGTAACCCAAACTCTAAAGGAAATTATGACAAATATGGCAAATAATGTATAATTTTGAATGAAATTTAATAATATGTTGATTCCATTTCTATTATAATTTTTGTATTTTGTCTTGTGTAATTTTTGTGTTTGACTTGTAAAATGTAATATTTTATCAATAAATTAATTGAATTGAATTGAATTGGTGAGCAAGCTATGCTTCTCAACAACAGATGGCGCTGTAAGTTTCTTAAACGCACTAAAACGCTCTAAGAAATATTAAAAAAGACGGTGAAAACGAATTTTCCCAGACATGAGACATAGCTAGATCGATTTTTGCCCTTTAAAACCCCTGTATACTAAATTTCATCGAAAGCATATATATACAAATATTGCTCGTTTTATAGTATAGGACTTATCCATGTGACTGGATTCTATAATTGCTTAGTATAGATACAAAAAAATACAAAGAAAAACAAGGGATACAAGCAAGGCCATGTAGGGATAGGGTAATGAATGAGTTGTAAAAATATGTAAAAGAACACTGGCCAAGTGTAAAATGTAATATTTTATCAATAAATTAATTGAATTGGTGAGCAACAACAGATGGCGCTGTAAGTTTCTTAAACGCACTAAAACGCTCTAAGAAATATTTAAAAAGACGGTGAAAACGTATATGTATACAAATATTGGTCGTTTAATAGTATAGGACTTATCCATGTGACTGGATTCTATAATTGCTTAGTATAGATACAAAAAAATACATAGAAAAACAAGGGATACAAGCAAGGCCATGTAGGGATAGGGTAATGAATGAGTTTGAATTCTACACTTATTATATATGTATATTCACTTTTTATTTGTATAAATATTAGTTAGTTATTATTTTCTTTTTAAGGTAGGTATAAAAACGTGGTCTCGCCATCAAACGTAATACTTTGTAACAAATAAATAAAAAAAAAAAAAAAAGTTGTAAAAATATGTAAAAGAACACTGGCCAAGTGCAAGTCAGACTTACGCACCGAGGCTTTCGTACCATTAAGGTAAAAATATCTTCTTATTCATAGAATTACAGTAACGCAAAAGTGTATTATATGCGCGCGAGTCTGACACGCACTTGACCAGTTATGTGATGGATGGCTTTTGCACTATAAACATACCAATTTTCACTCTTGTAAGTCTACCCACTACAATAGAGCTAAAACAAAAATCGAGCAAAAATCGCCTAAAAACACGTTTTAGTAGGGAAGCCCCCTTAACTTGTTTATTTTTTATTATTTGTTGTTATGTTATAGTGGCAACAGAAATACATAATCTGTGAAAATTTCAACCATCTACCTATTACTGTTCATGAGGAACAGCCCGGTGACAGACAGACAGACATCGGAGGCATAGTAATATGGTCCCGTTTTTTACCCTTTGGGTACGGAACCCTTTAAATATCTAAATGAATTCTTCTTACAAGTGAACGAATTTTTCTAACAAGTCAATTATTATTTCTTAGTAATTTAAAAAGAAACCTTGTTTATTGTGATCTTTAAAATAGGTTGATTGCCTATATTTAATTATTTATTCCGACTAATTTTTGTTACGAAATGTTTTTAGTATGGACTTTCAAACAGGGTATTTGGATGATTATGTTTGTTATTTTTCTCAAATATGCTTGAAAATTCGATCATTATTTCGACTACCTTCTTCGAGATAAATTGAAATCAAAGAGTATAGAAGTATAGATCGAAATAGCTGCGCCGGCTGGAAAAGTTAATATGAAGGAGGCAGGGACTAGATAAGTACTACGAGACAAAGAAGGAGGTAACTTATTACAGCATAACAACCAAGGATAGGATAGGTAACTTATCAAAGATTTTGTTTAAATTTCGAAGTGGCTTGCAAAAAGAAAGCTACAAATTGTGAATCAAAAAAACAACTCAGAATAAATAGAATATGAAAATGAAAAACTGCGATGCACACTGTAGCGTCGCCGATGTTAGTTGTTAAACTCTTTATTTGGCTCGCCAACGCACACACCACGTTGCACATCCTACTCGCTGTACGGTCGGTTGCAGACTGAGTATGCACGCTCGAGACAAAGGCTATACACTACATCCCTTTCCTATTTTAATTAGATTTTTATATCGTTCATGAATTACCTAATTAAAATAATAAATTACATTTGAATCGGAAATTATCAAATCATAATACGCTTCTAGCGGTACCTTCTACAAAATAGTTTTTCATAGTTTCCTTAGTTACTCCTCCTCTCCACTACTGTTGCAAATGTTATCTTTTCCCAAATTATTCTTTATGTCTAACACTTTCCAGTCTCCTTGTATATTCTTCAAATGTACTACGTTTCTTCTTATCTGCCCCGTCTCCTTGTTCTGGACTTACAACAACTATTGACCAATGAAGCTTGCCTACAGCAGCCAACCCAGAAACTCCAGGAGGACCTTACTTTTAAGCCCTGTGTTACTTTAAAGCCTTGAGAGGAAGGCAAGAGTGAGAAACACCACTACCTGTCTTTCCTCTACCTTTTTTCTTAATATTTTTATTTCACACTACTGGTTTCCATAGGTTTGCAGGTGATAAACAAAGAAAAATACAAAGACTATTCAAATTAAATGAAGGTTTTAAATATTACAACTAATCCAGAACAATAACAAGTTCTTCAGCTATTTATTATAGGTATATAATTTCTTTTCTTTTTTTTTTCGTATGGTTTGCAGGGTCAACGAATTCTTGGTGTTCTAATTACACCTATTAAAATCATGATCTATACCCAGACATACAAAACGCACTCTTCAAAGTACATATTTATATGGTGCACACCTATGTCATCGAAATGAGTGGTGATGATACAAACTGGCTGTTTCAAACCAGGAACTCCTCGGAAAGTCGATCTATCAATTCGGCTCATTACTCTACACGTACCTGCTGAACTCCAACCCACCACGTCTGGATCGAGCGTCCAACACATCTTCCAAGACTATTATGATAAGAATAAGTATTTTAAACTATTATTGTACAATCATTTATAATATAGATAGGCTAATGATAGCTTTCAGGTGAATGATCTCTGTTTACCATGGTGTTTTTCCCATATAAAAAGGAAACTAAAGTTGTCCTGATCGCAATAAAGTGCTTCGTCACAATTTGACATAAATTAATAAGATGGCGATATCAAATGAGGTTATTTTTCAATCTAATTCAACTACTGGTACCTTTAATCTGAATGTAGAATCTCACCAGAATTAAACTCGAAATGTTTGTCGAAAACTATTTTTTATGTTACTGATCAATTTTCAAACCTTATTGTCAAATTTAAGGAATTATTATTATTGTTTATTTTTATTTTTAAGATTTCTTTCAGTTGTATCAATTTTGTAAATGAATTATTTATACATTTGCCGCTGCACAAAAGAACAGCACCCCTTTTTTTATACCACGTTTATTTTTTTTTCTAATCTCTTAAAACCTTTGCTCACAAATTTCTTGTGGAATTGCTGCTTGTCCACTTTGTTGATTTTATTATCTTACCTGTACCGTGTATGTCGACAAATCAACTTTTCCATTAAATTTTTTAATTCATTGGGACTCATTATTCAGACAGAACTATTCATTTATTTAAGCAAATATACCTAATTACGTTTTCGTAAGTTCATAGGTATCTTTATTTTTACAACGCTTTTAAAGAGTATTTTGTTGCTTTACAGTAAAGTTACATAAGAAAACCTAAATTAAAACTGCTTTTCAATAGTTACCTGCGAGGCTTATTTACCACAAAAATCCTACTAGGTGACCGGATTATTATTTCAATTTCTGTAGCCTTTCACAGGAACCAAGCTATTTACCAACCAAAGTATATTTGAGTATGCACTAATTTTAAATAGGTACCTATTAAGAATGATAGGTTAGTTTTTTTTTTTATCGTTGTAAATGGACAAACCACATAATTTATTTCAAACATTGTAAAATTATTTACTTGTTTATCTTTAAAATCGATTGCTTCTTGAGCTTTAGATATTTATTGATTAACACGACAAGAAGAAGAAATAATCCTTGATCCCAATGTCTTGATTTAGGCACTTGAAATAGGTTGGTAGGTATTATTTGTGGTTGTCTTGGCCCATAGAGGAGAATAAATATAACTTTAAGATGTATTAAGTACGCATATTGTCTATGTACCGGTCCTTCCAATTTAAGTGAAATCGTTCAATACAATATACTAGCTACACGCCGATGTACACGTTTTTTTTTTTTTTTTTTGCTATGGCATCGTTGTACAAAGTACGTATGTTAAACATAATGAAATAGGGACATGATCATTAAATAAACCCTTCCAGAATAATTTGACTTTTCGTGGGTATTTATTAATTATAGTAGGAAATGTACAGTAATGGGTACTCTCGCTACAAGTGCCAGAATTTACCTGCTCCCTAACTACACCAGTGGTATTGAAAACTGTAAGGTAGGTATCAAACTATTTAAATTTCAAACTGTAGGTTGGTACTTTTTATCATACCTTTTCCAAACACTCAGCATGTTTAAACTGAATTTAGGGACAAAATAAAATTGTCACCATATGTCCTTATAAAGATGACTTGACTGTCAAACAATGTGTGTGAATCTGAAATCCATTTGTTACTTCTTTTCAACTAAACAAGGAAGCATTTTGTTATTTATAATTCACACTAATCGGTTCCCGAATCGTATCATATCATTATCCATTATCCACCCGGACTTTCCTTGCACTCTTTAATACCATGGCTCAAAACAACACATGTCATTCGCCCACGCATATAACCTTTCTGAAAATATATGAGAAATATTTTAAGACGCGAGCTAGATTTAAACCCGCACCTTTGGAACGGACCAAGCATGAATTGTATTTACATACAACAAACATCAGAAGCAGCACGAATCCAATGCATAGACCACTGTGCTATCGTATCTAGACTCCCTTATTCTCTTTATATTTTGTTTATGCGTGGCTATTCTTTGAGTTTCATAATATTATTGATGCAACAAATATGAACATACGATTTACTATCATTTTTGTCTAATAATTACACATTTTTTCCATACGCCTACATATTAAACAAAAGGAAATGAAAGCTGATTCAGTTTACAGAATTGTTAAATAATTATGTAGGTATTGTTCATGTTACCTGCATAAACATGCATATAATGGTAATTCTATGGTTTTGTTTACTGGTGAGGACTAAGCCGTTCCAACCATTGGAGCCGACCAATTAATAATTCAGTTGGAATTCACAACTGCTCCAATTATGCCTCATTTTATAATTGACATAATGCAATCTAATGCCCAGTTAGTAACTGCTCATATTTTAAATTGTTGAAAAGACAATATGCAATTTAATGGCCAGTATGTAGCTGCTCGTATGTATCTCAACATTGACAAAACTATTAGCCAATATGCAATTAAATGCCCAGTTTGTAACCGCTTATAACATATCACATTATTAACAAGACAATATCCAATTTAATGCTCATGTGCTTATGTGCTCCTAGTACATAGCGAATTTAATGCTCAGTTTGTAACTTCTTGTTTGTCAGATTATTGAAAGGACAATATGCAATTTAATGCCCAGTTTATAAATGTTTACATGTCAAATTATTAAAAGACAATATGCAATTTAATGCCCAGTATGTAGCTGCTCGTATGTATCTCATTATTGGAACAATTATTAGCCAATAAGCAATTAAATGCCCTGTTTGTAACCGTTTATAACATATCGCATCATTAACAAGACAATATTCAATTTAATGCTCAGTTTGTAACTGCTTGTTTATCAGATTATTGAAAACACAATATGCAATTAAAATCCCAGTATATAACTGCTTATTAAAAGACAATATGCAATTGATTGCCCAGTATATAACTGCTTACATGTCGAATTATTAAAGATAGTATGCAATTTAATGCCCAGTATATAACTGCCAATATGCCAAATTATTAAAAGACAATATGCATTTTAATGCCCAGTATATAACTGCCAATATGCCAAATTATTAAAAGACAATATGCAATTTAATGCCCAGTATATAACTGCCAATACGTGTAATATGCAATTTAAGGCCCAGTATATAACTGCCAATATATGTAATATGCAATTTAATGTCCAGTATATAACTGCCAATACGTGTAATATGCAATTTAATGCCCCGTATTTAACTTCCAATATATGTAATATGCAATTTAATGCCCAGTATATAACTGCCAATATGTGTAATATGCAATTTAATGCCCCGTATTTAACTTCCAATACGTGTAATATGCAATTTAATGCCCAGTATATAACTGCCAATACGTGTAATATGCAATTTAATGCCCCGTATTTAACTCCCAATACGTGTAATATGCAATTTAATGCCCAGTATATAACTGCTAATGTATGTAATATGCAATTTAATGCCCAGTATATAACTGCCAATACGTGTAATATGCAATTTAATGCCCCGTATTTAACTTCCAATACGTGTAATATGCAATTTAATGCCCAGTATGTAACTGTCAATACGTATAATATGCAATTTAATGCCCAGTATATAACTGCTAATGTATGTAATATGCAATTTAATGCCCAGTATATAACTGCCAATACGTGTAATATGCAATTTAATGCCCCGTATTTAACTTCCAATACGTGTAATATGCAATTTAATGCCCAGTATGTAACTGTCAATACGTATAATATGCAATTTAATGCCCAGTATATAACTGCTAATGTATGTAATATGCAATTTAATGCCCAGTATATAACTGCCAATACGTGTAATATGCAATTTAATGCCCCGTATTTAACTTCCAATACGTGTAATATGCAATTTAATGCCCAGTATGTAACTGTCAATACGTATAATATGCAATTTAATGCCCAGTATATAACTGCTAATGTATGTAATATGCAATTTAATGCCCAGTATATAACTGCCAATACGTGTAATATGCAATTTAATGCCCCGTATTTAACTTCCAATACGTGTAATATGCAATTTAATGCCCAGTATGTAACTGCCAATACGTATAATATGCAATTTAATGCCCAGTATTTAACTGCTTGTATGTCAAAATATTAAAAGACAATATGCAATTTAATGCCCAGTAGGTATATAACTGCCAATATGTCAAATTACTAAAATACTATTTTTAAAAGCACAAGAACTTTACAGTTTATAATTATTTATTTTTCAAGCAGACAGCAAAATTTACAAGAAAAACAGTCGACGGCCATGTCACGTCGTCACATCACCTATTCTTTTTAAAACCAGCAAGGAAATTGAGTTTCATAGGCCTCATAGAACTCCATTTATATCCTCTGGTGGCACACCAAAAACGCCGCTCTTAACATCGGCCATCCTGCAAAGTGAATACCAGTAGACACCAGTATTCACAAATCAGGTATTAGAAATAACTTAAATACAATTTCTATTACCTGGTACTTGGCTCAACCAGACAGTATTGCATGAAACGCATACTAACTCTCCAATAAATCTATTTAATCTTGCCTATCTACACTACAATTTCTCCTTCACTGTCAGTATCAGACTTAAGTCTTAATGCAGCAGCAGGAACAACAGCATCGAACTTTCTGTAACCCTTCATTCCCTTGATACTACGTATTTCGTATCGATCATTCAGACAGACCTTGACAACTTTATATGGTCCAGCATAAGTTTTGTCAATTTTCCTGTTAACACCAGTTTCACTGTTTGCAGGTGCATTATTCCACAACGCTAAATCACCCTTTTTATACTTTTTCGCTTTTCTTCTGTTTTCGTTACACTTTTTTATCATGTACTCCTGTTTCTTCTCTATATTTTCATATGCTGTTCTATGCTTTACTCCGACGTCAACCTCTTCGTGATTTCCGGTTAAACCCGGTACCAAACTCCTTTTGTTCGCAAACATAAGCTCATAGGGACTAAATTTTGTTGTATCTTGTATGGTATCATTTATGCCCATAACAATCTCTGGTATTGTCTTATCCCAATGAATTGGTTCAATAGTACTTGTACGTATGGCATCAAGTAAAGTCCGATTTACTCGCTCCACTTGCCCATTTGCTCGAGGTGCAGCTATGGCATTCAAAGTAGGTATGATGAATTTTGTGTGCCACACAGAAATCCTTAAAATATCGGCTTTTGAAAGCTAATCCTCTGTCAGACAGTATACGGTTTGGATAACCGATAATTGCAAATATTTCTCGTATCGCAGCTACCGTTTCAGTTGAACGTACTGTTTTGGTTACTTTGACCACAACATATTTGGTGAAAGCATCCACAACAACCAATACATACTGATTTCCCTTGGTTGACTTAGGAAAGGGTCCCATGTGATCAATATGTACAGTGTGCATAGGTTGATCCGGTTTTGTCATTGGATATATCTTGCCAGTTATTGGACCATAATTACCTTTCTTAAATTGACAGTCTAGATATGCAGCCACATACTTTCTAACAAAACGAGTCATACGAGGAAATCAATAGTTAGCCTTGATGGCATCTTCACACCTTTTGATTCCCGCATGGCCAATGTCATCATGAAACATTTTCATTATACGCCACTTCGCCGATTTAGGTACAGCCAAACGTTCACCATACAATGTTTTTCTGTAAAGTCGTTCATCGCGAATACAATAGTTATTTTTAGCATCATCGCTTGCACTGTCTCCCTTAAGTTGGTTATAAATAGATCGTAATTTGTCATCTTGTAATTGTGCAGCTAAGAACCAATCGTCAGTATTTGTGATAAGTAATATTTCGGATATTGGATTTCGGATTAAAGCATCAACATATCGCATACTAGTTCCCGGTCGATAAATAATCTCCATGTCGTACGTAGTCTTGAATTTGAAGCCACCATCTTGCAATACGTGGAACTAGATCTTTTTTAGTTAACGTGCCTCGGACTGCAGAACAATCTGTTACTATTTTTTACATGAATACCAGTGATATAAATTCTAAACCGCTTTAACGACTCTACAACTGCTAAGGTCTCCAACTCATCTGTGGTAAATTTGATGGTTGGTGGTTGTTGTGACTAAATTGGCGAATTTGATGAACATTATTTGGTACGGGGAAGTTATTTACAGCATCTAGCTTTTTGTCTCCAGGCCGAATACCTTCCGGAGTTACCACGTGACCCAGATAATTTATTTCATTCTTTAAAAACGAGCATTTTTCATGATTTAATTTCAGATTCGCATTTCTCATTAATTGTAATACCTTTTCAAGACTCAACAAACCAGTGCTATACATTCATTCATTCATTGATTCATTCATGTCATCCATAAAAGTTAATACCTCTTCATATCTTAAAGAACCCAATAATTTATAAATAGTGCGCTGGAAAACAGCAGGTGAATTCGCTAAACCGAAAGGAACTCGTGTATATTCCCATTGCCCATCAGGCGTTATAAAAGTACTGTATTTTCTCGACTCTTCCGACAAAGGGACCTGATGATAATCCTGAGCTCAATCTAACCTTGTAAAATAACTCTTGCCACTCAATTTGTTCAGCTGATCATCAATATGCGGCAATGGAAATCTATCTTTCACTGTAATTGCATTTAGTGCGTGATAATCGACGCAAAGCCGATAATCTCCATTCTTTTTCTTGACAAGAAGAAGCATAATTAGAATGCGATTCTTGAATTATTCCTGCATCTAAAAGATCCTTGAGTTTCTTTCGCACAACATCAAGTTCAGATTGAGCAAGTCTATACGGCTTGTGGAATACAAGTGTTTTAGAAGTAAGCTTTATATTCATTTCAGCTAAATCTGTTTACCTAAATCTTTACTATCCTTAGCAAAACAGTCGTCGTATTTTAAAAGCAACTCATAGAGCTGACACAATTCCGTTTTAGCTAAATTTCCTACATCGATTTCTGATAAAAGCTTTTTTGCAACAGTACATTGACGCAAATATTCAAACGTACTTTCTGGAGCCAGATCTGAAATGCTATTCACCACCACGTTCCGCGCTACGCTCTCGTTACCATTTTGCTGTGAAAAACAGAGAGTCGACCGTCTTTAACTATTAATATCTCACAGCAATAATCTTCTAATTAAGCCAAATACCAGCATTCATTTAAACAGAAATAATAATACCGTAGTAAAACGTATAAATACAACACACTCCGCTACCACAACATTTAAATAATAAAATTTCCAGCAGCAAGGAAGCAGTGGTTAACCAAAGGTTGTATTTTAACATTGCACCAATTTAAATACCACAGTCATACACTTGTGGCTGCTTTTGCAGAGATGTGCTTCAGTTTACCAGCCCTAAATAATTTCAGCATCAGAAATAGCAGAAGTCAGTAACAGCACACTGAACTTCTGACCCTACTTACAGCAGAACAAATTGTATCAGAAACAGCATAAGTCAGACAGCATACTGAACTTCTATCAGAAAACAGAAACAGCACAGAAGAGTGTTTATGAACAGTTAAATTAAATTACCCACCTCCTTGCCACTACCGACAGTTGAAGAGGAGCCAGTATTACCCACAGATCTGTCGGTCATGGGTTCACATAAAGCAGCACGGGCTATCAAAACTCCCTTCTTCCAATTTATGTCTGCATCACCCATATTATAAATTCATAAATAGCCAGAAAAACCTCGCAGCAAGGTCGCAGGCAGATACTCCTTGTGAATTTATGATTGGTTGTCCGATAACTATGTCCACGTTAGCAGGAAGTGATATGTGCATAACTACAGCTCCAGTTTCAAATTTCATGCCATCAATAATAATTTCGATTTTTATCTGTCCTATAGCAGGTACAGCATCGCCCGTAAAACCTTTAAGAACTGTATCTGCGTGATTGAGTTGTTGAGCATATTAGCCGTTCTAAGAGCCAAAATATTTAATTGAGCACCAGTATCTGTATACGCTCTATAGGTTTTGCCTTCGATCAATACATCCTTTTTATAAATAATATCATTCAAATTTTGCACAATGTTGATGGAAACCGGCTCTATCTTCCTTTTCCTGATGTTATTTTCCAGAGTATATATTCACACACACGACGATCTGGCAATTGATAATCTTTCACCAAATGGTCACTGGAATTACATCAGACAGATTACGAGGCGGACGTGCTTCCATACAGTAGGTACTTTTCTACCATTTTTTCTATCTCCTTGGGGGTTGACAGTCTCTCATTCTCGACATTAGCACTCACATCTTCGACCGAAATATTTTGTTCAGACGAATCATCACATATTGGGACAACATGAACGACACCTGCACTATTTACAGTTGAACTTCCAGCTGAAGACCCTCGAGCACTTTTTGATGCTCGCATATAAATATTTTTTTAAATATTTATTCTTTTCATTTTTGGGTTCAAATTAGTTATTATCCCAGTTCTGAATTTTAAAAGCACAAGAACTTTACAGTTTATAATTATTTATTTTTCAAGCAGACAGCAAAATTTACAAGAAAAACAGTCGACGGCCATGTCACGTCGTCACATCACCTATTCTTTTTAAAACCAGCAAGGAAATTGAGTTTCATAGGCCTCATAGAACTTCATTTATATCCTCTGGTGGCACACCAAAAACGCCGCTCTTAACACTATGCAATTTAATGCCCAGTGTATAACTGCTAATATGTATAATATGCAATTTAATGCCTAGTATAATCATAACTGCTCATAACATGGTACATATGTAGCACAAGTACCACTTAACGCAACTTAAATAGATTGCATTTGACAAATTCAGAGTATATTTTATATCATATAATATTTCATCATAATCCAAAGTAACGACGACTACAGGACGCTGAGTTCCCTCCAGAATTCTAGCTTTTTCTGTATAAAGTGAGGAGGGGAACCTCGCCTGTCAGCGCTACGGCTAACACCATGGACCCCGGTTGTAGGTGACCGCAGTATGTAATATGGTAAGGCACACAGGAGGATAACCCATCAATACAATTCAAAATTTATTGATAAATAAAAATTGGCATGTAAGTTACCTCCTCCCGTTTATGAGCCATAGTCGCCTATTACGACACCCACGAGTATGTATGGGTTGGTACTATTCTTGCCGGCACTACACGGGATATAAAATAATTAGGATCATTAAAACTAACTCGTGGCTGGTTCGTTGGATCCAAGGTAAGTAAATTATTCTATAAATAGTAGTAAAAACAGCACAAATAACCTGCGCTGAGTTAGCATCCAGCTAGTTAGTTTTTTGGGTTCAGTGGAGTTTTCTAGCAGCGGCCCTAAAAACTCAACGACGTATACTCTAAAAAATAACCTTATTTTTGAATCGAGTTTCATCGAACATTTTTTCAGTCATTCTATCTGCGTCTGCGCTACGAAGTGTATCGTTTTATCTCATGTAATATCCTTGCGTTGTAGTTTTATACGTTATTCGAAGTAGCAGTCCAAATATTATTACATGGGTGGTGGTATCAAAACCAATGGTAAATATGTATCAAAGTATTAGTATCTACTGTACTGGTAACCCCGTAATATGCCACACGGTGGGTCACTTATGAGGGGTCAGCCCTTTTAATAGTAAAGTAAATAAGTTTGTGTAGGTAGTTCATAGGTATATTCATCAAAAATAATTCTTGCCGTGACAAGTTGTCAACGACCGACCGAACCACTGTTCGGCGAAACCTACAGGAACCCTATAGGTTATTTTCAAGTTTCCTTAAATCCTTAAATCCTCCTTATTTTGATTGGCTTGACCCAACTACCTACGTATTGATTTCTATCCGTTCCGATTTCTTTGGTTAAAATACTCAAACCACAGCCAAAGAAATCTTTAAATATAATGCAAAATCTGGATGGGCTAACACGCATCCTTTGTCCGTTCAAACCTGTTCTATTTATAGCCAGCCGACAATAACTATGTTTGTTTACATCAGGCCAAATTTTTTTTTTTCACAACTATTCAGTGAAATTAAGTAATTCCTTTCCTTTTTTTTCTGTTTTATTATTTTCTAAGCAAGTACTCACTTTTAATCCTCGTCGCCAACTGTAGCGTCGCCGATGTTAGTTGTTAAACTCTTTATTTGGCTCGCCAACGCACACACCACGTTGCACATCCTACTCGCTGTACGGTCGGTTGCAGACTGAGTATGCACGCTCGAGACAAAGGCTATACACTACACACACAAAACAATTAAATTGGATTTGACAAAAATAATTCAAGCGAAAATCGTCCGGAAGTTCAATAAACGGCAAGAGCCGTAACCGAAACCTTGTTGCCACCAAAATAAAAAGAAAATATGCTTTATTAGGTTAGTAGAAAGTTTTTAATGTGTGTTTGGATTAAATTTTGTTTAAATTTTCGCGCATTTATTGAGAAAAGTACTTTAAAAGCCTTGGCCGCAACCAGGTGTTGAAGGACTTACGCTTGTTCGGCTCAGCTATGCCTCTGCCCGCATTATCACGTTCGTCCATTGCAGTAATCTAAATATATAAAAGAGCTTGTCCTGACTGACTTATTCATCAACGCCGAGCCGGAAGTGTGGTTTCACATAGCTCCGGCACGACGCCGTGCCGTGATCCGGTGCGGCGCCGCGACGTAAAAGCTCACGGCGCGCACCGTGGAAATCTATGGCATGGCACCGTGCCGTACTCCGGTGCGGCACCGTGCTGTGGAAATAGCAGATACAGATCTGAAATTTTGTACACAGGTTTAATGGACGTCAACACTACCCCCTAAGAAAGGATTTTGGAAAATTCATCTCCCAAGTGGGTGAAATAAGGGATGAAAGTTTGTATGAGCTAATAAAAAGAAAAAAGGAATAGTTGTTTCAGCGTATTTGTAAAATCATCCCCTAAGGGGGTGAAATGAGAATCCTACAGTTTTGATATGAGGTGCTGGAAAATTTGGAAAATTAAAGACGCTTGCGAAGCCGGGGCGGGCCGCTAGTGTACTATAATTTTGTGTTTTACGGCTACTTTATAAAAATAGTTTTAGCGAACTTTATTCAATCTAAGTTTTTGTATTATGGATTTATACTCGTAGAGATATTCTCTGAGGGACTGCCTATACTCAGATTAAGAATCTAGTTAGGATTTTAATGTTCTTTACATCTCTCATATTTGGTAAGTAGGTCCTTATTACCCCCAAATGAGGCTTGTAGGTGACCAATTAGCGCTCTAGGGTAATAATGTAGCTAGAAAAGCCCTAGGGCGGTAAGTAATTGAGTTTTGAAAGAGTGAAGTGTTTCTTTTTTAATTACTTACCGCCCTAGGGCTTTTAAAGCTACATTATTACCTTATAGCGCTAATTGATCACCTACAATTTGGTGGTAATAAGGACCTACTTACCTCACAATCGAGATGTAAAGCAGAGTAGTTAGCTCGGGTGTAAGCATCAATTGCACCCTCGAACTATAGGCGCCCTCGCTGCGCTCGTGCGCCTAAATATCTCGGGCTGCAATTGATGCCTTACAGCCCTTGGCAGTAGCCAAGATAGGTAGATTAGTAAATCTACTATTATACCTGTGCCTAAGACACTTAATACGTGTAAAACAAGTAATGAGCTTGCTTGGGATAAAACACAGATTAATCTGCATACAGTCCCATTTTGGTGTAGACCAAGCTTTAAATTACTAAAGCAAATCTCGGATGAAAATCTAAACTGCTACTAGAAGACCATTAGTCTTTCAGCGAAAATTTGTAAATGAGTTTGCAGATGCTATACATTGCTGGCGTAGCCCGCTGAACCGGGCGAACTGGGCACATAGCGAGAAAGATTTATAATCTGTAGTTAACGTCCACCAACAATGAGATACAATTTAACTTCTCTGCAACGAAGCGATATTTACAAAGCAACACTGGACCGGCAATATTTTCCACTAATGTTTTTTGGCCAGCGTTTACAAACTTCTGTGCGCTATGAAGCTTTTTCCCCCCCTTAAAAATATACTCTATGGGGTAGACTTAATAACTTTATTGGTTGTAGAGAATGCAGTTTGAGTTTTAATCTGAAAATAGAGCGGCGCGTCATGTCTGACCCAATTTTGCCGTTCTTTAAGAGTCATAATCATAATATTATGCTCTCAATTTCTACTATGTAAGGTTGATAAGTTATTAATTATAAATTATTTATTAAATTTCAAATATTGAATAAGTTGTTATCTTGTTCCTTAGTTAAGACAGTTTAGGCACGTTCGCGTTCTATGCATCATTTGTTTTTGAGGGTAATCTCGGGAAGAACAAAACTGATTTGAAAATTCTTGCAATAAAATAAATTACATTACTATTAACTGACAAAAGTTTAGTTTTTCGCGGCATACGGAACAGGGTGAACGAAGTCGCGGGCAACAGAAAATCTACTATAGTTAAGTACAGACCTAAACAAACTTTTCGACTTTTCTAAGTAGTTTGATTATTTTCGTCTAAGCTTGACAACGCAACGCGATTGCGATTGAAGCGGCTATTTAATAAAGAACAAATGGTAGAAGTTCAAAATGTCAACCTCGTTGTGCTCGTGACTGTTCATAATTATTTGTACGAAAGTCAGCTATTCCAATAGCTTTCAAAGCCTTTTAAAGTAAATTTTTCGAAATAAAAGCCATTCGTAACAAGTTTAATATAAAATAAATAATCTTATAAAACTTAAAAAAAATCCACTTTATTTTTGGTTAAAAAATTTAATTGTCAGTCAGGTCAATTAAAATTAATTGAAAATTTTTGCATAGTTTAGAAACTTATTAATTGAATCGACTTTTGATGAGCCTTAACCTCTGGAGAGGAGACAGAGTTAAATTGGATCGGATAATCTTATTCGTCTCATTGATTTTCTTATTGGATTTCATTTTATGAATATAAGATATTTAACTTTTATTTGCAGATCCAGAGAGTACAAAGTGTTTTTCTCACCTCCAAAGCTCGGAAACATTTGTTTTGTCGCTTAAATTCTGCGGCCAAAAGCGATTTTTGGCCCCTAAGGTTCTTGAAATTTGAACGCGATGTACTTATTATTTTGTAGTATGCAAACCTCCATGCTCCAGTACTGGCCGCTAGTAAAACAAGACATGCACTATCGTTTTCAAGATGAGCAAAGAGGGATGCAGCTATAGGATAGAAAGAAATAGTGGTATGAATAGTGCATGCCTGGTGGGTAAGGTACTGGCTGATAATGTAAAGCAAATTTAAATTCGATAGGCTTTTGCTTTTTTTTTGTTCTCTTGCCCAGATTAATGGACTCTCCCTTTGACTTCCAAGTCAGCGCAATACCAAATAGATTCGCCTGCCACTATTAATCCTCTGTTTCCACATTGAAATCCATTGAAAATGAAACTTGGTCTGCAAAATCAAATAGTTTATAGGTAGAGTCACTAACATAAGCACAACAGTCCCAAAAATAATAATAATTTAATTGTAGTAATTTCCTTTTGACTTTTGTCCCAGTCCTGTGTGGTGACGGCAAAAAATAGTACCATCCCATACATATCCATGGGTGTCGTAAGAGGCGACAAAGGGTTATAAACTGGAGGATGGGCAATTGGGCAGAAGCATCCTCCTGTGTATCATACAATCTTACTTCCTGCGGTCACCTACAACCGCGGTCCATGGTGCCAGCCGTAACGCTGACAAGCGAGGTGACTATGGTACTTCCCCTCCAAATTTTTCCAGCAATAGCTAGATTTCTGGAGGGAGCTCCCTGTCCTGTAGTGGACTTTTCATGGGATGTTATGATGAATTTCCTTTGTAATGTCTAGAATTCTTAATGTATACACGGCTGCTCGTCGGTGGAAACTCTTTGACCTTGAGCGGGTCTCTAGTTTCGGAGGTTCGTAACGTAGCGTAGCGTTGGTTCCGCTTATACTGATTATATTTACACTTGCTTGCTGACGTCAGTACCATTATTACGTAGGTACTATTATTACGTTAAAACGTACGAATAATTAATTATACACATATTTTTTATATTTGAATTGCTTTTCTTGTATTATGTTAACATTTCCTCGCTTTAATGAGGTGAAAAATTTTGTGTTTCGCTCGGCAGCAAAGTTATTTTGCTTCTCGTGCCTTGAAACCTTCGCTACGCTCAGGATTCTTCTTTTCTAGAATCCTTCGCTGGCTCAGGTTTCAATACAAGGCACTCGCGCCAAATAACCCTTTTGCTGCCTTGCATAACAAATAACTATTATTACTATATAATTCTTTTAGTTCCTGGGCGACCGAGCTTTGTTTTATATGATCTTAATCAAAGCCCAATAACAGATGGCGCTGTGGGGTTTTTAAAAAGCGCTACTTTCAATAAACGCTAGAAAAAAAAGAAAAACGGAGAAATCGAATTATCCCTGACATGAGACCTAACTAGATCGATTTTTGCTCTCAAAAACCTTCGTATAATAAATTTAATCAAAATCGTTAGTCGTTTTCGAGAAACCGATTATGAATATATATAAAAATATAGCTCGTTTAATAGTCCTATAGGATTTTAAGAGGGGGGCATAGCTTTATTTTTGTCCAATAATTTTTTCGGCTTCCCGTAGGTACTAAAGTGTTAACGTGACGGACACATTTCGTATGGAAAGTATATTTCTTTTTTTCGAGTAATTTATTTTCTTCAGGAAAGTTGCTTGTTTTCATCAGGAGAATCACAATGTCACTGAAAATTAAACCTGTTTTATACAAGGTATGTGTTGGCAAAAACTGAAAGGAAAAGATCAGTCAACGTACTGAACAAATTTCAGTAAATAAAACTTTCAGGAAATTAAAAAAGTCGGCCTCTGTACAAAATTGCAAACTTGAATGGACAATTTGTATTGTGAGGATTATTAATTTTTCATTTTCTGAAAGTTTTATTTGTTGAAAGTTGTTCAGTTACGTTATCGATCATGCCCTTCCAGTTTTTGTCAGACCCTTACACCCTTTATAATAACTGAGGAACACTTGAGCGTTTTATAGCCCTATGTTCACCGATTACTGGCATAAACCAAACGGTGACCAAATTCGATATTGCAGTATTTGGAACAGATTAACTCACGTTTTTGTAGACAAAATGGCGGTAAAATCATCTGTAAAGATGACCAATTTCAATAACAACGAACTTATCTCACCAAGCGGACAGAATAGTCTGCAAAGCAAAGGCCATTCTCATGTTATAAATTAACGCTCTCAGCAAAATGGCAATTTTGGTAGCGGCTTATTATAGCATAATGCTGATGGAATTTCCCTGTCACTACCTGACCGCTTGCCGAGCTAACCACCGCATCCACGCTATCTACAAGTAGATAGTTACATTATGTTGACCGATTTTGCAAATTAGCTCGCTAGGATGACCGATAAAATAAATGAGTTGCATTGTATTGCAGTGGATTTGACCGACTTCGTACGTGCCCTAAAAGTCTCTATAGACGTAGCTGAATCTGCTCGCTAACTATAGCTCAAGGCTGCCAGATCTGCGAAAACAGAAAAAAAATACATGAAAATAACGATTTTTTAACAAAAATTATCTAGTCTCGTAAGCAAGAGCAATTGAAAGATTTGTGATCCAAATATTATAAAAGTTTTCTGTAAATTAACGATCCAGTTTTAAAAATATTGTTAAAAGGTAAAATAAATTCGAGCGGTGTATTACTTTTGACCAACGCGGAGCTGAATTAGATACGTGTAATGGGGCCTTAAAGTTTTTGACTCTGTCGTTTTTATTTTTTCTAAGCATCTAGCAGCACGGCGAGCACGGGTCGAATTGCGAGTAAACGGCCCTCCCATACTAATGTAACAAATAGGAAAGTAGTATTTTTTTTTAAATTTTGGACAATGTTGTTCAGTTTGATGAGCAAATTCTCATAAATTATTCTATTGACTCCCAAGAACTTTTCCTAACACGTTGCACATTTTTTCCGAGCAAAATTTTTTTTTATTTGGGAAAGTTTCTTGTTTTCCATTACCTTGTGGCTTTGAACGAACGAAAATACACCAAGTATGTATAGGCAGCGGCGGCGTTCTTGGATTCAACTAATTAGGTAAACGCTAACCGCCGCAGTGAACTCAAGGATACTAAGCACCAGCTTTAACTTCATTACTTAATTTCTGAAGAGGCTGTTCTGCGCGGAATTTTAAAATAGCCTGAGTTTTTGATGACACTAAAGTAACAAAATTAAGTAGACTTTCGTTTATTTTTGCGTAGATAATTTATTTATTTACATAGAATTATGAGTAGACGACATTTTGTTTTCTAAGTGTACTGACACACCTGAACGATCCGCAACAGATCTTTTCATCAAGTTGGAGCGGAATTTCCGCTTCGGATCGATCCGCAACCACAAAGCAAATGTCACAAGTGACAGGACCTTGCGGTGAGTTTCAACGCAGAAATTCCGCTCTAATATGTCAGACTTGACGAAAAGATCTGTCCCGGATCGTTCCGACACGTAATTTGACGAAAAGATTTGTCCCGGAAAGTTCCAACGCGTAATTTGACGAAAAGATCTGTCTCGGATCGTTCCGACGCGTAATTTCACGAAAAGATCTGTCCCGGATCGTTCCGACGCGTCATTTGACGAAAAGATCTGTCCCGGATCGTCCCGACGCGTAATTTGACGAAAAGATTTGTCCCGGAACGTTCCGACGCGTAATTTGACGAAAAGAGCTATCCCGGATCGTTCCGACGCGTCATTTGACAAAAAGATCTGTCCCGGAACGTGCCGACGCGCAATTTCCGCAGGTTTGTCGCCACATTTAGTAGGACCACAAAGCAGCACTCTTAATGTACCTACAATTAAAGAAAAAATAAAAAAAATATATTTTGTGTACCATGTTGCTAATAGTTGTTAGGTGATAGTAGTAAATATTAGGAATATGATGAAATGTAGCCTCAACATCATTATATTCCTCATATTATCATAATCGTTAGTTAAGAGTTTCGCTGCAAACTAAAAATATAAAACTAAATTTAGTTTGAAAAAGACTTTGTGAAATCGAAGCGATTAAATAATAAATGATTTGTTGATTATTAAAAAATATGCAACGAGTGAACACACGTATAAAAAAACAAAATTTTACTAAACAAATAAAAAAGAAGTAAACATTTTAAATAATTCTTAATTATCATATCAATCAATTATCAAATTTTCAAATAAAAGCGTGTTACACCATCTTTGGAGCCGACTGCGGCTAAGCCTTTGTAACAAAGTTGCAATAAAGTTAAGCCAGCATGATTTAAAAGTATTCCAAATTTCAATTTGATAGAGTGTTTTGTAGAGAGTTTAGTTTTTACCATTTGGGTGCGGAAAAACTTCGTAAAAAGAGTACAAGTTAGGTATAGACCAAAAATCCAAAGAATTGGACTGTAATTTTTTTAGAAAAGCTGTAATCGATGAAAATCAAGAATACCTAAAAACCTATTATGTAAGTTGTTAACTGGACACACTGTGTTATTTTTCTTAGTATTTTATAGAATCCTAATAAGTATAAAATTTATGTTTATTAATGCTGTTTCATGCAGACAGTGTACACACAAAACCCAAGTAGTTGGAGCCGTCTCTAGGGAACCGTCTCATGCCCATCACGATCCATAGACTTAAAGAACCAACTGTATTGGGAAAAACAACCTGCTGAATTATTACTAGAGTATGAACAACTTAGCTTCTGTTTACCCTCTTTAATATACAGGCTCTTTTTAAAAAATTACTGAAAGAAATGTGATATTTCACTATTTGTTCAAAGAAAAACTTATTTATTAGGTGAGAAGAGACAGCAAATATTTTGTGCTGCTGCTACTACGCTGAAAAGGGACGCCGTTACGTACAAACTTTAAATATTGTTACTATATTTACACATGTGGACATCACGCCTTTTTACCGCAGACTACGACAGACCACATCCTTCCATCTGATGAACAAAAGGTTCCGCAAGTTTAAAAATGGCCTGAAAATAATAGCCAGCAGTACATTTATTCTGTCTTCTCTTTCCCCCCTCACTTATTTGTCGCGATACTGGAGTGGCATCAATTTGCATGTACTCGAGTCGAGGGCGTCGCGAGTGTCCCTTACAAACAATCGGTTGGCCTCTTGCTTTAATAACTTGTATCTGTTTTTAGGTTAAAAATTAGAATTACAGAAGATTTCAAATTTTAAAACCCATATAAAAGATAATTTACAAAGATTAACAGTACAAAGAATCCTTTGTCAAAAGTAACATACCAAGATGAAAATTTAGAGGCGGTTCCACCCTCCTAGATGATATGGTCGCTTAGGACGCTTGTCGAGAATGATACCCGTAGCGATTGTGGAGATAAGTTTATTCTTCAAACACAATGTTATGCCGAGGACACAAGGCTCTTAGGAAACTACTTGAACTAAATTAAGTAACACATTGCGTGAATATATACAATAAAAAGCATCTCTAACTGCATTCACAACCCGAGCAAAATCCGGTAATGACAGACTTGATACCACCGACCATTGACTCCCGTTTTCGTTCGAAAGTTCACTGTGCGTTCAGAAATATAGAACGCCACACCACCCCCCCACGGAGAAAGAAAAACCAGGGAAGTGAAAAAAATAAATAAATAACTAAATATATTATAATATAATTTATAGGTCAAAAATTTGCTTGAAACGAACCCTTCGTCCGGACCTAGTGACCGTTGGTGCCGCTGGTAAAGGAGCAGGATGCGGTGCAGCACGAGTAAGCAGAGTGGCTGGAGGATCAGCGGTCTTTGCAGGTGCAGTTATGGGGCGATCTGTCGAAGTCGGCAATAGTGGACACTCAAGGTAGGCAGGCTTCACCCTATCGAGGCTGACGGTAACCTCCCTACCTTTAATGTTTAGCGTTATTGTTTTGTCCCTTCTTTTGACTACTTCGAACGGTCCGGTGTAGGGCGGAAAGAGTGCGCGACGGACGGTATCGTCACGAAGGAAAACATGTGTTGCCGTCGCAAGATCCTTAAACATAAAGGTCGGTATTCCAGTATTTCTTAGGTGTCGCGAGGCAGGGACCAGTCGCACGTTAGCCATGCGCTGGCGGATTTGTTGAATGAGATCTGTTGGGTCGTCGATGCAGTGACCAGCTTCAGGGGCAACAAACTCGCCAGGAAGACGTAGTGGCTCGCCGTAGAGCATTTCAGCACATGATACTTTTAGGTCTTCCTTGACCACAGAGCGCATGCCCAGTAGCACAATAGGGAGCGCCTTCATCCACGAAGACTCGTGGCACATAATTGCTGCCTTGAGTTGACGATGCAAGCGCTCAACCATCCCATTAGCGCAGGGGTGGTAACTAGTAGTGCGCGACTTCTTAATGCCACACAATTGCATAAGGCGTTGGAAAAGGACCGACTCAAATTGCCGACCTTGGTCCGTCGTAACTAGGGTCGGAACGCCGAAGCGGGAGATCCAGCCGGATACGAAGGTAGTCGCAACTTCCTCTGCTGTGATACCTTTAAGGGGCCACACTTCAGGCCACCGAGTACAGCGGTCGATAGCGGTAAGGCAGTAGCTGAAGCCGTCAGCAGTTGGAGGCAAAGGGCCGATAATGTCGAGGTGGACGTGGCGCAGACGGGCAGTAGGTGCGTCAAAATTTCCAAGTGGGGTTTTAACGTGTCTCGTTACTTTTGACTTCTGGCATGGAATACAGGCGCGTACCCAGGCGTGAATGTCTTTTTTCATGGAGGGCCACACAAAACGATCCGCCACCAAGCGTGCAGTGGTCCGCGCGCCAGGGTGACTTAATCCGTGAAACTGTTGAAAAACCTCTCTGCGAAAACATGCTGGCAAAAAAGGTCGCTGTCGGCCAGTAGACGTGTCGCAAGTAATCGAAACATTAGAACCTGGAATGAATATGTTTTCTAGCCTCAGTGATGAACCGCCGTTTTTCACGATGTCTTGGGTTTCTTTGTCCACCTGCTGAGCTGCTGCCAGCTCTCTGAAGTTGCCAGATAGCAGTGAGATGGCGTCAATGCGAGACATCGCATCGGCGACTACGTTGTCGGCGCCTTTGATGTGGACGACATCTGTTGTGAACTGAGAAATAAAAGAGAGCTGGTTCAACTGTGTGGGAGGTAATTTCTCACGCCGTTGGGAGAATGCGTACACGAGGGGTTTATGGTCGGTGTATATGGTGGCATGTTGAACCTCCAAAATATGTCTAAAATGTTGTACCGCCTCGTAAACTCCCAAGAGCTCTCTATAATATGCGGGCCAAGTGGCTTGGCGGGGCGTGAGTTTCTTGCTAAAGAAAGCGAGTGGTTCCCACTGACCACAGGTGGACTTTTGCTGGAGAGCTGCCCCGACATGCGTGCTAGACGCGTCTGTGAAAAGACCGAGAGGAGCGGAGCCGAGTGGGTGGGCCAAGGTTGTCGCAAGCGACAAACTTTGCTTGCAAGCCTCGAATTTCTCTAGCAGTTCGGGAGACCATGGAAACGGTTTGGCACCTTTGCCATCTACAGCCGTCACAGCGTCGATGAGTGCGGCTTGATGTGCAGCTGCTGCAGGCAGGAAACGCCGGTAATAGTTAATCATACCGAGAAATCGGCGCATTCCCTGGACTGACTTTGGTGCGGGGAAATCGACGAGAGCTTTGATGCGATCCTCAGGAGGACGCGTCCCTTGCGCATTAATGCGATACCCGAGGAAAGTTACTTCCTGTGCGCCAAAAGTACATTTGGAGGGGTTAATCACCATCCCAAAATCCCGTAGTTTGGTAAACAGTATGCGTAGATGCTCTTCGTGCTCGGAAGCGTTACGCGAGTAAATAAGAATATCGTCTACATACGCATAGCAAAAATCCAGCCCGCGCACTATACCGTCGACAAACCTTTGAAAGGTTTGACCTGCGTTCCGTAACCCGAAAGACATATAGGGAAATTCATATAGGCCGAACGGGGTAATAATAGCGGTTTTACACACGTCGTCAGGAAAGACAGGAATTTGCTGATATGCTTTTACTAGGTCTATTGTAGAAAATATGGTGGAACCAGCTAAATTGTGGCTAAAGTCACCTATATGTCTGACAGGGTATCGGTCTGGTACAGTGCGGGCATTTAGGGCGCGGTAATCTCCGCACGGGCGCCAGGTCAAATCCTTCTTGGGTGCCATGTGCAGCGGGGAAGACCATGAGCTTTTCGAGGGGCGCGCAGTACCAGCATGTATCATGTCGGCAAACTCCTTTTGTGCAGTCTTGAGTTTTTCCGGTGCGAGGCGGCGAGGTCGGGACGCGACGGGCGGGCCGTCGGTTGTAATAATGTGGTGCATAGTATCATGCTTTACCTCTCGTGGAAATCCGGGTGGCCGAGTAATCTCTGGAAATTCAGACAGAATTCTTAAGAAAGGTGAGTCACTGTTGTTGCTAAAAACAGCCTTGACGCTAGCCTGCTCAATTGAAGCAATTGTGCCGCCACTAGAGAGGCCTGTCTTGCCATCTACTAAACGCCTGTGGGTGCAGTCAGGTAGCAGGTGATAGTGTGCTAAAAAATCTGATCCAATGATAGCTGTGCTAACATCAGCTATGACGAAACGCCACCTGAAATCCCTGCGAAGCCCAAGGTCAAGGGACAGGTTCAATAAACCGTAGGTTTTTATTGTGCTTCCATTTGCAGCCTTGAGGTGGTAGTTAGCCTCTTGAGCTTTACCACGAAGAGCTGATCTTGGAAAACAGCAGATGTCGGACCCAGTGTCAATAAGAAATCGACGCTTACTTTTCACTTCAGTAACAAATAAACGGCGACTTACCAGGTCTGGAGAAGGACAGTCAGCCGCCGCCATCACTGACTATCGTTGAAGTTTCCCGATGACTTAGGCTTCCAACTGCAAGGTGTTGTGCAACGAGTAGCTTTTGATTTGAATCTCCGGTGGTACCAGCACAAATTTGAACGGTTTCTGGAGCTGGACCGTGACCGCGTAGGGGTCTTGTCTCTGCGGCGCTGATTGTAGTCACTGCTCATTGCAGCAACCTGCTGTGTCAATTCGTCCAGTCGGCTGGTGATAGCTTGCAATTGTTCATTGCTTGTTAGCGGTGCAGCTGAAGTAGCATAAACTGATTGGTGACCTGACACCTCCATAATGCGGTCAGCCAATTCAGCAACTTTATCCAACTGCAAATCAGCTTGAGCGGCCAGGATAGCCTGGACGTTCTGAGGAAGACGCCTCAACCACAGTTGTCGAAGGATGGACTCATCTTTGAGGTTAGAGCCAGCGAGTGAGCGGAGATGACGCAAAAATTGAGATGGTTTGCGCTCTCCCAGTTCTGCATCTCCCAGCAGCTGGTTGACTCGTTTTTCCTCCGAAGAAGATAGTCTGCGGATGAGTTCAGTTTTTAAAATTTCATATTTGTTTTCTTTAGGTGGGTTAATGAAAAGGTCCTCAACCTCTGCAGCCACAGACTCAGGAAGGATGCTAAGAACATGGCAATATTTAGTCTGATCTTGTTTGATACCTGAGATTTCAAAACTAGCCTCTGTTAGCGCAAACCATGCAGCCACACGATTAGGCCAGAAGGGTGTTAATTTAACAGCGATATGTGAAACCTCCGGTTTTGGGGGAGGAATTGGTTTATCATTTTCCGGTGGGGTTTGTTTATCGTTTTCCGGAGGGGTTGGTGTCATAGTGGAAAATATAAATGTGTTAAAATTATTGTTATGTTAATCAGTAACACTATGATTATGACATATAAGTATAAAGTATTATTTGCGTAATTAATTGTTACACAGAATCAGCTCAAAAAAAAAATATTACAAGAACCTTAGAGATATTAACATGCAAATATCAAAAACATAAAATTTGTAAAAAGAAATAGAAATTTGAACAGCTGTTGTGTTATTAGAAGCGAAACTACTGTCCCATATACCTTACTGTCACTAGTTACAAAAACATGCACAGAATGAAAAATA
Source organism: Athrips mouffetella (assembly GCA_947532105.1). Taxonomy (NCBI): domain Eukaryota; kingdom Metazoa; phylum Arthropoda; class Insecta; order Lepidoptera; family Gelechiidae; genus Athrips; species Athrips mouffetella. The sequence continues at coordinate 22,181,052 of OX383960.1, read as the reverse complement.
AAAAGGTAAAACGATTAGCACGAATTCTAATAATCACGAGCACATGTACACACAGTAGGTTACATATCATGCAAATCCTATCTAAGTTTAAATTAGAAATGTCTCAGGAATTAGCAAAAATATGCATAAAAAAAAAATTGTTCAAGTTCAACTCACAGTTTTTGTTGATGTTGTTGCACTGTACATTCACCTGTCAAACTGAATGAAAGGCGAGCGGTGCCGAGCGAGCAGGAACGAATGATTTTCAGACGAAAATAGGCGCGAACAAAAGAAAAACGAATGTAGAAAAATTTTCATAACCTCAAACCACTGCTGTGAGCTGATGATGGATGATGCTGATTCCTTTTAGGTGCTGCACACGAACGGAATATCACAAAAACAATGTAATTTAACTTGACACTCGTTTTTGTATTTCACGCCTTCTCTCTTCTTCGCAAAATGACCAGTTAGTTGGCAAGCGGCACTGCTTTTGTTCGTTTCAGGATGGTTTCAGGGCGTTCACGAAGTTCCGTAGTGCGTGTTATTCGGGGTCACCAGTTTTAGAGGCGGTTCCCGCCTCCTAGATGATATGGTCGCTTAGGACGCTTGTCGAGAATGATACCCGTAGCGATTGTGGAGATAAGTTTATTCTTCAAACACAATGTTATGCCGAGGACACAAGGCTCTTAGGAAACTACTTGAACTAAATTAAGTAACACAATGCGTGAATATATACAATAAAAAGCATCTCTAACTGCATTCACAACCCGAGCAAAATCCGGTAATGACAGACTTGATACCACCGACCATTGACTCCCGTTTTCGTTCGAAAGTTCACTGTGCGTTCAGAAATATAGAACGCCACAAAAATAATGAACATTGATCTCGAAAATAAACCTCGAATCACAAAGACTCATTAACTTTTTTCTTTTCAATCCACATGTTTCATGTTGATCTCCAGAAAATAATCTAAAAACAGAGTAGCTCTACTTGCAATATTTATCGCAACATCAAACCCAATCAGCGTTACGATATCGAAAACCAATATTTCGATCTCATCTCACATCAGTAGCGATTGGCTGAGCATGTAGAATGTGACAGTTTCAGATTCATGGAGTTGCTCATTCCCAGCCATCGAGTTTCAAATAGTGCGAGCGGCCAGCAGCGGAATTTGCGATCCCGATACTACTCCACCAGCTATCGCACTGTCACAACACAATCCAGCTAAAGTCATCTCGTATCAGAGACTAGTGGTTGAACATGTAGGAATGTCACGCAGATGCTGTATTCAGCTGCTTGATTGTGTTCCACTTAACAGTTTTGTTTCTGAGCCGATTATTTTACGTTATAAGTGAGCAAACGAGCAGGTGGGCCACCTGATGTTTTTTTTTAATATCAATGGGTTTACTCTTGACCTCGATCTAGTCTTGAGGACAGAGATGAGGTCGACTAAGGGACGAGCTAGCCCAGAAGAAGCTTATTCATTCGCAACTTGAATATATTCGGGTTATTTGAACTCGGGAACACAGACGCAGGTATAGAGAATTGAGAAGAATGTATGTAGTCCCCATCGCTCATAGCACCAACTGTCTTATTTGGGGCAAAATTTGACACTTATAAAACAGCAAAGCGCTTTGCCTACCCTGAGCACTGACTCTCTTGCCCTTCAAACTAAAACACAGCACTTCAAACACTACTGCTTTACAGCAGAAATAGGCAAGGGGCGGTACTCCTCCAGGCGGCCTCTGCACAAAAACCCTACCTCCTTCGAAAGATTTGTAGTTCTAGAACGATATCAGATTTCTATAGATAGTCTTTTAAGGCTCACGACCTTGAGACTGAATAACTTCTTAACCACTTTTTAAATTAAATATAGCATTTATCCTAACGAAAAAACATAGTAATCTACAAGACTGACATAACATGATGTGGTCGAGCTCTAATTTTAATCAAATCAAAGCGCACGACAGTGCGCCGGCCAAGTTCTAAGCACAGGCCGCGCGCACACGGTGCACGATTTACCCGAACCGCTTCGAGCCACTTTTGACCCCCCTGTATCTTCTTACCTGATTAATAGATCTGGAAGAAACTTTACAGACATAATAACACCATTTAATATACTTTGAATAAAAAGTTTCAATATTGTAGCTATTACAGAAAAAAAGTTATAGACTCGAGAAAATTGTAAATTTGGTACTCACTGACAGCTCATCAAAATGTTTGACCACTTCTAGAAGACCTACAAAGCTGAAATTTGGCAATTAGCTAGTCGTCAGGGTAAGAGTAATGGGAAAATTCGAATATTGGAAATTGGTCAAGTGCGAGTCAGGTTTTAGTCAAAATTATGTATAAGAATGTTGGTAATACTTCTCTAAGACTTAAAAATCTGAGATTTGGCATGGGGATAGTCGTTAACATTTAAAAAAGTAAAGAAAACATCGAAAATTGGAAATTGGTCAAGTGCGAGTCAGGTTATAGTCATTATTATGTATAAAAATGTTGGTCATACTTCTCTAAGACCTACAAATCTGAAATTTGGCATCGGGGTAGTCGTTAGCATAAAAGTAAAGGAAAACTTTAGAAAATAGAAAATGGTCAAGTGCGAGTCAGACTAAAAATAATTTACTAAATATTTTAAAAAGCAGTACTTCTAGAAGGTCAGAATTAGTCATGCATGAAAACAAGTACCTAACTATGTTTTAAAGAAACTATGAACAAACGTTCAGATTTTATAAAACATATCTATCTTAAAATATTGGATTGGTAATCAACATAAGCTGGGAGTACCTCTACGCGGTGAAGGCGGTAACAGTTTAGCGCTTTGATACTGGCTAAAACTAGTACCGCTCTAGGCGCGACTGTCCTAGAGCGAACACCAAATTCTTTTTCAACTCCTTCTCTTCCCAAGCTGTGCGACTATGGAACAAACTTCCCAAGGCTATACAAAGCAGTCCTTCAATAACATCGTTTAAGATTCGAGTAAAAGAGCACTACTTATAGCAACCATTATAATATTATTTTTAGTTTATACAAGTATTTATGTATGTATGTATTTTAAAAGTATGTTTATCCTTCTTTATATATGCCTTATTATTTATATTGTAATTTTAAGTACATTAGTGTGTAGTATAAGTAGGTTTTTTTTTTATATTTTATGCTAGTTTGCTATTTATTAAAAACATATGTATTTTTTTTTAATTCTCATTTCACACTTCTAAATGCACATTCCTGTGCCCCTTTTTTATGTCATTCTTTCACAACAGCTAGGTTGGCTGGAAGAGATCTCTTATAGAGATAAGCTCACCTTTGTAAACAAATTTTATGTTAACTACAATTTTATGTAATTTGTGCACAATAAAGAATATATATAAAACTCCCATTTCAATTACTATTTATATGCCTTCGGGCTTATGTTGTGTGTGTCGTTTACGTTTACGTGTTATTTGGCTAGGCTAACCCGGTAACGCAGGTGGGGCCGCTATCAGATTTCTCGTACATTTTCGATATCATTTATCATTACCGATTCGAATTGAACCTCGAATAATATGGAGATCCAACTTTTGGTGGGTGAAGAACCCATGCCACATTCATCCCAAGATGTCGTGCACCGTATCGTATTGCAGTTTAAAATAAATTTTTAAATTATTACCTGTTACATAAAGCTATTATTACATCTGGTGGACCAGACACACTTAATTTAATAATAATAATATAATATGAACAACGTTGCGATAGGTACTATATAGCAAACCGAGCAAAAAGAAATGAAATCCCACCAAAAACATAAATGTAAAAATGTAGGCCAAGTTCTTGTATATAAAAAAAGAGTTGAAATCAAAGTCTAAACTACAGCCAAGTTAATAATAATCAGAACCGATATTAATCATTCGAACTTGCCGGGTTTTGAAATTTTAATGAAGGAAAAAAGTCCAACTCTAAAACTTACCTCCACAAGATTTGCTCTTTTCAGAAGTATTGGTGTGATGAAAACCCGCCAAGTTGGAATGATTAATATCGGTTCTGATTATTATTAACTTGGCTGTAGTTTAGATTTCAACTCTTTTTTTATGTACAAGAACTTGGCCTACATTTTTACATTTATGTTTTTGGTGGGATTAGTATTTCTACAACAGAAACAATCTCAAATTACCCTTACATTTTTTCATTTTGCTACATTTTTTAATTAAAAATATATTAATTCATACAATATTTTTTAAAAAATAATATGAAATGATGTGGTTGTTTTACTTTTTAAATATTTACTAAACAACACATTAAAAAATACTTTTCTATTTTTTAGGGTTCCGTACCCAAAGGGTGAAAAACGGGACCCTATTGATATGCCTCCGATGCGATGTCTGTCTATCTGTCTGTCTGTTTGTCAGCGGGCTGTATCTCATGAACCGTAACGGGTAGAATTTAGAAATTTCCACAATTTGTGTATATCCGTTGCCGCTACAACAAACAATACTAAAAATGAAAAAAGTAAAAAGTTAAGGGGGCCCCCAAACTGCTAAAGGGGAGCGCAAGAAAAAAAAATTACCTACCCCATTGAGTGGGGTATCGTTGTTTTGAACTTGTTGAGTAGTTAAATACTATATTTTTTGTTTTAAAAAATCTTTAAAAACAAAGGATTAAGATGCCACCAAAGCCAGCTGCTTTAAAAAAAATGTTTGGGCTGTATCTCATGAACAGTACATAGGTAGACAATTGAAATTTTCACAGACTATGTACTTTTACTGCCGCTATAAAAAATACTAAAAATGAAAAAAATCAAAAACTAAGGGAGGCTTCTCTACTACAAACGTGTTTTTAGGCGAATTTTGCTCGATTTTTGTTTTAGCTCAATCGTAAAAACGGGAATATTTACAAACGTGAAAATTTGTATGTTTATAGTGCATAAGCTATAAAATAACAACAAATAATAAAAAATGGTCTAATGCGTGTTTGACTCAAAAAATCTAGCACAGATTAATATTAAGTGGTGGTACGGAACCCTCAGTGCGCGAGTTTGCAAAATTCAGCCTCATCGTTGGTCGTGTCGTAACAGCTACATTGCAAGGCACGCTTCGTTTTATAGCAAGAGCTTGTACCATGAGAGTATTGCGCTTAACTCTTATTCGATTTCTTGATATCTCTACTTTGAAAGCTAATGGCTGCGTAGCAAAGCACAATGGCGTCTCGTCTTTGTTTTAATTTTACGTTGTACTAAACAAATCACTACGTCTCCGCATTAGTGCGAAGAGTACATCCGAGCTCTAATTGTTAGGGAGCATTCCCTGGTAGATTGCATTCCTGCCAGAGCCCCGCTTGGCGGTCCACGTTGGAGGCAAAGCGGTACCACGGCAAAGAAACGCGCAGGTTATTAACTTGGCTATTTCAAAGTTATTAACTTTGCTTTTCATAATGAAATGGGGACTAATTTTGTTAAGTTGAGGTTTAGAGCTGAATTCTGAATCAACTATTATTTTATATCAAAATCATTTTTTAGGGTTCCGTACCTCAAAAGAAAAAAACGGAACCCTTATAGGATCACTTTGTTGTCCGTCTGTCTGTCTGTCTGTCTGTCTGTCAAAACCCTTTATCTCACGAACGGGTAAAGGTATCAGGTTGAAATTAATACCACATATTAGGATCCATGAACCACACAAGATCTGAAAATATAAATTTTTTACAACGACGCAATCAAAAGATATGGCATTTTATGTCCTTATCTTCATACATTTATTCAAAAATGCAAAACCTACAGGGTACTTCCCGTTGACCTAAAATTATGAAATTTGGCAAGAAGCTAGGTCTCACAGTACAAATAATGGGAAAAGTCTGAAATCATTAAATATTACAACTTTTCTCACAACTAATGGTAACCAATTGTGGTGAGCTCCCGTTTCAAGAACATTCATATAAGAGAGGGGTCAAGTTGGATGGTCGTTGAGGCGATTTTTGTTTTAGTGCTATTTAAAAACGGGAACACTTACAAACTTGAAATTTGGTATGTTTATAGTGCATAAGCTATAAAATAACAACAAATAATAAAATTTGGTCAAGCGCGTGTCGGACTCAAAAAATCTAGCACATTAACTTACTGAAATTTCAACTAATACAATTATGTTTATGTGGTGGTACGGAACCCTCAGTGCGCGAGTCCGACTCGCACTTGGCCGGTTTTTTTAAACCGAAAAATTTTTAAACATAATCCTTGGAAACCCCTTTTCCTTCTTGCTTTATTTTAATTATTCTTCCAAGAAAACGTATTTTTAGCAATTAAAAACCAAGCGAAATCCTAAACTTCTTTGTAAATAATTCATCAATCTGAAGACTTCGAATAAGTACTTTAATTTGATTACGCCTACTTTGGTTAACAAATGTGAAACATGCAAAGAAGGAAGGAGGCTTTCAGGCAATAATCCTTAAGCCATACACAGAATTTTTTCAAGTCGGCTCTTACTTTGATCACTACATAAATTCATTAAAGCACTCCTGTGTTATTAAGCGTGATTATAACGCCGGAAGAGGTCCGGGGGTGGCTCGCCGACCAAGGCGGTGGCGGCAGTTTCATTTCCCCTATTTGCAATTCAAAAATCCGCTCTGCCTTCTAGCTTATTCGTCTATCCTTACCACTACAACCATCTCTCTTTCACCTAACGCCCAAATAATAAATTCGTCCCGCTTCCGCCACTACTTTTCACTAAAAACGCTAGACAATTTCTTGCGACAACCATGCGTAGAAATTCAGACGGACAACGCTCGAGCAGTTTATTTCGAAAGGATTAACCATAAATAGTTCTTCCTCATTACATTTTCATGAAGGCCCCTTCTAGTTGCGGATTTATGCCGGGAAAAGTTTGAGTTTTACTGAATAAAAGATATCTATTTGGCAGTAATACTGGCGCTACGCCAAGCGACACTTCGCGCCCGAACTTGCTTCAAGTGTGATGCATGGATGTCGTCAAATGGTTTAAGCTTATGAATTTGAACTACTACGAGTATAACTTTAAAATTGAATAAACTGTCATGTTGAGTTTCCTGAATCGTGAAGTCTCTTCTGCTTTATATGTAAGAAGATGCACGTTTTGTCTCTTTGTAGGTACAGATTTTTCGTATAACCACTAATAGCCGATTTTCCGCCCGATTTTCCGCACGAGCGATATGAAACTATTTGACAAGGATATTCCCCGGCTGGAGATAAGCCAGCGGGTAAGATAAATATCGGGCTAATACACAACACACCAAATACACGGCGGTAATGGCGACTGTGACCGCGCCTGAGGCGATTTTCTTCCTATCCTTAGGTTTTCGCCCACTGAGAGTTTACTTCATAAATACAAACGCTTATCTTATTTACGATAATTGTTGTGTTACGGCTGACACGACCTTTTGGGAAAACTTTGAACGTTCGTTATAACCATCCCTATCTGAGATAATAGCGTAGCGTAAAAGAGCGGCGTTACAATTTGGTACTGAAACGATAAAAGCTATGTTTTATGTCAGTATATGATTCAGCATTTTTCGTCTTGCTTATTTTGTGTTTTTGTAGTACATACATCAAAGCTCTGTTTAGAAGCGGTCTATTGAGTGAATTATATTAAATACATTTGTAACATTTTTTAAGAGATATGGCTAATGGGCATAATTCTAACATTTAATATGCTGAATCATTTACTCAAATTTTTTACATATTCTGTGTTATCGCTAGTACGTAAAAGTGTGAATTGTCATTAGTTAGAAAATTTTTCGAGTAAATATGTTCTTGAGTGTTGCAGAACCCATTCTGAATTTTTCTTTTATTTGTCTGTGTCCCGATAACGAACAAACTAAGTTTTTGATAATTTGAGTGCAATTTGATAATTAGTTTTGATTTGATTATTCAATATTTTTTGATAATTTTGTATAAGGTTTGTTTCTCGTCATTCAAATATAACGGAATAAGTTACAAGTGGCGAAGCCGAACCTGAAAAAACCCAAACTCGAGACACCTCGTTCGAAGTCATGGGCGAAACTAGTTCTGAATAAATCAGAAACAAAGTTAAATTGAAGATCAAATAAAAGTCGAATTTAAGAATTGACAGGGCAAAGTTGTAATGAACTTTGCAAATGATCACGAAACGGTGCATCCGAATTTTGGGATGCCAGATAAAAGAACAAATTGTTATTTGTTTTAATTAATTTAATTGTTCTTTTTCTCTTTGCTCATTTTCGTCTTTGCTTTGTATCTTTTATTAGAAGAGAGTTTGTATTGCAATCGTACCCACTTGAAAAGATAGATTCAGAATCTCAAAAGAAATAACAAGTGGGAACATAAGGGCTAATGGCTTCGTAAAGGTTTAATTGAAACAAGATTTATTTGCTCTCTGGCTTTGTTAACACAAAGAAAGAAATCGTATGTATATAATAACAAATTTCATTCGTTTCGCCACAGAATATAATAATGACATTCAATAAGTATGACATTCAATAAGTATTCTGTAAAGAATCTACATTGAATAAAATTATCTGAATCTGAATCTAATAATTTCGCTCCCGAAGGACAGTGATTCTACTTATGAAAACAAGCAACATTTCCGAAGAAACATTTTTTTTAACCTTACAAAGTTTGTCGATCACATGACCACTTTATTATGTAGAGTCGACTTAATTTTGTGAGTAAGAATTTTTTTATATCGCGAAAGTTTCTTGTTTTCATGAGTAGAATCTCTGACGCAAAGGGAAATACACAGTGTATTTGAGTGAATAAAAACTGCAGCGCGAAGAGCATGTTCACTGGCGCGAAAGTCCCCGAAAATCTTTGCCATAATCAGAGCCAGCACAGCATCCTTTTGGGATCGCCTAAGGAACATCTCCAACTCCATTCTCGCAACTATCAAGGGCGGGCTTATCTCTAAAAGAGATTTCTTCCAGCAAACCTAAGGCAGTGAGAATTTCGCTATTTTATTTCTGATGATTTCGCTAGCCCGTTTGCGAAGTACTGGTTGATGATTGACCGGTGTGAGAATGGGAAGTTTTAGTTCAGGTTATAGCTTAAAAATTCGAAATTGTCAATGTTATTATTATTTTATATTTTTTAGACTGTTATTTTATTCGATGTAATATTGTATTTTATTGTATTTAATTTTTACTGTGGGTTGTACGCTTGAAATAATTATTTTTATTATTATTATAAAGGCCAGGTAAAAGTACCCTAAACTGACGAACATGTATGAAAAGGGTTGATGAAAGTAGAGGTAGCAAGGCAAGGTTGTCAAGATCGTTGCAGGTGTAAGGCAGTGGGCGGTGCCTACCCCGACGGGAAAGAGACGTGATCTTCAAGCATGTAATTAAGGCTAACCAACCCTATATTAGTCCATGTGGTGCCGGCAAATAATAGTAAGTTCCAAGCCATCTCTACCTTTGGGTGTCGTAAGAGGTGACTACGGTCTTAGGAACTAGAGGATGGGCAGTAGCATCTTTCTGTGCATCGTACCATCCCACATACTGCGGTCACCAACAACAGCGGTCGCCAGCCGCAACGTTTACAAGCGTGGTGACTATGGTAAATCCCCTCCAAAGTACTACGCGTTTTTGCTGATGTTATGATGATGATGATAAACCCTATATTGCCAAGAATTTTCAAGCCACTTCGTAAAATTGTAATCGCATAAAAAAGGCTGAAGTATGGAAATTTGCTTTGTTTGCTCACCACAAGCGGTAACCCATCCGAATCCCAGTGACGACCGGTGCTTCATAAAGGAAGAACAGTCTTCGCCATGAGGCCATGAACGAAAGCAAAAAATATGGATATTTAAATATGTATTTTTCACAAAATTAAGTGCTTCGTTCATTTTGGAGCTCAAACTGGGAAGAAAAATATTTTTCATTACAAATGATGGTGAATTGGTGGTGAATACCCCTTTCAATGCCTTAATTTATAAAAGAAGAGAGAGGTTATTGAAAAAGATTTTATTCAATAAAAATACGGAAGAAATCAGCCATAAAGCTTCATTTTAGAAAAGGAAATTATAAGTGGGAAAGTATTCATAAAATCTTCAGGAGGGCCATTAGGTAAATCGGTTTACCTTCACCCTATTTCGGTTCAGACCTCACTGGTTTTCGATTCTTGGAAAAAATGTTCCCTCCTTCAATTTTGAGATGTGCCGGTCCAATCTAGCCTTTGCTTTCATTCGCTTCGATTGACTACTTTTTGAATGAAAGTCGGCCTTGTGGGAATCATTCTATATTTCAAAAAATATCATGTCTGTTTTTGGAACATAGTATTTATAAAGTATTAGGTTGGTACTTGTGTGATGAATTGTATTAGTGAGGCTTATAAGTACAAAAAATAGCAACTATTACTTCCTTGTTAGCAATGGTCGTTTCAGATCCAATCTGCATCTGCTTATAATATTTGATTGTAGCTTTATTTTAGCAAAACTTATTATCTATACATATAATAAAAGAGTAAAAACCGCGTGTCTGTACTTTTGACAAATTTATAAAAAAAAATAGTGTCGGCGATAAGAAACGACTAGTAGAAGTTAAAATATGTTTTCTGAACTTTTTGTCTGTCTGTCTGTATGTTTTCGATAAACTCCGAAACTACTAAACGGATTTTCTCGCGGTTTTCGCAGGTAGATTAAGCTTAGCTCTGAGCATCATATAGGCTATGTTTCATTCAAATCGGTTCACTCAATCAGAAGCTACACTAATGTAAAGTATCAAATTGCCTGTACGATAATAACTCACAAACCGATTCAAACTGAGTTTTCAATTACGAGTTTGGCTTACTTTTGTGCAACATAAAAGTTTAGTTTCATTGCAAACGGTTCACTCAGACAGAAGGTACGCTAAGTTTCATGCGGCGGCGCAAATAACTCACAAACTATTGAACGGATTCAAATGGCGATTTCAATAAACTGTCAAGCGTACTTCATTGCAACATATTAGCTTACTTTCATTGAAAACGGCTCACTCAGACAGGTGCGCGAAATTTCCAACGGAGGCGCTAATATCTTACAAAGAACTGAACCGATTAAAACGAGGTTTTCAGTAACGTATTTAGCTTACTCCATGCAACTGTATGTGTAGTTTCATTGCAAACTGTTCACTCAGACATAAAATACACTAACTTTCAAGCGGCGGCACCAATAACTCACAAACTACTAAACGGATTTAAACGGGGTTTTCAATAACGTGTGAAGGTTAATTCTTTGCAATGTATTAGCTTACTTTCATTGAAAACGGTTCACTCAGACAGAAAATGCCCAAAGTTTCAATAGGCAGCGCCAATAGCGAACAAACTACTGTACCGATTTCAACTGGCATTTCCATGATGTGCTTGGATTAAGTACTTCCGTGCAACATATAAGCATAGGTTAGTTGAAAACGGTTCACTCTGATAGAAATACGCAAAGTTTCAAGCGAAGGCGCAAATAATTCAAAAACTTTTGAGCAGATTCAAACGTGGCTTTCAATAACGCGTTTGGCTTACTCCTGTGCAATAAATAAGCTTAGTTTCATTGCGATAGGTAGGTTCACTCTGACAGAAGATACGCAAAGTTTCAAGCTGCAGAACCAAGAACTTACCTACTGAACTGATTTAAACGAGGTTTTCAATGACGCGTCGGTATTCTTTCTGCTTCATTGCAAACGGTTCACTAAGACAGAAGGTTCGCGAAATTTTAAGCGGCCGCACAAACTACTTGAACGACTTAAACGGGGTTTTCAATAACCATCGGTTCATTCAAACAGATAATAGGCGAGTTCAAAGTTTCAAGCTGTGAAACCGAGCTGAAATCAAACAAAGCTTATAATTTTGTACGGAAGAAAGCCAAATACATTGTTGAAAATTCCGTTTGATCCGGTCCAGTTGTTTGTGTAAAAGTCATGGGCACAGCTAAAGATTGGTAAAATCTAGATTCAGTTTTATTGTAAAAAAAATAATAAAAAAATTCCTGTTTCGGCATGGTGGTGCAACAAATGTAAAAAAAATTATGACAGTTCTAAAGTTTTGAAAACTTAGGAAGTAGGTAATAATAAACGAAATACTTAAAAAAATAAAGAGAGAAGTGAATCATTGTTTTTTTAGGAATTGTCTTTTAAAGGGAGAGATAAGTTACAAAGATTGTACGGAAGTGAAGTCCAACAGTTTTGTATGTAGGTACATGTAGAGTTAAAAGCATGTGAAGTTAGACACTTTGGACTTTGTACCGCTCTTTTTAGGGTTCCGATACCAAAATGGTAAAAAAAAGGAACCCTTATGGTGCCGCTCTGTCTGTCTGTCTGTCCGTCTGTCTGTCACACCTCTATATCTCAGCAACCACTTACGCTATCGAGCTGAAATTTGGAATAGTTTTAGAATATAGTTGCCCAACTTAATTGCACATGAAAATTTTTTGAAAAAAAGTATGATTATTAATGTAAAGGGGGCCAAAATAGGGGGGGCCAAATTTCAAATTGTCGCTACTAGGTCGAGTGGGGTATCATATGAAAGGGCTTTACTTGTACATTTTAAAATATATTTTTGTATTTTTTTAAGTTTCTTAGTTTTCAAGTTATGATGAAAAATGTCAAAAAAAATACCATTCCCCCCCCCTTATCTCCGAAGTTTGAGTAAGGGAAAATCTGAATTAATTACAGTTGACAGAGGTTTATGTAAACTTTACAGCAAAAAAAAAACGATCTTTCTAAGTTGCACAGTTTTTCAGAAATCTGCAAAAAACCTTTACAAACAAATTTAGTTTTGCGGTCCTGAAAATGGACTTTATTGCTTCCAAAAATACTATAGGTATATCGGAACCCTCGGCGCGCGAGTCCGACTCGCACTTGACCGGTTTTTTCAGTAGCCACAGAAGCTAAAGTGACTGAGCCTCAGATTTAGTTAGGCTTTTTTTTGTGTAAGAAATAACGAAACCCGTATCATAGTTACTCCGCGTGGAATTCGACTATGATTTTAAACTTACGAGGATAGTGGGCGACCTAACAGTCCACACGTAAACAGGAGGTGTTTAATTTACAAAAATCCGTATTATCGGTACTCTTTATACCTAATAATATAAAGGCGAGAACTGCACTGTCTGTCTGTCTGTCTGTCCGTTACGCTTTTATGACTAATCCGATAAACCGATTGTAATAAAAACTTGGTACGAAGATACTTTGAACCATGGGAAAAGTCATTAGCTACTTTTTCTGAACCACACGCGGACGGAGTCGCGGGCAACAGCTAGTAACGAAATAAATACGTTGAAATTTACCTACGTTTTAATAAAAATGTTTACCGTATTATTCCACTGTATTTATGTTTGTCAAAAAGCAATTTCAAACTTAGAATGCTTTATCGTTTACTTAGTGTGTAAACAATCACAGACCTTAGGACTTGACCTTTGAAATTCTACCCATCTTTCTCAGGGTTGCGTCGCAGGGTAATAAATTTCGGGTTCCCCAGTCAATAACAACAGAACCGCGAACCGAAAATCAGCATATAAACATTTATCCGAGGGTTGTCTGAATAATGGGCCCATTACGACGGATCTACACATGGAAGTTCATCAGGCTGGTGAATTAAGGTTGCCTTAAGTGCCGCGGCGTCTCCACCACGTTGTATATCGCGCTCAGCCGAGACTTAATTAAATTACCTGCGTGTCTTAAAAGCCGCAAGTGACGTCGTAAACGAGTAAACGTGCTTTATGTTTTATGACCAGCGAAAATATAACAGATTATGCGTGTTTAAAGCCCACAGAAATAAAATGAAGATAAAATCACTTTTACGGCAAAACACTCCACGTAGCCTTAAGAATTCATCGGATTATAAATAGGTCGTTCGGAAATACATTAAAAAATATAACTTAAGGCACTTTATTTCAGTGAATGTCACGCGGAAATTTTGGTTGCCGGTAAGTATTCATGAGAAATTCAATGTCTCAATTAAGGTTTCGAAAAGGGGAGTCACGCCGGCTTTCAACTTTCGGGAATAAAAAAGACGAAAACTGTAAATTTGGGGCTTTACGGGTAACAAGAGTGTTTAGTGCGGTGACCGAGCAGAAAAGCCCCCTGGCCGGGTCCCCTTGGCGTCGATGGTGAAATAATGGACAGCCAGGCTTGCCGCAAATAGCACGTACAATCGAATTAATTAATCATGGGACGCGAGTTGGCGAAGTTAAAAAACTTGTTCCAGACCCGGGACAAGTTTTAAGGAGAAGCTAACGAGGAATGGGACCGTGGATGAGAGATGAAAGTTCAGCTTAGGGTAGGGTTGTAGACATACTTAGCGAAAAGCGAGGAAGCATATGTTTCTTTTTTAAGAAAAAGGTAAATAGGTAAAAATAATGTCGGACGAGCATCCTGTACCTGTTTTCTACGGGTCTTATGACAAATGTTAGTCTACCAAATCCTTAAAGGTTGCATGGAATTTCACAACGAACACCACCCCAAGTGTGGCGGTGATACTTTACCATCAGATGTGATATTCTCTTATACCAGTTTTCTTTCATTTAAAAATATAAATACTTTCATTCTTTCATTCTTTAGGGAGGGCGGGCGTCCTTTAAAAATTATATAATATTAAGCTGAAAATTTTTGTCGGCTACCTTCATCTATTATGAAAAATATATTAGCCTATAGAATTTTCTCCTGGTGTGATCTCAACTGATATTGAGCGCACCAGTCAAGAATAGCTGCAATTTAAAACTCGATTAGAATTTGAAAATTGAGAACGCGGTTATTAAAAATCTTTGATTCGTAGAGTGCATTTTAACGTGGTGATTATTTATAAAAAGTAGTGTTGTTGGCTACGTATAAGAAACTGCACCTGGGTACTTCTTTAGTGGGTTGGATTTTAACTGCAGAATCCTTCCCAAATGATAAATCCCCTCCAAGGTACCACGCGTTTTTGCTAGAGTTCTAGAGGGAGCTCATTTTGCTCATTGGAGCTCATTCTGATTCTGATTCTGAAAAAGCCAGCTAAAAAAAGTGTTAAAACAGTCATAGCATAAATAAAATTAAAGAAAAGCAAACGGGCCAAGTGCTAGTCGGACTCGCGCACCGAGGGTTCTGTACCACTAAGGTAAAAATACCGTCTTAGTTATGAACGGACAGTCACGCAGAAGTGTATCAAATTCGCGCGAGTCCGACACGTACTTGACCAGTTTTTATTATTTGTTATTATTCTATAGTTTATAAACTATAAACAATGTCAAGATCGTAAGTGTTCCCATTTTTACGATCGAGCTAAAACAAAAATCAAGCAAAAAATATCGCGTTTTTAGAAGGAAAGCCCCCATAATTCATATTTTTTTTTATTAGTACCTGGTCGACCGAGCTTCGCTCTATAATAGCCGCGGCAACTTTAAAGTATCTTCGGGTGAGCAAGCTTTGCTACTCGCTAACAGATGGCGCTGTAGTTTCTGTCTAAAACGCGGTATTAAAAATAATGCTTAAAAACACGGGTAAAACGATTTTTCCCAGACATGAGACCTAGCTAGATCGATTTTTAGTCCCCAGAAACCCCCGGATACTAAATTTCATCAAAATCGTTAGAGCCGTTTTCGAGAAACCTATTACAGATATATATATTTATATATATACAAATATTGCTCGTTTAATAGTATAGGATTTGTTGTTATAGCTGCAAAAGAAATACATAATATGTGAAAATTTAAACTGTCTACCTATTACGTTTTATAAGATACTTGCAGCCTGCTTACTGACAGATAGACAGACATCGGAGGCATATTATAATAGGGTCCTGTTTTTTACCATTTAAAACCATAACTTTAACCTTAAAAACCATTACTTTCATCGCATTTTCCATAAACATTGAACTTCAATCTCGTGGATTTAAAATATTAACACAAAAACAAGCGCGGTATTGGATACTATTTTAAATACATGGTTGAATATATATATCCGAAAAGGATTAATTCGTTACCAATAAAAAGAAATGTTACAATATTTACACCAAACTCACTAAAGTCATACAAATATTTACTCGTATCTCGTGAAACTTCATGCAGTTGAAACATAAAAGCATTTTATCGTTAATACTATTTACATGTAAAGTGGGAATGGTAAAAAAGCTTACACTATATGCATGTAGCTATTGGATATTCGCAGTGAAGTAAAATCTTATTTACCATAAGCGAAGTATAGAAAATTGAACTACGTTCAAATGTATCAAGCAAATATGTAGTTCGATAGAAAAGCGCCGTCGTAAATAAAAACAAGTGACATATTTGTACTCACCGTAGGTAGACACAGCGACTGCATTGATCCGTATCCGTAAAAATACGGTTTTGCAAAACATTAAATGCTAATAGCTACTTTTTTGTGTATATCGTATTTAAATATGATGTTAAGACGCAATATTTACGAATCCACCTAAAATTTAAAGCGGAATATTTTTTTCGAATAACAGCTAAGGCAAAAATAGTAATAGACAATTATATACTTTATATCATAGATAAACGTATACGTTACATATAGGCATCAAAATCCACCATAAATATATTTAAAAATATCAATTTATTTCGAAATATAAAATCTCCACTTATTTTTACATACAACGTGATTTTTTATTCACCAAAAAAAATTTAAAGGATGATTCTGCCCATGAAACTGAACAACTTTTCCCAAGGAACATAGGTCGAAATACGAATATCAATTTTTGACCTCCCATAGAAACTGCATCAGCTGATAGCGCAATTTGGTTTTTCGTATTTCGACCTATGTTCCTTGGGAAAAGTTGTTCAGTTTCATGGGCAGAATCATCCCTTAATTTTTTTCTGGTGAATGAAAAATCACGCTGTATAAGGGCCAATAAAGTCGAGGTAAAATAATAGCAATAAACTGAGCTAAACTCAACCTTTTTAAATGTAAGTGATTCTTATATGTATTTAAAAAAAATGCCATACTAAATAAAAAAAAAGTTTTTTGTAATCGCCATTTACAATGATTTTGTAAACATTTATGTTGGATTTGGCAAAAATGTGATTATATAGCACTATTTAAATTATTAGAAAGCAAAACGGATCTATTACTATTTTTGGTTGCGAAGATAAGCTGTATTTAAATTTCGTGCTATAAAAGTTAAACAATACAAAAAAGCTTATATTTTTAGGTGGATTCATGTATAATATGAAATTCTGAATATATAGCAAGCCGTAAATAAAAAAAATAATCTATTAACATTTTTTTCCGAAATTCCATATTTTTTTAATGTTTGGACGGCAAAATAAATAAATAAATGAAGTAAATTTAGGTGGATTCCATTAAAAAGCTTTACACAGAAATATAATCTATCGATCTGAAAAAGAATCATGGCGATTATCAATTATTTCCGTTTCGCCATACAATCTCTCGTAATTTTACTGGAGTATAGAGAAAATCCAGAATTTTAATCAAGTAAATGCGATGCGGTAATTACCGAGGGACAGAAGGCGCAGATGGAGATCAAGAAGTGTAAATGCCAAACATACTATCTTATTATATACCTAGTCTAGGTGTGATCTTCGACAATTTTTTTTTTCAACTTCAACAGGAGCGAGGTCCTTAAAGAAGTAGCGTCAAGATTAAACAAAAAAACTCATGTTTAGATGGTCTTTAGACCTCACTTTTATAATAGTAACGGATATTAACTCTATTTTTGACCCCATCATTATAGTTGTTGTAAACGATTTAATATCTGCGCAGTATATTATATTTTTCCATCTAAAACTATTGTTTCGTGAAAGAATGTAGGACACATCTCTTTTCCGTGTCGTAAACTGTCAGCGGGAGTGGCGCGAGTTTCAGGTTTGTTTACGGCCTATAAAATAAATCGAATGAACTTCCATGGAAGAGGGCTGGGGCTGACTTAGCGGTCTTACCGGGCGGTGCCGATAAGTTTTACCGACTGGTTAGTAGATATGAAAATAGCGGGGAGAATCTCTGCTGAAATCACTTACCAAGTACATCGATGAAAAAGTAGACATCATAGAAAACTACCCAAATATGGGGCTTTTACTGCCTGTACTGTACTTGTAAGGCCTCTACTTCTTTGAAAAACTACTGAAAATGTACGGACAATCCACCTAGCTAGCTGTCACATAAAAAAAAAGCCATTCATATGTCGGGCAGACCGACAGTTCTTGCAAACCACTCATTCTTTAGCTCCACCGTTTACACATACTACATTTATTTTAGTATGTTGTACAGGACACTTTCTTCTACAAGTGTGCCAAAATTGGCTTAAACACGAATAATATCCCTATTTATGGGTTTTAAATGGGTTAGTGTTTAAATCTTGAAATTTTCCTTATACTATTTATTTTCCAGACAACATTTCTAACAACAATTAAGTCTTCGATAATATGACAATGATCTTTTCGCCAAAAGAAACGATGGCCGATAAGGGTGGTGAGGCCAGACGATGTGGTTGATTAGATGACATTATTACTCAAATAAAGTGACATTTCTCCGAGATATATTTTCTCTCGGGCAGCGTGCTAAGCCGGCAGCTGTAGATGACTTTCGGCTGATATGATGCTAATCTAAATATATAAAATTGCTTGTCCTGACTGACTGATTCATCAACGCCGAGCCGAAACCACTATAGCTACAGAGCTGAAATTATGTACACAGGTTAATTGCACTTTAAAACCACCCACTAAGGAAGGATTTTCCAAAACTCATTCCTTAAGGGGGTGAAATAAGGGATGAAAGTTTGTATGAAAGTCCTTTGTTTTTTGAGTTAGATTCACACAAATTTGAATTTAAGCTTTTGGTAAAAACTAAAGAAATAGGTGTTTAAGCATTTCTTAAAAATCACCTTTCAAGGGGGTGAAAAAGGGGATGTTTTTTTTCCGTATGTTGGTCTATAAGTCTTTCATTTTTATAGGTAGAATTATAGAAATTTGGATTATAGCTCTTGGTAAAAAATAAAAAAGTACGTGTTCAGAATTTTAAAAAATTCATCCCCTAAGAGGGTGAAATAAGGAATGAAAGTTTGTATAAAAATCCGTCAGTATTGAAGTTAGGATCTTCAAAATTTTTATTTAGACTGACGATTTAAAAACATGTCTCAGGGTTTTTGAAAATTCTACACCCTAAGTGGTGAAAAAGGGGATGAAGTTGAAAATCCTTCATTTTCAAAGTAAAACCCACTATATTTATTATTTAGGCATAAGGGTTGTAATTTTGTGGAACGCACATCACTGTTATTGAAATTCCACCCCAAATTCAACCCCTAAAAGAGGGAAATGGGGTGAAAATGTCTAAAAACCAATATGGGTATTGTTTGTATGGTTTATCGGGTCGCTGATTACGAAAACTAAAACAATTTTGAAATCCAACGTGGTGGACGTGAAATACCATCATCCCCTGGGGATGGGGTTGGGTTGCGATAGAGTTAAAATGTCTAAAAATCAAAATGGGTGTCGTTTGTATGGTTTATCGGGTCGCTGATTACGAGCACTACAACATTTTGAAATCCAACGTGGTGGACGTGAAATACCATCATCCCCTGGGAATGGTGTTGGGGTGCGATAGAGTTGAAATGTCTAAAAATCAATATGGGTGTCGTTTGTATGGTTTATCGGGTCGCTGATTACGAGAACTACAACAATTTTGAAATCCAACGTGGTTGACGTGGAATACCATAATCCCCTGGGGATGGGTTTGGGGTGCGATAGGGTAAAAATGTCTAAAAATTAATATAGGTGTCGTTTCTATGTTTATATGTATAAGGATAGCGGTTAAGATGGCGTTAGGGATAGGGTTAGGGGTAGGGATAGGCATAGTGAGAGGGAGGTAGAGGGGGAGGGAGTGAGGGAGGGGGAGGGGGAGGTAGAGAGGGAGGGGGAGAGGGAGGGGGAGAGGAAGAGGGAGGGGGAGATGGAGGGGGAGAGGGAGAGACTGCAGTTTGACGCGAGCAAAGCCGCGGGCTCAGCTCGTAATACATAAAAAATTATCATTTGCGTAAACATTAATAAATTACACAAACATTATTTCAGTCTATTTTACTTTGAGTCTTTTGAGTTGTACGAAAACTGCTTGCTAAGTATCTTAAAAACTTAATGATACTTAGTGATACTTTGCCATAGACTTTAATGTGTCATTTGAATTTATTGTTTTACTGATGACTTGTTATTATAACATTAAGACTCATTCATCTTTATTTTAAAAAAATATTTAAACCCCATCAATATTTTATTGTACATACATTTATTAGAAAAAATATTTAATCTATGTTTTAGTACGAAAAAAAATATAACATTTTAGAAAAGTTATATGCAGGGTGTAGAAAGACGTCTTCCAAAAACTGAAACTGTGCATTCAGAACTTGAAACTTTACTTTCACCAACGAACATGGTTCAAATATGAAAATAACTTTTGGCTATCCATACAAAATGCGCTATCGTACGATTCAGTCTCATTCTTTCTTTTTTCTAAAGTGTTAAGTTTCATGGTCTCAATCCACAGTTTGAGTTTTCGGGAGATTATTATAACACTTTTTATTTTTTACTATTACCTAAAAATCTGTTTTACATAACTCGTAGCTATACAATAAAGTATTTTTTTAAAGACTACTCGTCGGTAAATTTTCAATAATAGTAGTTACTTACATAATACTGTATTGTAACTATGTTCACAGTTGAGTATTAAATGATTAAATTATAATTTGAGCAGACCTAGCTGCGTAAATAGAGATAGCATCGGAGAGCGGCAATCAAAATTGCAAATTTGTGCAGCATTGCTTCGTTAACTACGTGGACCTGTAGCTATTAAAACGATTGTAACTTCCAACTGATAAAAATGCAACACGGAAAAAGCTAACGATTCTCTATCGAATTAAAACCATCAATATTCAGATTTGCTCTTCCAATCTGTGTTTTAAATTTTTCCTCACTTTCTTAAATCTGATTACTTTGTCTTTCATAAGATTGATTTTATCCTTCCCTTTATTTTTTTGTAAGTCAATTCGGGGTAGCTTGCGACCACTGTTCCAACCCGAATCTATTCAAGTCACGAGTGAATAACCTTTTCGGGCAAGCTCGTTCCATCGTTGACCTCATCTCTATCCTTTGGGCTAGATTGAGGTCGAAGGCAAATATTACTGTTGTGGGCTTATTTTGACCATAAAATTGAGTAGTTTTAGTTCCAAACCGTCTGCTATTTATTCTGACAAATAAAGTCATGTGAAAATTAAGTATTTTATTGGTTTTGAGAATCAGTTACAGAGTTAGTCCGACCGACAGTCTCTTAAAACGCAATTGACTAGTCTCATGATTATTTTTTTGACCCAAAAAGTTTTTATTATTTCCACAGAAAGAAACATCAAAAATATCTGTTACAACAAAAAACAGCCAGTTTAATGGTGACGTTTAAAAATAATTTATCATGATCAATAAAATCCACTCAAATGCGACCGCATAATCCTACACTTTTTATGCGTCTGAAATATTATATGTAATATAACATATTTTCTTTCGGGAATACTCAATGTGAATCATCCTGGCGTCTGTTTGATCTTGGTTATTGAGCCCTCTTAACTTGAAATAATATTTAGCGAAATGGACTCGTGGCTCCTGTAGGTATGAGGGGACGATAATTAATTAAATTAAGTTCGGAATACGTTACGAACAAAGTTGGATGCGGCTACCGACGACTTGTTAATAGCTTGGGGAGGTGATCCCTGGGTAGCAGCTTCGTGAGTAGTCCGGTATTCCCTTGTTCCCCAGGGTGTTCGTCTGTTGGTGTGTCCTGAGCACCCTGCATGCTAATAGCCAATCATATTCTGTTTACATTCCATCACCGAGTATGAATAATTTGTTATTGTCTGTGCAAACATGGCGCGGCGCGTCACGGTCAGCATTGTCTGCTGGATTAATTTGCGTCCACAACGGACACAATCGGACGCGCTCCGACGACGAATCAGAGAATAGGCCCCCTGATAGGATTATGAAGTTCGAAAATTGAATTTTTGTTTTTAATCTAAAGTGGCTTTCACGCTGCCTATTTTTTATTAAATTACTTTTTCGATCGTTCGACCGATCTGTCTTGTACTTGTAAGTACCTCTTTCTTGTACCTAATTTCAATAGGTTGCTCTCTCTCTGTGTTGTGTTGTGAATGTAACAAATGGCGTGTTGGTTTCACAAGTGCTCGGCATCTAGCTCCCCGTCGTGAAGGCAGATTAAGCGTCCGTCGAGCGAGCGTGTTTCCTACCAATCAATTTTGGTTAGACAATATTGGATTTTAATTAAGTGTATCGCAGGCACCCGCGCCGACTAATCGATGGACGGGCCGCGGTGTCATCGGTTTTGTGCCCACTTCTACTAAATTTAGGTCATCACCTGGAGTATAATAATTGATAATTTGTTTGCAACTGTATTAAATTGTGTTTGTCATCCAAACATGTGATACTATTGCTTTTAAAAAGACTTTTTGGCTAAAACCGTAGCGTGTATGAAATTTGAAATAAAACGATGTCAGTCGATCGTGCGTCGTCGATAAAATAAAACGAGTTTTCGTATGACGGCAGAACTGAAATATTGTTAAACTTGCAAAGCGAGTGAGCGGTAACCGTTGTCCTGCAATGCGAAACTACCAATTTTATTCAGCGTTTTGCGTGCATATCGGCTGAATTGTCAATATTGTGTCGCAAATATCTCTAAGCTTTTTTGAATTTTTCAATCAGGATTAGAAAAAAGGAAACAAAGGATTATTTCATGCGCACACCCAAGTAAGACATTAATTAGTGAAAGTGTGCCTGGAAAAGATGCAAAGAGGCAGTGATCAGCTGCTCCAACTGGCTATTGCGTTTTAGTGTGGGCAACGAAGCAGGTTGACCCCAACATAAATTTCTCAGGCAGATTTTATTTGACAGGATGACAAAGAATTATGAATTAAATGTAAAATCAAAATATCCAAAAAAAATTTGTTCATACATTTTTTGTAATTTTTGTATAGAAAAATTAAAAATACCGATTTTTATAGAAGGTTTGTCTCATGTTTCATCGACTGAGGATTTAATGCGGGGGGTCTTCATACAACGATCCGCTTCGTTGCCTAGACTATTTGGTGTGCCTAACGCAATACTTACGATTGACGCCCTATCTATTAATTCCTACTTACACACGACAGTGAGTGTGTCGACAATTTCGCGAAGGAACTGGTCGACGCACCGGCCTAATAAAATAGTGAACATAATTTTAGCATTTTACTCAGTCCATGAAACTGAACAACTTCCCTCAAAGAACATTTTTGATCTCCCATACAAAATGCGTTTTCAGCTGATACAGTTTCTATGGAAGTGTGCCTTGAGTACCTAAAATTGTTCAGTTTTATGGTCTGAGTAACATGCTAAAATTATGTTCACTATTTCGTACGGACCTTATTACATTTACACAAACAATTTCACATCATTTTCGACCCCTTCAGCCCTTCATTCATTGCCTTTCAGGCAGACTTGCAACTGTGTACGATTTGAGAAACTCACCTACAAACCTAGAACTATAAATTTTATTACTGCAAGAAACCGTTGCTGTTAAGGCTTACGGCTTTTGTTGTTAAAACATGTTTTCTTTCAACTAATTTAAAAACGTTTTATAACGTCTGCCTCTTTGTTCTATCTTGTAAAACATAATCTAAAAGCTTTCAAAGTTCAACTTTTAAACAGATTACAAAACTCCAGTTTGGACAATCATGGGCGATAAAATCATAAGTATCAATACCTTTTTTTTTCACTAGCCTATACTGTTCCACTGCTGGGCAAAGGCCTCCCCCATACGTTTCCATTCCTCCCTATTTGTTGCGAATATGGGCCACTGGTCTCTAAAAGCATCCAGATCATCTCTCCACCGCTTCTTGGGCCTTCCTCTGCCTCGGCGTCCATCGTGTGGTACCCATTCCGTGGCACGGAAATACCTATCATACTAAAATCCAAATACAAGCCTGTACGACTACCGTTTTAAGTTTTATACGCAAACATCACAGAAAGATCCCACCGCCTCTGCAATTGCCATAAGGTGCGAATAGCTCCCTTCACACTCATACAAAAGCGAGAACAGAATAACCGTGCGAGTTTTTATTGAAACCGAAAATATGGGATTCATTCTCAAGACTGCTTAAAAGTCACATAGAGAATAAAGCCAGCACCTTGAGACGACTTTACATTCACGTCGTAAAAACAACATTGTGACAAAATCCTATGGGAGAGCTGAGATCACATAAAAATGATTTTACGATTCTATCACGGCTACGTAAATCGAAGTCTCTTGTTTATGAATAAAATATACATAAAAGTTATTGTAAATGGTAGGATGTACAGTTTATTGTCAACGTTTGAAATTTAGAGCTTCCTTGCGTATGCTGCTAAATTCTTAAGCGAAATGGTAGCATCAATGTTCACCTACTTAATGTCAGCGTAACATACCTTCAAAAAGGTAAAACTTGACTGCAATTACTTTTACAGTTAAATACCTATACGTAGGTACAGTCACAAGCATATTATTGCTTTGTTAAAATTTGTGCCGTTCTTCATACCTACTCCGCGCAACCGCGCTAAAAGTGAAAAGGTTAAAAGTGCTTGACTATAAGTACATACTCGTACGTATAGTGAAGAGCATGTCAAGCTTGATACATTGGACTTTGAACCGCTCTTATCATAGTCAGCTTAGAGTCGGAAGCTTTACCCTGTCTTGTCTCGACAGTATGTAATGTGTTAAAAAAAATAGATTTATAAAAAATATTGAAGTATTAAAAAGAAGCCATTTTTTAAAGTTTCAATATATTTCTCATCGAAATTAATGACTGTATATCTCAGAGAACGATTCAACATCGAACTAAAAAATCTTTCAGACTTGGTTCCTGTAGAGTTAATTTCAAAACTCTACCACCAAGCCCCTAATAGCCATAACCACTAACCACCCTGCAACAGACTTCCGAAAAATTTGCATTTTTAAAAGCAGCAACACTCATATGGCACAATACAATAGAGTACAGGTAAACTCAAACAGGGCAATCGAAATTGCAAATTTGTGCAGGGGCCGCCTCGGTTCGTTAGCGACTCGTGTTTACGCGCTAGGGTTGCCACAAGCTAATTGTTAGACGTTTACTTATAGTTTTGTTTGTCTGTTTTGTATCGTGTTTCGGTAAGTATAGAGGGTTGTGACGTCAGTATAAGTAAGGGATGCCTGTAATAGACATGAAAAGAGGTTTTTCATAATAAATTCTTATGAATTTTTTTTTTAACATTTATTATGCTCAGAAAAATTTCATAAGATTAAAAAACAGGGACAGAACATAAGATGAAAATAATTTTATACGCTACATATTATTCGAATATCTACATGAGCTTTGAATAATGTGAATGTATCGGTTTACTGCCCGTTACGTGCACCGGAATTGTTTTTGCACCTGGGTACCGGTAGTACCCAAGCGCAGCTAAGCAACCTATCGAGCAACCTATTAAAATATTCACGAGTGCTTCAAGAAACCTAGCTCCAAGTTTTATTTCTCAGAATGCAAGCCCAAAACAACCTTAGTTTATGGTATCCGGCATCCGGGATCTCGGCTGCAGCTGGTTCGGAAGTCAATTTATGCGTATTTTTGCGAAAAACGTTGCAAACAAAAAAAAAGTTTGTGTCCACCGGTACCAAAGTGCACTTGAGTGGATAATGGCTGCTAGGCATCCTCTACCAATTGTTATATAAAAGTTTAAGCCCATCTTTTTGGTATCTTTTATTTAAAACTAATTATAAGTGTGTGTCTAAATGAGCCTCTTATTCTTTTCTCATAGAGGGATATAAAAAGTAGAGTGTACGAGTATTCATAACGCGGCCGCAAAAATATTTTTTTCCCTACGGCGACCTATTGAATCCCTAGTTCCGTTCAGGATTCTACTTTAGATTCCTTCAATTCTATATGGATTCAAAATAGCGCCCTCGCATTAAAAATATTATTTTACGGCCTTGTGTTACAATCTACTAATCTTCATAAAACATTAGATTTTTTCAGATATTTCCTTTTTTTTTAAAACAACCCTGGCGACAAAATCATACAGCCATAATGTTCCTTCTTTTACTGAACGTTTTAATAATGGCGAAATTTTATGATTAGCATATTCGCGGGGCAATCCATTACTCGGTTTTGCTACTTCGCTCGGCGTGTGAGCGACGACGCCCAATTTGCATAAGTGACTGTACCAACTATATGCATGCTAGCTATAGACAACCCTAGCTATTGAAATAAGAAAACGTACGTTATTGTTGACAGAGAAGAAATATGCAGCAGTTTGGAAGAAATGGTGCTCATACGTTGAAGCTCCTATAACATAATGTTGCATCAGTTTGGTTGGAGGAGTTTTTCTCTACGCCTAGATAGCAATTTTTTTTTAAAGCTAAAGCTATAGAAAGCGGGCAGTCTACCGCCAGTCGAACAAACCATAAATTTAGAGCTTAAATAGAAAAGTTTACACGTTAACGTGCTCTCAATTTTTAGGGTTTCCTAGTCGACAAGGAACCTTATAGTATCGTCATGTCCATCTGTCTGACTGTCTGTCCGCGGCTTAGCTCAGAGACCCTTAATACTACAAGGTGAAATTGAAAACATTCGACAAATTTTGAGATTGAGTTCAGACCGCGAAACTAAACAATTTTCGCCTAGGAACATAGGTCATCGGACGAAAAAAAATATTACCCTTTCATAGTAAAGTCAGTCAGCTGGGGCGAACGAATTTTTTTTTTCACGTCTAACGACCTATGTTCCTTGGGGAAAGTTGTTCAGTTTCGTGGTCTGAACTCAATCTCAAATTTTGTCGAATGTTTTCAAATTCACCCTGTAGAAAGTTGTCATTTAGTATCTATGGTTATACATTTAATACGCGCCGACAAAGTGGTATAATAAAATCTTGAAAAAAAAAATTTTTGCGGTACCTCCGCAACAATTAAAGCGGGGGTTAAATTTTTCTTTCTTGTTTACCCCATCGTCGAAATGTAAAATAAAAACTTTTTAACAAAAAAATTGAACCGCCAAAAAAACTGAAAAGCAAAATATAATAAAACTTTTTTATTTAACCTTAATAACAAAGTTCTTAAAGTAATGTAAGTATACCCGAGTAATTTTGAGTCGGCGCCGCCGCCGCCGTGCATCACGCTTCACGTAATTAATTAATTTGCTTGTATGGCGCCGACTCAAAATTACTCGGGTATACTTACATTACTTTAAGAACTTTGTTATTAAGGTTAAATAAAAAAGTTTTATTATTTTTTGCTTTTCAGTTTTTTCGGCGGTTAATTTTTTTTGTTAAAAAGTTTTTATTTTACAATTTTTTGTGACTATAAATTATATTTTCCCACTCTTAGGATAAATCGGACTACTCTTTAAAAAGTTATGCGTGGTCATACATTACATTCAGTCAGTGAACAATCAATCATCCCCTGTTTTCCTACTAGAGTTGGAGTTTTTTTTACAAATTTATATGGGACAAACTTCGGGATATATCCTTTCCAATAAAAAAAGAATTATCAAAATCGGACTACTCTACTAAAAGTTATGCGTGGTCATACATAAAAAAAAATATACGCGTCGACTTGAGAACCTCCTCCGTTTTTTTTTACTCAGTTAAAAATTCACTGAAGTACCAAATATGATGTAATTCAAAGGAAAACTATCACAGCTTAGTGGGATTCACAGGTTAATGAGCTATAGCTGAAAAACTGGAAATACCTAATAAAAATAACAATAGCAATCAGGGAGGTAAAAAGTTTAAGCTATGAACGTTATGAAATACTAAATAAAAACCTGCTTTGGGATAAAAAAAATCCTAAAAAACTACGGAACCCTACACTTCGCGTCGCCCGACACGCACTTGCCGTTTTTTTTTGTATGAAATGGCCTTATATAAAAATGACGTACATTTGAACAGGCTGAAGAAAAAGATACAAAGTTTTGTAGGTGTTATAATACAACAGACAAACTCATTACACCTCGAGTTTTAACTTGTGTAGATACTTATAATAATACGTGCTATCGTTATCCCATTCGTTATTCATATTGATTCAGTTTTAACGAGTGGTATAACGAAACCAATTCGCTAGTGTATCTGAATGATATATTCTCTACTATTATAAAATTGAAAATTGAATTTGTCTGTACGTACATTGAAGACATTTATAAAAAATATCACGTTAAGCTATTTTCATGCCCTTTTAAATACAAATGATTGATTTTTGGTCTTTTTGTCTTTTTGTTTGTTTATTTATTTGTTTTATCACGCAAAAACTGCCTAACCGATTGTATATAAAGTATTTTTTGTTTGATTTTTTTTCTCGTCAATGGGCTTACTCTTGACCTCGATCTAGTCTTGAGGACAGAGATGAGGTCGATGATGGAACTAGTTTGCCCAAAAGAAGCCTATTCACTCGCGACTTGAATAGATTTGGGTTTAACTAGGTTATTTTTTTGGACCTGATATGCGTATGCCCACCTTATTACAGAGGTCAAAAGCAACAACTTTTGTTCTGACTTAGCTAACAACGGACAAAAAATTTCGACTCTCCATACTAAAGTGGTCACGTGACCGACCCATTTTGTATGGGAAGTATAATATTTTTCGAGCAACAACTTTTGTTTTACGACTTTGCTAACAACGCACAAAAAATTTCGACTCTCCATACTAAAGTAGTCACGTGACCGACCCATTTTGTATGAGAAGTTGAAAAATTTTCGTGAGTTGTTAGCAAAGTCGCAGAACAAAAGTTGTTGCTTTAGACCTGTATTAAGGTGCGCATACGCATATCAGGTCCAAAAAATAACCTTGTATATGAACTCGGGAATACAGATGCAGGCAGAAAATTCCACTCTTAAGCCGTGCGCATCATAAAAGTTGTTTAAAAGCGCTTTGTCGAGTGTGCGGAATATCAACCAAGTATGGGTGATATCTTCTTAAATAAAATTATTTTTACTGTGGCAACTAGTCCTCTCATGTTTGCTGTGCCCTTGCAGGGTGTCACCTATACTTATTTTATAATTTTAACATCTTTTATACCTGTGACTGCATTAAATAAAATATGAAATATGAAAATATGAAATATCTAACAGTTTGACTTAAACACTGATATACTTCTTTTTTTGGCAAAAGCTAACGTGTTCATAATTTATTGTTTATCTTGAATATTTTCTGTATCGTCATGGTTTTATGGACGCAGATTTTAGGGTATTTTACGACATCACTGGTTTTCACACAAAGCGACTGTCATTTGATCTCCGTTACCCAGAGGACAAACCAAACCTAAACCTAAATTAGACTTTGCCTGGTAAGTGCCGAACCTGTTTGGTACAGTTTTTACGTTGCCATGTGGCCTCTGACTTGGCTTAGCAACTTTACTTCTGCCAATGCAATTAGCCGGAACCATTGGCTTTGCTTTCCGTGGCACTAAAAAGGGTCGAACCGAAATACTACTAGCGGCAAATATTTCTGGAACTCACGCGCAGGGCGTTTAGAAAGCAGAGCTTGCAAATTCTTACACCCAGCCGACCAAAAGGCAACTTTGCTTAACTTTCGTGATCGGAATGAAAGAATAACTACCTCTAGGTGTCAAGCGCTTTAGCGTGTTTGAATTGATCAAATCATGTTCTTTACTTAACAAGATGATAACATCGTTTTTTTAACACAGTTCATGTAATAAGGGTGATGAAATGCATCAATTACCAGCCATTGAATTCTAATTGCGACCACGTACCAGAAGACGAAGCGTTAGCAGGCCCCCCGACGATCTTTAGGGGAGGCCTATGTCCAGCAGTGGACGTCTTTCGACTGATATGATTGGATTCAAATTGAAAAGTCATATAATATTGACATTAAAATATATATGAAAACTTTTTTAAATTGGCGGCAACTGCTATTGTGTTCACGTACCAAAATTACGATTCGCATGTATCTGGAATAGTGCACGCGTTTAAAATTTTAAACCTGCAGCAAGAGCAACGATTAAACCGTTTCAGTTTCCAACGTGGATTGTACCGTATACTACCAACACTGAAAAAGCATGGCAGTTTTGGGATAACAGTGTTTTATAATGTTTTTCTGCTGAAAATTCCAGTAAAAATTTATTCAGAAGAAACCATCCCACAAAAACTACCCTACTAAAATTATAAAGAAAGTAAACTCATTTTGTTTTACCTAAATGTGTAAAACTAACTTTTTAAAATACACCCCCTTTAAATTTCTAATTAAAGTTTGAGTACCGCGTGAATTTTTAAGTTTAAAATATTTTGAAATTAAAAATATCTTGAATTTAATACAATAATAAACAGCGACATAATGTTCTCGAAACAACAATAGATTATTCTAAGTGCAGACCCGGCATGTTTTGCTCTATCATTTTCTTGAAATCAATCTGGTACAAGTGTCAGAACGCAACTACAATCTCTGTTTCAAATCCCCTGGACCCCATTTATCAAAATGCTTCCGAGACAGGACCAGATCCAGCCTAACACTATTCAGTCTAGAAACTAACCAGTCAAACTTTCTAGACCATATTTTAACTCTACACGTGTGACCTGAATAAATATACTCGTACAGCCTCCATAAATACGAATTAAAACACTCAAATATGTTGCTGGAAACTTTGTCCTAAAAACTTTTACGTAGAAAATTTGCCTTTGAATGGATATAATAGCCATCACCAACGACGTAACACAATGATGTTTATGTTATAACCTAAGCAGCTATCAATTTTATATCACATAAAATAAAATAAGCGGGTTAATGGTCGTAAAAGTAGGTGGAAAACTCATAGTAAAGTTTGTTGCAGCTACAAAAGCTTGCGAATTACAGTTTATTTAAGAGGATCAAAGTTAATACACCTTTGACCTCGTCTGCTACAATATCTAATATTGCTTGATTAGATAAGTTGATACCATAACCTACGAAATATGATTGGGTTGTAATATCAATAACTATTCAAGAATGAAAGATCTAAAATTAACAATAGAATTAGTACCCGTTAGAACGCTAAAGGTACACCCACACCTATCAACCCACCGAGTTCCGTGCGCCACCGCACCGTCAACCGGTAGTAAGTACTTAATAAATCGCTATTCAGTAGCTTGTTAACTTTATCAGGCTACTGAACCTCCACCGACGTAAATTACGATATTGTTCCGATATAGAGTAGCGGTAGCTGCAGAAATTAAAGGGAGGGGTAAGTACTACGTAATCTTTTCTTTTTTCAAAGTTAATAAACTGACTAAATTTTGTTTTATTTTCGTAATTTTAACACCTTTTACGTCATAATTTTCACATTATGTTACCAATTCATTTTATGTATAAAATGCTTTAAGTGTAAGTGTATCTAAGAATTAAAAATATTATTACTGTGTTATCGTTAGGGATTGTTTTATTTTGATGTAAGGAGATAAAATGTTTTTCCCCAAACAGCCTCAAGTCTGAGTGTCATCTTGGCACTGTACAGCAGACGCTAGTTTCATATTGTTCCATTATTTATAGGATATCGTTTCGCTGTTAGGTCAGCGTCCTCGTTCTGTATTTATCACTTGGAAATTGTCCAGCTCCAGGATATTGTACTAAAGCAATAAACAGATTTACCTAACGAATGTCTTAACAACGTTCTTGTTTATGAACAGTCCCTAAAGGCGTGTGCAGAGAACTGCAACGAAGGCGCCAGGGGGCTGCGAGCTCATAACAAACACAAGTAAGCTGACGTGATCCTCTTATTTCCATGGATTAGGTTCGGTATATTTCTATGTTTCCGAACGCGACGCGCAGGATTCATGATGTCTGTACACGACACTATCTTATCGCCATGAGAAATTGTTTACTAGAAAATGCAGACGTATGGGCGTAATTTGAAATATTGGTTTGCTAGGAAACTGGGTTTTACCGCCTGCATCACTCGCCATTTTATATATTGCTCCCCGCTTGCATGCTAAGTGATTCCCCGTAAGATTTTATAGCTCTTTCGCATGAATATAAATTGAAATATTCATACAACTAAAACGATAACTTATTCAGTTTTATTTCGCAATTGCCTATTAAACGCAGTGAAGCCTGAATAAAAAAAGCTTTTAATAGTTCGGCAAATTTCAGCCAAGGCTTATGAAAACAACAGATTATCGAAATGTAATAAATTTTGCGAAATGAAATCGCCGACCGCAGACTGTTGTGGCCGAGTGGTTGTTTTTCATCTACCTCCAATTTGAAAGCCATTTTACGGCTTTTCCGCACCTGTTTATTGCAAAACGTTTTACATTGGTTCACATAATTATCAGGCATGTTTATGATTTATTCAAGCAATGCTATCTAGGAAGAATTTTAGTACTTTATGGATACTTAAGCCAGGTTGTAACAAAGTAGTATTTCAAATAGCTGACCGTTCTAACAAGTTTAAGATCAGCATTCCGTAATCAGCAGATCGAGGCCACTGACAGGAGACATTCCGGAGTATTTCCTTACTTCGAAACAAAGACACAACATTCCTAGGCGCCATAGCGTAGAGTTGGAATTCTATTGGCATTTTGCGATTTAGTCTTCTACGTACGCAAACCCAAACTAGCCTGAATAAACTTACGTGTGTGGCATGTGACAAAGGGATAGCTTTAACAGCTGTGTACTGAAATCGTAAGGTTTACCTCTTGGGGCATCGAGAACGACAAGACTATTGATATAGGCCCGCTTTTATTGACCTCCTTTATCGAATTTCTTTTCTCGTAATCGACAAAACTGTGGTAAATATTACTTAGAGAAAATTCTCATTTTGTTCTGACTTTGTTTAGCCATCAGACTCGGTTGTCTCTTGAGAGGCAAGTATGACATTTTTGGCATGACTGAATAGTGGATGGGTCTCTGTAGAGTAAGACCCTTGTCATAGATTAGGGGTACAATTTGCGAGTGCCTCGCGATCGCTGCCGGCGATCACGATAATGCGATTCTGGTTGAACAATCTAAAACGGTAGGGGTACGGATAATGAATGAATAGGATATAGTAAATTCTTACAGTAAATGTTTAGTAAAGTATCTGAATGTAGCAAGAAATAAAAAATCTAACCTATTTAAAAAAGTAATTGTTGAGATTCACCCTATTACAGCAGCCACCAAATTATCCGTTCAGGCTTCGGCTTCGTCGCTGTCATACATCGCATTAGGGCAGTTTGGTATAAATAAATAGTTCATTTCAAATAGCATGGCGAGATAGCACAAGTGCTATCTCAAGTTTGAGACTCAACGATTAGGGCTGTAATGTTAAACTGTTGTTGTGTGATTATTTCATTACTTTAACTCTTGAAGTCAAGCATCTGTAGTTTAGGGTCCCCTGGAGCTGTAATTTCCCATACAAATTTACTTTAAATCCTTTAGTTATGTTATGTTGACGAGAAAAATATCATCAGTAGGTAGATGTATAGGAGTTTTAATTCTGTAGAAGCTTTCTTTGGAATTATAAAATTCAGTTCGATAAACTTCTTTTGGACTTCCAGAACACAAAATACAATACGTGTAATCATCTGGTCTCCTAAAGCAGAGCTATGAGCAGAGCGATGGTTGTTCCACAAAGCCCGCGTGGTAGCGGCCATCGTGATTGGTTACTGTCCCGTCGGCCGGCGCTATCGCGAAATCGAGATCTAGGTACAGTGCTCTCGGTCAACATACTTGAGCCTTATTCTTGTACAGTGCACTCTGTTATAGAGCCAACACTGGGTTATTTTTGTAGTCCTGGCCAAATTTTTGTATGTGGCTCAGTACATGACACTGCACAACTTTCCCAAAGGGACAGGGAAACGAGAAGAAATTTGACGGTCCTTTACAATTTTCAATATTGCAAGTGCAAGGTTTGTCCGGGAAAGCTAAAAAAATGTCTTTTCTCAAACATGCTTCGAAGTATCCGTACTGGTAAAAAACATGCGAGCAGCGGCCGGGAAAGTAAGTATGAAAATCCATTTCTTACGTGTCAAACGGTCGGGAAAACTACTATGAAAACTCATTTTTGTCATCTAAAATGGAACCAGCTTTTTCTCCAAAGCATGGTAACCAAAGAGATTTGATGGTAACTAAGGAGATGGCCACCAACAATAGAGTTCTGAACAAGAAGGTCACACACCGTTTATTTCGCGCAGGACCGTAGTAACCAAAGAAATTTGACCTCATATAGAAGTAATATATAAGAAATAATTCGTCACAAGTAGGGATGTGGGCATGCTTTCATCTATCGATAGTCGATAAGTTACACAAGGACAAATCGATGTCAAAACTTTGACCAAAAAGTTGAAGTACTAAACTTTAATAAAAGGCAAATCTGTTAAAAGCAGTGATCAAAATCCATTAAAAAAAATACTTTTTGCATTTTTTACTACAGGTGATTTCTTACGTAGGTGTTTCAATATTAAAGATACCAAATTTCTTACTTACTTACTTACTAAAAGTAATGGACGGTAGCGGTGGAGGCAAGAGGGGTAGGAGGTGTAAAGGTTCTTTTTTTTTTCATGAATATCTCTAGCTTACATACAAATTATGTAGGATTTTAAAACAAACTTTTATCCCTCAATTTAATCCATTTGGGATGGTTTTGCAAAAATGCTGAAATACGGGTTTGTGTTTTTCTTCTAAGTAGCTCAAATAAATTTTCAAGCGAAATTTCGTGTATCTTATCTTGCCTTATAACGTGGAGCTGAGTTCCTTATTGGACCTTAGAGCACAAGGAGCCTGTAGTCTTCTGGTTTCGGATAAGCTTGACCCAGAATCTTCATAAGCTTGTGAGCCAAAGTGTTGCATGAGCACAAGAATTGCTTGTCAGTATTGTTTGTAGCGAAAAACTTTCAAACCTTTTTTGTAGAGAATTGCATGAAGATTAATTTAGTATTTTTATTAATTTTCTTACAATTTGTTGATTCAGGATGATTCATGCTGATTGAGACATTTCAATTTGGCGAAGACACACAAAGTTATATTTGTTTGATAGTGTCTGAAATAAACATGGAAATATTGATAAAGCTTCTATTCAAGAAAACAATAACAACTAGATGACATTGACAAACTGACAATAGGAAAAGGCAAGCACCGCTCTATGTCGAGGTAAAAGAGGTTGTAAAGAAGTCTGGTTATAACATTCGTCCCTCTTCTATCTTGAGTTCCAAACTACATCTCGTCAATGAGACGGCGAGGGGCTCGTGTGGTTCTGCCACTACGTCTAGGCTGTAGCATCTGTGCTTGCTCAGCATTTGAAGATGATGGAGGAAGAATATAGTTGTTTATGGCATCGCTCTGGGTCGTAGGTGGAGTAGTGTTTCTGCTAGTGGTTGTTGATTGTAATGTACTGAAACCACTCATCGGCGAAGAGGAGGTGGACGGTAGCACCGGTTCTGACAGTGCTTCGTGATAAGGTGTAGAAACAGGGTGTTGATCTGACATCAGAGTTGTCCAAGGAATAGGTGATGCAGTTTGCGGTTTCTGTGTTGCTCCCTTTTGTAAAGAAGATCCTTGTGAATTCACGGGAGCAGACTGTGTGGGAGCAAGTGGAATATCTTCTGCAATCCGTGGTCTGAGTTGATCAGCATGACGTCTCTTCACGGATCCACCTGGTGTAGTAACCTGATAAGAATATAGGTTTGACCTTCGTGTGACAAAGGCAGGTTCCCATCGACTGTCATTTCTGGTGCGGACATAAACATTTTGCCCAGGGTTGAAAGTGGGTGCTGCTGCTTCTGCTATTATAGCAGACTGTGTTTGTTTAAAACGTAGTTTTCTTTTGGCATCAGGACGTATGTTATCCAAAACACAAGTGAGCTGACGTCCAAACATCATCTGGGCGGGTGATCTTCCTGTGGTGCTGTGTGGAGTATTGCGGTAAGTAAACAGAAAATTTAGTAGGCGTTTTTCTAGATTCAGTTGATCTGAACTACTTGCGCGCATTCTGCTTTTAAAAGTACGTACAAGTCGTTCAGCAAGGCCGTTAGTACGAGGATGGTAAGGTGAAGATGTCACATGAAGAATTCCTTGCTTGGTACAGTACATTTTAAATTCTTGTGATGTAAACTGGGAACCATTATCTGAAACTATTATCTGAGGTAGACCAAATGTTGTGAAGATTATATCCAAGGCATCGCAAAGTTTTGTTGTGGTCAGTTTACTCAGTGGCCGTATCTCGATCCACTTTGAAAGGGCATCACACAAGATGAGCCAGTATTTCCCTTCAAACGGTCCTGCAAAATCAAGGTGGATGCGTTCCCAAACCCGATCTGGGATAGACCAACTATAAACGGGTAGTTCTGTGTTGTGAGGTCTATTTTCTTGGCAAGTCTGACATCGTTTTACGAATACATCTATATCTTCATCTAAAGATGGCCACCAAACATAAAAACGTGCCAACGCTCGCATTGCTGATGTCCCTGGATGACCGGAATGGAGGTATTGTAAAACAGATAAGCGAAGGGATGTAGGAACGACGATTCTTCCTTCCCACATGATGATTTTGCCTTCTATTGAAAGTTCTTGGCGTTTGCGATAGTAGGGTCTAATATCCGTTTCCATACTGTGATCATTCCACCCACTATGTAACTGTCGATACACTTGTTTAAGTAAAGGATCTTTCTGCGTAGCTGCTTTCAAATTGTCTTCACTAAGTGCAAGATCATGAAGTTTCTCATCTTTTGTTGATACTTCTATTTTATGAACTGCCACTTCGGGGGCTGATGGTTTCTCTTTCCAGTTGGGCATTCTAGAGCAGAAATCAGCCATGACGTTGAGTACTCCTTTCCGAAAGACAATGTCAAAATTGTAAGCACCAATAAGTAAAGCCCACCTAACCAGTCGATTATTGGCGATCTTAGGTAGGTTACGATTAGGTCCCAAAAGATGAATTAAGGGCTTATGATCTGTTACCAGAGTGAATTTCGTTCCACGGAGGTATTGGTCAAATTTTTGGATTCCAAAGAAGATGGCCAAAGCTTCCCTGTCTATGACTGAATATTTTGTTTCAGCTGGAGTGAGTTTACGTGAGGCGAAAGCTATCGGTTGATCATGATTGTTTTGCATATGAAAAAGAACTGCACCAACGCCTTTTTCAGAGGCGTCGCATGCTAAAAATAGAGGCCGTTGTTCATTTAATGCAATAAGTGGTCTTGACTTAATAACAAGGCGTTTCGTATCTTCAAATGCTGTATTTTCTTTTTCCGTCCATTGCCACTTCTTGTGTTTAGCAGTTAGTGCATGCAAGTCAGCGCAAACACTGTGTAAATGAGGAGTAAAACGCTCGTAGAAGTTGACAAGTCCCAGAAATGATCTAAGTTCTTTAACATCTTTAGGTGGTGGTGCGTTTGTTATTGCTTCAATCTTAGATTTTGCTGGATGTACACCATTTTTGTCAATAATATGTCCTAGATATTCAATTTCTGGTTGTAAAAATACGCACTTTTTTAAATTGACTTTTAGGCCAGCTTCAGTGAGTCTGTCGAAAACAAGCGCGAGTGTCTGAATGTGTTCTTTGTCGTTCTTTCCTGTTATGGCTATATCATCAAAATATACGGCAACTTGAGGTATATCACTAAGCAGTCCTTCAAGAAATCTTTGAAATATAGATGGTGCTGTTGTAATCCCGAAAGGCATACGGTTATATTGGAAATATCCTTTATGAGTTGTAATAGTTGTATATTTTTTTGAATCCTCAGCAATCTCGAATTGAAGATAGGCGTCCTTTAGATCAAGTTTTGTAAATTTATCGCCGTGAGCAAGACGTTGTCGTAGTTGATCAAATACTGGTACTGGGTGTGCATGTGCAATCAAAACGGGGTTAATGGTGATTCTGTAGTCACCACATATGCGTACTTGTCCATTCTTTTTGAGAGCATTGACTGTTGGCGTTGCCCACTCAACTGGAGTAATGTTTGGGTCTATTGGTGAGATAATCCCTTCTGCTACTAGGCGGTCTAATTCTTGTTCGATATTTTTCCTAAGGCTAAATTTAATGGGCCTCGGAGGTAGATGTTTGGGTTCAGCACCTGGTTTAATATGTATATTTACCTCGTAGTTTTTAACTTTCCCTAGTTTATCATCAAAAAGCGTCTTGTGTTTATCCAATATTTGTTTGAGTGTCATGTTAGTATTATTTTTAATTGAATAAACTGAAGCTGGAAAAGGCATGTTGAAAGCTTCGCTCCACATAAGTCCAAAAAGCATCGGTTCTGCTTCTTTAAGTACTACCAGTGGTAGGGTTCTTCGACTTCCTTTTAATTCAACGACAACGTCTGTGAGGCCACTAGGTTTCAAGTCATAGTCACAGTAGGCTTTCAGTTTCGGGCCTTTACGTAATGGCGGTTTGCCAATCTTTTCCCAGAAATCCGTGTTGATAATAGAGTAAATGGAACCAGGGTCCCAGTCCATGGTGCACTTGTAGCCGTTAATGCGTACGTCGATTTTCTTGCAACGAGTTGCTCCATTAATTTTGTACACCGGGTTCCGATCATTAACTCTTTCATTCCCTCTGGATGATTCTTCATCATCTGAGTCGCTGTAATAAGTAGGAGTAGAGCTTGATGTAGTATGAGTTGTTACAGGTTGTCTGATTCGGTTTACCTTATTTCTATATTGTTTTCGAAAATTTCGCTCGTGGGGTATTTGGCTTAAAAAGGCATGTCCGGTTTTTATGCAGCAGTCTTCGAAGTGTCCTTCTTGTCCGCAAGCGTTGCATGTTTGATTCTTTGCGGGACAATCTTCATATCTGTGTCTGTTATGGCTTCCACATCGGCGGCATTGATTTTGTTTAAGCTTACGCGGTGTGGACCTTGAAAAACTAGTGTTGGGTCGACCAGGTTTGTTTTGGATCCTTTTAATATCATCAGTAGGTGTTGTGTCGAGTTCAGCGAGTTCTCGTGCTGTACATAAGGCGAATAATTGCGTGAACGTTACTTCTTTTTTGTTTTCGTCTAGTAAATCGGGCCATTTTTGTCGTAGATCAACTTCTAGAGTAGGGTGATTCAGGCCCGTTGCAAAACGATCGCGTAGTTGTAATTCTAAGAGTTCTCCTTTATACGCACATTCTCTACTTAGTTCTTTAAGTCTATTTGCGTAATGTTCCATTGTTTCTCCTTTAGATCTGGTGCAGTTCCAAAAGTCTATTATGGCCTTAAATCTGGTCTTTCTCGTCCTGTGGAGGTCAAGTAGTTTGGCTTTTACTTCGTCGTAAGTCTTTTTATCAAAATCTGGATTTAAAGCGACTTTTAAATCATGAAATGTCTCTGGAGTGAGGCACGCAATTAGTAGGTCTTTCTTTATGTTTTCGCAATCCCCCCCCCAGATTCGGCACTTTGCTTCAAAATAATCCGTAAAATTTTCCACCGTCGTGTTCGACGGGTCGAATTTATCACCCTTGAATTGATTTGCAATGTTGTGCTTACGTGCGGTAGTTCCATCCTGTTGGGTCGTTGTTGCTTGGTCGTCGTTTGTTCGATGTGACGTGTTTGTTTGTTGCGCTACTAGCAACTGAAGTAGTTGTGTAATTTGTTGTTGTGTATTTTGTTGAATTCTTATTAGTTGTTCGAATTGAGCATCGTTCATTTTTTTATCACGTCGCCAATGAAATAAACATGGAAATATTGATAAAGCTTCTATTCAAGAAAACAATAACAACTAGATGACATTGACAAACTGACAATAGGAAAAGGCAAGCACCGCTCTATGTCGAGGTAAAAGAGGTTGTAAAGAAGTCTGGTTATAACAGTGTCCCCATCGGGAATCGAACCCAGAATGAAAACAAGACGCGTTGAATGTTGTAAAATATAATAAATGGTACAGCAGCACTGCACTTACTTTCTCGCGATATGCAATTAAAACTGTCAACCGCAAACTTAAATTTGTAATACCATACCTACACATAGTATGGAATTACAAACGTTTATTAAGGTTCTGAAAAATGTTCTACCACATGAATTCGGAACTCGAATTGTAAAATATTAAAACAAACCAACCGTAAACGATTTCGAACAAATCACATGTTCAAATTTTGATAGTACTGGAACACCTTTTATATGAATTTTCACAGATTTTTAAATTTCAAAACTCTGTTTCTTATGAATAGTTGTTCAGTTTTGTCGACTGTAAAGCTCTTTAAGTTTTTGGTACATCCTGTGTACTAAATTTTCACAAAATCCAATCAAATTGAATATCCATTCAGGTAGATAAC
This sequence comes from Athrips mouffetella, assembly GCA_947532105.1. Taxonomy (NCBI): domain Eukaryota; kingdom Metazoa; phylum Arthropoda; class Insecta; order Lepidoptera; family Gelechiidae; genus Athrips; species Athrips mouffetella. Next base: position 22,140,939 of record OX383960.1, on the reverse strand, counting down.
CAAAACAAAATTAAAATTATAGAAAATAATACAAACTTAATGTAGTCAATTAGGGTCAATGTAGGTACAACTAGTTGACCATTTAAGCGGTTTTATGACGAAATTCATAAAAAAACTAAATTATTAGTTCTACTTTCAGAGTCACTTCTAAAAGTTCGACTATGAATTAGTTAGGCTTGTGATATAATAAGTGTTAAGGACTTTACAAAATATGCTCTTAAAGTTTTTTTTTTTTCAAATGTTACATTGCATGACCACTTCGAATAAACATACTAAAGTACTAGCTAGACAAACCCATAACTTTATTGTAAGACGCCAACATACTTAAATTCTATATAAAATCGCGGTATTTTAAAATTTTCTTACTTTCAGTTCAAATTTAAGTTTTGGTCAGCTATTGGTGCTTGGTCATCTAGTGGTGCACTGACCCTATGAGTAAATCACAAGTTTACGTTTTGGTAGTACAGGAACACCCCTTATATGGAATCACACAGACAAACTGATGATGGCGCAAGATACCTTGCATAGAGATGCTTAGTCAAGCAAAGTTTCATAAAAATAATTTGAACCGTTTTTAAAAAAAATTCAATTCTTCATTTTTGTTGAATGACAGCTACCCTCAAAATGAGAGCCAGCAAAAAACCATTCGGAAATAAAAGTCTTAAATTAAAAATATGGTGTTAATAGGACCATTCGTTTAGCCGCTAGGCCAAAGCGTGACGGACAGACCGACCAACCGACAGACGGACATTTTTAGGGGACTTGCTTAAGTGATATAGAACACATTTTTGAGAAAGTTTGTGCAATTTTTTTTCACGAATACAATACCTTTCTCGCTCAGCTCGAAAGTAAAAATACTACTATCGATAAAAAATACATCACTCATAAACTCCAACATGATCCCACAAAAAACGATAAATTACAGTAAAATACGTAACAATTCCATATTATCTGACTGTAGAAATGATAAGTTGACATTTTTTTATGCAATATTTGTGATAATAATCCACAAACATGAAAAATACTGAATAAAACTTACAGATGAAAAGACAAAATTTCTTTGCAATTTTCGTTTTGTTGTTTTGAAGATGTACAGCCATCAACTACACACGTTATTATTAAAAAGAACAATCACTAATATGGAGAGCAACTTAAGAATAAATTCACGATATTTTCATGTTATTCACTACATGTTTTTTATAATTTACACAATGTTTACAACATATAATTTAGAATTTAGGAAATATTTTCAACCGTTAAAATCCCAACAAGTAACAATAATCCTATAAACTTTGTAAATGCAATGAACGCGTCGTTCATCTAATTTGGTAGGATGTGATCACTGACGACTTGACATGGCATGAGACATGCTAGCAGTTGTCATCCCATACTGAAAAAAAATAGCATGGTTTCTTCTCCGAGCGAAGCAAGGAGGTTTTTGTTCTGAGGTAGTAACTAGTATATAATCAGTGGCGCTGGGTCCGAGTTTTGAACTCAGATGATTTCTGAATGACAAAAATAATTTCCCTTATTTGAAATGCCTTGATCAACTCTAAAAAACCGGCCAAGTGCGAGTCGGACTCGCGCACTGAGGGTTCCGTACCACCACATAAACATAATTGTATTAGTTGAAATTTCAGTAAGTTAATGTGCTAGATTTTTTGAGTCCGACACGCGCTTGACCAAATTTTATTGTTTGTTGTTATTTTATAGCTTATGCACTATAAACATACCAATTTTCAGGTTTGTAAGTGTTCCCGTTTTTAAATAGAACTAAAACAAAAATCGCCTCAGCGACCATCCAACTTGACCCCTCTCTTATATGAATGTTCTTGAAACGGGAGCTCACCACAATTGGTTACCATTAGTTGTGAGAAAAGTTGTAATATTTAATGATTTCAGACTTTTCCCATTATTTGTACTGTGAGACCTAGCTTCTTGCCAAATTTCATAATTTTAGGTCAACGGGAAGTACCCTGTAGGTTTTGCATTTTTGAATAAATGTATGGAGATGAGGACATAAAATGCCATATCTTTTGATTGCATCGTTGTAAAAAATTTAAATTTTCAGATCTTGTGTGGTTCATGGATCCTAATATATGGTATTAATTTCAACGTGATACCTTTACCCGTTCGAGAGATAAAGGGTCTTGACAGACAGACAGACAGACAGACAGACAGACAGACGGACAACAAAGTGATCCTATAAGGGTTCCGTTTTTTTCTTTTGAGGTACGGAACCCTAAAAAATAAATTAATATTATTTGTGCTCATCATAACATCCCATGAAACGTCCACTACAGGACAGGGAGCTCCCTCCAGAATTCTAGCTTTTGCTGGAAAAATGTGGAGGGCAAGCACAAGTATCATAGTCACCTCGCTTGTTAGCGTTACTGCTGGCACCATTTATTTGTGTTATAGGGAATCAAATATTATTTCATAATTAACAACTTTTGTTCTTTAATTTTATAGATTTGATTAAGATTTTGTTTTTATTCAAAATCTATTAATCACTTGAATAGGTTCAAGAATGGGTACCCCGAACATCATTCTTCATTTAATTAAAAGTTATTAGCGGGAACATCATATTGACTTATTGTGTTTTATTTAGTGTAATTTAGGTTGTAATTGTGAATAAAATTAATAAGTCAATGGAATTTACAAATAGTGCCTCAAATATCATGAATATCATGACTATTTAAAATCTTATGAGAAATTTTTTAGTGGCAAAAAGAGAAGAGACTGAAAATGTAAGTAATTTATGTAAGAATTTGTATATCCCCGCATTGTTTGAGAAAAGCACTATACAAGCCTTGGCCGAAACCAGGTATTGATGAACTCACGTAATAGTATGTGGGCCTCGGCTAACGCCCCTGCCCACATTAGCTAGGCTAATGAGTAATGCTTGTAATCTTGATTAAATCGAAAAGATATTGAATGATTCAAGAAAGCGTTTTAGTCAATTTAAATTTATGATCTTTAATTCAATAATCAAATTGATACAATCCAATAAGGTCTTTGCAAGCTCAAATGGAGTCAAGATGCTTGATTGAAACTTTCAAAATCATGATTGAATCAGCAAATTTTTTTTTTGTGTAATAATGTGGTATTTGTTACGAGTGTGGGTTTTATTCATCTATGTATGTACAACGTACGTGTATCAGTCTAGTCTAATCTAATTTTGTCTAGTTTGGAATCAGATAACCTTATATGACATTTAATTTCCTCCTCTAATCCAATGTATCAGAATAACCCTGCCGCTGCTAGAAAGCCCACTAGCGGATACAAATGCAATTTTGCTGAAAGTATGTTACCCCTAGAACCAGGATGTAGTAACGTATTTGTCAAGTTTTGAAGAAAAAAACATGTTCAAGATTTCTACTCAAATAACATTATTATCGTGTAAAATAAACTTGGAAACTAATTGTAATTTTCCGATTGGCTGGTTTCCGTAGCTCAACGTTGAGTTGGACAGAAAATTATCGAGGTAACTTATAAAAATATTGTACAGGCTTGCAAAGTCGTTTTCTTCTCTTTTGCAACATACATTTATTTTATTTATCTCCTAAACCTTTATTCTTACAGCGTGAATTTTAATTGGTTTTGCTCCCGAAGCCTAATGATTCTACTCATGATATCAAACAAGCAACTTAAATAAAGAAAATTTGAACTCGAAAAAATACGCCTCTCCTAATAAAGTGGTCACGTGATCGTCCCGTCAAAAAATGACTTCATGTGAAAAAAAATTTTCTTTGGGAAAGTTGCTTGTTATCCCAATGAAAATTTAAGTGAAGTCACGAAATGTTTTGAAAACTTTTTATAAGACTAGATTGGGAGGACTATGAAACCTCCTAGTTTTATATTATCTAGTGCTATTCATTATTTTCTCAAACATATTCTAGCTAGACTTTATAAAATATATCGGAAATCTGCTAGCAATTTTGTTACCCCGTGGGAAAGACACCCTATCTTTTAAATATGCTTCTGTAAGGCAAGACGTATGGCATAACTACTTTCTCTATACTCGATTTAGATTCCAAGAATCCGATCGTCTGTATCGCCAGTATCACCTTGTTTCATTGTCGAAGGATAAGCTACTTTGATATGGCTACTATTATCTAGAAATTTACCTGCGGCGAAACTTGGCGCTATCTATTTGTTTCTTAGCCAAATCAAGTATAAAGTAATTTGAATACAGCTAGACTAAAATAGGTCTAAACAAGATAGCAGCGTGGTTACTACTCTTTAGGAGGGCATTTACAGCTGCATAAAGAGCAGGTACGAAAAATAAATTGTGAAGGACAAGCGACGGCATATTTCAATAAATTTTCGCTTTGTTACACCAACATCATAATAAGTAAGTATAAATTTTCACATACGTGTCATGCAAAATTCGCAAAACCTCTTGAGGTTCTACATGTACTGAACAACTTTTGTTGTAAACGTTTGGAAGTAAAAATATAATAAATTTGATTCTCCATACAAATTAACCGTATCCGATTTTGTATGGGGAACCGACTTTATTAATTTTTATTTCCTGAAGGTGGAACTACCACCCGAGAGGTTTTGTATATTTACACGTAAATGTAGCTGTATATGAAGTTAAGAATGTACTTGTAAACGTGTTAAGACCTAGTTTAGCTACAACACAGTCTGAACATGACGCAAATTTAACACACACTTTGATAGCCTACCGCTGCCTTGATAAGCGGCTTCACCGCAAGATACCGAGCACACGTAACACCTTAATAACGGATTCAATGTAAGCTACCTACTTACAGAACGATTTTAGCTGCTTATAAGTTGGTTCACTTTGATAGAAAGAAGGTTAAACCTAAGACGAACCTTGTCGATTTGGTGTTTATGTATAGGTTGTTTTAAAACATCACTAACTAATACTTGTAACGACAATCATTGTTTGCACTACTTCTCTTTATTATATTCTGCGTCCTTGACAGATGAGATAGTCTCAAATTAAATGATGGTGGGCCCTGTTGCCTCGGGCAGAACGAAAATCAATTTGAACACAATTCTCATCTTCCCGATACTTTCATTTCTCGTGGCATTCGCCGAGATAAAGTTCAGGAAGAGGCTTTGTGCGGAGCCGCTGCTGCTGCTACAATTCCATTTGCAAATGACTGTTCATGGACATCCTTGCCTCCCTTATTCCCTAGTAGGTTTTATGGCATGAAAGCTGAATCCCCTTTATTTTGTTTATATTCGTTATTACTTTTTTTAGGAAATAAGTGAAGTTTCTATTTTTATATATTTGCCATTTGCGACATTGACCCATATTTATGTGGTTTACAATAACTCCAACCTTAATTTATTGTAAGAAATATTTATCGAGTTTCAAAAGTACTTCGTCACTTAATTGCTTTGAAAATCTAATTTTCTGCTTCCATCATTCGTGCTTTATCATTGCGCCTGTTTTATGGAAAGTAACAAAATGGCGCCATTTCTCATACCATTATAATGATTGCCGGTGACTTGGGAAAATATATGTATATACCTTTCTGATTAACATTTTATAAACCCGAATAAAATGTGGCTAGTTAAAGTAGACAACTTGGCAGACAAGTAGGTACAAGTAAAGTAAGGCTAGCATAATTACGTTCTAAATAGGTACAAGACAGCATTCTTATTAGAATGTAAGAAGGGTGTTGCTGGTCCATAAGAAATTCTAAGCAACGAGCACGAAGCACCGCGTAAAAGAACTGCAGATAACAGGAGAACGCAAAATGTGACTTGTGATAAAAATGTAATTTCCTCGAGTAAAACACCGGTCTTTATTCCGCAAAAATATTGTGCCGCAGGGCAGCTTCCCCATTGTACAACTGTCACGAAATCCGACAATCGTCTGAGGGCACATTCAAATGATAATCTGGCCACACGCTTTGCGAGTTATACTTACTTGTTACAACTTGATGGTGTACGCTGTCGTATTACGTTGAATTATGCTGATGTTGAGACTTAACTTGATGGTCCTCTTGCCAGGGAACGGCTATTCTCTTCAGTAGTTAATAAAATGAATGACCGTCTATCTGATCAGAATTTTAGTGATTAGATACTCGTAGCATGCGGGCATCGTTACTAGAGCCGTGGCTAGCCTAATTAACCCTGTTTTCATAGTGTTCAAGCCGCCAAATGGCCTATAGTTATAAAATTAATCGTCGTGCTCTCAAAAGCCGCATACATTAAGCCCGTAATACGTTTGATAATCGTAGCCTCAGCCTGATGGCTGACAGGCATTTGGAAAATCTGACAACATAGCAGAGGAAACAATCTGGGTTTACTTTTCGTATTAAGTAATATTTTTTAATATTTTAGACTGCGAGTCGGACTCTACCTAACTCTAACTAAATTTGTTTGTAAAGGTTTTTTGCAGATTTCTAAAAAACTGTGCAACTTAGAAAGATTGTTTTATTTTTGCTGTAATATATATGTCGTGGCCAGATCGTTAGAAATGATCACTTCATGATGTGGCTGACCACTTCATGAAAGGTTCGGTTATGTTAGGTTGCATTTCATGAAGTAACCAACATGAATTCATGAAGTAACCAACATGAAAGTGGCCACATCATGAAATAGCCAATACCACGATCTGGCCACGACATATACATATACATAAATTTCTATCGACTGTAATTAATTCAGATTTTTCCTACCACAAACTTCGGAAATGGTATTTTTTTTGACATTTTTCATCATAACTTGAAAACTAAGAGTCGTTAAAAAGTACAAAAACATATTTTAGAATGTGCAAGTAAAGCCCTTTCATAGAATATCCCATTCAACCTAGTAGCAACAATTTGAAATTTAGGCCCCCCTTACCTCAATAATCATATATTTTTTAATTCTTTCATGTGCAATTTAGTTGGGCAACCATATTCTAAAACTATTCCAAATTTCAAGTCAATAGCGTGAGTGATTGCCGAGATATACAGGTCTGACAGACGGACAGACAGACAGACAAAGTTGCACCATAAGGGTTCTTTTTTTTACCATTTTGAAATATCAACTAATTTATCAGCAACTATTTTTCTGATATAGTAGCTGATAAGCCTGCGTTTAAATTGTTGTTTAAACTACATATTCTTCAAAGCTATGGTAGAGTGCATAGGCTGAAAAAAATTGTCGATAAGTATAAGAAATTGTGAAAAGTCACAATTTATCATCTACTAGGTACTCGCAAATAAATTAAAAGAATAATAGGAACAACACGAAAAAAATTGGGAAAAAGTTTTGTGGCACGGTGGCTCCTTGTCCTTGGCCTTCAAGCCACACGGTCTCTCGCGTAATCTTCTCCTGGAAACATTAGCTATGATAACTGGAACATTTGCTTTGCGAATGAAATGACATCAGGACTCTCTGTAATAATGATGTGCCGATCGCTCTTTACGGTGTACTTGTTAATGCTTCCTATTGTATTTCGCGCCATTTTGTTTGCCGAACGCTTGTGGTAGAATTGTTGGGTTTATCAGATTGAAATTTAAACCTACTTCATTCTAGTTGTAGAATTTACCGCTCCATGGCATAAATAATTGCTTACCTACTATAAAAGTTTTGTAAATTGCACAGGTTTATATAGGGTGACTTTTAATTAGTTCTTGATAGCAAAAGATATGCATGTACTCATGATACTGAACAACTTTTCCCAAGGAACATAGGTCGAAATACGACAACCCAAATTTGACCTCCCATACAAAATGCGCTATCAGCTGATGCAGTTTCTATGGGAGGTCAAAACTTGATTCTCGTATTTCGACCTATGTTCCATGGGGAAAGTTGTTCAGTATCATAAGTACATTCATACCTTTTTCTATCAAGAACTAATTAAAAGTCACCCTATATAACCTTACATACTGCGGTCACCAGCAACAGTGGTGACTATTGTACATCCCCTCTAAAGTACCACGCGTTTTTGCTAAAGTAATGGAGGGAGCCCCCTGTCCTGCAGTGAACGTTTCATGGGATGTTATGATGTCAGAAAAATAAACATACAAAGTACTAGATAAAACGTTTTCGTTCCCATAATACGTATTATTTAATTTTAGAACTATTACTTTTTATTTCTTTTTTCCATCAGATGCTTACCATCTTGATTTAATACCAACTCTTGACTCTTCCTGTCTTAAAAGTAAGATAATAATCATATCAGAATCTTGAAATTGCTTTCCAGATCTAAAAAAAACCGGTCAAGTGCGAGTCGGACTCGCGCGCCGAGGGTTCCGATATACCTATAGTATTTTTGGAAGCAATAAAGTCCATTTTCAGGACCGCAAAACTAAATTTGTTTGTAAAGGTTTTTTGCAGATTTCTGAAAAACTGTGCAACTTAGAAAGATCGTTTTATTTTTGCTGTAAAGTTTATATAAACTTCTGTCAACTGTAATTAATTCAGATTTTTCCTTACTCAAACTTCGGAGATAAGGGGGGGGGAATGGTATTTTTCTTGACATTTTTCATCATAACTTTAAAACTAAGAAATTTAAAAAAATACAAAAATATATTTTAAAATGTACAAGTAAAGCCCTTTCATATGATACCCCACTCGACCTAGTAGCGACAATTTGAAATTTGGCCCCCCCTATTTTGGCCCCCTTTATATTAATAATCATACTTTTTTCAAAATTTTTTCTTGTGCAATTAAGTTGGGCAACTATATTCTAAAACTATTCCAAATTTCAGGTTGATAGCATAAGTGGTTGCTGAGATATAGAGGTGTGACAGACAGACAGACAGACAGAGCGGCACCATAAGGGTTCCTTTTTTTTACCATTTTGGTATCGGAACCCTAAAAACGTAAAGGATTGCGAAGGTGGGAAGGTAGGCGCTCTGTGTAGGTACCCATCACATCCCTTGGGTAAGGTGGTTGATTTATGTAAAACGGAATAATGCTAAGGCAATGAGGATGATGACAGCGCTGCAGCAGTTTATCTGACTGACGGGTTTGCTAAAATATTCTCATAAATTCCACATTATTTTGTCCAATGCCACTTTACGCGCGATACATGCTTAGTGGTCAACTCTTATGTGGAATGACGTTTGTTATTCCTGGAAAACATCAAAGAGGCGTTACCGTCAACAGACGGTTAAGGTTGTGAGCTTTTGCGCAAATCTCGTCTGGGGAAGTACCACCCCCTTGCCCATTTCTACGGCGAAGCAGCAGTTTTCGTACAGCTGTGTTTCGGTTCGAAGGGTAAGGGAGCCAGTGAAACTTCCAGCACATGAGACATACCATCTTAGTTCTCAAGGTGGGCAACACTCTTTACTGACTTATTAGAGTCAAATTTTGCCACTCATAAGACTGTGAGTGCTATGGGTGCTGGTGACTACTTACCATCGGTTGGCCCACCTACTCGTTTGCCCACTTGTGACGTAAAAAATAAATAAATACACATCTAATTATAAGCATTTCCATAATATCCTATGAAAAGTCCACTGCAGAACAAGGAGCTCCCCCCAAAAAATTCCAGCCAAAACGCGTGGTACTTTGGAGGGGAATTACTATAGTCACCACGCTTGTAAGCGTTGCGGCTGGCAACCGCTGTTGTTGGTGACCGCAGTATGAAGATGCTGCTGCCCATACTCCAGCTCATAAATCCTTAGTTGCCTCTTACGACACCTACGGGTAGAGATGGGTTGGTACTATTTTTGGCCGGCACCACATGGGCATTTAATAACAAGAAACTTATTATGCGAATTTCTAAATTAATCAGTAAAAGAAATTTATTTCCTTTTGTTCCTTGTACATTGTACAACCATTGAGGAATCATAAACTCAATAATCGTGTCTATATATTTTTTTGGTTTATGACATTCGTTCCTCTTTTTGGTAAACGCTAGTATACAGGGTATAAAGAACGGTGTACCGAAAACTGAAAGATCGTGCTCAGTCAACGAAACCGAACAACTTTTCCAAAGTAACATTTTTGAAAAATGAAAAAAATGTTAACCTCTCCATACAAACTGTTTGATCAGAGTGGGCAAATTGTATGGAGAGGTCATACATTTTTCATAGTCGTCGACGTTACCATCCCTTACACCTGTATATCTTATGTCAAGTTATCAACATTAGGCCCTGAGAAATTCTGTCAGTAAATATTTACGCCGTCTTAGCTCAGCAAAGCAAACCGAACTTAGAGAAGTTTACTTCATTAATTTTAAGGGGCCTGCGAATAGTTGAGCTTAGTCATCCATCAGTTATTTATTCGAAATTTGCTTGCAATTAGCTAAAGTTTTGTCTAGAAAAGTTTTACCACCAGATTTAGGTAATAATAATAAATAGAGCGGAAGTTGGTTGATACTCAAGTGCTAAAAAAGTATTGTATTTAAAATAATCAGCTTGGTATCGATTCGAGGTTATATTTAAACCAAAACGTAAATATTGTTCTATTTACCGGCGATTAATGAGTAGTGAGACTGAGAATAATCCAAATAAAAAGCAACTAATTGGTAAATTAATAACGCATTTTTCTAGGTAGCTTCAAAATCTCTTCAGACCCTGAATCCCGCAGTTTTCCGAAGCTTCGATCCCTTTCAAAGCTTACGGTTAGTTCTGCAAAAAGCTATCCATTACTTTGATTTTGCTATCGTAGGTATGTCTGTTTCTCCTTCGGTGTTATTTGGATCGTGGGAACACATAGAAGTAACTATGACTAGAGGAATGTAAATCAAATCTGGTATGTATGTAGGTAGGGAGAGCAATTACTTGTTCAAACTCAGCTTTTCAAATGACATCTGTCGTAAATAACTTTAGTTTTTCTCAATTTTCAAGTTGTTCGCTGGATTGTGTTGAACATTATTTACTATTGACTAAGGGTTATAAACTGGAGGATGGGCAGCAGCATCCTCCTTTGTATCTTACATCTTACTTACTGCGGTCACCTACAACCGCGGTCCATGGTGCCAGCCGTAACGCTAACAACCGAGGTGACTATGGTACTTCCCCTCTTAATTTTTCCAGCAAAAGCTAGAATTCTGGAGGAAGCTCCCTGTCCTGTAGTTGAATTATTATAGCCTAAGTCCTTGTCACCATACTTCTCATAGTACCACAGACTTTACAACCACAATGTTCTTCATTGGTCAATATAATTACTTACCTACTTTCTAATAGCTTTTATCCTTCCCTTATAATACCTTGATAGTTTGTGAATCCCCAAAACTAATGTCATTGCTGTGTCCCTATTTTAATGTTGGGAATTCTGTGTTTGAATACGGAAACGGGAAACAAACAATGTTTCTTACTAATGATCAAAATTCTGACGAGCTAAGAGCAGCACATTAATTTGATCAGAGAAATGCCATCAAACTTGATAGCAACCATAAACTTGGCAACTTCCAACTTTGGCTTCTTACTGCTATAGGTTGCCATTTTAAGGAGAGTTCCCAATAATTTGACGCTTTCGCTAGAAGACAGAACCGAAAATTCTGTAGCAAGTCATCAATGGACGTTAAATAAATGATACAATTTGGATTCAAAGTTAAGTCATTTACTTATCCCTTGAATTCTAAACTTGTCACTTAATGAATAAGTAACGACCATTTGCTTATTATAGTAAAGGTGCTGAAGGACAAATTTCTATATGTTTTGCTCATGTCTGCCTCTTTGATTGATGATAAGGAGCATCCGCTAGAAGATACAAAAAATATTAGCGGACATCCACACCCCTGCGTTTTTGAGGAATTAAATTTTAACTATTTTGAAATTTGACAATGAAACGTACACCTGACAGACTGTGATTATCTGATTAAATACAATGTATAAAACCCCAGAAAAATAGTCTGCCACCATAATAGCCCTGCGTCGTAAAGTTACAGCTCTTCAAAATGCAAAAATTCACTACTTCGTCCCATGATAAGGCAAAGCCTATATCTGCCTCTTCGATATTCTACATCTTCAGAAGTATTTTAAACAGGAGCCACAAAGGCAGACCAAAAAAACATTACTTAGTATCTTATTTTAATTTTTTTGCTTTAACTCAAAAACGCAGCGACGCACAGAAAAACTTGTAAGGACCAAATCGATTCGTATGGAGCTGATCTATCATCCCTATTAATATAAATCATGAGCAAATCATATACCCAAATTGCAGCCAGCACCCTAACTATTACCTTTTGTCTTGCTAGTTTCATCCTAAAAACCGTTGTACTAATTTGGCTTGTCCGCTCTTATTAGGGTTTCGTACCTCAAAATAAAAAAACGGAACCCTTATAGGATCACTTAGTTGTCCGTCTGTCTGTCTGCCAAGACCCTTTTTCTCACAAACGACAAAAGGTATCAGGTTGAAACTGATAACAAATATTAAGGTCCATAAACCACACACGATCTGAAAATTTCAATTTTTTGCAACGGTGCAGTCAAAAGATATGGCTCTTTATGTCCTCATCTCCATACATTTATGCAAAAAAGAAAAACCTACAGGGTACTTCCCGTTGACCTAAAATTATAAAATTTGGCAAGAAGCTAGGTCTCATAGTACAAATAAAGGGAAAAGTCTGAAATCATTAAATATTTAATTTTTTCTCACAACTAATATGAACCAATTAAGGTGAGCTCCCGTTTCAAGAACTTTTCTATAAAAGAGGGGTCAAGTTGGATGGTCACGTAGTTTTTAAAATAAAAGAGCAAAAGCTTGTAGTATTTAAGTATTAGCTAACCTTTAATATTTAAGTAGTAGCAATGTATTTTTTATTTGCTATCGGTGGATGCTTGTAATTAGCTTAGGTCTAAGCATTTATTAACTTAAGATTATTATTGGCCGTAAGCATCCCAAATAAAATAAAATAAAATGTCGTATGGTAGATAGGTACGGAACCCTTAGGGCGCGAGTCCGACTCGCACTTGGCCGGTTTTTTTTAAATGTGATTTCGAACTAAAAGTAAAGTAGAAAGTATTGACACTTATAATTTCAAGTATACTACATGCCTTTACAGCCATTTAAGCGTTCACTGTGTTCATCCTTATGGACATTCAGCTGTACAATGAATTTTACGACTACTACTCGTAAAGTCATATTTTAGCGTCTCCGAGGGGAATAAAATGGCGTCTATCCGGAGCTAAGCCTGCTTATGGCTAATATCCTACCGGCGTATAGGTGAGCCTACCCAAACAGCCTGAGTAAATTCATATCTCCAACATATTCTGTTATTTCAGGACTAAAGGTTTACCGCCGCGTATTAGAGGATTTTTGTTCATACCAATAAAAGTAAGCCGATGGGAAAAAGGAATATTCCAGAGGTTAATGTTAATATTAAAACTTTGTTTTAATGTTGGTGCCTATATTTATATACCAAAGTTGGCCAAAAATATAATAATATATATTTGGTCGTGCACTGGTGTCGATTCTGGCAGACCCAAACTAAAACTAAACTAAAGACAGGTCTAAAAGTGTTGGTGTCTTTGTTACTCCCTACAGACTAATAAAAGACAGCATTATTTTTAAACCTGTCAAATTTAGTTTAGTTTTAGTTTGGGTCTGCTAGAATCGACACCACTGTCTGTTTGTAGTATTCATTGGCTCTTGTCGATAGTATTCCTGTTATGTGATATATTTTAGTATATAGATTATTTTAAAACTGTGATATTGTTTATAAGTAATTAGAAAAAAAATTAACTAATAAACAAAAAAGTTTGCAAAATTTGTAACTAATAAACACAGTCATATTCATTAGGTTGGCCCAGTATTGGGGTCAGGGGTGCAAAATTATCGCATGGGATAATAGGATCTACTTTACGAACAGCACAACGATTGCACCTGATAGTTTTTTAACCTTAATATCTCGCCAAAAATCGTCGCTAGATCTCCATGATAACTAAGAAAAATTTTGCTCATGTTTCTTAAACGTACGAAGCGCTTTGCTGCGTTCGTCTTTCATAATGCGCACAGCTAAAAATCACTTCCTGCTGATTTGTTCTCGAACAATACAATCTGGATCTTTCAAGGCAAGAGTGAACAGGTATCTTTAAGGTAGGCATGCTTGTGGATACTTCATCGTCACTTACCATCAGTTGAGATAGGAGTCAAATCCAAAATTTTATCTAAGCAAATCTCGACGCAAGTACCCTTAACCAACAAAAAGCATATGAATAATTGCAGTTTTTGGTTATTTAAGTAAATAAAATACCACCATAAAAAGAACTGGAAGAACATATGTCGGAATTACTCAGTTTGCCGTAATTCTTAGCTTGCCCGTTGCAAAGAGTTTGCCTTTTTAAGAGGCAAACAGAGAAAAAAATAAACAAGAATACTTGTGAAAATTTTTTACGACATTTGACGCGTCAGAGGAGAGATTAATAATATAATAATAATAATAATATATCTTTATTTAAAGGCAATAAACCCAATATAATATAATACAAATAAAATTTTATAATAATAAAATAATTAAGCTGTTCAGGCTAATAGATCGAGGCATTTGTGGTTGCTTAGATTGCTCTTTCCATACAATCATAAACTCGTGTCACAGATAATACAAGATGTAAAAAAAATTTATTAAATAACAAAAAACCCGACTGCTTAGCACAAGAGAGGAAAACAAGCTTAAATCTATTGGATTTTGAATTGTATAAGATACTGAAAGCGGGGACGAAAAAACGTTTTGTGGATGTTTACGACTTAATTTCGTTCCTCCCCGCCTGCAGTATCTTATACAATTCATGTTACTAAATCCAATAGATTTAAGCTTGTTTTCCTCTCTTGTGCTAAGCAGTCGGGTTTTTTGTTATTTAATAATTTTTTATTTCAAACTTTTTAGTTTTCATATTTGCTACGTCAAGTAATACTAAAGCATTTGCTTAAACCTTAGAATCAGGTTTTTACCAGCTATTGTTTGATACCCATGTTGTAAAAGTAATGATTTAAAAAAATATATTTCACCCTTCTTTTTCTCTTCAAAGGTGCCGTACTAAAATATTATATCCTATGACACTCCTACAACGAATACAAAGCTAACGACATCTCACATGTGGAAATCTATATATCAAGCCGTTTAGGCCGCAGAGCGCGACTAAGAAATCGACATACATACATCATCATCATAAGCCTTAGCCGTCTATGTCAGACGATTTAAGCAATATTCTGTCGATTGCACTGTTTTTAGTGGCTGAATAAGCCTATTCGGGAGCGGCAGGTCCTGCCACACGCTCTGCGGGTGAAGCTTGTGTTATCACTTATCAATAAGTGATGTTATGTCGTTATTTTTCTTACGTTTCTCGCTTTTTTCGGCAAGGGCACAACACCAGGCTTCATCGTGTACATTGCGTCCAGCCAGTAATGATTTATGCCATTTGGTTTCGTCCTCAGCTGTCCGCTTCCAGTCTAGGAGTTCAATAACAAAAGTGATCATGTCTCGCTTGGTGCAATCTTTAAAGCGCAGCATTCGCCTACCAACACTTCACACAAAGAAATACACGCTGAGGTAGACGGGTTGGTTCCATGCCGTGCACATGCCCCAACCATCGTAATCGTCTCTGCTTCAGCAATGCGAAGAAACTGGGCAGCTGTGCTCGGTGTAAGACCGTTTTGTTGGTTGCCTTGTCCTTCCAGGAGATGCCTGATGATGTACACTCGAAAAACATAACCCTCCTCTTTTGGGGCAGTCGGGTAAAAACAACTATTTACACACTAGAATCAGGCGAGCCCATAGAATACATGATCATATATTCTATGGGCGAGCCCAAACCCAAGATATTTTTCTACATACACCCAACAGCACGTCAGTAGAAACACTTCGGACTTAGTGACATAGAAATAGAGTTGCAAATCTTTCCATTCTCGTGCGGTTGACCGTACGTAAGGTATGGTTGAATTTGGTAGTCGCAAGGAGGTTTTAGTCGCTGGTGGTTCGCTTTGGCGAAGCGTGGGCTAAAACCTCCTTGGGTAGTCGACATCAAAAAACAGCTCCTCTGGTATGGAGTAGAAAAGCAACAGTATAACACATAAGTAATTAATGCTGCATCTTGCACGGGAAATTTAGTCATTGCTTTATATGTTAAAACAGAAAATTATTTCCAAAAGGCCTAGCTAAACCCAAATATTTTATAAAGAAACCTCCCAGAATTGTTTTATCAATAAAATATTACCAGATGAGCAAGCGACGCTACCCACCAACAGATGGCGCTGTAGGTTTCTGAAACGTGGTAATAAAAACAGCGCCTCTGGTGTGGAGTAGAAAAACTACAGTATATAGGTGACTTTTAATTAGTTCTTGATAGAAAAAGGTATGAATGTACTCATGATACTGAACAACTTTTCCCAAGGAACATAGGTCGAAATACGAAAAACCAAATTCGACCTCCCATACAAAATGCGCTATCAGCTGATTCAATTTCTATGGGAGGTCAAAACTTGATTTTCGTATTTCGACCTGTGTTTCTTGGGGAAAGTTGTTCAGTATCATGAGTACATCATACCCTTTTCTAACAAGAACTAATTAAAAGTCACCCTATATTACAAAAGTAAATGCTGCATCTTGCACGCGAAATTTAGTAATTGCTCTTTATGTTAAAACTGTGAGTTGTTTTATCAATAAAATGTTACCAGGTGAGCAAGCGACGCTAACCACCAACAGATGGTGCTGTAGGATTCTGAAACGCGGTAAAATCTCCACTTTTTTATGGATATCTTCCGGCTCCATCATCAGATCAGCTCCAAGTTACAATAATATTGCATTGTCATCTGATTCACATACGCATGCAAAATTTCATCTCAATCGGAAACCGATTAAGATTCTCTTTTCAGTCGGGTATTTGGTTTTTTGAAATAGTTTTTTTATTAAGTACTTTTTTTTTTTTTTTATACCCTATGACACTCCTACAATGAATACGAACCTAACGACACCTCACATGTTGAAATCTACTAAGCCGTTTAGGCTGCAGAGCGCGACAAAGAAATCGACATACATACATACATACACTCGAAAAACATAACCCTCCTGTTTTGGGGCAGTCGGGTAAAAAGTACGATGATCCTTCTAAGGGGTGATTCAACATCGCTAATAGATTGTATAAAAATATTTAAAAAATGCTTTTTACAAAAAAAAAAGTAGTTAAAGCGCTTGGAGGGTTCAATGACTTATATGATCAGCTGGTGATGCAGAAAAAGATGATTTTTGTTATAATATCCAGACACTAGCAAGAACCTATTCATTTCAATAAATTACTGCAATGGTATTCGACGGAAAATCAAATTACATGATCACCCAAAAAAAATTTTTTTACAATCTATTGTTGATTTATAATCACCCTTTAGTAGGATCATGGTACCTTTTTACCAGACTGCCCCAAAACAGGAGGGTTATGTTTTTCGAGTGTATGTATGTATGTATGTCGATTTCTTTGTCGCGCTCTGCAGCCTAAACGGCTTAGTAGATTTCAACATGTGAGGTGTCGTTAGGTTCGTATTCATTGTAGGAGTGTCATAGGGTATAAAAAAAAATAAAAAAGTACTTAATAAAAAAACTATTTCAAAAAACCAAATACCCGACTGAAAAGAGAATCTTAATCGGTTTCCGATTGAGATGAAATTTTGCATGCGTATGTGAATCAGATGACAATGCAATATTATTGTAACTTGGAGCTAATCTGATGATGGAGCCGGAAGATATCCATAAAAAAGTGGAGATTTTACCGCGTTTCAGAATCCTACAGCACCATCTGTTGGTGGTTAGCGTCGCTTGCTCACCTGGTAACATTTTATTGATAAAACAACTCACAGTTTTAACATAAAGAGCAATTACTAAATTTCGCGTGCAAGATGCAGCATTTACTTTTGTAATATAGGGTGACTTTTAATTAGTTCTTGATAGAAAAAGGTATGATGTACTCATGATACTGAACAACTTTCCCCAAGAAACACAGGTCGAAATACGAAAATCAAGTTTTGACCTCCCATAGAAATTGAATCAGCTGATAGCGCATTTTGTATGGGAGGTCGAATTTGGTTTTTCGTATTTCGACCTATGTTCCTTGGGAAAAGTTGTTCAGTATCATGAGTACATTCATACCTTTTTCTATCAAGAACTAATTAAAAGTCACCTATATACTGTAGTTTTTCTACTCCACACTAGAGGCGCTGTTTTTATTACCACGTTTCAGAAACCTACAGCGCCATCTGTTGGTGGGTAGCGTCGCTTGCTCATCTGGTAATATTTTATTGATAAAACAATTCTGGGAGGTTTCTTTATAAAATATTTGGGTTTAGCTAGGCCTTTTGGAAATAATTTTCTGTTTTAACATATAAAGCAATGACTAAATTTCCCGTGCAAGATGCAGCATTAATTACTTATGTGTTATACTGTTGCTTTTCTACTCCATACCAGAGGAGCTGTTTTTTGATGTCGACTACCCAAGGAGGTTTTAGCCCACGCTTCGCCAAAGCGAACCACCAGCGACTAAAACCTCCTTGCGACTACCAAATTCAACCATACCTTACGTACGGTCAACCGCACGAGAATGGAAAGATTTGCAACTCTATTTCTATGTCACTAAGTCCGAAGTGTTTCTACTGACGTGCTGTTGGGTGTATGTAGAAAAATATCTTGGGTTTGGGCTCGCCCATAGAATATATGATCATGTATTCTATGGGCTCGCCTGATTCTAGTGTGTAAATAGTTGTTTTTACCCGACTGCCCCAAAAGAGGAGGGTTATGTTTTTCGAGTGTACATCATCAGGCATCTCCTGGAAGGACAAGGCAACCAACAAAACGGTCTTACACCGAGCACAGCTGCCCAGTTTCTTCGCATTGCTGAAGCAGAGACGATTACGATGGTTGGGGCATGTGCACGGCATGGAACCAACCCGTCTACCTCAGCGTGTATTTCTTGGTGTGAAGTGTTGGTAGGCGAATGCTGCGCTTTAAAGATTGCACCAAGCGAGACATGATCACTTTTGTTATTGAACTCCTAGACTGGAAGCGGACAGCTGAGGACGAAACCAAATGGCATAAATCATTACTGGCTGGACGCAAGGTACACGATGAAGCCTGGTGTTGTGCCCTTGCCGAAAAAAGCGAGAAACGTAAGAAAAATAACGACATAACATCACTTATTGATAAGTGATAACACAAGCTTCACCTGCAGAGCGTGTGGCAGGACCTGCCGCTCCCGAATAGGCTTATTCAGCCACTAAAAACAGTGCAATCGACAGAATATTGCTTAAATCGTCTGACATAGACGGCTAAGGCCTATGATGATGATGTATGTATGTCGATTTCTTAGTCGCGCTCTGCGGCCTAAACGGCTTGATATATAGATTTCCACATGTGAGATGTCGTTAGCTTTGTATTCGTTGTAGGAGTGTCATAGGATATAATATTTTAGTACGGCACCTTTGAAGAGAAAAAGAAGGGTGAAATATATTTTTTTAAATCATTACTTTTACAACATGGGTATCAAACAATAGCTGGTAAAAACCTGATTCTAAGGTTTAAGCAAATGCTTTAGTATTACTTGACGTAGCAAATATGAAAACTAAAAAGTTTGAAATAAAAAATTATTAAATAACAAAAAACCCGACTGCTTAGCACAAGAGAGGAAAACAAGCTTAAATCTATTGGATTTAGTAACATGAATTGTATAAGATACTGCAGGCGGGGACGAACGAAATTAAGTCGTAAACATCCACAAAACGTTTTTTCGTCCCCGCTTTCAGTATCTTATACAATTCATGTTACTAAATCCAATAGATTTAAGCTTGTTTTCCTCTCTTGTGCTAAGCAGTCGGGTTTTTTGTTATTTAATAAAAAAAAATTATAACCTGTATATAGTGCAGGAAACAAACTGAAAAGCATTTTCGTCTTCACACAGTTCATGTTGAGACGCAATCTAAAGGCCAGCCAGTCTACCACTTGATTTGTATTCAGACATGCCCGTCTGTCTCTGTTATTCTCTGAGTGGAATATCTAGTTAGTGTAAGTGAAGTTACATTGATCATCTTATAAACTATTTGAAAATTATGCAAATACGTTCAATTCTTAGAACTTATATGACTTCGATGGAAAGGCGTGAACTAATTTTGTTTGAATGTTTGTATCAGATAGCGTAAAGTGATATAGCAGGATAGAATGGTTGCAAATGAATAACAAATTCTTTAACTTGTTATTATCATCGTAACAGAAAGGTGAGATTGTAAAATACAAGTGGTTCTCTTTGTGTCGCTCCCCAGCTCTACTTGGCATCCCCTGTGGCTTGAGGCAAGTAACCTCTTCATTTTGAATTCAGACTGCCGACGTGTTATACTATACGTGTAACTTCAATAGGCACCTATTCAGTTTTGTGTTGAATGTATTGTGTGAATGTACTTCTGTACCTTAATTTTATTGCAGTCTGCTTGGCCTAGGTAGATTGATTTGCTACATTGTTAGAAATCCTCCTTTAGCTCGAGGCGAGTGTTTAAATAGCTTTGGATGGAGCCCAGTAGCCACTTCATTTAAATTCAAACTCCCGGCATGTTACGTGAGATTGTCTTTGTGACTCCCGGCTTGTATCTCTTCACTAGTCTGATGGTCGGTTTATTAAATTATGTACTGATATGTTGTGAAAATTTTAGTCAGTGTAGTTGAGTCGTATCGTATGCCACTGAAAAATATGTTCAAAAGTTTGGGAGAGTATTCTGAATACTGTATTTAATTACCTTAATTTTAAATACATTTACGCTCCAAGAATCATGTTTTTGTAAAACATACTTTTACGATTACTAATTAACAAACCAACGCGTGTTTTATTCAGTAAAATTTAATTAAAACCTACATAAAAAGAGCTGCGTGTCAACGTCACTCAACCTTGTTGTTATAACACACTCCAGTGCAGGGAAACTTTTCAATTGGCATAAAGTTGCGCGTACTGGGTGCCTGATCAAATTATTACCATGTTGCGGCTCCCGACTACCTCCGTCAGAGTTATACACTTGCGCCACAACCAAAAGGCCCTAACTCAAAATGAATTTCAAACAATTTACGATCTTATCGCTCTAAATTTTAAAGACAACAAGAACATGGTGCTATTTAATCTAATGGCCCTTTTAGTCTAACGTTACACCTTGCATGTCTCCGTGGGAAGTTGACAAGAATGATTACGGACTATGTGTAGGAAGTTCTTAATAAGTCTTCACAACATTTGCATCAGCAATGCTGAAGGAGAACCTACCTCTCGTGATATGATACCAACTTCCGCGGTCTTCCTCTCACGTACTCCTGTTGAATCTCCAAGTTTGCGTCGCAACGGATTTAAGTTTTCTTGCCGACGTAAGTTGACAAGTGTGTTGTAGCAATAATGAATTAACCTACCCAAGTTTTGATGTAGTTTACACGGTGTATCCACAATAATTGATCATGTTTGCTAAAGTTTGTTAATTCCGAATATCGATTTAGCTGAGAACTAAAACTTGACTGAGAAACAGAATAGAACAATGTGAAAGTATTGCATCACTGGGCAAAAGCGTGAAATAGCAAGACAAGACGAATTTATTGCTGTTTTCTGTGCTAAAACAACAGCCACTTATCTCTAGCTCTAAACCCGCTGCGATATGTTTAGGCGAGGATTGCGAATTAAAAATGTCTCTACCCTTTTTATTCCAGAGGAGAACAATCGCGGCATCTTCTCGGGCGGGCCACGGGTCATCAGTCAAGCCGAGTGGCTGCCACTCGACCGCACAGACACAAGGGGATTGTGGACCTCACTGCACTCTTACTTTATGAATTTATAGTTGGCTACGTTTCGTTTTCCGCCCTCGTTTGTCATGCCTGCGCTGTCAAAGTGCTCTTTTGATTTGAATTCGGAATAGTGAGAATGAATTGGTTGGATGTTAAGTTGGAAAGTATCTTTGAAGAAAATAATGAAAAGATTTTAGGAAATCAACATCCTGGTACTGATCGACGGTAAATAACGATGAAGATTATCCGCACGTCTTGGCAGTATATACTTCAGTCAACCAGTTGCAAACTATAACGCCAATATCCGGCTCAATACCTCATCGTTCTGCTTGGCACTGGAAAAGTTACAAAAGAATATAAAACTCGACAAATTTTGATGTCTCGTCGGATTATTTCAGGTCGGTTACTTGCGAAGTGAGATGTAGCTGAAAAACGAGAAAATTATAAAAAATATAAGCACGTGGATATAATGTGGCCAACATGAAAACACATGTAAAAAAAAAATTGGCACAAATTTTAGTTTTCCAATAAAAATGGAAAACTAAAATTTGTGACTAAACTAAAATTTGAGACTTTCCCATAGAAAAGAAATGTGTTCTGATCCTTTGCTATGTCAATCTGCGTTCTTAGTTATGACCATATAACATTTTGAATATTAGACATACTGAATTAATTTATTCACGAATAATAATAAAATACATACATACATAATATCGCCTTGTTCCCGTTGGGGTAGGCAGAGACCACAGTTCTCCACCTTACGATCTTGACATACTTCCCTTGCTTTCTGTACTTTCATCAATTTTAGTCACTACGTCTTCTTTTACGCCACAACGTTCTCTTATCACACTATTTCTAATCCTGTCACTCAGTTTCACACCAATCATACTCCTCAGAGCTCTCATTTCTACTGCATTAATTCAACTTTCATGCTTTTCTGCTATACCTAGCTTTCACTGCCGTACATCAGTGTTGGTACCAAAACGCCCCTATGAACAGCCAGACGAGCCTTGTGAGACACCTTCTGACTCTTCATAAAAGCATGCAGAGCACCATTCACCATGTTTCCAGCATTCACTCTTCTTTCGACATCACTTTCACACTTTCCATCTCTCGTAAACTTAGAACCCAGATACACAAACTCCTTCACTTGTTCAACTTGTTCACCACCTATCAACATAGTACACTCTGTTACCTATACACTCTTCTCTTTCAAGTATTATTACTTTCGTCTTGTTTACATTTACTTTCATTCCTTTCCTATCAAAAGCCACATTCATCATTGTTACCATCTCCTGTAACTCGTCAGCAGATGACGAAAGTATAACTTGGTCATTAAAATATGTCAATAAAATACAATACAGATAAATCGTCCAAAAACTAGAAATAAAACAAAAGTACCTATATGATAAGTAAAAATGTAAATACGTACTTAAGAATGTTTTTAAGATTGTTGTGCTCTTTTTTAACTCACAATATTTCCAGCAATGGAGTTATGAGGTTAGAATTTTTCCAGAAAACCCATCAGTCAGGGAAGTAGCCGCAGCGCTGACAAACAGATGAAATTCATTTCACAACGTTCCTGCTTGCCGCCGCGTGATAAGCTCTTCTTTATTGCGTTGGTTAGGTCTGCTATAGCAAAGCTTAAGAGCTGGATTAAGGTTATGAGCAGGTATCTGTTGTGCTCGTTGTGCTTTTACAACTCGACATCGTCTAGGTACAACAATGTTGAGATATTTGTTTGTTACAAAAATTAACTAACTACTACTAAAATTGTAAATTGATTTTGTCTGTAAATTAAAGATACTTATTTAAAAAATATCACGTCATACCATTTTGATGCCCATGAATCCAAATCACTGATTTTAAGACTTTTTGTCTGTTAGTTTGTTTATTTGTTCGAGCACCTCGCAAAAACTACTTAACCGATTTAAATAAAACTTTTTGTTTGATAACTCATAGTTTGACTTAGGCACTGGTATTTTTTTACAAGCGTACCAAGTCGCGAGCAAAATTTAGTAATCACTAAAATTACTAGGCTGATTCCAAAAAGTGTGTTCTTCAATAAAACCTACAAGATCCGTGCATAACATCGACTATTATTTAACGCGGAAAACATTTAAATCCCAAGCTCCAAAAATTCTTTGACTATTAGAAAATTGATATATTTTGCGTGAATATCTTGAGTAACTTAGGCTTAATCGAGGGAAACTACACTCACCGGCAGAAATAACCGACCGGTCTGTTTTCTTACATATATTTTCATACAAATATGGGGGCAAACAAAGCGTCAATATCTTACCTAAATTGAATAAGAATACGAATCTGATTGATGAGGTCTTTAGATAAAAACCTTAATAACAATATTGTCAAAGATTAGGTATATCTAAAAGGTTGAAGAAAACCCGTGCGACACTTTAAACATTTTAATTCGCTAAATGTAAGAGAAATCTGACGAAATGACGTATATTTTTTTCTGAATGATGCACGGAATTTCCTGGATACCGTGCACAGGTCTTATCTTCAAGAATCTTAAGTCAGATATCTTATTTAAATCTCACTGTTTATTCACGGATATCTATTTCGTTTAGAAAATATATTGACGCTTCGTTAGATCCCTTACTTGTATGAAAATGTACGACAGAAAATAGACCGGCCGGTTATTTTTGCCGGTGACTATATTTTATTCCCATGGGGAAAAAAATTCAGGTGAACGAAGTCGCGAGCAACAGCTAGCCGAATAACAAATTTTGATATACAATCAAATTATACAGAATGAGTCTTTGAAGAATAGGTACAGTCAATTGCAGGTCAAGCTCACATTGGAGTTTGTACTCTTCGTCGTAGAGGAGCAGATTAAATAACTGACTTATACTGATGTTATCTGTGGTAGAAGTTACAGTCGGACTGTGAGTGTTAAGCATGATCTGTCATTACCTGTACCTATGAAGCATTAATTTTACAACCATCATCCCAACAATCCCTCCAAAAGCGTTCAGCAAACAGAGTGGCGCTAAATTACATTCGGAAGCATAAACACGTACACCGTAAAGCGAGAGCGGCACATTATTATTACAGAGTGTCCCGATGTCATCCCATTCGCAAAGCAAATGTTCCAATTATCATAGCTAATGTGCCGAGGACGAGGAGCCACCGCGCCGCAAAACATACGCAGAATACAAGCTTCTTTAGCATAATTCACAGCTTTTTGCTTTGTGATTTCTGCTCTATGTAGCTCTCGATTTACCAAGCTATATAATATTACAAGTCGTATATCATTGCGACTTCTCGCTTGTTTTAAAGCAAGTGCGCTTGACAATTTTTGCAGCTGGTGCACTCTAACTAATAGCATCTAGACAATGTAGGTTAGAAAAATATACCCACTTGTCTAACACTTTTTTTCCTTTAATGTATCTGTGATTGCTCATAACGAAGTTTACTCGACTTAATGTTCAAAGTTTTACAGTATTCTTTAAATTTGTATTCTTTTTCTAAATGGGGACACCGCAACCGACTTTTTAAGGCCACTGATTTTATATCTTTTCTCGAGCCCAAATAGCCTGCTTATCTCTAGACCGAGATGTGAAATTGAGTTTAACTGCTGGCAAATAAAGATGTCCTTTCAAGATAAAAAAAAAGCAATGGGAGGAAAGAATTTTCTAGTCTCGTTCGGAGCGGGTTCGAGCAGAGGGTTCGACGTGGCGAGTGACAATAAAATTAGATAAGTACGGGATAGTCTCTACGGCCAGCGTCCGTCTTGCGGACAGAATCAATCGCAGTAAAAAGTAGGGGACGATTGCGCTGGTATTCTTTTGCGAATCGCGTTTTTAGTTTTAGTATAAAAAAACCCACTTATTCTCTAGCTAAAAACGTTCATGTAACTGTAAAGAAGATATTTTTAACAAATAAACATTCATCCGGTCCTACCTCTGAACAACTTAGATCATGCCAGAAAGCCGCAGGTCTTAAGGCGTAAGTTGTACAGCTAAACGAATTTTACAGACGTATAATTCTATAGAGACCATAGTTTAAAAAAAGTAAAGCGATTCTTGTAGAACTAGATGAAAAAAAAATTACTTATGAAATATGTATCTCATGATGTATATGTGGGTTTCCAAAGTTTTTGATTCTCAGGTATAAGAAATTGAACAATACAAATAGTTTACGATTAAAAACAAATCATTTCTTCAAGTGGTAGAGACAGCTCATGTGTTCTCGACTGAATAAATTTAACTAGGTTTATGTAAATTACGTATGATTATTCGAATAAAGGACTAATGTTTATTTCTTTGACAACAGTATTTTTCATAATCATACAGGGGCCAATGCCTCCTTTTAAACGTTAAAAGGCCTAGGTATGTCAGGAGGCACCGCTCTTCCATTACGGTAATTTATAAAGAGAAAGAACAATTATTTGTAATAAGATGTATAAATAAATTAAGTACAGTCAATCTCACATCAGTGGAAACACATTAAGACAAGAACTCCAAAATGTTTACACTGATGTGCTGCTGGGTAGGATATAAAAAATGGAATGTGCCAAGTCCTTTGTGTGTATATGCATGAGGCGAGTGTGTCTGTAGGTACACTCAAGAGCACGTTAAGCTTGACACGATGGACTTTGTACCATTCTAATCTCAGTAGCCATAGGAGCTAAAGTCACACTACGAGTGTCAAGCTTTACCTGCTCTTGACTGTACGTACTGTATGTGTGTGTGAGTGTGAATTTGGGCGGCATGTTCCTTTATCAAATTAATAGCATAAATTTGTAGTAATTTCTGTGTTTTGATCAAAATTAGAAAATTAATTTTCGGTTTCCTAATGAAGCAATGCTTTAAAAAACACTACCTTACCGAGCCCATTAGATTCACCGATGGCACCAAGAAGATTGCGGTTTCAATCGCCATAACATTAATGCACGCGTCGAAAAATGAAATTGATTTTGCCCCCGCATCCGACTGCGTGCCGTATCAGCCAGTGTGGAGTGGTTGGGGAGCAAGCGCTAATAACTAGCGGGGAAGAGCTGCCAGAGATGTTTATTTAATGGCGTACCCATAGACGCTCTAATGGGGATTCGCGCTCGTACCCCGAACCTCCACTTACTACACCCACAAAATCATTTTTCGAACCTTGAATGTACGCAAGCACGCGCTACTACACTCAGAAGTAACGACATAGCGCTAAGTGGTTTAATACAGGCTTTTTAGAGTTCTGGACCAAAATGGTAATAACTAAATTCTTAGGGTGTGAATTCGTCTGTCTGTCTGTCTGTCACATCAGTTTATATCAGCAACTACTCATGCTATTGACTTGAAAGGAATAGTTTTAGAATATGCTTGCCCAAATTTATTGCAAAGTAAATAATTACAAATTATTATTATCGTAGATAGATAGATTGATATTTATTTTATAGCATCACATCTCATTACAAGTCATATTTGGCCAATTTCAAAGTAAATAAATTATTAATGGGGCCCAAATAAGGGCAGGAAATGTTGAAATTTTCAAATGAGGTATCCTATGAAAGGGCTTTACTTGTACATTTCAAAATAGGTTTTTGTATTTTTTACGACCCTTATGATAAAAGACGTCTAAAAAATACCACTCCCTGCCCCGTCCCCTTAACAGAAAAATCTGAAGTAATTATAGTCGATAAAAGTTTACGTCAATATTATAACAAAAATAAAAAAGTCTCTCTAAGCAGCTTAGTTTTTTAGAATTCTGCAAAATCCTTTAAAAACAAACTTAGTTTTGCGGTCCTAAAAATGGATATAATTGCTTCTAAAAATATTGGACCTTTCGGCGCGTCCGAATCGCACTTGAACTTGACGTAATAATAAACATTATCACCAAATTTCTAATCATTTTTCATTAGTTGCCAGCAGATTTCGAAATCACACATGAAAAAAAAATTCGACCTTGCAATTTCTTTATTCAGTATTGTACAAAAAAACATTTACAATACAAACACAAGTGAAACATATCCCGTACAATTTAAACATTATCCTGTACTATCAAGGTAATGTGACATAATCTCTCGTAGCGCACGCCTTTGTGTTATTACAAGAATAATTCGTAAGCGTATGGCCAGATTATCATTTGAATGAGTTCTCAGACGATTGTCGGATTTCATGGCAGTTTTTGTGGAATGTGATTTACTATACAGCAATTTTTTGCAAGAAAATATAACGGTTTAGTATGGGACAACCTTATATATTTCTCGTTCCACGGCCAGTGTTTCTTTATAAAAGTTGTTCAGTTTGGTAATCTGAATAACACACTAAAATTTAAAAAAATCCTGTATGGAATTACATTTCCATAGGTACTAGTTACATAATTGCTTTTCTTTGTTTGCCACAGTTTCGTAAGATTCGCAGTTCGGTCGTCTTCGTAATATTTCGAAATTCTTATACTTAGGGCACCCACTTTACTAACTTCAAAGACTTGCAGGGGCCTTAGACAAATAATAGTGGCTTTCTACAGCTTTGGTAGATTAAAAAGTGGCTTTGTATAGGTAATCGTAAACGCCAGTAGAATGGAATGTAAATGTATGAGATTGACATAATTATAACGAAATGTTGCATGAGAGCTACTGTCAATACCATATATTTTCATTCCATTATACTAGCGTTTACGACTATAGAAAGCTACTTGTCTAGGTACCGAATTTATATTAGCTAACGAAATGTCACTTGATAGCTAATGTTTAATCATAACATCCCATGAAAACGTCCACTACAGGACAGGGAGCTCCCTCTATAATTCTAGCTTTTGCTGGAAAAATGTAGAGGGGAAGTACCATAGTCACCTCGCTTGTTAGCGTTATGGCTGGCACCATGGACCGCGGTTGTAGGTGACCGCAGTAAGTAAGATGTTAGATACAAAGGAGGATGCTGCTGCCCAAAAAAACTAACGTTAATCCCATATTATTTTCATTCTATTCTACTAGCGTTTTAAATAAACTTGTCTCTGAGCCTGTTTAGAATTGAATAAATTTTTGTCCAACCCTTTTTGAAATTTGCAGAAAATTAAAACAGTTGCAGTCGCGAGTCTTGCACGCATGGATATGCAGTAGTGTTTACTTTAGAAAAACTAATATAAATTTATTTTTTATTTATTCAGTCTCATTTCCCATATTTACAAAGCATTTATAAAAATAACTAGCTGTTACCCGCGACTTCGTCCGCGTAGATTTTATAAAAAAACAGAACTCGAACTTAATTGAAACATATTTTACGGAGCGCTTATCCTTCTTGATCCCTACGTAAAAGATGCATTTGTACTTATCCAAGTTGAATAAATGCATCTTACTACAAACTTAATTATCTTTTGATTTTATTTAACTGGTAGGTAGTGCGGAATTTTCATTGTCAACCGTTACAGGCGAACTTAAAAAAGAAGGCAATAAAGGGAGTGAAGTGAATGGGTAGCGAGGAGGTATTCATAAAAGTAAAAAAGGTCCCTATTCCTCCCTATCTATCCTTTTGTATCCCCCCCCCTACATTCCCACTCCCCTTCCCTCACCCTCTTCCACTCTCTCTTCCTCTCCCTCGCCCCTCCCTCTTCCCCCCCTCACCCTTTCTTCCCCCTCCATTTCCCCCCTTCCCCTCTCCCCATCACCCTCCCTTTCCCCCCTCGCCCTCCTCCCATTCCCCTCCCTTTCCCCCTTCCCCTCACTCATCCTCCCCTTCACCCTCTCCCTCCCTCTACCCCCCCTCCCTCTACCCCCTCCCACGCCCTCTACCCCTCCCTCCCCCTTTCTCTCCCCTCATTTTCCCCTCCCTTACACTCTCTCCCTATCCCTCCCCCTCTCCCTCTCCCTATCCCTGACCCTACCCCTATCCCTGCTTCTACCCCTAACGCCATCTTAACCGCTATCCCTATCCTTATATAAACATACAACTGACACTCATATTGATTTTTAGACATTTCAAACCTATCAACCCCATTCCAGGGGTGGTGGTATTTCACGTCCACCACGTTGGATTTCAAAATCATTGTAGTTTTCGTAATCAGCGACCCGATAAACCATACGAACGACACCCATATTGATTTTTAGACATATCAACTCTATCGCACCCCAACCTTATCCCCAGGGGATAATGGTAGTTTACGTCTACCACGTTGGATTTCAAAATTGTAGTAGTTTTCGTAATCAGCGATACTTAGTTGAATAAAAAAAGTCCCATCAAAATCGGTTAAGTAGTTTCGGTGTGCTGTAGCAGATAAAACCCCGCTAGAGTATTATTGTATGTGTAGATTCCCACGGGAATGATATATTTTCCCGGGGTAAAAAGTAGCCTATGTCCGTCTCCAAGTTACCATCTATCACCATACCAAATTTCATCAAAATCCGTTCAGCCGTTTAGGCGTGAAAGAGCAACAAACAAACAGACAGACAGACAGACAGACAGAGTTACTTTCGCATTTATAATATTAGTATGGATACAGAATCGCATTGACGGCATGCTAGATAGACACCAAACACCTGAACAAGCTGGCTTTCGGCCTAGTTTCTCGACAACAGATCACCTCCAAGCCATAAATCAGATCATAGAAAAGTCCTCAGAACACAAGATGCCCATTCACTTAGCGTTTGTTGACTACAGCAAAGCCTTCGATAGCCTCTACCATACCGCGATGTTTAATGCACTAACAACTCAAGAGATAGATACCACCTACATAGATTTAATAAAAATTATATACGCTGAAAGCACTGCAAACATAAAACTTCAATCCTCTGGACCCACATTTCCCATTCGTAAGGGTGTCAAACAGGGTGATCCGCTTTCCCCAAAACTGTTCACAAGTTCTCTCGAAGAAATTTTTAAAACCTTAGCAGTCTCATGGAGCGAGAAGGGCATTGATGTCGGCGGAAACAGGCTTACGAACCTTCGTTTCGCCGACGACATTGTGCTTTTCGCTTCGTCTGCCCATGAACTACAAAACATGCTGACCGAACTCGACGTGACAAGCCGCAAGGTTGGACTTCACATGAACCAGTCAAAGACAAAAGTCATGACCAATGGCACGAAACGTATGGTTGTGATAGACGGGCAAGAGATACATCACGTTGAAGAATACATCTACTTGGGCCAGATAGTTTCCTTCCACAATAGGCAAGACAAAGAAATCAGTCGCCGAATTGATAACGCTTGGAGGAGCTACTGGTCCATGAAGGATTTATTAAAAGGGACTCTCCCACTATCCTTAAAACGTAAAATCATCGACATGTGTATCTTGCCCGTTCTAACCTACGGTGCCCAAACATGGTCTCTGACTGAGGCACAGAAGTCCAGACTTGCGGTTTGTCAAAGGGCAATGGAGCGCAGCATACTAGGTGTCAAGAGGACCGACCGTATCCGGAACACCACTCTACGCTCCAAAACCCGTATCACTGATGCCAATAGAAAGGCTGCCACATTAAAATGGGATTGGGCAGGCCACGTGTGTCGAATGCATCCGGATAGGTTGGCCAAACGCGCCACAGAATGGGTGCCACACAACGGACGCCGGGGCAGAGGAAGGCCAAAAAAGCGATGGAGGGATGACCTGGTTGCTTTCGAAGAGGAGTGGCCGACGATGGCGATCGATAGGGAGGAGTGGAAACGTAGGGGGGAGGCCTTTGCCCAGCAGTGGGACAGCACAGGTTAAACAAAAAAAAAATTGACCACATAAAAAACAAACAAGGACACAACAGGTATTGTTTATTTCAATGTGGTAGCTAAAGTAAGCCGTGTGTAACACTGTTCTGTTTTGACTAAGGAATCTATTTGATCATCCGAAATTCGACAGTATAAATAACAATTTCTGACACTAAATTGTATCGTGACTTTTACCATAGTGACTTACCACGCTTGGCAGCATGCAGCCCATCTCGCCCGTAAAAAATCCCTTCCTTAGACACTAAATTGTGGATGTCACATTCACAACTATATAATTCTACTATTTGTAGCCTGCACCATACAACAGGACTAAGGACCACACCAGTTCAGATATAATATTACCAAAACAACATATTTGCAAACTAATCTTCCAGGTTAGTATTAATCGTAACATTTTTTGTTCAACCGTTTATTATCCGACTGCCCCAAAACAGGAGGGTTATGTTTTTGGAAAATGATTTTAGAGCACTCAATATTGTTCCATGCGTTTTATTTATCCCCGTTATTTTATTCCCAGTAAATGGTTTCGACAAAATTTTAAACCGATGACAAAGGCAATGCACCGAAAATGTCATGAGACCGAACCGGCAAACCAATTATGCGTATCTCTGGCAATAATTCCTGCCATTCCAGCCCAATAGCTTTGGGAATAAAATACGAGAAAAATAGGAAAAGCGTGATTCGCATTTAATGATAAAGGTTCCGAAACTTAGTTCAACAGTTGTAAAAATGCAGACATCTACACAAATTTTATAGACTCATGAAAAAAAAGTTAAAAGTACACAAATTAACTTTATAGGTAATCGATGCATAATGTGAAAGACAAATACATAGTACAATTACAGTAAGCCGATGTTACCGACATAACTTGTTCATTTCAAATTCCAGTTTTTTACTTTCAACTTAAGTAAATAAATTTCATAAAGGTTTTTACCTTTTTACTTATAAAATTATATAAGTTAAAAAGCCGCATTTTGTAAACCTTGCCTTTCCTTAGTTTCAAACAACTTTATAATCCTACTAATATTATAAACGCGAAAGTTTCTTCATTCTATTCAATCAATGCGGGTGAAACTGCAGGCAGAAAGCTAGTGATTTAATACTTAAAAATAATATACGCTTTATATGTCAGAGCACGAGTAGGTTACGATTTTTGCACTTAAAACATACTTACATTGAAGCAACTTTTTTTTGTGTCAAAATATGGCGATATTTGAGTTAAAATATAGAGAGCTACATTTGCTAAATTGTAAATGTCGTTTAAACAAAAACCGGTCAAGTGCGAGTCGGACTCGCGCGCAGGGGGTTCCGATATACCTATAGTATTTTTGGAAGCAATAAAGTCCATTTTCAGGACCGCAAAACTAAATTTGTTTGTACAGGTTTTTTGCAGATTTCTGAAAAACTGTGCAACTTAGAAAGATCGTTTTATTTTTGCTGTAAAGTTTATATAAACTTCTGTCAACTGTAATTAATTCAGATTTTTCCTTACTCAAACTTCGGAGATAAGGGGGGGGGAATGGTATTTTTCTTGTCATTTTTCATCATAACTTTAAAACTAAGAAATTTAAAAAAATACAAAAATATATTTTAAAATGTACAAGTAAAGCCCTTTCATATGATACCCCACTCGACCTAGTAGCGACAATTTGAAATTTGGCCCCCCCTATTTTGGCCCCCTTTATATTAATAATCATACTTTTTTCAAATTTTTTTCTTGTGCAATTAAGTTGGGCAACTATATTCTAAAACTATTCCAAATTTCAGGTTGATAGCATAAGTGGTTGCTGAGATATAGAGGTGTGACAGACAGACAGACAGAGCGGCACCATAAGGGTTCCTTTTTTTTACCATTTTGGTATCGGAACCCTAAAAAGCACTAAAGCTACACATTGGGTAATAAGACTGTTTATATTTAGTTACATATCTAAGCGAAGGACTACCACGAGTTATTATGTGAGTTGTCAGAAATGATTGTATGAAAAACTTGGCTCAAATATTTTGAATATGAATCCCCAAAAATCGCATATAGAAACCAGACGACATTAATTCAATTGTCGCTGGTCGGAATTGATCAATACTAGTCAGATGAACGTGAAATCTGATATTTGGCGGGGACAGCCAATTTCCTTGCACCCCTAATGGATGAGGGGACCAGCTCACAATTATCTTAGTTAACGTCACCATCTATTTTCTAGGAAATATAACACAGTATTAGTTATGTTAGGAAAATAAATATGAGTTGCTAATCCCAAATTTCTGACGTTATATTATATGTCACCGGAAAAAATAACAATCGCAAGTTGATCAATACGCGTCAGTTAAAAAACTTTCGAAAAATATTAAACTCGTAGGAAATACGTAGATCCATGTATCGGGTCCTAATGAAATAGTGAATATTATTTTAGCACGTTACTAATTCCATGAACAACTTTCCCAAAGGAACATATAGGTCGAAATACGAAAAACCAAATTTGACCTCCCGTACAAAATGCGCTATCAGCTGAGGCAGTTTCTATGGAAGGTCAAAAATTTATTTTCGTATTTGGACCTATGTTCCTTGGGGAAAGTTCTTCAGTTTCATGGTCTGAGTAACATACTACAATTATGTTCATTATTTCATTAGGACCTTATACAGCATGTAAGGGAAATGTGTGATAATACTGAAGGGTGTTAAAAGACTGTAAATCTGCCCATGAAACTGAACAACTTTTCTCATGGAACATAATATGTCGAAATTCGAAAAACCAAATCTGACCTCGAATACACAATGCTCTAACAGCTGATGCAATTTCTATGGGAGGTCAAAAATTTATTTTGTTCTATGACCTATGTTCCTTGGGAAAAGTTGTTCAGTTTCATGGAAAGATTCACACCCTTTAGTATTATCACACCTTTCCGTCACACGCTGTATACACACACTTAACACGCTTTATCTCTGTGTGTTAGGTTCCCTTTCGACCAAACACCAGAAGCGAATTCGGTACAGATTATTATTTCTCGACGGTCGATCAATTGACTAGGAAATTAATCAACTTACGATTTTGTGTTAATCTTCCGGTGACATAATTATAGTATAAGCATATTTTATTTAGTGTAAAAGTTTTTAAACGACTCATACCATTCTTACATACTTACATGACTTTGAGAAAATATTTTAGTTGCCCCTTTCAAATACTGAATGACGCTTGGCACGGGATATACAAACAATCTCGTTTTAGAATTACGTTTCTTGTGATTCAACCAACAACAAAGAAAGTTTCCATCACTACTGTCATAAAATAAAAATAAAAGATTTTTGAATAAAAATAGTAAATTGATTTAGTATGTACATTGAAGGAATTTATAAAAAAAATATCACGTCATGATATCTATTTTAATACCCCTGAAACCAAATCACAGATTTTTTGATTTTTGTCTGTTTGTTTGAGTGTTCGAGCATCTCGCACATTCTACTGCCATATGCCTCTTCCATACAAAGATTTTTGTACCGTTGAAAAGGCGCAGTAATTAAACATAGAACTAAATAACTAAGTACTTAGAAACTTTGGCCAACAAATCAAAGTCCAACCAATTGCTTTTCAGAGTTCTAATGGTCAAAACTCACATAACGAGTACAAGAAAGTACTTACAAGTACAATTACAGCCTTACCGCAGATCCTTCAATTTTATTATCGGCTCCCAGCTGTCAGCCTAAGTTTGGACAACGTCTGGTCCGTCTTGTGCATTTCATCAGGCCAATTCTTGGGCCAGTTGGTTGAGCAATCACGGATTGATTGTAGGTATAAGTACTTATAAAAGAATCAGCGAATGGTAAGTTTTAATTCTTATCAATTATACACACCAAAAATGTTATAGGAATTTTTAAAACAACTCTGTGTTCTCTAGTTAATCATTCTAATTTATATGGAAGAATCAGCGAATGGTAAGTTTTAATTCTTATCAATTATACACACCAAAAATGTTATAGGAATTTTTAAAACAACTCTGTGTTCTCTAGTTAATCATTCTAATTTATATGGAATAAGTCCCGTAACAAGACAAGCATATTCCGCAGACAAACAGTTTCCTGAAAGGAAGAGAGCGTTGTTGTTTCACAATGAATATTAACACTGAAATAACGGTGCGTCGCAATAGTCTCGCGAAGATAAATTTATCCCACCCGGGGAAATGGTCCATTTTTCACGGCACCTAACGCTAGGTGTCACATGCGCGTGGCAAAGACGCCGTTACTTACTCCAGACGTGAGTGGAATACACACGAATACTACGGTGAATTAGCTGCCGTGCGCTGCTTGTACGCAGGTCCTTGGCAAATATAAAAGCATGCAATCTAAGGTTGTCTGACATACCTACATATTTTTTTAGAAAAAAGTAACGGTATATTTTTGTTATTGGTTCATCAAACGAAAGACGTCTACTGCTTTTTAAATTAACTCTAACTTAAATTGTAAGTCATTAGACTGATGTACAGTCCAGAGCACATCAAGCTTAACTAACACATTAGACTTTGTACCGTTCTTATTTCAATAGACGTACGGGCTAGAGTCACTTTGCGAGAGTCATGCTTGACCTGCTCTTGACTGTACCAGACGTTTCAAGTGTGCTAATGTTTAATTGAGTGACAAAAATTTGTGGAAAAATAAAGATTATAAACATTAGATTATTTTTAGTTCATTTTATTATTTTAAATTAAAATGTACAAAGGTAATATTGACATTTTTTCTTAATCAAAACGTTGTATTTAAACAAGCGCCCGTATTACTAGCCATTAAATTTTTTTATTGGCTAATAGCATTAAACCTTAAGACTCGATAAGGGGGTGATCGTGGTATATTCAACGATATTACCAAATCAAAAACATTTGCCTAAAACATTTAGTTAAGACTTAACATAACTTTTGAGGAAAACGTTTTTGTTTTGGTAATGTCGTTGAAATTACCTCGATCACCCCCAAGGATTTTCTATGAGTTTTTTTTAATCAAAGCAACTCAAATATTGTAGCTCGCTTTATGTTTTGAAACTTACATCTAATGTTTTGGTAACACGTTTGGTTTGAACCGTGTGTTCAGATATTGCTGTTTGTCTCATTATGTTCCGCCTCGCGAATCAACAGGCAATTTTTGTGAAGAAATGTGCTCTACGTGTTGATATAAACGATGTGTACCGTGAAATTTTATAACCTGGAAGAAAAAAGAAAGAAGTAAGGTTTATAAGTAGATAAAATAAAACTACAGCTTTATTTGTATGAGTTGTTTTATAGGTATTGTAAATAATTGGTAACAAATCCTCTACTTATGATTACAAATAACTTTTTAATAGGAAAACTCCGAAATCTTTATTTTAAACAACCGAAATATTTTTCGTGATTTTAATTCAAATATTTGCGGTATTTTTGAAAGCTTTTATTTACTTTCACCTGTCGCGGTGTCTGTCTGTAACCAAATCTTTCAAGTTAAATTTGACCTATTTCCCGGTTTCCGATTCCGAACTATGTTCACACATCAAGACCAAAATACGATACAGTGAAAATCATAATAGTTTCTCATTAAGTACTAGAATTGTTTAAAATTAAATTATCTAAGTGTGGAACCCATTATTAAAATATTATATTAAAATTGATTGAGATGAAATTGAGATGAAATTTACATGCGTATGTAAATCGGATGACATTAAATGTTATTTACTAAGAGATGGAGCCGGAAGATAGCCATAGAAAAGTGAGATAATACCACGTTTCAGAAATCCTGCAGCGCCATCTGTTGGTGGGCAGCATGGCTCCTGGAAATAATTTTTTGATAAAACAACCCTGGGAGGTTCCCCTATAAAATATTTAGGTTTAGCTACACCTCTTGGGGTTTCTCTAAGTTTTTACATACAAAGCAACGACTAAATTTCCCGTGCAAGATGCAGCAATAACTTTTGTATGATACTGTAGTTTTTCTACTCCATACTAGAGGCGCTGTTTTTTTATGTCAACTTACTAATTTAACCATACCTTACGTACAGTCAACCGCACGTGAATGCAAATATTTGCAACTATTACTATGTCATAAAGTCTAAAGTGCTTCTACTGACGTGCTGTTGGGTGTACGTAGAAAAATATCTTAGGTTTGGTCTCGTCTGATTCTAGAGTGTGTAAATAGTTGTTTTTTAGTATTTGACATCATAAATACCTACTAAAAAATAAATAATGGTACATAAAACAACTTTTATTACATGTAGAAAAAGAACTAAAACGCTCATTATCACAGTCTCAGGTTTTCAAATAAAAGCATGTTATTATAAATGTTAATGATTTACGAAAATACGAACTTTTTTGTATCGGTGTACGGAAATTAGGTTAATAAGTAGGACATATAAATAATAAATTATTTACTAAAATAAGTATATTTCAATGTCATTATTTAAAATAAATATGAGTTTAATTCAAGTATTTTTTTTTATCACTTTACTTTCTAGTCTACTGGCAAAATTAGATTTTGAGATCGATTCACAAGATTCAAATAAAATAAAAAAAACACTAGTGCGGTAATATAATGAAAAAGCATGCATGTTTAATAAGCTGAATTATTGACCTTAATACAGCGCAAATAGAGCTTTTTTATGAGAAAATGTGTTGAAAACCATTTATTTGTTAAACAAGAAGTCGTAATACGATGCGAAATAAATTATTCAACGGTTTTGCATTCGGTTAATTCCTTGATTAGTTTCTTTCTTCGTCTTTAAATTAAATGCAATTGTAAAGGCTAATGAACTGGAAACTGTAATTTTGCATCGAATGAATATAAATTGGATTGAGATGAATAAGTGATTCAATGAATCACGGATCGGTTAACTTATTGCCAGTTGTCACCAGCATTTTGGCAGTAATCGTTCCGTAAATGACGGAATGAATCAACGGAGTGCAACTCGTACAGACTAACCTAAAGATCGTAGTAAATAACCTTTTATTAACTAGCTCGTGGCTTGTTATATTAACAGCCACCACGGTCTAGTGGTTAGAGGGCTTGGCTCTCGATCCGGAGGTTCAGGGTTCGATTCTTGGTGGGAACACTGTCCAACAAAAAACTCTCTTTGTGCAACCTCCCCAACTTGATTGGGACATTGCAGGATGAATCACCTGATTGTCCGAAATGTGAGATGATTCCGTGCTTCGGAAGGCAGGCAGGATTTAGTCGTTAATGAGTCACATTAGAGGCCTTTGGTGGCTCAACAACTCAGTCACCAGGGTTTGTGAGGGCGGTCATCGACCTTGCAATCCATACGAATGATGATGATGAACTGGCTCGTTGGCGTGGTTGGCAGTGGCAGTGAGCCTGCCTTCTAGGCCGAGTCCATGTCTTCGCCTTGTCTCTGTCTCGGTCATCGTCATCATAACATCCCATTTCAACATGCAGCACCCTCATGATATTTCCGTCAACAATACGAGTGGTATTTTGGAGGGGGAGGACCATAAACACCACATTTCAGCTTGCACCGTAGACCTTGGTTGCTGGTGAATGCAGTATGTATAATGGTTCGATACGCAGAATGTCGCTGCTGTTCGTCCTCCGGTTCAAACTCCCAAAGTCGCCTTATACGCCTCCCTTGGGGGCAGAGATGGGTTGGTACTATTTTAGCTACCGATACTACACGGTCATCTGCAAAGATTGTTGCAAAACATACCGTATGCCTATGCATGTCGCTAGGATCGTCGCTTAGTCGTTATGGACTTGAGGACGGATTTGAGGTTTATGTGGAATATTCTTAATTATAAAACAACATTATATCGTTTGCTCCTAGCTCCTAGTGTCGTATTAATAAACCTTTCTCAAGTTTGAGATTGCACTCGAGATGTATAATTTTTATGTATAAGGTGGGCGAGTGGTTGTTGCTCTTTCTTTCCGATCACGAAATTTAAACAACGTTGGCCGTGTTCAGAACCCGGATGGGTGACCGCTAGTGGCGCTGGAATTAGAGCATTTCCGTGCTTCGGAAGGCACGTTAAGCCGTTGGTCCTGGCTACTGTCAATGATAGTATTCGTTAAGCCAAGTCAGAGGCTATTTGGAAGCTTGAAACCTCTGACAGCCTGGTTTGCCACTAATCTAGCAAAGCCTAATCTAGGGTCTGTTTTACCCTCTGGGTTGCAGAGTTCAGATGGCAGTCGCTCTTGTAAAAACCAAAATACCGGCCAAGTAAGTCACAGAGTGCGTGTCAGCCCACGCGCAATGTAAGCTTCCGTAGTAAAGTCGTAGAAGGTTTCAATTTCTTCATAAACTTTTTCCGTTCTAACGACCAGCGAAGCCCAGCGACTGATTGCTATCTATTTATATTTCTATTGATTTCGGTTTTTCGACTATTACTCCGTACTTAGATGTAATAGTTTTCCTTTTAATTTCATCATATATTCTGCTATGATTTTTTTTACCATTCCCAGTAACAACCGTTTAGATGACTGTAACAAAAATTTGCGCTTCTTTGCTAAATATTTCGCGAACGGATTCCTAAATTGAAAAAGTGGTCTTAGCAAACTTATAATATTTTTAAACGACCTGTCTAACAAACCCCATAGAAGTTTGACGAAAAAAAAGAATCATCCCCACTTTACACGTAGGGAGATAACCCAAAAAAAAAAGTTTTTCAAATTGTTGGCGTGTCTAACATGTATATCCGTATCAAATAACAGCTTTCTAGTACTAAGGGCTCCTGAGCTAAGCCGCGGACAGACAGACCGACAGACGGACATGACGAAACTATAAGGCCGATATTTCACTGGGACACAATGGCGGCGCAACCAGTCGCGCCACCGTGGCGTCCGTAACTAGACACCAGTAAAGACACCAGAGTCGCCACACCCTGCGGCCACAGTATTAAGGGCTATATTTCACTGGGAGTCGTAGAAAGACCAGCATCCGAGCTTTTGTCACCTGGTGTCCGTTTGGTTGCGCAACCAAATGCACTCGCTCGCTCGCTCTCTCTATAGAGCTGTATACATTTTGTTTGTAGCGGCGACTGGTTGCGCTGCCATGGTGTCCCAGTGAAATATAGGCCTAAGGGTTCTTTGTTGAAAACGGAACCCTTCAAAAAACCTTACGTAAAAACGGAATAAGGCTAGATCAATGATATATCTTTGCTCTATTTAGATTTCCTTTATACTGCGTGAAATTTTCTTTAATATCAAGGATAGTGGATTACTCAGGTGATATTATAATACTA
Source organism: Athrips mouffetella (assembly GCA_947532105.1). Lineage (NCBI taxonomy): Eukaryota > Metazoa > Arthropoda > Insecta > Lepidoptera > Gelechiidae > Athrips > Athrips mouffetella. The sequence goes on along the minus strand of OX383960.1, from coordinate 22,100,424 downwards.
TATCCTTTTCGCTCCAAGCTTCATGTTATTTCAGGATGGCGTGAATTTCAGCTGATATGGTATTATCAGCCGTACGGCGCTCGAGAGTCACACGTAATATTATAATGGGTTGTGAAAGGATTTCCATGTAGAATTATTATGGGGAGTGGACACGATTTAGTTAAGTACGTGGGTTTTATGATTATTTGTGTGGTGTCTATATTGTCGGCGTCAGACACTGTCATTCCGTGGTCATTCCAATGATATGATTGTCATTCAGTGGTGCGCAGTACTGCGCAGTATAATACTTAATTATAATGTGCTGGTCATCATTTTAGCCACTCTCGTTCGCGTCCGTATATTCAGCGTGTATGTATATTAGTAAATATAAAATAAAAACCGGCCAAGTGCGAGTCGGAATCGCGCACCAATGGTTCCGTACTACCAAGATAAATATACCGTCTTAGTTATGGATGCGCAGTCACGCAGAAGTGTATTAGTTGCGCGCGAGTCCGACAAGCACTTGACCAGTTTTTATTATTTGTTGTTATTCTATAGCTTATAGTTATGTACTATAGGTACCTAAACATACCAATTTTCACGCTCGCAAGTGTTCCCGTTTTTACGACAGAGATAACAAAATTAAGCAAAACTCGCCTAAAAACACGTTTTTAGTAGCCTCCTTTATTTATTAGTCCTTATTCCTGCATGGGCAACCGAGCTTCGCTCTGTATAATCTTAACTACAGCTCAATAATAGATGGCACTGTAGGGTTTCTAAAACGCGCTATTTTCAAGAAATGCTCGAAAAACCGAGAAAACAAATTGTCCCAGTCATAAAACCTAGCTAGATCGATTTTTCGCCACTACAAGGCCTCGTATAGTAAACTTAATCGAAATCGTTAGAGCCATTTTCAAGAAAGAAAGGTATAATATATTTTTATTCAGTGCTTCTTTAAGTTTTATATTAAAAAAAATCACAATTACAAGCCGCTCTGGAAAAAGGACCTGGTTCAGCAGAATGCTGCAGGCCAAGACCGCAGCGCTGATTTTCAGCCTGGCCAAATTTTAAAGGATTGACAAGACTTGCGTCAAGTTTAGGTATGTGTTTATAGTTTAAAACTTGCATCTAGGCAAAATTATTGAACGAACACAATGTAGAACATTTTTACAAATAAACTTTTAAAAGAGTGTAAAAAATCAACCAACAATAAGATGCTCTGTCACTATCGCATTGCAACTGAAAGCAGTACTTTTAAAGTTTTACAGAAAAATTACGAACAGTAAGATAACCCGAGAAATATATTACAAAAATATAATATTTATATATACTTACAAATATTGCTCGTTTAATAGTATACAATTTATTTTTATTATTTTTGAGCGGCAACAGTTATACATAATCTGTGAAAATTTCAACTGTCTACCTGTTACGGTTCAGAGATACAGTCCACTAAACACCGCTACAGACATCGGAGGCAAACTACAGTCTGTTCGCTATAGGAAGGTGCGGGTGACATTAGTCGAAACGTTCCTTTTCACTTTTGAATGTCAGCCGCGATTTACAAGCATGACCTAATATTTTAGTTATACCTAAAATATCATAGTCGTAAAATACTAAATATGTAATAACTATAGTAAATTTAATTACTTTACCCTATCAAAATGTTTTGGTCTATTAATAAAATTAAATTGAAATAAATATGAAGCTAAGCATTATGCGTATAACAAATTTTCTAGTGATGGGATGAGTTTTGCTACAATGGATAGAAAGGGAAGTTTAGTTCTACTTTGTAAAGGGATGTTTACTGTTTGTATTATTAAACTTTTTTGTATATTTATAGACTTATATGAAACCACAAAACATACATTATTATTACATAACATCCCCCGAAACGTCCACTGCAGGACAGAGACCAGACGGACAGAGGGCAAAAAAGCGGGGAAAATTTTAAGGGGAATTACTACGATCATGGAATGATATACTGTATGCTTTTGCCCTTTGATTCTAAAAACTACGAGTTCACTCAAACCCGACCCGCCTTTTATATGAATGTACTTGAAACGGAAGCTCACCTTAATTGGTTATAGTTACTTGCAAGAAAAGTTGAAATACGAGTAAATAATAATTTTAGACTATTCCCTTTGCTTGTGCTATGAGACCTAGCGTCTTGCCAAACCTAGTTCGCGGGAAATTCACAGGTTTTGGTTTGATTATATTGTTGTAGAAGCCATACAGACATAAGAACCACAAAGTGTTAAGTTGAGACGGTATTCTAGTCCGAGAAATAGATATTCGATAGGGACAACCTACAGCTTAGAACGATTTTACCTACAAATGACGTTACGCTTTCCCCGGTTTTCTTCTCCAAAACTGAGCTGATACAATTATTTTTGGTATCCAAATTTAAATGAAGAGTAGACCTATGTTCCTATTTTATCTTGATAAAATAAAATTTATAATTTTTCTGGTAGTCTTCTAAATATGGTAGAAAACTATTTCTATTGATAATTATTTTTCGTAAAAAAATATTTGACAGGGGCATGCCTACAGTAGACCTTGTTTTAAAAACAAAATACCATCGCTCAACAGGCATTATCCAGGGAGGGAATAGGGGAATATATTAGTATCAATTTGTAAGGAAGAAATGCAGCTAAGTTTCGAAACCCTACAAACAATGTTTGAACAGGTCCAGTTGTTAGTGTTTACTGTGAGAGTCCAAACTCCACGCGAACGAAGTCTTGGGCACCACTAATTTTAAAATAAATTTCATGTTGACAAAAAGGGAACAAGATTTTTGCCGAGAGAATCGATAACGATAAAATTGAATTGCATATCACTTCCCTAGTCTTGTAATATTGACAGTGTCACGCGCACCATCCCACAGAGAATAGACTGTAATAGGGTCCCGTTTTTCACCCTTTGGGTACGGAACCCTAAAAATTGAGAAACTATAGAAAAAGAGTTACACACAAAGGAACAGTATTTAATTTTTTTTGGCAAAATGGAATTTTATGCGGTGCAGTTGAGTCTTATTGAAAGCCTAAACTCCACAGGAGAAAATTGTGGGGAAAGCTAGTTTTCCTAAAACTTCTTGGACCTGAAATCCCACGCGCATATTATGCAACATTCAATCAATTTAGCCACTCAGTGTGCTGTCAAAGTTCATATGGGCATAACATTATCGCCGTCAGGGGCAGGAAGAGATCTGACGAGGGAAATGTCCGGAACACCCCGATGCTCCCTTGTCTGGGGCTTGGTCTGCTTGGAACACCTCGTTTCGTTAATCCCTAGAAAGTTGCGTAAGAGTACATCCATGTTTGTTTATGATAAACTAAGAACTTTTTTTATTTTTTAGGTAAACTTGTGTTTTTTTTTTAAATGTAAAAATAACTTCTAAGATACTGTATGAAGGAGCTTGGGACGTTGCAGCCTTAAAAGCATTGCGGCGTTTTACGGGACTCTTACTTGGCTCTATCTGTATTGAAAAAACATGTAATGAAGTAGGCACGGACAGTAGATAGGTTTCACAAAAACTAACAGCAGCAGTATTATATTTTCAACAGAGTTTGGACTAACCTGCTGCCGTACTCCGAAGTGAAACTACGATAATATCGCGCCGATAATTAGTCTATGGTTCGGCCTTTGACAAAGAAATTCCCATACAAAGTAAATTTCCGAACGTAATTGTTGTTGTCAATCTGATAATATCGGAGCTCCGACAAAACTTCGGAATACGCACCCCGGTTTGGTTTAACTTGGCTGTCTGGATCTAAGATCTAACTGCCTAAGTTTACTACCCCAATTTGTGCCGATGTGTATTTTGGAAGAAAACTTAAATCCAAACCAACTTGAGAAAAAATATTCAAACACGTTTCCGTAACATATAACAGCGCTTTTGACACCATCAAAGAGAGTGCCTATTTGTCCTCCAGCCCTCAAATCAGTAGACACGATGAAGCGTGTCGAGTATCTACCAGCCAGAGTAAACATACGTTCATCGTAAAGAAACATAGATTAAAGAGAAACGCATAGAATTCGGTCTAAAATTGCATAAGAAAACCGACCCAACCAAATTAGAAATATAGACCAAATAATATTAGCAAATTTGGTTAATGACTTATTGGAATGAACTAGAGATATTTATCATCGTTTTTTGATTCAGATTGTTGTCACTTTACAAGATTCATTGATTGAAATAAAATCCAAGTTACGTAGATGCAGTAGTCTATACACATTCAACTTTATGTTGGTGAGTTAATGAGGCTCAATTGCTACATATATTATGCTCTTAACAAAACCTTATTATTGACTGGCAAGGCCATCACAGAGTTAACCGATGGGCCTAGCATATTGCGCTGGAGTTTCCTACAAAACGGACTACAAAGGAAGGATTTATGTGTATAAGAGGTTGTAATAGAAAATCAAAGTTTGCAAGGATGTTTGAGCACAATTTAGCTTACTTGTCAATTTAACTTAATATTTAAAAAAGATAGTCTGTATTCCTTGAGTTTTTATCATTCTGTGAATCACGCTCAGGTAGTGAAAGAACAACGGGGTGCGTGACAAATGACGTCAGGTGTCACGCAGCGTTATCGGCGCGGTGCAGCTGCGGGCTCGCTAGCTACGCTACGTGATGATATGAGACGAATTTTGAAGGTGCACTTTATGTTTTAACGTATACACAGAATGGCAACGAGTGATTTTATGTGGCAATAAATGCCTGTATTCAAGGAAAAAACTGCTATTCGCTGAAAGCATCTTTAAAGTAAAAGCTCCTTTAAACACATTGCTGAAACTTTCTTTTATGCTGATAAAGAAAGTGCCACAGCACTAGACTTAAATGAAGATTGAAGTTTTCTGTACCTGGCTGTTAGTAATATTGATGAAAAAACCGGTCAAGTGCGAGTAGGACTTGCGCGCCGAGAGTTCCGATATATCTATAGTATTTTTGAAAGCAATAAAGTCCATTTTTAGAAACGCAAAACTAAATTTGTTTGTAAAGGTTTTTTGCAGATTTCAAAAAAACAGTGCAACTTAGAAAGATCGTTTTTTTTTTGCTGTAATTGTTACATAAACTTTTATCGACTGTAATCAATTCAGATTTTACCTTTGCACCATAAGGGTTCCTTTTTAACCATTTTGGTATCGGAAACCTAAAAATTCATTAAACATATCTCAAAAGACGGGGGAAATTAACTAGTTAATCAATTAATAACTTCTCTTTCAAGATATTTTTTCGTGCTTCCTTTCTGTGTATCTAAATCTATGACGGGTTAGGTATTGTAAAATGAGCTTCTTTATCGACAAGTTCATCATCGTCATAACATCCCATTAAAACGTCCAAATTACAAGTTAATCCGTTCAAAAAATTGCTTAACGATACCTTTACTCTCAAACCTACCTCAAACGTAAAAGTTCAAAGACGCACTATTTGCAAAATGCGATTCAGCATACCTTAGAGAAGCCTAATATTAAGGCTTGGCGGTAAACGCGCGTGCCTACGCCGCCGTCTTGCCATCTTTAATTATTCATCTCATTAGAGAAGTTCGTGCCTCGGCAAGACTTCGGGCACCGCACCGGCAGCCTGCACCGGCGATAACCTAGTTCAGCCAAACTTCTAGTTTTGAGAATGTCGCGCGTCTAACTAATGCCTTCCTATTGGGCGTCGCAGATAGCTCCTTGAAATTAAGTACTTATTGCTTGTGCAATGTAGGTTTGGAGTTTGCTAATATGGGTCATTGCACTAAGACGGATAATTTTTTTATAATAATGATTATTGACTATTTTATTCTCATCATCATCAAGTAACTAGTCGTATACTTAGTAATGTTCATACGACTATATAGTTACAAACAAAAAAAAATTCTAGTTAAAATTTTTAAAAGGGCATATGACACGTAAAGGAACGCGAGATTTTAAATTACTACGTAACAAGGCCCTTTCAAAAATCTTTGCTTGGTGCTTGCTCACTTTAATTGTTACGGTTCTAGCGTGGCCGCTAAATTATTGATTAAAATTTGACAGGTCTAAAAGTGATGCTGTCTTTTTTCAGCCTATAAGCAGTAATAAAGATAGCATAAAATTATAGCCTTAAATTTAGCGGCCACGCTAGAACCGCCCCCACTAACAACTTATATTTAACTTGCTTCTAGACCCAATAATGGTTTAGGCTGTGCGTTGTCTGTCTCATAGTCAGCGTCATACAATGTGATTTTTACTTTCGAGCAGAGCGAGAAAGGTATTGTATTCGTAAAAAAAAAAGTTTTTCTAATTTTCTCACAAATGTGTTCTATACCACTTATACATCATAAAAAACAAGTCTCCCAAAAATAACCGTCCGTCGGTCGGTCGGTCGGTCTGTCGGTCGGTCGGTCAGTCGGTCGGTCGGTCGGTCGGTCGGTCGGTCGGTCCGTCGGTCGGTCTGTCCGTCACGCTTTGGCCTAGCGGCTAAACGAATAGTCCGATTGACACTACATTTTTGAATTTAGGAGTTTTATGCAAATCCATTGAAGGGTTCTAAGTGGTTTCTTGCTGGCTCTCATTTTGAGGGTAGCTGTCATACAACGAAATTGAAAAATTTAAATATTCTCAAAAATGGCTCATAGAATCTTGATGAAACTTTGCATGACCAAGCATCTCCATGTAAGATATCTTGCGCCAGTCTCAATTGATCTGTGTAATTTCATATAAGGGGTGTTCCTGTGCCACCAAATCGTAAATATGTGATTTACCCAAAATTGGTTCCATTGAGAATATTAAAATTTTCTATAATATTAATCCTGGATTGGTTGTCTACCTGTCTGGATACTCTTTATGACTTTTTTGAATAAAATTTAGTACACAGGGTGTACCAAAAACTGAAAGGACTTGCTCAGTAGACTAAACTGAACAATTATCCATTTATAAGGAATATGTGTTTGGAAATTAAAAAATCTCCATGCAATTATCCTACGGTAGTATCCATTGATCTGTGAAAATTCATATAAATGGTGTTCCAGTACTACTAAAAGTTAAACATGTGATTTACTCGAAATCGTTTGAGGTTTGTTTGTTTTAATGTTTGACAATTTGAATTCTGAATTGACCTGTATATTTCATTCGAACATTTTTTTGGAAAAACGTAAATAAAAGTTTGTATTTCCATACTATGTGTATGCCATTACAAATTTAAGTTTGCGGTTGATAGTTTTTCCTTGAGTATTGCGAGAAAGTAAGTGCAGTGCTGCTGTACCATTTATTTTAGTTTGCGTTATCTTTTTGTTTCTATGAGTTTTCGGATACCAGGACCCCTAAAGAAACATCAAATATATATATGAGGAGGTTAGGACTAAAAGATGACATTTACTCTTTTCCATTTTTTTCAGGAAATTAGAAAAAAAATTTGGGCGTTATACATTTAATGTCACTTTTTTTTGTTTGTAAAGAATTTGACACTTTTTGATGCAAATGTCTTCAGATCCGTATAGTACTTATCTAGTCCCTGCTTCAGATACAGTTTAACTTCAAGGAGTGGAATACAAGACCAAAAAAGTGTAATTGTTACCTTTTGTCCCTAACCTCCTCATATATAAATAAATGGTACAGCAGCACTGCACTTACTTTCTCGCAATACTCAAGGAAAAACTATCAACCGCAAACTTAAATTTGTAATGCCATACACATAGTATGGAAATGCAAACATTTATTTACGTTTTTCAAAAAAAATGTTCAAACGAAATATACAGATCAATTCAGAATTCAAATTGTCAAACATTAAAACAAACAAACTTCAAACGATTTCGAGTAAATCACATGTTTAACTTTTGGTAGTACTGGAACATCCTTTATATGAATTTTCACAGATCAATGGATACTACCGTAGGATACTTGCATGCACATTTTTTTAATTTCCCTACACTTTCGTTCTGCTGGCGACACTCTGGTCTACTTGACCCACCAGTGGGCGGAAGCGGTTGAAAGCAAGGGGGAGGCCTTAGCGGTCGGTTTGGACATGGCGAAAGCTTTCGATCGGGTCTGGCACAAAGCGCTTCTCTCGAAGCTTCCTTCCTATGGGCTGCCTGAGAAACTGTGCAAATGGGTCTCCAGCTTTCTTACGGAACGCAGCATCAAGGTCGTTGTCGACGGTTCGTGCTCCGAATCTAAGCCAGTGAATTCTGGTGTCCCACAAGGCTGTGTGCTATCACCTACGCTGTTTCTTCTGCATATCAATGATATGTTACTAACTAGTGGCATTCATTGCTATGCGGACGACAGTACGGTGGATGAGTCATACAACGGCCACGCTAACCTTTCTCAGGCATTTGTCAGCGAGTGTCAGAACAAACTTGTGTCTGAAATCGAAACCAAATTAGACCTTGTTTCGAATTGGGGTCTTTGCAACTTGGTACAATTCAACGCCAAAAAGACGCAAGTTTGCGCGTTTTCCGCAAAGAAAAACCCCTTTGTTGCATCTCCCCTGTTTCAGAGCACTTCCCTTGTTGCAAAGCCGAGTATTGGGATTCTCGGCGTCGATATATCGAGCTCCGTCCAATTTCGCGGTCATTTGGAGGACAAGGCCAAAATGGCCTCTAAAAAACTGGGTGTCCTTGGTAAAGCAAGACGGTACTTCACACCGGCACATCGCCTTCAACTTTATAAGGCTCAAGTTAGGCCACATATGGAGTACTGTTGCCACCTTTGGGCCGGGGCGCCTCAGTATCAGCTCCTTCCTCTTGACCGCGTTCAACGTCGAGCGATCCGAATCATTGGCGACGATGTCCTCACCGGCCGTCTTGACCATCTAGCACTGCGGAGAGATGTTGCATCTCTATGCATCCTTTATCGCATTTATCATGGGGAGTGCTCTGAAGAATTGTTCGAGCTAATACCTGCTGCAGAATTTCACCACCGCACCACTCGCCAGAAGTTAACATTTCATCCTTACCACTTAGATAACTGGCAATCTTCCACCGTACGTTTTACAAGAAACTTCTTACCACGTACGACCGCACTGTGGAATCAGCTTCCTGCGCAGGTATTTCCGGACGGGTACAACAAGGCAGCTTTCAAGAAACGAGCCTACAAATATCTTAAAGGCCGGCAGCGCACCTGTGATCCCCCTGGTGTTGCGGGTGTCTATGGGCGTCGGTGATCACTTACCATCAGAAGACCCGCCTGCTCGTCTGCCTCCCTCTTCTATAAAAAAAAAAAAACACATGTTCCTTATGGATAATTGTTCAGTTTGGTCTACTGAGCAAGCCCTTTCAGTTTTTGGTACACCCTGTGTACTAACTGTTATTGAAAAAAATCATAAATAATATCCAGTCAGGTAGACAACCAATCCAGGATTAATATTATAGAGAATTTTAATAAACTCAATGGAACCAATTTTGGGTAAATCACATATTTACGTTTTGGTGGTACAGGAGTGTTCCTTATATGAAATTACACAGATCAATTGATACTGGTGCATGATATCTTACATGGAGATGCTTGGTCATGTAAAGTTTCATCAAGATTCTATGAGTCGTTTTTGAGAAAATTTCAATTTTTCATTTTCGTTGTATGACAGCTACCCTCAAAATGAGAGCCAGAAGGAAACCACTCAGAACCCTTCGATGAATTTGCATAAAACTCCTAAATTCAAAATATGTTGTCAATCGGACCATTCGTTTAGCCGCTAGGCCAAAGCGTGACGGACAGACCGACCGACCGACGGACCGACCGACCGACCGACCGACGGACGGACATTTTTGGGAGACTTGTTTTTTATGATGTATAAGTGATATAGAACACATTTTTGAGAAAATTTGAATAACTTTTTTTTTCACGAATACAATACCTTTCTCGCTCCGCTCGAAAGTAAAAACAAAAAACGCTTCTTTTCCACAAAAAATATTCCTTGAAAACTATGTAACTAACGCCCTACTGCTTTCCAACACGGCACCGTTCCTTTATAATGTTCGCAGTGATAAATCAAATTCCTTTTCGTCTAAGTTACACAACAGCTTCAGGCGTAATTCCACTTTGCTCGGCAACTTCCATCGCGGCTGATAACAGAGTTGACGTTCGGAAAGTCGCGAGTCCCTCCCGCATATCATTTGTCATGAGCCTTCGGGCGACAACTATCTCAAACATTAACATTTGCCTTAATTTAAAGCTCCGGAATGTAAGTGAATGTTTCACAATATGCAAGTCTGATACATTATGGAACCACATTCGGTGAAGTTTGATACTCGTATGTGACAGAAATTTTATTACAAAAGTACCTATTTTATTTCCTGGAATAGGGTTTAGGTATAAAAACTAAATTCAAGAGACCTGTTGGAGTGGTTAGTTGACGATCAGGACAGTTTTGACTGTGTGAACTTGCATTGAGACTTAATTTCAACGGCGAGATCTGTATATTAAGTAATCTTTTGTGTATGCGTGTCAAGAAGGTTGTGGGTATTACATACTGCGATATCTATTAAATGAACTATCTTGTTATGTCCGGTCTATTGAAATGAACTGTCTTGTCTGTCATAATCGTCCTGTCCCAGTACATTTTGTATGTATTGTATGGGACTTTTTGTGGAATGAGTTTGTACTTGACTTTGTACCTAATATTTATTCAGTTTATGGTTTATCTTTGTGCACCGTCCCCGTATTACAATTGTTTTGTTTCCGGCATCCAAAGGTTGCCTGGAAGAAATTGCTTTTTAGCAATAAGGCCGCCTATTGTGCTCCGTGTTTCATGTTTGTATTTTTTGTATTTTTTTTATTTCTGTGTATAATAAAGAGTATTGCAATGTATTGTATTGTAAGCTAGGTGTTGACACAGTAAATATATGTATAAGCTAAAGTACGAGTAGTATGGAAACTCAGGCCTTTTTTTGAAAAAAGAACTTTTATAATAAATATAACTAAAGAATTTTTGAAATATGAATAGTATGATGAACTCAAATATTGGGTGCTTCTATCAACTGTGTTCCTTGTTTTGGGACCGTAAAACTAAACAACTTTCCGTAAGAAGTCGAAATACGAAATAATATTCAATAAATAGCATTAGAAACTGCGTCAGCCGATAGCGCAATTTGTAAGTGGGCAATTTTTTTCGTCTTTCGACCTAGTTTCTTTAAGGAAAGTTACACAGAAAATCAAGTTTAGCAGACAGTCTTTACTCCAGTAAAAATACGTATTTGCAAAACAATGTTAATAGCTAAGTTTTTGTGTATATCGTATTTAAATATGATGTTAAGACACAATATTTACGAATCCACCTAAAATTTAAATCGGAATATTTTTTTCGAAATACAGCTTAGGCAAAAAAATCTGATTAGACAATTATACAGGGTGTTAATTTGATTGCGTGCCATAGCTCAAGGGCGGGATCAGTATCAGTAACTGAACAACTTCTCCCAAGGAACATAGGTCGAAATACGAAAATCAATTTTTGACCTCCCATAGAAACTGCATCAGCTAATAAGCGCATTTTGTATGGGAGGTAAAATTTGGTTTTTCGTATTTCGACCTATGTTCCTTGGGAAAAGTTGTTCAGTTACTGATACTGATCCCGCCCCTGAGCTATGGCTCGCAATCAAATTAACACCCTGTATACTTTATATAGGCATCAAAATCCACCTTAAATATATTTAAAAATTTAATTTTTTTTTTCAAAATATAAAATTGACACTTAAACGGCCCTATAAAGTCGAGGTAAAATAGTATAAATAAACTCAGCTAAACTTAATCTTTTTAAATGTAAGTACATACATACATACATACATACATAACATCACGCCTCTTTCCCGTTGGGGTAGGCAGAGACCACAGTCCTCCACCTGCTACGATCTTGACATACTTCCCTTGCTTCCTGTACTTTCATCAATCCTTTCATACATGCTCGTCGGTTTAGGGTACGTTTAACCTGGCCTTTATTCAGAACGTCCTGAATTTGGTCCTGGTACGTTCGCCTAGGCCTTCCCCTTCCAACGTTTCCATTCACTCTCGCCTGGTAGATCTCTTTCGTCAATCTTCGTTCATTCATCCTCTCTACATGACCAAACCATCTCAGCATCCCTTTCTCGATTTTGGTCACTACGTCTTCTTTTACGCCACACCGTTCTCTTATCACACTATTTCTTATCCTGTCACTCAATTTAACACCAATCATACTCCTTAGCGCTCTCATTTCCACTGCATTAATTCTACTTTCATGCTTCTTCTGCCATACATCAGTGTTGGTACCAAAACTCCCCCATGAACAGCCAAACGAGCCTTGTGAGACACCTTCTGACTCTTCATAAAGGCGTGCAGGGCACCATTCACCATGTTTCCAGCATTCACTCTTCTTTCAATATCACTTTCACACTTTCCATCTCTCGTAAACTTTGAGCCCAGATACACAAACTCCTTCACTTGTTCGACTTGTTCACCATCTATTAATATAGTACACTCTGTCATACATTCTTCTCTTTCAAGTACCATTACTTTAGTCTTGCTTACATTTACTTTCATTCCTTTCTTGTCCAAAGCCACATTCATTATTGTTACCATCTCCTGCAACTCGTCAGCAGATGACGCAAGTACAACTTGGTCATCAGCGTAGAGAAGACATTTGATGAGTAACTCATTCATTCTCAGTCCACACATACTCTCTTTCAGATCAATCAAACAATTATCCATGAACAGGTTAAACAGCCAAGGTGACGCTACACATCCCTGCCTAACACCTTTTTCGATGCTAAACCATTCAGTGTACGCCCCGTTTAAATGTAAGTGATATATATATTCACAGAAATCCCATACAAAATAAAAAAAAGTTTTTTTTTTTACAATGATTTTGTAAACATTTATGTTAGATTTGCCAAAAATGCAAACTATTTAAATTATTAGAAAGCAAAACGGCTCTAATACTATTTTTGGTTGCGAAGATAAACTTTATTTAAATTTCGTGGTATAAAAGTTAAATAATACGAAAAAGGCAATATTTTTAAGTGGATTCATGTATAATATGAAATTATGTATATGTTACGGCTAAAGATAGGTGTGAACAAAAACTTGAGATTAGCCGGCTAAACTTAGGTTTATCTTCGAGAAGCGGCTAGAGTTCGATATCATGTTAGTTTGCGTCGTGAATTTCCATCTTTAGCCGGCACATTAACCGAAACGAAATGGCTAAAAATGTATTCAATGGACGCGCAGGGGCGAACATGTCACTTGTGGGGGCAGAGGGGAGTTTTTTCACGCGCACGATGCAATGTTTTTGTTAACCTAAGCTAACCTTTTTTTTTTTGACTCTGGGAAAATTAATTTATGCATCTCCCCCCACCGGGGCTGAGAGGGGTATGTGGGACACCCACGCACTAAAACGACCCAGTGGCTCTCCCGCATCGCCCGAGTGGCGGACGACTGAGAATCCGGCAGAGCTTTTACTTCCAGTCCCACACCAGCGACGGCCCGCACGGCGTGCCCTTCATACCCCTCCACTCAGGGTTGGGGTCGGGGAATGATCGTGAGTGCCCGGCCATTCCCGCCCGCGGGAGACCCAGCCAGATAGGCGCCAGATATTCCTGTGACTGGACGCCCGGGGTCCCTTGCGACGAGTCAGGTCAGTGGCCCTGCCACCTGCCACTTCGGCCGCAGTAAATATTGAATTTGTTTGTTAGTATTCTACAGATTAGGATACATATTTGATAAATATACCAGGTCATTTACTTAACTACACTGAAATATATTATACTAAGCTAAACTAAAAGCTACCGGCCGCTTCTATGCCCCTAAAACAGAGATATATTATAAGGTTATGTATGTAGTAAATTGTATTAGTGTCATGTGTGTTGCGTTGCGCATAATATTAATAAGATTGTGAACCCAAACAACTTATTCTTAGCTAGAATAAACCAGAATACATGATTGTTTTGTATGCCGATAGCAAAACATAATGTGCCTTATTGAATAAACTCCTCCAATGGGCGGAGTAACCCATTGGAGAAATAAAAAAAAAAAAAAAACTTCGGCCGCAGAGTACAGAGAGAGCGGCACAACGTACTCGTAACACCGGCACTACTCTTTCTCTGCTGACCCACCGCGTCCGCCATCAAGCGGTGGCGACCCCGCCGAGGCCGCGGAAGAAAGGGAGAGCGGCACAACGCAACACCGACACTCCTCTCCCGCCGCGGCCCCTACACCTCAACTGCGAACCTCCCATACGACACCGCAGCCCGCCTCAGATGCAATAGCGCCCATACACTGCCGAAAACTACCGCCCTAGGCCGCTCCATCGCGGGCTTGGAGCCGCCCGGCCGAACACCGGCACGAACCCATCGGTGGGGAACCTAACCTACCCTAACCTAACCTTTTATTTCCTTTTTCATTCACTTCTACACTTTTAGCCAAGGGCCAACAGTTACACTTAAGTTTAGCCGCTTCTCAAAGATAAACCTAAGTTTAGCCGGCTAATCTTAAGTTTATGTTCACACCTATCTTTAGCCGTAACATATACAAAGTTTCTTACCTTTGAAAACCAAGATCTCTCTAGCTCAGTCCATTCTTTTCCCTATCTTTGACTACGCCGACTCCTGTTATCTTGACGCCACTGAGGAGCTTTTACACAAACTTGAGCGTCTCCAAAACTTGTGCATTCGATTTATATTCGGATTGCGCAAGTACGACCATGTGTCTCAATTCCGTTCTCAACTCAAGTGGCTCCCAATCCGTTTTCGCAGGAATACTCACATCCTTTCCCTTCTCTACAACGTCCTATACAATCCTAGTTCCCCTTCCTATCTCCGTGAGCGTTTTGCTTTCTCACGTCCTATTGATAAACCCTGTCGTCCCAATGTCAGAACTAACCTATCTCTCCCCTCCCACCATTCCGATTTCTACTCCTATTCCTTCACTGTTCATGCGGCCAGGCTGTGGAATTCCCTCCCACACACTGTTCGTGATAGTCCGTCTATCGCTGTCTTCAAAAAACGAGTAAAAGATTATTACCTTTCTCTGTCTAAGTGATCCATATATTTATTTATGTATGTATGTATTTTTGTTTATATTATATAGGTATATATATAGATATACATATATGTGTATATTTGTCTGTATGATTTTTATATTATTATTATTTAGTATAGTTTAGTATTATTATTATATTTATTATATATCGTAGTAGTTTAGGTATATGTGTAAGTAGTTATTTTATAAATTGTGCACGTTTATCTGCCCCTTCCAGTGTCTTTTCTCTTGCCAAGGTCTGCTGGAAGAAATTTCCAAGCTGAAATAAGCAGCACCTGTTGTGTCTGTTCTCTAAATGTTTGTATTATTTGTATTTTTATGTGTACAATAAACAGTTAAATAAAATACATAGCAAGCCGTAAATAAAAACAATAATCTATTAAATTTTTATTTCTAAATTCCATATTTTTTTAATCTTTGGCCGACAAAATAAATAAACAGATGGGGTAAATTCAGGTGGATTCCATTAAAAAGCTTTACACAGAAATATAATCTATCGATCTGAAAAAGAAACAGGACTATTACAAATTATTTCCGTTTCGCCATACAAACTCTCGTAATTTTACTGGAGTACTTGCATAAAATGTTAAGTCGGAAGGTTAAACCACTTAGTTGCCTTTTACGACACAAGGAAAGGTTAAGTCACTTAGTCGCCTTCTACGACACAAGGGCAGATCAAGACACTTAGTCGCCTTTTATGACACAAGGGCAAATAAAGACACTTAGTATTCCCCTTTTATGACACAAGGGCAGATTAAGATACTTAGTCGCCTTTAATCGCACAAGGACAGAGACATACTTATAGGGACCCTATATTATGTACCTATTAGTTCGTATTATGGTTTTGGCACCCACGACTGACTTCAGCGCGAAAACTGCTTTTTTTCCTGTGGCGGTGTGCGCATGTGTGAGTGCGCCAGTTTTGGACGTTTGTTAAGAGTTTCCATACCGCTTTAGCTTATATATTTACTGTGGTGTTCTATGTTTATAATCAGTCTGTACTATGGCTTTGTAACTTCCCGTGATGTGTTGTATAGTCTCAGATCCACTGTGGCAACGTCTACAGGCATTTGTAGCTATGTTCTTTCGGCATATATGTTTTTGGTAAGTGCGCGTCTCAATGACTTGATCTTGGATCGCGAGCATAAAACCCTCCGTCTCAGGAAAGAGTTCACTACGCCGCAGCCAAGCGTTCGACGCACTTTTGTCGACATGTGTTTGCTGCAGATCGTGGCGATGTCTTCCATGAAGAGATTTTTGCTGCCAAATGGCGATTTTTTCTTTCTCGTGAGACTTCTTCTTCTTTCGTGTCGGCAAGAACACAGGCATAGGAGACGCTCATTGCGTTGGTCATTTCCGTTGTAAAGGTTAACATATCTAATATCTAATGATAACGTTTAAGTTATTTTTCTACATTTAGTAAAAGCTTGTTTTAAAAATTATATTTAACATTATTTTACCATTTTGGTTCAAAACCCTATTAAATAAATAATGTAAGTAATGTTAATCACCCAGCTTACGTCTTTTCATTTTATTTTTAATTTTCTTAACATTTTCATTTTTGTCAGAAAGTGACAGCGTGGGTGTAAAGAGGCTTAAAGGTTCTTTCTATAAGTACGGATAGCCTTGAAAAACCTTTCGTATTTTCGGATTTGAATACGAAGGTCGAACAGAGCAGGAGTGTGATTAAACGCTCCTACGCAGATCCCATTTAAAACCCAATCGACCTAACAAGATTAAGGGCAAGTACGATTAACTCTGGGCTGCTAATTCATCCTTTGTAAACATGGTACTCGTTGATTATGAATTTTATCATTGTATGTATGTACCCTAACATAACAATTTTTTAATTATTCTGGCCTTTCGCATATTATTCTAGCATTCGCGTTTTAGACAAAAATCTACGGCACCATCTGTTGGCAGGTAGCATAGCTTGCTCACCCGATGATATTTTAATGTTGAGGTGACTATTATAGAGCGAAGCTCGGTTGTCCAGGTACTTAGTGAGGAATAAAATGTTTTAATGTTAAAATTTTCCAAAAAACGTATCACGACATGATTTTTGGACCAAAACACTCGCGCTTATGTCCCAGATATTTAAGTGACAATTGCCTTAAAAGAACTCAGCGTTTGACATTAAATCCATCTTCAGTTCCAACGCCATTGTGGTTAATCAAGCGTTTATTTTATTTCACTAGTATTTTTTTCTCATTCAGATGTTGAAAAAAATGTACCGTCAGTTTTAAAAAAAATATAGACAAGATAATTGACATTTTACACAAAAATATTTTTTGGTGCCAATTGAACCTGTTTCTGATCAAAAACTTGAAATCAAAAATTCTATTTGTGAAACATTTTCAAAAAAAATGTATGGGACATGGGACTTTTTGCAATGTCTAACTTTACTTTAACATTCCAACCCGGGTTTGTACCATAGAAGTTTTTGATTAGAAATAGGGGTCGATTGGCACCAAAAAGTTTTTTGTGTAAAATAGCTATTTTCTTCATATCTTTAATTTCTTTGAAAATCTGTGTATGAGGATCAAAATTTCTCAAAAAATTGTGGATAGTGTAGCTTCCCCTTGCTGTCCCATCTCAAAAGTCCACCCTGTAGAAGGCAATTTTTAAATTCGAAACCACGCTGGAACCACTACTAAGCATAAGAAGTGGACAAAAAAAGCTTAATAAAAAATATAGTTGTATATTTATATAGTTCAGCTCAAGTTTTTACTCTAATACTGACGGTTATCTTTTGCGCAGGAGTGACACGCGGAGAGCCTAGATATATGAACGTTTCCCCCAACTGTCACGCGCAGCCCTGAGACTTTTTTGAGTTTTGCGCATAAACGGTCAACGTTGAAGTTACACAAATTCACGAGTAACTGTATTTGATAAAATAAGAAAATAAATAGACCCTAGCTGACCTACAATTGATACTTGCTAATGGAGTTTTTTTTACTGACCTGGTAACCCTACATTCTCTAATAGTCCCTTTTGAGGAGACGCGTATGTCAAGTCCATTCCTATCCTGAGTCCGAGGTCTCACAACCTTAAATTGGCTGAAATCTTTCGTAGGGGCAAGTCCGCCTTTGTAAATGTCCTTTTGTATGCAATTTTTTGATTGTAACGTATGCATAATTTTTTTTTATTAATTTCTTTTAAAGTTATAATTAGGGGCATAAAATAAAATAGTTTTAAAACTAACATCATAACCACAGATTCAATCTAAATTGACCAACAATAGTAAAATATTCTACATAAATCGAACTTGTAAGCCGATTATCGCAGTCAATATTGTACTTACTTACAGACGTTTCAATTAATTGGATGAACCATCTTTATTAATTTGCTACTCACCGTATATTTTCATTAGTTAAATAACTTTATTCGGGATAATTTTATAACATTTTACTCTAACTCTTACAACCGCAAACGAAGTGTACGTTTAAAGGAATTATTCCAGCTTAAAAAACACATCCATTAGGTAGATAGCTTAATTTTAGTCCCATTTGGTTTTTGTAAAAATCTTCTTCTTAGCGTGTCGATCAATTACAAATATTAAAATATTTAAATTGATGTAAAAATGATAGCCGTACTTTAATTTTTTTTAATCGAGTAATTTGCAAAATAATTTAGGGTTAAAGCTACAGCCTTATACTAATTTATGAACTAACTTATGTGTTAAATGATCGAGCAAGTGCTAAATGAATTGATTCAACTGTAACTTAATAAAAGGCTAATTCATATCAGTTCAAAAATTTACTTTCCCTAAGATATCTAGTTCAAAATAAAAGAAAATTGTTGGTCTTTCCAATACAAATCGTGCACCTTTATTAATAGATGATTTTTCCTGTTTTTTCACTTTTATGGTTTTTGTAATATGCAAAAATTATTGCAGGGTAATTAAATATCATATACAATATTTGAATATTAGGGACAGGGCATGATCGGTCTAGTATTCCATACATTTCTGCATTTATTCTAAGTATAGGAAAAGAAACAGCTTACTGTTTCCCCGCAAATAAAATAAGAAATCGCGGCCGAAATAGCGGCCTACACTAGCGCCACGTTCTTCTCATACTACAATTGGTAATTCTCAATAAACAATATCATGGAAATTCGCTGACTATATACAAATGTGCCTTCAATAAATTTTATCGGGACGTATAAATAATGTCAACGCGACCCTCATATTTCGCGATCGGCCGCCCGTAAAGAAGGTCATGTTTGGCCGAAATTACTTTAGTTTCACTTCTTTATAGAAAATGTCTTTTTTTGTTGGATTTTATTGCTCAATAATCTACAGTAAACAGACGGAAAAGTTGAAATTGAGTTAGTGTTGTTATTTCAGGAAAAGTTTTTAGAAACATGAGAAAAATGTTTTTGTTCTCATTTCGGACTTGTAAAAAAATATGTGCTGCATTACTTGTTTATATACGGTATAAACACAAGACGCGTACAAAACTTTATTTCCTACTACTCGTAGTAGCGCTGTTCAAAATACAAAAGTTACACTCATTAAAAGTTGAAATAATTAATTCCTTAAACACCAAAAAATTTGTCTCTCGTTTCACTCGGTAATACCATAGAGTAATATAAATCCGTCTTTATTAGCTTTTCGTTCGCTGGCTTTTCTAGTTTGAACGAACATGTAGTAATGTATACAATAGTCTTTTATTATCGAGCCAATATTTGCCATTTTACTTCACCACGTCACTCAAATATTCATGATAGTGCAAGTGTGAGAGCCAAGGATTCCTCTACTCTACAACATAAATGTAAGGGACAGCTAGGGTGGTTAAAATACAACCACCTTTTTTTGCCACAAACAAACATCACAAAGGTTTCAACTTTGCATAGAATTTTGTGCAAATGGAGCTTTATATGCCAAAAGTCATAATTCTTTGAGTAAAGCATGTGTGACATGCATTTGATAGATTATAATACCTGAAAATATGTCTAAAAATATTGCTAAATAGCTAAATTGTATTCCAGAGATAATGGTTAGTTTGAAGTAACTAATTCTATTTTTATAGTATTGATTTGATACTATAACTGCACATGTCTCTATCATTAAAATTCTAACACATTCATGATGGGGTTTTACAAGTTTTAAATTTTCAGAAATACTGCCTTTGTGCGTAAATGTATCATAGCATCATTTTATTTTTGATAGCTTTGTCGGTCTTCGCAAATGATGTTCAAGGGTAAGACTTTCAAAAAGAAGAAAGGGTTGACAATTTCCCAAAAACCCCAAAGGCTTTGTTTGGTTTTGAAAATAAAACTTGAAACAGAAACTTCTCATTTTCAAAATTATTTCTTGTTTCAATTTAGCCCTACATTGTCTGCTTACAAATTTGCAGCTCCGTTAGAACTTGCGGTACACGGTTCATGTCTTCTCTTATGAGTTGCGTTCCCAAACCGAGACGCCTCAGGTGTTGGATTACTATGTTCCGATTCTCCTGGGCTTATCTGGCTCTTGGTATGAACGAGGCGTCGTATCTCTGTTGTTACAACAGACACCTTAACTTTAAGTTTATTAGGCAGCAGGTCGATAATATCTAACTCAAACAGAATTCGTTGTAAATAACAGTTTAATTTCGTTTGTGAATAATTCATTAGTAAACCGAGTTGCACATCTGAAGGTGAGAGCTAGTTTATTATGAACAGAGATTGCAGAATGACTTAAGAGATTTCAGCCTCACATCACAATGTATGTACCCTAATCTTATTTGCTCTGAAAAAGTAATTTATATTGCAATACGAAATTTGTTAAAGCAAATTGCCTTTGCCAGCTGTAGATGAGTGGAGAGTGACTAATTACTTTTATTTGTTCTCGATGTTCTAAAGATTAATAACCTTTATCTAAAAAAACAATGTGCATTATAATAAGAATTTGATGAAAATTTTCAGCACAAGTTCGCATAACAACTAGTTGAGTGACCTGATTTGCATCAGGGAAAACGATAGTTTGAATAAAACGGGCGATAATTCTTGTGCAAAACCGTTGTGATTACAGCGGCGTGGCGCGTGGTGTACACGGGCTAAGTCTGGGTTTACCGCGGATTTACCGGAACGCCGGCACATCTGTGTCGGGGCGCAGGTCATTAAAACACTCGTGGATTGCTTTGCGTCAGTGTACATTTTAATTTTATGGATAATACCTGGATACGAACAGTCGGAAACCATTGTGCTGTGCTAACGCTTCTAGTTTCGATGTCCTAATTTTTTATAAAATGTGATGCTTGTGATGCACCTTTTTTATAAAATGTGATGCTTGTGATGCAGCTTAATAAGAGCTTGGAAAAATCCCTGTCTTTGATGACCGGATTGAAATTAGCTGGGATTGCCTAGCCTGGAACAATACTATACAATGGTAGAGGTTAGGTTAGGTTTTCTTTTTTATCAATCACGTGTACAATATGTTGCTGGAATCGTATATCAAGAAATCTCTATGTTGTCTGTACTCTATTCTCGACTTTTACGTAATCACGGCAAGAAAAAAGGTTGGCATTTGAAATTTTACATTTACCCTGTCGTACCGCCGTCGCTCACAAGCCCCTTTGAGCAGGGTAAAAATGTTTTAAAATTTTACAACCACCCACAAAGATCTCTACTTGTGATATCCACAAAGGAATCGCAAACAACCTGCCTTCGCCTCGTATCTGGATCCAGATTGCTCTGTATTGCCAAATAGAATATTCCTCAGGGTACATTTTCGCTTTTCATTACGCGGCAGCATCGGTGCGAATTCGCTCACATTCATTTCGATGGCGGAATGCTTCGGATTGCAGCGCGCCAGCAAATGGTTGCAAACAGATAATAAATTCGGGATTACCCTGGATTTAGCAGCGCCATCTGGTGACCGCATACGGTGCCCGTGTCCGCTGAAAAGTGATTCGGACGTGGCAACACTGACACCCATTGTAAATTATGTCATCCATACGAGTATTCCGGCCTGAATTTGAAATGAATTATTCATGGTTTGTATACGCAGATCCATTCTTTAGGATTGAATACGATTGGGGTAAACGTTTCAATATTCATAATGCCGCAGCAGAACTGGATGTTTTCTTTTTGTTACAACTTGTTCTGCAGATACTGTATGGACCTCATCTCTTATTATATCTAGAAAATCAGAATGTAGTGGAACTTTACTACATTTCAAACTGCACGATTCATAAATGTCCCTTTGTGGGGTAAGTAGACGTTTTAAGTGACTGGTGCTATAAGAACAATTGTCTCCCCGGCTCGCCGGTTCTCCTTTCTCAGTTGAAATGGAAATAGGCTATCGAGCGATGCATTTGCCAGTTGAGAGTTATGCGCCTCGCTTTATGACTCTTGTAAAGAGGTTTGTGAAACGTTAGTGCTGCTTGATAGTGCAGTAAATCCTACAGTGTAATTAATCTATGGGAACTTAATATGATTGTGATGAATCCTATACTATTAAACGAGCAATATTTGTATAAGTATATATAAATATATATATATTTGTAATCGGTTTCTCGAAAACGGCTCTAGCGATTTCGATTAAATTTAACATACGGGGATTTTCGGAAGCGAAACATCGATCTAGCTAGGTCTCATGTCTGGAAAAAATCGTTTTCTCCGTGTTTAAGCATTTGCGTTTTAGACAAACACCTTCAGCGCCATCTGTTGGCGAGTAGTATAGCTTTCTCACCCGATGATATTTTATTATTGAGGCGGCTCTTATAGAGCGAAGCTCGGTTGCCCACGTACTTATTATAAAATGAGCTGAGGAGCCAAGAGTGTTCCAAGTTAATACTATGTCAAATGCTGAGCTTGTTCTCATCTATGTCGTCATGGGTAGAGTGAATTAGTATGTCATCGCGTCAGTGCTCTGCCCTGATCTTCAAATTGTTTATGCCACTGAAATGCTTTTTACTGAAGACTGGTATATAAGTTATCTTATTTTAAACTTGTTTCGCTTTGGTAAACCCTAAAGTTACTCGACACCATAACACAATACGGTAGCAACTCAAATATGTGAGGAACCCGGATCCATCAAATAATTCAACTGACTACCTGCCTTCAGTTCATTCGTGCAGTTTTTAGGGTTGACTATCTGATAGACCCCGGAAGAGATTTTCAGACCGATATTAAAACACAAGAAGGTTGTTAGTGATTTTATTGTTCATAATCACGATTGTAAAAAAATATACGTATCTACTTATAAATATTATGTCGTATTCCTTTGACAGAATTTAGGTATTACCTAACCCTTTCAATCAAAGTAGATCAAACTAGGTTAAATTTGTACATGCCACTTGTCATATTACTGATTTTTCGAGTTTAGTAACTAAAGCTCTTAGACAGTACACTCACCTTTACAAAGTTTGCAAAGACTTTCTTTCTATATAAAGCAGCATTTTGTCTTTTTTTGAATGACTTTTTATGTGCTATTGTAACTTTAGCCTTGAAAGATTTATATCTCTGTCTGGCAACCCTGTGCTAGTAGCAGTTTTATCACGTCGTCATTCCCCCAGTGTCATGACACGACGCGACGTCCAAGGCACAAACATCAAATAAAGTTGTTTTACTTACTTATCTGAATGTGAGGGACCCTCCGAAGGGTGCATTAATGACCTCAGACTTGCCTCAGACAAACACTTGTACGTACTTAAAAGGTGTTTTCCTTTTTTGCAGTAACCAAGTTTCCTTTATAATGTGTTTGGTATGAAAACTCACTTTGTCCAAGTCACTTTGTTGTCTTTTGGAGGACTTTCGGCGTAGTAACTGCTTGTGACTTGCGTGAGCTTTATTGAAAGAAAAATACGAGAAAGTTTGGCTATAAAATAGCGTTGGGTCGTTTATACCACATTGTAAGTTATATCGCACTTTGTTTTGCAATTTTATTCTTTGGTGACGCGTGTATGCTGTGCAGATTAAATGTAGGTTTTATTTATTGTCCATGCAATTTGTACTTAAATATTTAGTTCTTTATTTAGCATCGTTTGCTGTCTTCAACATAATTACATTGTATTTCTTTATCTCTGTTATTCTATTCAATCACGCTAGTTATATAGACCTGTACAACAATTGGTTGTTTCTAAACATTGTGGGCTTCTGTTGACCGCAGTAGCCAGCTAGCGTCCTTCCACAGCTTTGAGAATAGCATCTTCGTCTTTAGCAAATAATAATTAAACTGAAACCTAACTAATAATAGTAGATAGGGTCTCGGTTTCGTGTTCAGTATTCTGCAATAAGATGGTTGCAGCTTGCTAAACGTTGCGGGCGTCTGTTGACCGCACCAAGCCAACCAAGCTCCTTAGCTATGCGCGTGGCATCACTGTACATAACCTTCGGTCAGGTTGGCATCTTTGCCGTCTGCGCAATACAATGAAATAGAACTGCTAAATATAACGGCATCTTTAGAATTGAACAAGATAGTAAGACCAACATTTCGTCGTCAAACACAAATCCAGCAGAAAATTCGTTGAATTAGAATCGTACGACGAAAAATTCCATTGCACAGGAGTGGGATGTTTACCCGCGGTCGCGAGAGGCCATTAGGTGTAGGAACAAATTTATAATGCAAATACGATTACACGCCCGCCCCTAGCTAATGCACTCGGCGAGCGAGAGTCGCTATGAATTGCAAAATGCACGCGAATTTCTTTCAATACACACCAAAGCAGCATTAGAAAGGTGGTTCGGTATTTTATTGGTAGTATAAAAACTTTAAAAACGAGAATGCAATACTAGGGGTGATCAAAATGTAGTGAGAATGTACAACATTTTGAATGTTAATTCTTTTGATGTTCATGAGTATTGAAAGTTTATATCAGTAAAAAGAAGGTGACAAAAACCTAGGCCATAATATTAAGGAACATAAAAAATAATAAGGTAAAGTTCGTCACCATCCAGCAAACAACTTGAATATTGAGAAAAACTAATTCTGAGGCAGCAGGACAAGGGCGCGGGCAGTCGCTAGCAACGCCCGCGCCGCCGTCAACGCCCTGCAATTGGTGGTACGAGTACTTCCGCAACGCACACACGTTGCTCCAGGTTCATTTAGGTTTTCTGCAGCAAAAAATTGGAACGATATTCCACCAACCCTACGAGCTCTTAAAACATTACTTAGTTTCAAAAGCATAGTTTCAGCTAAGAACGTCTTCTTTTAAATATTCAAGATAAATTTGAAACGTGCGGTGTCCCTTTAAGACGAGGTTCAATTCTATGATTAATTAATTTTTTAATTAATTATCTTTTTATTCAATGTTGCTGACAATGTTATTTAAAATGAATTTACATTATAATATGCTGCCAATTTTATTACAAGTAAGAAACCTGGCCAAATGTCATGTCCGTATCTAATGTAATCTATAACATGATGCTACATAATAATATCACCGAAGTTCTCTGATAACTCAATAAGTAAGCTACTACATAATGACACTGAAATTTTCAGCACCACGAAACAGGTATTTCATATTATTCAAACGCGTTTGGTAAGAAAAATACGTCACAATGGACTAATTTGAATGTTCCCAAGCTTCCCGTTTGCGCGAAGAGCTATGAATGGACCCTGATCGAGCTAACAATGGCCCAACCCAACTGAAAGGGGTGAAACGTTTTTTATCTTTTCACGAAAAACATAACAGGAACGTGGATTTCGTATTCTATTGTTTTTTGGCAAAAGAGCCTATGTTCACTGTCCGTTATGTACACATCAGTGGAAACACTTTGACCTTGAATGGGTCTCTGGTTTCTGGCGTTTGTAGCGTAGCGCTAGTTCAGCTATTACTGGTTCTGTTTGAGGTATGTCGACCAAAAGGATGATCGCCACAACATATATAACTTGAAAAAAAAAGAAAACCACTAACATGCGACCTGACCTGAATGAACCGACGCGAGTATGAATCCCACATGTATAGGAATGAGTCTTTGATATAATTTAATTAGGATTATTTATAACTCGACCAATTTAAAAGCTAAATGCAACAAATTTTGTTCTACGACTTTTAGAAATACAGTAATAAAAAAAATTATCATCCATACAAAATTATATACTAATCTATTCAATAATGGAAAGTATATTTTTTGCGAATTTCCAATAGAAATTTTAAAAATAAAAGGTAAGTACTAACTATAAAAAAGTTGAAGGTTCCTCTTGACATGCTGTACTTTAAAATTAAATGTTCCGTTAAGATATCAAAAAACAAAACGCCAAAGAGCAGGCATTAAAAATTCTCTCGCTGAAGAGGAGAAAAAAGCAGCCTAATAATTACGTTTCATTACACAAGCCTTCTCTAAGCCTTCAGAGCGCTTTTTTCTTTAAGGTACTCCCATTCTTTGCGCAATTACGAGGCTATCATTAAAGGGTAATCCCTTTTTACATTTGCAACCGTTTACATAGCCTTGTAATTATTCTACGGAGCGGTAGTCGTAAATAAACCGGGATGAGCAGGCTGTATAAATCATTTGTTGTACCGCAGTTCCAGCTTAATTCGCGGATAGAAGAACAAAGCCCACCAAAATATATTTATTTTACACCAACGTAAATATGCTTCCACCTTATTGCTACAAAATTAGGAGCTTCATAAACAGGAATCTTCCATTTCCGACCATAAATTGTCTAGTTCCTTGAATAGGAACACTCCCTTCTCTTTCTGGAACTTAAATGAAACTCTGTCTGGGTGATCAGTTGATCATGGGAGCAAAAGTCTTGGACCAAGGATAGAAAAAAATACATGTACTGTGAGCTCCAAACTCTTTTCAAATTCTGTAAAAGAATTTCTTTTCTAGTAACGTAAAAGGTTTTTCTTAAAGAGAGGTTTTCATAAAATAACTTTTTATGGCACTCATCGTCTGATTTTTAAATCACCACTTTTTCACCTTTTATTATCTTAACCACGTAAGTACATGGCTCCAAATTGCCACAGCGTTCCTCCATTATTCAAATTCTGTCGTGAAAACATTACACGTCTTAACTTATATTTTTTCTTTGGGAAAAAAAGTTTGAGACATGTTTGGTAGTGCAAAATTGTTCAGTGAATTTCTTAAAATCATCGGATTTGTCGTAAAAAGTGGTCCAATCAGTGCGTAGGGAGAGTACCCTTTTGATATTCCTCGATCGTAGGCATTCGCACAAAAGAAAATTGGTCAAGCGTTAGATGTCCACTACCCCGACTCGTCCCATTGTTCAACTGGAGGGGGACCTTTGGAGATATGTACAGTTGGCTACTCCCGCAGATTTCTTTTAAGGAAGCCTTTACTGACACAAAAGTTTGTATTGGGTACTTTGATTGAATTATTCCATTCCTTGAAAACTTTGAATTCTTGTCGTGTGAATTTATTTTCCAATCTGCAAACACAAATTCAAAGGGTTGGCAGTGAAATTCCGAGATTCTCGAGACTCGGTCCAAACAGAATTTTGTACGTTTGTCTCCACTGATCCTTTATATCTTCCCAAAAGTAATAACCAGTGACAAAGTTATTAATAGATTTCTGTTTTTAATAAACGAGATTACGTTGTCCGTGATCGGAATAACCCCCCCAAAACGTGGCACTGAATATAAGAACACTGGAAATACTCAAAGTCCACGTGTTCATGTCGATATGAGCCTTTAATTTCTTGATACTTTTCAGATCATACATATTGAGAATTCATACGCGGAAAATTTTAGGACTTTAAGGAAGACAAAGTAAAACTTATAAATCAAAATAATAGTTTCAAAATGAGTTAAACCTTTTCAATGGTGATTTACATTTTAAACCTGTCCTGTTTACATATTTGCTTTCTATCAGTAGGCACAGTACTACGATATCGCTCAGTAGAACTGTGAACGTTAAGGGACGGCAAAAACACTATTAAACTTTGAAAGGATCGAAAAATCACATTCACAGGCGGAAATAACACGCACGTGTTCTTTATTTGTAACAATATTTTTTCAAACTTCTCTTAGTCCAAATAAAGACCCTAATGACGTGTATATAAAAAAGTTTAAAAATAAAAACATTTCGATAATAATCCTATCCGATTCCTTGTACTATTGCTCCCACAAAGCTAAAGAAAAGTCTTACGAGTGTCAAGACCACGAAATCCCGGCACATGTCGGTGCAAGATACTCTGACAGGGGATTTCATTAGATGCAGCTTAGCCACCAAGAGTAAACATAGGGACGGAATCTCGGGGATATTTCCTCGCTAAGACACTTTTTTCCGTGTGTGAAATGAATTTTTATCACGTGCGTACGTAGGCCTCGTTTGTATGTGTAAAAAAGGTATTAGACGCATTCAACTGTATGTATCTATGGAAGATAATTTGTGTTTTCGTTTTGTTTTTTAAAAATGTTATACGTTATCAAAAACACCTGTGAAAATAACTTAGTCCCGGATTAGAAAAATAAGACGCCCAAATTTTATGTTTATCAAGCGGCCCGCCCCGGCTTAGCACAAGAAGCTTCATACTAAAATTCCTTACACCCCCTCTTCCCTTCCCTTACTTTCAGATTTTCCCGATTTTGAAAATTTTTCGGAAAGTTTTTCCAATGTCAGCCACTTCGGTTGAGTCGTTCTCATTACATGCAGCAATTCATTTTTATTTTATTATGAAAACGAACAAAGGGACTTGCTTGTATAAATTCTCGTTGAAGCTATTCTTTCACTACACTAGTCCTTTGAAAAATGATTTCGTACGAGTGACTTCAAGTTCGATAAACCAAAA
Source organism: Athrips mouffetella (assembly GCA_947532105.1). Classification (NCBI taxonomy): domain Eukaryota; kingdom Metazoa; phylum Arthropoda; class Insecta; order Lepidoptera; family Gelechiidae; genus Athrips; species Athrips mouffetella. The sequence continues at coordinate 22,071,779 of OX383960.1, read as the reverse complement.
GGGTGAGTCTAATCTACGCGAAAACTACTATTAATGTGATGCAAAGCGAAATGTTGACGTATCACACGATCGCAGTGAGAATTGATGGTAAAGCACTGAGGTCCCCATAGAATACATGAGGTCCCCATATCGTGCTACAGAAAAGAGAGGTTCATACTGGATAAATGCTAGGTAACGCCAGTGTGTGATTGTTCATATTGCTTGCTTAAGTATGGTTCAAGAAAAAAACTAATAAAACAATTATCAAACTTTTCAATTCTGAAACCATTTTTTTTGTCATCGAAAAACATCTATTTTAGGTATTGGTTTGTAAAAGTGTAAAAGAGGGAAAAGCCGTGAAGTTTTGTATATTTTGTAAAACTGTGCAATTTTTATATTTTGGCTCTGCTCTCATCTTTTGTAAACCTCGTTTACAATGATCACCATTAGAAACGTCTACCTAAAAATAAGTATTCGCGAAATTTATTATAAATTAAAAAAAATATTTAGGACAATTTTTATTTAAATAAGTTCACGGATACGCAATTCGTAAGAAATGTGCAGTATATTTCCATTAACTGCGCTTAAGTGCTCGCATTCATGAGATATATGACTTTGAATAATGACGTACGACCTTAGAACAATAACTAAGTGAAAGAGTGAAATCCAATCTCGCGATATATCTGAAAGGGGTGTTGTCAAACAATGGAGCTAGCAGGAAAGTTCTTCAAGCGAAGAAGCGGTAGATATTGTCTGAATCATAAAGTGGATTCAGCACTTTGTTCGGCAAAACTTGTGATGAGATAGGTTCTATTTGTTTTCATATCTACTAAGACATCCTGGATGATGATGAATTAAAATAGAAATAATAAAATATAATTTGTAACGTGTAACAAAAACGGTACAACAACCCTCAGTGTGTAAACCTGCTAATGAAACTGAATACATTTTGCTATTCAAAGATTACAAGGAGGGAGATAAATAGGTCGAAATATAAAAAAAGAATAATTTTTTTGTAGAAACTGATTATGGCGCATTTTGTATAGGAGATATTTTTTTCTTATTTCGAACAAGTATGTGTCTTATTTTGATTATGTTTTTAAGGAAAGTTCATTAGCTTCACGGGCAGTACTTAGTTGGTATTTGATCATAACATTGACAAGAAGAAGAAGACGGCCTGATTAAATCCCTTTTTTGTTTCCTTGTAACAAAGATAAAAGTATAAATTAAATATTTGAGGAGAAAAAAAAATAATTCTAATAAACATACAGTAAGACTTTTTGGTTTGTATTAATTTTATGCAGAGCAGCTTGACTTGACAGCGCCTTTACACGCTAACTAACTTTGCAATTAGTTACTTTAGTTTTGTAAGTTTTATCAAAGTTTATTCGAACTTTTAACATACTGGCTAAATACGTAACACGATACTTATTGTATGTAGGTATATTAATTAGCTCCTGAAAGTCAATATCATAATCACAATCCAGCGGCACTCCCTATAAATACCATTTAAAACAACCATAAGGGCAGTTGTAAAATTTTATTGCCACTTAACAGATACACCCGAAGCCAATTAACCGTGTTTAGTATACAAACAGAGGCACTTAACAAAAACAAGCGAATATTATTAAGAGGAGTGTCTACCAAAAGCGACAAGTCGGCGCCCTCAGCCGAAACAATGATCTGTGGCACAGACTTTTGAAACAAAGACAAAGTATACTTTTCAAAAAAAGAAAAGAATTTTCCAAACATTTTCCAAGGTAACAATAGAGGTTCGATTAAACTAAATGGTGCTTGTGTAAAATGCAAGTAGTTGGCTTTTAGCACAAACCACTCCGCAGGTACACGTCCATATATTTTTGGCGGTGTGTAGTTTACACTACTAAGCACAGGACTGGCCATATTTTGCTGGTGGTGTCGGCTAAAAATAGTACCACTTCGTCCACCTCATCTCTTCGCATGAGTCTCGTAAAAGGCAGCTAAGAGATCTTAAGCCAGATTAAGGGCAGCAGCGACCTTCTGTGTATCGTTCCACCACACTGCCACTAAGCGAGGTAACTATGGTATGTGTATACATACACCTTACCAATTATGCTATTCTGAAGGAAGTTCCCTGCCCTGCAGTAAGCGTCTTATAGAATTTTATTATGCTGATGCGGAAAAAACATATTTTGGATTTCAAAAAGTATAAGAAATAGTTGGCAATTGCGACAGAACCATATAGGCATCTATGATTTTATCGGTCTGTGCTGCCAGCAAAATGGGGGAAGGAAGGAAGGAACGCATAGAGCTCTTCTCATATTGTCTTACTGAATTTGCCGACGTCATTTATTAGCCACTAACATAAAACATTTTTATAGCAACTGATATCGTGGACGCCTTGCTGTAGTTGGCTTTGGCTCTTGGAATAAGCAGCCGATTTACTGTCGCGTATAAAAGTGTATTGCGAGTCAAGCTATTTGTGTTATGTCGTTAACATATTCAGGATGTCTGCAATTTCTTTCGAGGATTTATCGTGCTCATGAATACTCGTTGAGGCTTCTCCTTTAATAAAAACATTTATAAACTCTAGAACATTTCTGAACTATTTTATGATAATTGGTTTTTCTTTTATAATTTCATAAATATTTAAAACTAAACAGTTCAATTGCCTTAATACCTTAGACTATTTCGAAAATCTGTTTGGATGTTTGTAAGTTATTAGTTTTTTTTAGTATATTTTATGCAGTATACTCGTATTTTGCTTTACAGGGGCCGTAGACACATGGCTTTCTACTATCGAAAACGCTAGTAGAATTGAATGAAAATGTATGGGATTGGGAGCTAGCGAAATGTTGCGTGACAGCAAATTTTAACTCTACATTTTTATTTTTAAAGCGTTTGCGATAGTTGAAAGCAACTTGTCTCAGGACCCAAGTCAGTAAAGATTTTGATTAAATGATTCCGTTGAATAAATAAAATTCTGATCGACTGTTACTCAGCAGTCGATCAGAAATTTTATTTATTCTTCAAAGAAAGAACAATGTAAAATTAACCAAGTGTGCCCGTTGCAAAAAAATATGACGTCATAGTTAAGAAATAGCCACACACACAGGGTCTTACTACAAAAAAGTAAGACATCTGTTGAACACTTGATTAAAAAAATGCGCACAAAATAACTGGCTATGTCAGTAGATGCGCAGAAGTCAAGTCATAAGAAAATTAAGTCATTTTTGACTTCTGCGCATCAATGACACAGCCAGTTATTTTGTGCGCATTTTTTTAATCAAGTGTTCAACAGATGTCTAACTTTTTTTTAGTAAGACGGATAACCTCTGCATTTTCAGTCTTGAAAATTTGTAGTTAATTTAACTTTTTTTGAAAATAGCGTGTACATTGAAATGGACGTCATTTAATTTAAATGTTACCTTAGTTCAAGTTTCTTGTCCTTTTAAAAGTAAGTAAGGTAAGTAAGAAATAAAATGACTCAATTAGCATGAGAACCTAAGAATAGAATAAATTTTATTGTTCACTGTGTACAGTATGAGGTCTTAGAAAATAGTTTTAGTTACAACAGTGTGCCCCTTCCGGGCGTACAACGTAATACAGACATTATGAAGAAATAGAAATAAAATTAAAATCACAACAATACTTAAAATGTCAATAGAATTATTATGTTATCTACGAGTCAAATTAGTAGTTAACTAAAAAATTCATTAAGATTATAGAATGCCTTACTTATCAGCCATTCTTTCAAATTCTTTTTAAATGAGTTACCATTCAGCATCTTTATATTAAGAAGAGTAGAACAGAAAATAACCCAGTGTTGGGTTTCAGCCTGGCTCGGTTTTAGTTTCCAAATTGAAGAGACGCGCGACAAGTGACAAGCCCGCAACGTGTAGCGGATAAGTAACATCGCTACTGGGAATGAATACTCTTGATACTATACAGGTGAATTTCTTTATCATAATGCAAATTTTTGTATGTTCAGACTACATAACTGAGCAATTTGAAAAGAAACATGGGTCAAAATAACTAAATACAAGGGTTTTCGTACACGAATCATGGCGCAGTATATGCAAAATAAACTCCCTTTTTTCAACCCATGTCTCTTACACAAAAAAACCGGCCAAGTGCGAGTCGGACTCGCGCCCTAAAGGTTCCGTACCTATCTACCATATGATATACTAAAAGCTTTTGCTCTTTGATTTTAAAAACTCCACGACCATCCAACTTGACCTCTCTTTTATAAAAAGATTCTTAAAATGGGAGCTCACCTTAATTGGTTCTTATTAGTTGTGAGAAAAATTGAAATATTTAATGATTTTAGACTTTTTCCTTTATTTGTACTGTGAGACCTAGCTTCTTGCCAAATTTCATAATTTTAGGTCACCGGGAAGTACCCTGTAGGTTTTGCATTTTTGCATAAATGTATGGAGATGATGACATAAAAAGCCATATCTTTTGATTGCGTCGTTGTAAAAAAGTTAAATTTTCAGATCCTGTGTGGTTTAGCGACCTTAATATTCTTTATCAATTTCAACCTGATATCTCTTCTCGTTCGTGAAAAAAAGGGTCTTGACAGACAGACAGACAGACGGACAACAAAGTGATGCTATAAGGGTTCCGTTTTTTTATTTTGAGGTACGGAACCCTAAAAACTGTTTAGTTTATACAAGACAACATATAATAAAAAGACAACATTAAATAACTAATCACTTATTTAGTTTACGTTGCAATATTTATTGTACAAACAGTTGCAGGCAAAGTTAAATTGTAACAACTTAAAATATATATAATGCAAAATATACTTTCAAAATAAAATTGTTTTTATAACGAAGCAAAGTAATTCATCATCATAACATCCCATGAAACGTCCACTACAGCACAGGGAGCTCCCTCCAGAATTCTAGTTTTTGTTGGAATAAGTAGAGGGGAAGTACCATAGTCACCTCGCTTGTTAGCGTTACGGCTGGCACCATGGACCGCGGTTGTAGGTTATCGCAGTAAGAAAGATGTAAGATACAAAGGAGGATGCTGCTGCCCATCCTCCAGTTTATAACCCTTAGTCACCTCTTACGACACCCACGGGCATGTACGGGTTGGTACTATTCTTTGCCGGCAAAAAAGTTATTCTTTGTTCTCAATTTTATTTTGTTAAAATTAAATAGAGTATCATTTCTGAAATTTTTAACTAAAAGTGGTTTATTAAACTGAAACACAATGGAAAACAATAATCGGTACAACAATGCACTGTTTAACTCAAACTTTCAGAAAATTTGATATCCAATTTCCAATACAAAATGAAACAACGGCATGTCCACGCTGAGTGATAAAATAATTCCAAGTATCAAGACTTATTTTTCAAGTCAGTTTTCCTTGCGCCACAGTTTGACACCCAGACACTGCGTTTTCATTATATGCAGCTTATGGCAGCGAGTAAATAAAGCAGCCCATATTGCTGGTTGCCTCGCTCTCTTTCTCAAATTCTATCCGCGCCGCCACCGTATAATCCGCTTTTTACGATTCCACTCGTCTACAGAGAATTTGAAATGAGAAAAATAACCTCAAAATTCTTTGTGAGTGACTTCTGCTAGCTTTCGTGTTATGAATGAATGAATTTCGCCTTATCTCTTTATTCGCGCTAAGGAAAATAATAAAATAAGAAAAATAAAGAAAGGTTGTAAAAATAACAAAATACGTCTACGTACTTTAAAACAAACCGTGAGCAGTATGTTATGTCACGTCATATTTTTTATACTTCACCTGCTAAAAGTACCTTAGTCCTTTTTTAGAGTTTCGTCCGTAGTCAAAAACGAACCCTTATAGTTTCGTAATGTCCGTCTGTCTGTCTGTCTGTCCGCGGCTAACCTCAGAGTACTAGAAAGCTGAAATTTTGTACGGATATACATTTCATCTACGCCGACAAAGTGGAAGAATAAAATGTTAAATAATATTTTTTTTAGGGTACCATGTAAAGTGGGGATGAAATTATTTTTTCTTGTCTAAAACGCATTTACTTATATATAAGTACTAGCCCAACGGCACGTTACAATGTCGCCAATTCGTTGGTCCGAAATCAGACGTTTAGGACCACCAAATGTCAGTCATTGTCAGTCATATTGTCAACATTGTCGGATGCAAAATCGCGCAGACTTTAAACAAAAATGCCAGCCTGCTGCATAAAAGAATAATAAATTATTAATAATAATAATCCAATGAATGAAACAGAAAAACCAGGCCTAAATCACATATACACAGAAAAAAGATTGTTTTGTTTTTCCCGCCATTTTATTTTCGTTCCGTGTTTTAGCGCCGACCGAAGTAATACACAACGTAGTTCACGCGATTTTTCACAGATGGCGCTATTTTTTCTTGTATGGGGAAATTTTGAAGCGCTTGTTCCCAAGACCCTATCTTGACTATATGAATCTATGCTAAAACGAAAATTTTTGTTGTTCGAAAATCCATATAAATGGATTGTGTTGTTTTTTTTTTTTAGTTTATGTTAATGTCGGTCGATGGCTTTCGTTTAATATCAAAAGCAAAAAAGTTTTTAGTCACTTGTACCTTTCCGTTTAAGAACAAATATAAATGAAAAGCTTTTATAAAATTGGCGAAATACTCGTAAAGAGTTGTGAACGCCATAAAAAAATATTTGAATAGAATGAAGCTCTGTATTTTAAATTTTGTGTCTTTTTTCCTTTTAGGTGAAGTAGGTAACTATATAAAGCACTATCATCACTCAAAAGAAAGTACAATTCCCCATCCGAAACTCGAAAGAAAGTACGATCCGATTCCGAATCGGTCCCTATCTCTTCTCGATGAGCAATTTACTTTACAATCTACATAGTAATATTTACATTGCGACACTAAAACAACGTGCAGTGCCTGTTCAATACAAACATAATAAAAAGCTTTTCAGTTATGTGTTTTACGGACCGGCAGCGAAATGAAATAGCGGAGTGCAACTGACGAAGTCGTAAAACAAATGACACTCGAGCCAAAGGGACATTATTTCCAAGAGTAGTAATATGAAAATAATAAAAGAGGGAAGCTAAGCCTTTCTTGAGACCTAGCCAACCGACTAGAGTAGCTCCTCAGTTATTTCCTCGGGGACCCGCGGAAACGAGAGAACGCACCTATCACAAACTTCAACTTTAATAAAGAAAACGGTTTAGCTTTATCCCACCACCAAGATTCTATTTGGAACCCTCCATCCAATGTCTATAAAATACGTTTTGTAGAGCTAACAAGAGATACAATGCTACGCAAAATAATGTCGCTGATTTTACTGCTGTGTGCTGTGTTGAATGGAAAACCATTTACTGCACATGTGGTTCGTATTATAGGGTCGTAATGAAATAGTGATCATAATTTTAGCTTGGTACTTGGACCATTAAACTAAACAACTTTTTCCAAGAAACGTAGGTCGAAATACGATATTTTTTTCTTGACCTATAAAAAATTAGCTGATCAATTGTAGCAGTCTAGGAAAGATAAAGATTTTTTCTCTTATTTCGACCTATGTTTCTCAGGGAAAGCTTATGGTTTGAGTATCAAGTTTCAAAAATTATATTCACTATTTTATTAAGTAGGACCTTAAATTTATCTAGTAAAAGAGGGCTAAATTCTGCTTCTTAGTTAAAAAAGAAAAATATATACAACAACAGGTCTAAAAGAAGATTAGAATATGATTTTCACCACCTAATGTGTGAAGTAACTACTCTGCGTGCTAGTTTCCTACCTCACTCATGATAACTACTTACGTAATGCGGCAAAACACACCTTTTCAGGCGACAGCGATGAAACTTTTAGTCATCAATCACTGGGCAAAAACTTGAAGGAAAATATTAGGCAAAGTAAATACCTTCAACTGAAATACCTGTTAGTGAGTACAAAGTTGTCCCGTGTGGTGCCGGCAAAGAATGGTATGAACCCGTCTCTACCCGTAAGTGTCGTAAAAAGCGACTAAGGAATTTTATACTGGAGGATGGGCAGCAGCTTCCTTCTGTGTATCTACAATCTTACACACTGCGGTCACCAGCAAACGCAGTCCATGGTGCCAGTCACAACGCTAACAGAGGAGGTAGGGAAATCCAGCTTTTGCTGGTACATTGTTCCTGTCCTGCAGTGGACGTTTCTTAAGATGTAATGGTGGAATACAGACAACCGCACGTCAGTGGAAACATTAGTAACTTTATTACCATGCCATAAAGTCCATAGTATAAAATGACGTGTTGTTGGATGCACGTAGCTACCGTTGCTATTACATCGATTCTTTATGAGGTACGCTTCAAAAGTCAGAGGTATGGAGCGAAATCACACTCAAGGAGACGCTCTCCTTTATAAATCTGTGAGCGAAATTAATGTCGGTAGAATTCATAATTACTTAGGAAAAAGGTTATCATCATTAATTAATAAAGACTTAAAAATTAAAACTTCTTGCTCTCCAGTCTCTCTTCTTATTCTTCTAAATCTTTGAGCTTGTTAACTATTCTTGCCAGATTGAACTCTACCTACTTCCGTGCTGAACTCAAACACAAGTTAGAAGATAAGATCTTATTAAAAACCCAAAAAAATTAAAACTTCTTGCTTTCCAGTCCTTCTTCAAACAAAGCTCTCTTCTTATTATTATAACTTGTATTTTCTTGCCAGACTGAACCCAAAAACAAATAGAAAGAGATAAGGTGATATTATAAAGTACTGCAAATACATGGTTTTTTAGCACCCAGAAAATTTTAAAGCTGAATCTGCCCATGAAACAAAACACTTTTTCCCAAGGAACATGGATAGTAATCCCATAGTATTGCAACAAAATGTGCTGCTATCTGATGTTGTTTGTGTGGGAGTCGATATGTCTACAAGAAAAACTAAAGCTCTAGCTCGGAAAACTTTACCTGTCTGCTTTACCAGTTGAAATCTGCGAGCAAAAGTAATTTTTGGCAGCTAGCGTCAAACATTAATCGGTCGAAGGCTGCTTGCAAAAGACACTTTTGGCCGCTAGTGTCGACAAGTTTTAAAAATTATAATTGTTAATACCTACTTGATTCGCTTGTGGCTCAAATCTACTTCGCATGCTCGAGTCAATACAAAGCACTCGCGCCAAATAACTATAAGAGTAGTTTCTTGGTCAGAACCTCCTCTAAATTTCCGGTATTATAAAAAATAATCCTCTGTAGAAAAACGAAAGTTTTCTATCATCATTACAGACTACTTTTGACAATAGGGCCAACTGTGAAATTACGAAATAAATTTATTTTCGCGCTTTCTGTGTTGCCCCCTAGTAAAAGTTATTTGTAATCTTGACTAAAGCCTTTTACGCAGTGTCTTTAAAAGACCTGTGAATCTGAAACAGGCCTGGGATTAATGTGTAAGGCTTGTAGAAAGAAAAAGTTAAGGTTACAGTTGAAATTATGTAGCTCGATTAGAATAAGAACAGGTCAAATGTATACGTCAGAGCAGGACAGAGCGAAACGAGTCTCTGTTGCTCCAATATCTTCAGTTTTGCATTTACAGTGCTGCTATTTCCATCAAGCTACAGCAAATCCATTGACAAAGTTGCATTGTAGGTAAAGTGCATTTAAGCAGAATTTTTTATGAAGCGCTTCTCTCAAACCTGGAAACTGTAAAGCGAAGAATTAACTACCGTCTGACTTTAATATTCTACAAGTTATAAGAATTACTTCATCAGCTAGAATTGAGGGAAGCGAAGAAAAGTTGTGCGGTGGGTGGTAAGTTTAAAGTTGCTTTTGTTAAACCACGCAAGTTCGGAACCAAATCAAAGTTTTATCCTCACAATAATGGAACGGATATTGAAGGCGATCACGATATAGTCTTAGGGACAATAGCCCAAGTAATGCAAGAAATTTCCTGTTATATACAGGCAGGTATCGACACAAAGAATTTTTAAGATCAAAGCGAGGGGCTGAAGAACAACGCAGCTATCCGGCAATTTTTAGATCGCTGAAAAGATTATCGTTACCAATATTTTAAGGACACTTCACAATATTGCTTACAACACTTGAAGTAAGACTAGCTTTTGCCCGTGACTTCGTTCGCATGTTAAATGATTGTAAAAAACTTAACGGCATGGTAAATAATTGTTTTCTCTTCGGTTCCCAATTCCAAAACGACCGGCTAAGTGCGAGTCAGACTCGAGCAAGCAGAAATTTATTAGATGCATACGAGTCCGACACGCACTTGATCAATTTTCATTATTTGTTGCTATTCTAGCTTATGCACTATAAACACATAAATTTTCACACGTTTGTAAAATCGACCAAAAGTAAACTAAAACATGTTTTTAGTAGAGAAGCCCCCTTTATGATTTTTTTTATAATTTATTGTTGTAGCTGCAACACAAATACATAATCCAAAATTTCAACTGTCTACGTACGAGTATAACGGTTCATGAGATATAGCCCGCTGACAGACAGACAGACATCGGACATATGAATAGGGTCCCGTTTTTCACCCTTTGGATACGACAACCCTAAAAAAACAGTGTTGTCAAACTATTAGCTGTCAAACAAAAGAGTCATTAAAATCGGTTAAGTCCAAAAATCATTGATTTGGATTCAGGGGTATCAAAATAGCTTAACGTGATATTTTTTTATAAATATCTTCAATGTACAGACAAAATCAATTTAGAAAAGGTGCATAGCCTAATTTGTTACCTAAAGGTAGTTTTGGTTGCTTACTTAAAAACGTTGTAGTTATCTGGTTCTTAAATCTTTAAAAACCCATCATCATCATATGCTGTGGATTGTAAGATCGTTGACCAACCTCAAAATAACATCCCATTAGAACATCCAAAGCTATAACAGAAAACGTATCTTTCTGGTACACAGGTAAATAGTTCAAGATGATTTAGATAGGTATCATATAGCCAATCCACCAAAGTGGAGACGAGATGATTGTCAAACCATAACCGCTAACTAAAGCCAAATGGAAGTAAGATGAGTAAATAACGAATAGTAGATTGTATCACAAGGCTGTAAAATAATAGTTTTAAGGCGAGGGCGCTATTTTGAATCCAGAGCGAAGTGAAGGATTCTAGAGTAGAATCCTGAACGTAGCGAGGGTTTCAATAGGTCGCCCAAGGTAAAAATATTTTTGCAGCCGCGTAATACACTCTACTTTTCATCTCCCTCTATGAGAAAAGAATAAGAGGCTCATGGAGACACACACTCGTCATTAATTTTTAAATATAAAATACCATTACAATATTATTAGTTGATGAAACAATACTAAAAATCATATTAAGTATTATTTGTAACAACTGAAAATGTTATTGACATTTTTGTATCAATTAGGAACAGAACCTCTTTGGTTGGTAGTCTTGTTTACATTTAGAGCATATTTCTTTTTTTATATTCATAATAATTTTAATAGTGCAACCGGCCAGTATCATTTTTCATACAATATTTTGGTTCGACCTCTATGGTTGACTTAAAATATCCCTATGGTGGACCTAAATTCAAATTCTAATTTTAAATCCCATTTTTACCCGCTACGAAAGTCTCTTAGCTATTTTGTTCGCCTTTATTGACGAACCGTTCAGCGATTTTCGAATAGATGAGATGAAAATATATTTGTTTGTACGACACCGCACCCTTTGCCGGGTGTCGGGTGCTGCTATTCGGGCTTTACCGTTGCAACGGGCTGACGACTACGGTGATTGGTGACCGCAGTATGGTAATGTATATGTAGAAGATCGCTGCTGTCCATCTTTCGGTTTGAAATTCCCTTATCACCAACTTATTCGGGCGTCGCTGTCATTTCGCATTGTGTCACTTTGGTGTAAAATATATTAGTAGTTTTTACTTGACATTATTTAATTCAATTATTAGACATTATTTAATTTAATTATTTTCATGATTTGACGTTATTGAAATTCATATTGACTGTTCTTAATATCTACGTTTTGCCCCCAGGTTTGTCTACTACTGTTTTTAGGGTTCCGTACCTCAAAAGAAAAAAACGGAACCCTTATAGGATCACTTTGTTGTCCGTCTGTCTGTCTGTCTGTCAAGACCCTTTATCTTACGAACGGGTAAAGGTATCAGGTTGAAATTAATACCATATATTAGGATCCATGAACCACACAAGATCTGAAAATTTAATTTTTTTACAACGACGCAATCAAAAGATATGGCATTTTATGTCGTAATCTCCATACATTTATTCAAAAATGCAAAACCTACAGGGTACTTCCCGTTGACCTAAAATTATGAAATTTGGCAAGAAGCTAGGTCTCACAGTACAAATAATGGGAAAAGTCTGAAATCATTAAATATTACAACTTTTCTCACAACTAAAGGTAACCAATTGTGGTGAGCTCCCGTTTCAAGAACATTCATATAAGACAGGGGTCAAGTTGGATGGTCGTTGAGGCGATTTTTGTTTTAGTTCTATTTAGAAACGGGAACACTTACAAACTTGAAAATTGGTATGTTTATAGTGCATAACCTATAAAATAACAACAAATAATAAAATTTGGTCAAGCGCGTGTCGGACTCAAAAAATCTAGCACATTAACTTACTGTAATTTCAACTAATACAATTATGTTTATGTGGTGGTACGGAACCCTCAGTGCGCGAGTCCGACTCGCACTTGGCCGGTTTTTTTTTGCTTTTGCTTCTTGCGCTCGGTGTGCCAGAGATGTTGGTTCGCAGCTAGTGAGTCGTAAGCGCGACGTTTTGTATCGGCTTTCATCTTACGCGGCGACTGTAACGAATGATCGAGGGGAGAAAGCACCCCTTACTACCGTATAGCGCTGGACTTTTCACTTAGCATTATTGCTTATTTTTCCCACTTTTTTCCTTGACATAATACACAACTTGAGAAAAATTTTACGTCTTCTAACCACATATCAGATTATTTCTACTCTGTGCTTTTAACTTTAGCAAATAAAACTTCTTTGATACTTAAACTGGTTAAGGCGGTGAATTAGGCACACTTACCTACCTTCCTAAGCGGACTCGCGCTGCTTTACGTTTTTTGCTCATATATGTATTTTATCCCAAAATATTCATTATGAAACAGCAATGCTGAGTGCATAATATATTGAATAATGTGCAAAAGTTTTAGCATCATAACATTTGTTAAAAAAATATATCTGTTTTGAAATGGGCCCCCTTTACAATAATAATACTAATATTTTTAAATAATATCGTTTGCAATAAAATTTTGCAATCATATTCTACTCCAAAATTCAAGTCGATGACATGATATGAGTGGTTGCTGAGATATACAGGTGTGACAGACATTAAGACGAAGACGCACCATAGAGTTCCATTTTACCATTTCGGTTTGGAACCCTAAAAATGGGTACTTGAGATAAAATTGTTAACATTGCAGAGGTTACTTTGGTAGTTTTCTATTTATCGTAGAAAAATAGACCTCATTCTCATTAGTTAACTCTATATTTAGCGACTCTTAAACTAATGAAATCTACACCATATACTTGGGTAACATCCATTATTTTTTTACAAATTGAATCATCTGACACCCACTGGAAGAAGGCGAACGCAGTCACAGGCAACAGCTAGTCTAAACTTCTACTTCATCTTTTATGAGTTTATATTAAAGGTTAAGGAATACAGGGTTTAAGGGACGTTGTACCGAAAGCAGAAAGAGCGCGCTTAGTCAACGAAACTGAACAACTTTCCTAAACAATCATTTTTGGGAAATAAAAAAAATGTTGACCTCTCCATACAAACTATTCGACCAGAGTGAGAAATTTGTATGGAAAGTAAAATTTCTTTTTTCATTTCCCAAAAATGTTTCTCTGGGAAATTTGTTCAATTTTGTTGACTGACCACGCCCTTTCAGTTTTCGGTACACTGTATAAGAACCTTCAGACCTTTTCGGTTTAAGGGAACGGTTTTTCTGTTTCCATTGCACAATTTCTAGAAAAACCATTTACCAAGCTTACAACCTTTTAAACTACCTTTATCTGTGGGACAAATACTTCAAGTCTTTCTTTTAAGGCCCCAATCTCATATAAAGATCTTCGTCTGAAGATAGAGTATGCTCTGATACGTTGGAGGGTGAGTTTATGGACTGAGCCCCACAGCAGATTCAATTTAGATCCACCACAATGATAAGGAGTGGGGTGGTGGACATTAAAGAACCAGTCATCAGTTTCCGAATGGCTAAACGGTAATCAATATCTACGTACGTCTGTTTGGGTTAATATATAAGTAATACATTTGTTACATAACAACATTCACACAGACACACACATTTCGCTAAGTTAGCACTACTTTTTTTTCCTTTTAGTTTTTACCCTTTTATGTCCGTAATAGATAAGAAAAATGTCATTCAGAGTGACAGGTATTTGCTGGTAATCATCACCGGTGATAGGGTTGAACCAGGGTTTTTTTTGTGCGGTCTTGGCCCCTTGCTAGCGAATCGTCTTTCAATGACAACTTTTAAGTTCCTTTCTTATCAATTAGCATGTCATCTGCTATAGCTTCTGCTGTACCAGTGCTTATTCTGCTGTAGTTTAGGGTAAGACAGCTAGTGAAATTGGCACGTAAAATATTATATCTTAGTTCTCATAGTAAGCAACGCGCTTTGCTGTCTTATTAGTGTCAAAGTTACGTGGTGACCACATGCCAGCAGTGGCCTACTATCAGATGGTTTGCTCAAGTGTGACATAAAAAAAGAAAATATTTTTATTAAATTTACCTCAAAAATATGGAGCAGTCAAATTGATGAAGCATTCTCTTAAATTTCCTCCCTTAGGTAATAATGTGACCACACATGCAAGCAACTACTAGGGCGGGATAAATTGCAAGAAGGTTGAAAATATCCCGACGCGACCCGTTCTATTACCCTAACGACCTGATATTACGTTTACCCAAAAATCTTTATGGCGGACGGGCCATTCTACGCCTTAGCTAATCAAGCGACGCTCCTTGCCGGCTTTTTCTTCTACTTCTACACCAGCGATGCAGAGAGATGAGGTGATGCATAAAAAAAACTTATTTTTCACCTCCAAAGCTCGGAAACATTTGTTTTGTCGGTTAAATTCTGCGGCCAAAAGCGATTTTTGGCCCCTAGCGGGCAAAAGTTTTTCTGCGGCCAAAAGCGATTTTTGGCCGCTAGCGGGCAAAAGGTTTTTGAAATTCGAACGTGATGCAGTATGGCAGACCTCCACGCTGCGGTACTGGCTGCTTCCTCGCTTTAGTGAGGTAAAAAATTTTGTGTTTCGCTCGGCAGCAAAGTTATTTTACGTTTCGTGCCTTGAAACCTTCGCTACGCTCAGGATTCTTCTTTTGAACCACCACCACCATTCTAGAATCCTTCGCTTGCTCAGGTTTCAATACAAGGCACTCACGCCAAATAACGCTTTTGCTGCCTTGCATAACAAATAACTATTTTCGGGTACAACGTGCGAAATAACCATTATCATGCGAAATCAAACTTACCGTCCAGCCGACTAAAAAGCCTGAAGGGTAAAACGCACTTTAATTGGGACTGCGGTCACCATTCTACTTATTGTAATCCTCTTTTTTTTATTACACGTTGTACAAATAACAAGTCTACATAAATTGCCAAAATCATATAAATACGTTCTTTTGTTGCTATGATTGGTTTCAGTTCCAACAAATTGTCCTCGAGAACAATAACATAGGCTTAACTCGCTTATTCGTCTGTCAACCACCATGTATCCGCTTTTGCAATTACCGAATATCCTCCCTCTCCTGAACATCTCTAAGGCCTACAGGGATATTGTGTTTGCACAAGTCAGATAAGGCTTTATTTGTTCTCAGGTCTTGTTAAGAACCTACTGGCTAATTAGGAGAAACAATTAAGGGAGTTTGATTATGTGTGGGCGTCTGTAACGAGCAGATAAAAGTAGCGAGTAGGGTTTACGAGTCTTGATAATGTAATACCAACGTGATGGCAGGACTCGGTAGAGGGATATTCTGAGACAGAATTTTAACTACACCAAACGAATTTTTTTTAAGATTAACATTATCTGTCACTCAACATTTCGTTTGGTACTGTCAATCCCATACATTTTCATTCTATTCTACTAGCGTTTGCAATAGTAGAAAGGCGCTTGTCTCTAGGCCCAGATTTCAATAAAAAATATACTGTAAAATTGCATAATTTTGATAGCGTAGATAAAGATGACTTCAGTGTACATTTAAGAGGTTTAGCGCACATTTCTATGCCTGATGGATTGAGAAGTGAAAACGCCTCTTCACCACTCTTCAGTTACTTTGTGTGAGTATACATAGGATAGACAAAGTAATAGTCGTGACAATAATACTTTCTACAACATTTTTTAAATCATCAAAGTCCGTTCAAACTATTTATTCTTCAGGACTACAATATTTTTCACATAAAAATGTATCCTGCATACAAATATTCATACATACATACATCTATGAACATCAAGCCTCTTTCCAATAAACCCTTATGAACGGCAGAAGGACCAAATCCTTCCACTTGCAGTAATCTTGACATACTTTCCTTTCCTCGCTTCATCAACGCTTGTCGGTTATAAAAACACATAAAACTCTTCTTATCTATGATCATTACTCACAAACTTATTATGCACATCATTAGAATACTAAAGCTTTGTAGAATCGTTCACTTGAATTTCTACAAGGTGTAACAGAAAGGGTATATTCACCCTAAAGGGTGTGATTCTGCCCATAAAACTGAACAACTTTCTAAAAATAACATAGGTTGAAATATAATAAAAAGCAATTGACCTCCCATACAATAACTCACAAAATGCGCTATCAGTTGATTCAGTTTCTATGGGAGGCCAATTTTTTTTTAATATATTTTGACCTATATTCTCAATGGAAAGTTGTCCAGTTTCATGGGCAGATTCACATCCTTCCGGGTTGGTATACCCTTTTTGTTACACCCTGTATACAAACTGTTCTTCAGGGTGTCATTCAGTGTTGTTACGCTATAGCACGGGGCCAAAACCGCGCAAGCAAATCCCTGGAATAACCTTATCTCCGGTGATGATTACAACAAAAACCTGCCAATTGCGAGTCGGACTCGCGCCCTAAGGGTTCCGTACCTATCTACCATATGATATACTAAAAGTTTTTGCTCTTTGATTTTTAAAACTCCTCGACCATCCTACTTGACCCCTCTTTCATAGAAAAGTTCTTGAAACGGGAGCTCACCTTAGTTGGTTAATATTAGTTGTAAGAAAAATTTAAATATTTCATGATTTTAGACTTTTCACTTTATTTTTACTGTGAGACCGAGCTTCTTGCCAAATTTCATAATTTTAAGTCAACGGGAAGTACCCTGTAGGTTTTGCTTTTTTGCATAAATGTATGGAGATGAGGACATAAAAAGCCATATCTTTTGATTGCGTCGTTGTAAAAAATTGAAATTTTCAGATCTTGTGTGGTTTAGAGACCTTAATATTCATTATTAATTTCAACCTGATACCTCTTCTCGTTCGTGAGAAAAAGGGTCTTGACAGACAGACGGACAACAAAGTGATCCTATAAGGGTTCCGTTTTTAGGGTTCCGTACCTCAAAAGAAAAAAACTGAACCCTTATAGGATCACTTTGTTGTCCGTCTGTCTGTCTGTCTGTCTGTCTGTCTGTCTGTCTGTCTGTCTGTCTGTCTGTCTGTCTGTCTGTCTGTCTGTCTGTCAAGACCCTTTATCTCACGAACGGGTAAAGGTATCAGGTTGAAATTAATACCATATATTAGGATCCATGGACCACACAAGGTCTGAAAATTTCAATTTTGTAGAACGACGCAATAAAAAGATATGGCATTTTATGTCCTCATCTCCATACATTTATTCAAAAATGCAAAACCTACAGGGTAGTTCCCGTTGACCTAAAATTATGAAATTTGGCAAGAAGCTAGGTCTTACAGTACAAATAATGGGAAAAGTCTGAAATCATTAAATATTACAACTTTTCTCACAACTAATGGTAACCAATCGTGGTGAGCTCCCGTTTCAAGAACATTCATATAAGAGAGGGGTCAAGTTGGATGGTCGCTGAGGCGATTTTTGTTTTAGTTCTATTTGAAAACGAGATCACTTAAAAACTTGAAAATTGGTATGTTTATAGTGCATAAGCTATAAAATAACAACAAATAACAAAATTTGGTCAAGCGCGTGTCGGACTCAAAAAATCTAGCACATTAACTTACTGAAATTTCAACTAATACAATTATGTTTATGTGGTGGTACGGTGGTGTGGTGGAACCCATACATACCCGTGGGTGTCGTAAAAGGCGACTAAGGGTTAACTGGAGGATGGGCAGCAGCATCCTCCTTTGTATCTTACATCTTACTTACTGCGGTCACATAAAACCGCGGTCCATGGTGCCAGCCGTAACGCTAACAAGCGAGGTGACTACGGTAGGTACACTCGACAGCACATCAGTAGAAACACTTTTGGACCTTATGGCGTGGTAATAGAGTTGAAAAAGTTTCTACCGACAAGCGGTTGACCGTACTTCCCCTCCACATTTTTCCAGAAAAAGCTAGAATTCTGGAGGGAGCTCCCTGTCCTGTAGTGGACGTTTCATGGGATGTTATGATGATGATGATGGTGGTACGGAACCCTCAGTGCGCGAGTCCGACTCGCACTTGGCCGGCTTTTTTTTTTATTTGAGGTACGGAACTCTAAAAACCATTTCAAAACCAACCAGTAATTCGGAATGTAATTTTTCTTATCACGGTTTAGAACAAGTGCTAAAGTAGAGCTAACTTAACCGTGCTAACGTAATTTCCCTGAATGAAAACTTTAGGTGATTAATTTTCAAAAACTCTGTGTACAAATGATGATCATTTATAAACAAAAGCTTGAGAGCCAATATCAATATTTCTAACACCAATATAAATAGCGACAACAAACTTTCATACAAACTTTCAACCCCAATTCACTTCTTTAGGGGGATGCTTCTTTTATTAATTATATGGTTTTGAAATCACATTTCACGGCGATTTCACATGCAAGTTTTTAAAAATATCGACCTTCAGTATAAAAGACAAATTAAATAATTATTTAACCAGCAGGCTCTTACAAGATAAGAAGCCATTGGCACTCGTAAGGAACCGATTGAATTTTCACAAATTCTCCCTATCGAGCACCGCATTCACTGGCAATATGACGCTTTTACACGTCATAATACTTAAACTCGTATAGAACGAGATTGATGTGTGTAGAAAGCTCGTGAAATTGGTAAAAAGGGAGGCTAAGTGTTAGGGGCGAAGTGATCGAGAAACGCTTGCAAAGTCACATCTCTCTCAGAACTGCTGTGGCGAAAGAAAACACTCCAAACTTTTTTAATTCTACGTCTATTGCTGCTGGTTTGCGGACACGTTTACTTGATCACTCCATAAAACCGGCAGTGCATACAAAAACTCCAGCTGTTGCTAAAATTGCTACTTTTGGCGTGAATGAGCCAAAATGTCGTACCCGCAATTTTGTCACGCGTTTTACTCAACAAATGTTCCCTTAAGATTCGGCTTAACTTATGCGGCACACGTTTTATTAAAGGTTATATTCAGTCTGATGCTGTATATTGACTTTTATATTATTCTGACTCGTGTTTTCGAGTGTGTCATTAATTGTTTGAGTGTTTGCTAAATTGGTAGAAAATATGAATAGGATTGAAAGAAAAAGAAGACACAAATTAGTATTAGAGAATACAAAACCGTGCTACAGAAGGAAATTGCTTCCACATTACGGAGATATCAGTCTATCGTGCATTACTAGGGGCCTTTTGAGCAGCTAGAATGTTCCTGGCAATCATTTTTGAAGCTCCATTTTGATTTTTGAATGAGAAAGGCGAATTGACAGTGCAATAGATCTGAGTTACAACGAAAACGGAAAATGTATCCTCCATGCATCCCGTTGAAAGATTAAATACAACTTTAGAGCTGTTTCGCGTACACCGAAGATTTTATAGACGAAACAAAGTAGAAAACTGAAGCAAAAGCGATAAAAGATGGTCCAATATATAAAATAGACGCGACAAATCACAGCGGGGCATCAAACTGCAATAACGCTTTATAATGTTCCATTGACGTATTGGCTCGATTTTGTTGTTCAAATAAGTACCTACCTACAATGTAAAGAGAGCAATAAAAGTCCTTGTAGTCCTTTGGCCAGCCAAGATATCGGTATAATTTAGCGGTACCCATTTTCCTTTTTAACATAGATAGGTTAGTAGGATGTCAATAAACAAATATTGATGTCTCTAAGTGGTAGCTGACCAAAACAGCAGCCAATCCAAGAGTTCAGATAAAATATTGGTATAATTTAAAGTTTCAAATGTTCCTTTTCAGAAGTTAAATAGGATGATTAGGATGTTAAAAAACCAATATTTTCATCTCAAAGCAGTAGCTTGTGGAAAAGATAGCCAATCCAAGCTGGAAAATGCTGAATGTTAATAGTCAACTGTATTATTATTATATTAATACCGTTTTCTCATTATCTAGGTGGCCCATTATCGTTAGATAAAAAGATTTCTAAGATACTGCTGGTAACTGGGAACAAAGCTTTATCTACAAAACTCATAGTAGGAAACTCAAACAAAGCAATTTACAAAATATCGTGAGGCATTTTCAACTTTGATGACATTGACCCCACTTTATCCTTTCTTCCTTTCTTTTCCTTATTAGAAGATTGACGACAAAAACTAAATGTAAAAGTGTATATGGGCAACGCACTAAAGAGCACAAGCTCCCTTTTGTACTTAACAGCTTACCGTTAGAATTAGTGAATAAAATTAAGTCATGTAAAAACCCAAAGCAATGTAAACACATTTTGTGCATAATACTCGTACTACTTTGTTTTAAAAAAAGGAAAAAGTTTTGTGTAAGCAGCGATTCGAGGCCCTGCATATAAACCATATTAGGGATTAAGGCTAGTCATAGGTGTGCATGTCAAATATATATTTTGAAAAAAAAAAAAACCTATTAATGAAAGTTGTACAATTTAGAAATCATTATACTTGCGCACACTTTTACAACAACGAGGAGGAAGACGAGACGAATAGTCTAGTCTATTCGATTCCAATATGAGGTAATTGCCGCTATTGACGTCCAGTCAACGCGCTGTAGTTGCAGTTTCATTATTCCCTCCCTCGGACCATTGAGCTTATTGAATCGGACGATAAGGTGCTACCGTAATTTCCTGCCATTTACTATCATTACTCTCCCGATGATCACCTAATGTGGCAGTTAGGGTAAATGTACAAAAAGTGAACTTGGGGGTAGTGGGAAAATTTTGGAAGTAAACGCTTCCGGGCTTTTATATTGAGAGGTGGTGGAAACTATTAGGTGCGATTATCGGGACATTTTTTGTAAAAAGCGACTGACCAAAACGTAATCATCATCTGTGTTTTCAAAGTGACACAACATTTTTGTTTGTTCATCATAACATCCCATGAGACGTCCACTACAGGACAGGGAGCTCCCTCTAGAATTCTAGCTTTTGCTGGAAAAATGTAGAGGGGAAGTACCATAGTCACCTCGCTTGTTAGCGTTACGGTTGGCACCACAGACCGCGGTTGTAGGTGACCGCAGTAAGTAAGATGTTAGATAGGAGGATACTGCTGCCCATCCTCCAGTTTATAACCCTTAGTTGCCTCTTACGACACCCACGGGTATGTAAGGATTGGTACTATTCTTTGCCGGCACCACACGAGGCAAACATCCCATGAAATGACACAAAATTTTTGTCTGTTATGAGCATTAAATTCAGGTACTTACATGACGCCATTTTGCACCTTAATTAAGAAATCAAATTGAAAGTGTTGTCATATTCAGGTAACCTAGAATGCTCATTTTACAGATCCATTTTATGGCAGTTGATTAAATAAAAATAATAACGGTTATTTTAGGTGGTAGCAATGAAAATTTACAAAAATATTTTGAGCCTCTATTTACTTGTTTTACCAAATTGCTTATGCATGCAGAATATTGCAGTGTTATGAATGACTTCTGTTTTGTAGCTTAGAACCTTCTTTGTAATTAAAAAAAATCGATATTTAAACACTTACAGCCAACTTACAGCCAAGGAGGCTTAATTTATATTTATATTTCGATAACCAAAGCCAAGGAAAAAATAAAAGCTAGCTTAAGAACAAAGGGGAAGCATCAGACGTAGTGCGCGTTAAGATCGATTAATGCCCTCTAATTACGCAATTTCTGGCGATCTCTAATTGTAGCACGGCCAGTATATTCTGCGTGACAGTACGTTATTTCCCCCGGGGGCGGTAAAGATAGCGCGTTATACGTTGAAGTAAAAATATATCTCTGGAAATGCCAGGGGTTAAACAATTTCATTTTCTAATTACATTTCAATAAACTATTTAGTCACTGCAGTGAAATAATTTGTCATACGTACTTGAACCTAAAAGTAGAACCTGTGGTGGTTCGAGCGTTCAGTGACAAAATGTTGAATTGGAAAAAAAATAATTGGGAAAATGTTGAATTTGCAAAATGTTGAATCCTAAAATGTTTAATTTGCAAAATGATAAAATTTTCAAAAAGTTCATAATACCTACAGAAAACTTGGAGGTACTTGTATATGACTTATATAAAAGATTCCCTTAAAAATTACAGTAAAAATGCTTGGTATATTTCAGGGGGAAATATACCCAAATAATGGGCACCTTGTTTGTTAGCGTTGTGGTCGTAACGGATCGCGGTGGATGGTGACTATTGACCTCAGAATGGTGGTACGATACGTAAAAAGGGATAAAATCCCTTACCCGCTTTTTACAACACTCACGGGAAGATATGGAGTGGTACGATTCTTAGCCGATACAGACTAAATCTACTACAATAATTCACTGACAAAGAAACCTATGTAAGCCCAGTCACTTCTAGATAATTATTTTATATCGTTGTGTTCAGCCAGTCGCGTCGCGCCGCAGCTACGTCGGGCTAAAATTATCACCGGATCGTCGAGCATTGTTCTCTGATACTTTATTTGTCACATACACAGACCTGCTAGCTATGGGAGCTGGGCGCCCAAATTTCTATATGATTTGTTCTTGCGGCAGACGAAAGGACCGCGTCTGCAATCATGAAAGCCCTGCATTTTCTATTGACGATGCTTTGAAAATGTAAAAAATAAGTTAATCTAAATTATTTGATCATGTCTGTCTCTTAGGCTGATGCTTACAATCATCATCGTATTTTGAGTAATTGAGTAGCAGCACTAGTGGCAGACATATCATGATTTAGTACCCTCCTTAAAAGGTTTTTCATTTTTAAGTGCTGTAACTTAAAAACGCATCGACATAGAATCAGGGTGTATTCACACGGAGAAATACATTGTATGTCCAATATTTTGTCTATAAGAAAACACTTGAATGCTGCAAGCAATGTACGTCTACTGACTAGTTTTTACTTCATCATCATAACATCCCGTTTAAACTTAATCAATATAAATATAGCCTAACTCAAATCGATTTGTAATAATCTGGACTACCATCTTTATCGATATAAAAATATAAATATATGTAGTTAAAAAGAACAAAAAAATATATCCCAGCACCCTAGCTATGCTGATACAGAGTGATATATTCCTTAAGGTGGTTGAAGAGCAGAAGTGCTGCCACTTTGAGAAATAAATTTATTGCGTCATAAGTACAAAACATTTAATACGGATTGTTTGAATGGCGGCAATTTGGGGTAGTTCTATATTTTATTATCCATTACATCACACCTTAGCTTATCGTGAATAGCTTTGTATTGTAAAACTGCCAAAAACGGCCACTTTTAGCACTTTACCAATACAAAGCTATAAATGATAAGCTAAGCTATGATGTCATGGGTTATAACATATATAACTACCATATATTGCCGCCAAACGAACAATACTACTGAAAAGTTTTGTATTTGCGACGCAAATAAATTTATTTCTAAAAGTAAGGTGCTGCCACCCAGCAACCGCCTTAAATATCTTACGTTTGGGATATAATATTGTTCTATTTTCAGTACTTACTCCATTTATGTTTCCATCAATTACGTAAAACTTGTTTAACTGTAGTTGCTTTTTGTCGGACTTCAGATTAGTAGAATCATTGTTTTCATATAATATTCACCCTGAAAAATGGATGAAAGTATGAAAGCTCCTTTATTTTGATTTATGAAAACCACACATTGCCTAATAATCTTACTACAGCAAACTTAAATTAGTTATTTTTAACCGACTTCAAAAAAGGAGGAGGATCTATGTTCCACACTATGTATTTATTTTTTTTACTTTTTTTTGCGATTTTTTTCTATCAATACGTCCATACAGTAAACTATCTGTGCTTAAAGTATGTACAGCTTCTACCACAATAGACACTGGAGTTTCAACTCTCTGTCAATTATTTAGATTTTAAACTGTATCACGCTTATTGTTTGAGAGTCAAATTCCACTTTTTGGTTCAGTACGTGTATCTAACCGATGATGTTATTCTTCTGTCTTCGTTAACTTAATTTGTGATAGAAAATAAAACAAGTCTACCTGACAAACCGATGAAGGCATGAAAGCTCCTTTATATTGATGAAAACAACACGTCATTGTCTTATAAACCTACTACAACAAACTTAAATTAGTTATTTCTTTTGCGGTTGTTTTCTATCAGCACGTCCATACAGTAAACTATCTGTGCTTAAAGTAAGTACAGCTTCTACCACAATAGACACTGGAGATTCAACTCTCTGTCAATTATTTAGAGTCTAAACTGTATCAAGCTTATTGTTTACCTACCCGGATACTGAGAGTCAAATTCCACTTTTTGGTTCAGTGCGTGTATCTAACCGATGATGTTATTCTTCTGTCTTCGTGAACTTAATTTGTGATTGAAAATAAAACAAGTCTAACCCAGTCTTGTCTCGTAGGTAGTACAAAGATGGAGCAAGATCAGTTTTTTTTTTGTATATTTGCGAAAGCATTCCAAAGCAAGCAAAGAAAATGCGAATGGTGTAGTATGTATTTTATGAATTTATGTGTTGTAAGTACATGTATTGTGTATGTTATCTATTTTATATATTCAGCTCTTACATTTATGTTTTGATATCTATGTATAGTCCACTACGCTACAGATCGCAGTTTAATGCTGATTTGATCAACAGGTTGTCTGGAAGAGATCTCTTTTAGTGATAAGGCCGCCTTTTGCCCACTTTTTGAAAGCTTTATTGTTTTACTTTGTGTGCAATAAAGTGTTATTCATTCATTTAATAAGCGAATGGTAGTGTTATTCTTTCAGTGGTTATAAAAACCATACTTACTTCTAGGGTAAGGTGCTCTAAGAGTGCGCGGTCTGTAAGAGTGCGCAGCTGATGTCAGACGGGTTCTGTAAGACATTGGTTGCTAGCTTCAGTTGTGTTTTGGTGCTATAGTGAATGGGTACACCCTGCCAAGAGATGGTTTAAATTCTTGCAAAAACTTAGATTCCAGGTAAACCTAAAGATTTTTACTCGTTTTGATCTTATTTTTTTGTGTTTAGCGATTATTGCTATTAAAAAACTATTGTGTAAACAATAATGGAAACTTTCTCAACTCGCAAGTTGTTCTATGGTCTTATCATGAATAAGAAAAAATAGCTATGTTTCGCAAGAGATGTCGCCTCCAGTCCTTTAAATTGCTCCAGGGTGAGATTACTTAGAGTGCGCGGTGTGGTTGCGCTTAAGAGTGCGCGCGCACTCTTACATACCACTTGATTTCAGTGTTGCGTTTTGTTGAAGTTTTGTTCCAATTACATACAAAACTTAATGACATCTTTATTTTGAGCATGTTTGGAAAAAACTATAAGCCTAATCAAAGAACCGTACACCCGAAGTACTCAAAGAAGGTCGGAAGCTTATAGAAAAGGGACAATCGACATAGGTTGGTAGCTGACACTCTTGGTATGCTAGAATCTTTATTATAAATTCAGCTGAAGAGAGGTGAAATTCGTTGACGATTTGATTCTAAATTACATTAGGGTGGTGAAAGAAGAATTTTCTGAATATATTAAACATATGAAGATGTTCATTGGATTGACAGCAAAACGTATGAGGGAGTTAGCTTAGGGTTATGCCGTACAAGATAACATTAGTTACATTAGAACACACATATTTTATGAAAGGAAAGAAAACTAGCAAGCAAATGATGGTTAAAAGGATTTTTAAGTTGCGCACTCTTACAAAACCATGCGCGCACTCTTACTAAACCGGTAGGGTAAGAGTGCGCATTTCTCTTTTTTTTTATTTAGCTGTTTAAGCCAAATCTGATTGGATTTGCAGTGAAATTTGTAAGGTGTTTTGTTGTAAGATATATAAAGACTTAATTAATATAAAGTTGGTTTTCCTAGCCCTAATACTTTTTTTCTTATAACTTCTCATTTCAAAAGTGCGCACTCTTGGAGCACCTTACCCTACTACTAAGTCCGTGCAGTGCCTGCAAGAGTAGTACCAGCCCCTATTTACCCGTGGGGGTCGTAAGAGGTGACTAAGGGCTTATGAACCGGAGGATGGGCAGCAGCATCTTTCTGTGTATCGTACCATCTTACATAATGCGCTCACTAACAACAGCGGTCGCTAGCCGCAACGCTTACAAGCGTGGTTACTGGCCGTCATCCTGGATGGGGCTTGAAGCGAAACAACCCACGCCGCCCGTCTCCAGCTGGGATAGTGGGTGAAATAGATCCATGGACGTGATCTGATCACCCGTCTGCGCGAGCCGCGGCGTCCCGATTAGAAATAATAATAATAATACTATGGAATTTGCTGGGAATTCGGAGGGAGCTCCCTTTCCTGCATTGGATGTTTTATGGGTTGGTATGACTCATTTCTGACTATATCGGCTGCATAAACGTAGAACCTGTGTGAAACTGGGCCGCTAGTTAGTTAAACAAGGTGTAACAGATAGGGTGGAGGATGTAAATCTGACCATAAAACTGAACAACTTTTTTTCCAGTTTCTTGGAAAGTCTATTTGATTTTTGTATTTCAACCATGTACTTGGGAAAAGTTGAGCAGATTCACATCATTTTGTTACATCCTGTAAATTTTCTGATAAACAAATATTGGTACACAAATAAAATATAATATTATTATAGTTAATGTTAACTTGTGATTAGCTGTCCTACCTCAATACTAATTACCCTACCTAAGTTAATTTTGATATTTTCCAGTATGTTTATTTTGAACAATTATTATTGTTTAATCAGAATCATTCAAACATGTAGATTTCAAAATTAAAGGGCTTTTTAGTAGCTTTTTTTATCCCCGGTTCCTTTGCGAGAAATGTTATTTAAATAGTGCCATGATAAAAATTTAATGTGAGTAAAAGACTTGGAATTTCAATTTTTTCAAGTTAAGCCATAACCTATCTGAGTTTAATTTTACCGTCGTCTGTTTCTGATCCATGATCAAAATTACCTAGATCAAAACAATCATTTTATACAGCTACTGTAATAAAAAGTAAGTAACACATTGTGATGAGGATAGTTGTGAATTTTTATTTGAACATTACATCCGAAGCATCACAAGTTTAAAAAGCTTTTTAATTTGTTTGACTGACAATATAGAATAATAGGCTCAAAACTGCGCAAGCAAATCCCTGGTCTAAGCCTATCGATAATTATACCTGTCACCCTGAATGATTTTTGTTCTTATGACGGGCACAGATCAAGGTCTAAAGGTACGGGGCTAACTTATTGTAATAGCAAAATGTCTGTAAATGACGCACTATCACCCTAGATGTTTGAAGTTAAGCCAGAACCTGAGCGTAGTTTCTTATCCTTGACAGTATATGTAAGAAGCATATCTAAGTCCTGTTAACCATAACGAAATTAAAAATTCCTTTTGGTTGTATTAATAACACCTTCTGCGTTTTATTTTCCTGAATTACCTAGTATTTTTACGAATGAAGTAGGTAAATGCAGAACTTATAAATGTTTTGTCCCGGCGCTCCCTGACATATTATGGGGCGACTAGTTGCGGTCGGCGCTATAGCGTATCACGTCCCATGGTCACCATAACAAATATACGAGAGTCAGGGGTCTTCGTGACGGATTTTTGGGTTGCAGTTGCGGTTGGCTCGTGTGTGGCGTGACGCACGATTTATTAGCTGTGGTCCGCTTTGTTTGCTTAGCCAATAAACAAATATCGCTAGTTTTGAATTAAACATTTGAACGCTCATTTGGTTGTGCCGTTAGGGTTGGAAAATTAAAAGTAACGGAATAGAATTTTATGAAAATAATAACCAGCGAAGTGCGGGTCGGACGTCGGACTCGCGCATCGACAGTTCCGTACTTTCTTAGCTATGGACGCGCAGTCACGCAAAATTGTATTATACTTCATGCTTCGTCCTCGATATTAGCATAAACACACGTAGTTGCGGCCAGCAATTCGCCATCTTCGCACTTTATTTCAGATACATTTCAGATACCTTGTTTTTGTTTACATTTTTTAAAAAGAAGGTAGGTATCCCTCGACGTCACTCTAGCTGTAACATGATTCATTCGCGTTTTAGTGCTTCGCCATATCGCACGGTGTTAATAAAAATAGTTTATTTAAGTGATAAATTTGATATAAAATGTCAAAAAGGAAGAGTTCGCGGGATGAAGACGATGAGTTTCATTATTTACAAAAGAAATTACGGAAGTAGGAAAGGAAAGTTCGTGATGCTCGTTCTAAGAAACGAAAACGTTCGAGGAGGCGGTCAAGGACGCATTCGTACTCGCGTTCACGTTCATTCAGCGTGAGTTCAAGTGATTCTCGGAGGATCAACTTATGAATCGCCGCCATCGGAACCAGAAGGTTAGTGTTATTTATTTGTCTATTTGACGATTGTTCGGTATTGCGAGCAGTACTTTGGGCTGTCTCTTACCGACTGCTGGTTTGCGGGCAGTACTATGGGCTGTCTCTTACCACTATAAGCAATCATTTAGATGTACACGGGTTTGCGTGCTTCTCTTTGGAGTTGTCACTACCCACTTTAGTTTTGCGATTGTTCGGTATTGCGAGCAGTACTTTGGGCTGTCTCTTACCACTATAAGCAATCATTTCTACCTAGATGTACACGGGTTTGCGTGTTTCTCTTTGGAGTTGTCACTACCCACTTTAGTTTTGCGATTGTTCGGTACTGCGAGCAGTACTTTGGGCTGTCTCTTAGCACTATAAGCAATCATTTCTACCTAGATGTACACGGGATTGCGTGTTTCTCTTTGGAGTTGTCACTACCCACTTTAGTTTTGCGAACAGTACAATGGAACTGTTTCTTAACTACATGACATGAAGTGTCTTTGTGATTAAGTGATCGATTTATCGATACCGCCGGGGACAGAAAAACAGACCTAGTCCCATAAAGAAAAACAAGTTGAGTCTCGTCCAGAACCTATTGCTGACGCCACCGCTGCGTCGGCTGCATGCATATCCAGAAGTCGCTCTAGAGCTGAATTATACCATATAAGAAATTCTCGGTGATTACCTTACCCAGATTACTAACTTTGGCAGTGAAATACATAAGTATGAGGCAGTCAGATTAGAATACTGCGCGACTAGCGGCTTGGCAAAGGAAGTGTGAAAATAATATTTAGTGTCTAGTAACTGAAATTTAATCAATGCTCCAGCGTTGAACGCGGAAATAAAAGCTTCTTCTTAGAAGTAGTTGTACAACGAGATAAGATAATTGAACTTAAACAATACCAGCATCTGCAATTGCAGCCCTCAGTCAGGCGTTAACGCGCCTTCTCGAGACTTCGGAGATATATGCAGAGTTAATAAAGCTCCTCATAGACACGTGTCGATTGTTCTGTGACTGCCAACACGCCGATTCAATCACGTGACGTAATTTCGTGCTATCCACTTTAAAGAGGGACATGACGGACCAACTATAAGACACTAAAGTGGATAAATTCTTATTTGGCGAGAATTTTGCTGCAACAATAAAGTTTGCAAAAGCTATTACTATAAGTCTGGTGCTGAGCTGAAAGCCGCTCCAGCTTCAAAGGCAAACCCTGCAAACAAAAACCTGACAGTGGGGCCATCCAACAAGAATTTGAACTGGAAGAGTCCGTTTCTGACTTGCAAGCTCAGAGGACGAAGGAGCCTGCGACAACCAAGGGTCGGCCGTCGCATCATCGAGTACCGCCATGCAGCAGCCGCCGATAAAACTGGTAAATGACGCTAGCAGATCATGATATTTTTTAATCACAAATGACTTTGTTATTTTATCTAATGTTGATGGTTATAAAATACGCTTTTCTTGCCCGGTTATTCAGATCTGAAAGCCACAATTACAGAAGTATTCATGTTCCGAAGAGCTCAATATTATGAAGCTATAAACAATCTTATATCTTCAGGCGCAATGTCAGTGTTCGCCTTGTGATGACCAGTTCCTGTCAAACATTTTCCTAATACTGTAACGAAATGGTAAAATAAGATTCATTTTAAATCTAAAAGAGTTGAACAAACTTATTGATACATTACATTTTAAACTGGAAGATCTTCGTACCGCTTTAAAATTAATCACGCAAGACTGTTTTATGATTAAGATCGATCTCCAAGATGCTTGCATTTTATCGAAATTCATTAAGAATCAAGAAAGTTTCTTAGGTTTGAATATAAAGAAAAATATATGAGAATTTAACGTTTTACCGTTTGGTCTCAGTACTGCGCCTAACATATTCACTAAAGTGATGAAACCGGTCGTAAGGTTACTTCGATCTGCTGGCCTTCTGTCCACTGTACACTAGGACAATTTCTTATTAATCGGACGTGATTATAACGTGTGCTTGTTTAACGTTACCAACAAATTACTTATAGGTTCTGGCTTTATTATAAAAAAGCTGCCCAGTACCCAAAACAAGTTGTACGTTTCTTAGTAACATCATTGAATCGAAAAATGTATAGGGCGAACTAACAGATAAAAAAAAAAGATAAGGTTCGTGTAAAGGAAAATATAGAAGATTCTTTAAATAAATTAATAAAAAAAAAAAAAAAAACAAGAAACATGTTGAACGTATTAAACAGGTACTTAAATTTGAAAAAAACAGTTTCATAATTACGAAACATCCGTGATCTTGCCTGAATCTGTATTACCAGACTTGAACTGGTGGAATGATGTGATTTTGCACTCTGTGAGTAAACCTCAACTTAGGGGTGGGGCATAGCGTGCGGGCACCAAAGAGGCAGCGGACAGTGGATTGACCTTGAGTAAGGTTTGCTAAAAATTTAACTGATTGTCAGATTCTACTATAGATAACACGACTGCTATCTCATACATGGAATCCAATTCCCACACCTAACAGATATTACTCGTCAACTTTGGCAGTGGTGTGAATGTCGCAACTTACATGTGTTCGCGTCGTACATTCGGTCGGCGGACAACAAAACGGCGGACGCGGAATCACGGCGCGTGTACCCCGACATAGAATGGGAGTAGTCAGAAGATGCATACACACAAATCGTGCAAAAGTTAAGCACACCGGATAAAGATTTATTTTCTAGCCGCGTAAATTTTAAAAGCTCTTAATACGACGCATGGCATAGGCACCCGGTCGCGTTTGATATAAATGCCTTTACTATATCGTGGTCAGACATGTTTTTTTTATGCCTGCCCGCCGTTTTCAGTTATTTTTAAAACTTTACGTAAAATTGTATCCGACCAGGCAGAAGGAATATTAGTAGTACCTGTATGGCCCACTTAGCAATGGTACCCATTATTTCGTGTAGCCTTTTGTTATCCGCTCCAATTATCTTTAAGGCGGGTGAAAGCTTGATTTTGTCTCATTATTACATCAGTCGATAAATATACAACAAGCTTTCCCAGGCGGCCGGAGTCTGCTCTGGGAAGCGTGGCTTAAGAGAAGCATCCCTTTACCAACAATACGACTGGAATACCTTTGCTATATCCACCCCAAATATTTTTTTCTTTTAAACAAAATTATATGAAGTCGGAGCCCAATATCATTAGCTTATTGAGTCGGTACATGTAGGTCGGCTTATGCATTAATACTTGTGCCCCAATCTAGGTGAAGATGATCGAATTTAAAGGTGTTTCAAGGGCATATTTCGCTTATGTCCTCCGTTACCTAAGTACCGAATGACATGGGATACAACGATTGTACTTAATTATCTGAGTAGTTTATTTCCAAATGAAGAAATTTCTCATAAACTAGTCACATTGCTTGCTTCAATAACCGCTAGAGAGCAAACACTATCAAAAACTGATATAAATTATATAAAAATATTTAGTAGGTACTAAAATTTACATAAAAATCGCAAATACTATTAAAACCTTACGTTAGGCTGATTAAAACTTAGGTTCTATTCCGTTCTAGAAACTACAGAAATTTGCCCGGGAAAAACCTTCCAAGCTTACCTAGAAATGACTAAACATTTGCGAAAAAACATAAAAGTAAACTTATTTATTGCCGTTAAAAACCACATAAGGCAGTCACAAACTTTGAGTCATTGGATCTGGTCCACTACGCAAAAGTGGAATCGATGTGAGCATGTTCACGGTACACAGCACACGGCACGCTGCCACGTCTGCTGCGTACAGAATTGGTGTCAACCTTGACTCAATTCGATGAACCGCTGCTGGTTGGAGCGGTTCTTCCTCAACATTCGTCTATAATAGAACTTTAAATAGTAATATGGTTGATGAGGAATGTTTTGCTAGAACAATTATTAATAATTTTAATATTACAGAGGGATCAATTAGATTTATTATTTTCTGTTTTCAAAAATATTTTTTAGTTCAAAATTTACTTTTTTGTAACTACTCTGAAGTTAGAGAAGATTACTTATTTGAATATTTAATCATTAAGTTCTGAACTTTTACTACTTGTAATAAAAATATTTCACAACAATAAGCTCTAAAAGTCTACGTGTGTTTATGCTAATATCGAGGACGAAGCATGAAGTATAATTAGTGATTAAATGAACTTACCAGTAAGTGAAGTTTGATCATAATTATACGAATGCTTCGTCCGAATATATTAGCATCCCTCCCACCCATTTCAATTCAACCCAAAGAGTTGCAAAATATTTTTATGTATGGCTGAAAATCTCTAAACTAAATGAATCATGTTACAGCTAGAGTGACGTCGAGGGATATCTACCTTCTTTTTAAAAAATGTAAACAAAAACAAGGGTAGGTATCTGAAATAAAGTGCGAAGATGGCAAATTGCTGGCCGCAACTACGTGTGTTTATGCTAATATCGAGGACGAAGCATTCGTATAATTATGATCAAACTTCACTTACTGGTAAGTTCATTTAATCACTAATTATATACTTCTACGACATTAAATATGCGCGAGTCCGACCAACACTGTACCAGTTTTTATTATTTGTTTTTATTCTATAACTTATGCACTTCAAACATACCAGTTTTCACGCTTGTAATGCTCCCGTTGTTACGATAGAGCTGAAACAAGAATCGCCTGAAAACACGTTTTTATTGAGAAAGCCCCCTTATTTTTTTTATTTCTGTTATTTGGTATTATAGCCCTACATAATTACATAATCTGTGAAAATCAACAACATCTGATAGTGACCATATCAATATCAAAAATGTTTTAGGTTTTTTAATAAATAGATTGACTTTGGCCATCGCATGAAAACATAATGTATCTCACAAGTAATACATATTATATTAAATTAGATTGTTT
Source organism: Athrips mouffetella (assembly GCA_947532105.1). NCBI lineage: Eukaryota > Metazoa > Arthropoda > Insecta > Lepidoptera > Gelechiidae > Athrips > Athrips mouffetella. Next base: position 22,038,176 of record OX383960.1, on the reverse strand, counting down.
AGTGCGATTGCCAAGTCAATCTATTTATTAAAAACATAAAAGATCTTTGATATTGATATGGTCACTATAAGATGTTGTTGTTGTTGTTGTTGTTGTAAAATCTTTATTGCTTATTCTTTATTACAAAGTGGCTATTGTCTGAAAGATTACAAGCAAAGGCGGACTTATCCCTAGGTGAGATCTCTACCAGTCAACCTTAGAGTGACTAAAGGAGAAAGTATAATGATGCAGGATGCAAGCGTGCAAACAGAGCAAAACATGAAAGAAAATAAGATAAATTTATAAGACTAATAGAAAGAGACTATAAATACGTACCTAACTTAATAATAATAATAATAAAAGAAAAATAAGTATATTAATTACTAATGCTATTCCATACATACCTACATAAAAACTACATACAAATATCTATTAAATATATAGTATAACTGAACAATATATATATATGGATACATAATAATCCATTTTAAATATAAAATATACCTACATATAACTAAGTAAAGCTCAAGTGTCAGAATTGTAACCCCAGAGTTTCTTTAGCGCAGATTTAAATGAATTTATGCTGGGTGACTTCCTTACATGCTCGGGAAGCTGGTTCCAGAGTCTCACCGCTCGGACAGAGAAGGAATTAGAAACAATGCGAGAGGAGTGGCTTGGAAAAGCAAGAGAAAGGTTCACGCTGGATCGGAGCCGGCTGTCGGAGTCAGTGCAGAACTGGAAACTTTCTTTTAGGTAGTGAGGAGTTGCAGGATTGAAAAGAACGGAGTAGAGCAGGGATAGGATGTGGATGTTTCTGCGAAGTCTGATGGGGAGCCAATTTAATTTAATTCTAAACTCGGAAACATGGTCGAATTTTCAGAGGCCAAAAATGTATCTGATGCAGACGTTTTGGAGTCGATCGAGTTTGTCTAACAAATCCTCGTTAGCATCGAGATAGGCTACATCGGCGTAATCTAGGAGAGGTAGAAGGAGGGAATGGGAGAGCATTATCTTGGTTTGAAGTGGGAGAAGATTTTGTAAACGCTTGAAGGAGTGGAGGGACGCAAAGAGTTTGCGGCTTACCTCACCAATATGAGCAGACCAGGACAGAGTTCTGTCCATGACGACGCGTAGGTTTTTGACCGTGGAGGAGAAAGGAATCACAACGTTATTGAAAACAACGCTAGGCGCCGAAAAGCCTGCAAGCTTGGAGATATAGTGGTGACCACCGATGATAATTGCTTGGGATTTTGCTGCATTAATAAGCAGACCATATTTGTTGGCCCAGGAGGCGATAGATTTTAAGTCGGAATTAATGTTTTCAACGGCACGAGAAAGGTTGTCAAAATCATCGGCTGAATAAATTTGAAGATCATCTGCATAGAGATGGTAAGACGAGGAAAGGGAGGATGTTTTGAAAATTGAGAAGAGTAGCGGAGAAAGTATTCCACCTTGAGGCACTCCTGCGTTCAAGGGGCAAAAATCGGATCTATGATCATCCACTCGCACAAGCTGCTTACGATCGAAGAGGTATGATTTAAACCAAGATAACACCATAGGGGAGAGGTTAAGGGAATTAAGCACCGCCAACAGAATGTCGTGGTCTACGGTATTGAACGCACTGCTGAAATCAAGAAGGACAAGAATGGATAATTTCCTATTCTCAATGTTCCAGCGAATGTCGTCTGTGACCTTGACGAGGGCAGTGGTGGTGCTATGACCTGGGCGGAAACTGGATTGGAAGGGATTTAAAGAGTTGGAGCGGAGTAGATGAGAGTACAGGCGACGGTGCACAAAGTGTTCAAGGATTTTGGACAGGATAGGTAATATGGAGATGGGTCTGTATTCGGAAAAAGTGTTCGGATTAGGATGTTTGGGGAGAGGAATAACATGGGCAACTTTCCATGGCGAAGGGAAGGTACCGGCGGAAAGCGAAAAATTCAAGATTTCAGCGAGAATGGGGGCAAGAATGACTTTAACAGGTGAAATCATCTCTAGACTAATGCCGTCGTCACCAACAGCTTTCGTCTTGATGTTGTTCAAAATCTTGACAATCTCCGCCGCCGATATCCTCCCGAATTCCATGGGGATCGCGGATGAAGGAGGAGATTTTTCCAAGAGTTTCAGTGTCTCCCGCTTGATTGTTGCATCCAAGAGGACTGGAGAGGAGCTAAAATGCTTATTTAGTAAGTTTAAGTCTAGAGAGCTTGGCGTGTGCGATTTAGACTTGCTAACACCGAGTGATCTTAAAAATTTCCACAGCTTATCCGGGGGACAGCTGTCAATGGTAGTGTGGATATATTTTCTACGAGCAGTCCTAATAGATTTATTGCAAAGATTACGCAAAGCAATGTAGGTATCCCGATTACTATCGGATGGATCATGACGTAATCTAACTTTAGCCCGGTCTCTTCTTGCCATAAAACGCTTGATGTCCTCGGTCAGCCATGGGGCTGGAAAATGTTTGACACGGACAGCCTCGACAGGAGCGTGTTTGTCATAGATAGAGAGAAGAATACTAATGAAGGCCAAGACTTGACTATCAGTGTCCTGAGCAGATATAACCGGGAGCCAGTCGACTTTAGACATGTCCTCCTGAAGAGCTTCGATGTCAATTTTGGCAAATTTACGCATCATTACAATCTTATGTCTCCGTTTAGGAGGCCGAAGTTTGTAGGAAATGTAAATCAGATCATGCGCCGAGAATGCTGATGCATTGTATTGACCATGTGTGCTGACAAAATCGGGAGAGGAAGTGATGACTAGGTCGAGAAGGGAAGGAGGACCATTATGGGGAAAGTGTGTTGGATTTATGGGAAGAGATTCCAGATGAACTGACCGAAGCATAGAGAGAAGTTTGTTCGAGCGGTGGTCCTCCTTAACCAGGCAGGTATTGAAGTCACCCATCAATATTATATGCTCATAGTGCGGTCTTAAGTCGGCCAACGTGGTTTCTAAGGAGTCGAAATAGTTGATGCTGGAGTGCGGGCTGTAAAAGATGCCCAAACACATCTTCTTATGGTGAAGTGTCACTTCCAAAAACATATATTCAGGCGAGTTTGCGGCTCCGGCAGATTGAGAAATAATCTCGCAGGGAATATCACCCCGGAGGTAAATCGCGACCCCTCCACCACCAACCACTTTCGACGATGGAGCTTTAGTATAAGACCTGTCGTTCCTGATGAGCCTAAAACCGGGTAAAGAGAAAAGAGTAGAGGGTAATGATGGTTTCAGAAAAGACTCTGATATCAGGACGGCGTGAATGTGTTTACTGTCGAAAGAAGAGAGTAGGTCTGTATAATGGCTGGGTACACTTTGGGCATTAATATGAACGGCGTTGAAGTTTTTTGAAAAAGGCGAAAAGGTTTTGTGTAGACGGCACCCTAACGATGGCATATCTTCTAGGTCACTTTCTGCGCTGAACATGCAGTCCGAAGAAGAAGAAAGAGAAAAGTATTCAAGGTCTGAGCCATCTTGAAGTACATCCGACATTGAGCTAATACTATAAATAAAATATAAGTAAAAATATAAATAAAATATAAGTAAATAAATTAAATATAAATTAATAGGTGTAAAATATATAAATATTACGATGAAAATACCTAAACTATAAAATTATATACAGTAGTTAGTACTTTAGCCATTTACTTATATATAAGTACTAGCCCATCGGCACGTTACACGCGTTACACTGTCCCCAATTCGTTGGTCCGAAATCTGACATTTAGGACCAACAAATGTCAGTCTTTGTCAGTCATATTGTCAACATTGGATGCAAATAAACTTACCAACAAAATGGATGTTTTTATTTGAAGAAACAATATACTCTTATTATTATTATCGTTATTTCTTATTATTGTTTTTGACTATAATCAAATTAATGAAACTAAAAAAACCAGGCCTAAATCACATATAAACAGTAAAAAGTTTATTTGTTTTTTCCCGCCATATTATTTCCGTTCCTTGTATTTAGTACCGACCGAAGTACTACACAACGTAGTTCACGCGATTTCTCACAGATGGCGCTATTTTTTCTTGTATGGGGAAATTTTGAACCACTTGTTTCCAAGACCCTATCTTGACTATATAAATCTATGACTTTAGCAAACAACTGCGCTTTAGTCACTCGCCGGCAGCTACAGTTACAGTAATAATAAGAATTAAATTATGGACACAGTAACAGCACGAAAAATAAAGTATCTACACATGGAATTATAAAGGCAGTTAAAACAATACATGTAAGAACTCTTAACAGTCTTCGTAAACGCAATGGTGCAAAAAAAAAGACATGACAGGTGACAGCTAAGCTAACATAACAAACAGCTGAGATGTTGTTGAGTTAGCTAATTACGTAATAACTTAAGACATAAGGATTAGTAGGGACTGAATAAATTAACTTTGTACGGAGAAGAACTGAGTTGCGAGACTTGTTTTTTTTTTACGAGTTATGTTTCTGATGGCATTGATGTTTTCGCTTTGCTGTCATCATCCTGATGCATAATCGCGATACTTGCAACATTGTGAAAACATCAGAAGCTCACGTAGAGTAATTTCTAGAAAGAATTTTCTCCTCAACAACGCTCACAGTAGGTGAGTGACCTAACAATCTTTATTTCCATAAATAACATTAAACGTCTCACCCAGCCTAAGTTCCACATTTACAAACTAGTGAGAATCCGGGTAAAAGTGCGGATCTTTTATCGTACGGGGCGTAAATTCTGGGCTCGGGCGGATTGCAATAAATAGCTAAAATCCTGAACTTCGACCGCTGGACGACAAGCCTGATAGGACTTAGCGGGTCTCCCTTTCCTTCGATACGTCTTTATACTTTTCTTTGTTTTGAACTTGAAGATTTTTCGATTGTAAGTGGTTTGTTTGATGAAAAAAAAAGCCTCCTCGTTTAAGTGATTCCTACTTTCATTTTCTTTAAAGCCAATATTGTGATACTTGAAACTTTCGGGAAATCATTAATTTGATGTTCAGGTAAATTAAACTTACTTTTTTTAAACTTTAATCTTTTGCTGCAATTTTCTGATTTAAAAGAGCTTTGTTAAAAAAAGAACTTCCTGTGTTATGCTTGTCCCCCTTGATGGCCGACGTGGTATAGGAAGGCCTAAAAACGGTGGCGCGACGACTTCGATGTTTTCATGGAGGGTGGGCAGGGCATGGCTCTTGATCGTGACGATTGGAAAGAAAAAGGGGAGGCCTTAGTCCTGCAGTGGGACAGTCCAGGCTAATGAAAAAAAAATGTTTATTCACTTTACAAAATTACAGTTTATTCACTTTTATAACGAAGGCTTCAAAAGGTTTAATTCTGAAAAGGTTTTATTGACACAAATTAGCTCGGTTAATGAAACTGTTAATAAAATCAATATCAACGTAAAAGACGTCGCTGATGATGTATAATTAAATTAACAAGTTTGTTTTCAAAATATAATGTCAATTTTGTGATGAAAGACAAAAGCGCTGTTAAATTGCCTAAATTTTGAGAAATTGTATTAATTACTTTGATACAAGTAATGAGAAAAACTTTCGCTTTAAACTTAGTACTTTTGACGTAATCTTTAAAATTATGGGCAGTTTCTCTAGGCGGCGTGATAAGCAACCGATATAGATTTTTATTTTATGATTTTTTATAACGTGTGCTTTTATAATTTGAATACTGAAATGCAGATAATTCTTTAAGAAAACTAGCAAATTTGCCAAAGAAAAAATTTTTGAACTATGTTCTGCTTCCCTTTACATTATTTTATGATTATCATAACATTCGATGAAACGTCCACTGCAGGACATGGAGCTTCCACCAAAATTCCAGCGAAAACGCGTGGTATAAATTTGGAAGGGAAGTACCATAGTCACCACGCTTGTTAGCGTTGCAGCTCTGTTGGTCCCGTGGTACGGTCCGCGGAACATTATTTACGGGCATTAAAATACTCTTTTTCTCTGTACTGTTCCGATTTACCTATAATCCTTTGTTTTAATTCACGAAAATGTTATTCAGTTAGAGCTGAAACTAAACAGTATGTAAACAGGATAAAAGTATTTTTTAAAATTTTTACTATGTAAAATATAAAACAATGCATGTCTACAAACAGTACAAACTTACATTCAAATCACATTTGAGCATTGCAAAGTGAATAGTTATGAACAATTGTGACATTTAAGTTTGTTTGCATAGGCATTTTTGTATGAAACGAGTAAAAATCACGATGCATTTGATATAACATCACAACGGCTATTACCTGGCGGAGTTTGCGGGAAATCGTTATTGCTTTGCGTTGTATTCGGGTGGGGACATAGAAAGAGCTTTAAGCGATAAAGCACTCTTAATTTTTGAGATAGACAACAGAAGCAGAGATCGGATGGGAGGAATATTAAGCCGTTGGTCAAGATCTCAGAATAATAAGGGTAATAGAAGTAGGAATAAAGAAATAATTCGTCACAAGTTAGGGATGTGTAATGGAAAGTCGCACAATAAATTACATAATCCTATTATGTCTTTGTAAATGCAATGAAGGCGTCGTTCTATCAATTTGGTAGGGTTATTTTGAATATTTCATAATCATCGATAATGATGTGACATTGCAAAGCAATGAAGATGTACCTACAATGCTGGCATAATATGTCATTCCATAGTAAAATAAATTGGCACGGTTTATATTCCGGGCGAAGCAAGAAGGTCCATTCTATGGTTTTGAAAGAAAACCTCTTTTTCTTAAATAATGTTTACTATTAGCAATATACAAATTTATGGTGCTGAAAATAACTCGCTGTTTTTACTCCTGATTTAGAAAATTTTTGTATGCATAAAGAAAGAACAATGTAAACTTTTAAAACATCTGTTCCTAATTTTTAACGACTTAAAAAAGTTGTGAGTAATAAAAAATATGAATACAGTCTAAATAATATAGACTGATTAAAATAATAGCACTATATGGCAGTAGGATAGAGCGATGTGTATGATATTGCAGCAACAGAGATAGGTATTTCTCCATCCTGCTCTCACACATAGCTCTGTCTTTCTGTCATTCTAATCAAGCTACATTACTTCGACTGCATACAAATAATTGTAATATCATTGACTGCATACTGTTCTTTCCGCTGGTAGTATGTGATCAGCCTAATAGTTTCAAGTGCACGACTGCTGAGCATGCAACATAATACTTCCCATTCACGATGAAAGTGGTCAGTTCGAACGCAACTTGCAAAAACAAAGTCTGCGAAAATATTGAACAGCCCTCGCCTTTGAAACTGCACATTTTGTGGAATCTGAAAAATTGCTTTCCGGAAAACGTTATTTTGGCAACAGACTTGGCATTGAATTGGAAAAAGTAACACTTTTAGTACAGTTCTAAATAATATTAGGGATAGCAAAGGCGATAGCGTTAGTTTTATCTATGAGTTTAGTTTTACGAAATAAAAAAATATTATTAGGTATTATGCGTATTGCGTAATAATAAAGATGCGAAAGTATCAGTTTTTCACGACTAAACCAATACACTGATTTTGATGGATGGCATGGAGGTAGTTTGAAAGGGACATAATATGAAGTTACTAGCAACAGTTAGAACTTAAAACAAAATATAAGCTAGATTCCGAAGTACGGCAATAGAGGTCTGAGCAATAAGGTTAACGAACTCTGGGATTATACCGAAAACACATTTTTATGTGGAGCAAATATTGGTTCTCTATTTGTCGTAGAGAATTGGTCCCATTTTGGTATTCTTGTGGGCGGTAGCTGCGGGCAGGGCGATTTAACGAACCCTAAGGAGTAATCGCATTAGACTGTTGCCTCATCTGTACAAATACGAGGAGATTTCCTAACTGATATTGCCCAGAGACATTGAATAGAATGTGGGTCTCTATGTTTCTCACAAATAAGCGAAAAGCGTACGTAGTAGTGTTGCTATCTTTTGTTTCGATTACGAAAGTTAAACAACGTTCACTGTGGTCAGATCATAGATGGTTGACTGCTACTGCCATAATAACTAACTAACTTCTCTGATTAAGAAGGCATGCCCAGGACAAGCCCAATGGCAAGCTTCTGAAGGCATTGGAGGCAATGCCGTTGTACAAGTCTAATATTAAGGTCACTTGGTGCTTTGACCCATAGCATTCGAGGCGATGCTTAGACAATAACTGACTCATAAAACGACGGTTTTGGTTCACTTGGATAGTTCAAAACAAGTCAGAGTCAAGGGCAAAAAATAATGAAAAAATAAAATGGTTAACAATGAATTATTTTGTCTGAAAGGCGTTTTCTTTGAATTCAAATTGAAATCACTTTTCAGATATATTTTAAAGGCAAAAGGCACTTGAGAATACCAAAATAAAATGCGATGAATGGGAAAGTTGCATGTTTTTTTTAAGATTCATTCTCCTTTTGAAAGAATTTATGCGTCACTCAGTCCTGAAAGCGTATTGGAATTCTTATTGGTTTCTCTGAAATGCCTTTGCAGCTGCTTCCACTATTAGATACAAGGCACGACCACCGCCCGACAGAACAACATATCGTTTTAAATACCGAGTGACAGATGACACATTTCGACATTCTTCAACTTGTCGTTTCTGAAATACGCGCGCGCTACTCCATTTTATTTATTTTTGCTTTTCACTGTTTAGGAACTCTCTGAATCGTCGCATCTTAACAAAGAATTTTGTGTCCTATTCAAACAACTACAAACGTTAGATTACAATGTCCGATTTGAGTTTACCCTGGTTATTTATTTTGAAAATCCAATTTAACGAGAAACGACAAAAAAGACAGTGGGTGGTGTCTAACTCTTGAGCAGGCTAATGTGGGCTCCACGGGTTAGCCAACCAATTAGTACAACGTTTGTTTAATTACGCTCTTATTCACCAAAATTATTTATTTGCTTTGTTCTTTAGATATTTAGGGCTACATTAAATTCCATCCTAGACACCAAGCTCATTAATGCTTAATCACGTAAATTAATAGAGACCATTACTTTCTGACACCAAAGATATAAATATGTTGTCAGTGTATTAATTCTCATATGTGGCGCTGGTAAAGACGTTACATGTGTTAAACACTCAACTAAATAAAGAACATATTTTTTAATCTTAAGTAATTAATGTCCTTGTGGTGGCGCAACACATTAGTGACGAAATTTGTGAAAAAGATTGAAATACCACGAAAGGTGACATAGAAAACTGGTAATGTTGTAAAGATCTCTAAAGAAATGTAAATAAGTCATGATTTAAGCTACTGGAGTAACTGTAGATGAATTCTTGCTGAGTCGGCAGAATAATTGAGTCATTCATAAGGCTTGTGATAGCAGGCTGGGGCCGCTCCGGCACAATGACTAATAAGAAGTTAATCCGCAAATAAAAGTGGAATTGAAACAGAAGTGGAACGCCTCGCCGTGTGGGTAGGCTAATGTCGATTTGTCTTTGTCGGCGTCACTGAACTCGTCAGAAATAGATTAAGCGCTCTCACTCCATCTAATGGCGCCTCATTTGTTTGGCTTTAAGAGAAAAATTGCTCTTAAACTCCGCACGATAGAATCTTGTCGATGAGTTTCGTTTGTTTGACTCAATTTGAACACCCGCCTGAAGCTTTTACCTAACATTTCAAATTCACTTAACACTTTCGAGTGCCGTTCCTGCAAATTGTTTTAAGTTGTTGCTCTCCTGTTTGCCGCTCACCTGAAAAAATGTAATTTGTGTTTTGTTCTCCACTTGTTCTTTTGTTTTTGCTTCGTTTAACTTCGAATGGTTAACGTTGCTGTGAATATTTTGTATTTTAAATGAACTTTTTGTTATTTTCGTCTTATCCAATTTGCACTCTGAAAAGCACATTAGACTTGTGTAATTAGTATACTTACTTTCTAAAAACAAATAAATCACTTGCAAAAAAATTTTTTCCTATCATTTACTCGAGCTATTGCAACTTCTTGAATTTTGTACACTATTGATAAAGTTATATTGCTTAGGTGCAAGTATTAATTTAATTATTCTCCTCCTCTGTACCGTGCTCCCTCTCCTTATCACCATTTATCAGGGGTCGGCGCAACACGTCGATCGCTTAAATACAACGTGTAATTCTAAATACGCTAAACCTCTCGGGTGGTAGTTCCACCCATGTAACTGAACAACTTTAATTTTATTCTACAACTTTTGAAAATTTAAATAAAATACGTTATGCGTCCCAAGGAATAGAAATGATCAGGCCAATTTCTATGGAGAACGATTTTTTTAAATTTTAGTTTCCAAAAGTTGCAAATTGCAATTCAAAAGTTGTTCTTCTGTTACATGGGGTTTTTCTACCCCCCAATCCCAAAGGGGGGGGGGGGGTTATGCGTATTTAGAATTACACGTTGTATACGTATTTTTCTCTAACGGCTGTCTTTTCAATATTTACTTATTTCTTTCTCTTGTTATTTTCCACACTGTCCATCCATCTATTATTCGATATTTCTTGCTTCTTCTTTAGTCAGTTTCTTTATTACAAGATGTTCATCTCTTTGTCTGCTTGAATCACTTACACAAAAAATATTTTACGAAATATAAGTTACTTGCACTAAAAATATTAAGAAGATTTAACAGAATCACGCTTCGCGGGTTGCACAGGCTGCACACGTTGAATACCCAGCAAGCACGAAAATTAAAATTGAAACTGGAGGAAATATTAAAACGCTCAGTTACGAGATGAACTGCGGGAATATTGTGGTGGAGCACACTAACACAGTGGAAGCAAGAAATTTAGCATGAAACTCGAAAAGCTCGAAATACTTTGTATTTTATTTCTCTCTCTCTCTCTTCATTCTGCTGTTCTTTAATTAATATACTTCCTTACAATTTTTACCTTGGTTTTTACGATTCCTTATAGTTTCGTCATGTCCGTCTGCCTGTCCGCGGGCTTAGCTCAGTGACCCTTAGTATTAGGAAGCTGTAATTTGGTATGAATATGTCACCGAAAATTGATAAGAATTGATAAAAAATTGATAAAAATCGTTAGTTGATCAATTTCCTATTAACTAGATATACTTTCGATAAATCATAAACGACCGTTGAAATGTATTATTGTACGTATAGGTTTTTACGGAGTTTCGCGGTAAAATGATCCGACGAACACGAGGTGTAGCCTGATTGGTTGAATATCTCATTTGCTTTTACCCCGCTTGCTACATGCTTGCCATGCCACTAATGCCATCGACCAATCAGAGAACAGTGGATTATTTTACGGGTGTCAGCTTAACGTAAAATTGTACATTGAGCGGCGATTAGTTCATACGTATATGATGAAATTAAAAGGAAAACGATCACAGCTAAGTAGGCTTTACAGGTGTGATAGTCGAAAAACTGAAAATAATAGAAATGTGTGGTCCTAAAAAACCGGCCAAGTGCGAGTCGGACTCGCGTTCTAAGGGTTCCGTACCTATCTACCATATGATATACTAAAAGCTTTTGCTCTTTGATTTTAAAAACTCCGCGACCATCCAACTTGACCCCTATTTTCACCCCTCTTTTCAGCTCACCTTAATTGGTTGGTTAGTTGTGAGAAAAATAAAAATATTTAATGATTTTAGACTTATCCCTTTATTTGTACTGTGAGACCTAGCTTCTTGCCAAATTTAATAATTTTAAGTCAACCGGAAGTACCCAGGCTTTGCATTTTGCATTAATGTATGGAGATGAGGACATAAAAAGCCATATCTTTTGATTGCGGTGTTGTAAAAAATTTAAATTTTCAGATCTTGTGTGGTTTATAGACCTTAATATTCGTTATCAATTTCAACCTGATACCTCTACCTGTTCGTGAGAAAAAGGGTCTTGACAGACAGACAGACATACAGACGGACAACAAAGTGATCCTATAAGGGTTCCGTTTTTTTATTTTGAGGTACGGAACCCTAAAATGAACTTAGTTTCTTCTTAAACTACTATAGGTATATCGGAACCCTCGGCGCGCGAGTCCGACTCGCACTTGACCGGTTTTTTTATCGTGTGTTGTTATAGCGGCAACAGAAAAATAAATAGGTAATCTGTGAAAATTTCAACTGTCTACCTATTACGGGTCATGAGATAAAGCCCGCTGACAGACAGACAGACAGACATCGGAGGCATATTAATAGGGCCCCGTTTTTCACCCTTTGGTGTACAGAACCTTAAAAATCACAACTAAAGACGAATCCGTCATGTTCAACACTAAGTTCATTATAGGCTTAAAAATTACGCACTTGAAGCTGTGACCGACCGAAGTAAGAACTCATGAAGTATGTTGGCGAAATATCTAAAGTCGATTTGTCTGTCGGTGTCACGTGGACGTCGGATTTGGAATCAACACTTGTGCGCACTGATATTACTTCTCAGATATAAATTTACTGGAACTATCATGGTTTTCCTTGTTTACTATATTTTTTTAAATTTTTTTTTTTTTGTATTCAGCGTGTAACGGAAAGGCGTGATAATAGTGAAGGATGTGAATCTGCCCATGAAACTGAACAACTTTTCCCAAGAAACATAGGTCGAAATACGAATAGATTGGTCATCGAGAAAGTAAAACGATCTTTCTAAGTTGCATAGTTTTTTAGAAATCTGCAAAAAACCTTTAACTTGGACTTTATTGCTTCAAAAAATACAACATAGGTTTGAAAGTTACCGGTTTTTTTGTATGGAAAGTGTAAAAATAAAAATATCAACATTAGTCCCACAGGGTTATTTGTTTTAAAAACGGAACTAAGTAACCTCATTGTAGGAACAAAGTATTTACCGTAACACCCTGTATGTGAGTAGTACGAGCTTGAATATATAAAAGAACAACAACTACAACAAGCGTTTTCCGTACTTCAAAACGCACGATAAGCTGTTGTTCAACTGAATTTAGACAGCAGCGGTCGTGCGTTAATGTCAGAGACATTTTACGGTTAGAAAACTATGGGCACAGATAGACATGCTAGTAAATGAGCATGCTTGCTAGCATGCTAGAAACGAGCATGCTCTTTAGCTGTCTACACTTGTTTGCAAAAAGAATGCTCGTTACTAGCATGCTACTAAATAAGCATGCTAATATAACCTATAAGACGTTAGTGAAAATGGAAAATCAAGTGGCCCTTCGAATTGAACATAATAAAATTGTTGTTTCGTCGCCCCAGCGAGACATTTTCATCACAGAACTCTATTTACTTGTATTTTGATGCGATACACACCTGTGACAGCTTTCAACTGATTGACACTAGCATGCTCATAAGCAAACCTGTTCACACGTGCTCAAAACACACCCCCTTCCACCCGCGCCGCAGGTAGCATGCTAGAAAATTGAACGACGGTAAATTTTTGACATTGACATAAGCATGCTAGAAATGAGCATGCTTATGTTAAGCAAAGCGTGTACACACATGCTACTAGGTAGCATTTGCTACGTAGTAGCATGCTTTACTAGCATGTCTACGAGTATCTGAACCCTATTACAACATTGGTCTGAAAATATCAAAAAGGTAACCAACTTACCATCGAACTTATAAGGACAATCAAACTAAAAGAAGTCAAAAATCGAAGCTATTACAAATCAGTTGATCGTACTCTGTGAATTCCACGAAAACCTCGACAGATGTACATTAACCCTTTAGATTAGAGCTGTGTGACTGGCTAGAGTGGGTGGTACGTAATTGCAATATACAGGGTGTAAGGGGCAGAATACCGAAAACTAAAACGTCAGTCAATGAAACTGAACAACTTTTACAAAGAAACATTTTAGGAAATAAAAAAAAATGAAGTACCTCTTCCTCCATACAAACTGTTCGATCAGTTAGCAAAAATTTTTTTTTTCATTTCCCAAAAATGTGCTCAGTCAACGAAACTGAACAACTTTTACAAAGAAACATTTTTGGAAAATGAAATAAAAATTGACAATTTGTTTCGAGTGGTCAAAAAAATTTTCATTTCCTAAAATTTTTCTCATCAGGGATAGTTGACCAGTTTCGTTAACTGAGCAAGCCTTTTCAGTTTTCGGTACACCGTCCCTTGCACACTGTATTTTTGTCTGAGCGAGCTTTCTAACATAATTTCAAGTTGTAATGAACTAAGTAACTTATACATAAATTAGTTCGCTTTGTATAATAAAGCAAACCAAATGTTTTTAATAAAGTTTCAAAACAAGTGACTGACTTTGTGGTTTTTAATGTACCAATGGATGTATGTAATATTTAAAAGATACTGCATAATTTATTAATAAGTAATGGTAAACTATTTGCTTCTTCTGTCTTGTACTTGGGCACCAAACTTTGCTCTGTATAAGGTCTACTAACAAATGGCGCCAAATTAAATACAGTGCCATCTAGTATGGACTTTTTTATTGATTATTTTTCAACGAATTTTTTTTAATAACATGCCGCTTCCTGTTGTATTTTTAATGAATTTCGTACGTGCAGCGTCGCTTACATCTCTTACACCATTTCGTAAAAAAATATCTACGATGCAACCCTGAATATTCAAGTAGTTTTCCTAACCCAGATTTATTTAGAATATTTTTCAAAATGTATATTAAAAGCTCTTTGTGTCAACCCCTTCCTTTGGGGACTATTTCCATGATACACCGTTTGATTTTATTTATAGTACATTGCGGCGTGAAATAAGCGTGAAGGCGTCTGCCCGGCGACCACCCAGAGAGCTGGTGACTGCCTAACGCGCGCGGCGTCATTTCTACTGATTTATTGAAACGCGGAGAGCCGACGATCAGAGAGGCTTCATACACTTGAAGACACGATTAAGGGTACACCGTTAAACTAGGTATTGTAAGAACCCTACTCCGTTAGAGCCTATAACTGGATTTTCGCAGCTAAAACAAAAAAAAAATTCTTTAAAATTAACATAAGTTCATTCCTCAAAAAGTATAAGTATACTCGTCCCGTGTGGTGCCGGCAAAGAATAGTACCAACCCATACATACCCGTGGGTGTCTTAAGAGGCGACTAAGGGTTTACTGGAGGATGGGCAGCAGCATCCTCCTGTGTCTTACATCTTACTTACTGCGGTCACCTACAACCGCGGTCCATGGTGCCAGCCGTAACGCTAACAAGCGAGGTGACTATGGTACTTCCCCTCCACATTTTTCCAGCAAAAGCTAGAATTCTGGAGGGAGCTCCCTGTCTAGTAGTGGACGTTTCATGGGATGTTATGATGATGATGATACTCGTATCTTCTCTGTTAGAAGTATTTTTAACTCATTTTTATGTAACTTATGGATTTTATGTTTAACCAGGGTTTCTGATGTCGGTCAATGATCTTACAATCCACATAATGTGATGATGATTATTTTTATTGTAAAGTCGCCACGACGAAGACGTCGAAGACAAATATTCTATTCTAGAATTCGGATTATGGAACATTAACAATACAAATAAAAAAAACCTAACTTATTTTAACAATTTTAATCCCCTAATTTAAGACTGAATAATAATAAGCCTTATTTACTATTGTATTTAAAACAAACTAAAAATTTTCACTGCTATCTGACAAGTAAGTAAATTAATTTACTTTTATATCTTTCTTTTGATCGGTGTTAAAAAAAAATTTAATAATTCAAACATATTTTCCTAAATACAAATATCCACAAAGATGACGTTTAAACTTGGAGGAGCTACGTTTAATTTTTTTTTTTTATTATACTTACCCCAAATACATGGATTTGTACTGCAAACTGCATTTATGAACAACATTTATTAATATACGAAGCAGGGCAAACTTCTTTTCTTTGCTTAATGAGCTGTGCAATATCCAAAATATTTTGACTACTCTTAACTTAACACAATTAAAATTCAGAAATTAACTAGCTTTTCTTATACTTAATTGGGCTGCTCTCTATAACTTAACATAACGTTTTTGTCCTGAAGTGTAAGTACAGAATAAGTTTAAATTAATTTCGGATTTGTATGTACACACGGCCGCACATTGGTAGAAACACTTTTGGACCTTATGGCGTGGTAATAGAGTTGAAAAAGTTTCTACCGACAAGCGGTTGACCGTACTTAAGATCGAGTTTTCTCACGCGACGTATAATTCTCGCGGCTCTCTTTTATGTTATTTAAACATCATTAAAAGGGTACAAAATAATGTTTTTAATAATCTATAAATAACAACTCATCTACAGATATTTGAGTTCTGTATTTGAGTTAAAGTTTTCTATTTATGCTGAGTAATGTATAATGAGAACTTAGTAGGGGTAAATATAATCTCAAAATCATGGTTTATTTACCTTTTTGCTTGTTTATTTATTTTTCACTTTAAACTCTTTAGTTTATGTGAATTCTAGATATAATGATGTACTTATCTTATTGTTTAACTTATTTCACATCTAACGATTTATAATAAAGTATATTTGAAACTTAAAACAATCTTTAATAATCTAAATATGAAAAGAGCTTGTATATAATAGTAGATTAGTAGCCAAGGGCTGTAAGGCAGCGAGGACGCCTATAGTTTGAGGATGCAATTGATGCTTACACCCGAGCTAACTACTCTGCTTTACATCTCGATTGTGAGGTAAGTAGGTCCTTATTACCACCAAATTGTAGGTGACCAATTAGCGCTCTAGGGTAATAATGTAGCTAGAAAAGCCCTAGGGCGGTAAGTAATAAAAAAACACTTCACTCTTTTAAAATTTAATTACTTACCGCCCGGGCTTTTCTAGCTACCACAGAACTATATATAAGCCTAGCTACATTATTACCCTAGAGGGCTAATTGGTCACCTACAAGCCCTATTTGGTGGTAATAAGGACTTACTTACCGAATATGAGAGATGTAAAAAATAATTTATTGTCTCATATTTCCAATTAAAATTTATCTTTTTCATACCTGAGTAAGTTTATGGTAATGGAATACACTTTTCTGCTCCTAAGTATAATTACCTGTGATATAGGTGACTAGCTTTGGCCCACGACTACGCCTGCATGAAAATAAAAACCAGTGTTTTAAACTACATATTATATTCGCTTTTTAACTAGTAGTTTTGGCGTAATGCTTGAACAAACTAACAAATGAACTAACAGACAAAAAGTCCAAATTTCAGTGATTTAGAGTCGGTGGCATTAAAATAGCATAAAATGATATTTTTAGGGTTCCGATACCAAAATGTTAAAAAAAGGAACCCTTATGGTGCCGCTTTGTCTGTCTGTCCGTCTGTCTGTCAGTCACACCTGTACATCTCAACAACCACTCATGCTATCGACTTGAAATTTGGAAAAGTTTTAGAATATGGTTGTCCAACCTAATTGCACGTAAAAGAATTAAGAAAAAATTATGATTATTGATGTAAAGGGGGCCCAAATAGGGGGGGGGGGGAATGTCGGTACTAGGTTGAATGGGGTATCGTATGATAGGGCTTTACTTGTACATTCTAAAATATATTTTTGTATTTTTTTTAACTCTTAGTTTTCAAGTAATGATAAAAAATGTCAAAAAAACACCGTTCCACCCCCACCCTTATCTCCGAAGTTTGTGAATGGAAAAATCGGAATTAATTACAGTCGATAGAAATTTATATAAATATTACATCAAAAATAAAACGATCTTTCTAAGTTGTACAGTTTTTTAGAAATATGCAAAAGACCTTTACAAACAAATTTAGTTTTGGGGTCCTAAAAATGGACTTTATTGCTTCCAAAAATACCAAAGGTATATCGGAACCCTCGGCGCGCAAGCCCAACTCGCACTTGACCGGTTTTTTTTATAAATATCTTTGACTAGCTGTGCCCGCGGCTTCGCCCGCGTGATATTCAGACTATGTGCAGTCCCTCCCTCTCCCCCTCCCTCACCCTCTCCCACTCCCTCTCTCTCTACCTCCATCCCACTTCCTCTCCTTCTCCCTCTCCCTGCCCCTACTCCTATCCCTATCCTTAACGCCGTCTTAACCGATATCCCGAGATTTTTAGACATTTTAACCCTATCGCACCCCAACCCCATCCCCAGGGGATGATGGTATTTCACGTCCACCACATTGGATTTAAAAATTGTTTTACTTTTCGTAATCAGGGACCCGATATACCATACAAACGATACTCATATTGATTTTTAGACTTTTTCACCCCATTTCCCACTTTAAGGGGTTGAATTTGGGGTGGAATTTCAATAACAGTGATGTATGTTCCACAGAATTACAACCCTAATGCCTAAATAATAAATTTTGTGGATAGTAATTTGAAATAGAACGAATTGTTAACGAAACTAAGGAAACTCTTTTTATCGGTCACTTAAAATCTCTACTGTTAGAAAAAACTTATTACTCTATAGAAGAGTTTATGTCCGATGTTTTAAATTAATCGTAAATTTAGAAATAATGTTTATGTTTAAAATTACATAGATTGTTATAGACATTAAGAAATGTAATTTTATAAGTTATCTACTTATCTTGCTATGCCCTTACAGGGCGCATGTACAAATGTTCCTTAGTTATAAGTTTACTATGTATATGCTTGCAACATAATAAACAAATAAACAAAAATAAACAAATGAAGGAGTTCATCCCCCTTTTCACCCCTTAGGGTGTAGAATTTTCAAAAACCCTGAGACACGTTAAGCTTATTTTTAGTCGTCAGTCTAGATACAAATTTTGACGAACTTCAAATTTGTCGGACTTTCATACCAACTTTCATCCCTTCTTTC
The DNA here is from genome assembly GCA_947532105.1 of Athrips mouffetella. Classification (NCBI taxonomy): domain Eukaryota; kingdom Metazoa; phylum Arthropoda; class Insecta; order Lepidoptera; family Gelechiidae; genus Athrips; species Athrips mouffetella. Next base: position 22,019,575 of record OX383960.1, on the reverse strand, counting down.
ACCTCCTTAGGGAATGAATGTTGAAAAATTCTTAAACTCGTACTTTTTATTTTTTACCAAGAGCTTGGAACCAAATTTCTATAATTCTACCTTTAAAAATGAAAGACTTATTGACCAACATACGGAAAAAAAATCATCCCCTTTTTCACCCCCTCGAAGGGTGATTTTTAAGAAATGCTTAAAAACGTGTTTCTTTATTTTTTACTAGAAGCTTAAATTCAAATTTGTGTGAATCTAGCTCAAGAAACAAAGGACTTTCATACAAACTTTCATCCCTTATTTCACCCCTTTGGAAGATGAATTTTTCAAAATCCTTTCTTAGTGGGTGGTTTTGACTTGCTTAGAATCTGTGTACAAAATTTCAGATCTGTATCTATAGCGGTTTCGGCTCGGCGTTGATGAATCAGTCAGTCAGTCAGGACATGCTCTTTTATATATTTAGATGGTAGAGATAATATTTTAGTAACTAATCTTTTTTTTTATTATTAAATGCGGACAAAATTTTACTATTTGTTTGTTTGGTTTCTTTTTTCTGTTTTTTTTTGTACAGTCAAGAGCAGATCAAGCTTGACACTCGCAGTGCAACATAAGCTAATATGACGTTTGAAACAAGATCGTTAATTTAGAGGGTAGAGATAATATTTTAGTAACTAATCTGTTTTTTATTTTTATTAAATGCGGACAAAATTTTACTATTTGTTTGTTTGTTTTCTTTGTTCTGTTTTTTTTTTGTACAGTCAAGAGCAGATCAAGCTTGACACTCGCAGTGTAAGCTTATATGACGTTTGTAATAAGAACGTTACAAAGCCCAAAGTGTCAAGTTTGACGTGCACTTGACTAAACAAAGATACTCTAGACATTTCTGTCCTCACTTATGAAACTAAAATTTATTTTCGAATTTACTATGTATAAGCAAAATTTAAAGAATTTCAAACAAAGGCTAGGATGTTATTAATTTCCAATTATGTTTATTTTTAATTTAGGACTCGCTTGTGCCGGGCCTCCCCAAGTTCATAAATGGAAACAATTTGATGACTTATTTATTATGTTTATTGTTTCATTCAAAATAGGGACGGCGTCACTTTCCTCTTGTTTAATTATTTGTCGCTGTTATTAAAACTTTTCGGAGAGAGGCATCATGTTAATATTATTTTGTTTAACATGACTTGCTTTTATCTGTGATAGAGCAAATTTTCTAAACCGTTATATTTCACAAATCCACAAATTGAAGAGACAAAGACAGCAAATAGACTGGAAACTTTGAATTAACTTTTTAGAAAAACCGATATTGCTTTTTAGGGTTCCGTAGTCAACAAAGAACCCTTATAGTTTCGTCATGTCCGTCTGTCTGTCTGTGTATCCGCGGTTCAGCTTAGAGACCTTTAGTACTAGGAAGCTGAAAGGTATGGATATACATTTTATTTACGCCGACAAAGTGGTAAAATAAACTCTTGAAAAATATTATTTTTTAAGATACCTCGCCTACAAGTAAAGTGGGCGTAATTTATTTTTCTTGACTACCCCTTTGTGTAGAGTGTCGTTAGATAGGTCTTTAAAAATGTATATTATTTAGTTTGTCAATATAAGTAATCTTTCGATTTACGGATCCGATTGCGAAAACTTTAGCTTGAAGGCATATATTTTTTACTTAAACGGTTGTTAAAAATTTACAGTAGTAGTATAAATGATGAAAATAAAAGGAAAACTATCACAGTTAAAAAGGCTTTACAGGTTAAATCAGTATAGAGTTTATATTATCTGTGGTATAGCCAAAAAACTGAAAATTATAAAAATAGCGATAGCAATCAGGCGTTTGGACCTCGCTGAGTATTGGGAAGTAAAAAGTTTATGCTATGAACGTTATACAAAAATAAAATAATATTAAATACTTACTATATTCAAAAAATTCTAAAAATACTACGGAACCTTATACTGCGCGTGGCCCGACACGCACTTGGCCGTTTTTTTATCATAGCTTAATTTATAATAAAAAAGAAATATTGCACAGGAGCCAAAAGAAAATCACCGCCTTGACGATTTTCAGAGTGTTATTTAGAGACGTTAAGCTAGCACGAGGCCAAAAAACGCGCAAGCAAAACCCTGGTCTAACCCTATCTCCGGTGATCATTACTAGCAAAAATCTGTCACCATGAATGACAATTTCCTTATCTACCACTGACATAGAACGTTACCTGGAGACGCATTTTTGAAGCGTTCGAACTTCAATTCGCATTCGAATTGGCAAGATTCGTATACGAATCCGTAAAATCGCAATTTTTTAATATTCATACCTGTGAATTCTGCAACGAGTGGTCCAACCCACTCGTTTTGCAATTCTACCACTCGAAAGTATGTATAATCTGTGATGACAACGACATTGACGTTTCCTTCACACATGGCATTATACTGACATATCAACTTTTTAATTTGCGTTCCATTCCCTCGCAATTCATTACCGGTTTTTAAAATCAATGAGTAATTGCTTTCCGGTTTTGATTTTTTCTGCGTGAAACGAAAATTGGTTAAAGATTTGAATTTAATGGCAACCCTGCTTTCGAATGATTCAAAAATGCGTAAAATCGAGAGCATTAGAAATTAAATTCGTATACGATTCGTTTTCGTATGCGAACTAAAGATTCACTTCGAACGCTTCAAAAATACGTCTCCTGACGCGAAATGTCTCCGAATGGCAACCTAAGTGGTCAAGGGGTCAAGTCAACCAAAAGCTCGGCTGGCTTCCTAGTTGGAGACCTTTAGTTATTTTATTTATTAAGATTTTAAAAGTACAGTAAACTTAAAACTAAACATTGCCCCACAAAACTGCAAAATCCAGCAGTTTGTCTGTCGGATCTATGAGTCTCAAATTACAGCATTAGAACTTAATCCCAAGTATAATTTAAATTAGGTGCTAATACTTAAAAGGCAGGTTTCTAATTTTGTTTTAAATTTTCCTTTTTTACTTTCGAGCGGAGCGAGAATTGTATTGTATTCGTGAAAAAAAAGTTTTTCTAATTTTCTCAAAAAACTGTTCTATATCACTTATACATCATAAAAAGCAAGTCTCCCAAAAATGTCCGTCCGTCGGTCGGTCGGTCGGTCCGTCGGTCGATCTGTCCGTCACGCTTTGGCCCAGCGGCTAAACGAGTAGTCTGATTGACACCATATTTCAAATTTAAGATTTTCTTGTAAATTCATCGAAGGATACTGAGTGGTTTCTTGCTGGCTCTCTTTTTGAGGGTAGCTGTCATACAATGGAATTGAAAAATTGCGATTAGCTCAAAAACGGCTAAAACGATCGTGATGAAATTTTGCATGACCAAGAATCTCCATGCAAGGTATCTTTCGGCAGTATCCATTGTTCTGTGGAAGTTCACATAAGGGGTGTTCCCTTACTACTAAAATTTAAAAATGTGATTTACTCAAAATTTGTTTCAATGAGCTTATTTTAATGTTTCAAATTGGAATTCTAAATTGGTTATGAACCTGACTGCATATTTTATTTATGTTTTTTTTACATAAATCTAATATAGGTAAGTTTGTATTTCCATATTATTTGTATGGAATTACAAACTTAAGTTTGCACTTGGTCCTTATTTACTCTTTACTATCCGCAGCCCTTTATTATCTAGTCAAAGTCAAAATCATTTATTCATTGTTGGATATTAAAATCTCTTAATACAGCAGTAGTAGTAGTAGTTGCAGCATTCGGCTCTTGATCCGGAAGTTCTGGGTTCGATTCCCGGTGGGGACACTGTCGAATGATGACTCTCGTATATCGCGAGAAAGTAAGTGCAGTGCTGCTGAACCATTTGTATGATTGTAATCGAATGTCCTCAGGTAAACTGTTTAAAAAGTATGAGATTCGTTTCTGTAGCGTTCGGTCGCCGTAATAATTTGTTAAAACAGTTATTTTAACTACTTTTTTGTTGAAAAGAAATTATGGCCTGAAAGATTTCGGTTCCAACCTATCACAAGGCGATCCTTATAAACTTTTTACCAACAAAAACTTAAGACATATGACAACAAAGTTAATTTATACGTAGCACATGCTTCCCATCCGCTTTCAGCTCTCCAGCGCCTTGCACTTTACTCAGAGCAACGTCTCAGTGAGTTTACTATGCTTTTATTTCTAAAGTTTCAGGCGTTGTTTGAGTACGTAGTTGGTTGAAACGTTGCGGATGCTTCAGGTAGTTTTCTTTCTATTACGTTATTATTCGTCCATGCTATTACTCAGCAAATAAAGTTAAGAGATGTTTTCGATAATTTCTTCTGTATTATTTATTAAAAATGTTGGGAACGATAAAGAAAACCTTATTTATTCTTATTTATAGATATCTACGCAGTTTAGTATTACTTCTCTTTTCAATTTCAAAGAACCGTCGCTTCATCGGTATAATAACATTAAAAACTTTCTGGGACCCACCCTCGTTTTTTGGAGGTTTCTATGTGGGTAACACGTTAACCTACTAGATTTTATGCGTTAATGAAAACATGCAATGTCTTTCATTACTTTGTTCCACAGTACAGCGTTAGACAGTGTAGTAATAACCGGTAAGTACATACATTGACATGAACGCGGTATACAGCACTGTTACAGTTTAGTGACATCTGCAGCGGGAGTCCACGCTTGTGTATATTTTTTTGGATCCACTGCGTGTAAAACACTCACACTTTTAGTGGTCCTTCTTACTAAGCTCGCGATGCACGCTCTAGCGCATGCTCTTTAGAACAGTATACCCGTAGTTGTACACTATTACCGCGCTGCGGTCGGTAAACGGGGTGTCATTCTACCAACCCTGTCGTTTGGCTTTTACTTACATGCATTAACCTTTAATTTTAGCTTGGGTAAAGATACTTTTAGTGTCTCGTGATGTGCAAGTCTTCGTAAAGATAAAACACGTTAGCAATGCATGTAGTCTTTAGCCGAGCAGAGAAATAGTTTTAATCATAGTCTAGGTCCTGCCCCATGTCACTTGTATATTACCACAGTTTGCCTTTAAAAAAAGGAGTAAAATAAGCTTTTTTAAAATCAGACTACAGGGAACGGAGATACACTTAAACAAATATTGTGAAAGTTGACGAAAAACTGACCATGATCTGGACCAAGTAACATTTTTATTTTATATTGCGTCTTTGACTATGAAATGGCCGTTTTGTATGGCGAATTTTAGGTAAACTCAATTTTCAGTACTAACATTTTTGCATTGTTTTTAGGAATTAAAAATCCAATTTTTTTCTATTGTTCAAGCTTGATTGGGAAGACATTAAGCTTACAGAAGCTTTAAGTAATTTAATTTTCAAAAAATATTATCTTGTAAAAAATATAACAAATCTAATGATGAAATCGGACGACATTTAAGACGAACAATTTTCGAAACTTTAATTTTACATATGAAACTAAAAATAAAAACTTTTGTTTTATGCGTAAATTGATAACCTTGAAGTCAACTTTCAAATGTAAGACAAATAAAAAAAAATAGCTTTAGAATTATATGAATTATGATCTCATTAATCTGTAAGAAAATTTCGGCAATTTATTTATTAAATTTATTTATTTTTATTTTTTATTTAAGTACCTAAAACTTTCATTTGTCATGGAAGCAAATTAAAGTTTGATTTTCACGTAAATTTAAATAATTATATCCACACGAGAGAAATGTTTCAAACAAGGATCATACAATTAGGAGATACTAACATGAGACCTGGCTAATGAGTCACATGAGTGAATCTAGAAACCGAAAAAGTTGAGCGCAAAGCAAACACTGCCGTAAATCTTCTAAAACCATTTCGGCCGATTTCCGGGGCATGCCGATCTTGCCACTATAAATGATTAGACCGATGCCGACATTATCGTCATCTAATAAGATATCCTCTATTTATCAGAAATTTTAAATTCTATTGTCTTTATAAACTTATTACAAAATATTGAACAGCCAGTGAATAAAAGAATAGGAGTGAGCTCCTATTATTTTATTCACTAAGACTTGGCTCTTTATTTGATCTCACTACTTTTTACGGCTAAGTATGCGTTGCATAAAATAACTCTGGCTATGACCGTTAATGTACAGAACTCAAAAAAACAATCGCGGGGGTGAGCGCGGTAGGTAGGGGTAGGCGAGCAAACCGTTTATTGGCTATCCGCCTCTCACCCATGTGCAGAAAATAACCGTCAGAGCCAAACTTATTCTGTGCACGCTAAACTTAATCTTTATCGAGACTTAGCACATTTAAAAAAAAAATTGTTGGGTTAACTTTTGTAATAACATCAAAATTTTTCGTCTAATCTGTTTACCAGCTAACTAATTTTTATTATAATAATGCTTTATTAAAATTTTGTATAAGTACCTACTTATAACTTGATATGATACGGGTAAAAATGAAATGTTGTTATCGGTTGAGAAGACATGGATGCACAATTCAAATCCTCAAGGAGACAAGCGCTAGACAATGGACGCCTCGAGCTTGGCCCTCGGCGACGCGTGAGATAGACCCTACAGGACTCCTAGATCATTTTACCGTTAGGCGCAAAATTTATTTCTTTGTACAGTGAATAAATGTTCGAAAAACGGAAACAATTTATGATTTCCCGAAGAAAATGCGCTATCAGCTGATGCAGTTTTTTTGGGATGTTGTTTTTATTCGTACTCGATATATTCCTCGGGAAATGCTGTTCATTTTTTGTGTGGCCCGAATTCTGAATCAACTTATCACGCCCGACCTACCGATATACGTGGTTCCTTGCTCAGTGAAAATGGTGTAGGAAATGACGTATTATTGAAAGGATTATTTTAAATGGATTCGGACAGGCATTCTCACCATTTAGCAAGCACTATAAAATTATAACTTGATTTCTTCAGATAACATGTATTTGAAAATAAAAATGTTTCACCATTCAGGGGAAAATGAATATTTTTTCTGATAGGCAGTGGAAGTTGGTAGTGAGATCTTTATCTTGTTGGTCTGTGTTACGGATTCTTGCTCAGTGGTCTGTATCCTTACTATCTAGTGGGCACTTTCCTTCATTTACCCATAGTCGTTTGTCATTTCTTACCCATTCAGGGGAAAGAGAATATTTTTTCTGATAGGCAGTGGAAGTTGGTGGTGGAATCTTTACCTTTTTGGTCTGTGTCCTTACTATCCAGTATAGGCACTTTCCTATATTTCCCCAGAGTCGTTCGTCATCTCTTACCCATTCAGGGGAAAGATAATATTTTTCTAATAGGTAGTGGAAGTTGGTGGTGGAATTTTTATCTTGTTGGTCTGTGTCCTTACTATCTACCTATAGTAGGCACTTTCTTATATTTACCTACAGTAGTTTGTCATTTCTTACCCATTCAGGGGAAAGAGAATATTTTTTCTGATAGGCAGTGGAAGTTGGTGGTAGAATCTTTATCTTGTTCGTCTGTGTCCTTACTATCCAGTAGGCACTTTCCTTTATTTCCCCACAGTCGTTTGTCATCTCTTACCCATTCAGGGGAAAGAGAATATTTTTCTGATAGGCAGTGGAAAGTGGTGGTGGAATCTTTATCTTGTTGGTCTGTGTCCTTACTATCTAGTAAGCACTTTCATATATTTTCCCACAGTCGTTTGTCATCTCTTGCCCATTCAGGGGAAAGAGAATATTTTTTTCTGATAGGTAGTGGAAGTTGGTGGTGGAATCTTTATCTTGTTGGTCTGTGTCCTTACTATCCAGTAGGTACTTTCCTATATTTCCCCACAGTCGTTTGTCATTTCTTACCCCGCCTTCATATAAATACACAAGAACACAAACAGCCGAGGCGGAAGCCGTGAAATTTAGAAATTCCTTTGTGTTGGCGCGTCGGTGCCACTTTGCCTTTACATCTACAAATTTTCAGATTTATTCTTTGAATAAATTTCGTGGTGGCTTGCCGGCTTTGAAATTCAATTGGCTTGGGGTCGACACATTGCTGACGAGATCGTTTCCCTTCTTTTATTAAGGATTTGGAGGTTCTGTCTATGAACAGCTACGGACCTTTGAATAACTCAGATTTTTTGTTTGTAAAGGAAACACCAATTTCAGTCTTCTTTGATGCAGAGTCAGACAGAACTTTAGTTATTCTCATATTATTCTTTAGCAAACGGGGAACTAAAAAATAGGTGCGATCTTTTGTAAAATATTTCAATAAATTTTATATAATGTGTTTTGTACCTTACTTCTAATTTCTTGTAAATCTTCAACTTGAATATTTTCAGGATCGAGTTGGGAGGAAATTCGCAGACTGGCTTAACATAAATATCTCACAAAGGCATGGCCCATCGAAGGCGGGGCAAACGGGACATAATTCAATCAGGGCAGGCAATTCGGTCTTTTGTATGTAAAGACCGCATCCGATGCTCTGCACTAACTCTTTTCAATGTTTGGGACGAATTATCACCATTTTCGATTGGCTCTAACCTACTCGTGGCTTTCGAATTTCACGTTTTTTTTTATTTTTCATTTCTTCTAAATGGTACGTGATAAAAAAGTATCTTGAGCTGAAATGGCAGACATCAGAACAGATTAATATTGCCAGAAATAAATAAATATAAATATTGGAGGACAATTCACACTAAATCATCTGACCCCAAACTAGGCAAAGCCTGTAGTATGGGTACCAGACTGATAAACATACATAAATATATAACACCCAGGCACAGAACAAACACTCGTGTTTATACACACAAACGTTTGCCCTGGGCGGGGATCGAACCCGCGGCCCACGGCGTACGAGTAGAAGGCAGACTCACTACCAATCACACCAGTGGGTCAGTCGCTGATAAATGTAAAAATATAAATACAGCTGTAATATATTATGAAATATACAGAGCTTTATTAAATTTGTGTAAAACCTTTTAAGGGATTTTCAGGAGGCTAAATCTTACAGCTTTTGTTCTATGACTTTTTGTTTGAGCTGATTATTTTGTATGGAGGGTAATTTTTTTACACGAAATTATTAAAACCTTTACCTACTACAAGGGTGAGCATTCCTCATGGATCCGATGCTCTGATGGCATGGTCGGCTTGTCATCCCGACGTACCTCTTCCCGCAGCTCCTCACTATCAGCGTTTGTGGGATGAGGTTGGGTGTAAGGCTATTGCTGCACAACTCCTGACTGGGGCTGTGGGGTCGGATGTGGCGAGACTACGGGCGGTATCACGGTCAGAATCCGGAGCGTGGTTATACGCGCTTCCATCACCTAACCTGGGCACGCATCTTGACAATGACTCCTTGCGGGTGGCGGTGGCTCTCCGCCTGGGCTGCGATGTATGCGAACCACATCGCTGCGTCTGTGGTACCATGGTGGAGGCCAATGGCCATCATGGGTTGAGCTGTTGTCGTTGTGCAGGTAGGTTTCCGCGTCACCACGCTCTCAACGATATCATCCGTAGAGCCCTCGTATCGGCGAATGTCCCTTGCGTGTTAGAGCCTCCTGGCTTGAGCCGCACAGATGGCAAGAGACCGGATGGTCTGACGCTGGTCCCGTGGCATAAAGGCAGATGCCTGCTATGGGATGCCACCTGCGTCAGTACTTTTGCGGCTTGCCATCTAGGCCAGACAACCCAGGCAGCAGGGGCGGCCGCTGAATCCGCAGCCTTAAAAAAGAGGGCCAAGTACGCCGACCTCTCCCGCCAATACGAATTCGTCCTGCTGGCTGTTGAGACGTCGGGTAGTTGGTGCGCGGAGGCACTGATCTTTGTCGGGCAGATAGGGCGTAGGCTGAAGGAGAGAGGTCTTGACCCCCGCTCCGGCTCGTTTCTTGTCCAGAGGTTGTCCATTGCGATACAGCGTGGTAATGCTAGTAGCGTGATGGGCACCTTTGGACCGGGTGCGACCTGGGGCGGTTTGTTTCATTGACTGTTTGTTTTTGTGTTTTTGTGTTGTAATTTAGTTGACATGTTTTTTATTTCAATAAATGATGTTTTACTACAAGTTCGTAATAATATTTTGAAGACAAATATGTGATTGTTACAATAATCGAGTATGTTTCGTAAACTTTTATTGTTTTATTGTTCTAACTAGCACGATTTTGGGGGCCAAATGCAACGATTTTTGTTCTACAACTATTCAAAATTCACGAAAATATCTATTTTTCATACAAACTAGATCGATTAGCTCTACTCCAACTGGACTCAGAGAGTCAAACTTTTTCGCAAATTTCCACAATAGAATTTTGCCCCCATAAACCTTTTCCAAAAATTGTTCAGTAAGACAATTCACTAGCTCGATAATAAGATAGTAAGTTTGTATTTTAGTGACTTGAGCCCTTGTTATTTATGCCCATGATAAGAAGAATGACATTCAGAGTGACAAGATTTTGCTTATAGTCTTTACAAGGAGTGACAGGATTAGACCAGGATTTTGCTTGGATGGTTTTGGCTCCGTGCCAGCGAAACGTTTCGAATGACACCCTAAAAGATTTGACACTAACTTGTTAAAACCTCGTGTAATAAGCTAAGGAAAATAGAAGCAACCACTCGTCAACAACAGCATCGCTCTTTTTGCAATTCAGGACAACAGACGACAGTTAGCTCACAAATTCTTTTAACAGCATCTTGTTAAAGTGGCCCTAATTTCTCAGCCAGTTCGTTTTCTTTTTAATTAATTTTGACAAATTACCCTACCTTCTCAGTTTCTTTACTGTAAAAAGATTATTGAACTGCGTTCAAACATAAAGTTCTCGCCACAGGTTTTCAAAATGGCTTGCATTTGCAATGTTAATGTATAATATGATTTTTTAAAACCATTGTCTTTTTTTAACTTAAAATTTAAATGAAATAGTCATTGATTTAGTCAGGGATTTTATTGTCACTCCATCTTTCAAATTAAATGCTTGGCCTACCCAATGATTAGTCAAGGTTGGCCGTACGTATTTTGTGATAGTTGGACTATTATATTCTAACCGCTCATTTTCCTACCCTTATTCAGTTTTTATAGAGATTAAAGTAAAACAACGCTTTTAGATTTGTCTTTTGATTGGCCTGCATGGACGCATTTTTCTAAGAATACCAGAAAGCCCTATCCATCACTATTAGGTACATCTCTCTCTATTAAATAGCCAAAATATCTTCAGTGGTAGAAGCAGTTCTTCGTGCTTCAATATTATTGTAGTCGTGGTCGTCTGACGATGATTCCCTTTTGTAAAGGTTATCCGGTTGATGTAAAGCAACAAAATCGCATGCACCTTATTTTTTAAATTAGTTTTATTTTATATATTTTTTTTCTCTTGAGTTTCGCTAAAGGCAAAGAATACATAATATTAGGCTTACGCGTCCTAAATGTGACTTAGGTTAACTTACAGAGGATGGGCAGCAATTGACATCACACTGCTGTACAAACGCGGTGACTGAGATAAGTGAAGCCAAAGTAAACCTTTTTGATGTGAGAATCTTCGTCTAGAAGTGGACGAGTATGAGCTGTTAAGGCTTAAGGTTCGTCTAGACTTCGCGCGCAAACCATCGAATATTGTTACGCGTAGCAGCTCGCCTAGTAGCTTGCGTAGCAGCTTGCGCCTACATTAAGGTTTACTGTGATCGAACATTTGCTCGCGTGTTCAACCGTATAAAAAAGTGGCGCGAAAAAGGGCTCGCGAGCATTTGCCGCGGTCAAAGATCGGTTTTCGACCGCGGCAATAATTGCTCGCAAGCCCTTTTACAATAAAAAAATCACGCATAACCATGTTCGATGTTTTTGCGCGCGATGTCGAAACGCGCCTTTATATGAACTGCAGGAACTACAGGCTCGTGAATAATTTCAGTGCTAATGTCGACCCCATTGACACGTCAATACCGTTTTTAGGGTTCCGTACCTCAAAAGAAAAAAACGGAACCCTTATGGGATCACTTTGTTGTCCGTCTGTCTGTCTGTCTGTCTGTCTGTCCGTCTGTCTGTCAAGACCCTTTATCTCATGAACGGGTGAAGGTATCAGGTTGAAATTAATACCATATATTAGGATCTACGAACCACACAAGATCTGAAAATTTAAATTTTTTACAACGACGCAATCAAAATATATGGCATTTTATGTCCTCATCTCCATACATTTATTCAAAAATGAAAAATCTACAGGGTACTTCCCGTTGACCTAAAATTATGAAATTTGGCAAGAAGCTAGGTCTCACAGTACAAATAATGGATTTCAGACTTTTCCCTTTATTTGTACTGTGAGACCTAGCTTCTTGCCAAATTTCATAATTTTAGGTCAACGGGAAGTACCCCGCAGGTTTTGCATTTTTGCATAAATGTATGGAGATGAGGACATAAACTGCCATATCTTTTGATTGCGTCGTTGTAAAAAATTGAAATTTTCAGATCTTGTGTGGTTTATGGACCCTAATATATGGTATTAATTTCAACTTGATACCTTTACTCGTTCGTGAGATAAAGGGTCTTGACAGACAGACAGACAGACAGACGGACAACAAAGTGATTCTATAAGGGTTCCGTTTTTTTCTTTTGAGGTACTTAAGTTGTTATTTTATGCAACGAATAATTTAATGTAGAAAACAATGAAATCATGTAACGTTGTTTTGTGATAAAAATTTAAAAAATTCAAATATTATTTAATTGCAGCATTGATTTGTTTAAATATGGAAAAAAACGGTCACTAGATTTAAAAAAAAATTCTAGAACCATCAAATCATTGGTTATACCTAATTATATCTTGTAGATTACTAAGCTATTTTTCCTTGCACAATATCAAATGTAAAAAAATTGTTACAAAGTTACTCAGTTTCAATGTCTTTGCCGGTGATATTCCCCTTCAGAAAAAGAAGAAGAATCTATCCTTGAAGTCGGTGGGTAAATAGCGTACAGATCTTTTCCGTAAAATTACCCTACCCTCTCAGTTTCTTATTGCGTCCGTTTAATTAAATACTGGAGTGACACTCGACAAGCGTGTCCGAGAGAAGTAGCCTTACTACCTACTGTTTAGTATTCGTTAATTACTGTCACTAGTTACTTGAAATGAACTCCAGTTCAACTTTAAAACGGATCCTATTTCAACTACTTGCAGTTGGACTGCAAGTAGTTCAAAATAAATGAAAAGTTTCATAAATAGCACTCTGTTTACCTCGTCGAATAGGTAAAAGTTACCAAATTTACACTTTCATATTTATCATCATCATCATAACATCCCATGAAACGTCCACTAAAGAACAGGCAGCTCCCTCCAAAATTTCAGGTTTTGCTGGAACAATGTGGAGGGAAAGAACCACAGTCACCACGCTTGTTAGCGTTACGGCTGGCACCATGGACTGTGGTTGTTGGTGACCTCAGAATGTAAGATGATCCGTTGGTTCATTAACCCTTAGTGAAATTTTACGACACCAACGGGTAGAAGTGGGTTGACTTATTTCTGATCTGTGGTTGGTAATATTCTTTGCCAGTACCACACGGGTAATATTTATTAGTATTATAAAAATATTCCGTTTATCAAAAAGGCTTATATCCGGTGGATGTTTTTAATCGTAGCTACATCGCTGCTACGGCGTAGCACAGGTGAGTACCTTAAGCTAATGGATGTTACAAGGATGTTTAAATAAGTAGCAGCACTTTCTGCTAAGGATGGAGCCATAAGCGTATCCATTTCTTGCAAGAGAATGTATGAATTTTTATCAGAAATCTCTGAGAAATATGTGACTTACCGCACTTACCACAGTTTTTCTGGTGAAAACACTTACCATTCAGGAAAAAGTAGTGTTAATCACGCATAAAATGGCCATTATGTATAGTATTAATGATCAATTCACAAGTAAAAAAACCGGCCAAGTGCGAGTCGGACTCGCGCACTGAGGGTTCCGTACAAACCTGTACATATATAAGTAAAAGTTATGGTATTTTATTGCTAAAAAACTGATGTAAGTAACTAAAATTTATATTTGAGTTGATTGAATGAAAGGTAAATTGCGGTTTACGATTTATGACGTTTTAAAAAATAACTACTTACTAGATCTCGTTCAAACCAATTTTCGGTGAAAGTTTGCATGGTACATCCTATATTTTTTTTAGTTTTATCATTCTCTTATTTTAGAAGTTACAGGGGGTGGGGACATTTTACCACTTTGGAAGTGTCTCTCGCGCAAACAATTCAGTTTAGAAAAAAATTATATTTGAAACCCCAATATCATTTTTGAAGACCTATCCATAGATACCCCACACGTATGGGTTTAATGAAAGAAAAAAAATGGGTTCCAGTTCTAAGTATGTAGAACCCTAAAATTTATTGTCTTTTTTTTTTTTTTGTGAAAATCTTAATGCGGTTTACAGAATACATCTACTTGCTAAGTTTCAACAGTATAGCTCTTATAGTTTCGGAAAAAAGTGGCTGTGACATACGGACGGACAGACAGACAGACAGACATGACGAATGTATAAGGGTTCCGTTTTTTGCCATTTGGCTACGGAATCCTAAAAAGATACATTTTCACTTTCGCATACAAATTTTAGCTAAGACATAAACTTTTAAAGATTTCTTGATTTTTGAGAATTTTTTTTATGGATTTTTGACCGATTAGTCGTAGTCGACTAGGAGACGTTTCACACTTCACTACTTCATACAGACTCTACTATTTATATGACGGACTCTACTCTGTGGAATGTTATGTAATAGGTCTTTACCTATGAAATTGCCGTTTTGTATGGCTAATTTTAGGTAAACTCAATTTTCAGTACTAATATTTTTGTATTTTTCTTAGAAATTATAAATCTATTTTTTTTTAAGCATAACTGGGAAGAAATTAAGCTAACATAAGCTTAAATTTAATTGTCGAAAAATATTATCCGTAAAAAAATATAACAAATCTAATGATGAAATCGGACGACATTTAAGACGAACAATTTTCGAACCTTTAATTTTATATATTAAACTAAAAATAAAAACTTTATTTTATGCGCAAATTGTAAACCTTGAAGTCAACTTTCAAACACAAGACAAATGAAAAAAATTGCATTAGAATTATAGGAATTATGATCTCATTAATCTGTTAGAAAATTTCGGCAATTTTATAGGTAAAGACGAAAATACGGAATCAAAAATCTTACTTCAAAACTTATGCAGTTTCTACGGTAAATAAAATTTTTGAGTTTCACGGACAAATTGTTAAGTTTCATTCATGAGAAAACGTTTATTCTTCAGAGACGTTACGTTCTTTAAGTTTACAGTACTCTCGTGTAACGAGGCTTTATTATCTACCAATTTACAAGTGCACGATTCAAAATATTGACTCTTTGAAATTGCTATTGATGGTTCGTGCAACAGATAAAACGTAGCAATGGTGTATATATAGTATTAAAATTCACCCCTCAATTTGCTGTCAGATTTATCTTCTGTATATTTACAGGAAATTTACCCTATTGGCGTGATGTTCCCGTTATCTCTCTCAACATACGTACTCATATCTTCCCTAACATAAACAAAACGAAACGCAATTTTCATGTTCAAGTCAATAGCTTAGAATAATAAGCGATAGTAAGTAATATTAAGGAAATCCACATAAGAGCCCCTTTTCGAGGAAAGTGCTACTAATTTAACTCGATCGTTTCTCGATTTACTTATGATGAGACCGCTTGGACTTATGGGCTAACTTATTGTATTTAGCGTGCTTCCTCATAACTGCGTTTTTTGAAGTGAAAACTTCTTTAGCGGCGCTTGGCAATTTTTTTAGGGGGTGGGTGAAAAATGTTAAACTCGCGTCAGATCTCGCGTCAGATCCGTATAGCCTAATCGAAAAAGCGTCAACTGTCAACCGTATTGTTAATTTGTTATTACAGTACGGGTTTTTATTCAGTGACATCAAAGAAGTACGCGAGCAATGGCGCGATTGACCCTTACAAAAAGCATAATATTCAAAAATGCAAGTTTTCACTTCTGCCGGCACTCCCGGAGTGCAACCCGTCCTTTTTTTAGAATGTAACTTGGACCTGAAAACTGAACAACTTTCTTTTAGGAACAGGTCAATATGTACCTATACGAAAAAAAATTACCTCCCATACAAAATACGCTAAGTATTAGCTGATGCAGTTTCTATAAGAGTTTAAATTCTTGTCTTGTACTCAAGTTCCGTTGGAAAAGTTGTTCACTTTTATGTTCCGAGTAACACACTGAAAGGAACACAGTTGATTAGGAAGCACCGTAGAAATTGTCAATGTTTAGAATTTCTCGTCGGTGTCGTAAGAGGCGACATAGGATGTATTGGGGCGATATAGAAACATCCTCCATTCACTTCCTTGTGTAGAGTTTATATTTTTGTGTCTCAAACAACAAGACCCATTCCAACAGTGTTTCTGATTATTATATTTTGTTGATTATTAACTTTTGCAAACTGCGTGAAAAATCTTTTATCAGTTTTGGAAATAAGCGGTGACAAACAGTCAGACAGAAATAATAGTCGTTTAATTGTGTTCTATCGTTTCCTTTTAAAAGTTGGTACATATTATATTCCACATACATACAAGTGGATTTTACTGTATTTTTAGGGTTCGTTTAAAAAAACGGAACCCTTATGGGATTACTTTGTTGTCCGTCTGTCTGTCTGTCAAGACCCTTTTTCTCACGAACGAGAAAAGGTATCAGGTTGAAATTGATAACGAATATTAAGGTCCATAAACCACACAAGATCTGAAAATTTAAATTTTTTACAACGACGCAATCAAAAGATATGGCTTTTTATGTCCTCATCTCCATACATTTATGCAAAAAAGCAAAACCTACAGGGTACTTCCCGTTGACCTAAAATTATGAAAAATCGCATAAAGCTAGGTCTCACAGTACAAATAAAGGGAAAAGTCTAAAATCAATTAATATTTAAATTTTTCTCACAACTAATAGTAACCAATTAAGGTGAGCTCCCGTTTCAAGAACTTTTCTATAAAAGAGGGGTCCAGTTGGATGGTCACTGAGTTTTTAAAATCAAAGAGCAAAAGCTTTTAGAATATCATATGGCAGATCACAGAACACATATACTCACCTACGGCGATAGGTACGGAACCCTTAGGGCGTGAGTCCGACTCGCACTTGGCCGGTTTTTTTTTACTGTGGCGTCTATACTGACTGCCCCTCACTACGCAACTTTTAGTCTTGTTTTTAGTTTGAAGGACCGAGACTTTTTAAAAGTGGATTTTATTAAGGCGTGACTATTATCGTTACAATCTCTCTCGTTACTATTATCGTTCTCAAAGAAATAAGATTTTTTGTCTCTTGTAAGTGATTAAAAAAATAACTTACTTACCAGTGGTAGTACTCCCGACTCGAATATGGAGGGTAATTCTGGGGTGCTCTACGTAGCTGGTTTACTTCACGAACCATTAAATTTTCCTGTTTGCATTTTTTAGCATACGTTACTCGAGAGACGGAGTTTCGTACAGTCAACCCCTAAAGTTAATACCTTCTATTGTAGAAAGAAACTTAAGTTACCGTCTCGTTGTGGATGTTTGTACAAGCGCCTTTACTATAGTGTTCTTATCATTTTGTAAGTAAAATAGCTTGCTATAAGTGTATGTTTAGGCGCTAAATCCGTAAAATTAATTTTATAATTTTTATTCTGTTTGAAATAGAGTCATAGTGTCGAAACAGTAGTCAGAATACAATAGGTAAAAATTTGAGGTAAACAAAACGCAAGACACACACTTGCAAAAAAGTGAATTATATAAAATAAATATAATACAACAGATAACAATTGTAGAGAACCCATAGACTTATAACTATACTAAACTAAAAAGTTAAGTAAATCTTATAAGATTTTAATATTTTATAAGATTATTTTTTGTTTGCAGCTCGATGCACGGAAGTCTGCATCACAGATTATATACTCGTATTAATAATCTGCCTGCATGTTAATGGTTGAAAAAAGTTCTACCGGATACCTAATTACTTAGGTAAATATTTTTATTTAAAAATTAAACTTATGTGACTCATTTTGTAAGGACTAGATTGAGGTCAAATTCAACCCATTGACAATAAAAAAAAGTTACATTCCGTCACAGATAATATAATACTAGTACAGATGCCTCACGTCATAGAACGAATTTGTGCCGAAAATTGTTCGGGCTATTTTTTCCATAAGGTATTTTCTTAGAATAAATTGATATCTGGATGTTAAAATTGAATTAATGTCATAGTTTACACCTTTACCTACCAACCTAGTTGTAACATTTAGTTTAAATATTAGAAACAAAAAGGCCAAATGAATTCGGGCTATTTACTCCGTCGAAAAAACCGTAGTACGGAATGAGACCCCATATTCCGTTTAGTGTTAAACACGAATTATATGAGTCTAGTATGCGCCAAGCAATGTAGGTATTTGTCTGGGGAAGTACTCGTACTACCATATTATCTATTTCTACCGTAAGCAGTAGTGTTTGCACTTACTATTATCTAATCTGTGGCACTGCTGAGTTTGGGCTCGTAATGCATGACAGCCAGTGAAATTACCAGCACATAAGACATGCCATCTTAGTTCTCAGGGTGGGCAACGTGCCTTGCTGTCTTATTAGTGTTGAATTAAGTTATTAATAAGAGAGTGAGTGCTATGGGGGGTGACAAATTACCACCAGGTGGGCCACCTGCACGTTCGCTCACATATGGTACTACCTCCGGTCCACTAGCGCCCCCATCAGTTAAAAAAATATTACTCGCTAAATACGAAACTCATCAAAAATCCGGAAAGACAAATTAGAGTAAAGGTACATTTGTTTATTCAGAAAATATTTACTCTGTAAAATAAAGTTCTCTGTAGTTACAGATACAAAAACTGTTAAAAGTGGCCGTTAATCGCATTTTTTGTATCTGTAACTACAGTGTATTATATTTTTCACAATTGATAGGTTCTGAATAAACTAGGATAATCTGTTTTTCCGGATTTTCGATAAGTTTTGTATATAGTGAGCAATATTTTTTTAACTGATGGGGGCGCTAGTGGAACTTAACTAAACAAGACAAGGCACGAAGAGGCAGAGGAAGAAAGAGAATCACCTGGATGGATAATTGAAGGAACTGAACTGTATATTGGATGAGCTGAGTTTCGGTCGGCGGTCGCTGACGTCTACTGAGGATCTTTCATGTGCAATTAAGTTGGGCAACCATATTCTAGAAGTATTCCAAATTTCAAGTCGATAGTATGAGTGGTTGCTGAGATATACAGATGTCACAGACAGACAGACAGACTTTATCGCACCATAAGGGTTCCTTTTTTACCATTTTGTTATCGGAACCCTAAAAATACACTAAAATTACATTAACAGAAGCTATTTGTACGCACGGCAGCAATCAAGTAGGAACGAACCAACCTGCTGAACCGGCGCTTCGATACAAGCCCTGAAACTAGAAACCTGTGACTCCTGACGTGCTGCGCACTGTCAAATTTTTTTTTTCGTCGGGAATGTTGCTTGTTTTCATTGGTGGAATCATTGGGCTTCTAGAAAAAACATTTCAGAAAATTTCTAGCATTGGTTAATTGTGACATTGATAAAAAAACCGGCCAAGTGCGAGTTGGGCTCGCTCCCTAAGGGTTCCGTACTTATCTACCATATGATATACTAAAAGCTTTTGCTCTTTGATTTTAAAAACTCCGCGACCATCCAACTTGACCCCTCTTTTAAAGAAAAGTTCTTGAAACGGGAGCTCACCGTAATTGGTTACTATTAGTTGTGAGAAAAATTAAAATATTTAATTATTTTAGACTTTTCCCTTTATTTGTACTGTAAGACCTAGCTTCTTGCCAAATTTCATAATTTTAGGTCAACGGGAAGTACCCTGTAGTTTTTGCTTTTTTGCATAAATGTATGGAGTTGAGGACATAAAAAGCCATATATTTTGATTGCGTCGTTGTAAAAAATTTAAATTTTCAGATATTGTGTGGTTTATGGACCGTAATATTCGTTATCAATTTCAACCTGATACCTCTTCTCGTTCGTGAGAAAAAGGGTCTTGACAGACAGACAGACAGACAGACGGACAACAAAGTGATCCTATAAGGGTTCCGTTTTTTATTTTGAGGTACGAAACCCTAAAAACACATGAATTTGAGCTAAGTGGCTAAGTGCTTCTAAAATCAGCATATACCTAGACCAATCCAATGTCCAGTCAATACCTAATGACACTGAGTTAATGGTTTTTAAAAATAAATTGTTATTTATCTAAAAGCGCAGTGCTTTTAGCCTGTTTTTGCTATTAAAATATTTTAATGGACAGTTCAGTTTTCACTGCGGAAAATGGGACTGGTGAGTTTTATGTTTATTTTCCCGAATAAAATACAACGCGGCCGACTTTAAGTGGAAAATGCTTCAGATCGTTTCATTTATAGCTTCATAGTGTGTGTATTTAATATAGCTATTTGAAACAAAATGCAGAAATATACCCTTTCTAGCATGTACGTATTTCACTTATGGAAAAACTTCCCCTGGCAGGATAGGCAAGTGTTTACCACTCATTATAATAGTGCCTACTGTCTTATCTATGACGTGATTTGTCTTGAATAGATTTTATTGAGACAGTAAAAGTGAATTGCCCATCCTGATATTTTTTCAAACCGAAACAACTGGGCTTCGCAGAAAAGCCCACCACCTGTTCTCCTTGACCCTCAATAGAATCATGTCTTCTGACAAGTGTCTAATGAAGGTGTCAAGCCTTTTTACCCGACTACCCCAACAGGAGGGTTATTAATTAAGTTAAGCTTTGTAGGTAAACAATGTATCATGCCGTTTTTTACTGCATAATGCAGAACATAGTAGAAAAGAAACCACCCAAAGGATCGCATTTACAAATAAACTTCGTAATAATCATCCACAAATTCAATCCATAACCTATAAAACTCTACCACTGACTCCGGAAGGGAGCAGTTGGCTCTACACCAACTTTCCCGTTATCCTTATACTCAATTTTCAGCTTTGTACCTATTTGTTTAAGAATCCTATTGACCGAAGAAGTATATTGGTCAAATGTATCGATGACAAACTTTTTCGTTCATTCTTTGATTTCATTTTCACCTTTATTTCTCTTGCAATAAAAGTTTCGAGAAGTACACTGATTAAAGTTGTCGGACTCAGTTGCCCCAGGCGGATGTCACCGACAGTTACCTTATTTGGAATCGGTCCAGACTTCTGGAAAACTTTTATGTTATTTCAATGTGGTTAAACTGAAAGAATCGCAATGTTTTATTCGACAAAGTTGCGTTACTGAAATGAATGCAAAATGATTTCTGAAACAGTAGGTAGGTAATTTTGCTGTTTAAAGGTAGTTCCAATTTCTCTTCAATTTATCCATTAACCCGCAAGAAAGAAATTAAGATAGGGAAAGCACTTCCGGTTCCATTTGCCTTTAAATACAGAAATATAATAAACTAGCTGGTGCCCGCGACTTCGTCAGCACAGGTTTAAAAATTGTAGCCTATGTGTTATTCTAATGTATACGCTATATTATTGTAAAGTTTCATTAAAATCCATTTCGTAGTTTTTACGTGAAAGAGTAACAAACATCCATACTTACTTTCGCGTTTATAATATTACTAGGATAACTTTAGTTCAGATAACCTCTAACCTAACCTAGTTACAAGATACGTAAAAAACCGGTCAAGTTCGTGTTTGGCCACGCACAGTATGGGTTCCGTAGTTTCTTTAGTTTTTTTTTGTCGTAAAGCAGGTTTTGCTATTTTCATTATTTTGAGTTTTTCGGCTATAGCTCATTGGCTGTCATAGTTTAACTTTTAATTTTATGATATGTACTGTGAATTTTTTCACATTTCCAGTGTCTAGCTCCACCAAGTTTCCAGTAACAAACGTTTAGCTGGCAGGGGGGGCGACACTTGATTTAAATAAAAAATGTTCTTTCAAGCTTTTTTCGCAAACTTATCCCTATATCGAAATATTATTAAGTATTTCAGTCTAACCCTATTTTTTAAAGACCTAACTAACGATACCCCACACGATGGGGTAGACAAGAAAAAAAATACCATTATATACTTGTAGCGATGTTATACTAAAAGATTTTTTTCATTTTATTTTAGGTACAACCACTTTGTCGGCGTTGATAAAATATATATCCGTACTAAATTACAGGTTTCCAGCACACAATTACGTAAATTATTCTTACAAGTAAATATAAATTCATTAAGACTTTTAATTTTAATTTAAAGAAGAATTAGAAATTTAAAAAGTGTGATTTAATTAATGGAGTACCCTTTATATACCCTTTTAATTCATAGACACCCAGGTAAAGACTTTGGAAATTGAACTCTATTTACAATTTTTAGAGGTTGTGAGCACACAATACAACCATAAAAGCTCAGTAGTGGTGAGTCAGTACATTGTAAAATTAACAATTAAGTTCTTTTTACAAACTTTTTGGTGGTCTCATATGCAACCACTTGCCTATAAAGGGTTGCCTTTTTTAGGGTTCCGTAGTCAACAAGGAACCCTTATAGCTTCATCACGTCCGTCTGTCTGTCTATCCGCGGCTTAACTCAGTGACCCGTAGTACTAGAAAGCTGTTATTTGGCATGGTATAATATAATCTTAGACGTACTGGGTATGATTTTTTTTCTCGTGGACACCATAGTGTGAGGTGTTTACTTGTCAATTTAAGGATTCGTTTGCGAAATATTTACCTTAGAAGCGCAAATGTTTGTTAGAATCAAGTGTTTCCCCCCCGTGTGGAAAAATTCATAGTAGTGGAATATATGACGAAATTCAAAAGGAAAGCTATCGAAGCTAAGTAGGCTTTACATTCAAGAGTAATAGTCTGAAGAGTAGTAGAGTAGTAGAAAACTGAAAATAATAGAAGTAGCAATCAGGAGATGCGCTTCGCTGGTCTTTAGGACGAAAAGTTAATAAATAAATGGTACAGCAGCACTGCACTTACTTTTTCGAAATACTCAAGAAAAAAACTATCAACCGCAAACTTAAATTTGTAATGCCATACACATAGTATTGAAATAAAAACTTTTATTTACTTTTTTCCAAAAAAATGTTCCTATGAAATATACAGATCAATTTAGAATTCAAATTGTCAAACATTAAAACAAACAAACCTCAAACGATTTCGAGTAAATCACATGTTTAACTTTTGGTGGTACTGGAAAACCCCTTATATGAATTTTTACAGATCAATGGATACTACCGTAGGATACATGCATGGAGATCTTTTTAATTTCCCAACACATGCTCCTTATGGATAATTGTTCAGCTTAGTCCACTGAGCAAGCCCTTTCAGTTTTTGGTACACCCTGTGTACTAAATTTTATTCAAAAAAATCATAAAGAATATCGAGTCAGGTATACAACCAATCCAGGATTAATATTACAGAAAATTTTTATAAACTCAATGCAATTTTAGGTAAATAACATATTTTCGATTTGGTGGTACAGGACCACCCCTTATATGAAATTCCACAGATCAATTGATACTGGCGCAAGATATCTTACATGGAAATGCTTGGTCATGCAAAGTTTCATCAAGATTCTATAAGCCGTTTTTGAGAAAATTTCAATTTTTCATTTTCGTTGTATGACAGCTACCCTCAAAATGAGAGTCAGCAAGAAACCACGTAGAACCCTTCGATGCATTTGCATAAAACTCCTAAACTCAAAATATGGTGTCAATCGGACAGACGGACCGACCTACGGACCGACCGACCGACCGACCGACGGACGGACATTTTTGGGAGACTTGTTTTTTATGATGTATAAGTGATATAGAACAATTTTTTGAGAATATTAGAATCACTTTTTTTTTCACGAATACAATACCTTTCTCGCTCTGCTCGAAAGTAAAAATCAAAACCTGCTTAAAAATTATAATTCCTAATGCAACTTCACAACGGAAACCTACATTGCGCGTGGCTCGACACGCACTTGGATGTTTTAAGGGTTCCGTAGCCAAATGGCAAAAAACGGAGCCCTTATGGATTCGTCATGTCTGTCTGTCTGTCTGTCCGTATGTCACAGCCACTTTTTTCCGAAACTATAAGAGTTCAGATAGATACTGTTGAAACTTGGTAAGTACATATATTCTGTGAACCGCATTAAGATTTTCACACAAAAATAGAAAATAAATGGTACAGCAGCACTGCACTTACTTTCTCGCAATGCTCAAGGAAAAACTATCAACCGCATACTTAAATTTGTAATGCCATACACATAGTATGGCAATACAAACTTTTATTTACATTTTTCCAAAAAAATGTTCGAATGAAATATACAGATTAATTCAGAATTCAAATTGTCAAACATTAAAACAAACAAACCTCAAACGATTTCGAGTAAATCACATATTTAACTTTTGGTATTAGTGGAACACCCTTTATATGAATTTTCACAGATCAATGGACACTACCGTAGGATATTTGCATGGAGATTTTTTTATGGATAATTGTTCAGTTTAGTCTACTGAGCAGCCCTTTCAGTTTTTGGTACAGCCTGTGTACAAAATTTTATTCAAAAAATCATAAAATATATCCTTAGGGCGCGAGTCCAACTCGCACTTGGCCGGTTTTTTCTAAACTGAATAGTTTGCGCGAGAGGCTTCCAAAGTGGTAAAATGTGTGTCCCCCGTGTTACTTCTAAAATAAGAGATTGAAAAAACTAAAAAATATATATGATGTAGATTACCATGCAAACTTCCACCGAAAATTGGTTTGAACGAGATCTACTTAGTAGTTTTTTTTAATTCGTCATAAATCGTAAACCACAATTTACCTTTTCAATCAACTCAAATCAGCTAATTTAATTAATATAATGTGGTGGTACGGAACCCTCAGTGCGCGAGTCTGACTCGCACTTGGCCGGTTTTTTTTAAGTAGACGTTGTCGCATTCGCAATGCGCGCAAACTGTTATTATACTATATGAATGCACTATGATTGTAAATAATAGTTTCCCTCACATATTTTTTCGCGTTTAAATAATGGTTTAAAAACCGGCAAAGTGCGAGTCGGACTCGCGCACCGAGGGTTCCGTAACACTAAGATAAAAATACCGTCTTAGCTATGGACGCGCACCAACGCAGAAGGGTATTAAATGCGCTTGAGTCCGATACGCACTTGAACCGTTTTTATTACAATGTTGCTTATGCACTATACACATACCAATTTTTACGCTTGTAAGTGCTCCCGTTTTAACGATAAAAGAAAAAAACTTGTATTAAAAATCGCCTATACACCTGTTTTAGTAGGGAAGCCCCTTAATTTTTGTTTTTATTCTTTTTTGCTATAAAGTCAACAGAAAAACATGTCATCATCATCATAACAGATTACCAACAAAAACGCGTGTTAGATTTAGGAGGGGAAGTACGAGTACCATAGTCACCACGCTTGTTAGCGTTGCGGCTGGCACCATGGACCGCGGCTGTTGGTGACCGCAGTATTATGTCAAATGGTAAGATACACAGAAGGATGCTGCTGCCCATTCTCCAGTTCATAAACCCTTAATAGCATTTTACGACACTCCACGGGTAGAGATGGGTTGGTACGGTCAACCGCTTGTCGGTAGAAACTTTTTAAACTCTATTACTATTAGGTCCAAAAATGTTTCTACCGATGTGCGGCCGTGTGTAATATTCTTTGCCGGCACCAGACGGGTCAACAGAAACACAAACACAACAGATATACACATCTCTGAAAATTTCAAATGTCAACATATTACGGTTCATGAAATACAGCTCGCTGACAGACATCGGAAGTCCCATTTTTTACACCCTTTGAGTACCGAACCCTAAAAAAATAATCTATCTACATTAAACCAAATTGATGAAAATACGTCCATTGGTTTGGCTTGGAACCGTAACAGACAGGCATACATAATCACACATAGATACATAGAGGTACTTTTACATGTAGCGAAGAAAGATTTGCTGTCCGTACAAAGTTCACCGTAACGTAACTTCAATACCTACGTCATTCTTTACACAAGCTCATTCTGTATAATTACTCGTATTTTTTGTTAATTGCGTTGTAACCGCAAACTTAAAGCTTACAGTTATTCCATCAACAGAACTGTCAATTTACCTTTAATAATTACACGGTGCCAATCAGCTAATGTCGGTACCAATAAAATCGGGCAAGTAATACTCCAATCGACAAAACAGTTGCCCCTGACGATAATCGCGGGAATTTTGTAAAGTGATTTAAGCGTGAATTAGTATAGATTTTAGACACTTAGATTTATATTAACTATCAGACAAAACGTCGTTAACTTTTAATAACCATACTTTTAAGCGCTGCGGCTGGTGAGCACTGTTGTTGGTGACCGCAGTATGTATGATGCTGTGATACAGAAAAAGATCTTCCTGTCCATAAGCCCTTAGTCGCCTTTTTCCACTCCCACGGGTAAAGATGGGTTGGTTTTATTCTTTAACGGCACCACATGGACTCGTTAAAACATCGTAGTATACACGGCCGCACGTAAGTGGAACCAATTTGACGTAGAGCGGGTCTCTGGTGTCGGGCGCTTGAAGTATAGTACTGGTTCAGCACATTATTAAAGTATTAAACAATAAACCACCACAGTGCACTGCGCTAAATGTTGTTCGATCCCAAGATATCAATCATCGTCGTAGGGCTGAATCCTAATAACTAACACATACACATGGTTATGGTACAAGGGCAGTGTTTGAAGGCAGATATGTTGTTCCCAGAGTAAATAATTATTATGGTGATAGAACTTTGAATAAACGCATACCGTATCTGGTTAACGCCCTGCCGTCCGAAATTGCAAACATACAAAATAAAAAACAATTTTCAATAATGCTTAAGAAACATTTATTCAAAACATTATAATAACTTTCTTTTATAGACTCAAAGGTAATGGTCGAATTTTCTTTTAAACTATGCTTATTTTGTTTTTCCCATAGTTGCTGTTCCTTATTAATAACTAGTTTTTAAGTATGAACTTGTAGCCGTACGAGCGGTACTCTGTCCTCGCAGATAAACCACGTAAGTGGTTTTGTGAGACCCTATGTAAACTAATGTAAAAAGTTCTAAAAATAAAGATTTTTATCTATCTATCTATCTACTAAACTCTTGTGCGTAGTTGGAGGTGTAGAGAGAGAATTTATTTTTTTTAATGGTTACAGTAGGTAAAAATTACAAGTAGTTACATGTAGCTATCTCTTTTAATTATAGTAGTAATTACTGTTATCGATTGGCAATGCTTGATCAATCAAACAAATATATATAAATTTGTAATTTGTTCATACACCTAGTAATGTACACAAACACAGTAGCTTTGTTTTTGTTTATATACTTACAAGTATTAAGTACTCCCTATTGTTATTTGTTTTAATTACATCTTCCATTTCTTGAGTTGTACCTAATGATACTACCTTTAACACTGTTACAATAACTATCACATTCTTCTTACTTTAATAATGTATGTACGTGCAGTCGATTACCTATCAATTGCATACCAAAACCTACTGTCTTAGTCTAATATAAGCAACAAAGCTCTACGTTTGAGTTGCAATTGACTGTATCGTACTCTGCTCCCTGACAATACGGGGTAATCTATTATTGGCTCTGCAACTAGACTAAGTCACTTGGAAATGTTATTTAAGAAATGTGCTGTTGATTACCTTAATAAATATATAAATACTTAGTTTTCTTAGGTTGTTTCTACGTGCTTGATGCCGTGTGTACCATGGATAAAACATTCGCAGTAGCTCCATCGCGTACGTTGACACACTTCAGATTCAGATAATTTTATTCAATGTAGATTCTTTACAGAATACTTATTGAATATCATGCAGAATACAATGCAAATAGAGCGAGTAAAAGAAACGGCAAGAAACCACTGCAGCATGGCTTACTTTAAGAGTCGGCTTTTTACAATGTGTTTCTTGTGTGTCGCTGGAATATCAGAGCACCATACCTCCTTGTCATTGATATAGTCATCTAATCTATAGTAAGCTTTTTTACATAATGTTTGTGCCGCCGCCGTGCATCACGCTTCACGTAATTAATTAATTTGCTTGTTTGACGCCGACTCAAAATTACTCGGGTATACTTATATTAGTTTAAGAACTTTGTTATTAAGGTTAAATAAAAAAGTTTTATTATTTCTTGCTTTTTTAGTTTTTTCGGTGGTTTAATTTTTTTGTTAAAAAGTTTTTATTTTACAATTCTTGGTAACTATAAATTTTATTTTCCCACCCGTAGGGTAAATCGGACTACTCTGTAAAAAGTTATGCGTGGTCATACATTACGAGTACAATCAGTCAGTGAACAATCAATCAACCCCTGTTTTCCTACCCTTAGGGTTGGATTTCTTTTTCCAAATTTATATGGGAGCAATTTCGGGGTATAACCCTTTCCAATAAAAAAATAATTATCAAAATCGGACTACTTTGTAAAAAGTTATGCGTGGTCATACATAAAAAAAAAATATAAAAAAATACGCGTGGATTTGAGAACCTCCTCCGTTTTTTTCGTCGGTTAAAAAGAGAGAACTTATTATCAATAATGTCTTGTGACTTCTGAATAAATACTTCAGAAACAGATACAAGAGTTTTTCTTTTCGGGAGTTGGTCCAGAGCCAATTAAGCCAGCAGGCGCCAGCGTCTACCCTTCTTCCGGTCGCAACCGCCAAATAGTTGCTTCCAATCTTTCTGTATTACGGACTTCCCACCCTATTGTGTGGCCACATTTTTTCCGCACAGTTAACTTATAAATGGAATGCTTACGTTCGGAATCATTACACAAAAGTTTCGTAGGACACGTTGAACTTCCTTGCTAGTTCGTTGAACTCGAATTTACTGTAAACACTTACCATACTATACAATACAACATTGTTGCTTAATTTATAGGGGAAAAAAGGATGCTTTTTTTTCTCATACATATTTTGATGTAACAAAGGCAAAGTAAAAATAAAAATTAAGTACAAAACGGACTCTGAAAAGATATAATGTATTTTTTTAAATAAGTAGTTGATGATAGAAGTCAGTTTCATCATGTTTTTAGAGGTTCTTTTTTCCTGTTTCCATTTAGAAATTCTGTTTATTGTATTTTTATTTAATTTTAGGACCTATAAGTAAGTACCTCATCGTTTATTTTTACGAACACATCGTTCCCGCCGAGTCAACAGGTGAAAAGTTCATTACTACATACGATAATAAACAACCGAAACCTTACGATATTTTCATTCAAATTAACACGCTTTTTATCAGTCTCATTACCATTAAATATATTCCACAACATTTCATATTCATTTACGCGGAAAGCTCGTTCGCGTAACATAGTAGCTATAAACGTCGTGCTAAGTATTGCAAAGGCCAATCCGCTAATCGACTTTCAACTTCACATTTGCATATTGATATAATAAACTTCACAAATTATATCACAATTAAAAGTTCTGTTTACGTTCCACAACGTCCTTTGTAGAAATTTAAGAAATGTAAAGGCAGGTCGACGAACTAAAGGGTCATATTATCTGCTGATAAGATGTACGCACGGCAGCAAGCATGTAGAAACAAAACCAGTATAAGCTGAACCAGCGCTACGCTACAAACACCCGAAACCAGAGACCCGCTCAAGGTCAAAATGTTTCTACCGATGTGCGGCCGTGTGCACTGCATTCGTTTTAGTGCCACAATAGTTAGTAGCAGCCTGAGAGCCAAACTATTTCCCTGTATGAAGATTCAACTAAAATTCATATCAGCATTTTTTTTTTCGTCAAGAATTAGATTAGCTGGTCTATAAAACTATTCATTAGTAATCCACCCAAATTTACGACCGCAGGATTTAAAAAAATACTAATAAAGGTATTACAAATTCCACAAAAAAAGGGCAAATATGCTATATTTTTTGTTAAATTAATTTTACATTTAATTACCTTTATTTTATCTTTTTTTGAAGTATATAATCCTCCTATATGTATTTGTAAAAGAAAAACAATTAAATAAAAAAAAAATGTTTACGTAAATCTCAAAGTTGCATTAGACCTATGATAAAAATGCTATCAGATCAGTTCTTCTACAAAAAAAAAATGGAAATTGAGACCTCCAAAAATTGAAATTGTACCTTCCAGTTTGAAATTTGGGTGGATTCAAAAATATAGTCGCTTAAAATTGCATTTAAAGGCCGTTTACAAAAATTTGCCCTGATATGAATTTTTTCCCCAAAATATAGGATAGCTCTTAGGGTATAGTACCTTTTCCGAGTACCAATGAATAGTTTTCACCTTTCAAAAATATTTTTCTTATATTCGTTGTTACCGTAATAATATGGATATTTTTAATTTTCTTAACTAAATAACATCACGCCTTTTTCCCGTAAATGTGGGCAGAGGCATCCTTCCACCAAACAATATAAAGCGTCTTTGGTATGTATGCAAACATCTCAGGCGGTTGCTCTTCCCATGAAAATTAAAAACTTTCTCTAAGAAAAATAGGTCGGAATAAGAAAAAAAAAATTTCAACGCGCCACAGAAACTGCATAAGCTGATAGCGCATTTTGTATGGGAGGTAAACAATTTTTTTTGTATCAACCTTTGTTGCTCAGGGAAAGTTGTTCAATGACATGGGTAGAGCTAACACCTGAGAGATTTGTAGACATTTACCGAGGACCCTGTATAATCTTCCACCTAATACAATATTGGCATACTTCCCTTACTTCTTCTTCTCTCATCCCTTTAATGCAAAACAAGGAATGTAAAACCATGTCTTAATTTAACCCAAGTGATTACTGTTTGCACACTCAAATTGGCCAGGTAATATGATTCTCAATTAAGGCAATCAAGTAGATAACAAACTCATATGATGAGACCGCTTTATACAGTCATTGATTTAAATATTTACGACACTACATTCTTGCTACAGTACAAGCTTGTAAGTAAGCTGTAGCATCGCTTCTTTTAAATGCAAAAGGATGTACTGGACTGGACCTATTTGGCATCAGGCAGAGAATGTTTGTATCGTTACGGTCGTAAGTTATTTTGTTAAAGAAAGAAGCAGGCAGATAAGACGGTGCAGTGCAGAGTGCAGCAGCCGCATTGCACTGAGTCGTCGGGCAGCGCGGCGCCGGCCACTTGGCAGCGAACTCGGTCAACGTCCTTGCCTCCATAAAAGCCTCCACAAGCCGAGCCAAACAATTTTGCCAAATTTCTTGCCAATGCCCTAACACGGATGACTTTACGATCCTTCCTCCAATGAATGTCGTTTATTTTTCTTTCTCTCTCTTCCTCCCAATATTTTTATTGAAATTCGTGGCGCCTCTACACGGTATTTATTTATCGAGTTATCAGATCAAATATTGCTTCGCGCCTCGAAGATTATTGCAGAATTTACCGGTTAAAGAGACTTAGTCATATGGACTTGACTCCTTATAATGCCATAAAATAAATGATGGAAATAAATAATCGTATCAGTAACATACTTACTTATAAGATCTTGAAAATATATAGCCCACAGCCTGCAAGTACCAACTTACGTTTTTTAAACGGGTGTCATTAAAAAGTTTTATCCAATATATGTTTTTCAAAATTCTCCATAAACTTCTTCCTATTCAGTTCTTCGAATTAAATATAGACAAAAATATAAAGTATATGAATGACAAAGATATTATCCAAATAAACGAAAAATAATTTTAAATTAATTTATTATCACATTTCATAAATAAATTCTTAGCATTCTACATTCTTACATCTAAAATATAAATTACAATTCATCTAACAGACGAACTCCTTTAAAGTTTCCATTGTAACAAAAACTTTGTACTTTGAAAACGGATCATGTCGAATTAAGTATCTATAGATAAACTTGGCAATTTTTTTACAAATTGTTCCAAAATGTCATAATCGTGAACTACTTTTAAAACGTGATGTACGAAATGCTGATGAGATTGCAGTCTGTTAATAAATTACGCTATGAGGAAGTCAATATAGCTTACATTGTAAAATAAATACTGATTATTGAAATAGTGCTAGTTTGGTTTGGTCCCTAAGCAGGCTTTTAAAAGTACCTAGGAAAAGGTAATCTGGTTCATTCTAAATACTTCGTCTAGAATGAGTCAGACGTAGGGAAGAAAAGGGCTCAAAGATGAAAATACACTATAGTGCCATATAAATGTGTAAAAAGTAATTTGGTCAGTCAAGGTACCAATTTGAGCCCTTCACTTTATCTTGCTGAAATTCCTCTCCATAATTAGAAAATCTAGTTTAATTGACTCTCTCTAATATCCACTTTCCAGAGTAAGGAGTTTCTAGCCTCTTCATTTTCGGTCGAAAACCATTTTCGTCAGCAGTGTACTCCACTCGGTACATGAAGCCATCTGGACCAATGTACTCGTAAAAACCTTTGGAAGCAATTCCTTCATCTTCAGTGTTAGGGTTCTTTATAACCGCTCTCTCTTCAGCTCGGATCTTGTTTTCGGTTTCAAAGCTTTAAAAGAAAAAAAATATTAAAGGTTTACTTAAAAATATCAATATTTTTAATGAGAAATCTGTAATTTGCATTTTAATTTCCTGTGCGAAACATCAACAGGATAGTCAAATTGGAAGAGGAAGACATAAAGTAAACAAGTTATTTCAGAAATTCCAGTATTCATAAAACTACAACCTGTAAAAGAATTATTATATTCTTGCACTTTAATGATTAAAACCTCATTTCCGGCAATTAAAACTTTTAAGGAAGGATACTTATTATAAGTCTGAATTTCAATAGAAACAGATTATCGGAATATAATAGTGGCATGCTTTTGAATACTCTGAATATCAAGCAATATTTCCTCATACCGAAATGGTTTCTAGCCTGAGAGCACGTGATCTTTTTAACAGTTTGTTTTATACCTGGATAATAAATGTTGCTGAATATGTATTTTCTTCTTACTGTCAGCAGATACCTCTTACGTTTTGTTTCATTTCTCATAAGCTTTTAGTACAGATTTGTGTTGTACAGCTAATAAATTAATATTGATCTCGTTGATATCGAAATCTTTGAATTGTGGTGTTTCATACTTAAAACTGTTATGTAGTTCTCTGACTACAAGATTAGTATTTTACATATTGATATCAATCGGATCATCGTTAACGAATATAAATAGTTGTGAACTTGCGACCTGTTGCCGTGTTCTACACTCGGTCAAGGTCTATCTAATGTTTGCTTTAAGAATTGATCTTCTTACAACTATTGTGCGATGAAGGCCGTTGACCTTTGTTGTTCGATCAGCTGTTTATTACTTTATAATTTGTTTTATTCGAATGTGGTGAATCAATTTATCATCACACTTTTTGGCTTTTTGTCCGTTTATGGAACATTTGGTACCCGGAAAAGATAAGTTATCTATACTTGTCTGTTTTGTTATAGCAAGGAGTATTTTAGTAGTAGACAAAAGTTGCTATCATAAATCGTCTAATAGGTTAAATATTTAAATGACTAGATATGCTTGACATTAACAACGATGCAAGGCTGAATATTATGTAGGTGACTGGGGTGAACAGAAACATCAATCTACAAATTCGCTAATTATGTAGGTACAGTCAAGAGCACGTCAAACTTGACACATTGGACTGTTTCTTTTCTTCTGTTGTTATTTCAATAGTTGCAGAAGCTGAAATCTGCGAGTGTATGCTGCGAGTGTGTGCTGCGAGTGTCAAGCTTGACCTGTTGCTGACTGTATAGGTATAAAATAAATAAACAAAAAATATGTAGAGATACCATGCTGTCAATTTTAGAACTCATAAAAAGTTCGTAAATATCAATAAAAGCTTGAATACTCACTCGAAGTCGTATTTGTCTTCCTCATAATTGTGATTCTGACTAAGAATCTTGATGCCATTGTTCTGGTAGTATCCTGGCCTGTAGAAAGGGTTCTGTTGTTCAGGGGGAAGCTGTGTGTATCTGTATACCGACGCAGCCTGCACATAAGGTTCATAATCGTGTATATACGGGTTATCGATGTGGATGTATGGATTTGGTATGTGTATGTATTTCCCTTCGTCGTCCGGTATGTACCTGGAACAAAAGGAATTTTCAAATATTACCAAATACTGCCATCGAAATTGGATGGAAAAGAATTTGGTGCGTCGATAAAAGTGTGTTTATAGGATGTAATTGAGGGTATATACTGATGTATAGTGAGTTGTTTATTGTATTTGTTGTATCGATCATAGTGAAAACGTAATCACAAGCTTGTATTATTTTTCTTTTTGGATTTTTTTTTAAGTGTCTCCCAATATTTATTTATTTGTTTATCCATCAGGTGCTTTAAATTTTCTAATAAAGGCCGTTGAGCCAATATCAATAAAATAAGTTGTTGTTATAAAACTGGGTGTCATAAAAGGCAACTAGATGAATTTTAAGGATGGGCACCAGTGAGTGTCCTATTGCGTATCGTACCAGTACACATCTAAAGTGGTCACCCAAAATCTAACATGCATTTTAAAATGTTTAAAATTCTTGGGGAAACTCCCTGTCCAGCAGTAGACGTTCAATGAGATCTGATGATGATGATTTATTTATATCACCCAATATATAATGATTTATATTTTTACTCTCACAATATCTTTATAGTACACACGGCCGCACACCAGTAGAAACACTTTTGGACCTTATAGCGTGGTAATAGAGTTGAAAAGGTTTCTACCGACAAGCGGTTGACCGTACAACGGCTAAACATGCCTTGCGAAGAACGAAATCATCGTACTTTTCGGACAATCAGGTGATTCAACCTGTAATGTCCTAATATTTTAGCAGAAGGCATAATTGTTGTAATTTGCTTTACAACCGATGGCCGATGGGGTGTTATGGTTCTAGAGTGGTGACCACGGACCGGACGCCCTCTACAAGGTTGACCGACGAACTGGATGCGGGAAGAACTGGACCGGTTGGCGTGGAGATCTTTAGGGAAGGCCTACGAGTCCAACACTCGACATCTTTCGACTGATATGATGATGATAATAATGAGGATATTTTAAAAGCTAAATCCAAAAGTCAAAGAGCAGCATTTTTAAAGTAAACTGAAATGCTAGAAACCCTGTTAATCTAACATTTACTTACTTGCCGTTGCTTCCGTATTTGTATGGATGCCATTTGCCGTCTTCTGAGGGCGAGGGCGCGCCCATTGAGGAAACAATGCACACAGTCAAAACACTGATCGACTGGAACAAAATTTACATGAGTAAGTAAATAAATATACCATCGATTATAAATGATTAGATTATCCATGACCTATATGCTACGACAAGGAAAAACTACGTTTTGGATTTTTTTTTTAAGTTTTGTAAGAAGCTCTATTGGTTCAAACTAATAATTAAAGAAAAAAAAATTAAGAGTAATAATACAATAAACATGAAGAAAAGAAAAACGAAAAGCACCTCGAAGGACAGCATCCTTAAATCACTATGTGCAATCTCTCCAAAAATTCACAATTGTAACTTCCCTAACCAATGGCACTGGTTCACAAAATAACACCACAGGAATGACCGACACTGCACTGTGTGTACTCCTCAGAGAATTCCAAATCGTTGTGATGATTTCGCAATCGACTCGGCGCTTTTATACATTTGCAACATCCAGTGATCCCGCGCACATGGGTCTACATAGATGAGAGTCACCAGCGCATGCGTCATAACCGACAGCCGCGCAACACACAGCTTCAATATACTATATTTTATTACTTTATAATAGTTTTGTGTAAACAAATAGTTTTCTACTTAGAGAAAGTGACGAATTTATGAGTATTATAAACAAGAGATCGATGAATTCTTTGAATTGAGCTTTTATAAAATCTAAGTAATATGTGCCTTTACTTTTGATTTACTTAATCATAAAAGTAAAAATTGGTGTATTTTTCTCTATTGACATATTTTTATCCTTTGAAATTTCTCACAAAATCTTGTGATAACATAAGAAAATAGTATATTCGTGTTTATTTGACACCTCTCACGTTTGAAATAGTAGATTTTACAACAAGTGCACAAAACGAACCATTGTTCCGAGACTTTTAGTAGCCCGAGCCGAAGGCGAGGGCTGATAGCAATGTCGAGGATAAAATGGTTTTGTGGACGAGTTATAAACTCTGCTTTTCACTTTGATTGCGAGGAAATAAAACGTAAAAGTACGCTCTAAATGTAACTGAAGAATGAGTTGTTCTGCTTTAGTGAAGAATATGTTGACACGCGCGCGGCGTGGGCGGAGTGCCGCAGGCCCGCGCGCAGGGCGAACACCACCGAGATTACTTTTTTGCCCTAGTGCAAAAAATTCGACTTTGTGCAGCCTATATCCTGCACAAATAAGCACTTTCAGAGCATGATAAGTGAAAACGTCTTATTCTACAAGAATGGTAATAATGACACATTTTCCTCTGCACGCATTTTATAAATATTGTCATGCATGAGAGTGCACGAATCTTTTTTTAAACCCTTAAAATATTGTGTCAAAATCTGATGTGGTCAAAATAATTGAAAGGCTTTTAGTATTTTGATGGAGCTTGATAAAAGCTCCTTTCGAAGTAATCGCAGGAGTACGCAAAATTTCGCCGACAAATAGCACTGTTAAAAAGAATTATGAGGGTTTTTGATCGTGGTGTCGATATGGTCGACTTTATCGACCAATTTTTATGGAGGTGAATGCGAACAAAAGGCATCAATTTTGTGATTCACCCTGTGGTCGAGTCGAATCAATCGAATTTGGCTCGCAATGTGTAACGCAGCCTTATCGGGCGGGGATAAGTTGTAAAAGTTCACTGCATTTTGTTTATAATCTCTGATGAACAAAGAGTCAAATTTTTTGCTTACTCTAAAAAGTAAGAAATTAATACACGTTATTTAAGAATTAGTTTGTTAAACAAATTCATTTTGAGTACCTACATTCGCAACAATTTTTCACCTTTCCGTCCAATCTAAGATATGAAACTCAAGAAAACATTGTAATTTTATTGAATTTTTTATAGTCGCTAGATATTTTCAAAGTTTCTTGTCATCCAATTCTCAGAAATATTAGTTATTTGTCGTGATATCTCGATATCTAGTTACTGGTAAGCATTTATTATTCTTGAATATGTTTGTTTCATTAATTAGTTAATATTCGAAATAAAAATGCCAAGCTTTCCAAAAGAATTCCGATGGTCCAAATTCTTAACTGCTTTATTTTGTCGATGGTAACGTGGTGGAAGATTTCACTTCCTAAATATGCACAATTTAGCATACAACACGATTAGGATTTTACAACCGATGACGGGTTTATCCAAAAACCTAGTGACAGTAGTTGATGTGATGAGCTTAAATTAAATTCAGGCATTCAACAAAGATAATTTTTCTTTATACATACAAAATACCGTTAAATTTTGGTGTTTTTTTAGGCTTCCGTAACCAGAGGGTGAAAAAGGACCATATTAATATGCCTGCGATGTCTGTCTGTCTGTCAGCGGGCTGTATCTCACGAACTGTAATAGGTAGACTTGAAATTTCACAGATTATGAATTTCTATTGCCGCTACAACAACAAATTATATAAATTAAAAAAAGATAAATAAAGGCCCCTCCTTAATTTATATTTTCTTTATATGTCCCTACTAAAGGAAATTCAAAATGTGGAAAGGAAGAAGAGAGGCATTTTCCCAGCAGTGTGATGTAATAATGGCTACCAAAAACATGCCTAAAAAAATGTTTTCTGGGCAATTTTTGCTCGATTATTGTTTTAGCTCTATCGTAATTAAACAGGAACTCTTACAAGCGTGAAAAATTGTATGTTTAAAGTGCATAAGCTATATAATAACAAAAAAATAGCTGGTTAAGTGCGTTTCGGACTCACAAGAAATTAATATTTTTCTGCGTGATTGAGCGTCCACAACTAAGACTGTTATTTTACCTGAGTGGTACAGAACCCTCGGTGCGCGAGTCCGATTTATTTTTAGCCAGTTTTATTTACAATTACTAATGATTTTTAGTCTCCATTACAAATATTACATATCGTTTTTCATTACCATAAATACCTAAACCTTAAAAGGGTTTAGTGAAAGAAAACATAAGAAACTTTACCTTTAAAAATAAGACATAAACAATTCAAGTAGATACATTATAATAGGTCAATAGATCTCAATTTAGTTAAAATGCTGACATGTATCACTTTGTTTACATTTTTTTGCTCTATTTTCTAGTATTATCTGCGCAACATGTTATGTATTTACAAAAGGCTTCTCATATTTTAACAGTAAATTAAGTTGTAACGACTCTGTTTGTATATAAGCATTTCATTAATTTAAGTTTAGTCATATTAATTTCTACGAACAAGTTTATCATTCTCCTTACCAATAGCATTCCAGTAATATTTAAGTAGTCATAAAATTTGACGCCAGTTTACTTCGGACTCTTATTAACATAAACACTAATTAATTCTGTAAATCACTAAATTCCTACAATAGCAAAGGATCATCGAATTGTTGTCTCCTCAGATTTCATTGAACGAGACACTCAATGAATTTCCATTAAACAGACAATAGAACCTTTCTTATTTATCATCTGGTTTCTAAGTCGAGAGCTATGTTCTAAATCTAGTTTATTAAGAAACTTAGGATCAGCTTTTTCATGCCATGTAGTTCTATAAAGATAAACTATATCAATCACCAACATGTCCGCCCCTCTACGAGTATATTGATTTTAGTACAAAACTACTATCTACATACACAAACAAAAGCAAGTGGACGGGAGTCTACGTAAATAACTATATTATTATTAGTACCTGAGTAGCTGAGCTTTGATTTGTATAATCTGCATCAAAGCTCACCTACAGATGGCGCTGTAGGGTTTCTGAATCACGCTATATAAAAAAAAAATAGAGAAAAAGGGTTTTGTCAGACATCTGGTGTGACCTAGCTAGATCAATTTTTAAACCCGAAAACCGCTGTGTGATAAATTTCGTCGAAATCGTTACGTACAGCCGTTTTCGAGAAACCGATTACAAATATATGTTTATACAAATATTGCTTGTTTAATAGTATAGTACCCATGATTATACATAAGTAAGTGGGTATCTACCAACTCTACGTAGGCAGATGTCTCTAGGGACAGGTCAATAAAGAGTGTAACAAATGCTATGGTCACGCACAAGGGGTGAAGGTTTATGTTAATGCACCAATACACTCGCATTCCTTTGAGTATGAGCCGTATATGCAAACAAAAATACGTAGTGATGCGGAGTCATGATCTTAAATAAATAAAAAGTAGAAAATATAGAAGAGATCTCCGAAGCCAACATAGTAAGTATGCTGTAAGTATTTAAAACTTTTCTTGAGAAGGTTGTTAAATTAATCCATTAATTTCCCTAACCTTATTCCATTTTTGCCAATCGTTTTTTACGGAGTCAGCTACCTGACCTAGGGGATTTGACGAGAGCACTGGTTTTTACACAGAGCTACTGCCATCTGACCTCTACATCCTAGAGGGGAAACCAGACCCAATCCTAGAATAGGCTTTGCCAGGTTGGTGGCCAACCTGGCTGTCAAAGTTTTCAAGCCACCAAATGGCCTCTGACTTGGCTTAAAGACTACTATCAATGACAATAGGCGGGACCAACGGCTTAACGTGCCTTCCAAAGCTCGGAAACGCTCTATTTCTGGTGCCACTAGCGGTCACCCATCCGGGTTCTAACCACAGCCAACGTTGCTTGATCAGAAAGAAAGAGCAACTATCACTCGGCCACGAGCGAGAAGGTTAATAAATCATTATATAAAATGATACATCATAAAATTGGATCAGCGTAGGTACTGAAGTATTTTTTAAACCAGTCCTAAAGAAACATTTGTGTATCCCTAACTTTTTGGAACGAAATAATAATAAAACAGTCACCGCCCGGTGTTCAAAAGTCATATTACTCATTAATACAATGAATATGTTATTTTGATGGTCTTAAATAAACATTTTGAACAATTGCAGTAGTATGACCCACCCAATCAGTACATGACTGTGCTTTTATGAGAATTATTATTTTGTTATAAACTGAGTAATGAATGTTACCATCGTTACCATTAATTTTATTTGAGGAAAAACTGATGATATGAATAGTTGCAATTATAAATACAAATATTTTAATTTCATAATTCAACAA
This sequence comes from Athrips mouffetella, assembly GCA_947532105.1. Taxonomy (NCBI): domain Eukaryota; kingdom Metazoa; phylum Arthropoda; class Insecta; order Lepidoptera; family Gelechiidae; genus Athrips; species Athrips mouffetella. The sequence continues at coordinate 21,979,559 of OX383960.1, read as the reverse complement.
CAATGTTTTAATTAATTAATTATTATTTTAATTAATTAATATTTTAATTTCATAATTCAACAATTGTAGACGTCGGAAAAAAGTCTGCTAAGCTGAAGTGGGACTGGGCAGGACATGTATGCCGCATGCATCCGGATAGGTGGGCTAGAGTAGCTACAGAATGGGTGCCAGAGGATGGTCATCGCCGTCGAGGCCGACCTCGGAGACGATGGCGCGACGATTTAAACAACTTTTTAGAAAACTGGCCATCAGAGGCTCAGAACAGAGACGAATGGTGAAAAAGAGGGGAGGCCTTTGCCCTGCAGTGGGACACCATACAGGCTACATAAAAAAATAAAATAAAAAAAAAATTCAACACATACCTATCTAAGAGAACTTAACTTGTCTGCTAGCTACATAAAAATTGTTTTAATCTCAAAATAATAAGGGTTAAAGAAGTGGGATTAAAGAAATAATTTGTTACAAGTAATGTCACAACAAATTACGTAACCTTATTATCTTTGTAAATGCAATGAAGGCGTCGTTCTATTAATTTGGCAAGGTGATGTAACATCGCATAGCAAATGAGATGTGACATGCTGCTAGATGTCATCCCATGGTAAAATAAATTAGCACGGTTTCTATTCAGAGCGAAGCAAGGAGGTCCAAAATCTTTGGTTTTTATCAAAAGACTAACAAAATACCATTTTAAAATGGCACTACAACATCTTACTACCCGCAGCTTACTTGACAGCTCACAAAAGTATCTATGTTCTCCTATGGCTATTGACTACTATCTAAATAGTAGCCGGTATACTACAAAATTCCTCATTACAATACCTACATAATGTAATAACCATGCTAATAATAACAGGTACTTTGTATTTGCATAAAGCACCTTCATCAAGAAATATAAATACAGTAGTGCATGAATCAACATTTTTTCAACAAAAGATGCTCTCGTTGACTCGAAACCTTTTTATAGGACTGGCTTACCTTATCGACACTTCAATTTGGGTAATATACTTGCAATAATATTACTTAGGTTCACATTGTTAAAATATCAAAATAACGCCCACGCGCTCCTTGAAAGCATTGCACTACAATTTTTTATTCGAATACTTTAGAATGAAATCGTAAAAAGTCGCGACATGTCGACCCGAATAACTTTAAAATATCGGTACTGGGGTCTCAAACTCATAATAAAATTTAAGAGCCCTTTCATCGTCATTATAATAAGCCAAAGTGGTACTGAACCTACAGCGCGTTTCCTTAGTATCTAACACGTTTATAACTTCTTTAACCTTTAATTTGTTATTACATTTAGATATCATGCAAATTCCTGGAAGAATCTGTAAGTACGGAACTGAGTCGAATCGAGTCAAACATTTTACTGTTCGCTTTGTTCTTTTTCTGAGAAAGACTTCCAAAAGCCTTCTAAATGTGAATTTTGTATGCAACGTTTTAGAAACCGCAGACATCCAATCGTTGATATGCTAAAACGTGATAATTCGTGATGGATACGAAGAATTTGGGTTGGTTTGGTTCCTAATCTAGTCTAGGGTCTGCAAAATGTGAAGGTTGGCATCATAACGTGTGCAAAACTTCCATCAATCAAATGATTGCATAGATTCTATTCAATAACTTCATGGAAATTTTACCATAGAAGATAAAGGTGATGGCGCCAATTGTTTTACAAACGCAGTACCACCAGTTTGCAAAACAATTGGATATAAAGGAAGGGATTAACCATGGCCAAGCGTTGCGGCTGGCGACCGCTGTTATTGGTGACCGCAGTATGTAAGATGGTATGATACACAGAAAGATGCTGCTGCCTATCCTCCAGTTAATAATCCCTTAGTCACTTCCTACGACACCCACGGGTAATGATGGGTACTATTCTTTGCCAGCACTACACGGACGCATCAGTCATTCCATCATTGATATGCTAAAACATGATAATTTGTGATGGATACGTAGAATTTTGGTTGGTTTGGTTTGTAATAGTCTAGTCTAGGGTCTGCAAAATGTGAAGGTTGGCATAACCTGTACAAAAGACACCGACTGTTTTACAAAATGTTTGCTTCTTTCCTCGGTTCTAATCTTATTGGTTCTAGATATGATCAAATAAAAAGTATTAAAAAGCTAATTTTATGATGGTGGTTCCGATTCCAAAGTTCAACGATCTCTTTCATGCCTCTACCATGTGATAGGCAATGATTTAAAAATTAAAACTTCTTGAATACCCTGCGAATCCCTTTTTAGGGTTCCGATACCAAAATGGTAAAAAAAAGGAACCCTTATGGTGCCGCTCTGTCTGTCTGTCCGTCTGTCTGTCACACCTCTATATCTCAGCAACCACTTATGCTATCAACCTGAAATTTGGAATAGTTTTAGAATATAGTTGCCCAACTTAATTGCACAAGAAAATTTTTTGAAAAAAGTATGATTATTAATATAAAGGGGGCCAAAATAGGGGGGGCCAAATTTCAAATTGTCGCTACTAGGTCGAGTGGGGTATCATATGAAAGGGCTTTACTTGTACATTTTAAAATATATTTTTGTATTTTTTTAAATTTCTTAGTTTTAAAGTTATGATGAAAAATGTCAAGAAAAATACCATTCCCCCCCCCTTATCTCCGAAGTTTGAGTAAGGAAAAATCTGAATTAATTACAGTTGACAGAAGTTTATATAAACTTTACAGCAAAAATAAAACGATCTTTCTAAGTTGCACAGTTTTTCAGAAATCTGCAAAAAACCTTTACAAACAAATTTAGTTTTGCGGTCCTGAAAATGGACTTTATTGCTTCCAAAAATACTATAGGTATATCGGAACCCTCGGCGCGCGAGTCCGACTCGCACTTGACCGGTTTTTTATAAAAACAGAAGCAATGAAAGTCAGAACAAGGCAGATGAAATTTTTCCGTAAACCATGCAAAGAGAAAGCAATTGAAACCACGTAAATTATAAACAAACTACTTTTGTAAATTCATAAAACGGTGTGTAACTTGATAGTGCAACCGTTATTTTATAAAAAATAAAATTTAAGTCTCAGAAGGACGTCCTTGTAATATTTGGTATTATTTGTTATGTGCTCTCCAAGCGTGCATTTATTTTTGGCACGAAAGTTTCAATTCAACATTCCAGTGCAAGAACATTAAACACTGCATGTTTTTTACGATTTTTATAAAATACAGATACTTTTTAAAGTACCTACTTTCTAAGGTTAGAATAATTTTAATGAAACAGAAGGTTTTGACTAATCTATCTGTAGTTCAGTTACATAACTTTGAGACCTAACTTTGCTACTAAGCGACCTGTCTCCATAACTCATAGGGCATACTAGACGTGATCCTAAAATAATATTTTCCAGGCTATCGGCACTCTAAGCAGTTACCTATTTACCAAGCTCTGAAATAGTTCTTGTGGTGGTTTATATCTACTACTAACTGTATTAAGCTTAAAGGAAATAAATTTATGAGATAGTGAAAATATTGTGGATGAAAAAAGCTGTTAAATAAATACCACAACGGATTAACGAGTTTTTATTACAGTATCCTTACCTATACCTTACATGCTTGTGGAATCACCGAACTAAATTGTTTTATAAGTAGTGACTGATTTTATTCATAGACACTAAATTCACTTAAGTGTTATTGCCAAAATAGATGCTTTTATCGAAGTTTTACTATTCCAATAAATAACAATGATGGACCTATAAAAACTGTTAACAACTTTCACTCGCAGATCTCCCTCCTTAAATGAATATAAAAATACTTTGACTCTATCCTAATTTAATATTTTCATCAGAGTTACAAGACTCCTAAATCAACGATTATGAATTTTTGATAATTATGATTGCTAATTTATGGAATTAAAAACAAATTAATAAGATAATAATCATAACAGTCAAAATCAATTAAATTCACACTTGGTCTCCCGTGGTGATATGAATTTTGATATGGTGGGCAAATTGAGATCAATTTTTGATATAAAACAAACACACAACAACAGCTTTTTATTTGAGAAAGGTACTATAGGCGCACAGCTAGCGTTTTTTTATATAATTTTAAAGTTATATTTTATATTTCATTTACTATTATCTTTTTCAAACTTGACTGACTATTTCATAATCTAAATGTTTCATATTTAATTCTAAGAATACTACATATCATTAAATCATAGAAAAATAAGTTAAGTTAAAAAAATCTTGGTCGATTTTACCACGTGCATATTCTTTAACCTCGACATTGGCAGAACTCGGAATTAACCTCGTTGACTATTTTGTCAATATTAATAAATTAAAATATATAAAATATTCTAGCTATCTAACATAAGTAGATGTAAGATATTGGTATCACTAATTTCGTTCTGAAATAACTTCTCGAGGAGGAATGGGAGCATTATTGTTTCAAAACAAAATGACAAGTAGGCACAAAATATATGCCAGTTGCCTGAATAAGTTAAAAAGACAATCTGTTCACTCTAAGGCGTGGCTAATGTTGCTGCAACGTCAAATGTTATTAATTTTACCTCAAATATTAGTCCCGTAACCCTCATGAGGTCATCACGGCATTTCTGGTAACACCGCTTACCGAAAGACGTGACAGAAGGGCCGTACATCTCGGTTTGCGTGTCTTCCACACCTTATCAGGGTGCATCGACTGGATTATGTATTGTGGCCACATGCGGACTGATTTGGTCTGGCAGTAAACCGTTATTTATTGTATCGGGTTAAAGAGAGTAAAATAGGCTAGCGGTTCCCAAATAGTGTTCAGCGGTACTCTGTAGTTCCGTGGAAGGGTTACAGGGGTTCCTCAAAATAAGGCGTATTGTCACGCTGTTTAAGCAACATTTTCGAGAGCAGTTAAGGAACATCGACTGTATAAGGAATCCATCCGCAATTTGAACCAAACCATGGAATGCTACCCCTGATCTTCGTATTAAATTATCGGACATCAAACTCAATTTCAGAGCTATTTTAAGAAATGCTGTCAAAATATTTTATTTTTATTTATTCATTCAAATTTATTATTATTATTATATTATTATAATTATATTTTATTGATTCAAATTAATGTCTTTATTTCATGACGAACGTTTCAACATGTAATAATTGCAAAACAAAATAAATGGTTCCTTAAATAACATAATTATTCGTTTACTTCTTTATTGAGGAGCTAGAGATCGCCTAAAAAAAGGTGGATCAAAAAGGGTTCCGGATCAAAATAAAAGCTTGTACAAAATTGGGAACCGCTGTTATGTGTTATTTGTACTTGTGTAGGTGCTTGTGTAGTGCCATTTCGGCACTAGGGAGCACCTACACAACATGGGTCTGTCGGATACAACTACTTGCAGAGCATGTGGTGAAGAAAGCGTACGCATGGAGCACCTTCTATGCACATGCAACGCTTTGGCTAGCAAGCGTATGAAGATTCTGGGTCAGGCTTATCCGACACCAGAAGACTACAGGCTCCTTCCGCTGAAATCTACATCGAAGCTCATAACGGGCATATTTGGAGACAGCGGAAGATCACAGGAGCAATAAGGCAGGGGAGGCACAAAAGATCCCATAGGGTCGAAGTGCTCTGAGGTCCATTAAGGAACTCAGCCCCACGTAATAAGATAAGATATGTGTTAGGAGTAATTTTTTAAATATGTTCGGTGTACCAAGTTTAAAATTTAAAAAAAGAGTAATGGTAAAAGGCAAAGATTTCGGACCTCCTTGCTTGGCTCGGAATAGATACCTTACTAATTTATTTTACTATGGGATGACATCTGCCAACATGTCCCAATTTTTTATGTCAAATCATCAATGATCACTAGGAAATATTCAAAATAACCCGTCAAATTCATAGAACGACGCCTTCACTACCTTGTGACAAGTTATTTTTTTAATCCTCCTTCTAATTACCCTTATTTTTCTGTGGTAAAAGGTAATATTTTTTTTACCACTGAAAAGTCAAGCAACTCAAGTCTTGCTCAACGATTCCAGACAAACTTCACTTTACTATTATTTCATCTGTGTTCCTAGAGTTCATTTTTAAAATGTAACCAGTGTTGTTTAGATGTTTCTGTAAAATAACTGTACACCTTGAATTTAAGTCAGTTTGTGTGTAGACCCTCGTAAAACGTGAACATTACGACTGCAGCAGAGGAATGCGACCTTCGCCGCGTCCTTACTCGATATTTTGGCACTCCAGCCTTCGCTCAATACTTTTTGCTTTTCGAAACCAGGGCTACACAGGAAACATCAATTGTTTTCTTCAGATTCATGACCTGCCTTTGGAGTAGATATACAGTCAAGAGCACCTCAAGCTTGACACATAGCCATTATTTTCAAAGATAATAAACAACACTAAACAATTCATAATACAGACTTAGAAGTATAGGGTCCTAATGAAAAAGTGAACATAATTTTAGTATGTTACTTAGAATTTGAAACTGAACAACTTTACCTAACTGGAGCTCAATTTTTTTTCCCATATTCGACCTATTTTCCTTGGGGTAAGTATGGTCTGAGTAACATATTAAAATGATGTTCACTTTTTCATTACGACCTTAAATTTATAAAGTAGGTACTTATTAGAAATAGCATGTCATTGGTATCTCACATCTTTTAGAAATTGTAATTATAATTTTATTAAAAGCCTGCAAAAACTGAACCCTACCTACCAACATAGAAGCCGCAGTTTTTTTTAAAGGGCAAACATTTGTTCTTAAAAATATAAGTGGCTACTCAAAAAATCGCTAGATAGTAAGAAAATGATTTTGTGATAGATAGTAAGAAAATTATTTTTCATTTTAAATGTTATAAATGGTAATTAAAATCTACTTGTGTACAAAGTAAAATCTTTACTTCGCACTGGATTTTCCACACCACGACTCCTATGATTGATCTATCCCGTTAAGGTCCGATCAATGATCGAGGTTACAATTAACTTACAAAACTTACTAACGGGAGATCTTTTAGCAAACAAGTACAGTAATATTATTAGAAGCATTCGATGTTACTCTAGGAGACAACAATGAATGACCTTTCACCTTGTTGGAATTTAATGACATATAAATCTCTCGCGGATTAACAGCCAAATAGTTAAAAGTAAATTGAGCTGTAGTTTTGCCTTATAAAGAGTGTAAGAGACAGAACCGAAAAGGCATGATCAATCAACGTAACTGACCATATTTCAGTGAAATATCTTTCAGGAAATGAAAAAAAAATCGACCCCTCCATACAAAATTGCAAATTTGACTAGACAGTTTATATAGGCTGCTTCTTAAATATATGCCACCACTGCAAGGGGTGCTTCTACCTATGAAACTGAAAAACTTTCCCCAAGGAATACATAGTCAAATCTCAAAAAAAATATTTGGACTTCCCATACTAAGTTGACCGATCAGCCGAGTTAGTATAGGAGAGTCATATTTTTTTTTTAGATTTGACTGGGTTCCTTGGAGAAAGTTGTTCAGTTTCATGGGTAGAAACACCCCTTGAAGCGGTGGCATATATTTTGTAAGCACCGTTTATAGAGACGCCGATTTTTTTTTCATTTCCTAAAAGTTTTATTCGCTGAAAGTTGTTCAGTTACGTTGACTGGTCTTTCAGTTTTTGGAAAGCTGTCCCTTACACCCTGTATAATATTTGACTCAGCTTGTTGTTTAATAGAACTTGTACCTATGCTCGTACCTCAAAATAATTACATACAAATTAATCTTGTTATGTTCAATTGCTAAACTTTTAATTGGAATATAAGTGAGCTAAAGCTTAATTTCGATAACTTATAAATAGAAAATGACTCTACATTGAATGTTTAGAGCCTACATTGTTTTCTTAATACATCAAAATGCCTTAATATTAATATTTTTTTATTTTTTTCCACTTAGATAAAATCTTTGACTTTGTCCTTAATGGCTCTATTTTAATAGATATTTTATTTACAAACAAGGTCTATTTGGCGCCGAAAAATGTTAATTTTGGCAATATAAATGAAGTTAAGTGATCTACTTTTAGACGGAAGCATATATCACTGTATAATTCACACAATATAATATAAATGGCGTATTTACATAAATTTTTGGTTGCTTGTTTGTTGTAGGGTGGTGTAGTAATGCGCAGTAAACGATACGATATTTTATGCGCATACGCTGTTTGGTGGCCGCTGGCGCCTGCTCTCACACCAGCCGCGACGTGCCTCTACCCGCTACATGTCACGGCGCGGTGTGAAAAAAATCTACAAATCGGGTGATTTGGTATGCTTTATTTGCCAGCTTTGCTCATACATTGAGGAAACCTGCTCTATTCAGTTAAACATACGCATAATATATACTATAATATAATATGTCTCGTGTTGTGCCGGCAAATAATAGTACCAACGCATACATACCCGTGGGTGTCGTAAGAGGCGGCTAAGGGTTATAAACTGGAGGATGGGTAGCAGCATCCTCCATTGTATCTTACTTACTGCATCATACCTACTGTGCCAGCCTTAACGCTAACAAGCGAGGTGACCATGGTACTTCCTCTCTACATTTTTCCAGTAAAAGCTAGAATTCTGGAGGGAGCTCCCTGTTCTGTAGTGGACGTTTCATGGGATGTTGTTGTGGAATAATATACGCAGCCATTATGTAGCACTCTTTTGATGCCATGTTTCTATATTTCATAGGTATATTACGATACGGTATGCCATGGTAACTCTACAGATTTATTTCTTTACAGTAAGTTTTTTGTCTATTAATCTCCTTATTTTACTACAAAAAATACATTTTCTACACAAGTACCAAATTATCTCGTCTGCATGGACCCAAATGAAATTTAATCTTTAAACTTACACTTGCCAACGTCATCCTACAAAATTCCTGTTCTCAGTAACGATGGCGGACATTTAATTGTGTCCGGCGCCAGTAACTGTGCAATGATTTCCTTCTGGTTCATAAGCACCAAGGAGGTTAAGCATCAAAAGCTTTTTCTCCAAGTCTGTAGAGACGAAGCATGAACTCGATTATAAGTTGGTATCGAAAACAAATTAAATACTTGTAGTGGTAGCTTAGAAAGTGATTACTTATATCGAGGACTTACGTTTTGACGGTGTAAACAAGATAGCGATGGCCGAATATTTTTTGTCGCTATACTTATCTTCAAATACAAGTACCTTCTAAGTTCTCTTTCTAAATAAATACTTAGGCCACATCTCTTGTGAAATGCAAATTCATCATCACTTCCTTCTTCAGAAGTCAAGAAGCAATCAATATTGTTATTTTATGGAGATAATCCTATCTAAAAGGCACATTGTTGAGATGTGTAAAAAGCTTGGCACGTATTTTTAATTTCACAAATTTGGGGTCAAAAGTAACTGTTATACGAGTATGACCGAAATGAAATAATAAATCAATTTAACTTATAGCTACTAAAATTTCTAAATTTGATAAATGAATAGAGTTTAGTGATTTGATTAATTATTTTTTAATAGTCGTTACAACTTCAACATTGTGAACAAAATATCAATTAAGCCTCTAAGAAAGGATGCCAATCATTAAGATTACAAAAAAGGAATGGATTTGTACATAGTCCAATGGAAAAGATTTAACAGCATATGAATATTTAGATTTAAAATGAAATAGATGTTCCCATACAAAAACTTCATAGTATATCGAACAATTATTGTAAACAGAGCTAGCTAACACTGCTTATACCTTTAGAGCACCGTAACAATACTTGACTACATATCGAATCAATCATTCGGACTATTTTGTTTTTCTTAAAAATTATTTATGTATTCATGGTGTAAAAAAAGGACGATGATCCTTCTATGGTTTACAGAGAAACTTTAACAGATTGTATGTACTTACAAAAATTTAAAAAGATATTTTTTCCAAAAAAAAAGTAGTTTTAGTTAGCTCAAGAAGAAGTGAAGCGCTTAGAAGGTTCAATGACCTCCATGATCAGCTGGTGATGCAAACAAAGATGTTTTTTGTTATAATATTCCAGTTACTAGGAAGTACCGCCCCGTGCGGTGCCGGCCGTGGGTGCCGGCAAAGAATAGCACCGACCCCTCTACCCGTGGGAGTCGTAAGAGGCGACTAAGGGTTAATGAACCAGAGTATGGGCAGCAGCGAGTACCGTATCATCTTACATTCTGCGGTCCCCAACAACCGCGGTCCATGGTGTCATGCAGCCGTAACGCTAACAAGCGTGGTGACTATGGTACTTCCCCTTCACATTGTTTTAGCAAAAGCTGCAATTTTGAAGGGATTGCCCTGTCCTGTAGTGGACGTTCTTCATGGGATGTCATGATGAAGGAAGTACCTATTCATTTCAATAAATTACTGTAATGTAATTGAAAGGAAAATCAAATTTCACGGTAACCTAAAATTTTTAAAGAAGTATATTTTTCAATTTTTTTTTAAATCAATTGGTGATGAAGAATCATCCCTTAGAAGGATCATCGTTTTTTTTACACCCTGTATTTACTTAACAACTCATTATCCTAGTCCCGGAGAGCCTTAACGAAATAAAAATAGTAAAGTAAATACGAATAAATAAATAAGTAAATATCAAGATCGTAGCAGGTGGAGAACTGTGGTCTCTGCCTACCCCGACGGGAACAAGTCGTGATATTATGTATGTATGTAATACGCCTAACGAAAAAGGGTGTAGTAATTTGGTTAAAATCTTCCAAAATATCAATCATTCAAATGTTTGTCCCTAGTTAATTAGAACCCAAGAACTTTGGCTTGACAGAAAAGATCACTACCCACCACACCCTGCCGGTCGTAAATACTATTAACTTATATTATTACAACAACGTTATAAAACGAATGTAGCTCGATCGAATGAAATATGCTCTGGAATTTGTAAACTGCCTTATATTTTTACCAAAACAAGATATTTGCAAGAGTTCCGCATTTTCACATCAAAGCAACTAGGTATGAATCTGCTCCAATTTTGTAAAATTCCGTTTATATTTCAACAATATCTTTACTATTATATGCCATAATACCTGTGGGATACGATTCATAATATGTTGTAGTTCATAAAAGCTTCTTCGTTGGCCAGCGACCGGACAAGGCCACCAAAATTCGATGACCTAAGGAGGCTAAATTTGTTAATATTATACAGGATGTTAGACGCACTGTTAAAAATAATACGGGCAATAATCGAACATGGTCCTAGTTGTATTTCTTTTATCTTTGTTTCTTATAAAAAGTTGCTCAGATGCAAACTTAGTCTGTAATGTCTGTATACATAATTTTAGCAAAACCTTGTAATAAATACATTTTATCATAAACTTTTTTTAGAGAATTCTTATAGACGGTAAAGTACCCATAACCAAAGAGATTTGAACCTCGCTGCGCTCGTACTTTGATTTGAAATGTGTCATTTAGGTAAAGTGTAGGTAACTTAAATTGTTAAATGCGTGCATTAAACTATAAAAACCTATTATTTCTACTCCTAACTACTTTTGTCTTACTAACTAAATGTGGGATTATATTCCTTTGCCGCTAGTTGCAGAAAACGTCTATAAAGTTGGAGCTAATTAAAATCCATTCATCATCATCATATCAGCCGAAAGACGTCCACTGCTGGACATAGGCCTCCCCTAAAGATCTCCATAACAAAAATAAACAAAAAAATCACAAAAAAGAAATCCATTACTGACACTTATTCTTTTGTTGATAAATAAGTAACAGAAATATATTTTCAGGTGCTTTAGGTTAAAAGAACCTTTTTACAACAGCTATGAATAAAATGATTGAAACAATAAAAAGTGATAATGACCTTACTTACTGAGACACTATAATTTCATATAGAGCTAAAATTTGAGATAAATTAACAATTTATATGATTATTATGCGAATATCAGTATCATTTGTGAATTATTATTATTGTTTCTTTCACACTATAATTATTGGCAGAGGAAATTTAGATGTAAGCTGATAATTATAGAGTTCATACCAATAAATTCCATAATTGTAGAGTGTTCTATCATTGACCCACTTTTGACGTATTTTACTGTTTTAATTAACGCTTTAACAAAGTAAATTTTTTGTCAATGTTAAGATCTCATCAAAATTTATAAGTAAAGAATCATTTTATACGCACCGGTGATTTATAGTATCCTGTATCTAACTGTGAATCATATTGGTTAAAATAACACATTCCTTTGATCTGGTTTCAACAAAACTATGTTTGATATTTTTAGTTTTTAAAACTTGTTTTTGTATTTTGCGTCACTGTCCTTAATAACCAATAATATTCCGATAATATCTTATCATGTAAATTCAATAGGTCTTTTTGAAGTTAGAAATTACTTTTGAAAAGTCAAATCACACCCTGTTTAAATATTCACGTTCTAAATAAAGGCGAGGTTAAAAGTACCCTAAACCGACGAGAGTGTATGCAAGGGATGATAAAAGTAGGGGAAGCGAGGGAAGTAGAAGTCAAGATCGTAGCAGGTGGAGGGCTTCGTCTTTGCCTACCCCCAGGGAAAAGAAAATTCCTAGGAATTGTATACATTTCCTAGGTAAAGATAATATTCATAAAATTTTATACATTTCTTAAAAGTATATACAATTCCTAGAACTAGAAATTGTATACATTGCCAAGGAATTGTATAAAATTCCTGAATGACACAGATTTCCGTTGACAGGAATTAGAGTAGGAAATAAATGATAATTAAATTTTCTCAGAACTAAACCGGGACCATTTTTATTAACAAAGGTTTTATGGGGTTTGGACATCACAGAATCCAGAAATCAATGATGTCAAGCCGAAATCCTATTAGTTCAAAAAAGTCAAAAAATAGCCTAGGCATTAGCAAAAAATCTCACACCGTAAATTATTACGGTGTGAGATTTTTTGTTTTAAAACTGTTCCTTAGGTCCCCCTGAACATATCTGGAAAATTCTCCGTTGATCCCATGTACGCTCCCCCCTACCCACCCTCAAACAGGTCCCTGGTTTTAGTTTTTTTCATTTATGTTAGAAACGGTTAAAGATAGATGTGAATCTTTAGCGTTACTTTAATTGTTATAAAATTACCAACTTGTTCACACCTGTTTTATTTCTATGAGACCTATTATATAGTAGCTCAAATATAGGGCTAAGTTTGCACAAAAATGTTGGAAATCCTACTCATTTAGACAACTGTTACCAGAAGCTTGCTAAGAGGTATTCAGTTGTAAGTGCAAACTTAACCCTATATTTCAGGTCACATTGAAATAAAACAGGTGTCAACGGGTTGGTAATTTTGTAACGTTTAAATTAACGCTAACGATTTTCATCTACCTTTAACCGTTTCTGAGATAAATGACAAAAACTAAAATCAGGGACCTGTTTGAGGGTGGGGAGGGGGGAGCGTACATGGGATCAACGGAAATTTTCTAGATATATTCAGGGGGACCTAAGTAACACTTTTAAAACAAGAAACTTCTTACAGTAATTTAGCCTAGGTTATTGTTTGATTTTTTTGGACTAGTAGGATTTTGGCATGACAACATTGATTTTTACTTTCGAGCGGAGCGAGAAAGGTATTGTATACGTGAAAAAAAAAGTTTTTCTAATTTTCTCAAAAATGTGTTCTATATCACTTATACATCATAAAAAACAAGTCTCCCAAAACTGTCCGTCTGCCGGTCGGTCGGTCGGTCCGTCGGTCGGTCTGTCCGTCACGCTTTGGCCTAGCGGCTAAACGAATGGTCCGATTGACACCATATTTTAAATTTAGGAGTTTTATGCAAATCCATTGAAGGTTTTTAAGTGGTTCCTTGCTGGCTCTCATTTTGAGGGTATACAACGAAAATGAAAAATTGAAATTTTCTCAAAAACGGCTCATAGAATCTTGATGAAACTTTGCATGACCAAGCATCTCCATTTAAGATATATTGCACCAGTATCAATTGATCTGTGTAATTTCATATAAGGGGTGTTCCTGTACCACCAAATTGTAAATATGTGAGTTACCAAAAATTGGTTCCATTGAGTTTATTAAAATTTTCTATAATATTAATCCTGGATTGGTTGTCTACCTGACTGGATATTATTTATGATTTTTTTGAATAAAATTTAGTACCTACACAGGGTGTACCCAAAACTGAAAGGGCTTGCTCAGTAGACTAAACTGAACAATTATCCATAAGGAACATGTGTTGGGAAATTTAAAAAATCTCCATGCAAATATCCTACGGTAGTATCCATTGATCTGTGAAAATTCATATAAAGGGTGTTCCAGTACTACCAAAAGTTAAACATGTGATTTACTCGAAATCGTTTGAGGTTTGTTTGTTTTAATGTTTGACAATTTGAATTCTGAATTGATCTGTATATTTCATTCGAACATTATTTTGGAAAAACGTAAATAAAAGTTTGTATTTCCATACTATGTGTATGGCATTACAAATTTAAGTTTGCGGTTGTTAGTTTTTCCTTGAGTATTGCGAGAAAGTAAGTGCAGTGCTGCTGTACCATTTATTTAATTCTGCGGTGTTCAAAACCCCAGAAAACTTGACTGTCAGATCTGGTCCCATTTAAGTTCTGACCCTAAGAAGGAGAGCAAAATTATGAAATTCATCCCAGCCTAAATATAAGAAAATGATGTCTTGAAAAAATTTTAGGTACTAAGTATATCGTATGACTCACTGAACTAGAATCCGGATTAATTTAAGCACAGCAAACATATTGGGAAATACCAACACGGTCTAGACTATTAATATTACTTTTAATATTGCACTAGGATTATGATTATGTTGTAGACATTTTTTTTACGTTTTACTGCTGCTATCCACTAAATATAAATAAATGTTAAAATACAGGGTGTAAAAAAGTACGATATACCTAAGGGATATTTTTACGTTGCCCGTATGGTGTCCCACAGCTTGGCAAAGGTCTCCCCTTTTTTTCGCCTTCCGTCCACAACCGTAACTGTCAGTCAGTCAAGAAAAACCTAATTCGTCGCGCCTTGGTCGCGCCAGCTCCTTCCGGGCCGACCTCGGCGACGGCCGCCATATTAGTAGGTTGCATTCAAGGACGTTTAAACCCACGCTACCGAAGCGTAGTAAAACTTCCTTGGTTGCATTACATATACAGCGTGTAACGGAGAGGTGTTTTAGGTGGTTACTAAAGGGTGTGTGAATTTTTCCCAAAGAACATAGGTCATAGACCAAAATAAATTTTTGACCTTCCATAGAAACGGCATCAGCTGATAGCGCATTTTGTATGGGAGGTCTTTCGTATTTCGAAAATTTGGTTTTCCGTATATTTCACACCCTATAGTATTATTACACCTTTCCTTTACACGCTGTTTAATGTGTTTGGTGACCCACTGTACAAACTTACATTCAAACAGTAGATTCTGACTATGAAACTAAAGAAATTTAATTTTCATACGGGACATAGTTCGAAATACCAAAAAAAAAAATTTGACCTCCCCTACCAATAAATAATAAGTCACACCCCACACAAAATACTCGTATGCTGTCAACTTATGCTGTGGATTTTTTTTTATATTTCGACCAATGTTCTTTGGGAAAAGTTGTTCAGTTTCATGGACAGAACAACCTCTTAAAACATCTGGGGTGATAAAAAAATAAGTGTGTATAAGGCGGGCCACCGAGCGGCTACGCCGTAGTTCAGTGGTATGAAATCCCGAAGAAGAGGAAACCTCAGAGAGATAAGCCAAGAGTACTCGGAGGGAAGACTCCGTAGAAGAGGTCCCAGAGGAAAGATTGCCCGGAGGGAAGAAGCCATACAAGAGATTCCAAGAGTGCTTGGAGGGACGACTCCGTAGAAGAATTCTCGGAGGCAAGAGTGCTCTGAGGCAAGACTCTGTCCAAGAGGTCTCGGAGGGAACACTCCGTAAGAGAGAGCACGGAGGGAGGACTCTACTTGAAGACTCAGAAGCAGGACTCTGTGAGGAGTAAATTGAAAAGCTCGGGTTGTATGTAAGTCTCAATAAACTAAGTAACTTACATTGGTGTTTCACTTCGATCCCGAACCACAAGCTCGTAACGTAAAATATCTTAGCAAAATATCTTTTGTTATCAAGAACCAATTAAAAAAATCACCCTAAATTCACACATTTCAGACTATTCTACATTTGACTTAGATACATACATATAGCCGTAGTAACTAGAGCGATCAAACAGCCTCCAACGTCTAATTGATTTGGATAAGCCATTAAGCCCTGCTGATGGATGCGCTATCCTTGTTTACCGACAGAACAGCCCGCTTCGTCTTCCAAGATATAATTATTAATAAGTAAGATTAATATTGACTAACTTGGTGCACAATGGAGAAAGATGTAGTTTAGTAACTTGTTGGGAGTAACCACAGAAAAATAAAGGTACGTACGAGTAGAAGGAGGATTAAAGAAATAATTCGTCACCAGGTGGTGTAGGCGTTGTTCTATGGATTTGACCGGTTATTTTGAATATTTCCTATGGATCATCGATGATGGGGTTGTGACATGTTGGCAGATGTCATCCCCTACTAAAATAAATCAGCAAGTTATCTATTCCGAGTGAAGCAAGGAGGTCCAAAATCTTTGGGAGTAGCAGTTTCGGAAATCCTCAAGGATTGTACTTGAACCAAATTCGTTTCAAAAAACATTTATTTTTAGACTCTCGATTGTTTTGTTTCTAGTAGCACAGATGAAATTAATAATGCAGAGATAGATTAGCTACTCAAACTAAACATTGTGTGAACGAATAAATAAGTAAATAATCTTTTCCCGTTACAACTGAACCGAAAATCAATCGATCTCATCCTCTGACAAAGTTGTTTAAGTTCCCGCGGTTGTGCGAGGTTTGCAGGGAGGGATGCGTAGAGAAGTGGGGATTAGCCAAATGATGAATGTTAGTTTAAACGATGTCATAAAATCTACCGTATATTTGATTATTTGCGAATTTTCATCTGCTGAAAGTGGTTTCATTTAATACGAAGATGTTTCCTGTGCTGACTCTTTTTCGTGTAGGTACTCGTATTCTCCTGTGCTCGTTTGCTGGCTGTTTCGTCCTGGGCCTAGAGACAAGCGGCTTTCTGCAATCGCAAACGCTAGTAGAATAGAATAAAAATATATGAGATTGACATAAGCTGTCACGCAACATATTGTTAGCTAATGTCAATCCCGTTTGCGATAACAGAAAGCCACTCGTCTCAGTCTGGCCTGAAATTCTATCGTTATATTGTATGTTTATTGAATTTTTACTTTACCCTATTCATACCTTTTCTTAGAGGTTATCATTGTTAAAATTTGACAGTATTACCGATTCTAAAATGATCAAACTTTACAACAGTTCTATTTTACCTGGGAATCCCATAAATCAATTCAGTGAAATAGTGTAACGTAGCTTGCAACTAAGCCCTTACCCTACTTTTGAAACTCTACCTCAGTTGTACGGTTGCAAAGCCTATCTACTTGCCAAACAGATCGAATATAATTTATGTGTATAAATTATGTTTAAGTAAAAAAAAAAAAACAAAAATAAAATTCTATATAAAATAGTGCTCGTGGTACACACATTTCCACGTTTGTACTAAAATGATAAACTAGCAAATTTTTCTTGCAGATTAATGAGATATATCCTTTGATTCTTTAGCTCAAAACTCAAACTCAAAATTGTTTATTCATTGGTGGATATTAAAATCGCTTAATGACGTCAGCTATTTTCATTATCTGTTTTATGTAAATTGATTTCAAGGATTTGATTTGATTTGATATCTAAAATTATAGAGGTTCGAAAATTGATCGTCTTAAATATCGTCCATTTTCATCATTAGATTTGTTATATTTTTTCAGACAATATTTTCAAAAATTTAATTAAAGCTGCTGTAAGCTTAATGACTTTAAAAACTCAAAAGCGTTAGTACTGAAAAATTTAGTTTACCTAAAATTCTCCGTACAAATCACCAATTTCATAAGTATGGTCTTAATAATGTGTTTCGTTCAAAACGTGATTTTAACTTATCTGTAGGTTCAGGCGACACTATTATCCAAGTAACATTCGAAAAGTTGATATTGTTTGAAACTTTGCATCAGATATTTGGCAAAAGTGTGACCGCACCACCACGATTCCCAAAATATTTATCGTTGTATACCGTGGGTTGCCTCCGCTGCAAATAACAGATAAGCACGTCCCGCGGCCGACGGCCGTGCTCCCAGAAATAAATGCCTGATTTATGATTTAGTGCATAACGCCCAAGTGGTTTCGGCTAATGTGGTCAGCTTTTTGAAAGTACGAATAGGTACATGACATACTTTGTAACGGTAATATCGACATGGGTATTTAGGATGTAGCATTCAATTTGGCGCATCGTTTCGCTAGACTGATTCCGCTATCTTCATTTATTTTGTGTGATTGATTGAATGGGGCCGTGTGATGCCGGCTAAATAGTTATCTTATTTTTGTGTAGGTTGAGTCTCAAAAAATAAAATGAAGCAATCTAAGTTCGAGTATACTTTCAGCTAAAAAGACGATTTACTTGTGAATATGACGAGTCACCTTTTACAATGTTCAAATCTGTCTGTCTTTAAAATTTCATAGTCCTCTTCTTTCTTTCTAATATTATCATTGGTCTAATTGGTAATATTTCATCAGTCTTCTTCGTTCTGAAAATCCATTCATGCTCATCATTTGATACAAACTAAGTTCAATAATTTTATATACTAGCTTCACAAATAGGTAATAAATTATTCCTTTTGTTTACCACTAAAATGTATGTGCACGATTCACCCGCCTCTCATCTCTTTGGGAATCCGCGTCCGGGTACAATTGAGACATTCATACCTTACCAGTGCATTCATATTTACGACACTCGTTTTAATAATGTTATTTATCTTTAAATAAGGTTATTTATGCTTCCTGGAGCGAAGTGACATACGAAAAGATGCATTGAGAGAGAAAAGTGATAACGAATAATATTGTAATATGCAAATTTCTTGTAGTTGTAATTTATTTTGTGACGCAGCTTAAAGGGTGTCAGGTGGATGAAGTTGAGTTGTTTACGAATCTGTTTTCCTGAAACGACCAAAAGTTGATAATAATTATTCTTTAAATTCTTGAATATTCTATAAAATAAAAACATTAAGCAGATACTCTGTATGATTTTCCTTTATATGTTGGTCAGTGTAAAAGCACAAAATAGGAGCGCAATTATATGCCTCTATATTTTCCTTGACGGTATGTAGCTATTATCACACAAATGTATCAACCAATCACCTACACTGATGACTTGCTTATATGTACTAATGATGGTTTCTAAGATCTTAACATTATTATCTTTTAATGTAACTTTAATTACTTAATTCAAATACTAAAATGTTAGTTTACGATTCTATGAACATTAAAATAATAATCCACATGGCGTCTAGAGGAATGTAGAAATGTAAAACAAGTGGTGTTATTAATTCTCCGTAATGTCATAATATCTTGAATTTGTCATTATATCAGTGAAATATTGTCACGATTTCCCGGAAAACTAGCCTCAGGTACGTACTTTGTTTTAATATAATTATATGACTACAATCAGAATTACTTACTTGGCAAATACAAGTCAAGCAAGATGATAACATCTATAACAGGTTGTCTGTCGCTTCTTTTTTTCATAAAGTTCATCTTTGTTTGTGAAGAAATGTAGTATCATTGACTTCATATATATTTTAAGCATTGAAGTATTTTTTTTTTACGTGTTGAACTACTCATTAATGTAGGTCTACATATCGATATATCAGATCATATGATCAGATCCCAGCCTGAAGAAATAAACTATATGTGGTTACAATCTTTATTAGTATGGGACCGAGGAAAAAGAAGAAGAATTAGGATGCTCCTTTATGATTTAAAATTTAATAAAACGAGGGACGAATATACATAGCGGGGAGAGGAATGATTTGCAACTGATGTTTAACCCCAACGTCTATCACCCCTTAGTCGCCTTTTACAACACCCACGGAAAGTAATAGGTTGTTACTTGTTACTATTATCAGCCGAAAAGTTGTACTTTAGGTGCACAAAGGCTGTACAACATACAACAATAGAATGTAGGTTCTAAATTAGTGCTAGGATGTTGTCAATTGTGGGTCATGATAATAGTTACAACGTACAGAATAACCCACTCAAAACCAACAAAATTACATCAATCTATCCAATTCTTTTGTGAGAACCATGTCTTTAAGAAACCGAGTTAGCGAATTGATAAATTGCAGCTTATCTCTCACCATTTCTCTAGCAATAGTGAGTTATCAGCAGACATTAGTCTTGGTTGTCTTTTTATCTCAAAAGCTGTAGAAAGTAATAGTGTTTTATTAGAGACGTGTGCTACAAACCTTTAAAATGTAACTCCTACAAGTTACTTGTATTTTATTGAATAGACAAAGTAGCAGGTCCTTCTGAGCTTTCTTCGGATGCTAGTAAAAAAAGGCATGTATTTAACGCGGCGACAAATTAATCTGACATATTAAAAATATTAAAGCAGGTAGCAAAAATAATAGATTGGCAGCTACAGTGAAGGATCATTTTAAGTAGAAAATAGTAGCTTTATAAAAAGTTGTAAGCTTTGTTTTAATTTAAACTGGCATCTATTTTTTGTTTTGGTAACTGAATTTATTGTTAAGCGAACACTCAACGGCGGATAAAAACTAGAAAATAGGCTTCCTTAAATGATACAATGAAGGTGAGAAGAAAATATGAACATGGTCATAAAAAACATACTTTGTGCGACATTTTAAGAGCTCTAAATAAGGCAAATAGTGATTTATATATTTGAATGAATGAATGAATGAATAAATTCTTTATTGCACACATAAACATAAGAACACACAAAGAATAACACTTAAGGTTATAGTGGGCAAAGGCGGTCTTATCGCTGAGAGCGATCTCTACCAGACAACCTTTGTATAGAGGAAAAGACATACCTAAATAATCACAGCAGGTAGTGTACCAATAAAAAATTGCATACAAAAAACACACACACATATATATATATAAATAAAATATAAATATAAAATAAATACAAAAATATAAACAAATAAATATACATATATATAACTATAGTGTTACGAATACATGAATACTCAGTTGCAAACAGAAGAGGAACGACTTAGGAGATAATTATGCAGTTTTGTTTTGAAAATAGCAAGCGACTCGGAGTGACGAACTTCAGAGGGCAAATTATTCCACAGTTGAGCAGATTTTAAAGCAAAAGACTCCTTTTAGTAGCCCGACCGTGTTAATGTAGCCCGCAAAATGTTGTCAGACTTCGATCGAAAGACACGCGAGCGGTCAGCACCTAGGTAATGGAAACTCTCCTTAGGGTAGGAAGGAGTGCGTGGGTCATACAGAACATTGTACAGAAGCGTCAGGACGTGTTCTTCACGGCGCAACCTAATAGGAAGCCATTTTAACTTGCTCCTGTATTCAGACACATGATCGAACTTACGCAACCCATATATAAATCTGATGCACATATTTTGCAAGCGTTGTAGCTTATTGAACAGGTCCTCATTGAGGTCAATGAGGCATACATCTGCGTAGTCCAGAATCGGAAAAAGTAGGGATTACACAAGTTCGATTTTAGTCTTCACGGGGAGCAAGATTTTCCACCTTTTTAGCGATCCAGCAGCAGCAAAGGCTTTTCTGCTGGTTTGGGTAATGTGCGGAGCCCAAGAGAGAGTGCTATCGAAAAGAACCCCAAGATTTTTAACCACTTTGCTAAAAGGCAAAGTGACACCACTGAAAGTAACAGGTCGAATCAGATCGAAGTTGAGCCGTGAAATCTGTTTCGAGCCTCCAATGATGATAACTTGTACTGGTCCCCTATTTCTGTCTGCGAGGGGTCACAAGGGAACCTAACATAACCTACCATGTATGTTTCGTCCTGTCTGGAGTTCGTTTCTTTATGCCGGGGGGCTCCTAACGCCCCTTACTAGGGGCCTGCGCCCCCTTGTCCCCCACTTCGTGATGATAGTGTTCGTTTTGAGAAAAGCATTATAAAAAGGTTCGGAAGCACGAGGAAGTATGATTAATTTATTACAAAGAAAAGCGAATTTATAATAAAAAGCTCCAAGGTCATGTTCTCAAGGTTATGTTTCAAGACCAGGTTCCCTTGTCACCCCTCGCACAGCACAAAAAATTAAAATCTTTAAATATATTCGACCCGCACTCTGTTTCTATGCAATGAGTACGCTTGTCACCGTTTTCATTAAATTATGATTCTAAAAACAAAAATACTGAAATCCAAATAAGTCCGAAAGTGTATTTTTATATGGGGGCCTATTGTTGCCAATAATACAGTCTTTGTTATCCCACTGTTAATATTAGTCGCCAAGTCATTATTTATAGTACCTCGCCTATGATTTCATTGCCCCTGTTTAATATATTTGCTACCTTAAAGAATCAGCCATTATATAGTTTTTATAAACCCTTGCATTTTGAAGCTCATCTTATTATAATTGTTGCTAAAATATTTAATCGCTGCCAGATTAATTTATTAGATGCAAACTGTTAGTTGCCGTTTCATTTGTTAGTTGCCTCGAAAATAATAAGCCGTAAAAAAATAACCTCTCTCCATACAAATTAATGCGGAGTAGGTAATTTTTTTCGAATTTCAAAAAGCCAAGTGCATGTCGGGCCACGCGCTGTCTAGGGTTCTGTAGTTGCCTCAGGAATCATTATTGTAAAACAAGTACCTATAGATTTTTTCATAAACATTTTCCCTTCTAATGAATAGTGAGGTCCAGCACCTTCTTTTATTTTCAGTATTTTGACTATTACTCACTAACCAGTAAAGTCTTCTTAGCTGTCATAATTTTTGTTTTAAATTCATCATATACACTATGTAACAAAAATTTGCGCTTTTAAGCTAAATATTTCGCAAACGGAACCCTTCGCAAACGGAAATCAAAAAAGCGTTCTTATAATACTCATAGTTATTTTATAAGACCTATCTAACAATAACCCAAACTATGGGGTAGATGAGAAAAATATTTTATCGCCGCCCCCAAAAAAAATTGTTATTATATTTTTTTACCACTTTGTCGGCGTATCTAATAAGTATACTCTTACCAAATTATATACAACTCCTAGTACTAAAGGTCTCTGAGCTCAGCCACGACAGACAGACAGACGGGCATGAGATACTTTAGCGGTTCCTTTTTTGACTACGGAACCCTAAAAATGGTGGTCAAATAATAAGAGAAACATGATGAATAAGTTTATTTATTATGACAATAACAGTTAAGCTTCTTTGCATACACAGAGATTCCTTTGTTACATCCTTTATAGGTATATTACGGCGCACGTGGGCACAGATTAAATAATAGTAAACGTGGCAGAGGCAATTTTTGTCGTAGTGGCAAAAAAATTTTTTATCCCTATCGTAATACTAATGAAGTAATTCGATTGAGAACGTTTGGCAATAATTGACACAAGATTTCAAAGAACTTGCAGGCGAAATTAGCCTTCATTAGCGACCTGAAAAAGCCAGAGAAAGAATCTAAATACAAAATTATTTTGTAGCAGAGATAAAAGTTACCTTAGATAAAGGAAATTTAAAGGTAACAAAATAAGTACCTATTATAAAGTAAACCGCTGTTCATTTAAAAAGGTCCCGGAGTTTCGTATTGGAAGGAGATTTGAAGTCGCTGAATTTGTCGCTGCCTTCATCCATCAATCTAAGTCAAAACTCTTCAGCACAGGAAATAAATCGTAATGTGCTTACCACATTTGGTATACCATGTTTTGAAGAATTTTGTTGAGTTTTAATCTAATATTCTTTTACCGAGCAGTTCTATAAATTTAGATATCGTTTTGATATATATTCCTTGATTCAGGTAGGTTTGGATTCAGGTGGACTCAGTTCGGCGATCATACTCCTTACCATTGATTTATTATATGTTACTGCTCTTTACAATGGAATGCTGATACACCACTCCTAGTGATGTGGCGACAGACAGAACACGACAACACGAACAAGACCTCATTAAGTACTTAAGTGCCAAAGTTCAGAATGACAACGTCATACAATCTTTTTACCCGAACAGCTCTTAAGCGAAGGAATTACTTTTATATCAGCAGATCGCGAAGATATGTGCCAAGAGATATTGCTTTACCGATAACGGTACATATTGTAAATGGCCGTTTGGCAGTAATGAAGTCTTTGATGTTGATATCCTTTTGGGTCTTTATGATTTATGATACTTTGGGTGTTTGATCAGTCACTCTTTTATATTCAGTTTACCTTTATAAACTACAAATTCGCCCAAAAACATCCACGGCCTGAAAAAGAGCTTGCTCAAAATATTTACATTCGTACTAATGTCATAAAGAGGTATTTCGTTTTGTATGTTTAAATGTTTGTAGAAGGTAATCTCTAGAACTATTTATCAATTAAATCTTATTTATAAATTGACGTATACTCCAGGGTATTTAGAAACTTTTATATGAGTGGGTTTGAAGTAAATATAAATGTGACTTTTTATTATTTTTAATAAAATTAAGTTTAAATACATATATGTAAAATAGTATCAAAGAAAAAAAATATAGGGAAGATGACGAAAAATACATTTTAAACCGAAAAATTCAAAAATAAAGTTTGTCATTACAGTTGACATTTTAATTGTGTATAAAATGTATTTAAAATAATATTTAAGAAGTAAAACATTAAACTTACTTGCATTACATATTATCCTTTAAGTGCAATTTCGAGTTAACTTATTACCTTACTGAAACTCCGAATTTCAGCAATTCCAATGGGAAAACATTTTAATTTTTAGTTAAACTACCTATGATTATAGTTCTATTAACAATGCTAATCGATTGATTGCATTAGCATTTTAGTATAAATAAAAAATAAAAATATATATTCCCGAGGTCATACGATTTTAAGAATTATACATTTACAGGAGAGATTAGTTGTTTAACAAGAATCCTAGAAAAAACAGCTATACTGAATTACTTCCAGGTCAAATAATAATTTCCCTGGACTAGTAGGCTAATTTTAACAACCGAAAAACCTCTCACTCCCTTGGGAAAACGCTTTAGTCTTAAAACTATTTTAAAGTTCTTCACAAAACAAGTAACTTATTCTCATGGAAAAAATAATAAAAGCGACTGAAGTTGCAGGTGCGAAGATACATACTATAAAGGTTATTTTTAACACGCTTCGCTGCTCCACACTAGGTTTCTGTAGGTTGGAGACCATGATACACAGAAGAAAGTTTAGGGAAAGGGATACAAAGGATAGGGAATAAGTGGCATTTTTCTGAGCCAAATGGCAAACAGCTTAATCCAAGACAAGAAGCCTTATGTTTAACTTGAAATTAAAAAAAATACTTAGTCTCTACCTTTGAGATTTTTATGAGTTTACTAAATAAGTATTACCTATTGTATTTTTGTTACTTCATGATGATTTTCTTTTCTCCCTTACTAAAGAATTTTATTTAAGTTTAGTCAATGGTGATCTAACTCGTGAGGAAGTTGCTCTAAAACCTTCACCTTTCGTAGGATTATGAGATCAATGCATTTTAATTGTTTTATTTTCATAATCATTAGCGTATTTAAAAACTGATTAGATACGATATTCTGTTGCTAATTATTTTATAGTTGGGTACAGCTCTAACATCAATTTTAATAACGAAAAGTTCACGAACTTCCTACGTTAGTTTTGTTTTCTTTATAAGTGCCCAATGCAGTTGTATTATATTATCCTTACTTTTATATACGTGCGATGTGGCTACGATACTAACAGAAATATGGTAAATATTTTTTCAATACCCTAAAACAGATATTAAAAACCGGCCAAGTGCGTGTCGGGCCACGCGCAGTAGAGGGTTCCGTAGTTATTTTACGATTTTTATTTATCGAAAAGCGCGTTTTGAGAAAGTATTTCATAACGTTCATAACATAACTTTTTACCTCCTAGCGCCTGATTGCTATTGCTGTTTTTATTATTTTTAGTTTTTCAGTTATAGCTCATTAACCTGTGAAGCCAACTTAACTGTGATAGTTTTACTTTTAATTTCATCATATATGCTACTACTGTAAATTTTTTCACATGTCCCATAATAACTGTTTAGCCGGCAGGGGGGGGGACACTCGACTCCAACAAAAAATTGCATTTTCAAGCTTAATGTTTTACAAACGGATCCCTAAATCGAAATATGATCTTTAAAAACTTATATTATTTTTAAAAGACCTATCCAACGATACCCCACACTATGGGGTAGACGAAAAAAAAAATATCATCCCCACTTTAGTTGTATGCGAGGTACCCTAAAAAAAATGTTTTTCAAAATTTTATCTACCACTTTGTCAGCGTAGATAAAATTTCAGCTTTCTAGTACTAAGGGTCTCTGAGCTAAACCGCGGACACACAGACAGACAGACGGACGAATCTATAAGGGTTCCTTTTGTCTACGAAACCCTAAGAAGACCTCTGTC
Source organism: Athrips mouffetella (assembly GCA_947532105.1). NCBI lineage: Eukaryota > Metazoa > Arthropoda > Insecta > Lepidoptera > Gelechiidae > Athrips > Athrips mouffetella. The sequence continues at coordinate 21,953,150 of OX383960.1, read as the reverse complement.
GCGCTTCCCCTACTATTTTTGAGATTTAAATTCTTTACTCGACCTGTGTGTCTTATTGGTAAAACTGTCAGTTTGCAAAAACATAATTATAATTTATTACTTATCCACATTATGCAACAAATTGCCAAAGCTAAGCTGTAAGCAAAACTTTCCAGATTCTAAACAGACGCAACGTTGTTCTGTAATACCCTAACATGTACAAGAACCTCCTCTTCTTGATTTCAAGGAATTGAATCAACGAAATGCTTGCCAACATCGCTAGGATCACCGTTGGCACGCGTTCTAGCGGATGTGGTGTTAATTGGATATGTCAGACGCCACTGGCTTTCACGCCCCGAGATAGTTTCTGCTTATAAGACATTAATTATTAGGAGCTCGTCTGAACGCTGTCACTAACTACAGCTAGTTTAGGGTTAAAATTGCGGACGATATTGCATTGTTCAGAAATTCCATTACGCAATTTCCTGTTTGTCTTCGGTCAAAGGTTGCTTTGGGATCAAAATATTACCCACACCTGTTATAGACTTTGTCAATAGGGTGTTTTCAGCCATCCTTTGAAATGTCCTTCTGGATGGCGCTGAATATCAGCACGAGGATAAACCATAGATTTAGTACTTCGCGCGCTAAGATCATTGGGAAAAACCAACATAATGCCGCCATCTAATCAGTATGAAAATGATTAAGTCAGTTTGATTGCTTCTGTCAAATGCCTGTAACATTTTTCTTATCAAAAGATCTTATAGTCTATAAAAATAAATTACCAACAGTGACTAGCGTACCACCCATCGACACTTAAATAACGTAGTTGACAGACGTCAAAGAACACTATATTGATATAATTCCATTACATTAGACTTATCAATCTTACAATATTTCTAAAAGACCTATATCTAATGACACCCCACAATTGAGATCAACAAGAAAAAAAAAATCCCCACTTTACGTGTATGGGAGGTACGTATACAAGTTTTTTTTCAAGGTTCTATTATACCACTTTGTCGGCGTAACTAATGTGTGTAATCGTACCAAATTACAGCTTCCTAGTAGTAAGGGTTGCTGAGCTAAGCCGCGAACAGATAGACAGACATGACGAACTATAAGGGTTCCTTGTTGACTACGGAACCCTAATCAAAGAAGTTTTAAACCCGCCAGCTTGTACTGCCAGACTGAAGGTTTTGGATTTGGCCCTTAAAATGCGCTGTCTGTCTATAACCTTAAAACCTATACGATCAGAAGTAGAATCCAACTCTAGTAAAGTAGTCGAGGAACTGTCTCAAGTTTTTGGGTTCGACATGCAAAGGATCTTGTGAAGTAAGTATGTACCATTGAATGTACTAGCTCGCTATAAGCCCAACTAGACGAATAGTTATGAACAATTGCCTCAGACAGTTGTTGGGACAAGCGCCTAAGGCTTAAGGGAGCTATGGCTGTTCTTAGATATACTTCGAGTTTGGGTGGGTGTAATGTAACGAGCGGTAGCGTAGGAGTACTTTATTAAAATCTTCATTTAAAATTTGTGTTCAAAATGTGCTCATAAGGCTATACTGAAGTCTGAAACTCTATGTACTTCGTTGAAGTTTAATGCGTACATTTTGTACGGTTCCTTTTTAAGAATCCCAATAAAACAAAAAAAGATGTAGGTATAACATTGTTAAATTTTATATTATATAAGGTCCTAATGAAATAGTGACCATAATTTTAATATGTTACACAGACCATGAAACCGAACAACTTTCCCGAAGGAACATAGGTCGAAATACGAAAATCAATTTTTGACCTCCCATAGAAACTGCATCAGCTGATAGCGCATTTTGTATGGGAGGACAAATTTGGTTTTTCGTATTTTGACCCATGTTCCTTGGGGAAAGTTGTTCAGTTTCATGGTCTCAGTAACATACAAAAATTATGTTCAATATACCATTAGGACCTTATATATGTATATATTCTTTATTGCACACATATTTAAAAATAAAATAGCAAAATTAAAGGACATATACAAGGGCGGGCTTATCTCTAAAGGAGATTTCTTCCAGCCAACCTAAGGCAGTGAAAAAGTGAAAAGCAGCGGGACACAGTAGAAAACATAAATATAGGTACCTACAATTATATACATATAAATGACTTATATTTAACTAAAATAAATACAGATAAGAATTTAGGTTCTACTTACATAATAAAGATAGATTTTAGATAGAAACAAATTATTTAAAAATACAAATAGCTAACAGCACTGCAAGACATGTGTATTTATTTATTTAAATCTAACTGTTTTCAAGTCACCATGGTACATCGCTGGACTAAGCCTCTGACATGGCTAGCTTAATGCTTTACGATGCACCGAAACGCTCTAACTCACTAGCGGTGACCCATTCGGATTTCCACTACTGCAACCATTGCTTAACTTTCTTGCTCGTAGAGATAGAACCCTTATACTGTACTAGCTGTGCCCGCGGCTTCGCCCGCGTGTTATTTAGACAGTGTGCAGTCTCTCCCCCTCCCTCTCCCCCTCCCTCACCCTCTCCCACTCCCTCTCTCTCTACACCCATCCCACTCCCTCTCCTTCTCCTTCTCCCTCTCACTATCCCTGCCCCTAACCCTACTCCTATCCCGATCCTAACGCCGTCTTAACCGCTATCCCTATCCTTATATAAACATAGAAACGACACCCATATTAATTTTTAGACATATTAACCCTATCGCACCCCAACCCCATCCCCAAGGGATGATGGTATTTCATGTCCACCACCTTAGATTTCAAAATTGTTGTAGTTTTCGTAATCAGGGATCCGATAAACCATACAAACGACACTCATATTGATTTTTAGACATATCAACCCTATCGCACCCCAACACCATCCCCAGGGGATGATGGTAATTCACGTCTACCACATTGGATTTCAAAATCGTTTTAGTTTTTATAATCAGCGACCCGATAAACCATACAAACGACATCCATATTGGTTTTTAGACTTTTTCACCCCATTTCCCTCTTTAAAGGGTTGAATTTGGGATGGAATTTCAATAACGGGGATGTATGTTCCACAGAATTACAACCCTAATGCCTAAATAATAAATTTTATTGGATATTACTTTAAAATTAAGGAGTTTCAACTTCATCCCCCTTTTCACCCCTTAGGGTGAAGATTTTTCAAAAACACTGAGACACGTACAACTTAATTTTTTATCGTCAGTCTAAATACAAATTTTGAAGATCCTAACTTCAAAACTGACGGACTTTCATACAAACTTTCATCCCCTATTTTACCCCCTTAGGGGATGAATTTTGAAAAATTCTTAAACACGTGTTTCTTTATTTTTTACCAAAAGCTTAAAATTAAATTTGTGTGAATCTAACTCAAGAAACAAAGGACTTTCATACAAACTTTCATCCCTTATTTCACCCCCTTAGGGGATGAATGTTGAAAAATTCTTAAACACGTACTTTTTTATTTTTTACCATTAGCTCGGAACCAAATTTCTATAATTCTACCTTTAAAAATGAAAGACTTATAGACCAACATACGGTAAAAAGTCATCCCCTTTTTCACCCCCTTGAAGGGTGTTTTTTAAGAAATGCTTAAACACGTGTTTCTTTATTTTATACCAGAAGCTTAAATTCAAATTTGTGTCAATCTAGCTCAAGAAACAAAGGACTTTCATACAAACTCTTATCCCTTATTTCACCCCCTTGGGAGATGAATTTTCCCAAATCCTTTCTTAGTGGGTGGTTTTGAAATGCATATAACCTGTGTACAAAATTTCAGATCTGTATCGATAACGGTTACGGCTCGGCGTTGATGAATCAGTCAGTCAGTCAGGACATGCTCTTTTATATATTTAGATTAAATCGCTTTCTCTATACACCATACCTAAACTAAGTCCGGTAGTCCAGCCCCGAAGCTACTTACCATCAATTATGCATGTATTCATCACCATAAACCGGTAACTGTGTAATGAGTTGACTAGACTCATATACAAACCGACAGTTAGATTACATTCGCATCTGTCTGCTGGTATTGGATGACAAGATGATTTATTTGTAGTAGGCGCTTATTTCATTTGAACAACTTCCCAAACGGCCAAATAACCCCGTGCATGGCTTGGCAAGATACTGTCTAGATATTAGTCGTGAGGAGTAGCCTAAATGCTCCATCAGGATCCTGACATATAATATGATTTATATTTGAGATTGGTTTCTGGATAATGGCTCTAAGGATTTTGATAAAATTTACTATAGGTACTGGAGTTAGAATCGATCATTTGTTTCCTCTGTTTAAAAAAAAACTAAAATTATTTTAAAAGCGCGATTCAGGAAACGTACAGCGCCATCTGATGGTGCGCTATTGTTAAGAATTATTTGAGTTTATTTTCTTGTTTATAAAACTTTTGAATCTAAAGTTTGCAACATTTACATCGAATTTTAGTTAATTTAAGGGGTCATTAGATTGGGCACGCAATCGTTAGTTTTCGTGATCATCCTCAGGAGCCCTATTTATAGGTCTGGCACAAATTTACGGGTATACGGGGCGCAGATTTAGTAACCGAGATAGGCTGAATGTGTTTTATGCTGGAACAGATAGTAAAGATCGTTCGAAATTACATCACGCTGTATTACGTTTCAAAGTTATTTTTGTATGATACTTTCAAGGTATGTTGACAAATTAGTGACTGAAGTAAGCCACGTCTCCTTGTTTTTTTTAGCATTAGAAAGAAGATAATTTTGGTCTTTTATTATACACGTTAACGAGTGGCAGGCTATAAAATATTACGAAAAATGTCATAATATTTTATTTATGTGTTTAGGTTCTAAATAGCCACTAATATGACAGTTTATTCATATTTTTAATACTAAAGTACTATAAATTAAATTTTTACAACAAAACAAATAAATTAATACAAATAAACTGGAAAAAAGATTGCAGTAAACGACGCGCGCTGCGTTTTGTTTGAAGCGGAGCGTTTTTCTTATAGATAGGGAGCTCATAAACATTTCGCTATATGATTTGTACGTATTTCATATCGCTAGATATGATAGTTTAGATTATTACAAATTGATTTGGTTCAGTAAAGTCCTAAAAGCAATACCGTTAAATATCGTAAAATGAACACTCCACAGGCGGCAGCGCGGAGTCGTGAGCCAATCACGCGCAAGCCGAGTGCGCGGTTCGGGCGGTTTCGGCTCGGTTTCGGGCTCTTAGTACGGTCGAAATCATTACTACAGAATGATTACAAATAATAATATTTTTTTTTGTTTGAAAATTATAAAAAAAAAACTAGCGGGAGGATTTTTCTAAAACTTTGATAAACCTTTTTCTTTATCATAGTAAACACCACCCCTAGAAATATTTGGTTCTAAATTAAAAACACCTTATACAGGGTGTTAATTTGATTGCGTGCCATAGCTTAGGAGGTGGTTCAGTAACGATAAAGGAACTCAAAAAAAATATAAAAAAAAATCCTACAAAAATTTTTTTTTTTACTCCATTGAAACTAAACTAACGCGGAGGGCAATGACCTTGAGCACCGCGCTATCAAAAGCGCGCGAAAGAGTTTCAGTTATGTATGTGCCTACCTTATCCACTGATACTGCGTGTACCACTGATGCTCCGTCCGGGTCATTGCCCTCCGGGTTCGTTAAGTTTCAATGGAGTTTTAGTTTTTTTTTAAGTAGGATTTTTTAAATATTTTTTATGTGTTCCTTTATCGTTACTCAAACACCCCCTAAGCTATGGCACGCAATCAAATTAACACCCTGTATAGGGTGCGTCCTAATCAATTTTCTTCCTTCAAGTAGGGTACATTATGTCGCAGTAAGATAGTTATATCCAGTAGATAGTACGGTGTTCTGTTAAACTAATAAACTTCCAATAGATGGGTGCCGTTTTCTGTAGTGCTATGTTCATTGGGAAAAGTTGTTCAGTATCATGAGTACATGTATACCTTTTGCTATCAAAAGCTAATTAAAAGTCACCCTATATAAGACTACTCTATGAATCAAATGGTCTGCCTTTGGTAAATCAGAGGTCTAGAGGTCTGCCTCTTCGATTTTTATGGTTTTGAGGATGATTGTGACCATCAGTTTGTGAGGCAGACATGAGCAAATGATTTAAAACAATTATTTTTTACATTTTTTAAGCCCTGTTTATTGTGGCAGACTATTTTTATGTTTGAACGATCTATGTCTGCCACATGAGCAAATGATATACACGTTTTAATATCATAAAAAAAAACTAAAAAAAATATTCCTTCAAAACGCAGAGGTGTGGTGATTTGCCTCTTCAACTTTCATTGTTTTGAGGATGATTCTGACCATCAGTGCAAGCGGCAGTCATAAGCAATTGATAAATCAGCGCTAAAGCTCATGATTTTTTTCACTAAGGTGGCAGACTATTTTTCTGTGGTTCTACTCATCGTCTTTGATCGAACAATACACGTCTGCCACACGTGCTAATCATTTAGAAATGCTGAAGGCCAGCACCCTATCTATTACATCAGCAATGACGTAAGTCAGTTCAGAAGTTTGTACTATAAAAGACCTAAAGAGGCAGAGGTTGAAAACATGACGGAAAGTTTGTTTATTAGTGGGAACTCGGGGTGGGGTTTTGCCTGAACGATATAATTTATGGTTTTTTGGGTATCTAGTGATTCAGTAGATAATAAAAATAGTGTGTTGCCTATGCAGTACATTGATTACAGGGTACGCAGCTGATAAAGATTTCAAGCGTACTCGTGGTATTCCCGTTTGTTTAGTCTCAAAAAGTCACGAACATGTTCCTTGGTAAAATCCACTTTTGCTTTACATGGAGAGTATGTACTGCGTACATTTTTCACTCGATACGATTTCGCCACAAATAGTTATGTAAAAAAACTTGAAGTATTTTAAAAATGGGTGTTTATTGTGTCTATTATCTAGTTTAACATGACAAAATTAAAAAGAGTACCATGTGGCAATGAAGTTCCGGATTTTTATAAAAAAACACAAAAATGTTAAGTTAGGAACAACATTTTAGTATCGGCCTTGACAATCTTTCTTCCTCCAATTTTACACAACGATACCAACGTAGCTCCCTCTATTGAAAGCACCTGCGGCAGCATTAACTCCTTCATCACCGTGGTTACAGCTTCCTTGACCTCCTGTTCGCCACTTTGCTGAGTTTACTCGAGGTGCGACTTCATCTTACGGGATAAGAAAAAATTTCAGGAGGCAATATCCGAGCAACAGGGTGGATATAGCAACGTTGGAATGTCTTTTTTCTCCAAAACCTCTTTTACAATGAAGTGGGCCGGCGCGTTGTCGTGGTGCAAGATCCAAGTGTTATCGATGAGTTCGGGCCCCCGCCGGTGAAACGTGATAAGCGTGCGTAGACAGTTAACATTTACGAGAGGTGACGGTAGTTTCTTCACATGGATTGTCTTATCCTGACTGACGTTACCTAACTTCGTGCGTCCAAATACGTAACTTTCGACTTGCACTCGTCTCTGTACACCACTTGCAATTTCAGAAGGATTTCCGCGGGTTTTTCGTCGGATTTCACAAAAGCAAATTGCATTACGATACTTGTTTCAAATGAGATTCTATTTTTAGACGTTATAAAGTAAAATTTCATATGGAACGAAAAGAAGGACCTTTATTTCCAGTCAAATGTTCAGCAATGACGCGGTGTTGCCATTTCCCGAGTCATATCATCATTCCCGGAACTTGATTGCCAGACTACGTATGTCAACTTTGGAATAAGTCATTTTTGAAGGCATTCTAACGCCAATGGCTTTGAGACTGAAAAACTCCGTAACCACTTTTTACATTACATGTGGCATTTATCTTAACAGACATAAAAACGTAGTAATAAACAAGATATGAGAAGTGATGTGGTCGAGATGGAATTTTATTTTATTTTAATATCTGAATCCAACTTAATTCATGCCATTCAATATTTCCTTATACGTATCATATTTGTCCAGTCGATTGTTTTCTGATATTCATTCGTCCGAAACTCGACATGAAGTTTCGCTTCAGTTTTTTATTGTAAGTTATTGCTTATTTTTATTGTTATATTAAGTATTTCGTTCAATAATGGATGATTCTGAAGTCGGTCTGATGAGTTGACTCAAGCGCAAAGCTTAAAGCCTGCCAACTGTATTTTCGTCTCTCTCTTATTAAGTACAGATTGCTGTTTGTAAAAAAAGGTTTACTACCACTGCTTCTTTTGTTTACACAATTTCTAATGCTAAAAAAAATAGGGTATAGTTCCCTTTAATATTTATTTTCAATTCAAATAGGGTCAGGATTAACCGTATCACTCGGAAACACAAATTGCCAACGTGTCCCACGCAACCGCAAAAGTAATACGAGTGGGCTGTCATTTATGACATTATGTTGGACTAGCTCCGTCTTACTACAAAAAAGTTTGACATCTGTTGAACACTTGATTAAAAAAATCCTACCAAATAACGCTGTCTATGTCAGTTGATGCGCAGAAGTCAAGTCATAAGAAAATAAGTCATTTTTGACTTCTGCGCATGACAGCTTTATTTGGTACGATTTTTTTAATCAAGTGTTCAACAGATGTCTAACTTTTTTGTAGTATGGTCTGTGTCCAAGACTTCGTTCGCGTCATGCGTGGAGTTTGGACTTTTTAGTGTACACTAAAAACTGAACTGTCTGAATTTGTTTTTGAATCTGTTTGAGTGAACTAATTCCGATAAAAGAAAGCTTATATATTGATTGAAATTAAGCCAAATACGATAATGAAATTTTCGTTTTTTTAATGAACAGAGTCGGCGAGTTAACGATTTTATTATATGTACAGATATACGGTGCTGTATATCCCGTAAAAGGTGTATATTATAACTGGGAGGTTCCAGCAACAATTATTTGTAATGATCTTTTTGTAAGACACAAACTTTTCTTTAATACGATGGAGCCAAAATCTCTACGCAGTGTAGGATACTTAAGCGACTAAAAGAAAATTAAGTGTTAGACCCAGACATAGGTGACATGATAAGCTGTTGAAGGCCGAAAGAAGCTTAAGATTGAGATCAACCAAAAAAAAGCCTCCCTGTTTCTAGGAAGTGGAATGCGTAAGACAAGATTTCATACCTACACTACCTCCTACCTCGACAGGTAATATCACACAAACAAAATTCAATCGTTCTTTATTCATTGACAAAATTAACGACGCAAATAAATTTCCATTGGTTTTGATCCCAAAGCCCAGTGATTCTACTCGCGAAAACAAGCAACTTTCCCCAAGAAAATATTTTTTGTCTCGATAAATATTTTTGCCTTCCCATACATAATGAGTCGATCACGTAAACACTAATTTACTATGAAGAGCCGAAAATATTTTTTCGACTAAAAAATTCCAATGAAAAATCACGCTGTATAGTTAATATAATTTATTTTTTATCTTATTTTATTAGGTTTACCAACAATTGTTTACACTGTTTCTTACATACTAACACAAGTATTTAAATATCTTTACACGTGTAACAATCACTTGCAGGTAAACACCACATGCTTAAAATTACATTAGAAGACGGTATACACAGCACCGAAATCATTCGACACTCTTAATCCAAAAGGCCAAGTATTCTTAAGATAGGTAAGGTACGGTCAACCGCACGCCGGGGGAAACAGTCAACCATGAACACCAACCTAACTGCAGGAAAATAAGGCATATTCAAGGCCAAACCGCAACCACCGGCGGGCAGGCAACCGATTGTAAGATATAAGCGATCTCTCAATGACGTTAGTTAAATTACATCGCTTCACAGTAGTAAATATCGCTACATTTACTTTTTTATACGTGAATATGTTTTCATTGAAATTAAGCATCAAAAGTTCCAATTGAGCTACGGATGGGCACTTCCAAGAATACTGGAGCGTTTACAAGTAATGCCATAATTTATAAAGTTCGCTGCTGAACTGATAATGCTTACTCGATAAGAAGTCTATATAAACTTGTTTACTATTATATATTCTGTGTCTATTCATTGAAAAAAGCGTCGATAGACAGAAACTTCTTGAAAGAGTTGAAACAAAAATAGCGCATTCGCGATCTATCTAATTTTCCGAAGACGAAGCCTCCCAGATGAGCTGTAAACGTATTCTTGGGTCGTATTTTTGTTCGCAATCGCCTCTCTACGCCACGTGGGAGTGTTTGATTTGGCACGATCGTATCGGAGTAGCTTATCGGAGCCTGTTCTGGGAATCTACAGATCTATAGTTATAAAACTGGAAGAGAAATGAAACCAAAACAAGGAAACCCCATCTCTTAATTAATAATGCACTTTATTATGATTAATCGATTGGATATTTATAAAAAAAAATAATGGAATTGATTTAAATAATAAGTAGATGACGTCGAATATTTTTGCATTGATATATTAATCGGGTATGCGGAAAGTAGGCTAACGATACAATCTGTCTATAAGTAATTTATGATTTCCATAACTAATCTAAATTATTTATTACAATCTAACTAAAAAAAATTAAATATGAATTCATATGATTTTGTTTAATGTTAAGTTTTTAATTTCAATGTTTTTAATTGACTTCATTTTGTATTTCACTGAAGAGTGAATTTCGGTCTCTTCCAGAAAAGCTCTTTAATTATTTATTTAAAAATCTCTTATCTCCGGAGCTCTTGTAAAAACAACCCCCTTTTGTATTTATTACATTTCCTTATCCTGAAATTTTGTCTGTTCTTAAAAAGTGCCTATTATTTTTTGCAAAATCTGCAAAAACCCTCGGACTATCTCCCTTTTTTGCTGTTGTTTAAAAGAATGTTTGGGAAAGAAGCGAATTACAGATTTTGTTCTTCTTAAAACAAAACAGAGCTATAGATTGTCTGGTTAGAGTGAATAAGAATAAATAAAATAGTTACAAAGGTTTAATAGGCTCTATTAGGACTTTAAGGGCACTGCATGTTATCCTACGTCATCGAGTACACGAAATTTGCAACTTTGTAGCGATAGTAGTGGCCTACTAGGTCCACATAACGTTGGTCTGCCAATCCGCAACCTGGCAATTGCATCCTCTTGGCAGTTTCGCTAGTCGGACCACAAATGTGATCGGATGTGATCGGACCACAAATTTGGTCGGACTGACGAAACTGCCAAGAGGATGCAAGGCAGACCTGTTGTGTTTTACTTATATACTCGTATATAGGTACCTTCTATTTCTACGAATAGGTTTCAATCCTGTACTCTATCAAGAACCCACTTTTCGCTCCGACTGTACAAAAACTGCCAGGTTGCGGATTGGCAGACTATCGTTTTGTGGACCTAGTAGGCAACTACTATCGCTACAATGTTGCAAATTTCGTGTACTCGATGACGTAGGATAACATGCAGTGCCCTTAGAGTCTAATAGTGCCGGCTAATAATAGTAATATCACCACATCTCTTCGCAAGGGTGTCGTATAAGGTGACTCATGGACCTGAGGATTAGCTGCAATATCCTTCAACATATTGTACAGTCAAGAGCACATCAAGCTTGACACAATGGACTTTGTACCGTTGTTATTTCGCACGCACGGGCTAGAGCCGCATAGCGAGTGTCAAGCTTGATCTGTCGTTGACTTTTCCACTATGATTTCATTCACCAACCAACAAAAGTGGCTACAAGCGAGAGCAGGTCAAACTTGATACTTGCAGTGCGACTTTCGTCTACATGTTGACTGAGATAACCGCTATGCACATTCTAGTGTGTCAAGATTGACGTGCTCTTAACTGTACATCTCTCCATAATTTACCCACCCGCATTTGCGGTGTAAAACTGAGGGAAGCTTCTTGTCTAACAGTGAACATTAATGAGATGTAACGTATGAACAAACAAACACCCCCCGCACCTGCCCTTGTACCCAGCGGGCGAGGACTCATTTAGGCGGTTCTACTATAGGTGTTGTCGTTATTAAGGTATTGAGTACCTATAATGCATGAATTCATTGTACTATTGAAGCTGAAAATGGAGCTGTTGGTTGTACTACTGGGAATAGACGATAATTTTCAATAGTTTTAGTCTATTTTAAATTTTCTTTTTCTTTTGTTGCTTTGCCATATACTAGAAATTGTTGTTACCACTTCTCACTAGAAAGTACCTTGCTAGAACACTGCCTCCAAGACACAGGCTTTCGCTTAATTTGGGAATCAGGGTTCAACAAATTAATTTGTACAACATTTTTACAATTTATATCCTATATAATTTATATCATATATCCTATCATGGTTTCGTATTGCGCATCAAAAAATCTGTTTGTTCCGTACGAGCGAATTCTGCTCGGCAAACCGCTTGAAGAATAATCGCGTGGTTTGTGCAGTTCAATTTGCATGTAAAATCAACTCTGTGCAGCCAAGGCCATGTGGTTTAGTCTGAAATTTTATACTCATTACATTAAACTCAACCACATATTAAATAATAGTAAACTGACGTTTACTCAACCTACTCTGTACCAGGCCTGTGACACTCCGCACTCTAGGTATGCAATGCGGCGCTAGAAGTCGACTGGGTGAGGCAGACGATTTTACAGCGCCTTCAGAACAAGTTTGTCCATGACGGTTATTTTCCGCGCATGTGTGACAGGCGGAGAGCCAATGAACGATTCGCTCGCTCCCTGGGGGGAGCCGCACTCACCCCCGCGACTCATTTTTTGACTTCTGTCACGGACAAAGTTATTTTGTACGCAGTATACTTTTCTTTATGTCATCTTAAGCTTATGGCGGCAAAATCGGTAAGTAAGTATTTGCATGTTTGATTGAACAATATTACATACCTACTTGCATCTCGCTCAGTATCTCATAAAGTGACAAAATCATCCCGCGACCACCCGCTATTCAAAAACTTGTCCTAAGCGGTACACTGCAAGTAGGTATCGACTTTATGCCTAGACCGTAAGGTTGAAATTTGTCGGCACCCCCTCCTGGGAGTGATGGATCTGTAAACGTTAGTTTACTATTATTTAATCTGTGTCTGTACTAGTTTCTGTAAAAGTACAAAAGAACTTAAGAGATGAAATAAAGTGTAAACTCAACCTACCAACGTCGTTATTAGAGTTTTAGAGTTGGGGACCAATGAAGCGTTCTCAGTTTCCCCATGACGCGAAGCACAATAGGATCTTAGTTGTAAACTTTGTTAGCAGAAGGCCAAGATTGCAGATTTCCCAAAGGGCCTATGCCAGTTTCAAGTTGCTTGACTATATCGATACGATAACTTTTCCTGGCATTCGCTTAGTTAGATATTTATTATGACAGGGAACTGAGTGGTAAGGTAAAGTGTTTAAATCATGAATTAAAGTCACTAGCTCAATATAAATGTCAAATTTAATTATTATGCTCCAGGATATTTTAAATAACTCTATTTTATCACATAACGAGTCGTGAGTGTTAAGGGTAGGTGGCCACTTCGGACTGATTATTTTTGTTTACATTTGAAAAGCAAAAGGTCTTTCAAGTCTAACCCTGGTGACCATTAGAAGCCTAAAAAGTAGTTGGCGAAAAATAACCATAAAAACTAGTTGTCAATAGACCTTAGAGCAATGCGTCGCACCGCGCAAGCGCAAGACTTGCACGCGAAAAGCAACAGACTCATAAAATTATAGTAAAGGAGTAATTACATTACTACAAACTTACTTGACGCTAACTTGATAAACTGCATACCTAGTAGATAAACAAAAGTTAAAGCATCTTTCGTCGGTCTGTGTGTACGAGAACACAACAAAATACCGAATAATATTATGATATTATAATATTGAATATAATAAATTTCAGACAATTAATGATCAATTTTCATATAAAAAGTGTGAATTTATTATGCAGTAACCGAAAATGTGATTTTCCTTATAGATTGGTTGATATGAAGAGCATGAGGCTTTTAAATATTTTACAGTGTAATTAAAAAAATCAGAAGTGACTTGTATATAGTTGTTTGTGTTGATAAATTTAAATTATTGTGCTAATTTTTTGTAAAAAAATAATGTAAGATTGAATTGGAATAGTTTTTCTTAAATCACTATTAAAGGAAACAATATAGTGCAATTTTTAGAGCAATGCGTGTTAAATCTGTGGACGTTCGTAAAGCTCTTTGAGTGAAATTACGTAAAGCAAACGTTATGTAGAAATTAATGACAGCGAAACACAATAATCACATTGTACATAGTAGCTAACTCTGCCATAACCTCACTCTAAACCGTAGTAGACTCGCTCTATTTGCATTTATTCTGCATAATATACTGCATCTTATTTAACCTCAATCCAACTCAGCGTCTACGAAGATTCAGACAAAAACATTGTTTATTAGTCAGGTGGAAATTTGTCAGGGGGTACACATCTCAACTACCCTCTCCTTGGGAGTTGTAGTATTGTATACGGGTACGCGACCCCGGCTCCCCGAGCTATTACTAACTCATCCCGATCTTTCCGAGAAAGTAATATCCTTCTTACCCGATTCCTTTCCTACACCAATTATTCCTGTCCAAGAAACCTATCCCTCCCGTTCCTTTAACTCCTGCCCATTCCGCCAATCTAAGGTTGACCGTACCGATGGATGCGTGGCTAGAGGCGAGTCTAGTCGATAGCGGTCACAACGCCCTGGGACCGGGCGAACCCAGAAATAGGCTAGCCTTGTCCTGGTATGTGAGGCTCTGCCAGGATGGACCACCTGAATATCCCTTACTGCTCGTGGGAACGCAATGGATTCATGTAAAATTAAAAATTCAAATGGCGGCGATGTGATTCGCAACGCATCACGTCCCGTTCCTCGCGGGGGCGAAAAGCGGACTACGGAGAGCCGCTTTGCTACGATGAATGTCAGAGGTGGAATGAATGGCAAAATAGATGAAGTATGTCAATGAAGGTTCAGGAAGCAAGGGAAGTATGTCAAGATCGTAGCAGGTGGAGAACTGTGGTCTCTGCCTACCCCGACGGGAACAAGGCGTGATGTTATGGAAATTTATGCGATGTTATTTAAATAATGGATCCAGATAGCGTCAATGCGTTAGCTGTCGGTTGTAGTTTTTAAGCCTATAATAACAGGATTGATATCGGTGCCAGCTTCGTCACTTTGTTTGTGTAGTGAAGTAGCTTATTAGTTTAATTAACGTCATAAAGTGATCAAAGAATCCTAATATGAAAAAAGTATTATACTTAGACTATGACCCCATACGATATACCATAATTATAATGCTACGTCTTGCTCTCTCTACCCTATGAGAGCAAAAGTTTTATTCGGTCATGGTTAAGTTAGATAATGCTTCGAACCCTAAAATTTCGTTAATAGAATCAGGCGTTAATTTGCAGAAGTCCATTAAA
The DNA here is from genome assembly GCA_947532105.1 of Athrips mouffetella. NCBI lineage: Eukaryota > Metazoa > Arthropoda > Insecta > Lepidoptera > Gelechiidae > Athrips > Athrips mouffetella. The sequence continues at coordinate 21,937,844 of OX383960.1, read as the reverse complement.
ACAAATTATGAAAAAAAGATATACCACCCAAAACACTTCACTTAATATTTAGATGACGCTTTTTTGATGTTGCCTGTGCATGCGCATTTAAAGACGTGTGGGCGGCGGCGGGCGGTGTACAGCAGCGTAAGTGCATGACATTCATCGTTGTTGACAAGGCGACTACATACTTACCAAAATGCATATTACCTAAATTGTCTCTAGTAGTATTTCCAACTGCTCTTTTATCCTTCGTAGCACAGATAGTATCATGTTTCTAAAACTTTAATTCAGACGTTCCAAGTATTTAATCAGCAGCAATATAAAGTTTAGGCCCTAGACGCCGTGATGGATGGCTTCGAGGAATGCGGACGACGTCAGCCAGCTGTTGTTATCTTCGTTTCCAATTCGTCCACAATTTTCAACCGAAGGATTACCTCGTCACTGATAACAGTATTGTTGAAAACTTCACTGGGTTGGACAGGTTGAAAATCAATCTTTGGATTGTTTGATAAACGGTTGAGAATTAATTTGTATTCATTGAATTCACCGAACAGGCTTGTCTTCCCAGCTTAAATGGTTTTGAAGGAACAATTTGTTTCCCTTAAGTAGAGGCTTCTATTTTATTTAGATTTAAGTAAATCTTTTCTACGAGGTGGCATTGATTTAAAACCCTTTTAATAAAAAGTAAATAAAACAAGCTCCAAAATGCTCAGGAACAAACAACGGAATTATAATATGTTTTTCAATCATCTTGTTTATTTTTTCAAGTCTCCCACAAAAGCAGGGATATTTCCGCATGCAGAGAGAAGCACCATTTGTTTTTCCTAAGTCCAAGTCGTTAATTTCCTAATTACAGTTTCAGAATAAAAGCCTGTTTTTGTTCTGTCCCATCGTCCTTTCGGCGCGCTACCCGCGAGTAGAGCTGCACCTTCTCGTTTTGATACGAAAATTAAATTCCACGGATTTGGTTTCGTATAACTGGAATGCTTTTCTTTAAGCCGACGCATTGGTCTTGAAACTGATCGATGAAGACTATAAATAATAATTATAAAGTTTATTTATTCAAACAATTATAGTCCATATTGTTAGTAAATACAGCACAACTTAAACTATGTAAGTAACAAATTATCAAACTACTTAACATGCTACTTACTTACTAAATGGCTTCTGTCTGACTAGGTGACTAAAAAAGTACTTATGCATATGCTCAGCCAATTTTTTTTTTACAAAATATTAAAGTAATAATTAATTCTTATTCGATAAAAATGTATCCATGTCCATATCTTCCATTAAGAGTCTTAAAAGGCGATTGGATCTCAAGGCGAAGGATTAGCAAAAACTTTTTATGCTTAACGTAATAATTACCATATTGCAGACACCAGAGGCGGCTCGTGACATTTTGTTATGGGTGTGCACAAAAAAATAAAATAAATAAATTGACTTAGGTACGTGTCATTTATTGATGAAATATTTTTATGGCTTTATTGTTACATATTATGCGCGCCAGCTTCAAATACTAGACACGGGAAGTCGGGAAACAAAACAATTTATTTAAATATTGTTCTGGTTTGAAAACAAGATGAAAAGTTTATTTTTTTGTACTACACTTTTGAACTAGCGCGATTTCAGGTCGTGACGGCCCCTTTTCATTGAGTTCAAGTCGTATTTTTAAAGTCTTTTTCGCATTTTTTTATGTAAACGACACTGTATTCGTCAATTTTTACAGTAATTAGGCACGTACACTACTTAAAACCAGTTTCTAAATTTTCAAGCAAAATTGCAAACAGTAACTGAAAGCTGTATACAAAAAATTTGTTTACGTATGATCGGCAACAGCGCCTTGTCACCGAACTGCATGCGCATGGCGAGCTGGCAATGTAGCACTGAGCAGCGCTCCTGATGAGGCTAATTTCCACGGAGTAAACTCCGTGCTAATTTCTCATATAAAATCTTTTGTTTCACGCGCTCGACCGTGTTGATGTTTCTCTTTCACACTCATTGAATTCTGTATTAGGAATTGTACTGAATATTTTTTCATAGGAGCACAATCGCTGGGCGTTCTACTTGGTACAACTTGACTACGTAAATTGTTGTGTAATTATTTCTTAGGCTATTATAAATTTATACAACGTATAGGGTTATGAAAATAGGTATGTAATCGTATGTAACTTAACTAGGTAGGTAATACATCCTAAGTTTGAGTTTTGCGAAAGAGGGAGTGCACTGCACCAGTGCTCTTTAGGACGAGCCGCCTCTGGCAGACACCAAGGCAACAAACAGGTGCTTACAAAATAATCTCCCAAAATATACCGAACGTTTTGTTGATAAAATTCTGGAAAGAAAAATCTAAATTAATAGCTGTTTTCTTAGCCAAAGGCTATTTTAGTGTCGTTATCATTATTCTGACTCTTCTAGTGGACGTCCACAAAATATATTATAATATATTTATAATATGTTATGCAGCGATGTGACAATAACAATACTATAAAATACTATTATACATTTTCAGTTTCAGTTACAGAACATCTATATGTCGCAGGCAAATTGTATAGTTCGTTTACATTAGTTCGTTCGTTTACATTATGCCTTGGTATTCTACAAAATGCCGAATTCACAGAACGGCGCGTAATTCGTTTCTGGCAGGCGTTGTCAGAAAGCAAAGAAAAAACCCAACGTAACAAATCCCAAGAAGGGTTAGGTTACCTAAAATGCACCAGTAATCTAGAACCGTTTACAATCAGTCGGCGCCGTTTTACAATTTGCCGACCGTTTACAGTGTGCCCGCCGTTTGTAAACGACGATTTATACAATTTGCCTGTGACATATATACCACCTCGTATTTCCCGCTCATCTACCACCGCTCTACTTGTTACAATCCTGGCCGAGAGGTTAATGGAAGAAAAAATACGCTGTACAAATTTGCATAACATTTTTCTCTGTCTCCTGCCGAAATTAAGTCCCCGGCCCTTGCATCCACGGCTTTGTTTAAATTACTCAACTCAATTCCCTGATTTACCGTTATATTTTTAATAATAAATGTTCTGCAAAAAAGGTTTTTAGTAACGTATTTTAAGTGTCTTCTAATTTGTGATGTAACTTCGAATATTTTTTTCATATTAGAAATGGGATAGTGATGGTATCTAAAATGCGTCACTCATTCATTACTGCATTTGTGCTAAAAATAAAAGAATTTGCTTTGTTAACGACACAATTCAAATTATTTTCAAAAGAAACACAATACCGAAAGAAAGAAATTCAAGTATGTGGGAAATATTGAAAATATTACATCTTGTAGTCAAAGAGAGTTTTAAGCTTGTATGGTGAATTTCTAGAGACAGAGTTTTTTTAGGCGGTAGAAAAGTTGTGCAGTAACATGCTTTTCAGCTGTCACCGCTTGACAGGGAGGGATCTCTTCCCTTACAGACCTTCATTGGATCAAATTGAATTAATGTCCTTTCTAAACAATACAAACTGCACAACCTATACATACAACAGGCTAGTGGTTTGCATATGGACCAACTAGCGATTCAGGCAATAGGACAAGGCCTAGCGAATTGAGCAGCCTCCACAATACGATGACCATTCAGCCAGAGCAAAGCTGCTTATGTGCCCGCTTCCTTAGACGGTGACCGAGTTTCGTGGATTTGCAGATTCAATTGTAGGCAACTACTTAAGTGGCTATAGTTTCTGGTCCACTGGGCAATATTGTAAGACGAATAAGACATAATCATCATCCTCGTAACAAAGCAGTTACGAGGAACCTCTTACTAAGCATTGCAGCATTGTATAGTCAAAAGCACGTTAAGCTTGAAACATTGGACTTGGTAACGCTCTTATTTCTAACACTCTACGCGCTAGAGTGTCACTGCAAGTGTCAAACTTGACCTGCTCTGGACTGTAACTATAATACGAATAAATAAATCAGAAGACATAAACACTCTCAATTTAGTGATCATATCTATTAGATCTAAACCTAGAATTATACATTAGGGTACAAGTATATTAATAGTAATCAACCAAATTATAAAGAAAGATTAAGGGTGGCCGAGTATTGGCCGTATACGTTTTCAGGTTTCGTTCTTTCTTGCCACTGCGGCGAGGAAGTACAGGTATTCTGGACACAGGCACGCAAAAAAAAAAATAACTACATTAAAAAACAACATAATAGATAAAAGCGGGCAAAATATATCAAAAACTTCTAAAAAAAGAACTCAACAAATCGTTTACCACTCTCAGCTTCCAAGTTATCAACTTCCTTTAATTAATCAATACCACTTAAAGCTGAAAAGAAGCTGATAGAATTTGTGAATAAAGACATAAATCAAAGAGTGGTAAACAGGCGGAACCCAAAGGGTATTCCATATTAATTAATGTCGGATGGGAAGGCGACGAAGACAAATGCCGGAGGCTCTCCTAATGTATTTTTCCCGGCCCTTTCAGGATAAAACAAATGATAATCGGGAAAGAATGAAGTCAACATTAATGAGTTGCGATTAATTATAGTGGCCGTCTGTCTAATGGGCTGTGTAATGTGATAAGTCACTGTTAATCTTCTAGAATCTGAGTCTTGCGCTATCCGATTCGAAATTGAAGATTCGTTCCTTGAACGGAATATACATTTTATTATTGCTGTAACGTGTAATGTAACGAAAATCCTAAATATTTTTTTTATATGTTATTGTGTAGGCGACGTAAATGGTGGCTAGTCTGATTAAAATTTATATGATAAAGTCTGTCAGATCTTTCAAGCTACCAAAATGATTTGGTATGACTTAATAACCAGTAGGTATCTGAGACAGTTAACCGATTCGGTGCGGACCGGGACGAAACCATACCACTATTAGAATCGATTGGTTTGATATGTCTTCCAAAGAATGAAAACGCTCTAATGGTTATACCAATAACTCATGCATGCTCATGGTGACCTACATATAGCTCGCTAAAGGATTTACATAAGGCCAGGCCAAATGCTATCTGCGTTGCCAAACACTGGTCCAAAACAACACGAAAGAAAAGAAGAAGAACCAATAAGGGTCACTCAATCTGACCTCAGCAGTTGACTTTGCTTTAGGAAAGAAAAAGCTTCCAACTTTCTGTCAACTAAATTAGCGTGGAGTTTAGACTTTCCCTGACAATGCTACAAACGATTCTCACAGAACATTTCTTGAATCTTCAGTCTTATTTTCATGTAAGTAACACATATGCTACACATTATACTTACTTGCTGCCAACCCTGTTTGAATCCATCCAGTAATTTCTGACCAAACAAACAAATTAACAAACAGATGCAAATTCCAAAAATTATCTCAATGAGTTCTATCTATCTTTTCAATGTTCGGATACGTCGATTTGACAGTTTTATTATAATGTATGGATGGATTTTATTATGATGATTACGTTGCTAAGAGTCAAGGGAAAATAAACTTTTAAATAAAACTTTCTTATTTTAGTTTGGTGACCTAAATGTCAAATGCCTTGGATGGATGCCTACAGCTTAGTTTGTCTACATGCCCTGCTTACGTAATCTTCTAGGCTTTGCGGGGTTCTCGTTAGATCTTTCAAGCGATTACTTAAATGTGGCTTCACAAAGTAATTTGGAGAAATCGTCTTAGTTAAAACAATATACATTTTCTAGTACAAATTTGAAAAAAAAAAATATGAATCAACAATCTTTATGATTAGAGGTTACGTAGGCGTTATTTTGTGATTATATCCAGTCACTATTGTCCTTTCCAAGTAAGTACCTTCTCTAGCCCTGGTGTTTAACAAGCTCCTGTGCGATTGTCGTATTTTATTTATTGTTCATATAAATCAAATCAAATATAATTTATTCATTGTTGGATATTAAAATCTATTAGTCGTCAGCTAAACTAGATCGCTTCTCAAACAAAGTGGTGCCATGGTGGGAAAAACTGTATGATTTTAGTAATTCACTCAAAAAACGGACTATTCGAACTTTTCGAACACATAATGAAAGAAAATTGGCTTGTCGTTACAAAAACCTCTATAAAACATTCTCAGGTAGATACGTTTTTAGTGCTTCAAAAATGAAGCTCATAAGTTGCTACAATTGTAGCAACTGCCCTTAGTCGCTCTCGAACAAGGAGACTATTTGCACGTCCTGTCATATTTGAGACCTTGTTTACTTTTTTGTATTATTTACACAAAATGCCAACGTGTGTACTCGTATTGCGTAAATATAAAAATAGATGGGCAAAAAAGAAAAAAGTCGACGGGATCACATATTACCGTTAATCACAGGTAAGTTAGACAAAATTGTTACATTTTATGTGGTTTATTATTTAATTTTAAAAAATAAGACGCCATAATGACTTAGTAGAGGTAACATGAAAGAAAAAGATAACCATATTCCTTTCGAAACTGGAGTGATAGGGACATAAAACATCAACATAGATCAACTAACAGAAGCGCCATTCTTATTAACTTCGAAAAACTTTAGTGCCTAAGGGAAGCTGTAATGCGTTTTAGATTTTTTATCGAGAATGTTATGAGAACAGTCACTGGGCTTAGGTTTGAACCTTCACCAATGTTAATTTAAGCGGGCTCGTTTAAAATGTGAGGCATAAAATGAGTATAATTAATAGCATTTAATTATGTAAAATAGGAAACTTTTATCTTCTTACGCTGAAAATCTTTTCAGAAACCAGCTGTTAAAATACTTATAGTGAGAATCAAATAAAATTTTCGAAACCAGCAGCGTTACGCTAAAATATAAAACCAAATACTCGCTCAAGGTCATAGTGTCACCATTATAGTCCTGCCAACTGTAACAAACGGCAGCAATGACACCTTTATAATTAGGTTAAATCTATCCACTTGTTACCTACCTGGGTCAGACAAATATCTAAATAATTTTTTTTTGTTAATTTTCTAATATTGTTACTGTTTTAGATTTCCATGTGATATGCTGCTTAGACAAAAATGAACCACTAGTTCGAGAAGAGAGAAGTAAAGAAGATTGGAGTCCATCAAATGGCAGCACTATTTTCTCCGAACATTTCGTTACTGACAAAGGACAATATATTCCTTGAAAAGCGGCCGTTCCTGTTTCTATGGAAAATGTTATTTCCAAAAGTTTTAGAACAAATGCCGTTCCATAAGTAGAAGTGTTAGTAGAGTGCCTTGTTGTAGGTGTTAATATTTTATATAGTGTTTTTCGTTTATAGGTGTCAACTATATGAGACTATTTGTAAATTTTTACTTAAGACAGTAAACAATAAAACGTTGATTCCATGAAAATATTTTTTTTAAAGATAGTTATAAAACTAACATAACGTAAAATATGGATTCCGAATATTCTCGATATAAACCTATATGGTTTCTGTTTTTTTTTTGCATTGCGTAAATTCGGAGCGCCAAACGCTTTGCAACATCTTATATAGTACGCACAACACAACCAATGCCTTCCCTGCTTGTGCATTTCTAGTTCATATAACTACCCAGAATCTATTCGAGTCGCAAATAAATAGGCTTTTCCGGAGTAAGCTTATTGCAATGTCAACTTTTTTGTCAACTGTGTTGAGGTAGACTGAGGTCAAGAGCAAGCCCATTGAAAATAAAAAAGGTTTAAGGTAATTTACGTACAACAACCAATTCATCTTTCCCAAGTATTTTTCCCCAATGCCAAAGTAAAATGGTCTGCTCTATAAGAAGTTAGGTAGTTTAGGTCATGAAAATGTGTTTTAGGTATTTAATGTCTCTTCTGTTTGTTCCATAGTTAATCTATGTTAAGTCAGTCATATTGAAGTTTAGTATGTATGTGTCAAAGCGACGCAATATTTTAGGATGCATAGTATGAAGGTAACTTATCTTTATTAAAACATCTTTGTTTTTAGACCTTAGTATGTTTTAGAGGCAAGTCGTTCAGTTTTAATTGGGCGTTTTTAACCATATTTTGAAATGTTCACTAGATAATGCTGCAAATCGGCACGAGGAAAACCCAGCATGGTGTCACCATGACATCAATATGAAAATTATTAAGCCTGTTTCACGTCTTCTGTCAAATGCATGTAACATTTTTTCTTGTAAAAAGATTTCATATATATTACTGTCTGAAAAAAATAACCAAATGTGACTAGCGTACCACCGATCGACACTTTAAAAAAATTTAGTTGACAGACGTCGAGGAAAACCTCAGAACAAAAAAATTTCTTTGAAGAAAACTACCTATTATAAATTTAAACTAGGTAAAAATCTCAAAGAAAGTATACTCTCTGACGTTAATTGTAAAAACATTTAAAAAATAGTTCTATATATGAAGGACTTATATCCATCAACAGGTAAATGAAACTATATTCAGAAGGGGGAAGAAAGCAAATATTTAAATTGGCTGATGCAACTACGAAATAGCTTTTTCGCGGAGAACAGGAGCACTCGTGAATACAAAACGTTACCCTTTGCTTTGTTTACATTAATAGGAGGAAGTTTCCGGTATTTCGCTAAAGACTCCCCATATATCGTTTGGAAAGTTTGGCACTTCGTACGGCGGTATCAGCGCGTCTTAATATTGTGGATGCCTTGCCAAATTTTGGTACACCAGACAGTTTGTGGTATCACACACGTACACGTGGTTTAATATTGACTGTGGACTGGACAGAGGTACTCAAAGTTTTAAAAAATCCTTAAATCATCAATAAAAAATAAAAGTCATCATCATTATCATAACATACCATGAAACGTCCACTACAGGACAGGGAGCTCCCTCTAGAATTCTAGCTTTTGCTGGAAAAATGTAGAGGGGAAGTACCATAGTCACCTCGCTTGTTAGCGTTACGGCTGGCACCACGGACCGCGGTTGTAGGTGACCGCAAAAAGAGGATGCTGCTGCCCAATTGCCCATCCTCCAGATTATAACCCTTAGTCACTCACCGGTATGTAAGGGTTGGTACTATTCTTTGCCAGCACCACACGGGGCGTATAAAAAATAAAAGTATACGTTTTAAATTGTTTAATACATAGATAACAATTTTCATCTAAGTAGTATCATAAGATATTTTCATTTCTAGCTGGCTAAAAATAATACTAAGTGCCCCATTTCGTCCTACCAGTGTATTAATGCCGAATAAAGGTTTTTGAACCAGAGGATAAGTCAGCTACAGCGTTTTTCTGTGTATAGGTGGTACCACCACGCCACCTTACTAGCCGCCGTGGTGGTGACGGGTGACCAAGACTGTTTACTACCTACGCATTTTGACAAAATCAAAGAAAAGTATTCAAATATATTGCACCTTCTGGTACATTAAATGTAACAGCAATTTTGTTGTGAATTTCGAAGAACTTCCATTTAGTCATGCTGCGTCAATGCATTGAATCCAGTACTGTAACTTTGATAATAAAAAAATATTCGAAGATACTGCATTTTAAGTCCGCATAAAATGTAACAACTACGAGTATGCCTGCCTATCTTTCCAAATTTAAGAGAACATTATCTACTCGATTATGCACAAGTTAGCCGAAGTATTTATATTAGTATCATAAATTAATAAGAAGTCTGCGAATGCCGGCACGCACCTACTCCCCTCACAAGCGAATAATTAATGAGTCGATGGAATATTTTGAATTCCTAAACACCCTCGTGAATTTGACATGGCAAGTTAGTAGCTTGGTGTAACTTTATTATTTGTAGAACAAAGTACGTTAGTAGACGGAACTTAGTTTGACTTTAATTATTAGTACATACGTATACATATTGCTTGATTCAGGGATTTTTCGAAAACATTATTATTTATAGTGGATTTGTAACTAATAAGTCCTAAAAAACCGCTCAAGTGCGAGTCGGACTCGCGTGCCGAGGGTTCCGATATACTTTTTGTATTTTTGGAAGCAATAAAGTCCATTTTTAGGACCGCAAAACTAAATTTGTTTGTAAAGGTTATTTGCAGATTTCTAAAAAACTGTGCTACTTAGAAAGATCGTTTTATTTTTGCTGTAATGTTTACATAAACTTCTGTCAACTGTAATTAATTCAGATTTTTCCTTTCTCAAACTTCGGAGATAAGGGGGGGAATGGTATTTTTTTGTCATTTTTCTTCAGAACTTGAAAACTAAGAGACGTAACAAATACAAAAATATATTTTAGAATGAACGAGTAAAGCCCTTTCATATAATACCCCATTTGATCTAGTAGCGTCAATTTGAAATTTGGCCCCCCCCATATTTTGGCCCCCTTTATATTGACAATCATAATTTTTTTAAAATTCTTTCATGCGCAATTAAGTTGGGCAACTATATTCTAAAACTATACTCCAGTAAAAATACGGTTTTGCAAAACATTAAATGTTACTAGTTACTTTTTTGTGTATATCGTATCTAAATATGTGTATATCGAATCCACCTAAAATTTAAATCGAAATATTTTTTTCGAAATACAGCTTAGGCAAAAATAGTACTCGTAATAGACAATTATATACTTTGTATCATAGATAAACGTATATTTTACATATAGGCATCAAAATCCACCATAAATATATTTCAAAATATCTATTTTTTTTTTCAAAATATAAGATCGACACTTATTTTCATATATAAGGCCCAATAAAGTCAAGGTAAAATAATAGAAATAAACTGAGCTATTGATTGTGATAGTGATTCTTATATATATTCACAGAAATCCTTTACAAAATAAAAAAAAAGTTTTTTGTAATCGGTGGTTTACAAAGATTTTGTAAACATTTATGTTGGATTTGCCAAAAATGTGAGTACTTAGCACTATTTAAATTATTAGAAAGCAAAACGGCTCTATTACTATTTTTGGTTGCGAAGATAAAATTTATTGAAATTTCGTGGTACAAAAGTTAAATAATACAAAAAAGGTAATATTTTTAGGTGGATTCATGTATAATATGAAAGTATGTATACATAGCAAGCCGTAAATAAAAACAATAATCGATTAACATTTTTTTCCGAAATTCCATATTTTTTTAATCTTTGGACGGCAAAATAAATAAATAAATGGGGTAAATTTAGGTGGATTCCATTAAAAAGCTTTAGGTACACAGAAATATAATCTATCGATCTGAAAAAGAAACACGGCTATTACAAATTATTTCCGTTTCGCCATACAATGCTCTCGTAATTTTACTGGAGTACTATTCCAAATTTCAGGTCTATAGCATGAGTGGTTGCTGAGATATAGAGGTGTGACAGACAGACAGACAGACAGACAAAATCGCACCATAAGAGTTCCTTTTTTTTACCATTTTGGTATCGGAACCCTAAAAACTATCAATTTTACATACCGTAGAACCAACGTATATATCTCAAGAATGAATCTGCAACGTGGTGGGTTTTGTCTGAAGTCCATTTCTGATTTAATTTTATAGTGGACTGTAAAGTTCTGCCAAGAGTTGTCGCTTTTACTTAGACTATCTGATGGGCCTATTCAAATAGAATATAAATTAAAGCAGCGACAAACCTTGAGCCTATTGCCATTCATTGCGTCTTTTTAAGGCAGATTTGTTATATTTTGAGTGAGAAAGCTATTCGTACTACGTCATGAATTGTAAAGTCCTGAAAAGTGGTGCAGCTTTATTGACGATTGCGGAAAATTGAGGGCCTCGAGGCACTCTGACCCGTTTAATTCGTCGTCGCCTCCGTCTGTTTCCAGCTCTGATTAACTTCCTGTTTCCAATTTCTATTAAATGCCTTTTGTTCGCTTCGACGAGCTTAAGTTCTAGGTTTGTAGTGGTTGTTTGAGACAGTGCCTTGTTTGTTTATTAACTTACTACTTGTGAATGAGATTCTATTTATTTCTGCAGCCATCTAAGACATGCTTTTTCATGCTCGATAGAAAAAGTTTGTTAAAATAAATCAGACATTTTTTTCTTCTGTGTGTGTAGAGAGAATAATTATAAAAATTAAAATTATAAGTAGGTATTCAACCTCCCAATTCATATTCCGAGAGTCGTATCTTTTATTACTTATTTTATTTATCTTCTACATCTTACATCACGTTTATGCCACGCTATCTTAACTCGACTCAAGTTGCCGTTACTAAAAGATAAAATATTTGTTGGAAATATTTCTTGCATTATTGTACAATTCAAAATAAATATTGCTCTACTTTAGTCGATACTGAGAAGAAAAATTTACCACGGGTTCTTGACAACTTTTATCATCTTCATCCTATGTAAGTACAAACCAAAGAAAAGTTATCTGATTACCATCATAAAAACCTAGCGTAAATGATAGCAAAGCCGGAACCCTCGAACCGAGAGTGAATGATCTGCGAACTTTTAGCCAACATATTGGGGCGTATTGCCGTTTGTTTGAAACTCAGTAACGAGTTGCTTGCTGATTGATGGATGAATGTACAATGACATCATGATTACCCACACTTTACTGCATTTGCAAATTCAACTGAATATCGGTTCTAATACATTTGCAATACGGTACCAAATAAATAGAATTCAACAAACAAAATACGTTTGATTTTATAACGGAATCCACTTTACAATCATTTGTATCAAGCTCAATATTATTGACAACTGTGTATGTTTTTGTGATCGATTGATTAATGGTTAGAATTTAGCGCCGGATTATTATACCATGAGCGCCGGCGCCAGTCGCAACTCCGAATCAGAAACGTTCCACTGACCAACATGGAGAAAAATGTTATACAATAAAAAAATATAACATACCAACGTACCTATCTACCTACCGATTGATTTTTGATTCCACTCGCAGCTCGTTTGAATAGCATTTTCGATGGTTTGATAATTTTGTCTAAGTGCTTTAGCTTTTCAACTATTGCAAGGAACGCCAGCTCAGAAACAGATAAACAACAAAAAAAAATATAGAATTAAAAACTCTTTTACTGTTGGTACCCTAAAACTTTTTTACGTATGAATTCATCGAGTTTACAGTTCTTTCTATATTTTAAAAGATAGATAGGTTAATGTATTGGTTAAGGATAAATAACTGCTCTCTCTAAAGGTAAATTATATACATAATATTCATCCCAGGTCCAACAAATTTCATTTCTAAACGGTCAGTGACCTCCACGATGAAGACATCTTGATCACGTTTTTGCCTCGCCAACTTTTCGTAATAAGTTACTTTAACTAGCTTCTCCTTTTTATTCGCAAACTTGATGTTTCCCACGAAAGTCGGGCGCAAATAATTAATTAGGTGCGATCCAACTTCAGATACATTCCGTGTTTCATTAGGAAGAGAGAAAGGTTGTGTTGTGAGTATTGTACCGCGAATTGGTTTAGTTTAATGAAAGATTTTTTGTTAAAAACATACTGCAGTAGGTATACTTTCCTCTGGACGATGCGCGCTAGATTGTAAATAATATGTATTCCATGTACTTGTAAGTAACTTTTCTTAACTTTGATGTAATTTGTTCATTTATAGTCTTACCAATGTATCAAACGACAATCTTTAATGTAACTGAACTCTAATGTAATTAGTTCATTTATAGTCTTAACAATGCATCAATGGCTTGGACTCTTTAAAATCTACGAATTTTTATGTTGTGAGTAGAATATTAACTATTCTATTCATGTTGTATAAATATGCTTGAAAAACTATGTATCCCTTATATTTAAACTAACAACAAAACTTATACAATTTTATTGTTATTCCAAAATTGTTTAAATAACAAATGTGTTTGCGAAGCACCACTTTATCTGTACCGCCATTTGCATTAATAAAACGAATTGGTTTTGCAAAAAGCCTGAAACAAATGCGAGTTCCGGATCATATCACGCCGTTTAATATTCCCTTCACAATCTCCTGTACGAAAACAAATGTATGATTTACAGTGGAATTTTGCTCCCGTTATCGGAGGAGGGGCGGTTGATTTACACAGCGTCTGATCGCCTCGCTCATGCTGCTATCGCGATCCTGGAACCACCAGTATCTTCGTACGAAACCACCAAAATAATCGGCCGCCCTTATCTTCAACGAGGAACAAAGAAAACGAGTCTACAACAGTAATGACTTAGCTTTGCACATGGTTTCGGATATTTTTATTTCCTGCACCTGTTTTATTGGGAAAGTTATTAAGTTTTGTTTGCTGAGCTTGCCTTTTTAGTTTTCGTTGGATCGTTTTTCATGGATTTTTGTTTGCTAGAAAAAGGTCATTCTTCTCATAAAATTTAACAACTTACCCCAACAGACAAAGATTTTAGTAAATTTTGACATATTTCATAAAGAGCTCTATTCATCAGCTTGATTATAACATCCCTTACAACGTCCACTGTAGGACAACAGAACTCAAGCAAAAACGCATGGTACTTTGGAGGGGATTTACTATAGTCACCATGCTAAGCGTTGCGGCTGGCGGCTGCTGTTGTTGGTGACCGCAGTATGTAATATAGTACGATACACAGAAAGATGCTGCTGCCTAACATCTACTTAATATGCCCTTAGTCGCCTCTTACGACACCCACGGGCAGAAATGGGTTGGTACTATTCTTTGCCTGCACCACACGCACGATCAGCTTGATAAGTTAATTATTACGGTGTTTATTTTTTTTACTTTTTCTCAGTTTTATGGGTAGAATGATGCCATTTATTTTTTCTGGTCAGTAAAAAGCGTTAAGGGCAACGTTTTGATCGTACACCAAATCTTATTCGATGGTAATTTGTATGTTACATTAATTTGGGATTAAAGTTAATTAAAATCGGAACTAGCAAAGTGTTCGAGAATCTGCCCGAATTTCTGAATGGGTGAATTAAGTTCTTGCTTTCTTTTAGTATGAATTTAATGCTTGTGGATTAATTTGTTTGAATTTTGTAGTATTTTTAATAACAAATCTTGTTTCTACATCTTCATCTTTGTAAAATTTTTAGCGATGAAATAAATTAAAATTAAATAGTAATGTATTTATTTTTGGTTAAATATTTGAAAGCGAAAAAAGTATGAAACTTTTCAATCCCAGTGTGGGAGCTACTTAAACCTAAAAAGTACTTTTTAATTAAATTTGATTGCTCTGAATTATGAAGAACCTTTGACCTTTTCTTGACACTTTACTCCACTTTAATTTGATTTTCGTTTTCTCAAACCAAAGATGTATGAGTCTTAGCTTCGAAGTTTCGAACTGTTTCATTTAGAAGTTCAGCTGTCAATTTCACAGTTAGCGAGTTAGATAGAATAGAAAGTTAGGAATTAGCACTAGTTAACTAAGAACTAAACGTCTTGGCCATTCAGCTGATACACAAGTGCCTGAAGCAGGATCTTGCTGCTCGGAACTTTGCCTTCACTCGAGGCTGGATGTAGTTTTAATTAAAAACGAATTTTATAAAAATTCTCAAGTTGTCAAGCTGAAGGAAATCTCTCTTAGTGATTTCATTTTACTGTCGACCTCATCTTTGTAGGATGAGGTGAGGGTGCAGTACTCGCCCAATTAATTAATTACACCCTGAAGGAGAACATGATACTGATACTTACTATTAACCTGTTCGTTTCAAAAACTTAGTGTTGCCAAATCCCGGATGAATACAGCTTCAGCGATGCAGAAAAGTGAACGTACAGACTACATTGGCAAGAGATTCTTGCAAATCTGACTTACCGTCCTAGTACCTATCCGCAGAACAGGTATTCGTTATAACAAAATTCACAAACCACTATTTTTTCCCACAAAAGGAATTCGTCTATTTCCACACAGCTGTCAGTAAAATGTAGTTGTATCTAAGGCAGGCGAATAGTTTCCTCGACAGACATTATCAGTGGCGCGGCCGGGTGCTTGCCTTCATCCATCATTCAGGCGCTGTCTACCAACCGCCAGCTTCACCTTTAATAGCGCACTTTTACATCACACCAAACACCATCGTATAATTAAGACTTGTGAATCTGTGCTTCTAAAATATTAATTTGATAATTTCTTTGCACTTGCTGAAAATACTCCTTAAGACACTCTTCTCTTTCCTTTCACATAAATTACCTGAGCACATACGGTCAAATTAACTAAGTTCGCAGATAGTATTCTGAAGGTAGTAGGGCTTTTGTGCAAAGTCCTTCTGGGAAAGTACCACCCCTTTGCTTTTTTCTGCCGTAAAGCAGCAGTGTTTGCACTGCTGTGTTTCGGTTTGAAGGGCAAGGGAGACACACCATCTTAGTTCTCAGTGTGGGCAACTGCGGAGTTAGTGAAGAAATACAGAACAAAAACCATCTTAACAACCAGACTAAAGAATACAATGAGGTTAACTTTGCAGATGATGACGCTATAGGTATAACAGAGATTCTTTACATACTTTAGTACTTACTTTTACTTAAACCTAGGGGGTAATCGTGGTAATTTGAACGATATTATCAAATCGAAAACGTTTGGCTAAAACGTTATGTTAAGCCAATAAGCGTTTTAGAGTAATGTTTTTGTTTTGTTAATGTTGTTCAAACTACCACGATCATCCCCCTGAAAAGATGGATAAATGTAGAAGATGCGAAAGCAGTCAGGTTCGGAGCAGGTAGAGGGATGTGGTCTCTGCATGCTCCCACGAAGAAGAGTGTATTATTTTAAAATTCAAACAGTTCTCATATTAAAACGATTCATACGTATGATGATAAACGTTCTCGTTTCCAGGTTTCAATTTGGAGCTCCACTCGAAAAGGTAATGTTCCTAAAACTTCACACTCAGTTACGAACTGTTTCATATTCACTAGGAAAGTTTCACCGTTGAACGCGGTACAGATATCTACTTTTATCAACTCGGTCGGGGCACGGTAGAGAGACGGGGTAGTGATAGCGGTAAAGTAAGCCACGTGGGCCAAAATTATGCATTTAGAGTCCTTAAAGTTTATTTTTACTAGCCTGTACTATCCCAAAGGCAAAGGCCTCTCCATACGTTTTCACTCCTTCCTATTGATTGCGACTGTTTGCCACTTTTCTTCAAAAGCGTCCACTTCATCCATCATCCCTCTACTGTCTCTATCTGCTATCATGAGTGTGTGTGTGTACTTCAATTAAATGTGTACAATACTTATTTTTAACCTACGTAAGATCATTATTTTCTCTTTGCAAACTTTTACCATCAAAGTAAGCCAACACAATGAAGTAGGATAAAGAACTAAAAAAAATTGCTCATGCGTTTTTTACTTTCTACTACAGCCAGCAGAATCCTGTATCACTGACGGCGAGACACTCAAAAAAGCAGACAAGCACTTTCAATTCAGCATTCGCATATCTGCCTCGGCAGAAGTGCCTTTTTTTAATGAATTGGAACGCTGTACAACCTCCTTGTACAGCACCTGTGGTTAGTAGTTTTCCTGTTCAAGTCTACTTTATTTTCTTGGCAAATCGTGGAAGCGATCATGTGGCAAAACACTCTTATGGATTTGCCTCCGGGGAACTTTGACTCGGAGTTGGCTACTACAGATGGAGTCGACGAACAAAGCGATGTGTTTGAGAGCAAAACGATGTCCCGATGTTGCTAAGATGCGAATGTAAATGGTATCGCCGCAGGCTCAACATTTTGCTCCTACTGTAAAACTTTCCAAATGAATTTTAATTCTTTACCGCCCCAAGATATGACTATTCAACGTCGTAGTTTGATTGCAATAAATTAAAACTTGCAAGACTTTAAGTTTGAAAGTAAAATTGCATTATCTGAGAGAAGAATCGGGAGAAGTCATTGCACAGTTTAAAGATAGAACCTTATAAAATATTGTAATAGAAAGTATATCATTGAGCAGCTAATGACTTGTTAAATAGAGGTGACAAGGCATATTAGAACATAGCGCAGGGTCATGCGATCGACTTCGGCCGAGGGACTACGAGCTAATTCCGGACGGCCTGCACGAAATTTTCCACTCAATAACTTCACCTTTCTGCTTGCCTAATTTATAACAATGTGTGATTTTCATTAGCGGTCAAATAAGCCACTTTTTTCGGGGCTAATAATTGTTAAGCTATTTCTTAAATGTGTTCCTTACCTTTTAGTTTTGTGTCACCTCATATGGCGTTCACTTTCTACAAAAACGTTACTATAAATAATCCAGCAAAGCTCGAAAGATTTTATCTACAGTAACTTTTAAAAGTGCTTTGGCAGCAATGTATGGCTACAGCATTATACGACGTCAGCATAAAGATAATAGGAAAAAGTTAAATTATGTCGAAGTGGCGTCTCAGATGGATCCTGCGACCGCAGTTACCGCTCCGTGGTTATAAAAGTTAAATTTATGAGTAGAATTATTTCACTCTCTTCCCTAATTTCAGTACTTTTCCACTCCTTGTGTCCAGGTGCATGGGAGTTAACTTTTAAATAAAATTGTAATACGGAGGGGTTACCCGCAGACGTCTCGCTTAGTTACTTTCTTTTTATTGGGCTATTCGGGTTTTGATTTGTTCGAAGGGGGAGAGCTTCAGTTCTTTAAATTTTATCTGTTCTGTTATTGCAAATACATGCATTATCTTAGACTGGTCTGCAGCTGCATTTCCATTTAAACGATATTTTTGCTACATCGCCGTCTGTCTCGCCGTGCTTTTCTTAAAAATTTCTCAAGTCGGATCAACGGCGCGGATACCTAGTCGCTATACGGAGGATTTGTAGTATAATTGAATTTTTCTTCTGAGGAATGTTTTCAAATACTCTAAATTCAAACAAGGATAAGCAGATAAGAAGTATGGCTACTCAATTCTGTATTTCTGTTTAACACAAAAACAGAAAATCGACTAAGTCTTAGCACAATAGGCTGGAGGAATTTCTTGTGGGCGGAAATTTCATGTGTTAAGACTTTCCGGGAGGTGCGGGTCGTTCGGTAAATATTCGACCTCTCCATCTGACGGTCGAATCACTCAGATGCCTTCTGCAGATTTTCTTTGGTAGGACACTTCAGTACATACAGGCTTTTGTATCCATTAAAGGCTAAAATATATTTGAATTGTAGTAGAAATATGTGGTTAAAATATCGTAAACAAATATTTTTATGCTTAGTTATGTTATGTAGTGAGCTTTAAATCTTTAAATTTTTTTTTTTTGCATATTTAAAAACGCTGTGGTAGAATTTTGCGGTTTAACCTCTAGAAATTACAAGCACATCGCTTTCCCGCAATCATGATATTCTTCCGTTGCTTATATTGCGCTTGCAGCACCATGCAGTAGGTATGTATCTACAATTTTTAGAACGAACACATATATTATGTGAAATCAAAATAGGTACAGTAAAAACACGTCAAGCTTGACACATTGAAATTCATACCGCTCTTATTTCAATAAAGGTACGGGCTTGCGTTGCACTGCGAGTGTCAAACTTGACTTGTCGTTGACTGTACCTTCTTGCGCTTCTTAAGTACTCTCTTGACTTATCCTTCCTATCAGCAAAAACCTCAAAAGTGAGTAAGTAAGTGAAATGATCTATGATTACAAAAATGTCACGAGACTAAAATTAAATATGGTTATTAGGTTAACAAGACCCAATCTTATTAAACCTCGACATGTGTTCGCTAAAATCCAGGCTATCGAGCGGCAATGGCGGTCGTGTCGCCACGACATTGACTGAGAACCCGGTCAGGATTAGTATATCGGCTTGGACCCTACCGATCTCCTTTATTAAGACAAATAGTCCAACATTTTTAACACCAAAACGTGCGATATGCTTCGCTCGGTATGAGAATTGATGACTCTCGGATAAAGTGAGCAATAACAATATTTGTTGTGTAGTGACTTGCAATATTTTTAATGTTCTGTCTTTCTTTTGTCTTTTGTATGGAAAGAGTGACGTTTTAGGGCATTTGCATGATTGATTTCGGCAATGTTCTTTCAGGCTGAAATTGTTGACTATGAGGGGGGAGTGCAAAGCGCGCTTTTTGCCTATTTCAGTTTTGCTTACCGGAACTGTAATATAGAATTTTGAGTAATTTTGAAATTAATGTACCATTATTAGGCCTATTGTAAAATCATGGCCCATTCTTGCGTGGACATACCCTTTATAAGGTTCATCGACGATCTATTTCAAAGTTGCGGGAAGCCACTAGATACGACCAGCGCAGGTACGATCGTCGTTGAGGTTTTAGGGGAGACCTATGTCCAGCAGTTGACGTCTTTCAGCTAATATGGAGAGGTCCATTACTACTCTTCTTTATAAAACATTTTTAAAAGAGCTTAATTTTAAAAAAGGTTTCGGAAGTTTACGCGGTTAAGAAAAACAACCCTTTATTTGTCTTAATAAAGCAACACGGGCTGAGACCGGAGCCTGACGAAGTAATCCTTGGGCCTACACTTCGTCACTGTCCAGCCCGGGCCGGATTAACGGACATGTTCGAATTTAAGGATTTTACGGCCGCTGTGGTTGAAACCGGATCCTCAATCCCTCGGGTCAGTATCAATTTATCTGAGCATGGCTAAAAGCATGCACATATAGTCATCAACTCTTCACCTTCTAAGTTATCTGTAGCTGGTATTTATCAGAAGTTTTCTTACAACATTAAAACCACCTCTTTACAATCGGATGAGCCATTTTGTGGTAAGTAAGCAAAAATCTGCAATTAAAAGTAGTTACAGTTGGCGATCGCGATGTTAGAAACTCCATTAAATAGACACATAATAAACATAAATGTGCCGCCTCTCATACTCCAGTATACAATGCCTACGAGAAGAGGTATTGGTGCTAATATTAATTTTTGGCCCCATCATCCCTTATTTACCATCATTTCCTTTTTTAGGGTTCCGTAGCCAAGTAGCAAAAAACGGAACCCTTATGGATTCGTCATGTCGGTCTGTCTGTCCGTCCGTATGTCACAGCCACTTTTTTCCGAAACTATAAGAACTATACTGTTGAAACTTCGTAAGTAGATGCATTCTGTAAACCGCATTAAGATTTTCACATAAAAAGAGAAAAAAACAACAAATTTTTGGGGGTTCCCAATACTTAGAACTGAAACTCGAAAATTGTTTTTTCATCAAACCCATACGTGTGGGGTATCTATGGATAGGACTTCAAAAATGATATTGAGGTTTCTAAAATCATTTTTTTCTAAACTGAATAGTTTGCGCGAGAAACACTTCCAAAGTGGTAAAAAACAAATCCCCCCCCCCCTGTAACTTCTATAATAAGGGAATGATAAAATTTAAAAAAATATATGCTGTACATTACCATACAAACTTCCACCGAAAATTGATCGAGAGATTGATTGAATTGAGAGATCTAGTCAGTAGTTTCATAAATCGTAAACCGCAATTTACCTTTGATTCAATCAAATAAATATAAATTATAGTTACTTACATCACATAATAACGTTTTTTAGCAATAAAAATGCCATAACTTTTACTTATATACGTACAGGTTTGTACGGAATCCTCAGAGCGCGAGTCCGACTCGCACTTGGCCGGCTTTTTCTATTTTCAATGGGTTTGCTCTTAACCACGATCTAGCCCGACAGAGATGCGCTCGACAATGGAACGAGCTAGCCCAGAAGAAGGCTATTCACTCGAAACTTTAAGTTCAAACTTGAAGTTGAAACTAGAACCTTATAATATGAGACCTTTTACTATTTACAGTCGGTCGGTTCAACAAAAGGTGAAATCAGCTTCGGCCAGTAAGCACCATGAATACTGGTAACAAAACTTTATGAAGCGCCATTTTTAATATTAGAATTGATTAGATGTTCATTCAGCCAACCTTTATTTGAACTCAGATATTTTAGAGCGATTTTAACCTTTGGATATTTAAACAAACTTCAATTTTAATGGTTTATACAATTTAAACGTAGAGTTTACTTTGCGAATACCGAAGTACCTACCAATATCCATCTTAATTAATATATTTACTAAAACAGTAATATAGCTTCAAAACTACAAAATTCAAAATTTTCTATCGGTGTCAATAAAATATAATTGACAAGCTCTTTTATAATAGGTCTTTGAAATTGATGATGAAATTGCCGTTTTGTTTGGCGAATTTTAGGTAAACTCAATTTTCAGTACTATCATTTTTGATTTTTTCTTAGGAATTATAAATCCATTTTTTTAAGCCTTATTGGGAAGACATTAAGCTAACAGAAACTTAAATTTAATTTTCGAAAAATATTATCTGTAAAAAAATATAACAAATCCAATGATGAAATCGGACGACATTTAAGACGAACAATTTTCGAACCTTTAATTTTACATATCAAACTAAAAATAAATACTTTATTTTATGCGTAAATTGATAACCTTGAAATCAACTTTCAAATATAGGACAAATGAAAAAAATAGCATTAGAATTATAGGAATTATGATCTCATTAAACTGTAAGAAAATTTCGGAAATTTTAAAGGTAAAGACCTATTATAATAATTTAGATTTGTAATATATTTTTTAAGTACGTATTTCTTGAAGATATTATGATGAAGTTCAAAGGAGCAAGCAAACCACAGAGTACAATAGAAAAGTTTATTACAGCACCCGCGAGTAAAGTCAGGTTTCTCGTTAAGAAGTAAATATTTGCTCACTGCGAGCAGCGTGTGAGCGCAACCAAATAATGAAGCCTACTAGTCTAACATGGGGTTGAGAGAGCCTTCAGAATATTTGAGGTAACAGGTTCCAGCGGGATTTTAAAGTTCATTTCTGCGAAGATATGCA
Organism: Athrips mouffetella; assembly: GCA_947532105.1. Classification (NCBI taxonomy): domain Eukaryota; kingdom Metazoa; phylum Arthropoda; class Insecta; order Lepidoptera; family Gelechiidae; genus Athrips; species Athrips mouffetella. Next base: position 21,915,335 of record OX383960.1, on the reverse strand, counting down.
TGCATAGAACACAGGAAAGAAAGGTTTTTTTTTTAGTAATAGAAACGGTTGTAGACTCAGTTAATTTTTTTACGAAGTTAAATTAGTGTTTTGTTCAGAATCTACCGTGTCGTAAGCCGGACAGTATAGAAAAGCTAAATATATTCGTCAGCCTAGTAGAAGTGCAGAGGCAGGGCACAAACATGATGGTCGGAAGCTCAAAGATTAGATACCAAACAGCAACAGTGGTCTAGTGGTTAGAGCGCTCGGCTCTCGATCCGGAGGTTCTGGGTTCGATTCCCGGTGAGGACACTGTCAAACAAAAATTCCTTTGTGCGACCTCCCCAGTTTTTTTAGAACATTGTACGATAATTCACCTGATTGTCAGAAAATTGGAATGATTCCGTGCTACGGAAGGCACGTTAAGCCGTTGGTCCCAACTACTATCTACGGATTTAGTCGTTAATGAGCCATGTCAGAGGCCTTTGGCGGCTCAAAAACTCTGACACCAGGGTTTGTGAGGTCTGTCATCGACCTATGATGATGATCCCACGTCAATCTTCAGGGCTCCAGTCATCTGGAAGAAAATCATCCTGCGTGGAGAGTTCTTGTGCATAAGTCTGTTTGTGTCACGGAGCATAGAAATGCTCCGTGGTTTGTGTAGTCACGACCCTCAGCCATGAGGAATCAACGTACGAGGCCAGTTAAAGCCACTGTCAATACATTTTTCTACAAACTTGCTATTTCATTCCTTCAGGCGAAACACGATCGCTGGAGGTGCATTTGATTCATGATCGAACTTAAAAAAACTTTAAAGAAATGGTTTTTCATAATAAGCACCGATGCATGAAAAACATATTATGGCATCGCCAAGAAATTGTCCCCTGACATATTCTAACCAGATGAATGTTTGCGGAGTCCCGCCAGAAGCAATTAAGAGTTAAACAAGACTTAGGTAGTGAATAAGACCACTTTGTCAAAAACTTTAGCAAGTCAACACTCATGTAAAATCTATATTAATGTTATTATTACTAATTTGATTTGTAACAATTGTTAATTTATAACAAGATGGTGAAAGTTGAACATTCTTTGAGAATTTGATTTCTGTTTTTCATATATATAACAAGTTACTTCTTTATTTTGAAATAGCAAGTACACCCAGCAGCAAGCAGGTAGAAACAAAACCAGTATGAGGTGAACCAGAGCGTTACACTACACACGTCCGATTCCGATACCACAGACCCTCTCAAGGTCAAAGTGTTTCCACCGACGTGCGGCCGAGTGTACCTACATACGCAGGCGAAAAACGGTCCAAGCTGTGTACGATGGTACTTCGAAACACTTCGATTTCAGCAGTTAGTAAAAACAATAAAATCCGTGTTACTGTTACCATCAAATATGATAATTTTCCATTTAGGTAACTCTTAGATTAGTATTGTGTTTGATGCTGAGGTGATATTTTCTGGTACTTAAAAGCGACAAAATTGCTAAGAACCTTACAGTCTTTACAACTGGGGGCTGTTCTGCCCATGAGCGATGACCTCTGATGGCGGACGTTGACAAAGCGCTCAGTGGTTCCCATGAAAACGTTCAAATACATCATCGCTCCTGACAGCGCGGTTCTGCGGACCTCGAATTGCCATATTTTATTTTCTGCTACGCTACCCTGATACTTGATTAATGATTTCGAATGAAGAAACCGAGCATTCCGCTCTTGAAAGCTTAAACGACCCTCTTATAAATCACGTTTAAAATCCCAACTGTCGTATTTGAGAATTTGACAAAAAGGAGAGAAAAGCACGGGCGTACAGTATGTTGTTACGGAATGAATATTGGAAAACTCCGCTGGGTAAAATAAAAAAAATAAAAAGAGACAAAAGCAACTAGCGTTGAGCCATCGCTCAAAGCGTTGGCGTGTGTTTACTGACAATAGAAATTATTCCCCTCTAAGTATTGTGAGGATGCAAAAATACACGTCGAGCTGTGACGTTGAGTGATGCGTTCCCTCGCGTTCCTCATTGTCTGGCGTTACTGAAAGAGATTGCACAATATGAAATACTTCAGTTTGAATCGTGCGCGCTTCATTGAATACGGCCGCGGCTGTCGCGGGGCTCTATTCTCAAACTAAAATATTCATATCGCGAAGGTGAACGGGGAATGCATTTCGTCGACTACAAAATTGAGTGGCTGAATTTTTGACGTCGCTTAAACTAGCAGCAGCGAGTGCCTTAACGAGTGAACTACAGGCACACTACAGGTACACACTACAGTTCACATTAAACCATTAAACAAAAACTGGTTTACTAAAAGACAAGGAACAGTAACGACGTCAAATTACAATAAGATTTAGAAATAACTACCCAACATAAATGAAATACGCGTTTAATAAAATTTTAACCCTAAAAGGTTTCCAGACTGATTATGCGCATAAACCCAAGGAGTACGAATGAGATTTTCTCTTTTCATCAAAACTAACGTGTTATTATTAAAAAATTGATGATTTCTCCATACAAATTTTACCTTGTTTAATACCCTTACGGGATAGCATTTTTAAAATATTCGTTCTTTCCGGATATGATAATTATGTGTTCAAACAGCCCAATCCGTTCAGTGGTTTGGTATATGCGTTGACAGATCAGCCAGTCAGTCACCGTTTTCTTTTGTGCACTTATCAGGTTTTAAAAATTGTTTTAAAACCCGATAAGTGACCACCCTTCCATTCAGCAGTGAATATACCTACCTACTTCTAAAAGACGGAAACTCTTGAAAATGAATGAAAAATGAAAATCTACAAACATAATAGGTAACAGAAATCCCCAGTCTCGACGTTCCAAGAGCTCCTACTTATATTCGTTTTGAACCCCTAGGAAAGTTTTAATTCTGTTTTGTAGGGACTACCTCAGTTAAAAAAATATTACTCGCTAAATACAAAACTTATCAAAAATCCGGAAAGACAGATTGAAGAAAATGTACCTGTGTTTGTTTAGAAACTATTTACTCTCTAAAATAAAGTTCACAATAGTTACAGATACAAAAACTGCTAAAAGTGGCCGTTTTTCGTACTTTTTGTATCTGTAACTACAGTGAACTATATTTTCAGAATTGATAGGTTCTGAATAAACTAGGGTACTTTAACTTCAATCTGTCTTTCCGGATTTTTTATAAGTTTTGTATTTAGCGAGTAATATTTTTTTAACTGATGGGGGCGCTAGTGGACGGGAGGTAGCCTCTTAATATAACGTGCATTAAATTATTACGCATTAGAAGGGCAGGCTAGTAACTTCAACTGCCCCGCTTATGCTGTTGTTGACAAATTGGGGCTTTAATGTGTTGTACTTTTATAGCAAAAAATTAAGATCCATATGGATCAAATCCATTTTCTTATAGACACTTGTGTGTGAGTTTTTTTCGTGAAAGTACTAAAGCCCTTCACTAGGTTATACTCCTTGTCTATTTCTGTTGTGAAGCACCACTGCTTGTTTTTGTTTAGTTAAAGTATTAGGACAAACCAGATTCCACCTCAGTTTTCAGGCTTGGAAATAAAATTTCCTGAATTTTAAATGTAAAAGTCACAAATGAAACAGAAGCAGGCAGAAGTAACCACCAAGCATCAACTAGGTCTGTTTGCCAGCATAAAAAAAACCGGCCAAGTGCGAGTCGGACTCGCGCCCTAAGGGTTCCGTACCTATCTACCATAATAATATGATATACTAAATGCTCTTTGATTTCAACGGGAAGTAACCTGTAGGTTTGAGATGAGGACATAAAAAGCCATATCTTTTGATTGCGTCGTTGTAAAAAATTTAAATTTTCAGATCTTGTGTGGTTTATGGACCTTAATATTCTTTATCAAATTTAACCTGATACCTCTTCTGGTTCGTGAGAAAAAGGGTCTTGACAGACAGACAGACGGACTACAAAGTGATCCTATAAGGGTTCCATTTTTTTATTTTGAGGTACGGAACCCTAATTAACAGCAATTATAGAAAGTTCTGACTTAGAAACATGAACTGGGGGGTGATCGTGGTAATTTCAACGATATTACCAAAACAAAAACGTTTGCCTAAAACACTTAGTTAAGACTTAACATGACTTTTGAGGCAAACGTTTTTGTTTTGGAAATGTCGTTGAAATTACCACGATCACCCCCCAGTACTATAAGAACTGAAAGCACTATGTTCGTTGTTTAAAAGCCGAAACATAGAGGAAATTGCGGGCAGTTCAGAGTTAGAAGTAAATAGGTACCAAAAGCCATCCTCGCCCCGAGCGGTGTCGCCTTCGTCGGTCGGCCTAGCGCGAAACTCATTAAAATTACACATCGGCTACAAAAGGATTGCGTTCACGCCTGTACTCCACACGTGATGAGAAACTCTGCCTTTTGCCCCGTCAATTTGTTGTTCGAAATTTAATTTTGTTCTAACCGCTTGCGGGTTCTCTATTTTCGTTAAAAAAATTGTAAAGGCAAATTCGAGTAGGTAAAGCCTTCAGGAATTTAAATGCACATAAATTTACGTGATTAGCAGCTTTCACATGGACAGTTTAACCTTCCATGTATGTTTAAAAAGATGTGAAAAAACTACGAACAAAAGTTCTTCAACGTCAAATGAAATTTGCATGATTTCAGTTTCAGTTGTTGCGATGAAATTAAGCAAGCTAATGTAATTTTTTTTGTATCTGATGTCAAAAGGTCGTAAAAAAAGTAAATGTCCTCAGTTCACAAAATAACTTATATATTTGATACACAGCCTCTTCGCCGTGCACATTCTTTGTCTAAATTGTAGAAGGCTCGAACTTCTTCTTCCTTCTCTCCGGCTTCTTTGTCATCTTTTTCGAACTGTTCTTCACATGAAATTTTCATTCTTTCTTTATATTTCTTAATATTTCTTTGTACACATAGGATCACGTCAAGCTGAACACATTCTACTTTGAACCACTTTTATTTGCGTTGATGACAATTTAATTTCAGAATTGATTTATTATATTAATGATAAATATTGTGATATGATTGAACAAAAGAAGGCAATATTTCTGCTAAGGTCGAAAACGGCCCGAGCATCAACAAAACTACAGTCGTAGAAGTGTAAGCTTGACCTGCCTTGGCTACACAACCCTTATTTCTAGCGACTTATGAGCCTATTCATATGCTAAGCTAGACTATTCCGTCGATGTTTACTTAATGGTCTAATTGAGTGGGACACAAACCTTCAAACTATAAATCAGGCGATGGACAGTGGTAGTGACACACCAAAGCATCAATCGGCCTATAATTAACCGTGTTCTGGTCAGCACGGCGCCGCTTACAATGGACGTCATTATTATTGCTGCAACCATTCGCATGTCGCGGTTTGGCGGCGCTTTCTGAAATAGAGACTCCAGATCCTTTATTGGTATAAAAGATCTGGATTATCTATTAGGAAACAGAGACTTAAACCTAACCTATGTATGAAGTCAAGGCAAACTACTTGTACTATCATGACTGCAAAGAATTGATTTTACATCCACTCTCATCAGGGAGACAATTGGAACCCATCCCTTTCAGAGAACTTTTTAAGCTAAAATTTGAACAGTAGCATACTATTCCCAAGCCAATGGGATTACCTTGGAAAAGGCTGTCACCGTGAAAATTGCGTTACGTGCTCTAAAAAAGACATCCAACCAGACAAAGTAGTTCGTGGACATTTTTTTGGTAAAAAATGCATTAGTTTTTAATCAAAAGACAAATCTGTTGGTTTGTTTTTCAAATTTTCCAGGAATGAGACCTATTAGATAAATTTTTCAAGCAAACAATTTTTCGAAAACCCCCTTATACTAATTTACACCGAAATCGTTAGAGCCGTTTTCGAGCAACCTATTACAAATATATATACGAATATGCTCATTTAATAGTATAGGATTACTGCAGTAGAAATGAGAGCGTTGAGGAGTATGATTGGTGTGAAATTGAGTGACAGGATTAGAAATAGTGTGATAAGAGAACGTTGTGGCGTAAAAGAAGACGTAGTGACTAAAATTGAGAAAGGGATGCTGAGATGGTTTGGTCATGTAGAGAGGATGAATGAAAGAAGATTGACGAAAGAGATCCACAAGGCAAGAGTGAATGGAAACGTTGGAAGGGGAAGGCCTCGGCGAACGTACCAGGACCAAATTCAGGACGTTCTGAATAAAGGCCAGGTTAAAAGTACCCTAAACCGACGAGCATGTATGAAAGGATTGATGAAGGTTCAGGAAGCAAGGGAAGTATGTCAAGATCGTAGCAGGTGGAGAACTGTGGTCTCTGCCTACCCCGACGGGAACAAGGCGTGATGTTATGTATGTATGTATGTAGGATTACTACCATAAGAAGGATTGATTCGTGTCTCCTGTAGCTCTACAAAAATCTCTTCTTCTTCGTGTTCTTCAGTTACTGAAGGTCGTGTCTGACTTGGAACGCCATCGTGGATGTTTCAACCATTCTCTTCTATTTTTGTCTGTCTTCAGCCAATCGAAGGGCGTTGGTAATGGAGAGATCCAGCATGGTTTTAATTTGGTCAGACCAACGATGTGGTACTCTTCCCCGCGCTCTTTTGCCCTTTAAAAATACGGAGTCGTACTTTTTAAATTGTTTGCTGTCATACTATTTTGTGGACAAATAAAGTGACAGCAATATATTTAAAGGAGTTTTAACTTTAAAGATGATTTGTGCAACTGGCACATTTTCGAATACCTATAAAAATTTGATAAAAAACCAGGAAAGACAGTAAAATTATTACATTCTAATTGAATATTCACTCTTATTTATTATTCAGTTCTTAAGTTATTGCAAGTTAAAAGTACATACTTCTGTTTATTTTCTATTAAATGTATTTTTCATGTGATTATTTTATTGATAAAACTTTCGAGACAACAAAAAACTCAAAGTGTTCTTAATTTCAACGTAAATAAATTGGATACTGAAGTTATAATAAATGCATGAAACTAAAACTGGTCCTAAAAACAAACTTCCATCCTTCAACGTAAGTTTTGGTAACAAAGTTGCTTATTACGGAGCCTAAGTGCATTTACCGTGAGAAAGCGAGGTCGCCATGAAAAGCCCGGCTCAGAGTAACTAATGGCCGCCCCCATTCGGGCTAACAGGCACAAATAGGCAGTCCTCATCACAATATCTTTTGCCCTAAAACCCTGTTTACTTACACGTAAAAGGATACTTAAAAGAATCTCTTGAACGTAATCTTGTAGGATATCAGAACTTTGCTTGTTCTGAAAAAAAAAAAAAAACATTTCGCCTTATTTTTTTATCACAACGGATATTTTTATTAAGAGGTGGTGTTGCCCATGAATCTGATCAACTTTTCCCAAGAAACATAGGTCAAAATACGAAAAAAAATCGATCTCCTATACAAAATGAGCTTTGTATGGGAAGTCGATTTTTTTGTACTCAACCTATATTCTCTGGGAAAGTTACTAGCTAGTCATACTAGGTCGTTTTATCCAAAGCTAGGCAATCACCTTGTCTGAAATGTTTCTCATTTTCATTAAAAAAAGTGACCAGTAAACTACCTTGGTATATGAAATTCAATATTTTTTTATCATATTTTATTTTTCATTAGGTCTTTGTATTCAACTTGATTCTGGTAATCGCTATAGGGCTTCTAGACTACAGACACAAGAACGACATTTCAAGGAATTTGTCGAATGAAAGAAAGTTTAATAAGTGTTCGTCGGTTGGAATCACGCTAGTTTCAAGTTGGCGATAAGAGCCCGCTCCAGCTGGATTCGACCACTTTTCGATTCCGCTTTATTCTTACGCTCCGCCGACACTTTTAATGACTTACTCGCTTTTTCAGATATAAGAGAAAAGAAATCCGTTTTGTTAAACAAAGTCTTTGTCGGCATTTATCTTCTGAGCTCTATCTACCGTATACGATTACTTCTTCTTTGATAGGGTCTTGTTGCAATTTCGTGATTGGAAAGGCTGAAAGTTCATGGTTATATTTTCTATCAAAGTATTCAATTTTGTCTTATCGGGTTTCTCTAATCAGCTTACAGATGGGTTAAGTCTATTTAGCCACATATGTAATGTACCTAATGTAATTCGATAAAACTACTTAGTTTCAGATTTTCTTTATTAAAATACCCAGTCGGGCGTACAACATGAATTCTAGAGAATATGATAAAATATTGTCCTTGCGTCCTTAGTCTAGGTCACTTTGCAAATTCTAAAAAACTTGTCTGAATTACTTTCTAGTACTTAACTAATGTTTTTTTTTGTGAAATTCATAAAATCTAAATGAGTATTAATTAACTAAGTTTCGAAGTCTGTTATTTGTAGTACATGTGATATACTTATAAGTTTGCAAAAGTTTTATGAGACAGACGTAATGAAATAAATTAAGTTGTTAGACTAATTAGTCTTCTTTATATACACTAAATAATCTTCAGAATTTAGACTTCTAGAATAAATTACTTATAAAATTCTGTCCAACCTAGATTTTGCTGAAAATCCTAAGAGACGTTATAAAATAAAATGCTCCATCATAATAATTGAGTTTCAGAGACGAAGTGTCGACGGTTGGTGGAAATTTTAAAAATATGTGAGGCCAATTTCACGCAACCTACTTCACAGGAAACGCTAACAGGGTTGGAATGAATTATAGCCTGTAATCGCTAGTATTTCCTGTGGATTAAACTTTTTAATGTTCGATTTTGAGACTGATGAAGGAGTTCTACTACAAGTCGAGGTACTGATGGAAGCGGAAGACTTGGCGAACGTTCCGATATTTATTTTCAGGACGTTGTGGCCTATAGACCAAGATTACTTTAAACTGACAAGCGTGTGTGAAAATGTTTATTTTCGTAAATGAAGGAAAAATATTAAGATTATCGTTATCGTAATCTGTGCCTACGGGAAAACGGCGTAATATCCCTTATTTATAAACCGTATTTAGTTCAGAAAAATTTCTGACCTACAGAGTGAGAGTCTTCCGAAAACAGATAGGGCACGATCAGAAACTGAAAACTCTCAGCGAAGAAAACTTTCACGACAAGTAAAATAAAATTCAGCTTCTTCATACAAACTGTCCTATGAAGTTTGCAATAGTGTATGGAGAGGCTGATTATTTTTTCATTTCCTGAAAGTTTTTTTCACTGAAATAATATGTTCAGTTACGTTGACTGATTATGCCTTTTGAGTTTTCAGAAACATTTCCGTTATACCCTTTATACAGGGTGTAACAAATAAGGGTATACCAAATCTGAAGGATGGGAATCTGCCCATGAAACTGAACACCCTAAGAAACATTGGTCAACATACGAAAAAGGTTTTTTGACTTTCCATACAAACTGAATCAGCTGTTAGCACATTTTGTATGGGAGGTAATTTTTTTTTTCGTTTTTAGGGAAAGTTGTTCAGTTTCATGGTTAGAATCACATCCTACAGGGTTGATATACCATTTCTGTTACTCCTTGTAGTTTTATAGCAAAACTGTTTGTGTTTAACAAGGGTCATTAACCTCTGGGGCGGTCTAACTTTGTACTCTATTATTAATGACAGCCCTTAGCCCGCCCTTTGCTGAACAAATGCAAATTATTGTAATTCGCGATATTTTGTTAGTAACACTATCACGGAAAGCAAGCACTCAGTTTAAATGAAGCAAACACGCAAGGTACAGTTAAGAGCACGTCAAACTAGATACATTGGATTTGGTACGATTCTTATTAATTTTTTATGTATGTGCTAAAATCGCGCCGTAAGTGTTAAAATTTACTGGCTTTGAGAAGTGTTATAAAACATCATCATTATCATCATAACATCCCATGAAACGTCCACTACAGGACAGGGAGCTCCCACCAGAATTCTAGCTTTTGTTGGAAAAATGTAGAGGGGAAGTACCATAGTCACCTCGCTTGTTAGCGTTACGGCTGGCACCATGGACCGCGGTTGTAGGTGACCGCAGTAAGTAAGATGTAAGATACAAAGGAGGATGCTGCTGCCCATCCTCCAGTTTATAACCCTTAATCGCCTCTTACGACACCCACGGGTACGTATGGGTTGGTACTATTCTTTGCCGGCACCACACAGTTATAAAACAGTACAGGTTTATTTGAATGTATGACATCATCATACAAGGTGAAATTCCAAAGTGGCATTCGGGGTTCTATATAAGATGTCTAGTTGTTCACATGTACTCCACAAGCTGTGTAAGTCAGCTGTATAAGAGCTGTATAGCTTGCTATAATGCTCATATAGAACCAGTTTGGGCACAAATTAGACAGCCTTAAGTTCACTATGGCTGTACATTAGCAGTATAATAGCATTATAATAGCAGTTTAAGTAGTAACATCGGACTTAAGGCTGACTTACGGCACTATATGGGACGCAGTGTGAACCATACAACGTACATGAGTGTAATAAAGAGTAACAAGTGGCTAAATACACAGCCTTCACAGTTATAAAGTCCGTCAAAAGTTCTCCAGTGCTACCTAAAATTCACGTGTGTCCTAAATTATTTCTTTATTTTATTAATTATTCCTCATTAGTTTGGTTTTGTTGTGCCATCAGAAGCCTATCAATTGGATAAATATTTATGATAACACGCGGTAGTACCTGTTTTAAATATTTAGTTATGTTAATGCCATGGGAATGCAACTATATCGTGAAATGTATACATATTTACAGCTAAAATATTCACGCGCCTCTGTAAAAACGCGATATTTATTTTAAAATATTTAAAACTGGCTGAGAGGAAATCAACAATTTTCAGTTTTTGATATTATATTGGCATTATAATTATACTACGGTAATTAATTATAACATGAAACCAAAACTCAATCGCTCTATCTGCGTATTTTGTGATAAATCTGATAATTTTGGAGATTTATTTGGTAAATATTTTAGGTTACGTAGAACAAAATGGTGGAAATGAAATACGGCTATGTGAATTGTTATAACTCCAATTTAATGCGGTGATACGCATATAGGTTCACATGTGTTCTGTTAGAATGCTGTTATCTATATGAAGTCCCACATTTGTACCACTACAGAGCCAATGTCTATAAATTTATTCTAATGTGAACTTATGTACAGCTTTAAGATGTACTTCAGGTCAATTGTGTATCATCGTTTAATTCTTTCAATATACTGAAATTTTAGAGATCCGCAATAATACATAATAATTATTGTCCGTTAAATCTTTTGCAATTTTTCTTCTTATTCCACCGGTTCTCGCTCTTTTTTTCCAGAATTTTTTATTTATCCGCTCAAGCGCTTGCCACCCCCCCTGGCACCAACCCTCCAGCGCTAAGGGTCCACGGCCGTAATGGCCGCTTTTGCAAAAATTTTGCAAAGCCACGATTTCGATGGTTTTTTCTATTGGTGTTGTCATAAAGTGTATATTTTTTTAAATTTTTGCACGCTACGTAATAAACACACAGCTTGTGAGATATGTGTAATAGAATATCACATTCACATTCAGCTTACAGCAAATAAGACTAGTACTTGTTGACAAATAAACTGCTATTGATGTTAATGGTCAACACATATAGTCCTTTTAACAGCCTACAGTGCACATGTGAACCATTTCAACACTTCTGTACAGATAGTAAAAAAAGGTAATTTTAATGATCACAAACAAGTCCTACTACATCTACTAGCTGTATAACGGTCTAAAACAAGTAAACATAACAGCATTTGGCTTTATAAATGACCACGTGTGTTCTATTAAAATGCTAGCTCTATAACATCGTACAAGTAGGCCGTTAAACAGCGGTTACCGTATCTCTACCCTCCTATAATGCTTTTAGTCAGACGGCTGACTAAAAGATAGTTGTTAGAGTATTATAACACCAACAATCGTATAAAAGTATAACTCTACACTCCTATAAGTCCCTTAGACAGGTATAAGTGTTATTAATCGCAATAATGCAGCTTATACATCACGAGTGAACTGTAATAATGCTTCAAGTACACCTGGGAACTAAATGTGTACTCTTAAATGGAGTAAAATGCTATTTGGGTTGCTATGGTCTTCTTTCCGAATTTTAGTGATTCTACTAATGAAAACTTGCAACTTTTCCAAAGAAAAACACCGGTCAATTGCGAGTCAAACTAGCACGCCGATTGTTCCGATACTCCTATGTATAGTATTTTTGGAAGCAATAAATCCATTTTAGGACCGCATAACTAAATTTGTTTGTAAAGGTATTTGCAGATTTCTAAAAAACTGTGCAACTTAGAAAGAGCGTTTTATTTTTCCTGTAATACTTCTATCGACTATAACTAATTAAATTTTTTCCTCTCGCTAACTTCGGAGATAATTTTGGTATATTTTTATCACTTTTCATCATAACTTAAAAACTAAAACCCGTCAGAAAAAAAAAATATTTGGGCCCCCTTTACAATAATAATATTTTTGAAGTGAAAACTTCTTTAGCGGCGGCGCTTAGAAAATTTTATATGGGGAAAAAATTATAGATTCGCATCAGATGGCGCGTCAGAACTCAGATCAAGTATAGAAATTGATTTGCAACTAATCATACCAAGTTAGAGCAGGCTCAAAATATACAAAAGTTCTAAAGTGTGATAAAGCCCAAAACATCTTTTTTGTCTTTGTCGCGTCAGATCTCAGATGAAGTGTAGAAATGGACTTGCAACTAATCATACCAAGTTAGAGCAGGCTCAATATATACAAAAGTTCTAGTGTGATAAAGACCAAAACATCTTTTTTGTCTTTGTCATAGTCTCGGCTTTTTTAGTTGTGCACAAGCTGTCAAACTAAAAATCGCTATAACTCGAAAACTACTGACCCTAGACTACTCGTGTGCTAAGACAAATGATAGGTCTCGATGAGATCTACATTTCGGATGACAGCTGTCAGACTAAAAATCGATATAACTGGAAAACTACTGACCCTAGACTACTCGTATGCTGAGACAAATGATAGGTCTCGATGAAATCTACATTTCCGATGACAGCTGTCCAACTAAAAATCGCTATAACTCGAAAACCACTGACCCTAGACTACTCGTGTGCTGAGATAGGTCTCGATGAGATCTACATTTCGGATGACAGCTGTCAAACTAAAAATCGCTATAACTCAAAAACTACTGATCCTAGATTACTCGTGTACTGAGACAAATGATAGGTCTCGATGAGATCTACATTTCGGATGACAGCTGTAAAACTAAGAATCGCTATAACTCGAAAACTACTGATCCTAGACTACTCGTGTGCTGAGAGAAGTGATAGGTCTCGATGAGATCTACATTTTGGATGGCAGCTGTCAAACAAACAGACTGTCAACGAAAGGTTTAGTGAACAGTGCCATTGGATACGTGACCAAAAGAATTTGACCCTGCTGTCGGTGAGCACAGCTTTACTATCAATCCAGGTAGAGTTTGGCAGTGACGGTATTCACATAATTTCACCAATTAAGACAAAACAAATAAGTTGAAAATAAAATATAAATATAAATCTTTTTTTAAAACAAGCTTTTATTAAAAAATTCAATTGTACCAAAATTTAAAAATTGTACATTACTGTTAAGGCTGAAAATGAGGCAATTATCGCCCGAGTGATATTGGATGACCGAGGCGAAGCCGAGGCCTTCCAAGTCAACAAGGACGATAGGTAATTGCCATTCGGCCGCAACTTGTATAGTGCTTTTCTCCTATTTGTGAGGAGACAGAAAACAAAGTAAAAGAAAGTCTTTATTCTTCTTCTTAGCGTGTTTACGAGCAAACAGGAGAAAATAATTTTATGCAAGAGTCGTGCTATATTATCGGTATTTATATGTTAGTTTTGTAGATAAATATAAAAAATAAATCGATCAAAATCATGCATACAACTTTATAATATTCAACGGCATCAAAAGGTTTGAAAGCTTACAATACGCAAATAAAAAAGGAGAAATTATAACTATAAAAACTTCATACCCAACACAAGCTTTCAAATCGTTTGATGCCATTGAATATTATAAAGTTATATTATATGCATCATTTCGGTCGATCTATTTTATTATATTTATATTAATATTTACCATCACAACTCTTGCATATTTTTTTTATATTAGCCCAACTTATTTTTTTTAATAAAAGCTTGTTTTTAAAAAAGTTTTTTGAATTGAAATGAATAATTTTTTTTCGAATTCCTTAGATTCATTTCCAATGTGCGCGATAGTCGTGTAAGGCACGAAATCTGTCAATTTTTTAGATCAAAAATTAGTTGCTTAGTTTCATTAATACAATTATTTGGCTTCGGGAGCAAAACCAACAAAATTTCACGTTGTATAAAACAAAGGATTGATTGAATTTATCAACTAGGTATGTTAATCTTGTTATCTCACCTAGAGAAACGAGCATAATTTTATTTTGTTTTGTTAAAAAAACACTTGACAAGTTCAATTCTTCTTTACAAAAGGCAATCAGCGGATAGGATTTTCCCGCCGATTTTTTGCAACTGACGCCGCAAGCCAATAACTTCGATGCAGGATCACGTCATCTGTTGAATCTGTGCTGCTATTGGAAACGCAATAAGCCTTGCTTGTTACAGGAATAATAGCTTTCTAGAATAAAAAGTATATTTCGTATATCACGGAGAACTAATTGTCTCAGAATACATTCAATAATTATAGCATTTTGATGGTGCTCATCTGGATATTCAGATTTCGTAAGCTATCGATATTTTGGCACTTTTACAAGTACTTAATATTTAGGATTCCGTACCCAAAGTTGAAAAACGGAACCCTATTATTATACCTCCGATGTCTGTCTGTCAGCGGGCTGTATCTGAACCGTAATAGGTAGACAGTTGAAATTTTCACAGAATATGTATTTTTATTGCCGCTATGACTGAAAATAATAAAAATATATTAAGGGGCTTCCCTACAAAAAAAAGTATTTTGTTAAGCGATTTTTGCTCGTTTTTATATATTTTAGCTCTATCGCAAAAACAAGAACACTTACAAGAGTGAAAAAAGGTGTTTAAGGTGCATAAGCTATAGAATAACAACAAATAATGAAAAGTTGTCATGTGCCTATCGGACTCGCGCGGATTTAATACATGTCTGCGTGACTTTGCGTCGTTAACTAAGACGGTATGTACGTAACCCTCGGTGGTACGGAACCCTCGATGCCAGAGTCTGACTCGCATTTGGCCGGTTCTTCAGTACTTACCTATTAACTTAATTTTTGAAAAGTACATTATTCTACCTAAGTCACAGATAATTTATATGTATATCCTAGGAATTTACACACACATTGCCTCAAATAACAAAAAGACATTAATACATTTGAACACCGAGTGTTCAAATTTGTCACATCGGGTTACATACTCGAGGGTTGAAAGAGGCCAATTTGTTTATAAAACAATTACCTACATTTTTTTTACTTAAAATAATTAATATCATGCCGTCTCAAATAAAATATACAAAGTGTAATTCCAAACACGCAAAACCTCTCAGGGGATATTTCTACCCATCTAATTGAACAACTTTTGGAAATTAAAATAAAAAAAATGATCTCCGGATATGATATATATTTTTTTTTAAGTTGTAGAATGAAAGTTTTTCAGTTACATGGGTAGAACTGCCAACCGAGACGTTTGCGTATCCCATACTATTAAACGAGCAATATTTGTAATCGGTTTCTCGAAAACGGCTCTAACGATTTCGATGAAATTTAGTATACAGGGGTTTTTGGGGGCAAAAAATCGATCTAGCTAGGTCTCATGTCTGGGAAAATTCATTTTCACCGTCTTTTTTAATATTTCTTAGCGCGTTTTATTGCGTTCAAGAAACATACAGCTTCTGTTGTTGAGTAGCATAGCTTGCTCACCCGATGATATAGCTCGGTCGCCCAGGTAATTTAGAATTACACGTGGTATAATTATGCCAATTAAGGTTTTTGCGTATATTTTAACTGCCATAACAGTTTCATGAAAAATGTTTGATGCTATGAGCAGTCGTAACAACTTAGCAGTATTTTTTCTATTTTTTTTTCAGATATCATAGAAACTCAATAGGTACGCTAAAATTAATAAAGACAAAAATTTATGCAAAATGAGGCTTTTATGTGAAAGTCACTTTCGGAATACCATAATAAAATATGATGCATTGAAAAAAAATATGTACATATAATAAGCGATGTAAAATTGTTTGGAGAATCGAATGGCATGGTCCGGTTGGCTTAGACACAATTGAAAATAATCCTTTTTTTTTTAAAGACACTCCTCACCTCCTCACTTATCGTCGGTGGCACATTTGCTCGTTTGCAATATTTTTTGAAAACTCTATTTTTCTCTATTACAAGATTTTCCTTCATTTCCTTCTTCAATGTTTATGAAAACTAGAAAGAATCATAAACGAGTTCTACCAGAAGTTGAGTTATTTAATTAAAATCCACGAAGGAAACGCAATGATAATCAGAGGTTGGATCAGATTAGGATAATTGTAAAATAATAGAGCTAACTGCGCGGGCGCCCCTAAAATCGGACCCCTTACTCGAAAGTAACACACGCGAACTTGTCTGCTTGTCATTGACTTTGGTTAAATAGAATTAGAGTTAAAAAACGGTCAAGTGCGAGTCGGACACGCGGAAAGAGAGTTCTGTATCACCACAAAATACCATATTATGCAAGATGACATTTTAGTGGAAGGTTGTAATCTTATTAAGTCCGACTCGCTTGTCAGCTTGTCATTCACTTAGGTTAAATAGAATTAGAGTTAAAAAACGGCC
The DNA here is from genome assembly GCA_947532105.1 of Athrips mouffetella. Lineage (NCBI taxonomy): Eukaryota > Metazoa > Arthropoda > Insecta > Lepidoptera > Gelechiidae > Athrips > Athrips mouffetella. The sequence continues at coordinate 21,898,649 of OX383960.1, read as the reverse complement.
AAGTGCGAGTCGGACACGTGGAAACAAAGTTCTGTATCACCACAAAACACTTTATTATGTCAGATGATATTTTAGTGGAAGGTTGTAATCTTGTTAAGTCCGGCTCGCATATGGGCTTTTTATATATTTTTATTTCTTTTAAAAATTGTTTATATTTATACCAAGTATGCCGCTAATTAACTTCTATGTAATTATTTCCATTTTTAAGATAGAGCTATACGAAAAAAAGTGTTTCTTGTTAAAGGTCGCCTCCTAAATTTTAAACTTTTAGTATATTTTATATTTTTTCGGAAATCCGCCATAACAATACATAATCTGTGAAAATATCAACCAGATATAAGTCTGTAAGCTTTGCAGTGTCCAACAGGGTCCATGATTGATACTTTAATTTTTACAATACATTATAGTTGTAATAAAGTGTTGAGTATTACATTATATTACGGTTCAAAACATTGGCTTAGTTGGTCGCGTTGGCACCTTTTGGTAAGAAGCCCTAACAACAAAAAAGGAGTTCTGCTCTGTTCATACATGCAAGTTTTGCTATTTGATAGAAGAGAATAGTTGTTTTCGGCCCTTATATTATAAGGGGGATTTGTTGTAATTATCTTCTAGTCTTTGCTTCTAGTGGGGTGGGTGTGAAATGGATTTTTTGTAAGATTTAAATGGTGTGATAACGACCTAAATTAAAGTGTCAATGGTGACTTAGCATATATATGTAATTTAAGGGGACACGACTGCAAATTAATAAATAAAATATGATATCTATCGCTAACCCGGTTTAAAATTATAGACACATCGGCTTGTTAATTCAACTGCCAATGTTGCCAACCGCATGAAAAAACTTAAGATACAATTACTAGTGCCAGAGTGGGCTTAAGCTGAATCACAGATGGACCAGCGCAGCACAGGTGAGTATTTCCATCCTTTAGATAAAGCGAAACGCGTTCTGTCAGCGTCTCAGCCAGCATACGCCCATAAGTAGGATATTAACAATTTTGGTAAGAAAATCTACCAACGCCCACAATCTCGAAAGCTATAAAGAACAGCGTACACGAATCAGCTATCAGGGCGCGTTTGTATCAGCATTCTGCTAACTGGTGATAAATTGGCCTGACTCATATCTACGACGTTTGATCTAAACTTCAGCCACCTTCCACAAAGTTACGGTTTCAGTAAACAATTCTGTTTAAGGTATTTATGTTATTCATTTTACTTCACAACACCAGCAATGCAAAATCAATTAATTAACCAAAAATGGTATAAAATATATAATAACTTAAAAGAAGACGAAGAACACAGAAATTAAATATTAGTTCATTTTTAAACATACCTAATAAAGCACATACAATTATTTTTATTTTCTAAAACACATAAAATTATTTTTATTTCCTAAAATTACATAATCGTTTCAAATTAACTCGTTGACAAAATATTATTATAAAAAAAACCGGTCAAGTGCGAGTCGGACTCGCGCGCCGAGGGTTACGATATACTTTTTGTATTTTTGGAAGCAATAAAGTCCATTTTTAGGACCGCAAAACTAAATTTGTTTGTAAAGGTTATTTGCAGATTTCAAAAAAACTGTGCAACTTAGAAAAATCGTTTTATTTTTGCTGTAATCTAAATATATAAAAGAGCATGTCCTGACTGACTGACTGATTCATCAACGCCGAGCCGTAACCGCTATAGATACAGATCTGAAATTTTGTACACAGGTTCTATGCACGACAAAACCACCCACTAAGAAAGGATTTTGGAAAATTCATCTCCCAAGGGGGTGAAATAAGGGATGAAAGTTTGTAAGAAAGTCCTTTGTTTCTTGAGCTAAATTTACACAAATTTGAATTTAAGCTTCTGGTAAAAAATAAAGAAATACGTGTTTAAGCATTTCTTAAAAATCACCCTTCAAGGGGGTGAAAAAGGGATGATTTTTTTTTCGTATGTTGGTCTGAAATTTGAAATTTGTTTTTGAGCTTTTGGTACAAAATAAAAAAGTACATGTTTTAGAATTTTTCAAAATTCATCCCCTAAGGGGTGAAAAGGGGGATGAACTTGAAACTCTTTCATTTCAAAGTAATATCCACTAAATTTATTATTTAGGCATTAGGGTTGTAATTCTGTGGAACATACATCACTGTTATTGAAATTCCACCCCAAATTCAACCCCTTAAAGAGGGAAATGGGGTGAAAAAGTCTAAAAAACAATATGGGTATCGTTTGTATGGTTTATCGGGTCGCTGATTACGAAAACTAAAACAATTTTGAAATTTAATGTGGTTGACGTGAAATACCATCATCCTCTGGGGATGGGTTTGGGGTGCGATAGGGTTGATATGTCTAAAAATCTATATGGGTGTCGTTTGTATGGTTTATCGGATCGCTGTTTACGAAAACTAAAACAATTTTGAAATACAATGTGGTGGACGTGAAATACCATCATCCCCTGGGGATGGGGTTGGGGTGCGATAGGGTTAAAATGTCTAAAAATCAATGTGGGTGTCGTTTCTATGTTTATATGAGGACAGGGATAGGAGTAGGGTTAGGGGCAAGGATAGGGAGAGGGATAAGGAGAGGAAGTGGGATGGAGGTAGAGAGAGAGGGAGTGGGAGAGGGTGAGGGAGGGGGAGAGGAAGGGGGAGAGGGAAGGGGAGAGGGAGAAACTGCACATTGTCTGAATATCACGCGGGCGAAGCCGCGGGCACAGCTAGTGTTTACATAAACGTATGTCAACTGTAATTTATTCAGATTTTTCCTTTCACAAACTTCGGAGATAAGGGGGGGGAATGGTATGTTTTTTGTAATTTTTCATCATAACTTGAAAACTAAGAGACGTAAAAAAATACAAAAATATATTTCAGAATGTACAAGTAAAGTCCTTTCATATGATACCCCACCCGACCTAGTAGCGACAATTTTATGTTCAGTTAAGTTGGGCAACTATATTCTAAAACTATTCCAAATTTCAGGTCGATAGCATGAGTGGTTGCTGAGATATAGAGGTGTGACAGACAGACAGACAGACAAAGTCGCACTATAAGGGTTCCTTTTTTTACCATTTTGGTATCGGAGCCCTAAAAAGAAAAATAAAATATTAATTCTAAGAGAATTTTTAATTTATGTCCATAATCTTAAATTTTTACCGTCCAAAAAGTTGCGCGTGGTTGTCCTTAATTACTTTATTGACTTTATGCTTAGTTACAAATATCTTAGTGGTTCTCTTCTACCACCTAATTTTTTTTATTTTTTATTTCAAAAATAAAAAAAGGATGGGTTGCACTCCGGGAGTGCCGGCAAAAGTGAAAAGTTAAACATCAACGTTGTGCATTTTTGAATATTTTGGAATGGTTAGGGAATAATTTCGCACGAATTGTTTTATTTATAGTACTAGTAGTAGTATTTAAAGTACATACAATATTCATTTATTGCGCTATTGTAGACAAACATGACAATTTATATTACATATAGACAATCTTCGTCAGATCTGACGCGCCGCTAAAGAAGTTTTCACTTCAAAACTTAAACATCTGACGCGGGATCTGATGCGACATCTGACGTGAGTTTAACATTTACCCATCTAAAAAAGTGCCAAGTCCCGCTAAGAAGTTTTCACTTCAAAAAATCATGAAAAATGTATTGCAAATTTCGCGAAAATATACCTTATTGCGTAAACAAACTAAGATTTCTTAAAATTTTGGCAAGGTGCAAATTTAAAGATGATTTATAAAATCGTTACGAGGGAACAACGAAACGGAAATACATACATTACAGGTCAAACACATAACCCTCCTTTTGGGCTCCGCTGTAGTCGGGTAAAAAATAATAATTAAAGTATTTCTAAAATTAATTATTTATAGTTACAAATATTTACTTTTGAATATACACAACGCCTTAAAGTCACGGGTTAGTTATATATGCCCCCATTGTCAAATGCCCCCGTGTCAAACGCCCCCAGTGTCATTTGCCCCCGATAAATTTTATTCAGAGAAACACCTAAAAATATTTGCTTTACAGTCGAGAACTAAAGTGCCAAATGTCCAAATCCAGCGTTAGTTCTAATCCTTCTCACTTTTTAAATTTGTGGAGTTCTAAAACGGCAATAAATGGAGTCGCAACGATGTTGCCAAACAGTAACATTTCAAACAAGGCAATGACGTAACAGCAGTTTGTTTTTGATTTCGCCCAGCAAAGCGGACGCGATTCGCGCCCGTTGCAGGCATGCATTTGACACACATCGCTGCTTCCTGCCGCTCGGCTAATATATTGTAGAGTAGATTTTATGTACGAAATATGCATATTTAATACGTCAGCGAACACTTAAGAGGGTTTTTTTTTTTTAATTGACAAGGGGCTTACGCTTGACCACGATCTAGTCTTGAAGACAGAGATGAGGTCGACGATGGAACGAGCTTGCCCAGAAGAAGCCTATTCACGCGCGACTGGAATAGATTCGGGTTATATGAACTCGGGAACACAGACGCAAGCAGAGAATTCCACTTTTTAGCCGTGTGCATTATAAAATATGTTTCAAAGCGCTTTGTGCGAATGTGTGGAATATCAACCAAGTATGGGTGATATCCTGCGATGCGTCTGGACTCACCTACAAATAGAGCAAAAAGCGTCAATACCAGAAACAAAACGTCATCATTATTGCTCTAGCCTTATTCCGCTTTTACCAAGAGTTTTACGGCTACTTTACCAAGGAGATTTGACAAGGGCACTGGTTTTAACACAGAGCGCCTGGTTTAAATCCAGGGGGAAAACTAGACCCAATCTTAGATTAGGATAAGAAACAAATAGTTGTAGGTCACAATAAAAGAGACAAAAAAGGACGGTTTGCACTCCGGGAGTGCCGGCAGAAGTGAAAACTTGCATTTTTGAATATTATGCTTTTTGTAAGGGTCAATCGCGCCATTGCTCGCGGACTTCTTTGATGTCACTGAATAAAAACCAGTATTGTTATTACAATACGGTTGACAGTTGACGCTTTTTCGATCAGGCTACTGACGCGACATCTGACGCGAGTTTAAAATTTTTTACCAATCTAAAAAAAGTGCCAAACGCCGCTAAAGAAGTCTTCACTTCAAAAATATTTTACCCTTAGAAAATATCCTAAAAATTGCATTTCTCATAAATTATATTCAATTAATTTAATAAAGGTAACTCAGATTTCATTAAACTACAATTTTATTATTACATAATCAGTTGTTTAAGCATGAAAAAGTAGCACAAACATACAAATATTCACTTTAAGTTTAATAGAAAGGCAAGTTTTCACCTCTAAACATTGTGTCTACTACTTACATAGTTCTTTGTGGATAACAACGTCCAAGCACCCCAACACAATGATTTAACTTTAATTACGTGATAATGGAGCTAATTTCCCATAGAAATAATAATAATGGCTTGGTATAGTTCCATAAGGCACAAAATTAAGCCATAAATCACGGAAAAAAAGCTGACGTCATCTTCTTAAAATTTATATTCGTTTGACATGCGTTTGTTTTCCAGCTAAAATATTGCATTGTTGAGAATTTTAATTGCAAATTAGCTATTATACTGCTATTAAAATAGAGCAGTTAACTTTGTCTTCAAGTGGAAGTGTGATTTCCATAATTATATGTTATGGGAAAATGCACGCGTCGTAGTTGCACGTAAGCGCTATACAGCCATTGGTATTGGAAAACAAGGTAAAAATTATAATAAAGGTAAAATTCTCAGTTTGTGTGGGTGGAGTTTTCCATTTTTTAAGACCTAGCGAACATTATTAAAGAGGTTTAAAATACCATTATTTGAGGTAAAATACCTATGAGCGAGCACAGATAAAATAAAAACCAGCCAAGTGAAAGTCGGACTCGCGCACCGAGGGTTCCGTACCACCACATAATCATAATTGTATAAGTTGAAATTCCAGTAAGTTATTGTGCTACATTTTTTGAGTCAGACACGCGCTTGGCCAGATTTTTTAATTTTTTGTTATTTTATAGTTCATGTTCTATAAACATAGCAATTTTAACGTTTGTAAGTGTGCCCGTTTTTAAGATAAAGCTCAAACAATAATCTCCTAAAAAAACAGGTCTTTTGTATGGGAGCACCCCTTAATTTATATATTTTATTTTTATTTTTAGTATTTGTTGTTATAGGAACAACAGAAGTACATAATCTGTGAACATTTTTACTGTCTAGCTATTACTGTTCATGAGATACAGCTTAGAAAATTTTGTAAAAACAGCTGACTTTGGTGGCATCTTAATCTTTCCTTTAAAATATTTTTTAAAACAAAAATACAGTACTTATCTACTCAACGAGTTTTAAGCAACGATACCCCACTCAATGGGGTAGGTCAAACTTTTTTTTACGCTCCCCCCTTTAGGTGTTTGGGAGCCCTCCTTGATTATTTACTTTTTTATTTTTAGTATTTGTTGTTGTAGCGGCAACATATATACACAATTTGAGAAAATTCTAAATTTCTACCTATTACGGTTCATGAGATACAGCACGCTGACAGACAGACAGACATCGGAGGCATATCAATTGTGTCCCGTTTTTCAACCTTTGGGTACGGAACCCAAATAGTATGCAAGAATGATATGGGGAGCATTTAGAAAAGGAAATTGAATTTCCTACTAGACATAGCCAGTACTGTATACAAAACACCACCCAGATACAAAACAAGCATCTAAGTCCACACAGAAAATGTTAGTCCTGACTTAGGATCGAACCTGCAACCTGAGATGCAGAAGGCAGGGTTACTACCATCCGCACTAAAAGGCCAGTCTAGACATAAAGTTGCACTAAGACTTACAGCTTTAAGTGTTTAAGGTACAGTCGGCCGCACGATAGTGTTATAAATGTGGCCTTATAGGTCTTTGGTTTTTACGGTTGGTATCATAGCACTGGTTCTGCTTATACTCACTAGTTGTCTGCTGCCTTGTACACAGAGTTTTATTGTTGGCTTTTGACCTCGGTCTATCCTTGAGGACTGAAATGAGATCGACAGTGGGATGATTTACCCGGAAGAAGCCTATTAACTCACGTCTTGAATATATTCTGGATATATGAACTCCCGTATTGTGCCGGCAAAGAATAGTACCATCCCATACGTCCCGTGCGGTGCCGTCAAATACCATCCCATTCATACCCGTGGGTGTCGTAAGAGGCGACTAAGGGTTATAAACTGGAGGATGGGCAGCAGCATACTCCTTTGTATCTTACTTACTGCGGTCACCTACAACCGCGGGCCATGGTGCCAGCCGTAACGCTGACAAGCGAGGTTACTATGTTACTTCCCCTCCACATTTTTCTAGCAAAAGCTAAAATTATGTAGGGAGCTCCCTGTCTTGCCTATAGTGAACATTTCATGGGATGTTATGATGAACACAGGAACACAGACGCAGGTTGAGAATTGAACTCCTTAGTTATGCGCATTATAAGATGTTAGAAAGGGTTTTGTTTATGAGGTAGGTAGGATTTATATCCTGCGGTGTGTCTGGACTTCCGATGGTAGGAGAGAGATGGCGGAATACGCTCATGGAGCACTTGGGCACCCTCTCCGAAGCACTATCGGTAAAACTTCGACAGTTTTGCTTTGAAGTGAAAACTTCTTTAGCGGCGCTTGGCACTTTTTTAGATGGGTGAAAAATGTTAAACTGGCATCAGATGTCGCATCAGATCTCGCGTCAGATCCGTAGCCCAAGGAGGTTTTAATCCACGCTGAGGCAAAGCGTAGCAAAACCTTCTTGACGTAGCCTGATCGAAAAAGCGTCAACTGTCAACCGTATTGTTATTAAAATACGGGATTTTATTCAGTGACATCAAAGAAGTACGCGAGCAATGGCGCGATTGACCCTTACAAAAAGCATAATATTCAAAAATGCAAGTTTTCACTTCTGCCGTCACTCCCGGAGTGCAACCTGTCCCTTTTTTTATATAAGTGTTATTGTCTCCATACAATGTTACCCTGTGTGAGAGTGCAGGCGTGGCGAGTGCACGCGATTACCCCCGCTTGCACGCTTTCCGTCCACTCTGCACTGCACTACCAGTGGCAACTGAGATGACGCGATTATTGCACATCGATGATTCCCTATTAAGTTTGAATGTATGATTTTTAGATTATTATTTTGACTATGATTTATTTTTCTTACCTATTGAGTCATTTTTATGTTATTTTTATAAATTAAAATAACATATTAATAGGGATTAAATTCACGTAATCTGTAGACGACGACGACGTAGAGTCGACAGTTTCAATCCGATTCGCGGGTAGACATGATTTGACGCTCACAATAATGTTTTGGTTAGATTAAATACTTGTAAAACGTATCAAAATTTAGGGACTAATCTTGGTACTACATAGTTAAACTTAGCCTGGCCTTAGCTTAGATTTTTAAATTATACTTACATAACATAAAAAAATTTGTTCACAAACTAAAACCCGAATACTGACAAATCTTGCTCTAAATGTATGAAACAAAAACAATATTGTCATCTGAAATTGTTATGTACAAACTATGGTTTTTATGAAACACTCATAGTGATGTTCAAATAATAGCCGTGGTCATATTATTATGCCACTTTGGCCTAATGCTTATAATCATTTATGGCCAAATCTTGCTTTTTAAAGTAAGATACAAAAAAAAATTGTCACCTGAAATTGTTATGTACAAACTATGGTATTTCATTAATATTCATAGTGATGTTCAGATAATAGCCGTGGTCATATGCCACTTTGGGCTAAAGCTTATAATCATTTATGGCATATTATGACTACGGGTATTATCTGAACATCACTATAAATATTTATTTAATACCATAGTTTGAACATAACAATTATTATTGCAGATGGAACTATTTCCTTGTTTCATACTTTTTAGAGCAAAATTTGTCAGTAGTCGGGTTCTAGTTTTTGAACAAATTTTTATTTAAATTGTTTTGTATACCCTTCACGGTATCATTAAAAAAGATATTCATGACATAGTCTTCTCTAAAAGGCGCTATATGCAATTTAATGTGACGACTTATATCTTTTAACTAGCGGATGATCAAGACGCTTTTAACAATACATCATTTGTCAAATTACGATAAGCAGTTTAAATGTTATGAGGGAACAGATGAACATACATACGTACCGGTCAAAATCATAACCCTCCTTCTTACCGTAGTCGGGCAAAAACAACGGCTAAATGAGTAGTTATAATAGAAGACATGTTTCATTCATAAATTATCTCCGCCTGTTATGGGACCGATCTATCTCGCTCAAACCCATTCCCCCTTCGTCTCACTATATGGAGTATAGCATAATATAATAAATATTATTTATTTTATTAGGGTTCCGTACCTCAAAATAAAAAAACGGAACCCTTAAAGGATCACTTTGTTGTCCGTCTGTCTGTCTGTCTGTCAAGGCCCTTTTTCTCACGAACGAGAAGAGGTATCAGGTTGAAATTGATAACGAATATTAAGGTCCATAAACCACACAAGATCTAAAAATTTCAATTTTTCACAATAACGCAATCAAAATATATGGCTTTTTATGTCCTCATCTCCATACATTTATGCAAAAAAGCAAAACCTACAGGGTACTTCCCGTTGACCTAAAATTATGAAATTTGGCAAGAAGCTAGGTCTCACAGTACAAATAAAGGGAAAAGTCTAAAATCATTAAATATTTCATGTTTTCTCAGTACTAATAGTAACCAATTAAGGTGAGAACCCATTTTCAAGAACTTTTCTATAAAAGAGGGGTCAAGTTGGATGGTCGCGGAGTTTTTAAAATCAAAGAGCAAAAGCTTTTAGTATATCATATGGTAGATAGGTAAGGAACCCTTAGGGCGCAAGTCCGACTCGCACTTGGCCGGTTCTTTTTCTATAATATCAATAATATTCAGAAGCTACTTCAATATACTAACCAAAAGTCGAATTTATATAAACAAATCGCTCGGCAAGTATAAATTTCATGTTCTAAAGGATTTATTCTTAAACACCTTGTCCGTGAAGTAAAATCCAAGTGAAGTTTCATAAATCCAAGTAAATTACACTATAATGCCACTGAAAAGGCGGTTGAAGTAAAATACCAGTTTTATTTAAAGCCTCGCGCGTGCTGCTCGTAAGCTCCTTTCCATTAGCAATAACTCATAACTACCGCTATCTAGATCTTGTGTAAACAAGAGAAAATAATTAAACGGACCGTTAGTATATGTACGTACCACTTTAAATACTTTATAATATAATTTATCATATTTTATTCCTTAGCTCTAAACTGAAACATAGCCAATACCAAACATAACCAAACAACCCTATCTGACCAAAAAAAGCAAGCCCGGTCCGGGTTAAAAAAAAACTGGATTAGGTTTGCTCGGGTCCATGGGAAGTGGCGTCATAGAAGAGGCTTTTTCCCAGCATGATTGATATAAACTATTATGTTAAGTCAATTAACATAAGTAAAATTAAATTGGTGTGTCTCGGTGACGGAAAAAATGCTATTACTCGTACAGTCACAGGTAAATCACAAGCCGTTAATCTGTACAGCCCTCCTTTTTGTTGATTGAGTTTATTATATTGTATAGATTAAAAAAAAAATACTTATCTTGTTCTTTCTATATACAAAAATTAATTGCCACATGTATGACAGAGAGATTTTGCTGGTATATTTTTTTATTTTATGTGTAATTTCCAAGACAACGTTTGTATGAAAAGAAAATTTAAAAAAAAACCGGAAAATTTAAGAAACGTGAAATACTTAAAGTGCTTTTTCTATGAAATTTTTGTACGAACTACGTAACGGGTTCTATACGAGCGATGTCGCAAGGCAGAACGCTAATAAGTATATTTTTAGGGGCACTCTACAGGTTCATTAAAAAATAAAGTTAACAAATATATTTTAATTGTTTGGAATATAACTTTAGATATGCCTTAGGCTTATAATAACTGTATGAAGTAACCATGAACAAACAGCCATACTTAAAGGCATATTCAGCTAATTTTCATAACAATGTGGCATTTTTATTCCACTGTTGGCGGCAGTTGACGCATTATTTACGCTTTTGTCCCCTAATTTTTTGTCGTCATTATAATTTTTACTGTAAAATTACTGGGGTGTGATTTGCTTAATGTTCACGGTACAGTACAGTGCTTTGAGATTGGGAGTGGCTTTTATTGTATTTTTTTTTATAATTACAAGAATGTATTTGGTTTATGAAAAGCTGCATTAAAAAGCCGTTGATGCACGACACAGGCCTACTCTCTGAAAATTTATGAACAGAAGCTCCTAAAGTTGATAAATCGACTAAATTCTCAAACAAAAACTGAATAATTTCTCTGTTGTGAAAGCAGAAATTAACTCTGTAAATAGAAAAGTAAAACAATGTTTGGAAGGCGCAAACGGCGCGCAGCCTTCCCAAAGATTCTTGTCAACCGGATTAATTCTGTTAAACAAACGCCTGGAAGTAAATGCTTGCAGGTGGAGCAGATAAGGCTCCGGAAATTGCCTTAGAGTAGGAACCGAGTGGTCGAGCGGTGGCACCGCGAGTGGGTGATGGATGGTCGGCTCGCATGACCACGTAATTGTTACTTCTGCTTCGTTTGCCGCTCGCCACAAACAGTCGCGTGATCACGACTTTCTTTAAAACATAATCCGAGGACCCTTTATTGCGACGCCTCTCAATTCTACTTGAGTGTTTATTGCTTTGGGTAGTTTGGAAATAGGTCATTATACTCTTAGTTATGTACGTTGACGTGGACGTTTCTTGGGATGTTTTGATGATGATGACTCTTAGTTAATGTTAAAACAATATAAAGAGGACTGTTCTGTATTCACACAGCAGCCTTCGTGGTCTAGTCTAGTAGTTAGAACGTTCTCTCGATACGGAAGTCGTGGGCTCCATTCCCGGTGGGGACACTCAAACAAAAATCACAAAAATCACAACCGCTCGAGCGATTTGGGCCACGACTGTTGCAGCGCTTCTAGCGTTTGGGGCCCACTGCCGCTTTTGTAAAAATTTAATAACGCCACGATTTCGATGGTTTTTTCTATTGGTGTTGTCATATAGTGTATATTTTTGACAAGAATGACAAAGTTTGAGCTGAAAACCAGCCACCCTGTTCCAGCCCTATGGCGAAACAAACGCATTTTGCACTGAGCACTCACTTTACAGGCCATATTTTATTCACTTCACGTCTCTAGGGATATATGATACTGGTCACAGCACCAAGAAAGGCAGTTTTAACATCACATATTTAACACTAAACAAATAAAAACACGCGTAGCAAAAAACCGCTCCTCGTTAACGTAAACATTGAGCTGACAATAACTTTTTTCTTTACATGGGACTCTAGACGCGTTTTTTGCGAGCGTGGTTTATTGTTTCAGTCTCAGCGTCAATCAAAAGAGAAGTAGAGTACTTAAAACCATTAATATTATCAAATTGACGTTTCTATCGCATCACTTCGCGCCTCAAATTTACGCAACATTTGTTGCGCAAAGCGCTGTACTATATAGTGCTTCGCGTAACTAATGTTGCGCAGAACGCGCCATGAGACTTCCTCAAGATTGGTTAGGACATTGCATATGACCATTGCATATGACCGTTGCATTGACCTGATTGTTCGAACGATAAGGTATTTTTGTATTTTGGATATTACGTTAAGCTGTAGGTCTTGGCTATTATCTGAAGAAGTAGTCGTTTAGAGGCTCAATAACTCTGATATCAGGGCCTGTGATGTAGGTCCAACCCAAACTCACACCCACACGATGATGAATCACTTTATACATATTTACCTAACTGTTTTAACCAAAGAATACATGAAACAGAGTATTGTTTCATGTATTCTATGGTGTTAACTTAGGTAAGTATAAGGTAATATAGAACTTTACTCACTTTTACGACCCATTGAACCGATTCGCCATTACTTACCTTTATACGTCTCTAAAGTTATGACATCCGAGGGAAAGTTGCTCACAATCCCGTACCATTGAACTTCGTCTATCGAAAACAATAACAAACGCAAAACGACTTTGGAACATTCATTGAAAAGGAAAGTTCAGCCATAAGAGGACGTCGGCGGCAGGTGCGACGGTGAATGGAAATTCCGCCAGGTGATGGTTGGCAATTTTAGAGTGCAATGGTGGTAACAACAGTTAGTAGGTAAACATCTTGTTTGGACATTTGATAGTGTGTAAGAATGTGTTTATGAGATTGAAATAATAGTAGTTTATGCCACTGTCAGGTAAAGATAGTCATTGTAACATGAGTGCTTGTTTGTGACATGAGGCGCAGCCGAATGTCACAATAGACAGCACGAATGTTACAATGACTAGTTTGCAATCAGTGGCATACATTACTTTTTCTACGAGCATAAAAATCATTAAGAAAATAACGTACCCTTCGTTTACTTTTGTCGTAGTACTAGAGCACTATGACACCTCCGCTTTTTTGGCAATAAAGTCCTCTTGAGTTTCGTACGCTGCCTTAATTATTTCGGTCGGCGTGAATATTTTACTCATATTTACAAATTTTGAATGGAAATCAAGATGTCTATCGTTAAATTATAAATTAAATGTTATTTTTTCACAGATTAAATAAGCGCGTATGGCGCGAATTTCTCTCGGCCAGCCATCATATAATAATGTGATTGGGGGGTTTCAGTGCATAATTGCATGAATTCTTTTTTGAAGTTGTCCTTTATGGTATGGAAACTAGCATATTAGCCGATGGCATCCAATACAACATAGTATTAACTTAATTTTGTTGCCAAATCTAACAAAAAGGTGAAAAAAAATTATTACCGTATTGTAGACAGTTGCATTTATAAATATTACGCAACTGTTGTCGGAATGGCAATGTTTGTGATACTGTTTCCGGTTTCGTATTTCGAACTTTAACAAATGGAAGTAGAAAAACACGCAAAAATTACAAAGATTTTTGCGTGTTTTTCAGTACTGAAGGCACTTTACTCAACTAGGCTCGTGGCCAGAGGTCTCACCTGATGTTTATTTTAAATTTTCGCACTTTTCATACATGTTACGATACTAATTAGGCAAAATAAATTACCTTACTATTCCCAACGTTTCGGCTGCGTTGCATCAGCCGTGGTCAGAGGTAGACCACGTTTATTTTGCCTAATTAGTATTGCGCTAAGACCCGCAATAAAATAAACATGTCTCACTTGATGCTGTCTTATCAACCTTTATATTTTCAGTTTCAGTCATTTATTTGCAATTTTCAACCAATTTACAATAGGTATGCAAATTAATATATAATAGGTACAAGAATAAAAAATCACTGATAATTCAATTACAGATAATAGCCAAAAATAAAATGCCATACTAATCAATGTGAGACTTACAGAACGTAAAAAAAAAATAACATGATATAACGAAATTGAAGGTAATAGTACTGTAGCCGGTAGACATTCAAATTACGAAAAATCTTACCTTTTGTCTTTGTGAAATTGTTATAGATTTCGCCATTTCACATACTAAAAGCGAAGTCTTAGATCGTAACCCGCCGTAACGTAATTTACATTTTCGAGTTACTGTTTCAAATTTATACATCTGTTAATAGGCCCTCTGAACAAGCCATTTTAATACTCGTTTGGCAGTCATTTGGTAATAACTAACATATATGGAGATTTTAGATAGATCAGTATATGGCTACGGCGGGTTACAATCTCTAAACTTTCGCTTTTAGTATGTGAAATGGCGAAATCTATAACAATTTCGCAAAGACGAACTGTAACCATTTTCTTAATATGTATGTCCACGGGCTACAGTACTATAATTTTAAACATAAATTTATCTCAAATGTTAGAATTACAAAAAAATAAAAAAAAATACCTCAATGTCACATTTGATCAAACACGTGTGGCAGTAAATTTTAATATTTTCGACTTATATTTGAGAAATATCCAAACACACGTGGAATGCTAGAATTTATTTTTAAATGTCCTATGAAAAACACTAAAACTATCTAAACTAAGACTATTAAACACATGCTGGTTTTTGAAAACTTAAATACTATAATAAATAAAAAATCAGTTCAAAAAATAGTTCGTACATAACAATTTCAGATGACAATATTTTCTTGTTTCATACTTTTTAGAGCAAGATTTGCCAGTAGTCGGGTTCTAGTTTTTAAACTGATTTTTTATTTTAATTATTTTGGGGTTGTAAATACATACTAAATCCAACAACATATATATTTTTGAAATGTGCTTATTAAGCCCTTTCCTTTGATACCCAACACGGTATGATTAAAAAAACATTTTTTTTCCTTCCGTGACTTAACCTCCTCTAGAGGGCGCCACTTTCAATTAAACGAAACTTATTGTACCAGCGGATGATCAAGACGCTTCTAACGACACCTCATTTGTCAAATTACGATAAGTGCTTTAGAAGTAATGATGGAACAGATGAACATACATACATATATACATACATACCGGTCAAAATCAAAACCCTCCTTTTCGCCGTAGTCGGGTAAATATCTTACTAACTATAACGCAGAGTACCTACCCTATTCTTAATCTTCATATTATTATTTTCTTTTGACTTTAAAATAACGCGTCTATTTTTATTGGAATCGGTATTTTTATGCTAACTTGTGGTCGTAGATATTCTTTTAAAAGTAGGTTACAAGAACTTTTATGTAGAACCACCGAGGCTCCAGCAGCAGTAAATTGTGTTGAATGTTGGACGTACGTCTTTCACTGGCAACTTCACACTCTAACTACTTTACTGCTACTCAGCTTTGAGTTGCCACTGTAAGTTATCTACCACATGGCTCTCTCCAATTTGGAGTAGGACTATATCTCTTTGAAATGTATAAGTATTAGTTTGATCGCAGTATTTTGTCGTAAGCAGTATTAGCGGAAAATCATTAGACACTGGCAGTCAGTGTAAAGCCGATCTTTCATAAATGTTTAAGGAGACTTTAATTTTTAAGGCTCCGAACCAAAATGTTAAAATCGGAAACCTTACGTCTGTCTGTCATCTGTTTATCTCAGCAACTACTCATGCTATCGACTTGAAATTTGCAATAGTTGTAGAATATGATTGCCCAATTTTATTGCAATCGAAATAATATTTTCTTTATTGTTATTATTGTAAAGGAGTCAAATAAGTGGGTAAAAATTTCAAAATTTTGTTACCAGGTCAAGTGGGGATCATATAACATAATAATAATAATAAGTTTTTTTTCTCACCACAATTTGACATAATTTTTATGCTTAAACTATTATTGTATAGCATTTGAAATTGTGGGAGACCGATGTCTAAACTCTCTAGTTCTTATACTGTGTCTACAGGGTCTGTATGTCAGGACGGTTTGCAACTCTTAGCAGCTAATATTACAAACGAAGCAACATGTAGAACTAATAACAGTAATTGGTAAGGATTTTTGTTTTTCGATCATGAAATTGGTTTAAACTAATGGTTGTTAGTATTTGTTAGTGCTTGCCAACACATATTTTACTTGTATATTCCAAAAAAGATTTTTTTTCTTCTCTTAGATTTGAAGTTATGATGAAAAATAACAAAAAAAAAACACCACAAGGTTCTCTATACACACCTTATCCCCGTAGTTTGCAAAAGTAAAAATCTAAATTCATAATTTTCGATAGAAGTTTATTTATATATTACAGCAAAATTGTAACGATCTCACTTAGTTTTTTGGAAATCTGCAAAAAACCTTTACAAACAAATTTAGTTTTTCGGTCCTAAAAATTTACTTTATTGCTTCTAAAAATACTAAAAGTATATTTTCATGTCACAAGTGGGCAAACAAGAATGGTACTCGTATGGTCTGAAGTTAAAATATTATCTCGCTACTACTCGAAGGCGAAATATCAAATTTATATAATCTTCACTTCCTCAAGGTAGTTTCAGATGTTAATTGCTAAGTTTATTACATAATAATAAACTCTCGACTTAAATCGATTCTAGATTTAATTTAAACATTAAACCTTCGATTTGCATGGATAAGTTATAAGAAACTCTAAAGACACCATTATTTTCGTAAGAACTGTTTATTTTATTTGGGGCTTTATTTTTTGATATATTTGTAAACTCACTACGTAAACGAAACGGCAATCTCTCACAACTAGTTGATGGACTGACTACGAGCTCACTACGCCGTAGCTCCGTCGTAGCGACGTAGCAACCGCACACCGCAGGCCTACGACCCCTCGACAACTATTAATTAAGAGCGGCCATCATCACGAAGACAGCTGTCCGAGGAGCAACTCTCATGCTGCAAATGACGGGTGGTTTTTTGGACAGCGTGCGTAGACGGGTGATGAAGGTGCAGTTAATATTAAGAGAATGGTAGCTGCAAACGAGCTAAGTGCTTAATGATTTTTGCACTCGGAGATGTGTAAATTGTGTTAGGCTATTTTCTTCTTACATCTATTTGTTTTGGCTATGCGTTATTATAACGTCAATGAATAAATGGAAGAATCTTCGTGCGAAAAAAAAATACTTACAAAAGTTAAATCAGTTTGAGGAGAAGAAGGTCAAAGTTGAAGTCGAGTCGTAACTGTCAGAAATTATACCCAAAAAAACTGTGTTTTAAAGCTCAAAAACTTTTAACCAAGGTTTTTTTTGGACCTGATATGCGCACTAGCAACAACTTTTGTTCTACGACTTTGCTGTGAACCACTTTCCCCAAGGAACATAGGTTGAAATACGAAAAAAAAAATTGAACTTCCAAAGAAACTGCAACAGCTGATAGAGCATTTTGTATGGGGTTCAAAAAATGTCTCCATATTTCGACCAACGTTCCTTAGGGCCAGTTTCATGGTTTAAGCAATGTGCTTAAATTATGTTCACTTTTTAATTTTGGACCCTATATAATCTGTGGCTCAAACAACTTTGATATAGTGTTAGAAAAGTTGGAGTTGCTTATAAAAAGATAGCCCACTAACACCTTGCTTGAAATTCACAAAAAACAGGACAGTAAAAATATATATGGCTTTTACTTTGATAGTGGCTGCAATAAACATTTGTTCATAAGTGTCGTGTCGTCGTCAAAACATGTCTCGTTGATCCCTCCCCTATCACCTGCGAGACGCGGAGTTCGCGAAAACATGTACGCGATATCACGCAAACGTGTTATGACGATCGAGGGGTCTATTCTAAACGCTGCTACAGAATTACGAATTTATTAAGAGTTTCAGGAAGTATTTGACGATGTCTTAAATAGATTTAGAAGAAATTACATATATTCACTAAACTTCATTATTCAATCTGAATTGATTAACAAAGAAAAAGATTGATTTAACTAATCGTTTTAAGTTTGTACTAAAGATATCTAATGAAAATCAAATGCTACATTATTCTTGAGTAACATAAGCTATATTTATTACTAGACTAGACCTATTTAAACTTCAATAATGTAATCAAAGTTGTATAAAAATTTGCCGTAAAATATATTTCATCGCATGCGCTAAGGAAATTATTAATGATAGAACAAAATGAAGATCTACATTGTAGTTTATGTCACTATAACTGCTTTTTTTTACATTTTTAATAGTTGATAGAATTGCCGACCAAATCAGACCATGTCTTTCATACCTTTGTGTTAATCCTTATACAAATAAATACGTTTTTGTGGATGACTTTTTAAATTGTCAATCTAAACAAAATACTAATAGAAAAATGTGTTTAAGCATTTCTAGAAAAATATCCCCTAAAACTAAGTTTGGCGGGCCGCTAGTTGATAAATAAGGCGATGCTTTATCTTCAATTAAAATAAGTTTCTTTAGTGCGTTTATTTTTTTTTTATTCGTTAATTTCGTATATTTTTTGGTATACAATAATATTATCAGACAGGAAATAATAATGGCTTCAACTGTATACCATCATGTAAAAAGTGTTAAAATGAATATATTTCTGACGTTTACATATGAAATGCTAAGTGTGTATTATGGTTATAAAGTGGTATGTACCTCGTTCAATTGAAGAGAAATATTTTCTTAACTGCTTACAAAATGTGGCGTTAATTTCTGAACTCTATTTTACACTTGTTTCAACGTCCCATTAGCCACTAGGAAAAGCGAAAGAAAGTTGTATTTTCTTACTTACCGAATCTCAAGTGATCTCTAGAATAGCACCCTTGTATGCCTCGTCAGGTGCTCCGCGATTCGCGTGAATTGCTTGTTTAACATATTTTTTTCTCTTCTGTTCCTTTTATACATTGGACGTAACGACTTACGCGTTTAGGTTTTCTTTTCGTTGTTTGAACTAGAAATTATGTGTTAAAAATTTTCGATGTTTATGTCATCTTGAAAAATACAATTACCTGATACTGCAAGCCAATTTGGAAAATCCTAATAATGAGTCAGACCAAATATTTTCTTGTATTTATCGTAGAAAAAAAAGGAGTTTATGTAACATGAATCTGTTCAAGTCTCGAGAGAAAAAAGACTTCTTCTGGGTAAGCTCGTTCCATCGCCGACCTCATCTCTGTCCTAGGGGTCCTGTCCATTGAGGTCAAGAGCAAGCCCATTTATTATAAAATAATGGTTCCTTTTTACCTTTTTGGTTCGAAACCCTAAAAGACACAGACGCATTCATTATTCATGTTGGTGTATATTTAGAGCTCACAGATAGCTCAAACTAAAGAAGTATTGTGACAATATCATCAAACGGTCATTCTTGTCTAGCGTCATATACAAATTTTGACTATTCTCGTTCCACTTAAAATAATTTAGTCAGTTTGCTGGCGTATCTGAACTAATTATACTATTATGACCAGACAAGAGGCAAACTTCATAACAATTTCAGTTTGTAAATTACCACTAGCTCGCTATAGGTACTTTTGTTTCTTATTTATAACTTAGTCTATACGTGCTCGACGCAAATTTGTTTTCATAATATTTCTCGCCAGTTCTCCTTCACCATAAATGTTCCCAGTACCGCGATACAGATACAACCGTTGCCTTCAGTTTTAAGCTCCAAATTTCTTCTTTGTTCTATTCAAATAAAAGTACCTACTTACATTCTCTTATATACCATATTGTAATGTTTTATGACATTCTTTGTTTGTGCGATAAGGAGCTAGACGCTCATCTATTACGAATAAAATAAAATAAAATGTTCTTCTTGTAAGTTATGAGAATGTTTCTTTATTTCGGTGTACCTTTATCATTTAATAGTCTCCTTTGTTAGTTTTATATTAACAAGCCCTACATTTAATTAGTAAATTATGGTGCTACGGTCGCATACAAGCGGCTTTCTATAATCGTAAACTATCTATTCGCTATTCTATTGAATAGAATAGAAAAGTATGGGATTGACATTAATTAATGAAATGTTGCGTAACGGCTAATGTCAATTCCATGATTTTTTTAATACTATTATAGCGTTTATGATAATAGATAGTCACTTGTTTCTTGGCCCCGTACCTTGAACTTAGCCAGATTCCAGAGACCAATTTCCTAAGTGAAACGTATACAGTTTTAACCAAAGAATATTAATGTGAGCTTTCTATCTTAAAACTATTGATTAAGCAATACTCCAGTAAAATTACGAGAGATTGTATGGCGAAACGGAAATAATTGATAATAGCCGTGATTCTTTTTCAGATCGATAGATTATATTTCTGTGTAAAGGTTTTTAATGGAATCCACCTAAATTTACTTCATTTATTTATTTATTTTGCCGTCCAAACATTAAAAAAATATGGAATTTTGGAAAAAAATGTTAATAGATTATTTTTTTTATTTACGGCTTGCTATATATCCAGAATTTCATATTATACATGAATCCACCTAAAAATATAAGCTTTTTTGTATTGTTTAACTTTTATAGCACGAAATTTAAATACAGCTTATCTTCGCAACCAAAAATAGTAATAGATCCGTTTTGCTTTCTAATAATTTAAATAGTGCTATATAATCACATTTTTGGCAAATCCAACATAAATGTTTACAAAATCATTGTAAACCAGCGATTACAAAAAACTTTTTTTTTATTTAGTATGGCATTTTTGTGAATATATATAAGAATCACTTACATTTAAAAAGGTTGAGTTTAGCTCAGTTTATTGCTATTATTTTACCTCGACTTTATTGGCCCTTATATGTAAAAATAAGTGGAGATTTTATATTTTGAAATAAATTGATATTTTTAAATATATTTATGGTGGATTTTGATGCCTATATGTAAAGTATACGTTTATCTATGATATAAAGTATATAATTGTCTATTACTATTTTTGCCTTAGCTGTTATTCGAAAAAAATATTCCGCTTTAAATTTTAGGTGGATTCGTAAATATTGCGTCTTAACATCATATTTAAATACGATATACACAAAAAAGTAGCTATTAGCATTTAATGTTTTGCAAAACCGTATTTTTACTGGACTAAAGCACTTTCATGATTGAAATTTTATTTTGTAATGGGGTATTTTGGCTTTATCTTTCAATGATTAATATTTAAGTGAAAATTTCGGAAGTTAATGAGTAAAAAATATGAACCATGACGTGATGGATCCTGCCCCTGGGTAATCAGCGCCAAGTGCGCGCGTACATCGTATGCTGTACCTATTACATTAAAAAAGGATGCTTTGAATAAAATTTTAAGTGAGACTTGGACTCACCTAATAAGAGTTTCGATTATGAGGCTATAAAGACAATTTTTATGACAACATCACTGTTTATTTGCAAAGAATTTTTACTGAATAAATAAAAATACTATTTAGAGATATCATCATATTTTTTCTCTTTCAGCTATACTTAGTAGAATCAGGGAGGCGATTGGTATTTTTAAGATATATTGCATTTCGAAAACTGAGTTATAAAAATACAAAAAATTATTTTGGAATGCACACATAAATCTTCATTACATCAGGATCAGCCCACTTGACCTAGTCTGACTAATAAAACAAATATTGTTTGACTAAACATTTGGCCAAACTTTATTGTCAGAACTTTGATAAGTAACGAAAGTGGAAAATCGCCCATAGCCAAATTACAGTTTTATTAGTTTAAATTACCAAATTATAATGAGACGTATACTTACGATGCTCTTTCTGTATTAATTTACATGACAGACTGACAGTGTTACCAGATGCCGTCACACGATAAGGGGTGTGTTTATCCTAAATCTGATAAATTAGGGGACTACCAACTTGTCAGTTACACCTGCTGTCGTTGTCTGGAAAAATTTCTGAAATTTCAGATATAAAAGTTAAAGTTAATATTAATTTCAATTAATTCAAATTAATTCACACACAACGTGTCCTTCCACTAAATGATATAAATCGTCAAATAAAATTTGTATTGTATAGATACATGTTTTTTAAAAGCGAAAATTTTGTAACATAAGTTTTAACTGTCTGAAATCACCTACCTAAAAACTTAGTCTTTAAGAGAAAAAAAATTGTAATTGGCCTAAAAACACCTACTTTTATTCAAAAATAATCACTTACGAATACACACTACATGAACATCACTATAATTAAGGGTATTTGTTGAGACAGAATGAGATAGTTAATTTATCACGTGCCTAATAATGTAGCCTTGTTGTTCTGTCGATGGCAGATGCCCGAGACAATATGACTAGTCTTCAGCGATAATTAAAAACGGAGGCAAAAAATATAAATTGTTGCCCATTTCTAAAGAAATCCGTTTCATAGACATAATAAATTACTTCGAGAACTAGTGAGATCTTTATCGGGTTTTTAAAGGAGTATATATTATGAAGATGGTTATTGATACAAGGTTTATTTTTATCAAAACCTGCTACCTCTATCTCTAGATAGTATAAAACAAAGCTGCTTCCCGCTGTCTGTCCCTCTGTATGCTTAGATCTTTTTAACTACGCTACGGGTTTGCGGTTTGTTTAATTTTATGAAATTATGACGAAAATTGTTTAAGATGTCCGAAGAAATAAAGCTGACTGAGAGATTTCATCGCAAGGGCTGTCTCATTCTTTTGAATACTCTACTTTGAATGCGTGCGAAGCAGGGAGGGCAGCTAGTAATTTTTATATTTACTCATAACATCCTGTGAAACGTCCTTTACAGGATAGGGAGCACCCTCAAGACCTCCAGCAAGAACGCCTGGTTCTTAGGAGGGGATTAACCATAGTCACCACGCTTGTATAGCAAATTCAGACAAAACAAACAATTTCAGAGGTCCAAACTAGCGGTTTTTCAGCGGGCGATGGAGCGCAGTATTATCGGGGTAAAAGAACTGATAAAGTACTTTATCGTAAACGAGTTTATCTTTCCTCAAACGATCTGACATGTCATCAGCTGAACTCATATAGGTACCCTTCCTTATCCATGTTACCTCTACACACTTATAGCTGCAAATAGTCACTGTCGTTAAGGGGACGCATTACTCAAGTGCGGCTGCTACGGAAATCTACAGGATGTCGATATCTGGAGCATCAATTCCAGGATTCCGCACAGGATTGCAAGACATTTATTGAAGGTCATTGACCGTAAATGACAGCGGTTCTCTATCATCGATAACGCTATATTAACTAACGAAATGGTATCTTGACAGCTAAATATGTTAAACCCAAAGGTATTGTCTCTTCTTCTTTAAACTTAAGAGCTGTGCTCTTGTCGGTGGAGTAATCGCCAATGTTTCCTTGTTTCCGCCAGTTCCTTCACCTCCTGATACGACTCGACCTGTACTTTTTCTTTTATTTGTTCCATAAAGGTTCTCCTCGGTCGGCCCCTTCCTCTCTTTCCCTCAATTTTTACTTCTATGATGTTCTTAATAAACGAATCGTGTCGTATCAGGTGGCCAATCATATTTCCTCTCCGGTTCTCTATAGTAAGTAGTAACATATACTTAAATCTAAAAAGATATCACTAAAAATTAGAAAAAGGTTTATTAAATCATATATCTGGACTATCGCACTCTATGGGGGAGAAACGTGGACAATGATACAAAGAGACAGAGAGAGGCTGGAGGCATTTGAGATGTGGTGTTGGCGAAGGATGGAAGATAAAAGCTGGACAGAAACGGTGTGAAATGAAAGGGTACTTGAAAGGGTTAAAGAAAAGAGATCTATCGTACAAAGGTATTGTATTCGTGAAAAAAAAAAGTTTTTCTTATTTTCTCAAAAATATGTTCTATATCACATAGACATCATAAAAAACAAGTCTCCAAAAATTGACCGTCCGTCGCTCGGTCGGTCGGTCGTCACGCTTTGGGCTAGTGGCTAAACGAATAGTCCGATTGACACCATATTTTAAATTTAAGATTTTTATACAAATCCATAGATGGATTCTGAGTGGTTTCTTGCTGGCTCTCATTTTGAGGGTAGCTGTAATACAACTAAAATGAAAAACTGCATTTCGCGCAAAAATGGCTAAAATGATCTTGATGAAACTTTGCAAGACCAAGAATCACAATGCATGCACTTGTCTGTGGAAGTTCATATAGGGTGACTTTAAATTAGTTCTTGATAGCAAAAGATATGCATGTACTCATGATACTGAACAACTTTTCCCAAGGAACATAGGTCGAAATACGAAAAACCAAATTTGACCTCCCATACAAAATGCGCTATCAGCTGATGCAGTTTCTATGGGAGGTCAAAACATGATTTTCGTATTTCGACATATGTTCCTTGGGGAAAGTTGTTCAGTATCATGAGTACATTCATAACTTTTTCTATCAAGAACTAATTAAAAGTCACCCTATATAATGGATGTTCCCTTATTACCAGAATGTAAAAAATGTGATTTACTCAAAATTGGTTTCAATGAGCGTAATTTCGATATTTTAGATTCTGAATTGGCTATCTACCTGCCTGGATGTTCTATGTGAAACTTATTTGCAAAAATATTTTATATAGGGTGTACCAAAAACTGAAAGGGTAAGTAGGCTAAAATTAAAAACTTTTCGAAATATGTGTTGGAAAATTCTATGCAAGTATCTTACGGTAGTATCCATTGATCTAAGAAAATTCATATAAAGGGTATTCCAGTTCTGCCAAAATGAAAGCCAAGTTTCTCGAAATCGTACACGGTTAGTTTGTCTCAATGTTTGACAATTTGAATTCTGATTTGATCTGTGTATTTCATGAGAACATTTTTTTGGAAAAACTAAAATTTATTTTGTATTTCCCTGCTATATGTATAACATTACAAATTTAAGCTTCTACGAGTAGTTGATACTTTTTACTTGCCTATCCCGAGAAAGTAAGTGTAGTGGTGCTGTACCATTTAATTTATTCTATTCTATTAGCGTTTACGATTTGTCTCTTGCCTTATTGTCTATAGGCCTGCTCCAACAACAAACTGTAAAATTTCGGTGGTTATGTTTTGTTAGGGAAGATAATTTATCAATTTAGTTATGAGACGATATTTAAGACATTATCAATAATTTCAGATTCAGGTTACATCACAATAAAATTATTGTACAGTAAGTCGTAAAATAATTCAATCTATCAACCAGTAATTCTATCATAAAATGTTGTTTTTTTTTGCTCCAGAATACTTAACATTTAATATTTATTGCCATTTTCCTCATTTTATTTGCAAATTACAGTTCAAAGCAGCCACTTACCTTACAGGACACTCATCTCTCATTAGCAATTGAAATTACTGCCATATCAATTTACTGACACGTGTACTGTGGACTTGTGCAGACTTGTACCTGTCTACGTGATATACCGTCGGGCATTTAGCAGGTCCTACTAACAGGCCGTTACAGAGCAGGCGATTCTCAATACCGCGTCGTATTAGATCTATTAGAATAGCCCGACGGTCGTTAAGGCACACACGTACTTTCAGGCAGTCGATTCTGCTGAGGGACCAGGCAACTTCCAGAATGAAAGAAAAGAAAGAAAGAAAGAAATATTTATTTGTTGCATTAAAGTTCTTAAAACTAAGGGTACAATTGAGGTATCACATGCAACAAAAAGGTCCCGCTCAGCAATAAGCTACGGTTGGACCGTAGCGCTGATCTTCCGCGAAACCCAATATACCTAAACTACTTAAAAATACTTAAAACTAACACAGCAGGTTTTTTAAAATGTTAAATATATTTAAGTACCTATACATACAGGTGGCAGTAAGTTTAAGGAAAAATTATGTGATAATAAAGGTGTGTGTTTGTAGTAGTGAAGACAGAATGGGTAAGTAAATAATTGAGTAAATTGAGACTATTGCACAGTAAAGCTACTCAAGTAAGTTTTTGTTTTTCCAGTAAATATAGTTTAAGTTTATTTTTAAAAGTGCTACAAGATTTAGTGTTCCTAATGGGTGGAGGTAAGTTGTTCCAACATTTTGTGGCAGCGTATCGGAAGCTACCACGAAAAGCAGCTGTACTGTGTCTGGGGCAAGTGAGACGTGTTACGTTTCTGATGGGACGAATAGAAAATTCTAGTTTATTATATAGATAGGGTGGTTTTTGAGTTTTTATAACTCCAAAAAGTAAAGACGCAAAATGAAGTGATCGACGTGCGGCCATGTTCATTAGGCCTTTCTTGTTCAAATATGGGGTAATGTGGGAGCGACGCGGTATGGGGAAACAAAAGCGAGCACATGCATTTTGTATTCTTTGTATAATCTTTTTGGTTCTTGCGAGCAAACATTCACCAAAGACTGTATCAGCATAGGTGAGCTTAGAAAGGATAAGCGAGTCACATAGTCGGATGCGTAAATCAACATCGAGGTAGTCTCTCATACGATATAGTACTTTAAGTCTGTAGAAACAATTTCTTACAGTTTGAAGAATGTGGTTCTCGAAATGGAGCTGTTCGTCAAAGAGGACACCTAAATTACGGGCTTCTGAAACAAGTTCTAAGCATTCTCCAGATATTGTAACTTTAGGGTCAAAAGTCTTAATAATATGAACATTTTTTTTTAGTACCATGAACTAAAAATTTTGATTTAATGGGATTTAAGACCAATCCATTAGCATCACACCATTGGTTTATCCTGCATAAGTCCTGATTAAGTTTACTGACTGCCTGATGGGTGTCACTAGGTTTAAATGAAATATAAAGCTGAAGGTCGTCTGCGTAAAGGTGATAGTTGCAATGTTGAACACTGGATGTAATATCTGAACTATAAAGAATAAAAAGCAATGGTCCAAGTATAGAGCCCTGTGGGACTCCCCTTTTCACTGGTGCGGTAGCTGAGACTATACTCGAACCATCACCAGCAAAAAGTTGCACAAATTGATGACGGCCAGTTAAGTAGCTCGCGAACCATTTTACAGTGGAAATGTCAAATCCATAAAAGGAAAGTTTGGATAATAGGAGCGAAGTGTTGATAGTGTCGAAGGCACGTGAAAAATCTAATAATGTTAGTATAGTACCCTCTCCCGCGTCCTGAGCCGCCAAGATATCGTCAACAACATCCATCAAAGCGGTTGCCGTGCTATGGCTCTTCCTGAAACCTGACTGTTTTTGCGGTAAGATACCATTTTGTTCAAGGTAGCTAGTGACTTGAGTACTAACAGCTTTTTCTATTATTTTAGAGAGAAGGGGTAAAATACTTATTGGACGTAAATCTTTAAATTGAGTGGGTTGATTATGTTTTGGAAGCGGTTTAACTATGGCAGTCTTCCAGGATTCAGGAAAGGTACTCGTCTCAATGGATTTATTAACAATAGCCGTAATAATCCCTAAAGTACGTGGAAGTGTCAAGAGCACCATATCCAACGAGATTCCGTCATTACCTTGCGCATTTGTGGATACAGATTTAATAATATTTAGTACGTTTGTTTCACTGATTGGCTTCAAATTAAAAGAGGCAGAGCTATGTCTATGGAATTCGTAATAAGTGAGACGGGATATATCAATGTCCTGTTTACCAGGCAAAGTAAGAAAGTGATTATTTATGCGGTCTGGGTCTGACAGAAATGATGGTAGATCAGTATCAGGGTTACTTCTGAAGTCGGCGACGTCTTTCTTAATATTTTTCCATAGCAAACGAGGATTTTTTATATTTGAATGGATATGGTTTTTAAAGTATGTGGCTTTTTCTGTAAACAAAGCATTGATAACAATATTTTTCAAATCTTTGTAATATTGCTTGTGTGATAAAGCATCTGTGCTTTTCTTAAGCGCGGATTTGTGGTATCTTGCATTTGCTTCATTGCGTAATTTTATCATTTCCCTAACGTTATATGTTATCCAGGGTTGGATACGATCTTTAACATAAATAATTTTAATAGGGGCATGGCGATCATACAAGCAGAGCAAGTAGGCATTGAAAGTAATTACCATTTCGTTAACATCCTCTGAAAGCAACCCTTCCCAATTAATTGAATTTAAATCCTTTTTGAAACTTTCACAATCAATATCTTTAAGTGGCCTGTACATAATCCATTTAGGGGGTGCAACGTATTTTTTCATGTGGATACTACAAGTAATAAATGCGTGGCTACTTAACTCAGGTATAAAATCTACATTTACGTCAAACAGAGGTGTAGTGGAACATAAAAGATCAATAAGTGTCTCACTGTGATCAGTAAAATGGGTTGGAATATCAATATACTGTGACAAATTCATATATTTTAGAAAGTCTAAGAGTTTTTTTACATTGGTATCGGATCCATTTATTAAGTTAATGTTAAAGTCTCCCGCAAGAATAATGTGATCGAACACAGAAAAAGAAGATATAGAATCGCTAAGAGCGTCAAGAAATGTGTCAACGTTTAGCCATGGCGGACGATATGCTGTACCAATAGCTATTTTATGGCCGTTGATGTTAAGGCCGAGCCACATCTGTTCAACAGACAGAGTAGACGGGAAAGACAGTAGGCGCACACTAACGCCGCGCTTGATGTAAAATCCGACTCCGCCGCCGCGCGCACGAATACTTGCGGGGCGCGGGGTGTGGCGTAACCGGTAGCCGGGTGGAGATGGCGCACGCGCTTCTTCCCCTGCCCTCAACCAAGTCTCGTTGATGGCCATAATATCCACCTGATGTTCTAACATAGCTACCAGAAATTCGTCGTGACGGGTACCTAAAGAGCCGGGATTCAGTAATCCTATTGATAAATTTTTAGTTTTGATAAATTGTAGGACATAAGAATATATTACTTGGCAATATTTATAGTTTAAAATAAAAAACCTGATGTATGTCATATGACGCCAGTCAACCACAAGCCTACAATAAAAACGAAATAGTAGAATTGATACTCGTAGTAGTGAGTAATTTTGTGAAAATTGTGTGTGCGTGTTTAGGTCTCTATAATTAACATAATACAGAGGATAACATTGATCATAATGACAAGAAATTGTTCTAATATTGCTGTCATAAAAGAGATTAAAAACCAGTAAAAACATGTGCGCAAGATTATGTGAACATAACTTTACAACAAAAACAATAATTAAATGCGGTAGGAACACACATAGTATTGCTTCACGTAAAAAATATCCAATAGAAATAATACGTTCAGTTATTATCAGAGTCACCATTAAGGCCACTAACAGGAGCAACGCCAAAAACCTTAATGAGATCGGCTTCAGTGCGAATA
Organism: Athrips mouffetella; assembly: GCA_947532105.1. Lineage (NCBI taxonomy): Eukaryota > Metazoa > Arthropoda > Insecta > Lepidoptera > Gelechiidae > Athrips > Athrips mouffetella. Next base: position 21,869,194 of record OX383960.1, on the reverse strand, counting down.
CGGTGAACAGGTTGATCTTGTTCGCGGCGGACGAATAATGCGCCGTCTCTCGTCCACGCATATTTCCACTGAAGGCGTCGTTTTTCTTCACGAATTTTGTAAAAAAGCTGTCGGTTTAAACGGGTTAGTCGCTCGTTGACATAAAAGCGTCGGGGCTCGCCGGGAAGGTCGAAACCAGCGGTGTCACACGTCCGACGGACTCGCATGGCGCTCAGCAGCCGGTCGCGCTGGGCGCGCCGCACCATCCGCACCACCAGGGGGCGCGGCGACGACCGCGCGGCCTCACCTGCACCCGCGCCTGCAGCCACCGCAGCGTAGTCGCGTCGAGCGCCCACTCGCACCGCGCTCACCACGTCGCCTTCCGTCACATTTACGCCCAACTTGTTGCCCACGAGGGTCACGATGTGAACAGGATTTTCACCATTTACCTCCGGGATGCCAGTTATTTCAAGGTCATTTTGCAGCAGTTCCTGGTCGCGATCGTTCAGTTCATTTTTCAGGCTATCGACAATCGCAATAAGTTCCTGTTCTTTGTCGCTCCCTTTATTTTCTATAAAACCCTTTTGCGTTATTTCTTCTTCCAGGCGTTTTTCCAATGTAAACATACGATTTTCTATGCTATCCACGCGGGTGATTAAACTGTCTATGTTTAAAGTTAATTTATCGAATTTTGAAGACATTCGTTCAGTTATTATATTCATCTGTTCCTTGATGAGTTGCCCGATGGATACTTGTAATGACTTCGTAATTTCGTCTCTCATTTTTTCTACCATACATTGTAAGGAGTTGTCCGGCAAGACGCAGCTTTCTATCTTACTTTTATATTCAGATTCCAAAAAATCCTTCTGAGGCGAAAGAGACAATGACGGCAGTTTTGGCATTGTGAAAGTGGCGTTTGCATCGAGCTTTGACTGAATAATATTCTTTGTACTAGAGCTTGTATTTGCATGTGCTCTTTCGATACTTCTGTTTGCACGAATTCTGGTACAGCTAAGACATGACCAACGGTCCTTTTTTTCCTTTTCCATTAATCGGAAAAGCTGTGGAGAAACATTCGCACACTCTATTTCGTATAAGCCTTTGCACGTAAAACAAGTCAAGTATTCTCTATTCGTGATTTTCTTAAAGCATTTTGTGCAGGACATTTTGCGTTTTTCGGTGGGAATCAAATGTAGCACATCAAATAGGTATGTAAGTAGACCAGCGAGCGATGCAAGTGCGGGTCAAGGGCAGTGACCTCGCGAGAATACGCGAACTGCGAGCGCACCAAATCACCGATTCCCGGAATCACAAGTTATTTCTAAATTCACTAATAACTTCCTGGTTTCACAGTATTTTTGAAAACTGATTTCACTATTGTATGGCACTCAAGTAGAGCTAACTTTTAAAGTAACACTCACGCCTAAGTTCAACAACTGAGGAATTTTAATAAATTATTTTCGTGGAGAAACAATAAAACGATGTTTACGGGTGCACTGCCTGCTGTGAATGCACTGTCTTTAGAGGTTTCCTTCCAAAAATAAATTAAGATCTATAAGAGAATTTTACAGTCCGTTTTCATGCCACGCGGACAAGTGGATTTTATTGTTGTGAACGCAAATAAGTAGTATAGAATGAAAAAGTATGAGATTGACATAACCAAAACTCACGTGCTAGCTAATGGTAACTCCTACTCATCTAGATCCAATTCTCCTAGAGTTTACTACAGTAAAAGCCACTTGTTTAAGGCAACATTTTGACTACTAAGGAATCTTATGACAAATGCTAAAAATAAACGGATGAACTTTTTGGCTTGTAAGAGATGATTTACAAGATAAAGATGTGGGAGAGGTGATTTACAAGAGAAACTATATTTCAGGACGCGAGGAATCAGCGTTCTGCCCTGGATTCACCCACGTAGGCATTTTCTCGTTAAATTTATTGTTTCCAAAAAATGGTTCAAAATAAAAAAAAACCGGTCAAGTGCGAGTCGGATTCGCGCGCCGAGGGTTCCGATATACCTATAGTATTTTTGGAAGCAATAAAGTCCATTTTCAGGACCGCAAAACTAAATTTGTTTGTAAAGGTTTTTTGCAGATTTCTGAAAAACTGTGCAACTTAAAAAGATCGTTTTATTTTTGCTGTAAAGTTTATATAAACTTCTGTCAACTGTAATTAATTCAGATTTTTCCTTACTCAAACTTCGGAGATAAGGGGGGGGGAATGATATTTTTCTTGACATTTTTCATCATAACTTTAAAACTAAGAAATTTAAAAAAATACAAAAATATATTTTAAAATGTACAAGTAAAGCCCTTTCATATGATACCCCACTCGACCTAGTAGCGACAATTTGAAATTTGGCCCCCCTATTTTGGCCCCCTTTATATTAATAATCATACTTTTTTCAAAAATTTTTCTTGTGCAATTAAGTTGGGCAACTATATTCTAAAACTATTCCAAATTTCAGGTTGATAGCATAAGTGGTTGCTGAGATATAGAGGTGTGACAGACAGACGGACAGACAGAGCGGCACCATAAGGGTTCCTTTTTTTTACCATTTTGGTATCGGAACCCTAAAAAGAAAGAATGAAAAAACCAGACCGAAAAAAAAATTAAGGAGCTGAAAATATGCGAAAAAGTACTTACCTTTCGAAAATTATCCCTGTTTCCCATGGGAATTTCACAAACTCCTAGGAATTAGTGTAAATCCATTTGAGGGCTTATTTTGGGGGCAAATCCAACAACTTTTGTTTGTCTCTCAAAAAAAAATTCGCATCCACTTTTCATACAAATTGGACCGATCAGATTATCATTTTGTATGGAGAGTCGAAATTTTACTTTGCTAATTTTCTAAATTCGCAAATCAAAGATTGTTGCATTCAGCGTCCAGATTAAGCCCTTATAAGGTTTGGAACAATTTTTTGAAAACCCGTTATATAAGTAGGTCAGTCAGCTTATCCTATGTAAACGGTAGATTCTGAACATGAAAAAAAATTTCGACCTCCCATAAAAAATGTGTTGTCAGCTGATGCAGTTTGTATGGGAAGTAGAATTTTTTTTTACAGTCAGTTTGTACATTTGGTCCCCTGAGACAGTGTATGTACAAGCACATTAGACTGTTTTACTAGTACTACCGAGCACAAAAACTGTGTAATAGTTTTTTGTAAGATAAAGGAGGCGATTACTTTGTTTCAGAGGGCGTCCGAACTTAGCACGCCTTTGCTTTGTTAAGATAATCTCAGCGAGGTCCCACGAGACGTCAACAAAGAAAATTGGATGGGCAGTGAGCCAGAGGGCCAATAGCTTTTAATCCTCCATTCTTTTTGATCCCTCCTTTCTGTTTGTACGTTATAATCACGTTTTTAGTATTGTGCAGACATCGCTGTCCTACCATAGTCATAGTCTCATTACTAAAAGGCATTAAATCTGTAAAAAAGTGTACTAAAAATGAAAAATTCTCAATATCCACGTAACTAGATTGACAGAACAAACTAAGTAAATGTTTGGTTTCAACATTCGTAGTGCCTTTAATTAACTGAATGGCGTGAAATTTCATTGGTTTTGCTCCCGATGCCCATTGATTCTACTCATGATAACAAGCAACTTTACTGAAGTAAAAACATTTTTACTCGAAAAAATGTTTTCAACTTCCCGTAGTCAAATTTGGGTATATGATTTGCTCAAGATTCATATTAATAGGGATGATAGATCAGCTCAATACGAATCGATTTGGTTGTTACAAGTTTTTCTGTGCGTCGCTGCGTTTTTGAGTTAAAGCAAAAAAAATGAAAATAAGATACTAAATAACGTTTTTTTTGTTTGCCTTTGTGGCTCCTGTTTAAAATACTTCTGAAGATGTAGAAAATCGAAGAGGCAGACATGCAGGGCTGTGCATTATCACGGGACGAAGTAGTGAATTTTTGCATTTTGAAGAGCTGTAACTTTACGATGCAGGGCTATTATTGTGGCAGACCATTTTTCTGGGGTTGTATACATTGTATTTAATCAGATAGTCATAGTCTGCCAGGTGTACGTTTCATTGTCAAATTTCAAAATAGTTAAAACTTAATTCCTCAAAAACGCAGGTGTGTGGATGTCCGCCAATATTTTTTGTATATTTTAGAGGATGCTCCTTATCATAGAATACATGAAACAGCTCCTTATCATCAGTCAAAGAGGCAGACATGAGCAAATCATATAGAAATTTGTCCTTTATCACCCTTACTATAAATTATTTCATCGAGAAAGATGCTTGAGTAGAATCACTGGGCTTCAGGAGCAAAACCATCAAAAATCAGCCAATCCCATACTCACTAATACTCACCTTTTCAACAAGTCACGAACATGATACTTTTATTAATTAATAAACAAAGCAAAAGAAAGGTTTTTACAATCACAGCAAGATTTGAACCTGCGTCTTCAAAGCGAGGTAATTCAGATAATTTTGCATAAAAAGGTCTGACAATGATATGCGCTTGTGAAATGTTGCGTGACAGTTAATGTCAATCCCATACATTTTAATTCAATTGCGTTTACGATTATCGAAAACAACTTGTCTAGATACCCTGGTGAAGGAAGATCTTATATATATTATCTTCTAATAGGTCTCCGCGCGCTTTTGGAAACCTTCATTAATCTAAGAGGAAGTTGTAAGGAAAACTGAAAGAATTGAGTCTTTTCGGATGAAAGTCGATTGAGTATTCTCTGTCTTGTCCCGACTGTTCCGTTACCTTTAGCGTTGAGGACCTAAATTTTGCGAATCAAAAGTGATAATTTGGCAAGATACTTGTTGTAGTCGACACATGGTTCAATCGTGAACATGTCAAATCGTAAAAACTCATTACTTAGTCGACCTCATCTCTGTCCTCAAGACTAGATCGAGGTCAACAGTAGCCCATTGTCAATAAAAAAAAAATCTTAAATAAACATACCCACCGTGCTTTCCAAACATTGAGGGTAGCACTCCTGATTATTCCATGGCGCCAATTTGTTTGTGAAGCGATGTAGTTTAGCTGACGTCATTAAGAAATTTTAATATCCAACAATGAATAAACTATTTTGAGTTTGAGTTTTGAGTTTATGGTTAAAATTCGTAAAGCCGCCTTTGACGGCCAACACCCACGAGTATCTAGTATCACTTTGACATTGCAGTTACGCTTTCAATTGGAGTATTTTAAAGAACTACTTTATATAAGGGAAAGCTGAGCGAGCGTTCACTTTAATTGAATCAATTCTCTTACTTCGTAGTAATGAGAATTCGAATAAAATTTAAACGAGACGAGTGCACGTGGTGATGGAGTTCCAGAGGTAACCAATATTGTTTCAACGTTCCAATGCATATAAAAGTGGTAAGTGGAGTTTTACAAATGATGTTCCGCTGGCTACCAACGTGGAGTTTTGTAGTGATACGTATAGAAGAGAGTGGTGTTTTAAAGTGTCTTATTTACAGAAGATTTAGCCGTTGGTCGTTATATCATATGGTGGTTACTGTAGAAATCATGTTTAAGGTGGCCAAAATGCGGTTTAAAAGCAGTGATATAATCAGTGCGTCATCAGAATGGCAAACAACCTTATCTAAGCTATTTAAAAATATTCTAGAATTCCTCGGAACAATGATTCAAGTTCCGAGTAGAATTCTCTGCGACAAGATATATTTTTTTAAATCTTGGAACCTTGTAAACGTGAATTGAAAAACATTTTTAAATAACTTAGACAAGGTTCCTTCCCATTCTGATCGCGCGCGGATTATTGAGAGTAGTCCAACCCACGCGGATTATTCCAAAATTTATTGAGTCGGTAGATCTATAGCCGGTAGTCAAACCTACAACAACAAAGATGAAAAAGAAAAATAACGTTGTGAAATGTTACAGCTTGTTGAAAAGGAGACTTTTTCCACAAAAGAGCGGTCACAGCGGCCGTTAGTATTGCGAGGGGCACTTGAACTCAATGTGAAGCATTATTTAGACGCTCATTTCGATTCCTTCACTCCTCGGCTTTGTTCAGTGGCTTTTTTCCAAAAGGATGTTCGGTGAATTGCAAATCCCTCGACTTCAAGGAGTGGCCGCCCGAGACTCGGTAAATATTTAATGCATATTTCATGGAGAGACGTTTACTTTGCAAGAGATCCGTGAACAACTTCTCTGGCGTGATGCAGCGCTTAAGGATATTGATTTCGAGGAGATTGGATGCAGATTGCAGATGCAGTACTTGTTTTAGATGTGTTCTTGTATGCAATTTGGTAATGCAACTTATATATACGTTAGACTTAAGATTATGCGTGTAACAAATGTTCTTGTTTCCTAAATAAAGATATTTTCATTTTCATATAAAGGGACCTCATTGACAGCGGATTTTTTATCGCAAAGCAGGTTTTTAGGGTTCCGTATTCAAAAAGGAACCCTTATAGTCTGTCCGTGGCCGAGCTCAGAGACCCACTTAGTACTAGAAAGTTGTTATTCAGTATGGACATACATTTCATCCACGTACGTGTCAGTCATCCTACGCGTAGTAGTTTCTTTCGGATTTTTTGTCGTTAAGCAAGTTTTAATTATTTTATAACTTAAACTTTTTACCTATACTAACGCTCTGCGAGGTCCTAGCGCCTGATTTATATTGCTATTTTTATAATTTTTAGACTTTTGGTTATATAATAGCTCATTAAAGGAGTGATCACACCTGGCTGAATTCAAAGACTAATTCGGCATAAATTGCTTGTTGAAGTAAGGATATTGCAATTAACATAACCAAGCCTCCCAGCAATGTATGCCGAATTATTCTTTGAATTCAGCTAGGTATGATCACTCCTTAACCTGTGAAGCTCATTGTCAAAATAATAGGTGGCTTGGCCGTTTCGCTAGGCGTGTAGAGTTAGAAGCTTGGTTCTACTAACTTTTAACTTTTTGAAAATACGAGCTAACTGGTCTCGTCTTGGCAAAATTTTACATGAAAATGTTTTTGGTGGGATCATAATATACGACTACTGTGAAATTGTTTAGCTGGCAGGGTGACAAACACAAAATTACACTTTGAAGCTAAATATTTCGCGAACGGATCCCCAAATCGGAAAAGATATTTGCAGACACACATTATTTTTAAAAGACCTAAGTATAGTACCGGCGAAAAAAAGATTTTACCCCCACTTTTACCCAACTTTCTTGGCGTGGGTAAAATTGTAATTACCTATACTAAGTGACAGCTCTCTGGGTCTCTGAGCTAAGCCACGGATAGACAGATAGAGAGACATACGGATATGACGAAACTATAAGGGTTCCTTGTTGAGTACGGAACCCTTAAAAGTAATTTGGTAGTGCAACAGTTTATTAAGACTATTACCACAAACTATTCTGGCATAAGTTGAGACCATTCCAAAATAGATTTTCATCAAGTTTGCTCCAACATAAAAACAGATCAAGTTTAACGGCTATCCACTTATAATTCCTTCCTAAACGGGTGGCAAGGTAAAAGGTGGGCAAAGCCCTCCGTATTTTCGTGGTACCTATACATCACCTTGGTATAATGGATGGTAGGAAGCTGACCGTTTTATTTTAGTCGGCGGGGGAGGTGGTGCATTCTTAATAAACTGCAGTTGCGGTATGCATACAAATTTGCCGACAATGAATTAAATTTTTCACATAGCGACGTGCCACGTCCAGAAACTGAGCCTCGCATGGAGAGAAGGTAGATTTTATAAGGAGTTATTTTTTGTAAAAAGAACCTGCCGATAATTTCTTCCACTTTTGAAAAAAAAAAATAACAGTAACCTAAACAATTTTGTAGGAAAACTTATTAAGCAATAAACATTTTTGTATTTTGTAATTCAAAAGTTTAGGTATTATTCCCTTTCTGATTATTTCAACGGTACCGGATTATTGTTGAACTTTATGGCATGGTAGTAGAGTTGCAAACGTTTCCACAGACGTGCGGTTGACCATACAACGTTACCGGAATTATTGTCAGGGTCAACTCTTTCCTTGAACAGTTTAAATAGCTTTTGTTGTGTAAAAAGTACAGTCAAGAGAAGGTTATGCTTGACACTAGCAGTGGGACTCTAGCCCTAACGATGATAGAGATAAGATCGGTGTGAAGTCCAAAGTGTCAAGCTGGATAATAATATGCTCTCAAGCATGCACACAAGGTTATTTTTTTTGGACCTGGTTTGCGTATGCCCACGTTATTACAGAGGTCAAAAGCAACAACTTTTGTTCTACGACTTACCTAACAACGCACGAAAAATTTTCAACTTCCCATACAAAATGGGTCGGTCACGTGACCATTTTAGTATGGGGAGTCGAAATTTTTTTGTGCGTTGTTAGAAAAATCGTAGAAAAAAAGTTGTTGCTTTTGACCTCTGTAATAACGTGGGCATACGCAAATCAGGTCCAAAAAATAACCTAGTATAATAAGTGAAGCCGTGATGGGAATCGGACAGGAAAATTAGTACCGACCTACTGAAATTGGATTTTTTTGCCACGAAACGTGGTAAAAAAATCCCAAGACGAAACCAAGCAAGAGTTTTCGATAAATTATTGGCACAGAACGCAGCCTTGTCGAATACACACAAGATTTTCGCGAGACAATACGAAGACTAGTCTCTAGTCTCACATATTCTGCAAATAGCTGGGCTACTATACTCTGCTCCTTAAGATACAAGAGATAATCTTAGTTTAGGAAGCTGGGCTACTGTTCTTATAAGTGTAAACCTTACGTAGTAGCAAATTGTAACAAAGAAAAAGGTTACATTTTGGTTTCTATTCTTATTTATTATGAAACCTGTGCAGTTTTGTAGAAAACTTGAAGCTGGTTAAAATAAAAAAAAAAGTATGCAACTTGTGCTATGAGGTTTATAGGCGAGTTTATTTTGAGTTTTTGCTGAAACCACTTAAAAATCACATTTCAAAAATAATCTGTTCGTCCGTCACGGGGCAGAAAGTTAACGAGTGTTATTAAAAGGGGTGGGATCCGCTCGTTTCCCTGAAAAATTGCTCCACTTTGAAAAATTCGCGGAAATGACGTAAAACTCATATATGAGGCGGCGGACGAGCAATGACTATCCCTGACCAAGCGGGGAATATAAAAGCAGGCCTATTTTTGAACCCTAAACGCTACATGCTTGATTTTGGTCATATAGACTTTTGGTCTTTAGGCGTCACTGAATCAGTTCGCAAACAGCGCTACATGACTTGTCAGAAAACAGGAATAACCGACATAAAGATAACGATTTTTTGATAGCACTTAATTAACAAGTGCAATTGTTTTTGTTTTGTGATCCAAATATTATAAAGGTTTGTTTAATCACAGTAAAGAGATGGGCTTATCAGCAGTATGGAAGCTTCATACGAAACGTCCAAAATAGCGCACTCACACAGACGTACGTTTCTACAGGCCGCTAAGCAAAGTTCGCCCTGAATTCTGTCGCGGTTGTCGCGTGAAGGGAAGCGGTGGGTTAGTTTACTGTCGGTTGTTTCATGTCATATTGTGCGGCATATAAATTTTTATTTCTGCCCTGCCCTTGTGTGATAAATGGCGGCTAAGTGACGTTTTGCGATTAAAGGTGACTTAGAGACTTACCCTTTCCGGGTGTGATAAAAGGCGACTAAGTGTTTTAATCTGTCCTTGTGTCATGAAAGGCGACTAAGTGCCCTAATCATCCACTAAGTGTCTTAATCTGCCCTAGTGTCTTAAAAGGCGACTAAGTGACTTAACCTTCCTTTGAGTGATAAAATGCGACTAAGTGACTTAACCTTCCCTTGAGTGATAAAAGGCGACTAAGTGTCTTAATCTGCCCTTGTGTCGTAAAAGGCGACTAAGTGTCCTAATCTTTATTTGAAATTGAATTTGTTTTGAATTTGTTTACGTTTCTCATTTATCATTTAATGTATATTTTCATTCTTTGGTTAAGCAATGTATGAGTCTTTGTTGTCGGACCTTTCCTTTATTTTTCTGTGTTTTTTATAACCCTGACGCTACAATGATGCAAGATTCGATTTTCAAAAAAATTGGCCGAGTTTCCATACTGCTGATAAGCCCATCTATTTACTGTGGTTTACTGTGCATTAAAAGATAACTTTAAAAAGTTTGAAAGGTATAAAAGAATCAACAGTTTTGAGAAGATTTTTAACCATCGGTCACTGGCAAAACCAGTTCAGTTCGTGTTGGATCAGCGACGTCTAAAGACCCCTATAGATTTGGACGAGTCGCAGCGTAAGAGTACTAACAGACGATCGGATCGGACTGCTCCGAATTTAGCTCCGGACCACGATTTTGTCCAATAGCGTTGCGGATTGACCCTAACGACAATTTTGCTATTGGGCAAAATCGTGGTACGGAGCTAAATTCAGAGCAGTCCGATCCGATCGTCTATTAGTACTTTAAGATGGCAGTGGCTAGAGTCGCGCAAAGCTACGTAAAGCAGCGCTCTAGCGTATCTTGCGCGTGGTGTGAACCACAGACGGTGTCAGAATTGTATGAAACGCAATGTCGGCGCGTGTAAACCGACACATAATCAGATTGTTTGACAAGCTTTTGTAAGGCTTTAAGCTAGGGTATCTTTATCTTTTCTTTTAAAGTAATTATTTATGTTTTTAATAAAATCTTTCCTTGTAAGTTGTAACTCAAAAATAGCACCCCTGGTTTTATTAAGCTCCTGCATATGTCTGCAGGAGTGGTTAATTGCATCGTATTAAGGTTGCTTTATGAGTTTACTCTGCAATTTTGGGATAGTTAATGCACGTAATATCTTTTAACACTTTTTAGTTTTTGGTGCAACATTTTCGCTAGGTAAGATTCCAGCTAATTTTGTGTTCGTGCTCGTTTTGAAGATTAAATATTCAAACTTTTTGGAACGGTGACGTCAATCGCGCCAAGTTGCCGACAAAAAAATGTGATCCTTTTTGAGAAGTGATCCTGCATCACTAATAAAAAACGTATACAATATAAATAATCCTTTCTGATATGGTGTTTGTGGTATGCGTTAAATTAGCACACAAAATTTCAAACATGTATCTAAAGCGGTAACGGATCGGTGTCAGTCAGTCAGTCAATTAGTCAGTTAATCAGTCAGTCAGGAAATGTCATTTTATTGTCATTTTTGTGAACTATATTTCAAACCAAGTTTGACGATCGAATTAATAACTGTTCTGACGACAGAGCAAAAACAAATAGGTACGTTTCTTTTATGGCGACCCCCCTTACTTTTATATTTAATTATTTTAATTTTCATTATTATGGGGTACATTCACCTCAAAACACATATTCTGTTAAATTTTCAACAAGCTACCTAAGGCTAGGTTGAAAATATACAACTTTCAACCTAGTATGTATATAATATGTCGTTTTTACGACATATTTTTGACATTATGCCCCACTGTGCGTCTCTTCTTATATGTTACCTATAAGTGTTTACTTGAATTGTGCCGAGTTTTATCCCAGCAGTTTTTGTGAAAGGTACCTCATACAGGATTGACAGGATCCTCATTAAGTGACAGGATTAGAAATAGTGTGATAAGAGAACGGTGTGGCGTAAAAGAAGACGTAGTGACCAAAATCGAGAAAGGGATGCTGAGATGGTTTGGTCATGTAGAGAGGATGAATGAACGAAGATTGACGAAAGAGATCTACCAGGCGAGAGTGAATGGAAACGTTGGAAGGGGAAGGCCTAGGCGAACGTACCATGACCGAATTCAGGACGTTCTGAATAAAGGCCAGGTTAAAAGTACCCTTAACCGACGAGCATGTAATGAAAGGATTGATGAAAGTACAGGAAGCAAGGGAAGTATGTCAAGATCGTAGCAGGTGGAGGACTGTGGTCTCTGCCTATCCCGACGGGAAAGAGGCGTGATGTTATTTCAGTTTTCGGTATACCGTCCCTTACACCCTGTATATTTTTTACTATTAATATTATCAAATAAACATAAAATATGAAATACTATCGATTATTGAATTACCCCTTAAAATGTTCATCGTACAAGCATAATAAAAGCTAGCAAGTAGGTTGGTAAATTATACAATATTGAGTATGATGTGGTATGATAGATACATAAAAATGCTAGCTATCACCCTTTTATTACATAGTCCCCGTTTAAGTGAAGTGAAAATAAAATAATAGGTCTTTACCTATGAAATTGCCGAAATTTTCTTACAGATTAATAATATCATAATTCCTATAATACTAATGCAATTTTTTTCATTAGTCTTATATTTGAAAGTTGACTTCAAGGTTATTAATTTACGCATAAAATAAAGTTTTTATTTTTAGTTTGATATATAAAATTTAAGGTCCGAAAATTGTTCGTCTTAATGGTCGTCCGATTTCATCATTAGATTGGTTATATTTTTTTACAGATAATATTCTGCGAAAATCAAATTTAAGCTTCTGTTAGCTTAATGTCTTCCCAATAATGCTTAAAAAAATAAAAAAGATTGGATTTATAATTCCTAAGAAAAATGCAAAAATGTTAGTACTGAAAATTGAGTTTACCTAAAATTCGCCATATAAAACGGCAATTTCATAGGTAAAGACCTAATATTAACCATATTGACCCTAATCCTATTTCTCTTAATCCCGAAAACCCTAAGAATTGTGGTGAATTATGGCTAAACATAATACTAAATCTAAATTTGGACAGAAGTGTGGGGTATAAATCTATGAGATGTTATGCGTGACTCGCGTGCGCGCATTATGTACAATTTATTGCGGGGAGAAAGAAAAACTGAGGATTGTGGCGACTCCAGCCTAATATTTAGTTTGCTGCCACGAAATTGTATATTATTTTGTGAGGATTTTTTTTCTATTTGCCTTTTATCATCTCAAAAATTTGTGTCTTTATTTTATTCACGTCTCAGCCGTTAGGACGTATTGTTTTTTTTTAAGATTACTTTATTTATTGAAGGACTTTTTTTAATTTGTGTAGGAAACTCATGATTATTATTCAGGAGAATTTTTTCTTACCAGGATTTTTCTTCTGGTTACTCAACCAAGTACAGAAACATATATATTTTTACATATCCTCAGAGCTTCTGGAACCAGATAATACAACTAAATAAAATAGACCATACTAAAACTAGTTCTGGAAGAATAAACAATAAATGTACTAACAAATATGGAGCGAAGCCGAGGGTAGCGGTCTGAGATGGATCGGTCCCAGGGGCAGCGAATGTCCTATTCACATACTTAAAAAGCTACAAATATTATATTAATGGAGAGGGTAGATAGATTTGTATCGTAGCATAATGATTAGTAAATGACTTCATTATGTCAACTTTTAAATCGATTTTAGTATGTTACTTTTTATTTCTTACCGCGTTTTAGACAGAAACCTACAGCGCCATCTGTTGGCGGATAGCATAGCTTGCTTACCCGATTAAAAGTACCTGGGCGACCCGATGATATTTAAATGTTCAGGCGGCTACAATAGTTGTACAATTGTCCAATTGTTGTTTGACTAAATTCGCAAATTTAGTTTTAAATATATTGACTAACACATAATGTTTATTTTACTTGCTTGCTGTATCGGCTAGACTGTAAGGGCATGCAATTCTATATACATAAATAAAAATAAAATAAATTATTTATTCGTAGACCTAAAGACGAAAAATATCTATGTTGAGTATTCTCAAGAGAGCCCTACAGATTAACACAAACTTGTTGAACCTTGTAGTAATGAATAATTCTTTTTAATTTTAGATAATGAAATTTTCGTCCTCGTCGTTAGCTCTCGTTCAAAGCATTCAAGACAAAGAAAAGCAAAACTAATCGTATTTGAAACACAGCGAAGCTTCTTTTATTACACTCTTTTGTTTGAAAATTGAGAAATATAAATTCCGATTTAACAAAGAATTGCCTCTTCAATTTAACTATACAAGAATGTATTTTAAGTACATAAAAAATCAAGTATCTAATATTTCAAGTATCAAGTATAATATTTTATGATGAATTAAGCAAATAGTCTGCTATTCGAAGTTGAATATAAAATTTTAATGAAACACAATGAAAACTTGCAAACCTGAATGCTGAAAAGGGACTTTACGGGACATCCTGTTTTTCTGAAACCAATTGACTCTACTTTTTGCCTCTTTTTGTAATATTACACTTGAAAGAAAGTATGTCATTATGAATAGGTATTATGTAGAAATAAAATTAGAACATAGGACAGTATGTAATAAGTAATTGCTGATTTAATACCTTCCTTGAAAGTAAAGTGCATTTTTCCATTTACTACATAATATTTACCTTGCGATCAAATCGTTTCACTTGAAAATAAAATGATCTTTTATAAGAAGTAATCTATTGGTGATTGAATATAATCGCACTTACAGAGTACCTAAGTTTCTTGAGGAATTACCGGCAATTTGTTTACTTTGATGTTTCTAGTATTCTCTTGAAAGTATCATTAACAAAATTCCATCAATATACGTTTTACGTATGACCAATTGTCTATAGTTATAGTTTGACATTGCTTTGAAGATTAAAGGACAATGTTGCTTTAAAAGGTTGCTCTGTAGTAAAAAAGGTCATTTCTTTGCCATCATCCGAGAAGGCTTCAAGCTGAGTTCAACCTGATAGAATTTTTTGGTTTATATATAACAAACGATATACGCTATAAAACTAAGTTCAAGTAAAATAATATAATAAGATAAATAATTTGACAGATAAAAGCGATTACAAACTACCGACAACCATGCCTTACATAAATCAAGTAGAAGGCTTCCGCTTGAATACAACATTTTGGAGAATTTTAGGCGTTTGGCCGAAGAACATTGCCACCAAATACTACAAGTATTACATGACGTTTTTTGTGTTGACTTTCTGCATACTTTACGACGTACTTGCCACTTTAAACTTTTTCTACATGCCAAAGCAGCTTGATAATTACATTGGAGAAATGATATTTTATTTCACTGAGCTTTCTGTGGCTTCAAAAGTGTTAACTTATTATTTTAAACACTATGAAATTGAAGAAATATTTGATGTCTTAGAATGCACATACTTTCAGCCAGAAACTGATGAGGAATGCGTTATAATAAAGAAAGCAAAGAAATTTAACAAGACATACTACAACGTAACAGTGACAGTCTCATTGATCTCACATCTCACGCACATTTTCACGCCTTTAATTTTTCACATTTTTCTATCAAGTCCTCTAGAACTACCAATGTGCAGCTATTCATTTATTCCGGACGATGTGAAAACAAAATTTATTTATCCTTTATATTTATACCAACTTATCGGAATACATAGTCATGTTTGGTATAATATCAATATCGATACGTTTTTTTTGGGTATAATGATTTTGACTATAGCTCAACTGGATATTCTTGATGGGAGACTTCGCAACTTAACTAATGATATATCTAAAGATTTCAATGATAAAGTAAAAATAGAAAAACATCTTGTACATAAATTAAATAAATCTATAAAACACTTTGATGAAATAGGAAAGTAAGTACCTATACTGCATTTACAAAATATTACCTCAAGATTTAAAAATACAAATTTTTTGTTTCAATGAATTTCAATTTGCAGATTCTGTAAGTTAATCGAGAGGGCATTCAGTGTAACCTTATTCGTACAAACAAGCGTCGCCTCAGCCATTATATGCATATGCGTCTTTCGATTTACACTGGTAAGATTTTTTTTGTACCTGTCTTGTCTTAACCGTATGTACCCTACCAATATTTTTTTTTTACAGCCAGCTCCTGTTTCCTATTTAGTGTTTCTTTCCACGTATATGTTTGTTATGACTATCCAGGTTTGTGTACCTTGTTGGTTTGGGACTCGAATTATTAACAAGGTGAGCTAAATTACCATTTTGTGATATTCTGTAATTCTTAGTTAACATGTTTGCTGTATTGAAAGTGATCTTATTTTGTCAAAATCTATGTAATTCGGAGTAACCTCTGTTTAGCTGAAGTTATTATTGAAGTAATTTTTTTATCATGTTCTTTCTTCAGAGTGATTATTTAACGAGAGCTATATACGACTGTGATTGGACAACTAGATCACGGGAATTCAAATCTAATATGCGAGTTTTTTTGGAAAGAGCAACGCGACCTCTTACTATCGTTGGCTGGAAATTATGTCCTTTATCACTTACAACTTTTACTTCTGTAAGTCGTATCTCCTTGATTCCATATTTCACTAACTGTAGGATGTTTTTAATAAAAATAAGTTTTTTGTGTTTCAGATTATGAACACGGCATATTCATTTTTTACTCTACTTCGTCATATGCAATCAAGACAGTGATTGGCACCGTGATGGTTAGGCGGTTCAGTATCGAATATATTGGATAAACTGTCTTTTTTTAATTCTTTATCAGGTATAAGAATATGCTTTGCTTATCTTATTGGGCGCGGGGAAAAAACCTGATGTTAAGTTTATGTATGTTTATTTATTTCGTGATTTTCTTTTACATAAGGATGTACTAACTTCGTTATTTCATGTTACTGCTGCCTCAAAAGAGGCAAAAGCCTGTTTTTGATATCATCTCTAAAGCAAAACCACATTGAGAGCAATTTTGTTTTAAATTTTTTTTTTATTTATATGTCTATACCTGGACAATAGACCATGCAAGATTTATTTAATCATTTGCTTACTAACTGCAATATTGCACATCTCGTCCCATATTTAGATCTGAGAAGTTAACGTACCCTCTAACTTTTCTATACCATGTAGACACAACATGTACCAATTCTTATATTTTAGAGACTAAAATCAAACTCCACACTATTCCACTAACTTTGTTAGTAAAGATAATTTCTGAAGCTAGCGGGAACTTTTCCAATAATTGGCACTATTGGAAAGCATTGTTATGAGCACAGCTTGTGGCTGTTACAATATAACGACGTAGTGAGAAACACGTGTTTTTAATTAAATAAGTTCTTCATTCGATTCGATAATAAGCTTAACTTATTCTAACTTCCACAAATGCAAGCATTACTAGTCACACTGTGTCGCTTTTCTAACTGCAATCAAGTAAAGCATGTATGAAAGGATTGATGAAAGTACAGGAAGCAAGGGAAATATTTCAAGATCGTAGCAGGTGGAGAACTGTGGTCTCTGCCTATTCCGACGGGAACAAGGCGTGATATTATGTATGTATGTATCAAGTAAATTTTAATTTGAATATTTACGAATCTATATGACACCTCACCTACTATATATCGCACCTATTCAATAATTGCAATATTCCTGTCGTACAAAAAAGTTTAACCCGAATATTTTACTTGATATCAGTAAAGTTGGTAAGAGAAGCGACGATTGACCTAACATGGCCTCACACTAATTAGAGTCACTTGTAATGTAAGGTTTTCAAGTTGGGCATAATCAATTATAATAGTAGATATTAATGAAGGTGATAGGGCTCATTGTGCTAAGTATGCTTGGGAAAGTACAACCCCATTGCCTTAATCTGCCGTATAGCAGTAGTGTTGATAGCTCACTACTGTTTTTTGGTTCATAGGGTAAAGGAGCCAGTGAAATTACGAGCACATGAGACATACCATCTTAGTTCTCAGGGTTGGCAACCTGCTTTTCTGTCTTGCTAGTGTCATAGTATGCCACTAATAAGGTAGCGGGTGTTATATGCGGTGGTGATCACTTACCATCAGATGGCCA
Source organism: Athrips mouffetella (assembly GCA_947532105.1). Lineage (NCBI taxonomy): Eukaryota > Metazoa > Arthropoda > Insecta > Lepidoptera > Gelechiidae > Athrips > Athrips mouffetella. The sequence continues at coordinate 21,851,600 of OX383960.1, read as the reverse complement.
AACTGCTCGTCTGCCCAGTCGATACAAAAAAAAATACAAATTAATTATGTCTTGAATTTTGACGGTTGTTAAAATGTTTTTTGACTCCAGTAAATGTGTAACTGTAAGTAATCGTATGAATAAATATAAGTATTTGCGCACTGAGAATGTTTTTTTGTCATCGAACAAACGTCACATACAAAGATCTGGGACAATGGGCCTGCTCAGCAGTTCATCTGTTAGCCCGTGGCGGTAATAAGGCCTGTTTTTGCGCAAAAACACAACCAGAAACGGACAGCACGAAACCTCTATAAGTACAATGGTTCCTGCGAAAACAATTACTATGTTGTTTCTCATAATGAAAAAATAAATATTAAACTAAATTAACAGTTTTTATGGCAACATTTAATTATTAGTTTTATCATAATTATAGGGTTTAAAAATTATCTGCATTCTAGACGTGAAAAAAGCTAGTGGCCTTGACGGCATCCCGGTAATCGTCTTGCGAAATTGGGCGCCTGAGCTGTCTCCTGTTCTTACGCGCCTCTATTGCCTCTAACTTGAGACTGAAATAGTTTTCTAGTGTTGGAAGCTTGCCAATGTGTAACCCGTGCCCAAAAAAAGCAGTCGAGCCTACCCTCATCCTGTAGTTAGCAACTACAGGATGATTTCAGTCACCTCCATACTCTGCAAGACTCTGAAGCGTGTAGTCAATAACTTATTCCTGGCATACCTTGAAGCAAATGACCCTGTCAGAGACTGTCAAAACGCATTTCTCTAAAGGCTTGAATATTTGAAGTGAAGCTATTGAAAGATACAGTGAAGCTCTTTTGATATCTCCAAAGCCTCTGATAGGGTTTGGCACACAAGCCTTACAAACAAGCTTCCTTCGTATGGAATACCTACTTGCCTTTGCAAACTTCTTAAGCGAACGAATGATTTTAGTGGTCAAGGCCACTCGTCTGATCAGAGGGCTATAGATGCCGGAGATCCTTAAGGATATATTCTACCTGCCACTATATTCCTAATGCACATCATTGACCTGCTGATACCTGTAATATTTGGGTACGCAAACGACAGCACGATTACGGATAGATATATACCCTTCTCGAAAGACCTAGGTTGATCGTTTAGAGCAGGCCCTTATATCAGTATCTAACTGGGGCGATGTCAATCTGGTCACCTTTAACGCGACATAAACACAAACTTGTCTTGCCAAACGGGGTCCTTTTAATCTGACTCCAACTTTCCGAAATAGTACCGTATACTTACGCTTCAAGCTCCTTGGTATGAAATTTGGCCGTTTTATTGAGGTCTTGGCCAAAACTGCACCTAAAAACTTGGCATACTCTCCAAGGCCAGGTGTTATTTCACGCCGGGACAGCTTTCACACCCATAACAAGCACAAGTCCGCTCGGGTATAGAGTACTACTGCCACCTATGGGATGGGTTTGCAACAACCAGCTGGCCAATCTTACTCCAATCGACAAGCGTGCCAGAAAGCTCTTGACCTCTGTCGCAAAGTAGCCTGCTTGTCAGTATTCAGCGAGTGTGCGTCTGAATTGTACCTGGCAGGAGGAAGAGGGATCGTTGACCACAACTCTCATTTCTCCTACGTGGGACTAGACGAGGGTTGAGGTTCCACCCATATGTCGTCTACATACCAATACACACAAAGCGCTTTGAATCTTAATTCTTCATGCGCACAGCTAAAGACCCCACTGCCGATCTTTTCCCCAAACAATATAATCAGGTAAGCATGCTTCATTTTCAATCCCATCGTCACTTACCACCGAGGTCGGGGTCAAATGCTCACACATAGAAAAAAAAAACATCTTAAAAATTCAACTGCTGGACAGAGCTCTCTAGAATTACACAGTTTGTTATACTTTTGGGGAAGTCTAGTCTTACTCAGCACGCTTGTTAGCATTGTAACCACAGAGCAGATTGTAACTGAAAATAGACCGCGGTGGTTGGTGACCTCAGTATGTGGATTCGCAGCAGGGTGCTGCTGCTCATCCTTTGGTTCAAGATCATCTTGACGACACCCACGGAATAGTGCGAAAGTAGAATAAATACCTAGAAAAAAATTTTTTTTTTTTCTTTCAATCCAAGCTTATCGCCACAGATTTTTTCAGTTTGTCTTTTGTACGAGTATACTTGTAATAATTGCTCAAAGAACAACGCAATGTAAATTTATTTGCAGTTAGAATTAGAATGTTACATCTATTACGAAATATAAGAGCTAGCAATAGAAAAGTCGAAGAAAACTGCAACTCACAAGATCTGCCAATCTTTGAGGGAAAGCAAGTATTTGCAGATGGTTAGCTGGCGGAACCCAGAAAAGGAAACAATGATTTTGCTCGTGACTAGATAAATAAGATGTCCGAACGTGACGAGGGTCCCAGCACGGTTTTTATGGAATCTTTCAGTGGGTATAGCCGCAGTGAAATGTTGTTGATGATGTATAATGTAAAGCAAAATATATAATACTGAATGAGCTCAATTTCTTGGTTTCTTCTTGCAAAACTTTTTATCAAGTTTAAAAGCCACGCTCCTTCCGATGGAAGATTGTCCACGAATATTTCACTTCACCAGCTGCTTAACTTCTGATACTGCGTTACTTTTTCCTTGCCCGGTCCTTGTAACTCCTTTTAGATCTTTTCTCCCTCGTTTTCATATCAATAAAAAAAAAATCACCATATTCTTAATCCTATCACTGACTTTCACAACAACGCAACTCCTCAACGTGTACGAGATATTCTAATTGTACTAGTATTATTTTATGCTTTTCAAAGTTAATTTTAAGAACTTGGGACAAAATTAGAGCCAAAGGGGTGATAGAAAAATAAGCAGCAGGTACTTACTTGTAATAAATATTGTATTATCCTTTTAACTTACACTGATACACAATCTTATAAAAACCACTTCTAGACAATCTTCCACTTCAAGAGCCAAACGAGAACTGCCATAGCGAGGCTTGTGCGACCGTTAGGAAAAAATAGCCCCCTCTCGAACCCCCACTTGACTACTTCAAATCGGAAGTTCCCTACCTCTTTTTCTATTGGTCGAGAGCGCCGCCTCGCTATGACAGTTAGTACTCGCAAATCAAAACAGCTACTAATATTAAACAAATTACATATTTCGTTTACTAATTGTATAAGGATAAGAATATAAATCAATACACTAATTATTTATACATGTATAGATTTAGAAATATAAAAACAAGGTGACAATAATATTATGTTGCTGACAAACGCTTCTTTTTTTTATAAAGAGAATTTTTAAAAATTTAAAAAGTTGTATAATTTAAACTACGTTATAGAAAAACATCCAGAAAATTTAGTGTTCTTAATGTTTAAAAGTTGGTAGCGGTAGTAGTAAGTAGGTAGTACGAACATCTTTTTTCCTCGTTAGAGCGTTGCGTTGTTCCACGATCCACCTGCTTCTCTTTGTTTAGGCCGAACACATTGTTAATGCATGGCAGTGACAATCCCAGTGCGAAGGTCACAGGTTTTGCGACCATTCCTGATATGTCGAAAGCCAAATTGTTTTGTTGTACATTTTGTATACGTATATTGTTACCATGAAAGTTTAAACTCAAATACTAATATATACTAAAAATAAAGTAATAAGAAAAGTGCTGGCGCAGTATGTTTAGAAAATGCTAGACCGCACAAAAATGAAACTGACACGTTTAAATAATAAGCGTTTCATTATTTGACATTCGGATTGCCAATCCAACACCTACATACTTCTTGGCTTGTTACGCTTGGCGTAGTCCCATCTCGGGAATTAGTTGCTGCACAATTTGTCATAAGCCTAGTTACAAGCAGTGCCTGATAAGTTATGTAAACTTAGTACTATCGGAAATTGTGGTAAATAAATAAATTTATTATTATTATTACCATTGGTAAGAGATGGGATAAAACTGTAGATTGTCGGTAGATTGTATATTTAATTAATTATCACTCAAGTCATCGTCATGATAAATAAATAAATTTATTATTATTATTACCATTGGTAAGAGATGGGATAAAACTGTAGATTGTCGGTAGATTGTATATTTAATTAATTATCACTCAAGTCATCGTCATGATAAATAAATAAATTTATTATTATTATTACCATTGGTAAGAGATGGGATAAAACTGTAGATTGTCGGTAGATTGTATATTTAATTAATTATCACTCAAGTCATCGTCATGATCATAACATCGCAAGGGAGCTCCCTCCAGAATTCCAGCAAAAACGCGTGGTGATATTTATATTTATTTCGGAGAAAAAACAGACAGTAACGTATATAAGATCTAAATTGACAGAGCTAAATTAATGTGCTTAACACTACCTCCATGTACATTTCTCGCTTACAGTTGGAAAATAGGGATTGGAAGTATACTAAGCACTATTATATATAGTATATATAATAGTGCTTAGTGCGCGCAAACAAACATTACTACATTTGTTGGTGAAACCATATCAATTATTATGTAAGATCAGAACTGGGAAGGTCGACAAAGTTAAAACCAGTAGAAGGAAGGAAGACGCAGACACATTCAAATGTCAGTATTAGAAACCAATATATTGCGGATTTTTCTATTAAAACTTGCTTTAGATTCATGAAAGATATCAACGTCAGTGAAGAAACCATTATATGTCCTACCAAGACGGTACAGGGGGGCACTAGTGATGGGGAAGTACCAGAGTTACCACGCTTAGTGTTGCGGTTGGCACCGTGGACCGCGGTTGTTGGTGACCGCAGTATGTACGATGCACAGAAGGACGCTGTTGCCCATCCTCCTGTTCACAATCTCTTAGTCGACTCATACGACACCTACGGGTAGAGATGGGTTGGCACTATTCTTTACCGGCACCACACGGGCTTATCACTAAAGTAGGTAGTGATAAATGTACCACGTAACACTTTGACATCACTAGATTATTAAATTCAGTTCTCAGAACTCTTCACTTGCAAGAAAAGAAATCGAATCGAATCAGGTAAAATAAAACAGCAAAGAGATTCCAAAAATTCCTACTACAATCTGACTATGCAGCAGAAAAGTGTGAAAAACCCATGCTCCAACCCATGCATCAACACTTCTATGATTAATTTGCTTTTTATATTGTTTATTATTTTATTTTAATTTTTTAGGTTACTAATTTCTTATTTTGTCAAATTACCGGTCTCTGATCCGGTTCCAACTGAAAACCAGCGCCATGGTCCCGACTATGGCATTATGCTGAGTTGGAACCGTTTCGGTATAATTTGTTAGATTTAAGTTAAATTATAATTACGATTTTACTTGTAGCAATTTTTAACAGTTATACCGAATAAATTTTTCTTTCTTTCTTTCTTTCTTTCTTTCAAAAATAAAAACGTTAATCATCAGGTATCTGTTTGTTACGACCATAACAAAAAGGGGATAAAAATTACGCCACACGCGTACTTCCGTCGGCTGCAAACGATGATTTAGTGGCGATCCAAGGATTTATAGACCGACCTTCTCCACCCAGCAACTTCAATGAATAATAAATTGAAGATCTTTCCCGATATTATTGATACTTCGAGTTTCTTCGGGTCTTCGTGTGATCTATGTTCGGGTGCGAATTGAAACCCTTTTATTAAAGCATATATTATGGGACGCGCCTCGTCGGTGACACTGAATAATATGCTCCGTGTTGCTATTCTTTGCTCTCCTATTTCGGCTTTTATTGCGACCGGATTATTTATGGAAAGTCGCTCTTAAGGGTATAAATCCTTGGCATAATATTAAGATCGTCTTCTAAAATATTATCTTACAAATACCTGACCGTACACAGGGCCATCTTGACGTAAGAAAAGACATAAATTTACGATAGTTTCTCTTGTATTTTACCAGAAAAATATGAAATAATAACATTCCCATAGAAATACACCCGTTTTCTTGAACTGACGTCTTTATCCCTTATTAACTATCTTTACTAATGTACTACCAAATTATGGATCACTTATCTGACAATAAATTAATTTAATTTAATTTTAATTTATGATTTAGTCTGTGTATAAACAACAAATAATTACAACTATTTTCCATCCTCATTTAGTCGGTAGAAAATTTGATGTACAATCAACGACAGATCAAGCTTGAAACTCGCAGTGCGACTCTAGCCCTTACGATTATCTAAATAAGAACGGTGCAAATTCCAACGTGTCAAGTTTGATGTGCTCTTGACTGTACCTAATATTTTTTCATAAGCGTTAATAAAATAAAAGCTGAATAGTAAGAAACTACTGTAGAAAAGCATTTTTGTGTTGAAGATTTTAAAGTTCTTTGTTAAAGACAAAGTAAAACAGGACGAAAGTAACGTCTACACTATTTCAAGTTACCAACTAGAGTAGTTATACTTTAAAATATACTCGTAGAAATAAACCCGCAAAGGATGTGCCCGCGACGGTAACACAAACAGATGGCAGCGGGTTAAAACTTGCCCCGCATGTAAAATTAGTTAAATAACTCCCAGTGAGTCTTCACTCCATATGAAAACACGTCTTTGCTTTACCCAGCAAATTAGTCTAGCTAACTCAAGCATTATTATTATATTAGGTGTACGAGCTTTCTAAATTAATTCGCGTTAGGATAATTGCGTAATACATTATACCTTCAATTTGTAAATAAGTGCTAAATTCAAGTAGGTTCTGCACAAACATAAAGTAGCATTGTTTAAAAACTTTAAGGGTTATAAAAGAAACAACGATCTCATGAGTCCGTATCTCTACCTTTATCTTATTACGTATAAGGACAAAGTTGTAGGAAATCTACTAAGCTTTAATCTTTACTTGGAAGATTGGTCTCTAAGACGCACAGTTTTCAAGTTGCAAGCGAAAAACCTAATTAAAGGACCTATGTCGCTCCCTGCCGCGACTGGCAGTTCTGATCGAGAGGTCTGATGTGATCGAGAGGAATTAATTTGACGTTGTTCAGAAGGTCAAACCCTACACAAAACTGAAACTTTTGGTATACTGATAATATTTTTTTCTCTTCCCTCATTACTTTACAAATCATAAGCAGCAGGAATTATTACTTTTGTCGAATAAATCTGTGCTTCTACTTCAAGTTAATTATGTATATCGGATCAACAGGGAAACGACAATTATTATCCATAATGATTTATTGTTTCATCATTAATTAAATCAAACATTACAAATACAACAATAAAACATACTTATCTGGTAACAGCTCAGAGCACTTGTGTACCGTGTCCTAGTCGAACAACTTCTGAGCTGTGGTGACCGCGCGCGGCTTTATATACAGGCGTTACGTCAGTGGCACGAGGTGGGGGTAGAGGGGATAGTGCGCTTCTTACGCACGATAATGGCGCCAAACGCTTGTCCACGCTCGACCAACGTTGTGCCATAGACAAAATTAAAGTAAACAAAAGATAATCTCCCACATATATAATGTCCAGTATGTTTGCTTACTATGTTTCATTCAACGTGTAAAATGTCTGAATCACAAACTTATCGGTGCCGTGCTCTTATGCAAACACTGATACGCAGTGGACTGACTGGTTGGGCTTGCCATTTTACCCATTTTACCTTCCAACCTATAAAGAGAACATACTGCACGCACAGGTGTCATTTCCGCCTTGAGTTTCAGAATTCTTTTTTGGATTTTAACAAAAACCTTTAATTCGTTTATTCATTGTTGGATATTAAAATCTCTTAATGACGTCAGCTAAACTACATCGCTTCACAAAAAAGGTGGCGTCATAGTGGGAAAAAAAGAAGCGACAATAAAAAATCACGCGCTCTTTTCAATATGTTTGAATGTACAATTTATAGGAGGTAATATCTATCACCATACTTTTATCACTGCTGTCAACAAACAGTTTAGATCTTTGATTCTGCTTTTATGACACTCACTATTCTTACTATATAGACAGCAACCCCCACAAAATCAATCCAGAAGTCATAAAATATAAGTTCTGTCTATTTCCACATCGCTTTATTCAGAGGCTTACTCAGTTGATTAACTGAACCACCTTTCCGAACAAATATGTGTTGCAAAATGATTAATAAACGACCTCTCCATACAAAATGATGGCTTTGTTCAAGCAGTTTGTATGAAAAAGTAGAACTTAAATTATAATTTTATTAATGAAACATTCATTCATTTCATTCATTATTTAAGAGCCATGCTCTTGTCGGTGTAGCTTTCTCCATCTGTCTCTGTCTTGTATTAGGTTTTTCAGTTCTCCGTAAGTATTTACCCCCGCCCTCTCTTTCATCCTTTGGCAGTACTCTATTCTAGGCCGGCCGCGGCCTCTTCTTCCTTCCACCTTTCCTTCCACAATAGTTTTTATAAATGTGTCGTGCCTGATGATGTGACCAAACATTTTTTCTCTTCGGTTTTCTATTACATTTATAATTTCTCTATTTTGATTTATTCCATCCAATACTTCCTTATTCGTCCTTTTCTCTGTCCAGCTTATTTTCTCCATTCGCCTCCAACACCACATTTCGAATGCCTCTAATCTTTCTTTGTCTCTCTTAGTTAATGTCCACGTTTCACAAGCATACAATGCTGTGCTCCAAACATATGCCTTAATAAATCGTTTCCTAAGGTTTAGGGATGTTTTTGAAGTAAACAGTTGTTTCTTATTTTGGAATTTCTGTTTGGCAATAGCAATTCCAGTTTTGATGTCATCTGTACATTTAGAATCTTCTGTTATTAAGCTGCCTAGGTATCTGAATTTTTGAACTTGTTCTATAGGAGTATTTTTAATTTTGATGGTGTTGCTTTTGATCGGATGTTTTGCTGTTACTAGGATTTTGGTTTTGTTTTTGTTAATACTCATTTGAAATTTAGTGAAGGTGGTGTCCATAGTCTCGAGTAGGGATTCAAGTTGGTTTCTATTTTCGGTTACCATAGCTATGTCGTCTGCAAACCTAATGAACACTATCCTTTCTCCATTAAAAGATACACCCTCATTAGACTTTTCTAAAATTTCTTCTATGGCGCATTCAATGAAAATGTTAAATATGAGTGGTGAAAGAGTACAGCCCTGTCGAACCCCTTTTTTTATCTTCACTTTCCTTTGCTCTTCCCCTACTTGTACTATCGTTTCCTGATGTCTGTATAGTTGATATATAATTCTTCGGTCTCTATAATCTATTCCTGCTTTTCTTAAAATCTCCATAATTTTTTTCCAGTTTACTTTGTCGAACGCTTTTTCTAAATCTATGAAGGCTATATATGTATCAAGGCTCAGGTCTAGTCTTCTGTCCACTACTTGTCTCAACGCTAGTATTGCTTCTCTTGTTCCTCGTTCTTGTCTGAAACCGTATTGATCGTCTCCTATGAAATTCTCTACCTTGTTTCTGATCCTGTTTTGAATGATTTTTAAAATAAGCTTGGACGCCTGTGATATAATTTTCATAAAAAATCACAGTTATTAGGCTGTCAAATCATATTAAAGTATCAATTTCCTTTTCATTTTCCAACACGTCTCTCCGGAAAAGTAAGAACTTTCTGTTTTTAGCAGACCATTTGTTACACCGTGTATCTCTATAATGGTTCTTACTGACTATAGTGAAAAATCACCGAACGTCAACGAGCTCATTGATGCACTGCACATATGCAAACACTGATTAGCAACGTACTGACTGCGGTCATATGGCTTGTAACGCATCATCCAACTTGCCGGGTGCTGATGAATTCATTACCCCTACCAGGAGCTTAATATAAGGTGCTTTTTTATTTCCCATTAGTAAAGTGGCATAAACTGAACAAATTTCCCAAAGAATATGAAATTGACATTTAATTTGATCTGACAGCCTGAGAACTGAAATTTGTATGAAACTATAATGTTTCCGAAAATTCTTTAGTTTCGTCGTGCGATTCTTGATCCTCAACCACCCCTTGAGGTATGGGAATTCAAAAGTTACACTTTGTAAAAAACTATTTATTATATTAAGACATATCATAACGCATGAAAGAGCATTTGTGGTAGCTCGACCAGCGCTTGTTATTTTACCGCTTTGTATATTACGATACCTAAGAAGCAGTTTGCTCGCAGCCGAATAATTGGGGTACTTTTATAAAAATAATCTATATTTATTTATCAGTTCTCCTAAAAAGTGCAGTGTGTTGTTGTATCCTAGATGTATCTACAAATTCTACAATACAACAACGCACTGTAGGTACTCAAGTTAACCTAGCGTTGCAGTGAAGCTATTACTTACAAAAATGTACTACTTTGTCTTCACAAAGAAAACCGTATCTCATCGAATCCTTTCCGTAAAGGCAGTCACTGAACAAATCCATTTATTCAATGTTTTAAAGACACTCGTGGATGCAGTAGAAGAAAGCCTGGGAGCTGTCGAGCTAAAAGTTTTCAACAACAGTTCAAACATTTTGTGGTGCGACATACAGCGTTCTCCTTTCACGATGGAACTTAGTGGCTCAACTCAATGCATTGGATTAGATTGATTGTTTTGAATTTCATTCGTAGTATTAGTCTATTTTTATAACAGTAAAATTCGAAAGGCGGGTCTTATGCTACGAGATATTTAGCGGTTTAGTAGACAGCGAGAGGTCTGGACCAAATATGTATGGAATAACAAAACGAAAAAAAAAAACTATAAGTATTACCAACAAAAACAATTGTTCTTTTTAGTTATTTTTTCATGCAGACCAACTATCGGTGTATCTACAAAGTATAAAAAATCAAACGACTCCGTCTTCGCTACGATATCAAGGAAAACAAAGAAGAAATAGCACAAAATAATTGATATAACTTCAAACAAAGAAACAAGTCAACTAATATATCAACATAAATAAACATGTAACGAGGGTAAGAAACGATATACAAATATCCTAAAGGCTTAAACAACAAACAGAAATTACGCTTTTGTATAATTTAGTCGCGAAAATTAACTTTAATTATTCCATAAATTTAAACAGCGAGCCCTCACATTATTAGCATTCACGGCGTAACTACATTGAAAATAAAAGGGTTCGGATATTTCAGGTCAACTTTATTCACGATAATTGGAAGTTTAATTTCAACACTCTAAGGGTCGATTTTGCTTGCTCCCGACTGTCTTTACAATTAATTTACTATAAGAAAATCTTAAATCCTTCATTGTAACAAACAGCATTTTACTTTCCTGCAGTCGTGACTCTCATTTATATTTACGAGTTACGTCTATGAAGTATTTGCTCATTTAAGAAATTGAAGAGTTTACTTGAAATTGTTAAACTGAATCTACAAACTGAATAGATTGTCAATTTTTCCTGCTTTCTTTCGATCCAGTAGTAAAAAGTAGATTGTAGTGTCAAAGGATATTAATCATGGAAGTAACAAAAGAGATTATAACAGTCTTGGAAGACATGATTCTGCTATTGAAACTAAACAAATTTTCCTTACTCCCGAAGCCTAGTGATTTCACTCTTTTTCTAGCAACTGTCGCGAAGGAAAAATTTTTACTCGAGATTTTTTTATCTCCATATTAAAATAATTCATTCTGTATGGGAAGCATATGGAAAGTTAAGCATTATTTTTGAGAAAAAAAAATTGTTTGGGAACATGCTTGTTTTTATGAGTAAAATGACTGGACTTCGGGAGCCAACCAATAAAAATTCACATTGTATGTTGAGAAAGAAGTATTTTTTTTTTTAAGATTTTTTCGAAACAAAGCTTTAATTTAAAGAATTGTTAAATACAGTTTTACGCATTAAAAGTAACAAAACAGATTGTTTTCCTATGACATAGGTAACTTAGTTTTTAAGTGAGTAAATAGGATTCACACCTATGGGACCGATCTATCTTGGGACCACTACCCTCGACTTCTGCCCCTATTTGTGTGTATGTAAGTATTTTTGAGAGGCAATGATTTTTATGTTAGTTTAAGTAACATACTTTGGGAGTATTTGTTTAGGAGGGTTGTATAATTATCTTACATAAACGTATAAGTAGTACATATTTTTATAACTTTACTGAAAACTTAATATAGAAAGTTGAATTTTGTCAAGATTATAAAAAAAACAATTGTTTTTATAGTTTATCAAATAAATAAATAATAAATAAATAAATAAATTTGTTTATTTTCTCCCACAAAAAGTTTCTACAAATATATTAAGATCAACTTAGACATTAAACTTACACTACTGTAAAGAACTTGTATTATGTGGGAGACAGGAGCTCAAACTAGGAAAACCCTGTGCTAAGAGACTCCTGGCTCCCTCACTCGGAAAATGAACCAAACTACAAAAATATAATAACTGTGCGATCTAGTATTAAGTTGATAACTGAACATTAAATTTATTAACTAAAATTTCAGCGACATATTAAAAATAAAAAGGAAGATAAAATAAATTTAAACAAAATTTTTAAAACTTCAGATTAACAGTAAAAATAAATAAAAAGGCAACGCGCGTGTAGGTATGTGTGTATGTATGTGTGTGTGTGTGTGTGGTGTATGAAAAAAAAGCTTTTGAGTACTTGCATAAACGGGAAAAGTAGGTAACTTATGACACAATAGATAGTAAACGCTCCGTTTCTTCATAATCAAGACTTTGTAGCCAGTCCGCGATTTTTCTTTTACATTCTATTTTGGATAGGCTATATATTGAATGTAATTCATTTGCTCTGTTATAAAGTATACTTCCCCTGAAACTAAAGAATCTCCCCCCAAAACTAGTTTTAACAGAAGAAGTTTCACATACTCTAGGCTTTCTTCTTGCGACTGTCTCTTTCTCTAAAGCAAATTGAATAGAGGAATGTTTTAGTAAGATAGTGTTTAAAATGTACAATTTGCGGACAGTTAACACTTTAGCTTCCATGTATAAATCCGTAGTAGGAAACAAACGCGGTTTAAAAAGAGACAGCTTTAAGATCATTCGTTGAGACCGTTCCACTTCAAGCATAAGCGTCTTACCTGCACCACCCCATGTTACAGTATGAGATCACAGATTGACACAGAGCTTCATAAATCGTTTTGATCAGTGACCAATTAGAAATATGTCTAATATTTTTAAAAATATATGTTAATTTTCGCAATCGTTTAGATAAACTCATAATATGATCTCTAAAAGTTAAGTTATTATCAATCAGTAATCCCAAGTACTTCACCGTGCGACTGTTTTCTAACACGGGGCAATCACAGGCAGTGCAAGAGATTGGATATGAACACGAATGAGCTTTAATATTATGTCTGCTGAAGTCGTAAGATACGTTTGTGATCGAAAAACAAATATACTTTGTTTTGCAAGTGTTAAGTGTCAGAGAGTTTAAAGACAGCCATTGACACACAGTATTGAAACCATTTTGTGCCAGGTCAAAAACTTCATCCCAGGAGTTACCATAAAATGTAAGCGTGGCATCATCAGCGTAGGCAATAATATTGCAATTTTGTAGATTTAACTGGCATAACTCATTTATGTAGCATATGAATAATGTAGGGCCTAATATGCTTCCTTGTGGAACGCCATAGTTGATCAGATTCTCATCACTAAACTTATCACCAATACGAACTCTTTGGGAACGATTCCGAAGGTAGTCTTGTAAGAGTTTCAGCTGTGTGTTTCTAATTCCCAGGTTCTCTAGTTTGGTAATAAGCGTAGCAAAAGAAACCGTATCAAAAGCCTTCTGCAGGTCAATAAATATGGTTACACATTTCATTTTACTATCCAATTTTTTAACAATAAACTCCGTAAATGAATGAACAGCTTCAGAGGTAGATTTGCCCTTTCTAAAACCATATTGATGCTCTGAAATGAACTTTTTTGACTCAAGGTAATTATTTAATCTAATATTAACTAATCTTTCTAAAAGTTTTGAGATTGACGGAAGTAAAGATATGGGTCGGTAATTTGTTACCTCATCTCTTTTACCACTTTTAAAAATAGGGACTATTATTGACTTTTTAAGGGCAGTCGGAAAGATGCCTTCATTTAAACACATGTTTATGATATGAGTTAATGGAGGGACTATAAGATTTTTCAAGTGTTTGAGAACTTTCGGTGAGATACCGTCCCAACCAGAGCCACAATCCGACTTAAGACTACAGATAAGTTTTTCTACCTCTTCTACACTCGTATCTAACAAGACAAATGAATCTCTCACTACCGCGGTGTTAATTTGGTTAGCCGGGATAGAATGTACACTTGTAGAAATTTTACTCGCTAATTCTGAACCAATTGTTGAAAAGAATCTATTTACTGAGTTTAGCGATTCTTCAGGTGTAATATTCACCTTTAAAAGATCTGTTGCAAATTCTTTAGGCTTATTTAAATTATTAATATCTTTTATAGTTTTCCAGATTTTTTTATTATTTTTACCTGCCTCATTCAATTTATTCTTTTCATACTGTCTCTTACATTTTTTTAATATATCGTTGCAAAAATTTCTATAACGCTTGTATGTAATTTTAAGAATTTCATTTTCAGGATTTTGTCTGAGTTTGTAGTGCATACGATCTCTATTTCTGATACATTTTAATAAACCGGTGGTAATCCATGGCTTTATAGTTACTTTATTTCGGGGTATTCTAATAGTCAATGTATTTTTTATTATTATACTTTGGATGTAACATAAAAATAAATTAAGTGAATCTTCAGAATTTTTAGCTTGATAAATGGGGGTAAAATTTATATTTTTACAGTCTTCATATAAGTGTTCAAAGTTAATTTTTTTGTAGTATTTATGTATTGTGTAATATTTTTTTATTTTAGTTTTAAGGCAGAACAGAACTGGGCTATGATCAGTTGTAACTGTATTTAAAATAAAAGTTAGCGAAGGTAAATTTGTTTTTAAACAAACATGGTCTAAACAGCTGTCTCCTCTGGTAGGTACATAGTAAGCGGGAATCACTCCAAAAAAAGCAAGAATATCAAGATAACTTGATACTGTTTGGTTCAACTGTAAAATATTAATATTTATGTCTCCAACCAATAATATGTTCCTAAAGGAGGAAAGCTGACCTAAAAGATTTTGCAGTGACTGAAAAAAATTATCTGAGCTAAGAAAGCTCGGTGGCCGATAGATAGCAATAATAGCAGTTTCGTTATTAATTTTAATCACCAGACAGTTAGCATCCAAAACATTCGGTTCCTCCACAACATATTTCAAATCGTCATTAATTAAAATTACAACTCCATCATTTTGATTGTAATTATCCGAAGTGCAAAAGCTAGAATAACCCCGTTTCATCGGTAGCTTACTTACACATGAGAGCCAACATTCCGACAAAATAATGACGTCACAAACGAGATCAAGCCTAGCAAGCAGAACGCTTAAACCATTGTAATTTTTATTTAGACTTCTTATATTATGTTGCAATATTTTTAAGTATGACGCAGGAATTGATATAAGATTTTTACAGTGCTCTGGTTCACAGATCTGTAAGTCAGTCAGTTCAAAATTATCCAGATTATTAATATTATTCAAGTCATCGAATGTAATCGATTGCAAGGAGTAAGTCAGCTGCAAGCGAGTCGAGCGGATAAAGGTATAAACATTGTAGGTACAAGTATACGAGTACCTACAATGTTTATACCTTTATCCGCTCGACTCGCTTGCAGCTGACTTACTCCTTGCAATCAAAATACTTAAAGTTATCAAAATTATCGTTTTTATACCTTAACGTTATAGAAAAAATTAAAATTACACTGACAGCCTTTAGAGAGACTGCGAGTTGGTAGCTCAAAAAAGGGTAAGAATGGCACGATAGAGAAAAGGCCTTTGCCCAGCAGTGGAAAGCAGTTAAAGGGTAAAATAAAAAAATCCTAATGTAGGTTTTCACTCGTTTTAGCCTCATATTGTTGACAAGACAAACGAGCTTACGAAACGTATAGGCCCTAATGAAGCGCAATAGTTTCCACTGACGCACTTGTTATCTGCTTTTTCTTTGTGATTGTACACCAAATGAAAGTTTTGTAGCGCAGGGGATCAAGAAAAATATTTGTAAATAAATGATAATAAAATCAGCTAGTCTAAAGATAGTGTCATTTAACAAACATGTTACTAACCCTCTAAATAGAATTATAAATTTCATCGTCAAAGAGCATATCATTTAATTTGCTTTGTTTGAAGCCCGCAATAATATACAGTTTAATTAGATTGCCACTAAAGCTTGTATCCAAACCGGGTCAATTCTGCTCACTAATTTTGTTAACGGATTTTTTTAAATAAAGAAGACCAAACCATGTTCTTTGAAAGATATAAAATCTGCCAATATTTTTGCAAGATGTGCGATGTCTCAAAGTTCCTTGTGTCACTACAAAGTATGGTTTACTCGTTCCATGTATGATATTTCAAATATTTTTACCTCAAAATCTGTTAGGATTCCGCTACTCTATACACCGTGACTCAAGCAACTACTCTACTCATGAAATTGAGCTACTTTCCTGAAGAAAAACACTTTTTTCTAAAAACAGATTTTTCGACTCTTCTTTGACTATACTAAAGTCGTCACGCAATCGACCCATTTTGAATGGGAAGTAGGAAATTAATTTTTCGTATTTTTTTTTTAATTTACTTGTAAGTATTTCATAAGCAGAATCACTGGGCGGGAACAAATTTCGGGAGCGAAACCAATGAACATTCACGTATTTCCAATAAACAAATGAAACTCCAAATTACAATTTATTTATTCACACAAGTAGTCTAAACTAGTGGTTAGAGTCTGTACCCCAGATTAGTAAGTTTATGTACAGAGTAGTCTGTACACAAAATCTGAATGCATTCGGTCGCGTCGCGCGGTGCAAAGGTTGCCTAGCTGTAACCGCGCAATAAATGGATTCCTCCGTTCACAAGAGGACTAGGAGGACCAAAGTACCGCGTAGCTTAGATCAAAGAGGATTTTGGTTTTAATCTTTGTAGAGCTTGTAGCGAAAGAGAAATTTAAAATATCTAGAAAAGAAAATTGAGATTTTCTGAAAACTGTTGATGTCTAACCAACAACCTGTCTGACCAACAACTCATAGAAAAACCGGCCAAGTGCGAGTCGGACTCGCGCACCGAAGAAGAAGCAATAAACTCTACTTAGAGAAATCGTTTTAATATTGCTGCAAGGTTTATTGAAATTTCTAACGACTATATTCAGATTTTTTTCATTTTAAACTTCGGAGATAAAGGGGGGAAATGGTATTTTTAGGGTTCCTATACCAAAATGGTAAAAAAAGGAACCCTTATGGTGCCGCTCTGTCTGTCTGTCTGTCTATCACACCTCTATATCTCAGCAACCACTTATGCTATCGACCTAAAATTTAGAATAGTTTTAGAATATAGTTGCCCAACTTAATTGCATATGAAAGAAATTTGAAAAAATTATGATTATTAATGTAAAGGGGGCCAAAATACGGGGGGACAAATTTCAAATTGTCGCTACTAGGTCGAATGGGGTATCATATGAAAGGGATTTACTTGTACATTCCACAATATATTTTTTTAAGTCTCTTAGTTTTCAAGTTATGATGAAAAAGGTAAAAAAACACCCCCCCCCCCCCCCCCCCCCCTTATCTCCGAAGTTTGTAAAAGGAAAAATATGAATTAATTAAAGTTGACAGAAGGTTATGTAAACATTACAGCAAAAATAAAATGATCTTTCTAAGTTGCACAGTTTTTTAGAAATCTGCAAATAACCTTTACAAAAAAATTTAGTTTTGCGGTCATAAAAATTTACTTTATTGCTTCCAAAAATACAAAAAGTATATCGGAACCCTCGGGGCGCGAGTCCGACTCGCACTTGACCGGTTTTTTTTGTAATTTTTCATCATAACTCGAAAACTGGGTCATAAATAAATACAAAAAAATATAATTTGGAATGAACACGTAAAGTTCTTTAATTTGATATACCACTCAACCAAGTGACGAAAATTCAAAATTTTGCATTCCCTAATTAGGCCCCATTTCCAATAATACTATAAATATTTCAAATTTTTAAATTTCAATATACCTTAGTATGGCAAGCATATTCTTCTATAACTATTTCAAATGTCAAGACGATAGCTTGAGTAGTTGCTGAGGTTCACAGAGAGACAGACAGACAGACGAAGTTGCACCATAAGGGCTCCGTTTTTGCCATTTTGGTTCGGAACCCTAAAAATCTACTTTCTACAGAAAAGAAACTGCATCACGTGATAGTGCATTTTGTAAGGGAAGTAAAAAAATCGGCCAAGTGCGTGTCGGGCCACGCGCAATGTAGGGTTAAGGGGAGGTACAAAAAATTTGTAATTTCATTATTTTATTTTACCACTTTGTAGGCGTAACTAATATGGTATCCATACCAAATTGCAGAGTTTGTGAGGTCGGTCATCCACCTTGCAACCCACACGATATGATGATAATGATGACCAAATTACAGCTTTCTAGTTCTAAGAGTCAGTAAGCGAAGCCGCGGAAAGACGGACAGATCCTTGTTTACTACGGTAGTCTAACAAAGATACAGTCAAGAGTCCCACCCACGTCCACTCACCTCCTCTCTCTCCCCCTCACCGTCCCCCCTCCCTCAATCACTCCCCTCACTCCTGACTCATCCAAAGCTTGATATAATACCATTAGTGCCGCCAGAGGGCCTATAACCACTTTGCACGAAAGACCCCCCAAATGTGAAAGCCTATATAAACGTATCCACTAAAAAAATCGCTCTTCCACTTATATTCCTTGAGGTTCAGTTTCATGGTCCCGTTTCAAAGGTTTCAGTTTTAGGAAGATGTTTTTTTACACCCTGTATTATTATACTGTAGGCATATTAAAGCTACATGTTTTACTCGTAATCAGATTATCAGCAAGCTCCACTTCAAAATGTTCCAACTACTTTGCACACAGCGTACACATTAGCGCGGGCCTATCTGAAGCCAGCGGAAGACGTTGGTGCCAAGTCGTTAGTGAATTCGGTAACCGTAGGTCACGTTACCTCTTAGCTTGATTTATCAAGATAAATCTAGTGCATAGTTCCTACATAATTTAGACTGCTACTAAATTATTAAGCGGATCAACGTACTTATTTATCACAATGAAAACTTAAAAATTTGGAAATTTGATAACAAGTCAATTTATTTTTTTCAAAAGCGCTGAATTAAGTCCAGAGAATCGAAGTCTAGCCTTGCAGGTCCATTGAGCCCACAAATGAGTGTATGAATGATACTCTCACATGATACTCCCTACTGGCCTACCTCTGTGACCGCTTTTTTTATGGAAGAAGTTTAGTATTATTTTGAAAATCTGTAGAACAATCCAAACCTACTTCAATTATCGACTTAGTGAATAATAAAAAAATATATGACTCGTCTTGAATTTGGAACCGGGATCACTCATACCTGAGATTCGATTCAAATCTCTTGGAAAATTGTGTACTATATAAGGGGCAGTTTTCCGATAACTTGATCAGATAAAGAAACTGTATCAGTAAATGAAACTTTTGAGATTTGAACAAAAAACTAGCATCTCCATAAATTTTTTTTATTGTCATTGGGCTTTTATTGTCTTGACCTCGATCTAGTCTTGAAGACCGAGATGAGGTCGACGATGGAACGAGCTTGCCCAGAAGAAGCCTATTCGATCGCGACTTGAAAAGATTCGGGTTATATGAACTCAGGAACACAGACGCAGGCAGAGAATTCTACTATTTAGCCGTGCGCATTATAAAAGATGTTTCAAAGCTCTTTGTGCGAATATGCGGAATATCAACCAAGTATGGGTGATATCCTGCGGTGCGTCTGGGCCTGGGCTCCCGATGGTAGAAGGGAGATGGTGAAATAAGATCGCGGAGCTCTTGAGCACAGTATCCGAAGTCCAATCTGTAAAAGACCGACAGACATGCAGCTATGCGACGTACAATTGATTGGAAAGTTTGTATGGATTGGACAATTTTTCTTTCATTTTCTTTCAGTTCTCGGAAAGGTGTCCCTTACACCCTGTTTGCAGATAGTACCTACATGTATAAAATGAAGTCAGTCAAAAAAAATCAAATGAACTGCGTTAATTTATAATGGTAAGGTACGCTACCATCACCTAAACTTCGCTTTGCATTGTCAAATACCAGTTTTCGTTCATTATAATTTCATTCCACAAAAAATAAGAATTATTCCACCTCATAATATTCTTATCGTGATAAAATAAAGTAATTATGGTGTTGTTGTAAAAATTGCTTCTAAAAACGAGCCATTTGGCTAAGTTTTATTACCGTAACCTACCATAAATCTCCCATAATCTCCAGATATTGCTGTTGACGCTTGTTCGTAAGCATGGTAATTTGACAAAAAATTCAGGGGGTAATTATGAAATTAATGTGTTGGCCTGAAGTTTCAAACCACAACTGCATTGAAGTTATTTTTTTGCTTTGTGTGACATAAAATAAATATTATTCTGTTGCCCAAATTTTCATAATGTTTCCAGAGCATGTAAAAGTTTGGTAATAAGAAAAATTTCGTTCATAAAAGAAAAGGTGGAGAATCTTTTGATTTACTGGCTTGTAATTTTGGTTGGTCGTGATTTAAAGTGCCGTGAATCTTTATATAGTTTCTGAAATAAAGTGTAGTTAAGAATCAATTTAACCTCTCTAGAGCGTCTTTTGTATTCTTTTAAGCTCTCTAGAGTATAATATTCAAGGGTATAAATAAAATCCGGCCAAGTGCGTGTCGGGCGCCACGCAGTATAGGGTTCCGAAGCTTTTTTACGACTTTTTATCTTAAAGTATGTTTTGGTTAAGAATTTCCTTGGAGAAGAGTATTTCATAACGTTTATAGTATAAACTTTTTACCTCCTATTGCTCAGCGAGGTCCTAGCGCCTGATTGCTGTTGTTATTCTTATTATTCCCAGTTTTTCGGCTATTGCTCATTATCCTGTGAAGCCTTCTTAGCTGATAGTTTTTCTTTTAATTTCACCATATATGCTTTTAGCCGGCAGGGGGGAACACCCGACTCCAACAAAAATTGCGCTTTTAAGTAAGCCTGATTAAGATATTTCGCAAACGGATACCCAAATCGAAAAATGGTTTTTGCAGACTCAAATTATTTTTAAAAGACCTATCCAACGAAATCCCATACTATTGGGTAGACAAGAAAATAAAATCACCTCTAGTTTGCTTATACGGGAGGTAGGCACCCTAACAATTTTTTTTTGCGTGAACGATATGTATATCCGTACAAAATTTCAGCTTTCTAGTATGTACTAAGGATCTGAGCCAAGCTACGAACATACAGACAGAAGGACATGACGAAACTATCAGAGTTCCTTTTTGACTACGAAAGCCTACTAAAAAGGGGCTTAAAAAGTTAGAGATATGACTAACATATGATAGTTATGACATTAATAGACAATTGGGATCTGTAGGCTATCACGAGGGTACATTTTCGACCATAGCTCTGTCCTAGCCTTAGATGGGTCTGAATCAAGGGCTTGATGTCTTTTATAAAGCTGTGACGGCTTTAAAGGCGTGGAGGTGGTGGATTATGATGAGTAAGTGTCCGCTGTCCAATTCCTGTTTATAATAGGTCTTTACCTATGAAATTGCCGAAATTTTCTTACAGATTAATGAGATCATAATTCCTATAATTCTAATGCAATATTTTTCATTTGTCTTATATTTGAAAGTTGACTTCAAGGGTATCAATTTATGCATAAAATAAAGTTTTTATTTTTAGTTTGATGATAAAATTAAAGGTTCGAAAATTGTTCGTCTTTAATATCGTCCGATTTCATCATTAGATTTGTTAAATTTTTTTACAGATAATATTTTTCTAAAATTAAATTGAAGCTTCTGTTAGCTTAATGTCTTCCCAATAATGCTTAAAAATGGATTTATAATTCCTAAGATAAATGCAAAAATGTTAGTACTGAAAATTTAGTTTACCTAAAATTCGCCATACAAAACGGCAATTTCATAGGTAAACTTTGCATTATAGGTCGTTAAAATCTTTACTGAACTTACAATTCTTTTATTTACTTTCATTCTTTGTTATCCAATAGAATAAAATTGTTTTCCATTATTTTCCATCAAATTATTAACAAAACCATAGAATACATGATAATAGAAATAGCAATCAAGCGCTGGACCTTGGTTGTTCGTCAGGAGGGAAAATGTTAGTAAAAATTTAAACTTGCTTAACAATAATGATTCCTAAAGCAAATACGGAACCCTAAACGGCGCGTTGTCCGACACCAACTTTGACGGTTGTTTATGATACCCGTACTTCGAAATCAGCACATTTTTGCCATTTTCAATCCATTTAAAATAAAGACCGGTGCTTGATTCTATACAATCAGTATGTATTATGCTACTTATGTACTGTAACAAACCGTAACCTACCTAAATGGCTATTGTAGACTGGAATTGAATTATTTTAATTCTGTAATAATTTTGGCCATTAATGCGTGATCGTCTAACTTTAACACCTAAAAGACCCGTACATTGTGGATTAGTAATTAATTAAAAAAAATTGAATTGTGAAAATAATTAAGTAGAAAATGAAGTTAAAAGGTATTACACATACAAAATAAAATATTTGGAATAAAACATACCAATTCAGCCCGCTAGCTTGTGTGTGATGTCAAACCGAGCGCTGCAGACTCGTCTCAACCGCGCGTCTCTTTCAATTTCTAGGTGACCTAGGTTTCCTAGATCTAGACCTTATAGTGGGAAGTAAAATTAAATTAAGCACGTGGTCTCTTCGTCTCGCGTTGCTGGAATGAAAGTGACTCAAAACCAGGGATAGGGTTTGGATGAAGACTTGAAAGTCTAGAATTAGGTTTCCTATAGATTTAGATTCTCAGAGGCTCCCTTCCAATACCTAGCACCTCTGCTACCCATCAAATCCTTAGAACAATCCTACGCCCAAAGTTTAAAATAGGTTGCCTTGCAAACCATCACACACATTATTCCGATCATCTCAAAATAACATCCATCTCCACCTGCGTAAAATTTATCTACTATTTGTAAATTGTTTTATATCCATTTGATCCAAACGAAACAAGATTCGACACTCAATTTTAACGTGTAAGAGTGCTGAATATTGTCCCTCTATAATACAGGCTAGGCGACTTAGGTAATCTAACCAGTACTATATTCGTGGAACATTAGACAAAACCAATTTACTAAAATAATGTTGTCTTATAAATGCATGTGTTATACCGATTAATTTTATTGTGTATTCAACGATATAACATTAGAATACCTACATCACATTTTAGTGTTAAACATCCATCACCACCTAAGTGCCCTAATAACCTAGCATCAAATGAACCCAACCTAATTCTCACGCTGGCTCCATAAAACACAGGATTCAGCTGCACCTAGATTTAACTCAGAAAACTCGTCGTTGATTACCCCAGCACCTTCTCAGATGACCTATCATTTCAAGAGACCTAGCTAGCACTTTTAAATGAATAGTAGGAAATCTGAAATAAACTCACCAACAACGAAGCCATAAATTCCCGTCGGGAAAGACACAAGCACGAAGCCCTCTCGTACAATACCTGTAGCACGTTCACTGCACTAAATTGAAATATAATTATAAATTACTTTACACAAATTTACACTTGCTAAAAAAGTAAGTTAGTATTCCCTATTGCAAAACGCCTGACACTTCTTTAATCAGTAAACCTCCACGTCTAACATTTAACACTAATGCGCAATAGGTACCTAAATTAATATCTAGCCTACTGAACCGCAGTCACTAAGTACTATTTTTTTTAAGCTCTTATTCTATATCCTATCGTACGTAAAGTCAGGCGCCGTCTCTCAACCAAACCCTAATTTTAACCACTGAAGTACTATAATCAGGCGGCCGCCGAAAAAATAATAATTTGTGCACGTAATCCCTATTCTAAAGCCTAGCGCTGACTGCCCCTCTCCTGCCTCTCTCATC
The DNA here is from genome assembly GCA_947532105.1 of Athrips mouffetella. Lineage (NCBI taxonomy): Eukaryota > Metazoa > Arthropoda > Insecta > Lepidoptera > Gelechiidae > Athrips > Athrips mouffetella. The sequence goes on along the minus strand of OX383960.1, from coordinate 21,827,768 downwards.
CAATATCCTGTGTTTGTTCCTTACAATTTTATACCTGCTGCGTTTCTCCTGAAATGAACCTTAAATCAAAACAGTAAAAATCACCACATGTGCAATTTGGCTGCAGTGTGTTACGTCACTGCCTCGCTATGCCTTTTTCTTAAATTTCTTGGAAGAATTGGTCTTACAATCATACGTAAACTGCGTCGTTTTACCAAAATGAATCTAATTACAAGGCATTACAGTCCATTACGAGCGCAATGCTATTTTGTAAGCGGGAGGTCTATTTAGATGTACAGTCAAGAGGCATTCAGCTTGACACGTTGGAATTTGTACCATAACTATTTCAATCTCCGCAAGAGCTAAAAACAAACTGCGAGTGTCAAGCTTTACCTGTTGTTGACCGTACCTGTTGTAAATTGAATAGTGGTGAAATATTATAGGGTCTTATTTGTTTTAACTTAGCAAGTCTATATCATTTTATACGTTTATTATTAAATTCCTAAAACTGTGACGAATAATATCGTTACATCGCCCCTTTATTTCCGAGTTGGATTGATATTTTCCATAAATAGCAGAAGACAATGAGGAAATAACAATAGGAAAACTAAATTTGTGCTTGTCAATATCAAGATCACTTCAGTAGTTTGTTATTATTATTATTGATGTCACACTTACACTAAACGTTTTAAATCATCTTACACAAGTACTAGCACTCCTGCTACTGTTGTATTCCCACATCATTTACCACTGCTGTCAATAAACCTTAATTTACCTTACGCCCCTAGCTTTGAAAAATCTTTCATACTCGTACTTCTTATAAGAGTAATGTCTTCCTACATCATTCAACCCTTCTTGCAATAAACCAGATATTCAGTTCAGTAGTTTTTGCATGTTAGGATGTTGTTTGATGCAAAACGCCCCTAAGAATTCAAGAAATATGCATACTTTTTTTTTATTAAACCTAATAATGTACTTCCAGTATTATTTCAATATACACTTAATACAATCTCATTTCGACTTTATCTCTGATAGGATTGTGTTTGTGTCCTATTGGAATAGTCGCATAAAGTTAAGACCCAATTCTGATTGTTGAATGGCTCAGTGGTAGTGTACTTGCTTACCGTGCAGAAAGTTTCGGGTTCGATACTTGATCGAAATCGATGTCAGAATGTAACTAATGATTTGAAGTCTGAGTATCTGTGTACTGATATTCAACACTTTTCTTGATAGTAACAATAAAATAAATATTTTGAAATTAACCGTAACTATTATTTCCTTGTCCGTGTTGTACCGGCAAAGAATAGTACCAATCTGACTCTACCCGAAGGTGTCATAAGAGGCGACTAAGGGATCATGAACCGGAAAATGGGCAGCAACATTTTTCTGTATATCGTCTCATCCCAACTGCGGTCACCAACAACTCTAGTCTCCAGCCGCAACGCTTACAAGTACGTTGGTAAATCCCCTTTTAGTACCAAGCGTTTTTAGTAAAGTTCTGCAATGAACGTTTAACCGGGCGAAATAGTATGATGATGATTCTTTCCTAATCACAATAACAATAGAAAATCGTCTGTGGTTAAAAACCTAAGTAGATTAGGCATAGCAGTAAGAAAAGAGCGGTTTCTCTGCTTCGTAAGGCATGTTAAGTCGTTCAAACGACCTTGGTTTCCTGCCAGTAGTCATTAAACTATATCAAATATCTTGATAATAAAATTGTGCGATGGGCTGATTTTCGCAACTAAACGTTAAGCAATGCCCTTAAAACTATTTACTGACTTGAAAAACTTCTGACTCTGACACATGTTAACTATTTAACTAACAATAGACTCCGTGTACTAGTGGCTAGAGTGCTCGGCACCCGATCCGTGGTTCCGGGTTAGTTTCCAGGTAAGGACACAGTTAAACAAAATCTCATTGAGCAACCTCTCCAGTTTGGTTAAAACATTAATGAATTAATAATCTGGTTATCCGAAAAGCAAGATGATTCCGTGATTCGGAAGGCGCGTTATGTTTTTGGCCCTGACTACTATCTATGGATGCAGTCGTTAATGAGCCATGTCAAAGGCTTTTGGCGGCTCTACAACTCTGACACCAGGGTTTGTGAGGTTGGTCATCGACATTGAAACCCGCATGATATGATGATGATAATGATGATGATGAACACAACCAATTAAAGTCCACTGCTAAACATATAGGTAATATTTTTACGCCCCTAATTTTTAAAAATTTTCTTTTACTCATAGAAAAAAAATGTAATACACTCAAAGCAACAGGTATAAAACTCAAACCGAAATTAAATAATTTCGCCCCTATAAATCTTATTTAATCTGTTTATAATATACGCGACGTAATAAAACTATTATAAATAACAAGAGTTCACATCTTTATTTTTCAACAGGTAGAAGAAACCCAAATTGATATAAAATAATTGAATCAAATAATTTCGCCCCCTACGAATTTAATCCATTTGTTTATGACAAACCTACTCTTGATTCCACTTATTTTAAATAAAAAAGAGTTCTTTTGAACGTTCAACTGCACTAAATTGCATTTTTCAAACAACTACAACTTAAAAAAAGTACAAAGAAAACAACACTAGGTCTGTAGATTGAACAATGCCTAACGTTTTGCACAAAATTTTAGGGTTCCGTTCCTCAAATTTGAAGATTGAAAACCCTTGTGTGATAACGTTGTGATCTCTTGGTCCGCGCGTGTCATGTACGAAATATTCATACATTGTACATTGCATATTAATTTGACAAGTTGTAATTAGTAACAAATACTTATTCATACAAAAAAAATCCATAGTTTAAAAAACAATAACTAATTCAACTTCCACAATACATACCCCATAAACCCATTTTCTCTACTACTATGGCATTTAAATATATTTCTACAGGTCATACCTATTCACTGAACATTTAAATACATCACCTTATAATTCGGCTTATAAGTCTTTAGCACAAAAGTAAACAAACTACGAACATTCTTTGACGAATAATTGGCGATCAAACTCATGACTAAAATTTTAAGGTACAGAACCCTGTCGGAGCTTGACTTCCACACTTGACCGACTACCTACGCTTTTATGACGTACTGGGTTTGTCGTACCAAATGACCAAACCCTCTCATCTTACATCATCGCTTGCAAGCTGTTAACATCTTAACAAATTGCCACTTTTGTTTGGGTACGACAAAATTTATTACTACTAAAATATTTCTCGAAATTTCTTTGAACTCAAGTGGATTGCGTACCATGAGAACTATTGACGCACTTAAGTTATCAACAACTTAGGTAACTTAAGCCGATAATAATAAGTTGCCTGAAGCGTTTTGTTTTGAAACAGAGGTCTTTGTTTTTGAAACAGAGGTTCCCAACCTTGGTCTATAAAAATCTTGGTTGGTAAAACAGAGTCGATAAACTTGAAAACTAACACATTATATATAATTAGTTTTAAATGAGGAATAGTATTAATGCAAATAACTGAACGATGTGTGCTGTTCAAATTCACCAAATAAATTTAAAATATTAGCATTAATTAAAATTATGCGCGATTAGGTTTGAAACTTGCGTAATGTACTTTTGAAGACAATTCAAAGCTCAAATTCAATTTTTATTGATTACCTTTTTTATGAAAACATATATCTTCATACTTTGGGTATGAGTTACTGTTTTGAACCTTTTCAAGTCCGTGCTTTTTTTTAAGTCCAAAAGTTGTAAACCACTGACTTGCGACGCACAAACATGTGTTGCTAAAAAAAATAATCTACCCGTGGTCCGAAATAATAGAAAGTTAAACTGGGCAATAAAAGTTTACAACTCAATGGTCATTTCCTTTTATTTTAACTTCCTATTGTTTGACAGGTATGACCGGCCTAAAACAAATATGCCTGTTTTTTTTTTAAAGAAACTGCTTTTTTTACGACAATCATTTAATTTTACTCTGTTTACTACCTAAATATCCTAGAATTCAGATTGTTTATTACACTTTCGTTAGCGCTGTCCTAACTTTTTTTTAACAATCAATTAAAACAAAACGAATGACCTTCCGGTAATAAAAAAAATATTTGTATGACCCCTTTTTTGCAAGTTACTCAAACTATGCATTCAAAACACTGTTAACTAAAATAACTGCTTACTAAAATACCTACAAGATTTAACAAAGAGGACTTAATACTCGCATGTTTGTACTAAGTACAGCCGGCCGCATATCAGTGGCAAACTCCAACCCTGAGCGAATCTCTGGTTTCGAGCGTTTGTAGTGCTGAGCAAGTTCAGTTTATACTGATTTTGTTACCACCTACTTGCAGCTGTGTTTATTACTTTTATCAATAGATATGTTACCGCTACCTGGAGTTGTAATAAATATAACTACCAATCCACAATTTTTTAAACCGTTCCTGCATAATTATTGTAATTCACAAGACATTAACGTCCAAAAATATTTTTTTATGTAATAAGTGACCAAGCGATCTCGCGAGCTACCTGATGGTAAGTAGTAACCAGTGCCAATAGTGCCTACTGTCTTATTAGTAGTATAAATGACACTAACAAGACAGCAAAACGCGTTGCTCACCCTAAGAACTAAGTTGGTTTGTCTCATGTGCCAGTAATTTGACTAGCTCTTTTGCCCTTCAAACTGAAACAAAGTAGTGCAAGCACTGACGCTTTACGGCAGAAAAAAGGCAAGGTGGTGGTACTTCCCCAGACTGACACTACCAAAAAGCTCTACCACCTTTAATCTCAAGCATCCACTGCACTTTACTTTTTTGTTAAGTATTCTCAAACGAACTTAAATTATTAAAACTTAGATGTCAAAACAAAAACGCTAAAGTAAACCTAAACTTGGCAAACGAAAACACTCTTACTTTGTCGAAACAAAAAAAAATGCATCCCATTTCGAAAGGCATGTGGCGTGGCCGGTAGCGACTCTGTCTTCTGCGCGCGCTGTGTTGAGTTGCGGGTTCGATACTTTGCAAAGCAAACATTTATGTAATTAAGAAAATCATTTTTTTTTGTATCTGGCGTTATTTATAAATTAATTGTTTCTAGTTAAGGATCAAATTACACAATATGAAATGTCTAACGTTATTTATCTATGTATTTGTGTACAATATTGTAACAGATATATCATCATAACAGTCATGTTTCAAGATGATTAATGACCACCATACCCACCTTTTTTTTATTCTTATTCCTAGCCGATTTTGTGTCCCACTGCTGGCCTAAAGTAGGTATTTGCGTACCTTAAGTATATCTATTTATAAAACTCTTTATGCCATTACATAAAATTCATAAAATAAAAAAAAAACAAACTAGTCATACATCATATTTGTTTGTTATGCTGTACTCTATATATCGTCTCAAAAAGTGAAAAATACATATAAAAAATTCTAGTCACCTAATAAATGACCTATGCTAAGCCATATCTACACGTAATAAAACAGGTTCTTTTATTATGTGTTCGAATCAATCAAGATCCGCCCTTTAAGAACACAATCCTGGTCACGGCACCAATGTAACAAACCGTAACCTACCTAAATGGCTATTGTAGACTGGAATTGAATTATTTTAATTCTGTAATAATTTTGGCCATTAATGCGTGATCGTCTAACTTTAACACCTAAAAGACCCGTACATTGTGGATTAGTAATTAATTAAAAAAAATTGAATTGTGAAAATAATTAAGTAGAAAATGAAGTTAAAAGGTATTACACATACAAAATAAAATATTTGGAATAAAACATACCAATTCAGCCCGCTAGCTTGTGTGTGATGTCAAACCGAGCGCTGCAGACTCGTCTCAACCGCGCGTCTCTTTCAATTTCTAGGTGACCTAGGTTTCCTAGATCTAGACCTTATAGTGGGAAGTAAAATTAAATTAAGCACGTGGTCTCTTCGTCTCGCGTTGCTGGAATGAAAGTGACTCAAAACCAGGGATAGGGTTTGGATGAAGACTTGAAAGTCTAGAATTAGGTTTCCTATAGATTTAGATTCTCAGAGGCTCCCTTCCAATACCTAGCACCTCTGCTACCCATCAAATCCTTAGAACAATCCTACGCCCAAAGTTTAAAATAGGTTGCCTTGCAAACCATCACACACATTATTCCGATCATCTCAAAATAACATCCATCTCCACCTGCGTAAAATTTATCTACTATTTGTAAATTGTTTTATATCCATTTGATCCAAACGAAACAAGATTCGACACTCAATTTTAACGTGTAAGAGTGCTGAATATTGTCCCTCTATAATACAGGCTAGGCGACTTAGGTAATCTAACCAGTACTATATTCGTGGAACATTAGACAAAACCAATTTACTAAAATAATGTTGTCTTATAAATGCATGTGTTATACCGATTAATTTTATTGTGTATTCAACGATATAACATTAGAATACCTACATCACATTTTAGTGTTAAACATCCATCACCACCTAAGTGCCCTAATAACCTAGCATCAAATGAACCCAACCTAATTCTCACGCTGGCTCCATAAAACACAGGATTCAGCTGCACCTAGATTTAACTCAGAAAACTCGTCGTTGATTACCCCAGCACCTTCTCAGATGACCTATCATTTCAAGAGACCTAGCTAGCACTTTTAAATGAATAGTAGGAAATCTGAAATAAACTCACCAACAACGAAGCCATAAATTCCCGTCGGGAAAGACACAAGCACGAAGCCCTCTCGTACAATACCTGTAGCACGTTCACTGCACTAAATTGAAATATAATTATAAATTACTTTACACAAATTTACACTTGCTAAAAAAGTAAGTTAGTATTCCCTATTGCAAAACGCCTGACACTTCTTTAATCAGTAAACCTCCACGTCTAACATTTAACACTAATGCGCAATAGGTACCTAAATTAATATCTAGCCTACTGAACCGCAGTCACTAAGTACTATTTTTTTTAAGCTCTTATTCTATATCCTATCGTACGTAAAGTCAGGCGCCGTCTCTCAACCAAACCCTAATTTTAACCACTGAAGTACTATAATCAGGCGGCCGCCGAAAAAATAATAATTTGTGCACGTAATCCCTATTCTAAAGCCTAGCGCTGACTGCCCCTCTCCTGCCTCTCTCATCCAATATCCTGTGTTTGTTCCTTACAATTTTATACCTGCTGCGTTTCTCCTGAAATGAACCTTAAATCAAAACAGTAAAAATCACCACATGTGCAATTTGGCTGCAGTGTGTTACGTCACTGCCTCGCTATGCCTTTTTCTTAAATTTCTTGGAAGAATTGGTCTTACAATCATACGTAAACTGCGTCGTTTTACCAAAATGAATCTAATTACAAGGCATTACAGTCCATTACGAGCGCAATGCTATTTTGTAAGCGGGAGGTCTATTTAGATGTACAGTCAAGAGGCATTCAGCTTGACACGTTGGAATTTGTACCATAACTATTTCAATCTCCGCAAGAGCTAAAAACAAACTGCGAGTGTCAAGCTTTACCTGTTGTTGACCGTACCTGTTGTAAATTGAATAGTGGTGAAATATTATAGGGTCTTATTTGTTTTAACTTAGCAAGTCTATATCATTTTATACGTTTATTATTAAATTCCTAAAACTGTGACGAATAATATCGTTACAGTACCCGGTAACAAATTCTGTTTGAATTATGTCATTACTTTTACAATACTATTAAATTCTGTTTGATGAAATATTCAATTTATCAAATATAGCAAAATTCAATTAACGAGTCAATATCATAATCAACATCATTTACTAATGACTTTTCGCATTTGCCAAAAGCATTTAACAGTTTACAGTGGTAGAGCGTTGTAAACTTTACGACTCATAAGCATTCCAGTGCGTTTATAGCTGTTAATAATATCATTGGAAGGGTGGCTTGCACCGTTTGTATGTGGGAGTATCATGGAGGTATCATTTGTTCGTTTAACTTCATTTATTTATGTATTTGCTCATAAGCTTCGTCCTACAAGAAAATGACTCACGATCACCATAAGCAGCCTTTGTGAAACATTGTGAATGCTACTGACATTGTGTGATTAGGTCTTATTATGAAATAAGGAAACTTGTATGACACCAAGACTTTTGAGGGCGCACTGCAAGTTCGACCAGCGAGACTGCCATGGGGAAGTAAGGCAGACGAAGATGTTGCTTTTAACTTTTAAAGCTACCTTCTACTATTACGAACAGGTTTCATTCGTGTACTCTTTGACTTAACCACTCTTTGTTCCGACTGTATCGAGCCTGCCAGGTTGCGCATTATGGAAAACTAACGATAAGTCGATCTAATCGGCCATAACTATCGCTACAAACTTGATGACGTAGGATAAACTGCAGTGTGCTTATCGCATCGAAAGAACGTGCGATGGTCATAGCAAAATCATGACATGAGTTGCCTGGTGTGTAGCTTAGGTAGGTTAAGGTAGGACCAAACATTTTGTTTAGGCTTCAAGCAAATCACCTCCAGTCACTGTGTTATCATAACAAAAATCCAGACGACTTACTAGGTTCCAGGCGCTAACCAAGCCAAGCCAAGCCAGAAGTGCGAACTTAAGCCGCTATTGCATCTTCCTTAATTCAGAAACTAATTCGGCGTACATTGCTCGTTAAAGTAACGATACTAGAATTAACAGAACCTAACCTCCTAGCAATGTACGCCGAATAGTCTTTGAATTTAAGAAGGTATGTTTGCTGTTTTAGCCTACATTTCCGTGTATTCGAAATAAAGACGAAACAACATTATTATTACTTCATAATGAGAATGAGACGATGGGGTTCGTAGCAATCAGAAGGCTTTGTTGTCTGCTCATACGAATTCCTCATCAGAGGAGTATTAGTTTCCATTGCTACGAGTATACGAATCAAGTGTATTGTATGTGTATTTGGTAATGCCTTGTTTCTCCACGGTAACTTTTTAGATATAATACGACGTTGGGTTTGATAATATGTTTGTCACATGAACTTTTTGTTGAAATATATTTCTCCGTAAACTATACCTTCCTGTGAATGTGAAACGCGTAGAGCTATTTGTTTTTATTGTTAAAAACGTTCCTAAAAATAAAACTAATTACGGCACGTCCTTGCAGTTGATTGTCTGCAATATACCACTGCAGCCATCACCGGAGTGCTTTTGGTCAATAAATGTCTTACAAGCATGTGCGGTATTCTGGAATTGATGCTCCAGATATCGACATCCTGTAGATTTCCGCACCCGCTCCGCACTTGAGTAATGCCCGCCTTAACGACATCGCACCTACTGAGTGTATTATATCTAGTTGTGGAGATAAATGGATTCGAATAATGGCATGTATCTCACACATAGATGTCAATGAATTTGGTGTATATAATGTGTGTCCCGCGTGGTGCCGGTAAAGTCCCGTGTGTTGCCGGCAAAGAATAGTACCAACCCATACATACCCGTGGGTTGTTGTAAGAGGCGACTAAGGGTTATAAAATGGAGGATGAGCAGCAGCATCCTCCTGTGTCTGTTTCTACCATCTTACTTACTGCGGTCACCTGCCGTATCGCTGCCAAGCAAGTTGACTAGGATACTTCACCTCCTCATTTTTCCAGCAAAAGCTAAAATTCTGGAGGGAACTCCCTGTCCTGTAGTGGACATTTCATGGGATGTTATGTTGAATGTAACGCTTTATTAAAGCGATTGAAAAAAAATATAGGTCAAGGAGCGTTTATTACATAACTTCGTTTTTAAATATGACGCTTAACAATATTAGTACAGTTAGCATTAAAAGTCAATGACCAAATTCTGATTTCCATAATCAGTACACACCATAATCATAGACAAATTGCTGAACAAGAGAAGCGTCAGAATTTAATGAACATCATAAAAGTTCACATTAAGCTAAACACTTCATTGTCGAAAGTGACTGAACAACGATTGGCGAAAGTTGCTGATCACATTAATTAGTTTGCTCCAAAACTTTGCTCTCTTATTGTTTCTTAAAAAATTGTAATTTGTAATGGCATTTTTGTGGGACGATGAATAAATTTTATATTATTATTTTAATTTTTTTTTATTTTATTTAGTTTCTAAAACCAACTAAACACCTTATTTCACAAAAGTCGCTGAAAACACCTGCTTTTTCCACCTGGGTGGAGCATGAGATATTTTGTCTAATATGAAATTATTATTTCGGCTGTCAACTAAACTGTCTAGTGTAGGTATAATGTAAAAAAATCAAGTCTGATCTAATTTTCACAAAAAATACAAAAGTCGCTGAACAATATTAGATTCTGCTGTCTGTCTGCTGTAGTGTATGATGTAAAAAAATGGAGTGTTCGGAGGGAAGACTCCGTTCAAGAAGTAAGTCCCAGAGTGAAGAGTTCTTGAAGAGAAGACTCCGTCAAGAGGTCCCAGAGAGAGGAGTGCTTTCAAGGATAGCTTCGTCCAAGAAGTTTTCGGAAATTATATCATCAGCAACTTTCGCCAATCGTTGTTCAGTGACTGTCGACATCCAATTCGGGGGCTTATCTTGTTTAGCGATATGGATATGATTATGGTGTATACCTGTGGTGTAATTTGGTCACGCACTTTTAATGCTAACGGGCGATCGAGTTACGCTTGGAGCTACGCTTTGTTATAATTTTATCCTCAATGGACCAACAGATGTCGCTGTAAGGTTTCTGAATATCGATTGAATTTCTCAAAATAAAAACACTGACAAACATTTTTTTCCAGACATAAGACCTAACGAGATTGATTTTTCGCCTCCGAAAACCTCTATAGGTATTCTTAATTTCATGAAAATCTTTGAAGCCGTTTTCATGAACTATACTACTAACTAAAATATACTTTTGTACAAATATTGCGCCTCATTCAACGTTATTTACAATTCATATAATAGCGACGTAGTCATAATTAGCAAAACAATTTGCATAGCAACTCTCAACATGCGCGTAGTAACATTTGTTGCAGTCCCTTCACCCCTAGTTCCTTTTTCCTGAAACTTCTCGAATATGTGCGTTGGATGAGGGTCGGCAGTCGGCACTCGGCACCTGCATCAGCTACATAATAGGACATTAGGGTTTTGACGGCTACTATAAGCTGTCTTTAGCATACATTGCAGGTTAAAATTTTATCCTATACTATTTAACGAGCAAGATTTGTATATATCTATATATATAAAAGAAGAAGGTGACTGACTGACTGACTGACTGACATATCAACGCACAGCCCAAACCACTGGGTCTAGAGATTCCAAATTTGGCATGTAGGTTCCTTATGAGGCCTAGGGGTGCACTAAGAAAGGGTTTTACGAAATTCCACCCCTAAGGGGGTAAAATAGGGGATGAAAGTTTGTATGAAAGTCCGTCAGTTTTGAAGTCAGGATCTTCAAAATTTGTATTTAGGCTAACGACTAAAAATTTATAATTACGTGTCTCAGGGTTTTTGAAAATTCGACACCCTTAAGGGTGAAAAGGGGGATGAAGTTGAAAATTCTTTATTCTTAAAGTAAAATCCACATAATTTATTATTTAGGCATTAATGATGTAATTCTATGCAACGTTCATCACTGTTATTGAAATTCCACCTCAAATTCAACCCCTAAAAAAGGGCAATGGGGTGAAAAAGTCTAAAAACCAATATGGGTATCGTTTGTATGGTTTATCGGGTCGCTGATTACGAAAACTACAAAAATTTTGAAATCAAACGTGGTGGACGTGAAATACCATCATCCCCTGGGGATGGAGTTGGGGTGCGATAGGTTTGAAATGTCTAAAAATCAATATGGGTGTCGTTTGTATGGCATATCGGGTCGCTGATTACGAAAACTACAACAATTTTGAAATCCAACGTGGTGGACGTGAAATACCATCATCCCCCTGGGGATGGAGTTGGGGTGCGATAGGTTTGAAATGTCTAAAAATCAATATGGGTGTCGTTTGTATGGTTTATCGGGTCGCTGATTACGAAAACTACAACAATTTTGAAATCCAACGTGGTGGACGTGAAATACCATCATCCCCCTGGGGATGGAGTTGGGGTGCGATAGGTTTGAAATATCTAAAAATCAATATGGGTGTCGTTTGTATGGTTTATCGGGTCGCTGATTACGAAAGTTACAACAACTTTGAAATCCAACGTGGTTGACGTGAAATACCATCGTCCCCTGGGGATGGGGTTGGGGTGCAATAGGTTTGAAATGTCTGAAAATAAATATGGGTGTCATTTCTATGTTAGGGATAGCGGTTAAATTGGCGTAAGGGGTAGGGATAGGGACAGGTAGAGGTAGAGGTAGAGAGGTAGAGAGGTAGAGAGGTAGAGAGGTAGAGAGGTAGAGAGGTAGAGATGTAGAGAGGTAGAGAGGTAGAGAGGTAGAGAGGTAGAGAGGTAGAGAGGTAGAGAGGTAGAGACGTAGAGACGTAGAGAGGTAGAGAGGTCGAGAGGAAGAGAGGTAGAGAGGTAGAGGGTACAGGTAGAGGTAGAGGGAGAGGGAGAAGGAGGAGAAGGGGGAGAGGGAGGGAGTGAGGGAGGGGGAGGGGGTGATGAAAAGGGAGGGGGAGAGGGAGGGGCAGGGGGAGAGGAAGGAGGGGGAGGGGGAGAGACAGGGGGAGGGGGAGAGGGAGAGAGAGGGAGAGGGTTTTAGTTTTTCTCAATTACTTCTGCGAATTGGCTCTGTTTTGAAATATTATATAAAGGTGTCTCTCATCTCTCTCTTTACATTTGTTAGGATACTGCTGCTAAGTTCCTCTGTTCTGAGTAATTTATGAGTAACGTCTGTATATTATATAAAATTCAGCTGGATCTTGAATTATACTCATTGATTTGCGCAGGGTTAGTCCTGTTTTTCCTTAGTTTAAAATTACCCCGTAATGACGGGAAAATATCTCATTGCTTCGGAAAACCGGTAACAACATAAATACGAAATCCACGCGAGCGAAGCCGCGGGCAACAGCTAGTATATATATATGTCGGAGATTGGTTTCATTTTTAAATATTCGAAGAGTAAGATGAAAAAAAGAAAAAAAAAAGAGTATTGTATTGTGTATTGTATTGTAAGATGATACAATTAATGAAAATGAAGATGATGTACGGGCAATCGAGTAATGATTAAATTTGATGTTTTGTTTCACACAGTTTGAAATGTTATGAGGTAGAAAAAGAGTTGTTATGCCAAAAAAAAGAAAAAAAAAAGAAAACTGCTCCGCTGGTTAAGTGGTTCAGTAGATAAAAAAAAAAGGCTGCTCCGCTGGTTAAGTGGGTCAGTAGATAAAAAAATAAAGGGCTGCTCCGCTGGTTAAGTGGTTCAGTTAAAAAAATAAAAAAAAAAAGCTGCTCCGCTGGTTAAGTGGTTCAGTAGATAAAAAAAAACTGCTCCGCTGGTTAAGTGGTTCAGTAGATAAAAAAAAAGACTGCTCCGCTGGTTAAGTGGTTCAGTAGATAAAAAAAAGACTGCTCCGCTGGTTAAGTGGTTCAGTAGATAAAAAAAGAGACTGCTCCGCTGGTAAAGTCGTTCAGTAGATAAAAAAAAAGCTGCTCCGCTGGTTAAGTGGTTCACATTGGTATCACAATAATTTTTGATGAAAAAAAAAAGTATTGCTCGATGGTCCGCCAGTTATGTTTGTTTTTAGTGTAAAGAGATATCATGAGAGATATCTTGAGTGTTAACAGACTTGTGACAAGTCCTACTTTGTGATTACTTACTTTTCTAGTGATTTGAGTTGACGGCACTAGACTATGTCTGTAAGAAATGTAGCTACGGTAGTAGCGAGGGCGTTGACTGACCGTTGCTTTGGTATGGATTTTAGCTTTGCAGACTTAACTGTATTGGTTACGCCACGTAGTGGTTGTTTTTGGTGATACCAAATTACAGTTGAAGGTCGTCTCAAGATCTATCTTATGCCTGGTGTAGGGTGATCTTGGCATCTATCAGACACCGGAAACAGGTTCTCATGTTACCTAATTATCTGTGTACCCTCAAGAGTGAGGTGTGTAGTTTTTGTTGTATTAACTTACCATTTGCAACGCTGAGTCTTACGCCATACCGTATAGTGACAAATTAATTTTGACAATTACGTCGATGTAGTACCGACTCATTAGAGAGTGAGAATGACTTTTTAGTTTTTGACATCAGGAAGATGCAAGAATTTTACGTGATTTTACTACCTACTGCAAATTTTATGTTCTTTTTACGTTTTTAGATTTGACATGTAGTCGGTCATGAAAGGTAGAATGTGGTTGAAAATTTTGATCAGTTGGGTCAGGAGTGGATAAAAAGTCTTGGTGAAAGACTCTTGCAGTTAGTTTCAACTTGTTTTGGTCAGGTTTGGCCGAACGGGTTAGGAGATGGATTTTAGCAGTTACCTGAACTCGCACGAGGACGTGCGACCTGTCAGGACGGCCGTGTCGGAAATTGGTTTCATTTTTAAATATTCGCGCGCAATAGTAAGTGACAGGTGCATGTTCGCGCTAATATTCATGCAGCATCGAGCATCGTGTTCGTTCCAAAATACGTGTCTGTAGTGGTAGACGGCGCTAGTTGTTCGCAGAAGTCAAGCCTGCTGTCATTTTAGATAGTTCATCTGTCTGATTCAAGATATTATCGTGTTTGTTTACAAATTGATTGAAGTGTGTAGTTAGTGAACTCGTTCGTGTTAAATGGTGATTAATGAAGCATCGTGCAGCGTTAGGAATTATCGCTATCAATCAGAAGCTAAGTTACTACAAATGTATTGCCAAAACTAGAAATGATCTAGGTTATAATACTGCCTTTTGTGATTATCCTTCAGTGCACTGCTGGGTGTATAGGAGAATAGCTTAGAATGTGTAGAGAATGCGAATAAGCCCTCAAGGTTCTCTTATCTTGGGGCTGGCAATAGTAATTGTGGTAAACTTAGTTAATGTTTCATTATAACTACAGGAATGGGAAGAAAACCCAGAATTAGCAATGACCTGACAGGCAGAAGAAGTATGAAGACGAGCAGTTAGAACTGGTAAGGTAAATTGTTCATAAACGAATAGTCAAGCGAGGGAAGTTATCGATATCCACTATAGAAGTTCGCCCAATATTGTGTTCTCGGCTATTCTATGGCTATCTCTGTTGTACCGCAGTAAGCTGCCGTTATTCATAATCTAAGGTTGTACCTATAGCTGTCTCTTTCCCCCGGTCTTCTCCTTCTTCGTTATATATATATACAAATCTATATATTTGTAATCGGTTTCTCGAAAACGGCAAACGAAATTTAGTATACAGGGGTTTTCGGGGGCAAAAAATCGATCTAGCTAGGTCACATGTCTGGGAAAATTCGTTTTCACGGCGCGTTTTAGTGCGTTGAAGAAACTTACAGCGCCATCTGTTTGCGAGTAACATAACTTGCTCACTCGATGATATTTTCAGGTTGAGGCGGCTATAGAGTGAAGCTCGGTCGCCCAGGTACTGATAGTTAATTGACTAAAGCAGGGCCCCGTGAATGACCGATGCAGGTAGGTTGCTTATGTTTCTAAAACTATCCGTAGACAGATAACACTCACAACAGTCTTCTCTTAAGGTGATCTGTGACGGCCAGGTTAGACCCGAGCGCAACTAGATGGAGCCACTGCTGCAAATAAAATGTTTTATTTCTTTAATGCAACAAGTACCAACTACATATGTGCAAAAAGTTGATTAGCATAAATTTCATGGTGCAACTTCAACGCCTAACAACAATTTCGATAAAAAAGATATCTCCATATGTCCAGTAAAGTCAATTACTCTCGTCAGTCCGTGATTTACATGAGTACGATCACTCACATATGCACACAAAGCACAACCGTACAGTTTTGACCGCACGCCCACAATCGTAATATTGAACCAAAAATTGCTTACAAAAACTAGTACATTCAGTACATTAGCTGTATTTTTGTATTAATCGGCGAAAAATTTAACTAAAAATAGCAGTATTCGTTCGTTTTTTAACAGAATTGTATATCCGGCGTAAGAATGCAAGTCATTTGAATTTTTGTATGGAAAACGGATCACCTTAAATAGTATGTCAAAGTATACTAAATCATATTGACAGATGGGAAATGAAAAAAAGTCGCCTTAGATCGACCGCAAACGCTGATGTCTTACTACTTACTTATGCTGGCTCAGCGACCCGAAGAGGAGGATCGCGGACATCCGCGTCGGACTCCACTCCGCGTCCACCGCACTGATCTAGGCCTAACTGTCAGAATAGTAATGATTAGGAGAAATATCATGTTTATTGTCTAAAGAACACCGTGATTGAACTACTACACTTTACGTACCTCTTTTAAACCTAACATTAAACACTAACCGTCTTACTACAAAAAAGTTAGACATCTGTTGAACACTTGATTAAAAAAATGCGCACAAAATAACTGGCTATGTCAGTTGATGCGCAGAAGTCAAGTCATAAGAAAATAAGTAATTTTTGACTTCTGCGCATCAATGACATAGACAGAGTTATTTGGTACGATTTTTTTAATCAAGTGTTCAACAGATGTCTAACTTTTTGTAGTAAGACGGTCACTGTACGTCAGTGTACGTGTCCGTACAGCCCAGAGACATGTATATTATAAATTTACGTTTACTTATTTTCTAGTCGCCGTTTACAGCCAAGTCTCTCTGAAAAGGGACATTAAGGTAGACAGTTTCACGATGGGCCCACCAGATGTCGTCCTATACAAGGGTCCTGAAATGAACCAACTTGTTTTCAATTAACGGTTTATTTCGCCAGCATTTACATTTGGAAGCTGTAATTTATAGTTCGTTTGGGACTTGGAACGGTCTAACTTTAATTGCAGTTATTCTATGTGCTGGGTCTCTTGAAATCAACTGTTAATTGAATCATTTTAATAATTTGTACTAAAAGTTAACAAAATTGTACAAAATGATTTTATTTTAAC
This sequence comes from Athrips mouffetella, assembly GCA_947532105.1. Taxonomy (NCBI): domain Eukaryota; kingdom Metazoa; phylum Arthropoda; class Insecta; order Lepidoptera; family Gelechiidae; genus Athrips; species Athrips mouffetella. Next base: position 21,810,930 of record OX383960.1, on the reverse strand, counting down.
ACTTCCTGTGTTCGGATAAATCAACAAAGTAGAAAATCGCAAAATTTCACAACCACAGGCAGGATTCGAACCTGCGTCTTCTGCGTAAGTACCGCAGACGCTTTACCAACTAGGCTACTGTGGTCCATCAGGCAGGACTAGGCTACTGTGGTCCATCAAGTACCGCAGACGCTTTACCAACTTTACCAACTAGGCTACTGTGGTCCATCAAGTACCGCAGACGCTTTACCAACTAGGCTACTGTGGTCCATCAGGCAGGACCACAGTAGCCTAGTTGGTAAAGCGTCTGCGGTTCTTGCGCAGAAGACGCAGGTTCGAATCCTGCCTGTGGTTGTGAAATTTTGCGATTTTCTACTTTGTTGTTAAAATTGTACAAAATAAGTTATATCAGTATATGAAATGACGTCACTATAATTACTTTGAGAATTTTTTAAAACAAAACAATAAAGTAAGTAAATTATAATTGTTGTTTCTTGTTCAAAGGATTGAAAAATAAAAATAACGTAAAACAGAAAAAAAATCCGGCCAAGTGCGAGTCAGACTCGTGCCCTAAGGGTTCCGTACCTTTTTATCATATGATATACTAAAAGCTTTTGGTCTTTGATTTTAAAACTCCGCGATCATCCAACTTGACCCCTCTTTTATAGAAAAGTTCTTGAAACGGGAGCTCACCTTAATTGGTTACTATTAGTTGTAAGAAAAATTGAAATATTTAATGATTTTAGACTTTTCCCTTTATTTGTACTGTGAGACCTAGCTTATCGCCAAATTTCATAATTTTAGGTCAACGGGAAGTACCCTGTAGGTTTTGCATAAATGTATGGAGATGATGACATAAAAAGCCATATCTTTTGATTGCGTCGTTGTAAAATATAGATATTTTCAGATCTTGTGTTCTTTATGGACTTTAATATTAGTGATCAATTTCAACCTGATACCTCTTCTCGTTCGTGAGAAAAAGGGTCGTGATAGACAGACAGACAGACAGATGGACAACAAAGTGATCCTATAAGGGTTCTGCTTTTTTTATTTTGAGTAACGGAACCCTAAAAACCAGTCCAGTGCGAGTCGGACTCGCGCGCCGAGGGTTTCGATATATCTATAGTATTTTTGGAAGCAATAAAGACCATTTTTAGAACCGCAAAACTAAATTTGTTTGTAAAGGTTTTTTGCAGATTTCATAAACTTCTATTGACTGTAATTAATTCAGATTTTTCCTCTCACAAACTTCGGAGATAAGGGGGGGGGGGATGGTATCTTTTTTCCATTTTTCATCACAACTTGAAAACTAAGAGTTGTAAAAATACAAAAATATATTTTAGAATGTACAAGTAAAGCCAAGCAAATTTATGGTGCGACCACAAAGGGGGGCAAATTTTCAAATTGTCGTTACTAGGTCGAATGGGGCATCATACTCATATGAAAAGGCTTCACTTGTAGATTCTAAAATATATTTTTCTATTTTTCTACGACTTTCAGTTTTCAAGTTATGATAAATAAATGGTACAGCAGCACTGCACTTACTTTCTCGCAATACTCAAGGAAAAACTATCAACCGCAAACTTAAATTTGTAATGCCATACACTTAGTATGGAAATACAAACTTTTATTTACATTTTTCCAAAAAAATGTTCGAATGAAATAGATCAATTTAGAATTCAAATTGTCAAACATTAAAACAAACAAACCTCAAACGATTTCGAGTAAATCACATGTTTAACTTTTGGTAGTACTGGAACAACCTTTATATGACTTTTCAAAGATCAATAGATACTACCGTAGGATGTAACACATGTTCCTTATGGATTATTGTTCAGTTTAGTCTACTGAGCAAGCCCTTTCAGTTTTTGGTACACCATGTGTACTAAATTTTATTCAAAAAATCATAAAGAATATACAGTCAGGTAGACAACCAATCCAGGAGTAATATTATAGAACATTTTAAAAGACTTAATGGAACCAATTTTGGGTAAATCACATATTTACGATTTGGTGGTACAGGAACACCCCTTATATGAAATTACTCAGATCATTTGATACTGGCGCAAGATATCTTACATGAAGATGCTGGGTCATGCAAAGTTTCATCAAGATTATAAGAGCCGTTTTTGAGAAAATTACAATTTATCATTTTCGTTGTATGACAGCTACCCTCAAAATGAGAGCCAGCCAGAAACCACTTAGAACCCTTCGATAGATTTGCATAAAACTCCTAAATTCCAAATATGGTGTCAATCGGACCATTCGTTTAGCCGCTAGGCCAAAGCGTGACGGACAGACCGACCGACCGACGGACCGACCGACCGACCGACAGACGGACATTTTTGGGAGACTTGTTTTTTATGATGTATAAGTGATATAGAACGCATTTTTGAGAAAATTAGAAAACCTTTTTTTTTCACGAATACAATACCACAAAAAAAAATATTATTCCCCCCTTATCTCCGAAGTTTGTGTAAGGATAAATCCGGATTAATTACCGTCGATAGAAGTTTACGTAAATATTACAGCAAAAATAAAACAATCTTTCTAAATTGCACAGGTTTCTAGAAATCTGCAAAAAACTTTTATAAGCAAATTTTGTTTTACGGTCCTAAAAATGGACTTTATTGCTTCCAAAAATACTATTCTCACTAATGGAAACGTTGGAAGGGGAAGGCCTAGGCGAACGTACCAGGACCAAATTCAGGACGTTCTGAATAAAGGCCAGGTTAAAAGTACCCTAAACCGACGAGCATGTATGAAAGGATTGATGAAAGTACAGGAAGCAAGGGAAGTATGTCAAGATCGTAGCAGGTGAAGGACTGTGGTCTCTGCCTACCCCGACGGGAAAGAGGCGTGATGTTATGTATGTATGTATGTATGTATGTATGTATGTAAAAATACTATAGGTATATCGAAAACCTCGGCGCGCGAGTCCTGCTCGCACATAACCGGTTTTTAAAAAATAGATAATCGTATTGCGCAAAAAAGAATTGATTTCAAGTTATTTTGTTAATATAAGCCATTATGGTTTTTTTTTTTAATAAATTTCTCACTAATATTATAAATGTGAAATTATGGATGTTTGTTTGTTTGTTTGTTCCACTATCAAGCCTAAACGGCAGAACATTTCGCCCCCTCAAAAACTGGTCCATGGGCGTGATGTACCTTTGGAAAAATAGGCTAAAATTTATCCCCGAAAATGCATGGTTCCTGTAGGAGACACAAAGATGACACAAAGACTATATAACGCGAGTAAAGCCGCGGGTAAAAGCTTATTTTATATTTACATATATAGGATGGTTTTTAATAGGGTGCTTTTATAATAAGCAGTGCACATAGTATGTTACTCGGACCATGCAAATGATGAAAAAAAATCCTGTCGAGCTGGAGTTTATGTGCATAGTGACGTTATTGTGAGATTGTATAAAGGGTGTAAGGGACGGTGTACCGAAAACTGAAAGGGCGTGCTCAGTCAACGAAACTGAACAACTTTGCCAAAGTAACATATGTTGGGAAATGAAAAAAAATTTTGGCCTCTCCATACAAACTGTTCGACCAGAGTGGGCAATTGGTGTGGAGAGGTCAAATTTTTTTTTCATTTCCCAACATATGTTTCTTTGGCAAAGTTGTTCAGTTTCGTTGACTGAGCACGCCCTTTCAGTTTTCGGTACACCGTCCCTTACACCCTGTATAGCCGTAAGTCTCCCTCAAAATAAAACAATAAAAAAAAATGTTCGTGTGACTGTTATGTGCTCGTGGGATAAATTTGTTCAGTTTCATGAACTGAGTAAGATGTTGTATGTGTTGCAGATATATCACATATTTCGCCGTTTACAAATACGGCCAGCAAATTGTAAACCGGAGTCGGCAGATTGTAAATGGTGTTTTTACATCACTGGTGCATGTTTTACTTCACATATTTCACCGTTTACAAACGACCGGCAAATTGTAAAACGGAGTCGGCAGACTGGTGCATGTTAAGTTCTTTAGCCAAGTTAAACCCAACCTAATCGGTTGTATTGGGTAAGGTTATCTTGCGATCACAACGCGCGAGCCGAGCGAGCAAAGCGAGCGTGCTGCGGCAGCGGCCAGGGACTGCCAGAAACGAATCACGAACACTCCTTATATGAAATTACACAGATCAATTGATACTGGCGGAAGATATCTTACATGGAGATGCTTGGTCATGCAAAGTTTCATCTAGATTCTATGAGCCGTTTTTAAGAAAATTTAAATTTTTCATTTTCGTTGTATGACAGCTACCCTCCAAATGAGAGCAAGCAAGAAACCACTTAGAACCCTTCGATGGATTTGCATAAAACTCCTAAATTCAAAATATGGTGTCAATCGGACTATTCGTTTAGCCGCTAGGCCAAAGCGTGACGGACAGACCGACCGACTGACGGACCGACCGACCGACGGACGGACATTTTTGGGAGACTTGTTTTTTATGATGTATAAGTGATATAGAACACATTTTTGAGAAAATTAGAAAAACTTTTTTTTTCACGAATACAATACCTTTCTCGCTCCGCTCGAAAAAATATATGACGTACATTACCATGCAAACTTCCACCGAAAATTGGTTTGAACGTGATCTAAAAAGTAGTTTTTTTTAATACGTCATAAATCATAAATCGCAATTTGCCTTTCATTTAATCGTCTCAATTATAAATTTTAGTTACTTACATCACATAATAAAGTTTTTTAGCAATAAAAATACCATAACTTTTACTTACATACGTACAGGTTTGTACAGAACCCTACATTTTGTAAAATGCCAAGGCATTACGTAAAACGACGAATTATACAATATGCCTGTGACTTATGCACTCTGTGCACTAACGCAAGAGGACCCTATATACTGAAGGTTTCTGTAGTAACGGGCGCACTTGGCGCTGATTACCCAAGGGCGGAATCCATCAAGACGTGGCTCTTATTTTTTATTTATTACCGCTGAGATACGAGTATATCGCGTTATCCTTGCTTCATAAGAATTCTATAGGATTTTAAAAAGTTCGTATAAATATATTTGCGCAGTGGTGGTGCTTTCGATGAATGACTTTTAGAGGCAATAAAAATTCTGTGCAAAAAGAAAGTCAGCTGATATTCGTTTTCGAGTTCGAAAAAAATGTGGAAAAAATAGTTGCATTTGACCTCTCGGATAAATAAAACGCTAAAATATTGAATATCAGTTTATCTAAATGGTTGATATTAAAGAATATATGGGACGACATAAAAAGCGTTGCGAAAAATATAATTACATTCTTAGAAATTTTTTTTCGCCGAAAACTTTGATTGATGATGGTTATTATATAAAATAATTTTCTTGGAAATTTTATGTTGCTTCTTTTGAGTCTGTAAATTAATTATGTAAATCGTTCATCTATTTATTTCTTTTTTGTTGTCTTCAATATCATGTCCCTTTTTTAATTTGCAGATTTATTTCGTGGTAATAAGATATCAAAACATCTTCCCAAAAAGTGTTATTTGCAGAGTAAGAGTTGTTCTTCAGATAGCTCTATTTATGAAAGCCGTTCTAATAGTTTTCTGGCGGACATTTCTCCAGCTGTAGTGTAGAATTATTATAACAGCTAGGACATAAAATTAGTTAGTCATAGTGGCAGAAGAAGCACAGAATAGTTCATTACATAGAAGTAAAAATATAGCTACATCGTAACGTAACTAACCATACAAAACGTTTAGCCTAGCGTATCAGTAAGCCCTGATTAGGTCCGACTATACTTTTCTGCACACTACATGGGATTCAAGCCCGCGACCAACCCACGAACTTTGGATTTAGTGTTTAATGCTCTTCTTACTGCGGTGAATACAACATAATTTTTTTGGTTTACCATTGATCGTGGTGAAAGGATCGGCCAGTCTGCGTTACTGACTTGCCGTCCGCAGACTGTTGCCCAGGGTGCGCCGGGCGTATTATGCATCTAAAAATTCGCCAGTCGCGGAGGATCCTATACGCTGAATTTATTCAGCCAGCAGAAAGCCTTCCCCTTGGACATGACCTGCGATCTAGAAGTCTTTAAACAGACTACGGATACAGGTCGGTCGGTGCAAAGACAGCTTGTGTAGGTGGGGTTTCACCGACAGCTCCAATAACAAATGTGAGTGTGGTACCTCCCCACAAACAATGGATCACCTAACCTCCTGTCCCGCATGTCCCGACACATGTACGCGTGATGACCTTTTTAAAGCCACAAATTTTAATATTTGTGGTTGATCGACACGCTAAGAAGAAGAACACGATTTTGTTGTGATATTCTGAGGGGAGCTCGCTGCCCAGCAAAAGACCTATGGGACGAGTATTAATGATGATCACTTCACTACGTCCACGTCCGTATGATTCCAGCTAAGAACATTATCAGAGGATCAGGTCTGCGTAATATACCCCCATCCTGCGGTCACCAAGTCCAGTGGTCTATTCTTGCGTGGCGTGCTACGTCCGCTTCAAAATATACTGTACATTTTTGTTGTGTAATTCTAGGGGTCGCTCGTTGTATCTTTAGGGGTATACTTTAAGGGATATGTTATGAATACGATGACTTCACTATAAACAAAAGTAGAAGTGTGTCAAAACAATGATCGTTTGCTATTACGTAATAAAGTAAAACATACAACTACTTTATCTGGAGAGTTGCATCAATCGTCGTCTTAAGACGATCCGTTTGCCACACTAAATTCAAATGACTTGCATTCTTATGTGGGACATAAAATACTGTTGAAAAACGAATATATAGGGCGACTTTTAATTAGTTCTTGATAGTTTGCAAGACCAAGAATCTCAATGCATGCACTTGTCTGTGGAAGTTCATATAGGGTGACTTTTAATTAGTTCTTGATAGCAAAAGATATGTATGTACTCATGATACTGAACAACTTTTCCCAAGGAACATAGGTCGAAATACGAAAAACCTAATTTGACCTCACATACAAAATGCGCTATCAGCTGATGCAGTTTCTATGGGAGGTCGAAACTTGATTTTCGTATTTCGACCTATGTTCCTTGGGGAAAGTTGTACAGTACCATGAGTACATTCATACCTTTTTCGATCAAGAACTAATTAAAAGTCACCCTATATACTGCTACTTTTAGTTAAATTTTTCGCTGATTAATACAAAGATACAGCTAATGAATATTTCTAAATCGCTTTGCGTAAGTTATTGTTTTTCAAAGATCAAGTTCATAGGTGCAGGGCTGTGAGCAATTTTCCCTCAGATGTCATAGCTTCAGAAACGTATATTAAAAGTCAGATCGACTGAATGGTCCGTATTTTAAGGTATAAGCGAATAAAGTTTTTGTTATTCGTTCATTAACGTAGTCAAATATGCGTTTATTTTATGTAAATTGTAAAAGTAGTATGTGAATTAGTAAAAATATGTTGAGGTTTCTTCTAAGAGTTCCAAAATTATGTCGCTATCACACCTTCTCCTTAATTCAGAAACAAATTTGGCATACATTGCTTGTTGAAATGAGGATTTTGGAATTAACAGAACCAAGCTTCCCAGCAATGTATGCCAAATTAGTCTTTGAATTTAGGAAGGTTTTCTTGCTGAGCAACAATTTTGTTAAAATTTACAAAGTAATTAAATGAAAATTTATTTCTGCAAAACATGGTTTTGGACTATTTTGAAGCATAGTGAAAAGTAAGTTTAGAAAATTACCTATTTAATAAAATACTTCAAAAGAAAGAGAAAAGCCTGTCTTCGAAAGAACTCAATTTACATGCTAGACACGTGCTTGGCAGTCGTTACGCTTGGCGACCAACCCCGTTATTAGATCATTATAATAACGTATGCAAATAGCTTTATTGGTACCGTAAAAAGCCGGAACCCATTTTAAATCTTTTGTGACGATTACTTTGAAGTAGCAATATTACTTTTTTTATGACTTTATATCGTAAAAAATAATTAAATATGTCCCGTAAAATATTCTGTTATCAAATCAAAATGATTACTAACAACGACACAGTAGCGCCACTACGCTATCTTGTCGTTGTAATGTAAGTAATCATTTTGATTTGATGACTCATTTGCATTTTACGGACGAACACTATAGTTCATCCGTAGAATGCAGTGAGTCATCATTGCTGTCCGCCGCTGTTAGCCACGCCCCGTAGCCAATCCAGGTCGCATAAAATTATAAAGTCAAGTTCACAATGACAAATTGAAAGCAGACCTTCGAAAGAAGCAGTTGTAATCTTTGTGCTTACCTAAAAATATTATTCCTTTAATTCTAGCTCCACTGTGAACACACCTTTACCCTGCAGTTGCAGAAATGACTTATGCATTTTTAACTCGGACTAATTATAATACTCAGGGGACTCTTAAACGTTTTTCGGAAAGTGTCAACATTTTAGCTGTAATGTCGAATTGTACAAAAATTTGATTTGGCCGAACGTCACATACCTATACTCATTGTTGAAAGAGTGCTTGCAGTGGTCCAGGATAATCGAACCTTTCTTCTTATCTTTCGTTTCCTTAAAAAAAAATATTCAGATACGACGCACATCAAGCTTGACGTAGGGGCTAGAGAAAAGAGATTTGAACTGTGCTAGAGTTGCACTGCGAGTGTCAAGCATGACCTTTCACTGTCTGTACAAATAAAAATAGCTTATGCCTTGAAAACTAGCTTTGAAATTATTAACTAAGTAATTTCAAAACATTTTTGTAAATAATAACAGTATTTAAGCCTAAATCGCGTGCTTGCTTGAGCTGTGGGATTGCTTTTCCTGATGGTGTTGCGAACAAAATATCGCGAACAGTATAATTTTGCATTTGCTCAGCGAAGGGCGGGCTGAGAGCTGTCATTAATAATAGAGTACAAACTTAAAGGGCGGTCCTGCCCTAGAGGTTAACAACCCCTTGTCAGACACTACTAATTGTAAACGTACTTAAAGTTACTGTAAAAAATAATTATACTCTTTTAATATAACCTAATCTAATCTATGTGGCAGATACTTACAGAGTGCCCTTTATATTGTTGGTCCACCTGAAGACCTGTTCACCCTGCGCTTAATTTAGAATTGTAGAATTTTATGATTATTCTAATGTTTCTTTTGTTATTCTTCGTGCCGTACGATTAAATAAATAAATAGAACCTTTGAACGAAGACAAGAAATGTTTGATAGACAATGGGTTAAAATCATTACAAAATTACTTTTGACAAGAATAGTTTCCTGATTTCAAAAATATTATGAGTGCAAAGGCAAATAAACATTGCATTATATTACATATGTGACTTCAAAGACTTAACCCGTCCATAAACCGATTACAGGACCCCAAAATGAATGACAAAATTAATCTGGAAAAGATTATCGTTGGCACGTAAATTGCAATAGGGATGGCGACACAAAAAGATATATTTTGTTTTCAGCTGCAAACCAAAATGGGGACATGGTAAGTATGATGCCATAAGTAATAGTGATGATAACACTGATAAATTACAGTCAAAATAATGAAGTGTAATCAGAATAACAGCTGGAGAGAGGTAAGCCAGAATAGAGCGAAACTTGTCTATGTTGCTGCATTCACACTGCTGTCATTCTAATCAAGCTACTTTACAGTCAAAACTGTAGCACCTTTGGCAGCACCTACAGTCGATCGAATATACCAACAGTCGTTCGAATATACCTACAGTCGATCGAATATACTGACCGCCTTTGTTACGTAGTGCATTACTCTTATTTCCAGTGCGAGTATTTCGTCTGATGAGCGGTCGACTTTAGGGAATTTCGCACCAGACCAAGTACTTTAACCGTCAATATATCTCATAATTTACTTCGCTCAGACTTCGCTAGACTTACTACGCTGGCGTCATAGCAACACCTAAGATACTGTAGTAAACTATACATTGAACACTGTTATTTCCAGTGCGAGTATTTGTCCTGATGAGCGGTCGACTTTAGGGAATTTCGCACCAGACTAAGTACTTTAACCGTCAATATATCTCATAATATACTTCGCTCAGACTTCGCTAGACTTACTACGCTGGCGTCATAGCAACACCTAAGATACTGTAGTAAACTATACATTGAGGACTGTTATTTACAGTGCGAGTATTTGTTCTGATGAGTGGTTAACTTTAGGGACTTTTGCACCAGACTAAGAACTTTAACCGTCAATATATCTTATAATATACTTCGCTCAAACTTCGCTAGACTTACTACGCTGGCGTCACAGCAACACCTAAGATACTGTTGTAAACTATACATTGAGCACTGTTATTTACAGTGCGAGTATTTGTTCTGATGAGCGGTTGACTTAAGGGAATTTCGCACCAGACTAAGTACTTTAACTGTCTAATACTTCGCTAGACTTACTACGCTGGCGTCACAGCAACACCTAAGATACTGTAGTAAACTAAACATTGAGCACTGTTATTTACAGTGCGAGTATTTGTTCTGATGAGCGGTTAACTTTAGGGACTTTCGCACCAGACTAAGTACCTTAACTGTCAATATATTGCCTAATATACTTCGCTAGAATTACTATGCCGCCGTCGTAGCAACACCTAAGATACTGTAGTAAACTATAAATTGAGCACTTTTATTTGTAGTGCGAGTATGTGTTCTGATGAGCGGTCGACTTTAGGGAATTACGCACAAGACTAAGTACTTTAACTGTCAATATATTATGTAATGGAGTTTGTAACTGTAGGTGCTACTGACCGCGTTTGTAACGTAGCGTACTAGCGTAGCACTGACATTCTCAGTGTTAATATTTTTAGGGTTGCGTACCTCAAAAGAAAAAAACGGAACCCTTATAGGATCACTTTGTTGTCCGTCTGTCTGTCTGTCTGTCAAGACCCTTTATCTCACGAACGGGTAAAGGTATCAGGTTGAAATTAATACCATATATTAGGATTCATGGACCACACAAGATCTGAAAATTTCAATTTTTTACAACGACGCAATCAAAAGATATGGCATTTTATGTCCTCATCTCCATACATTTATTCAAAAATGCAAAACCTACAGGGTACTTCCCGTTGACCTAAAATTATGAAATTTGGCAAGAAGCTAGGTCTCACAGTACAAATAATAGGAAAAATCTGAAATCATTAAATATTACAACTTTTCTCACAACTAATGGTAACCAATTGTGGTGAGCTCCCGTTTCAAGAACATTCATATAAGAGAGGGGTCAAGTTGGATGGTCGTTGAGGCGATTTTTGTTTTAGTTCTATTTAAAAACGGGAACACTTACAAACTTGAAAATTGGTATGTTTATAGTGCATAAGCTATAAAATCGTAGTCAAGATCGTAGCAGGTGGAGAACTGTGGTCTCTGCCTACCCCGACGGGAACAAAGCGTGATGTTATGTATTAAAATAACAACAAATAATAAAATTTGGTCAAGCGCGTGTCGGACTCAAAAAATCTAGCACATTGACTTACTGAAATTTCAACTAATACAATTATGTTTATGTGGTGGTACGGAACCCTCAGTGCGCGAGTCCGACTCGCACTTGGCCGGTTTTTTTGATGTACGATTAATTTTAAGTGGTTACGCATCATATTTTAATAAACAACTTATCTCGTACCTACTTCGCTTCATTTGCTACGCCGCCGCCGTGGCGTAGCAACAGCTACGAAACTGTAGTATATTTATTATATAGTACCTTGGAAGCACTTATTATATACCTACCTACCTATATATTTATTGCATATATTTTTGGCACATCAGGCTTTCAAATAAAGCATCGGAATTAATCTGTGCACTTCACTGGACCCACTCAGGGTAGGTCCCAACCAATTTCCTACAATAACAGAAGCGGAGATACGATAATGGAAACGCGTAGAAGAATGTTTTTTCACAGACGTTATTTCATTTATCGCACAAAGAGTGATTAAATTTCACATCCACGTTTTGTATTGTATTCGAATTTAGGACTAAATAATTAAGTTGCAAACTTGAGAAGGCGTGTATTAAATTTATGAAATGATGAATTATTTTCTTCTTGAATAAGTATTACTTAAATTTGATTAATATTATTATTATCTATCTATTTAAGTATAACATATGTAGGTAATAATTATTAATCTATATATATATATATATATATATATATATAAAAGAACAAGGTGACTGACTGACTGACATATCAACGCACAGGAGACTCTAGGAGTGCAATAAGAAAGGGTGTGACAAAATTCCACCTCTTAAGGGGTAAAATAGATGATGAATGTTTGTATGAAAGTCCGTCAGTTTTGAAGTTAGTATCTTCAAAATATGTATTCAGGCTGACGATTAAAAATTAAGTTTCACGTGTCTCAGGGTTTTTGAAAATTGGGGATGAAGTAGAAAATCCTTTATTTTCAAAATGAAATCCACTAAATCTATTATTTAGGCATTAGGGTTGTGATTATGTGGAACGTACATCACTGTTATTGAAATTCCACCCCAAATTCAACCCCTAAAAGAGGGAAAATGAAGTGAAAAAGGCTAAAAACCAATATCGTTTGTATGGTTTATCAGGTCGCTGATTGCGAAAACTAGAACAATTTTGAAATCCAACGTGGTGGACGTGAAATACCGTTATCCCCTGGCGATAAAGTTGGGGTGCGATAGGGTTGAAATGTCTAAAAATCAATATGGGTGTCGTTTGCATGGTTTATCGGGTCGTTGATTACGAAAACTACAACAATTTTGTAATCCAACATGGTGGAAGTGATATGCCATCATCCCCTGGGGATGGGGTTGGGATGCGATAGGGTTGAAATGTTTAAAAATCAATATGAGTGACGTTTCTATATTTGTATAAGAATAGGGATAGCGGTTAAGATGGCGATAGGGGTAGGGATAGGGGAAGTGATAGGGAGAGGGAGAGGGGCGGGGGGAGGAAGGGGGAGAAGGAAAGGGAGGTGGCGATGGAGGGGGAGGGGGAAAGGGAGAGGCAGAGGGAGAGAGGCTGGGACAGGGATGGTTTTATGGACGGTTGGACAGATGGTTGGACGGACGGACGGACAACAGATAGACGGAAAGGTGGATGGATGGATGGTTTATATATAACGCGAGCGAAGCCGCGGGTAAAGCTAGTATATTATTATTTTGCTTTAATTTTCTTTTTTTTCTTTTCTGTTAAATAAAAGCTTTTCGTAAGCTATTATTGTAAGTTTGTGTGCAATAAGGAGTTTCTTTATATCTATCAATAATAAGAAAAATACATAAAAGCAATAAAATATAATAGGTACTTTTTAGGGTTCGGTATCCAAACGAAGTTCTATTGCTATCACTCACGTGTCCGTCTGTCTGTCCGTCCGTCGTCTGTCACAAGAGTTTAAGGCTAGGCCTCCCTGAATAGCCTCTAGACTGAATAACTTCGTAAACATTTTTTTACATTAAATTTAATATTTATCTTAGAAGAAAACAAAAACGTAGTATTAAACAAGATGTAAGAAGTGATGCGGTCGAGATAGAATTTTAATTACATTAGTATAAATGAAGAAAAGAAATTCTAAAATGACCCTCATTTTTTCAATTTTTTCCTATTTGTAACCATTTTACTGCTACATTTTTTAACAAAAATAATTGAAAACTTACAATATTTTAGACAAAACTAAGTTTAATGATGTGGTCGTTTTACTTTTTTTTTAATATTTGTAAAATAACTAAAAAAAATACTTTTCTCTCTTTTTTGTGAATTTCGGGATGACCGTCGGCATATATGAACGTTGTTAACATGTTAATGAAGTCTATATTTGCATTGACGAGTGCACAGCTGCTAATTTTAGGGAAACTAAAATTACCTTAAAACCAAACAGTCAGAGTTACAGTCTTCAAATTTTCACAGTTCAAGCATCTTGATGACCCAAAGCCATACAAATAGTGATTTTTTTAAAATGTTTTTAGGGGCGGCTTTCAATCCATACAGCTAAAGGGGAGCGCAAAAAAATCACCAACCCTATCGAGATCGTTGTTTAATGCTTGTTGTGTATATAAACATTGTATTTTTGTTTTAAAAGATATGGGAAAACTAAGGAATAAGAGATCACCAAAGACACCTCTTTTACTAAATTTTGTTCAGAACAATTGTTTCCATTCCTACTGACCAATAAACTCGAAATTTGGTGATAATTTTTATTATTACGTATATTTTACCAACAATTACCTAACAATATATTGATAACGCTGAGTATGTCCTTTTTCGCAATAACGGTTGTTAATGATTGGTAAACTTAACGTGAAATAGTTATTTGTTATCATGTTATTTTGTTATCAGCGAAATAAATATTTTTCTTTCTACCTATACTCTTTCAAAATCGTAAATCAATTTTACATTGATGATATTTCTTACCAATTAGATAAACTAGATAACGCTCGCGTAGAGCTGCCACAATTAACTCGTCTTGAAGTTTTGTCACATCTACCTGAGTCGAGAATTGGAAATTCATAAGAAGACTCTTCCAAAATTAATTTATGCAAGTTTTTGTAGACTAGAAAAACTGTAGTTTATTTTGGATAATCTAACTTTATCAGAACCCTATTACAAGTTATAAATTTTCTTTCGACTGTGTTTTGCCACGCTATTCTTCGAAGAGGAACTGAAACTTTGAGATCGATCCCTGTCTCATCTGCTCGTTTTCACATGGTTTGCACACTTGTCAAATAAAAAAATATAGGTTTCCCTGAGAGACAAAACTATGCACCTTTTAAACTATGCACTTTTAGGGTTTTGAATAAGATACAATTTTATACTACCTTTTTAAAAATTGATTGTCTAAATACTAACTACCCATTTAAAATACCTTACCGAGTGTCTTATTATCTATTAATTTTTAAACAAGTGTATTATATAAAGTAAGTAATTTTTAATTATAACTTAATGATCTGATCTAACTGTGTTTCTTTTTAAGGCCTCCGGCTTTGGTCCGGAGTATGTTAGGGCAAGTAACTATTTATTTTCATTTTCTAAATTCCGTGCTCTACATTAAGAATTATCGATTTTTTTGGTATAAAAACACTGAGCCTAATATCTGGGTCAAATCCGTTCGGATATGATTCGGATGATGCATGCTCATTCATGACCCTTAGATAACCGATGCCGTAATGGAGTGGCTTACATTGACGAATGGGGCGGCTGCGACCTCTTGATCCACATGTCCTGCGGTTCTTTATCATGGTGTGACGTATCTAAAGGCAGAACAGAATTAGACCTGTGTTTTTTGACAGGGAACCCTGTCTTACCCGCTTGGTATGACACGGCCGGGTTGACGAAAACTGACACCAACCGACACCAGACATGTAACTCCCGTTGACCGCTCACAACTCAGTCATTAACTAGCCTACGTCAGTGCTGGATATGTTAAACTAAAGAAGAGATCAACCTTGTAAATCTAAAGAAGAGAAATGCCTCAACAAAAGCATTAACAAACCGAAAACAACAACAACTACTGGTGAAATTCAAGATTTTTCCTTATTTTGTTTAAGATGGAATTCAACTGTTAAACTTATACTCGTATCTCGATGTAGAATTGTTACAGAGGGATGAGACTAGTGGCATTCCAAATAGAATAGAATAGAATGGAATGGAATGGAATGGAATGGAATGGAATGGAATGGAATGGAATGGAATGGAATGGAATGGAAAGGAATGGAATGAAATGGAATGGAATGGAATGGAATGGAATGGAATAGAATGGAATGGAATGGAATGGAATGGAATAGAATAGAATAGAATAGAATAATCTTTATTCATTAATTATTTTACAAAAATTAAGCAACATGATGCCTCCTTTTAAGCAAACAATGCCTGTGCTAGGAGACATCTCTCTTCCATTGGCACCGATTAAGTTTAATGAATATAAATCTTAAAAATTTAAATTTTAGGGTTAGCACTAATCTATGTGTTTATGTGTATGTGTGCGTGCGTGCGTGTCCATAGGTGTATGTATGTAGGTGTGTGTGTGTGTGTGTATATGTGTGTGGGTGTATTATGTTATATATTTCGAAGCTCATACAATTTTTTTAAGAATAAATTATTACTCAGCCTCTAAAATAAGACCTTGAAAATTTAACGAGAAAATGCTCCATTTTAAAAGTATCTTCTTGCGATCATTTTACTTTATAATAGCAATAGTTTACTTTATTGGAAAACTGACCCTTAACTCTTCAGATCAACATTTTCAGTGTCAATAGTATCTTCAGCAAATAAGACCTTCAGAAATCGCAAGAAAACATCTAAAATTATTCGCGAAGTTCATTTTTAAGTTAAAGCCTCTATATACGTACAAACAAAGTGCATGTTCCTCCAAATGGATGTGGGTTAATTGCAGGACCAGTGCTTTTTTAAATGAGATGCAATTAGTGGTGGTAGCGCGTCCAGCCGCGAAACGGCCTGAGAGGTCATTCTAATTAACAGCCACACCAACAGCTTCGCGTTGAACCTAAATAAATTGGGTAATATCCACGAAATCGCATCGTGACCCATTTTTAAGAGAATTCGTATGACATTTTTGAAAAAACGTTTTTCTTTGACGTTTGACTGCATTTTCAAGCGTCCATCAATTATTATCATAACATCCCATGAAACTTCCACTCCTGGACAGGGAGCTCCCTCCAGAACTCCTACTAAAACGCATGGTACTTTGAAGGGGATTTACCATAGGCAGTCTCCACGCTTGTAAGCGTTGCGGCTGGCGACCGCTGTTGTTGCTGACTGCATTATGTAAGATGGTGCGATTACACAGAAAAATTCTGCTGCCCATCCTCCTGTTCATAAGCGTTTAGTCGCGTTTTACGTTACCCACAGATAGAGATGGGTTGGTACTATTATTTACCGGCACTACAGGGTAAATCTTTTAAGCAATTTTTTGACATAATTAAGTAGTAATTGAATGTCTGTACAAAAATAAGCTACAGACTTTATACACATTTTGTATCTACAGCAACGAATGGCAATGTGTTGTTTCATACGTATTTGGTGAGAAATCCAGCAACCAATTCAGAAAAGTCAAACATTGAAACACGACAAAGTTTTACCGTGAACGCACTACAGCTTCAGCGTTAACTTTTCCAACGAAAATCGTTACAAACTTTTCATACACATTGTTACGCTACAAACTCAGTTTGCTACCTACTGAATTATGTTACTTATCCTATACTATTAAACGAGCAATATTTGTATATAAATATTTATATATATATATATATTTGTAATTGGATTCTCGAAAACAGCTCTAACGATTTTGATGAAATTTACCATGAAGGAAAAAAAAATTACGCGCCCAGATGGAGTAGTAATCAAAACGTACTATGGGTGCCGGCTATGATACAATTTTGTAACTCACACACACATTCACACTTTTCTTCCAAATAGTCGTTCACAGCATGTGACATGGACAACAACACTGTCATAAAATATCAGAAATAAAATAAATAACACAAAACATTAATAATTGTGCGGTGAAATTGTGCCGAAACCTTGCCGCAAGCAAAACTACAAAGCTTGCTGGTATCACATTTTTCTGGTGAGTAGTAAACCGCTTGGTTTTTACAATTTTCGTGGTCAAATTTTTTGTAGAAAATTGTGTTGTTGATTTTTAGTGATGTGAAGTAGTCGATAAAAAATAATATAGAATCGAGTCGTCGTTATAATTTTATTTCATTTATTTATCGCAGTTTTCTAAAAGATCCGGCGCAAAAACGTCAATGGGTGCCAACATGCGGGAGAGACCAAAATTGGATTGCAACCAAATATAGCAGAATCTGCTCAGCTCATTTTAATAACAGTAATTACGAATAAA
Organism: Athrips mouffetella; assembly: GCA_947532105.1. NCBI lineage: Eukaryota > Metazoa > Arthropoda > Insecta > Lepidoptera > Gelechiidae > Athrips > Athrips mouffetella. Next base: position 21,793,184 of record OX383960.1, on the reverse strand, counting down.
CTGAAGCCCGCAGAAAAAGACTTCATAAAGATGCCATTCCAACCGAGAACCTATGTCACAAGGTAAATGAAAAACTAGTTTTTTCCATCCTCAGAAATCCATAATCTCTACCAGCTATCCCATCTGAAAAACAGCTGTATGTACGTTTATAACTCTGTGCAGTGTCTTATTAATATTATTAACTAGCCCCATACAAACTTTGGACCCCCGTTTTACCCCTTCAGGAGGTGAATTTTGAAAAATTATTTCTTAGTCAGCCCTGGATCTCACAAGGAAGCTAAGTGCCAAATTTAGAGTTTCTAGACCCAGTGGTTTGGGCTGCGCGTTGATTCTTAGTCAGTCAGCCATTCATTTATTCATTCAGTCAATCAGTTTCTTCTTTTATATATCTAGATTTGACTATTCGTAACGATGGCAAATAGTTGCTGATCTAGTTTCTCAGTTATTCTAAGAACTGTAAGATTTTTGTGCTTCGTTTAACAGTTAGGCAGACAGACCATACTGAACGAAGTATTGGTGTTATATTAGCTTCAGCATTATCTCTTTATCCAAATAATATATTTTCATTCTTACAGGTTGATGAACAAGTGCTTCCCCCTCAGAACTCAACGATACATGCTTCCGAAGGTAGCTCTACATTGTCAGAAACAAGATTAAAATATAAAATTGAAGAGCAAAGGAAGAAAATAAAACAATCAACTATGGCATGTGTTACTAATTCTATTACATTTTTAATTAGACTACAAAACATTGTTTTACTTTTTATTGTTAATAATTTACATTGTAATAAATATTATGTCAATATCAATGGTGATTTACGAGAAAAATAGGTGGTCAAAAGTTATTTTACACGTAATGTAAATACGTTATACAATAATTTAAATAGTTAAAAATATAAATTAAAAATATTGTTTAAAAATTTGTAATGTATTTTTATTTGTTTATGTTTAACTAGCTGTTACCCGCGACTTCGTCCGCGTAGATTTTATAAAAAAACAGAACTCGAACTTAATTGAAACATATTTTACGGAGCGCTTATCCTTCTTGATCCCTACGTAAAAGATGCATTTGTACTTATCCAAGTGGAATAAATGCATCTTACTACAAACTTAATTATCTTTTGATTTTATTTAACTGGTAGGTAGTGCGGAATTTTCATTGTCAACCGTTACAGGCGAACTTAAAAAAGAAGGCAATAAAGGGAGTGAAGTGAATGGGTAGCGAGGAGGTATTCATAAAAGTAAAAAAGGTCCCTATTCCTCCCTATCTATCCTTTTGTATCCCCCCCCCTACATTCCCACTCCCCCTCCCTCACCCTCTCCCACTCTCTCTTTCTCTCCCTCGCCCGTCCCTCTTCCCCCCCCACCCTTCCTTCCCCCTCCATTTCCCCCCTTCCCCTCTCCCCATCACCCTCCCTTTCCCCCCTCGCCCTCCTCCCATTCCCCTCCCTTTCCCCCTTCCCCTCACTCATCCTCCCCTTCCCCCTCTCCCTCCCTCTACCCCCCCTCCCTCTACCCCCTCCCACGCCCTCTACCCCTCCCTCCCCCTTTCTCTCCCCTCATTTTCCCCTCCCTTACACTCTCTCCCTATCCCTCCCCCTCTCCCTCTCCCTATCCCTGACCCTACCCCTATCCCTGCTTCTACCCCTAACGCCATCTTAACCGCTATCCCTATCCTTATATAAACATACAACTGACACTCATATTGATTTTTAGACATTTCAAACCTATCGAATCCCAACCCCATCCCAGGGGTGGTGGTATTTCACGTCCACCACGTTGGATTTCAAAATCATTGTAGCTTTCGTAATCAGCGACCCGATAAACCATACGAACGACACCCATATTGATTTTTAGACATATCAACTCTATCGCACCCCAACCTCATCCCCAAGGGATGATAGCATTTCACGTCCACCATGTTCGATTTCAAAATTGTTGTAGTTTTTGTAATCAGCGGCTCGATAAACCTTACAAACGACACCCATATTGATTTTTAGACATTTCAACCCTATCGCACCTCAACCTTATCCCCAGGGGATAATGGTAGTTTACGTCTACCACGTTGGATTTCAAAATTGTAGTAGTTTTCGTAATCAGCGATACTTAGTTGAGTAAAAAAAGAAGTCCCATCAAAATCGGTTAAGTAGTTTCGGTGTGCTGTAGCAGATACAACCCCGCTAGAGTATTATTGTATGTGTAGATTCCCACGGGAATGAGATATTTTCCCGGGGTAAAAAGTAGCCTATGTCCGTCTCCAAGTTACCATCTATCACCATACCAAATTTCATCAAAATCCGTTCAGCCGTTTAGGCGTGAAAGAGCCCGCTAGAGTATTATTGTATGTGTAGATTCCCACGGGAATGAGATATTTTCCCGGGGTAAAAAGTAGCCTATGTCCGTCTCCAAGTTACCATCTATCACCATACCAAATTTCATCAAAATCCGTTCAGCCGTTTAGGCGTGAAAGAGCAACAAACAAACAGACAGACAGACAGACAGACAGAGTTACTTTCGCATTTATAATATTAGTATGGATTTGACGTGGTCCTTGCAATTTTATATTTAATTCCGATAAGTGATAGATTCCATCCTCACTACCTGGACGTCTGATCTCGAACTAACGTACGTGGATAACGCTTTTACCGCTCACGTGCAAGGTGTAGAATGATCTCCCTCTCGAGGTGTTTCCTTTGCACAACAATTTAGGGTCCTTCAAAAGGCAAGTCTACAGACATCTGAAAGGCCTGCACCGTATCTGCTCCCCTAAGTTGCAAGATGTCCTAGACGACAGTGACCACCTACTATGAGGTGGGCCGTCTATCCCTGTGCGTCTCTCGGTAGTTCGCTCACTCTAGGAAATAAAAGATATATTTGTATGGAGAAGCAAAAAGACAAAATACCAAATGCCCAAAGAAGTAAGCAGTTCCCAATATTATTGCAAGTTGCAAATTGATCACCATTGTATTAGGTCTTTACCTATGAAATTGCCGTTTTGTATGGCGAATTTTAGGTAAACTCAATTTTCAGTACTAACATTTTTGCATTTTTCTTAGGAACTATAAATCCAATTTGTTTCATTTTTTTAAAAATTATTGGGAAGACATTAAGCTAACAGAAGCTTAAATTTAATTTTCGAAAAATAGTATCTGTAAAAAAATATAACAAATCTAATGATGAAATCGGACGACATTGAAGACGAACAATTTTCGAACCTTTAATTTTATATATCAAACTAAAAATTAAAACTTTATTTTATGCGTAAATTGATAACCTTGAAGTCACCTTTCAAATATAGGACAAATGGAAAAAATAGCATTAGAATTATAGGAATTATGATCTCAGTAATCTGTAAGAAAATTTCGGCAATTTCATAGGTAAAGACCTATTATATGAGAGGTTTGATAAATAAGTCCAGGAGCCATGTGATAAAATGTAAGTAAATAATCGATAAATATATATCACATCACTATTTTCAAATTCAGCAACCATGAAGTTTCTTGTTTTTTACATGCCAAATAAAGACAAATAAATGTCGTACTTTATTGATATTTTGTTTTTAATTGGGCATATCATAACATAAATGTCTCTATCTTTTTCTAACGTAACGTATTCAAAGATGTGTGATAGAGTTAAAAGACAGACCCCGTCTCCCGCTTCCACCTACCCTCCCACCCCTCTGAGCGGCCGCATAGGTTTCGATACAAAATGGGCATGATTACTACTCCATCTGGGCGCGTATTTTTTTTTTCCTTCATGAAATTTACTATACGGGAGTTTTCGGGGGTGAAAATTCGATCTAGCTAGGTCTCGCCATCTGTTGGCGGGTAGCATAGCTTGCTCATCCGATGATATTTTAATATTTAGGCGGCTATTATAGAGCGAAGCTCGGTCGCCCAGGTACTATATATATAAATATATATATTTGTAATCGGTTTCTCGAAAACGGCTCTAACGATTTCGATGAAATTTAGTATACGGGGGTTTTTGGGGGCAAAAAATCGATCTAGCTAGGTCTCATGTCTGGGAAAATTCGTTTTCACCGTCTTTTTCAATATTTCTTAGCGCGTTTTAGTGCGTTCAATAAACTTACAGAGCCATCTGTTGTCGAGTAGCATAGCTTGCTCACCCGATGATATTTTAATCATACAGAGTATAGCTCGGTCGCCCAGGTACTAAAGATAATATGCGAAAGTATGATACTTTTAGGAACAAATGAGTTTTTTTTTTGTATTACTTCAAAACCTTTGACAGCATGTGTGGCGTAGTGATGGATTAGTTGGACGGAAGGTTCCCTTTCAAATACCGGTCGGGGCATAATATTGTAACGGATTTGAGGTCGATCTCGTTAATTACAAATACATTAAAATAAAACGCCTGATACTTTATAAGGCCAATTAAAGGTATTCTTTCATTTATCGAGCAGGCGCAAGCGTACAACAGAAACAATTTTTAAAATATTTCCGTTTTACTCGATGTTACTAACTTTGTATATGTTGGATAGCACAAATAAGGAGGGGGTTTTAGTTTCTTTTCTTTCTTTCTTTTTTCTTTAGTTTTAGAGATCGTAAAAATGTTGCTTGTTTATGGAGACGATACATTTCTGTTCAGCGTATAAGCCATGCCTCCAGGGGTTCGTTACGAGCACGGATCATCCCTCACTTCCCAATGGAGCTCACTCTTACGTATTGATTCAGAGAACCAACTGAGTTGTAAAAGAGACCAACTTACTTTGAGAGTCAAAATTTTAAATATTAATTCTTGTTTTCCGACTCGATCTTGAAAGTAGCCACGTAGAACAGATAATTTGAATTTTTAAACAGTTGGTGGCGGTCGATTAATCTGCGACGAGCTCTGGGGAATACTGCCAGAATAGATGATTCAAAATGTACTCTGGCTAAAATATTTCTGCATTAAATTCATTTAATTTTTAATTATAGGGTGTGTGTTAGCTTTCCGAATACTGAAAAAGGCATGATCAGTCAACAAAACCAAATAACATACATAACATCACGCCTCTTTCCCGTCGGGGTAGGCAGAGACCACAGTCCTCCACCTGCTACGATCTTGACATACTTCCCTTGCTTCCTGTACTTTCATCAATCCTTTCATACATGCTCGTCGGTTTAGGGTACTTTTAAGCTGGCCTTTATTCAGAACGTCCTGAATTTGATCCTGGTACGTTCGCCTAGGCCTTCCCCTTCCAACGTTTCCATTCACTCTCGCCTGGTAGATCTCTTTCGTCAATCTTCGTTCAATCATCCTCTCTACATGACCAAACCATCTCAGCATCCCTTTCTCGATTTTGGTCACTACGTCTTCTTTTACGCCACACCGTTCTCTTATCACACTATTTCTAATCTTGTCACTCAATTTAACACCAATCATACTCCTTAGCGCTCTCATTTCCACTGCATTAATTCTACTTTCATGCTTCTTCTGCCATACCCAGCTTTCACTGCCATACATCAGTGTTGGTATCAAAACTCCCCCATGAACAGCCAAACGAGCCTTGTGAGACACCTTCTGACTCCTCATAAAGGCGTGCAGGGCACCATTCACCATGTTTCCAGCATTCACTCTTCTTTCAATATCACTTTCACACTTTCCATCTCTCGTAAACTTTGAGCCCAGATACACAAACTCCTTCACTAAAACCAAATAACTTTCAGTGAATTATGATTCAGGAAACGAAAAGAAACCTCTCACTACAAACTAAAGTGAGAGGCCGGTTTCTTTTCATTTCGGATAGAATGTTTTTTTTATGTTACAAGTGAGCAAACGAGCAGGTAAGTGCCACCTGATGGTAAGTGGTCACCACCGCCCATAACACCTGCTGTCTTATTAATGGCATATTTTGACACTAATAAGACAGTTAAGCGCGTTGCTCACTTTAAGAACTAAGATGATATGTCTCATGTGCCAGTAATTTCGCTGGCCCCCTTGCCCTTCTAACCAAATCAGAGCAGTGCAAATACTGCTGCTTCACGGCAGAAAAAAGCAAGGGGGTGGTACTTCCCAAGACGGACTTTCCACAAAAGCCCTATTACCACCTTTAGAAAGTGGTAAGGTGGTAAGTGTGGTAAGGCAGATTTCTTTTTCACTCTGTGAATGTTTAGTTCTTGAAAAGTTGTTCAGTTTCGTGGTCTAATGCTTAGCTCTCGATCTGGAGTTCTAGGTTCGGTTCCCGGTGGACACACTGTCATACTAAAATCACTTTCTGTGACTTACCCAGTTGGTTAGGTAATTTCAGGGTGAAATAATAAACCTGATTGTCTGAATAGGAAGATGATTCTGTGTTTCGAAAGGCACGTTAAGCCGTTAGTCTGGGGTGATGGCAATCGTTATATAGGGTTATTTTTGGACCCATAGCCAAATGTTTGTATGTTACTCAGAACACAAATCTGAACAACTTTATATATATTCTTTACTGCACAAAAATTTGACAGAAAAGACTATAACTAAAGGACATACACAAAGGCGGGCTTATCTCTAAAAGAGATTTCTTCCAGCCAACCGAACGCAGTGAGAAAGTTGTATTAACGGGAACACAATAGTGCAAAAAAAGTGAGAAAAAAAATGATGTATCATAAATAATAAATAAAGAAAAAAATAATACAAATATATAATTCACTTAACTTAACTTTCCCAAAGGCACACCTCGGAAGCTCCATACAATCGGGCTCAAAAGTGACAGCTGTCATTTTTACACGCGCAAATGTGTGGGTGGGTTAAAGACGTGTGAGTGTAGGGTTGGTGGTATCTAGAAAACACTTACCTACCCTAGAAAACGTAGATAACAGAACATTAGCATTATACTTTTATTACAGTTTCGAGTTGCACATTTTTCGTTCGACTATAAAGCGACTTACACAATTCACAAACGAATTATAACTTTACTATCACTCGTCACCTCACTTTGTTGTATTTAGTAATCGAATTTCAATTAAAACAAACAAACACACGTTGAAATAATCTCACAAACTCTAAAAACAATCATTTTTTTCACTAAACTTCATCTTTGACGGCTGGCTGGCCGCCGCCCCGCCGGTGCACCAGGGTGACTATCGCGAAAATGGCGAATCTGCTCTTCTCATCACTGCAAAAAAATCTGCCAAACTTTACTCCAGAAAATGAAAAAAAATGCTGTTATATTATTGCTTTAATGTGGAAAGGAATAAATAAATACATACTATTCAAAGCTTTATTTTTTTCATTTAACCCAAAAAATGCTCTATTAAATCTATCAATGAAAGAAATGTTTAAAGGAAAGAAAACATCTGTGTCTACCTTATGGTGTTTATTCCATAATAATTGCTTCTTATTATTGTTTAACTTTATTCCAAATTTTACTTTGTCTTGGAGAGTCGAAAGACAACCGTAAACTGCACCACCACGCACCATTTTTTTCAACTTTTGCAAGCGTTGCATATCGCGTGGCAACAGGACGAGAAATGGGACGAGATTTCGCGCAGGGCCCCGCGGGGTGATGCGCGCGCACTTGAGGTACTCCGATTGGTGGGAGGCGGAGAGCTTCCGTTCTGTATGTAGTACTATTATTAATTCTGTGCCAAAGGGGAGAACATGGGTCGAAAAACGAATTTTGTTTTTGGGTCTCCCGTACAAACCTTGCACCAGCAACAATGGAATTAGTATCGGACGACCAAAATTTTTTCTCGTTTTTCGATCCATGTTTCTTTAGGAAAGTTTTTCAGTTTCATGTTCTGAGCAACATACTAAAATTTGGCTGTGTATTAACGTGCCACCAAATTTAAGTAAATTTTTACATAATAATATTCACCAAATTTTGTCTACCAAAACCGCTGCCGCTGCACGCTCGTCGCTCGCTCGGCTCGTGCGTTGTGGTGGCAAGATAACCTAACACAACCTAACCGAACCGGTTGTACGACGCACAAAATAACGATGGCCCTGTCATTGATGCGCAGAAGAAAAAGATGGCCCATTTTTGCACATTTTTGACTTCTGCGCATCAATGACAGGGCCGAAGTTATTTTGTGCGACGTATACCCAAATTTTGTGTACGTTCAGCCAATTTGGTGTACATTCATCCATTTTGTCTGAAGTGTATTGGGGTATAAAAAAATATTTTGGGAATCATTTAATTTGTTGCCCTAAAATTTGGCTAGGGGTCCAAAAATAACCCTGTACATGTCAGAGGCCTTGGGTGATCGATCATAGATCTTACAACCCACACGACTATGTTGATGAATTTCGTAGTCGGAGGATGCACTTTCCATTTTTGGAAATCTGGGACACACTGTATGTATAGATACCTTATTCGATATTATTATTCGTTAATTATTGAATGCATTTTAGCTCTAGATTTAGTATATAAACGCTATGTACTTAAATGTTGCATGTTTAACGTTCAAATGCTGCTGATGTTGCGATTCGTGTCCACAGTTATATTGCTTTAATTAATGTCATAATTAACACGATATTTCGTTGTTTTGTTTTCATTAGTGATGTGTAAATGTTTAAAATAAAGTTTGGTAATTATAACACTCCAAATTTACATTTCTACTTCAGCCAAACTGTATAGCAACTGTTGTTTTATTCTTATAACAATGTTCAACAAAGCATTGGTAAACTTAATTCAGCAGGGTAAATAATAACAACCCACCACATCTTCTCCCGTGGGTGTCGTAAAAAGCAAGTAAGGGATATTAAACCAGAAGGCAGTCAACAGTTCAACAGTCCTTCTGTCTATTTGTTCTGCCAATACTGCGTTCACTAACCGCCGCGGTCCATTGTGCCAGCCGCAAAGTGACTATGGTACGGTGTACAATACGTTTGTGGAAATATTTGCAACTCTATTATCACGCCTGTTATAGATGACCTCATTTTTAGGAAACTTTTTTTAAAAGAATTTGCTTTTCATGCGATTGACGTAAGATTTATTCGTCTTTTGGTTTTTTCCCTTTATGTCATTCTTCTAGTCGCCTTTTAGTAGTCGCCGGGAGTACCTGTTGGAAATATACATTATTGATCGACCTTGAAAACTAAAAGTCGTAAAAAATACAAAAATCTATTTTGGAAAGCTTAAATAAATCCCTTTTATACTCGTATGATGCCTCACTTGACCTAGTCACGACTGTTTGAAATTTTCAATGTAGTTAGAATAGATTGTGTTTATAAAAAAATGTTAGGCGCAGGCCAGACAGAAGAGGTGCGCCGCACGGCATGCCTTCAGCGCACCTCTTCTGTCTGGCTTGCACCGCGTCGTTCTCCTACATTTTGTATGCATGTGATTTGAACAGGCGACGAGACGGCATGCCTAAGGTGCACTGTCGGTGCACCACCGGCGCACCATCGGCGCACCGCCGGCGTGACCGCAGGCACGCCGCCGCACAGCACAGTCCACAGCAAAGTGTACCACGAGGGCGCTCGAAGCGCGCCGCGCCCGTTCTGTCTGGCTTGGACCTTACAGTTTTCAATATTTTCAATGTAGTTAGAATAGATTGTGTTTATAAAAAAATGTTACAGTTTTTATAAAAAAAATTTACAGTTGGGCAAGCATATTCTAAAAATATACCAAATTCAAAGTCGATAGCGTTAGTAATTGCTGAGATAAAAAGGGATATGACAGGCAGACTGACAGACATACCAACAGACAGACAGACCGACAGGCAGACCGACAAACAGACCGACAGCCAGACAGACCGACAGACAGGCCGACAGACAGGCCGACAGACAGGCCGACAGACAGGCCGACAGACAGGCCGACAGACAGACTGACAGACAAACCGACAGACAGACCGACATACAGACAGACGAAGTCACACCATAAAGGGTTCCGTTTTTACAATGTTGATTCAAAACCCTAAAAACCTTACAATTCTATTAAACTTTGCAATTTTATTACAGAAAATACCCATAACAAGCAAACTTTAAACCATAATAACTCACAAGTTACACTTTTCAGAGTTGTTACAAGTGAAACGGCCATTAAAAACTGTAACCAACTTGAGAAATCTCCACAGTATTGTTGCGTTGGGTTCAACTAGAGTTCAACCAGAAACAGGAATGGATTAAGAAGTATTGACATTGCTCTTCATCTAAAACCTGTAACCAACTTGTGAAATTTCACTGTATTATTGCGTTGGTTTCAACAAGAGTTCAACTAGAAACAGGTATGGATTAAGAAATATTTATTTATTTATTCTGCATGCAAGACCTGTAAAACAACTTGTGAAATCTCGAGGTATTGTTGCGTTGGGTTCAACTATATGTCAACCAAGTACGTCGTATAAAATAACATTGGCTATGTCAGTCGATGCACAGAAGTCAAGGCATAAGAAAATAACCCTCCGGTGCGATCGGTCCATTTTCCCACTCGGTCCACTTTCCCATTTGGTCCACTTTCCCAATCGGTCCACTTTCCCATTTGGTCTACTTTCCTGATTGGTCCATTGTCCAAACGGTCCAATTTCCCAATCGGTCAATTTTTTTGGGATAAGACATTTTTGACTTCTGCGCATCAATGACAAAGCCAAAGTAATTTTGTACGACGTATACCTAAACACGTTTAACGCTTATGTCGTTGAGTTCTACTTGGTTTCATCCAGGAACAGATATGAATTAATAATTGTTGACATTGCTATTTGTCTAAAACTTGTGTAATCTCACAGTATTTTTGCGTTGGGGTTCAATTATTGTTCAATTAGAATCAGGGTTACATTCAGAGATATTGATTATCAGAAACTGTAACCAGCTAGTGAAATCTTGCAGTATTGTTGCGTTGGGAAATCTCTGCTCATAAGCAGCGTTAAATTGTAACCATCTTAATTCAGAAGAATAGATGACACTATATTTGATATGATAACTACTGCTTTTGTTATAATGATTTTATTTTTCTATATTTTGAACTTGTAAATATTGTTAAAACACTTTCTTGAACGTCACCTTTTTATCGGTTAATGTTTACAGAATTTTTCTACTCAAAAACATTCTCAGGTGATAAAAGTAATGTTTTACCAAATATAGCTGCAAAGTTAAATTTTTCGTCTCTCTGAATAACACTGAAGAAGTTTTAGACTGGGCCATGCACCAGACAGAACAAGGTATAGCGTACCAAAGTACATATACCACCGACCAAAATATCTTCCACCAAGTATTCTATACAGACTTAAATTGATTATCAAATGCAGTCTTGAAGATTTTCGCTGCACGAGCGAAGAATTACAGAAAAGAGCTGTCTTAACCAAGACAAGGCAGAGAGGCACATAAGTTCAATATACAAAAACTTTTATTTAATCTACATCCGGCCCTGGCCTACATCTAGGGTGAAGCGGTTGCAATGTGTGAAGTTGCTATCTGTTAATGTTAAGGATAGTTGCTAATGAGCTAAACCATTACCGCGAGTGCGTGCGGAAACAGTCGCCGCTTGAGATAAGTATTTATCCCAAATGTTTTCGTTGGAATCTTGTACGTAAGGGTCTCATATAAGGGATAATCATACATAACAAAGTACTATAACAAAATATTAAAATCAGTCAAAAATATATTTTACGAAGAGACTGACAACCTTTCACCTGTGTTTCGGTTTGAAAGGCAAGGGAGCCACTGAAATTACCGGCACTTGAGACATACCATCTTAGTTCTCAGGGTGGGTAACGCGCTTTGCTGTCTTATCAGTGTCAAATTATTTCACTAATAAGGCAGTGGGTGTTATTGGCGGTGGTGACCACTTACCATCAGGTGGCCCACCTGCTCGTTTGCCCACTTGTGAGTTGTGATTTAAAACAATAAAATAAATAATTTAAAAAACCTACGCTGAAAACCATTTCTTTGAAAACATAGCTAGGTCTCACGTCTGGGAAAATTCGTTTTACCGTCTTTTTTAATATTTCTTAGCGCGTTTTAGTGCGTTCAAGAAAGTTACAGCGCCATCTGTTGTTGAGTAGCATAGCTTGCTCACCCGATGATATTTTAATGTTGAGGTGGCTATTATAGAGCGAAGCTTGGTCGCCCAGGTACTACTATTAAACGAGCAATATTTGTATATAGATATATGTATATATTTTGTAATAGATTTCTCGAAAACGGCTCTTGATTGATTGATGAAATTTAGTATCCGGGGGTTTTTGGGGACGAAAAATCGATCTAGCTAGGTCTCATGTCTGGGAAAAATTGTTTTGCCCGTGTTTTTAGGCATTTTAAAAAAATACCGCGTAAATAACCCTCTTGAGTATAACAAATTTCATTTTCATTTTTAGACAGAAACCTACAGCGCCATCTGTTAGCGAGTAGCAATAGCATAATGTTGAGGTGGCTATTATAGAGCGAAGCTCGGTTGACCAGGTACTTATAATAATACAATGTCAAAATTCTAAAAAAAAAAATGTAGCTAAATAATGTACTTAGATCAATTTAACAGTATTAAATTCACTAAGTTGCTGTAATGGACTGTAAACTCATCTTCTGTATGGTTGTAAAATTTGTATGTCTGTACCTACTTTATAATTGTCGCTTTTAATTAGTTTGATTGGCATTCATTTTAAAACAGTAACTTTTCGTATAGAAAGCTTCATCAAAAGACCTTTTAAACGATGACAACTTATTTCACTTATTTAACAAGTACAGAAGCTTGTGCTTTCACGCTTTCATCACGACCACTTCGTGTTAAATTGTTTTTCCTTGTACAAAGAATCTGTGTAATGAGCCAGGCCATTAGTGCAGTTGCTATGCACCTCCTGTTGTTATGATGTACTATTAAAAACCTCTTTAAATTTAAAAACATGAATCTGGGTAAGAATCTGGGTCAATGATCGCGAAGCGGTGCTTTTTAATACATCTATGATATTGGTCTACTTTATAAAAATAGTACATATGTATATACGTGGTTTCTTTCTCAGTGTGCCATAATCATTGCGTATCTTGATACGATAGAAAACGTCCACATTTTTATAATTTGTGGAGTCCGTCCTAAACGGAAAAAAAAATCAGGAAAACTGAAACGTAGATTAGGAACAACTTTCCCCAAGGAACAGACAGATTGAAATTCAAAAATAAAATTTCTTAATACAGTTTTCACAAGATCATGTTTCTTTGTGTTTTCAGTGTCATGGTCTGAATCCACGATTTCAATTTTCGGGAGATAGATAGATAGATAGATAAATACTTTATTGTCACACACAAAACACATTAACAATAAAAGGAGACTCTTAAATCTAGGGTGACAAAGGCGGTCTTATCGCTAGGAGCGATCTCTTCCAGACAACCTTTGCATGCAGGAAAGTTTGAATGAAAACTGTAGTAGTGTGCCAATATACTTATAATATTAATATACTACTGCAATACAATAAATATATATATAATGTAAGTATAAGAATAAATAAATAAATAAATATATATATATATATCTATAAATATATACAGGTAAATAAAATACATACAAACTTGTTGCAAACTATGGAAGAGTTTTATTAAGGAAATGATTATGTAGTTTTGTTTTAAAAACAGCAAGAGACTTCGTTCGACTGACGAATATCAGACGGCAAATCATTCCAAAGACTGACAGCTTTCAACGTAAACGATTCCTTATAATAACCTGACCGAGTAAATGGAACTAGCAATAGATTATCAGTTTTGGATCGCAGGTCTCGAGAAAGATCGGAACAGTGGTATCGGAAACGTTCTTTAAGGTATGATGGAGTACGGGGGTCATGCAGTATGTTGTAGAGAAGTGCAAGGACATGCTCATCACGGCGCAATCTGATAGGAAGCCATTTTAACTTGCTCCTGTATTCAGACACATGGTCGAACTTACGCAGCCCAAATATGAATCTTATGCAAAGGTTTTGCAGGCGCTGGAGCTTACTCAGCAGATCCTCATTGAGGTCAGTAAGGCAGACATCAGCATAATCAAGAATTGGCAAGAGTAAGGACTGCGCAAGTTCAACTTTGGTCTTCACGGGGAGCAAGTTTTTCCACCTACGAAGTGCCCCAGCAGCAGCAAATACCTTACGGCTGGTTTCAGTAATGTGTGGCCGCCAAGAAAGAGTATTGTCAAATAGGACACCAAGGTTTTTGACAACCTTGCTGTAAGGTAACGCAACGTGACTGAAGGTGACAGGTGGAATTACGTCAAAATTGAGCCGTGATATCTGTTTTGAGCCTCCAATGATGATAACCTGCGACTTGTTAGGATTTACTAAAAGACCATGTGACTCACTCCAACGATGGACAGTCGCGAGATCGTCGTTGAGTTTGGAAATCAGATTCACGATATCATCAGTGGAAGCATGCCAGTAAATTTGCAGATCATCAGCATACAGGTGGTATTGACAGGATAGAAGGGGAGTTAGGAAATTGATAAAGATGGAAAAAAGGAGAGGGGAAAGAACACCACCCTGAGGCACACCAGCAACTACGGGAGGTTATCTTTTTATACCCTTTATTATGAGTGAAATTTTTTCCAAGGTCCACGGATTAAAATACAAATTTTATTAGACAGTTTGTATGGAGAGTCCGATTTTTTTTACGTTTCCTGTTACCTATAGGTATGTTTCGTGGTAAAAAATGTTCAGTTTTATCGAATGAAGATGCCCTTTCAGTTTTTGCTAACTTCTCCCTTGTACCCTGTATATTTATATTACTTAGAAAGACAAACAAAAATAGTACCTATGAAAAGCAAAGTCTGCATGCGTTCGTTGCCCGAGGGCACGGGTTTCCCTCTTTTTTGTACAGTCAAGTACATATCAAGCTTCACACTTGAGTTCAACTTCACTCTTAAACTTAGATAGTAAGAGTCGTAGGTACCTATACGGTGTAAAGCCTTGTAAGGTTCTTGTACTCTTGATTGTACAATGAAAGGGAGACGAACGCCAATTTAGCATTCGCTACTGGCTAATATAACTACCAACATGACGATATACAAATAGGAGGTTTTTCTCATTTGTCTGCTTAGTTTCAATTGAATTGTTTATTAGAATTGTCTTGTACAAGTATGCTCCCCACCGCAGAGTTCTAATTGAGGTCTGGAGAATTGCTTTCGGCAAATAACTAGTTGAATAAATCTTAAAATATTATTAAACGTACTTACCTATTTTTGTTTAAATGCAAATTATTCAGTCAATATCAAATATCAATAGAGGATCTTATAGGATTGTGAAAGTAGCACCTTATTTTTTTATTCTAGAATTTAAAAAAAACACTCTGTTCAGAAATAACTTTAACGTACATTAAATCACAAAATACAATGAACCTGTGCCTCAAATTACATTGTTTTATAAAATACACTGAAAAGCAAATAAAACGGGTCGGTGGATTTTCAGCCGTAGATTTTCATACAATCATGACCTTAAAGTAATCGTCAATAATTTACCCAAATCGAATAAAATACGAATAAGATTCGTCAGACTATTAGATAAGAACCTTGTCAACAAATTTCCAAAACGTTATACGCATTTAAAATGTTTAGGAAAACACGTGCGTCACTTCCAAAATTTGATCATGAAAATATTCGGGAAATCTAATGAAAAGTCCTGTTTTTTATTCTAAGTGATGTACTGACTTTCCTGGATACTGTAGGCAGGAGTGATATTTGAGAGATTTGTTGACAAGGTTCTTATCTAAATATCTGACTATTCAAATTCGTATTTTTATTCGATTTGGATAACAAGTTGGCAATTACTTTGAGCCTATCATTGGTATAGCGGAAAAACTACCGACCTATTTTCTTCACTCTTCAGTGCGTACCAGACTAGATCGTTAGAAATGATCACTTCATGATGTCGCCAACCATTTCAGAGCCATTTCAAAGTTAGATTGCTTTATCATGAAGTGGTCATAACACGGAGCAACTCCGTGGGTCAAAAGAAGGTTAGGTTAGGTTAGGTTAGCCACGATCTGACCACGGCATATATAAGATTACAAGTAGTAATTTATATTTTCGTACTATACTAATTTAATTATGATACTGGTTTTAATTTCTGGAGCCAAATTGAACCTGGAAAGACTTGTAAGTTTTACACATAGAAACACAAATATTTAACTATTCAGATCTTATTTCAAATAATTTTTATACAATAAAAATCCTTGTAAATATCAACAGTATTAAACAGGCTTTAAGTTTTAATTTGCCAGGAGGGTGAAGATAATAAAAGGAGGCAAACGATATTCTTAATTGACTTCAGGGTGAAGGGTAACATCCCCTAATTTTTGTCAGTGAGCTGCGCGACCTCAAACCGTAAAGTTAAATGCTTTGAAAAATTACATGGGGGTTTGCCTTCCCACAATTTTATTACCAAACATGATTTACCCTAAACTCTTACGTTACTTATAAATACAACAGGCATAACTTGAACTATTTACTTTTAACTTTTATTTGGAACTAGCTTCGTATGATTCTACATTATTACACATTATGATACCTACTGTCCCTCAAAAAAGAGTTATAGTAGGTACATATTATTCTGAACTCATAACGTAAATATTTCTGTTGTGCAGTGAATAGAAAAGTGTATAGAGAAAGATTTGATTAATTATGTAAATTAGTACCTAAATCTCTACATATAACTTGATCTCTACAATAATATTTATTAATGATCTGCTATAACAATCATATTACTCAGAGCAATTATCGAGGTATGGTCTCACGTAGCTCGATATAACGACATTAGTGACTTTAATTGACGATCATTCCAAGTTCGCTTGCTAATGAGATCATTTTGCAGGTGGTGCCACTTGCTCGAGATATGGTAAAGGAGTTTAATATAAAAGAGATTATATCCGCTTACTTAATATTGGATAAGCTTATTAATTAAACATTTGGTTCTGACGAGCTTGCATGTTTCGAACAAGTGTAAAGAAGGAATAAGATAGTTTAATGATCTGAAAAGAAATACTCACATTAGTCGATATAAATTTTCGTGTAGCGTACTTAAAAACGTATTGACATTTTAGGAAAAAAATCTTCTGTGTTTAAGAAGCATTGAAAATATATTTCTTTTTTGACCAGAATCTTGTTCTGCCTAGCGTCATCCCTACCTATTGCGAGGGTCCACTTTCCGCCTTAATCTTCTCCACTTTGTCCGGTATTCAGCATAGACCAGAATAAGAAAAATATAGCAGTAGATGAAAAGGGTACACTTGCTCACAAAATGTATAAGATTTTATTACTTACTGAAGTAAATGTCCCGAGAGAAAGCGGGAACATTTTCAAGCCAGTTATCACCATAGGATTGTTTGCGCGCTCTACTAACAGCCTGAGGGACTTTTTAAATTTCTTCGGCCGCGCTATCCAATCACTGTTGTAAGCTGCAAATACTAGCTTCTGATTCTGTAAGTTGCTGTTCTTATTTGATCACAATATAGAGAGTTGAACATATTATGTATGTATAGAGGGTGACTTTTAATTAGTTCTTGATAGCAAAATATATGCATATACTCATGATGCTGAACAACTTTTCCCAAGGAACATAGGTCGAAATACGAAAAACCAAATTTGACCTCCCATACAAAATGCGCTATCAGCTGATGCAGTTTCTATGGGAGGTCAAAACTTGGTTTTCGTATTTCGACCTATGTTCCTTGGGGAAAGTTGTTCAGTATCATGAGTACATTCATACCTTTTTCTATCAAGAACTAATTAAAAGTCACCCTATATATGTCGTGGCCAGATCGTGGTATTGGCCACTTTCATGTTGGTCACTTCATGAAAGGTAACCTAACATAACCGAACCTTTCATGAAGTGGTCATGAGAAGGTCATCCACTTCATGAAGTGTTCGTTTCTAACGATCTGGCCACGACTATTTATACACGCTTAAAAATCTCTCCTCTCTCCTGTAGGAGTAGGCAGCAGAGACCATATAATATTGTCGAAATTTTCTTACAGATTAATGAGATCATAATTCCTATAATTCAATTTTTTTTTTCATTTGTCTTATATTTGAAAGTTGACTTCAAGGTTATCAATTTACGCAAAAAATAAAGTTTTTATTTTTAGTTTGATATATAAAATTAAAGTTTTGAAAATTGTTCGCCTTAAATGTCGTCCGATTTTATCATTAGATTTGTTATATTTTTTTACAGATAATATTTTTCGAAATATTAATTTAAGCTTCTGTTAGCTCAATGTCTTCCCAATAATGCTTAAAAAAATAAAAAAATTGGATTTATAATTCCTAAGAAAAATGCAAAAATGTTAGTACTGAAAATTGAGTATACCTAAAACTCGCCATACAAAACGGCAATTTCATAGGTAAAGACCTAATATTTCCGCCATGTCATACTTCTCTCTACACATACCAACCCTTTCGTACTCGCATGTCAGTTTAGGGTACTTTGACATTGCCTTTATTCAGAAAATTATGAATTTCGTCACGAAACTTTCACTGAGAGTCCTCTCTCTCATTCCAATATTTCCATTCACCCTCACTTTACAGATCTCTCGCAAACAAATGTATTTACTTGCAATGGATAAATAAATGTATTACCTCGTGACTCAGCTGGGTCCCTATCCATCCCGGAACGAATATTTGGCTAACGATAACCAATAAATAGATCACCATGAACATAGTTACTTCTGTTGACGAAGTCTGGTAAAATTATTTAAAAGCGTTTTGTTAGAAACTTCCAGTTAAAACATTGAATAAAGTACTGATCAAAAATAAGTTGTAGTTTTAATACTAACTGTCATTACCAATGCACACAAGACAACGCAAATGATAGTAGATGCCATTCCAAATTGTAGAAACATCGCCGAGCTTATTAAATCTTGAACCATTGAATTGTACCTGAAATATACGATGGGAGCCTAGTTAATGTTTTACGACACACATAATTTACTACTTATAGTAGGTTTTTTAATGGTTCAGTACGACAAAATATAAGACACTCTCATTGGTCACCTGATCTTAGGCTGTAGACACATAGACATGCGAGGTCGCAGCTTTTGCCATTCGCTTGCATGCTCTACTTGTATATGTTTCTAGCCAAACCCGATCTTAAACTAGTTTTGCTTAGGCCAAACCGAAATGTATTAGGTAGGTTAGGTTAACTCATCTGTTAATCTTTGCACTAAAAAATACTTGTTTCCAGTGACAGGGTTAACACACAACCTAACTTAACCTACTCAACACTTTTTCATCCCCCAGCGAAACCCGATAAGATTACGAAGAGCATTAGGTCAAACTGGCTTCACCATCACGCCTACAGTCGCTATGTCACCACATTTATAGTAGCCACGCCTTTAAACACCACGTCAATAGTAGTCACATCTAAGGTATGAGGACTATCATATGTTCACTCTTCACGTTGATATTCGGAATCGTCACTTTTTTATTTTTACTATCCAATATTAATAGCTTTTATGATGATTCCCGTACTGCACCGTTAAAAACCTACTATAAGCATATTCCTTACGTTTTTACTAACTTCAGTATTATTCCATAATGTTTCAAGCACTGGTTCAGCTTGTCGTTAAAAAAATGTTCCCGATTGTTCTTTTTTACTTTTTGTTCCATTTTCGTTAATTTAATGTTACGCAATTTGAAATTAATAATTTTTAATTGAGTTATAGTCATATACATAAGACCAGCCATGAATGAATCCGCGTTAATATTGTACGTCATATGTCCATACATACCAATCACTTGGTAGAGAAACAAATACGTGAAGTAGTCATCTCGGATTTGATCAGTTAAAAAATAATACCTACAAATCGGTAGTTCCAACTTGTTCCCAAAAATCAAGAATACTATTACTGGTATCGGAATCATACACACGTAAGAAAAGTTGGAAACAAACGCGTACACTTTCCAGCAAGTTAAGTACTTCTTGACACTGTTATCGACAATTTTTTTAGTAAAATACTCGTCGCCTTTGAAGAATTCACAATCAAGTAAATCAAAAGCTTCAAGAATCTTTCTGCGTTTGAGAAGTATCATCAGAATCTTCCCAGCGACCGCCACTTCGGTAAAATAAAAGATCACTTCACGAATCAACAGCTCGATGGTCCGCGGCGTATAAATCAAGTTGAAAGTTAGAAAAATATTGTAAAACAAAAATGTAAAAGAAACGTAAAAAATTGAATACAGTTTGTAATATTTAGATGGTTTTTGTCCTGGCCATAATCCAAAGATTTTCCAGAATGTTAAGTTTATTCTAAAACAGTCGGACAGACCTATATTAGCCATGATTGCAACACAAATAAAATTGACTTGACCAAGAAAAAAAAAGTTAAACACATTTTATGAATAACTAACACATAAAAACGAAGAGTATCATTATTCATTTACGCCCGCCATAATTTGAGCTGCTTATTAGGGTTCCGTAGGTACCCAAATTCATATGCCTCCGATGTGTGTCTGTCTATCTGTCAGTGGGCTTTATCTCATGCACCATAATAGGTAGACAGTTGAAATTTTCACAGAATATGTATTTCTGTAGCCGCTATAACAACAAATAATAAATATGAAACAAATATTTTCTAAGTTTTTTAAGGCGAATTTTGCTCAACTTTTGTTTAAGCTCTATCGTAAAAACGGGAGCACTTACAAGCTTGAAAGTTGCTATGTATATAGTGCATAAACTATAGAATAACAACAAATAATAAAAACTGGTCAGGTGCATGTTGGACTTGCGCGCATTTAATAAAATTCCGCGTGGTAGCGCGTCCATAACTAAGACGGTATTTTATCTTAGTGATACATAACCGTCGGTGCGCGAGTCCGACTCGCACTTGGCTGGTTTTATTATAACCTAGCCTCTAGGATCGCGGAAGATTAAAACAATGAACGTGCTTGAAATTTGGAACCGTTGCAGCCAACCCTTCGGGTGCGTTTTAATTGCAGAGGGGTTGACGCCTACAGGACCCAACCCACACAGCCCGGAAGGCTCTTAAGCTTGCTAGATTCCGCATATGCGTCATTTGGTGCTGATGTTAATGTTTCTCGACCAAATTGAATCGTGATGCTTTTTGACAAATGTCAAAACAATAAGGTTTCCCTCTTGCACGATTTTTATGATTCCATAACGAGTTTGCAAAGCCTTGATAACACACCCACAATGCTATAGACGCTTATTTCAAGCATTTATATCCAGTAATAAGTTTATTAAAAATGCACAGCCAATGAATAGATTACTTAGCTTTCTTTAACCAAACTCCACCAAAGAATTTTAAACTTTAAACATGAATAGAACGGGGATGAAATGCGGAACGAAACTCATATTCAAGTTTCTACTAAGAATGAAAACTTAGCCTACCTTAACGATGATGGTCTGAATGGCGGCAAGATGGCTGCAGGCCATGACTCATTGTGCCACACACTGCATCCATGGAGCCGGAAAATTAAAGTAACGAAACTGTTGGAAAATTCACAGTCCCTCCGAGCAGTTTAATTTTCAACAGTCGCGAGAATGGGGCGTATATGTTGGTATGTTAAATAATATAGTAATTATGTTTGATCTTGTTGCAACAAAAACTTTATAATCTGTACAAATGGTCACGTTGAAGTCCAGTGTCAGCTTTATTACAAGCTTTGGCAAGAAAATCATAATTCTAATCATTATGTCCACGGGCAAAGGGATTATTTCATAAGTGTATTGCGATGTTTTCTGCATCGATGTTTATTGAAACCATTTTTATTTAGTTAAATAGGGAGCATTCAATTGTAAGAAATGTACCTAATGAAAGCATTAGAAGCACGTGGGAACCAAACAACTTGTTAGGGTTTTCTTGCCGCCGCCCACACATTTTTAAAGTGTAGACTCAGACCGAGTGGACTGTAAGTATTTTTAACCGACTTCAAAAAAGGAGGAGGTTCTCTATTCGATCGTATTTTTATAATTTTTTTTATTTTTTATGTATGTTATTCCATAACTCCGACAATAGTGAACCGATTTGAATGATTCTTTTTTTATTCAATAGGGTTTAGCTTCGAGTTGGTCCCATATAAATTTGGTAGAGATCTGTTGATGGAAAATGAGATAAAAACGGTAACTCTTCAATACATAACGGCACATGAACAGTAGGGTAACATTGGGGGTTTTACGTCACGCAGTGATGTACAACCCCCAATGTTACCCTACTACAATGTCTTACACCAATATTAGTTGACCTGTGTGAATAAAAAGATCCGCTCTGTCTCTCAGGCTCTGTCCAAGGTACGACGACCCCCCCCCCCCCCCCCCCAAGGACAGTAAATAAAAATTTTATAGGGATACTTAAAGGAATACGAATATAAATACGAATGGGAATACGAATAGGAATACGAATAGAAATACGAACAGGAACATAAGAAGCGTGGTTGTGGTACTTTCTTCAAAAATATACCTATTATACTAGGTACGAATTTTTGCTTTAAAATTCTAGAAGGGAGCTCCGTGACCAGCAATTGATTTTTAAACGCGATGTTATACTAATGATTATTAAGTATAAGTCGTTTAAGCCTTAGTCCGTCCGACTTTAAAGTTGTGTATGAAATTTTTAAAGACATGCTCAGAATAATAATAGAGATAGACAGCATCGAGGTAGACCATGGCGCAGATGGTGCGATGAACTTGACGCTTTCTGAAGAGACTGTCAACAAGAGGCTCTGAGTATAGACCAGTGGAAGGAAAGGACTAGTGGGCACAGTGGGACCAGTGGGCTTTTGCCCACCAGTGATACAACCATGGCTAATAAGATAAGAAGAAATAATAAGGGGCATACCCATAAAAAAAATTTGCGATTTTGGGTTAACTCTATAGTAAAGACGGTAGCACATTATAAGAGTTAAACTTGGTATGATTCTAGTGCATTAGCTAAACAGATTGTAACAGAACAGGTATATAGGTAACAACCCTGAATGATGTGAACCTCCTCATGAAACTGAACAACTTTACTTAAGGAACATGGGTCGAAATACGAAAAAAAAAATCGGAAGTCACAGTTGATACTTGTCATATCAACGATTACCTTTTCTTCTTTTTACCTTGGCTTAGTTAAATTGCATCACGAAATTAAAGCTACGTTGGTCCTGTCTTGGAACCAGATGAATGACAATTAGTAGGTGTAGAGCATTTCCAGTGTTTTAAAAGTTTGAGCTGATTTTCCTAAATTTTATCTTAAATAATCAGGCTTACTCCATTTTACCATACCTGCGAGGTATGTACTTAACCAACAATCTATAGTTTAAAACTTATTTGTATTACTTACACCCATTACACTAAAACTTACAAAATAAAAATAATTTTAACAAAAAGTAAAACCTCCTCCAAAAAAACCACTAAAAAGTATGAAATAAAATAAAATCATCAGTAACTAAAAAGGAAAATAACCAAACCATCTCTCATTTTAATTAAATATTATAAAAATCTATTCTTTTTGGAGTCGGTGCCAGCCAAGGCAAGACATACTCGTAGCTACTTTACGGTGCTAGTCAACTAAGTATCCTTTTGATTCAATAAGGTGCGATACTGCTAAATTTTTTTGCCACGGCTTCAATAGTATTACAACAATTCTCCTATTCAATTAAACATGGGTTGAAAAGACATAAGTTTTTGACTGCTCATACTAAAATAACGTAAATGAACAACATAGTTGTATAAAGCCCAAAAATTTTGATCCATGGAAATCTTCGAAAGTGGGTCTCTCTATTAGGTAAACCTCGGTACATTTTGTCTGTCATTTCATCGCATGTTTACTAATCAAATTACCTGGTCCCTCTTTTCATCTCGAACTTTACCTTGACTAACTTAATAATGGGACCACCTCAAAGGTAAACCAAAATAACCAGTCAGTAATTCAGCTTCTTCTGTGACAGAAGTTACTCGTACCATACTAGGAGTTGCCCGCAACTTTTTGGCAGGCACCGACTCCAAAAATAATAGATTTTTATAATATTTAATTAAAATGAGAGATGGTTTGGTTATTTTCCTTTTTAGTTACTGATGATTTTATTTTATTTCATACTTTTTAGTGGTTTTTTTGGAGGAGGTTTTCCAGCAATTTTTCTCTGGCTGCGTCGGCTTCCTCTTTTTTAATTAAGTGAAACTAAGAGGGCCTTTTGTTTCCACGGACCTCGCCTGCTAATTGCCCGTCAGTCAGTCACTTGTCGTCAACAGCGCTTTATTTACTATATCCACTAGTTTATTTATAACATTTAAAGAAAGAAGAATTTACTTACGTACTGTCCTACCTAAGTTCTTCAAATTAAAATTGTGCCAAATAATTTTCGTGAAATCTTCTCTCTCATCTCATCATAAAGATCACCCTTACCTTAACCCAAAATTTACAGCAAAATGCTTTTAGTCGCCACGCTTGTTAACGATGCGGTTGAAACAATGGACTACGGTGGTTGGTGACCAGAAAGTTGCAGGTGCCCATCTTGTGGTTCCAAATTCACTAGTTCCCTTATTAGACGAGAAGAGATGATAACAATTGAACAACTGTTAATTGAACTACTTAGAATAGATGCTATTTTTAACCGACGAAAAAAAATCGGAGGAGGTTCTCAAGTCGACGCGATTTTTTTTTATGTATGACTATGCATAACTTTTAGCAGAGTAGTCCGATTTTGATAATTATTTTTTTATTGGAAAGGGTATACCCCGAAATTGGTCCCATATAAATTTGGAAAAAAATTCCAACCCTAAGGGTAGGAAAACAGGGGATGATTGATTGTTCACTGACTGATTGTAATGTATGACCACGCATAACTTTTTAAAGAGTAGTCCGATTTACCCTAAGGGTGGGAAACTATAATTTAAGTCACAAAAAATTATAAAATAAAAACTTTTTAACAAAAAAATTAAACCGCCGAAAAAACTGAAAGGCAAGAAATAATAAAACTCTTTTATTTAACCTTAATAATAAAGTTCTGGAATTAAAGTAATGGAAGTATACCCGAGTAATTTTGAGTCGGTTAAATAAAAAAGTTTTATTATTTCTTGCTTTTCAGTTTTTTCGGCGGTTTAATTTTTTGTTAAAATGTTTTTTAAATACGTAATTTAAGTTGAAAAAACAGTTTATTCAACTTAATTACGTATTTTATAATTGCGTAAGAGATCCACACTATAGTACCTACACCATACGATCTTTTTTTAATCGACATCATATTTTTATGATAAATGCGAAAGTTATCCGTCAGTTGATGTCTCTTTGTTAAGCTTTATTGCGTCTATACCGCTGACCAATTTTTTAAGATAGTTCGAATCCCGAGAATTGAAAGCTATTTTTTTGAAACTCTTCGTGAATAAGTAACCGGAAATGAATATTATAAGTGCAAACGTGACGCTATGCTATGCTTTCACTAAATAATAAAATAACTGAAATACTTTAAATTCAAAGGAAAAGAAAGGGTCAACCTCGGAATTTGAGCTAACAGGCTATAAACTCGTGTACACCTTCAGTTTAGTGTTCTTAAAGTTGTCTCAAAAGTCTCATAAAATCTCGTGTCCGCGTCGTAAGTTATTCAATGTCAAATGTCACAAAAATCAGTTTTTAGCATAGATATAGGATGTAAAGATGAACAAAGGCATTTCTTAAATGTTACATTTTTCTGCGCATTTTTTTGCGCACTAGTGTTGTCAGCATGTACTTATATTTTTTACTTACATTTTCAACTTTTGTAATATTTCTTTGCAAATTCTAATTCTAGCTATAAAATACACGTCCGAGCAGCAGGAAACTTTTAAATTATGTGCTAAAAACTGTTTTCGGAACCGATTTATCATGTTTTTCGGCAAAATACAAGTTTAAAACTTTTCGACAAAAGGATCATATTTACCTGTGAAACGTAGGTATATTGCGGGTTATTATTATGTGTCACTCTACTATTTGCAACAGAACAAGACACCATGTCTTCCACAAGTTAGTTTTAGCTTCTATTTAGTTAAAAATTCAAATTTATTTAACGAAAATACATTCCCGCGCTAAAGCACCAGGTGTATCTTCGAAAAACAACGAAAAAACTTTGACACATTTGTACGTCATAGTGCATCTCTTTCTCTCTTGCGGAGTATTCATAATGATTGCGATGTTTCATTCACACGCTTCGTTGGTCTTTAGTAAGCGTTAGCGCGCTTTTGCTAGGTCTGTGGTTCTTAGCGATTATCTCGGTTTCCATAGCTCCAATGACGTTGACATCTATGTATGAATTATCATAAAATTTGCGACAATTATTTTTTTTATACGCCCAACCGTTTAATCAAATCAAATCAAAATCGTTTATTCATTGTTGGATATTAAAATCTCTTAATGACGTCAGCTAAACTACATCGCTTCACAAACAATGAGAATAATTGAGATAAAATTACAATAAATTTACTGATTTTATTTTTACTTAAAACCAAATACACAAATTAATTAATATATTAGATTTAAAATATACAAAAAATATTATATCATTAGAGTTTATAATTACAAAAAGTAGGTAAGTACCACAGAATAAAATTTTTCGATTTGTGCAAAATGATAAAAAATACAAATTATTTATTGTTAATAATATTTCATCAATTCACTGAGATTCACGGTTGACTTTGCTTTACAGTGAGTATGGCTGAGCGCTGCAAGCTTTTCGCCGTCTACACGGAGCAGAGAAGGTCTATCTCAATAAACGGTTGGGCGTGTAAAAAAAAAATTAAAAATTTGTCGCAAATTTTATGTTTTACAATTCATACATACATGTCAACGTCATTGGAGCTATGGAAACCGAGATAATCGCTATAAACTGATTTTTGTGTCATTTGACTTTGAATAACTTACGACGCGGTCACGGGATTTTATGAGACTTTTGAGACAGCTTTAAGAACACCATACTGAAGGTGTACACGAGTTTTATATCCTGTTAGCTCAAATTCCGAGGTGAATTCCTTAAAATAGCGTTTCTATCCCTACGTGCGATGTTCAATGTTTATGTGATCACTATTTATCCTCATCGGGTGTAGTGTTTACATGAGAGACCATGCAGCCCTTCTGAAAATCTTCTATCAGAGCAGTCGTCTACTATATATTGGACTGTCTTTACAGGGTTCTATATTCTACGTTTGGGTCTTGACGCTTTCGGACTTGGTGGTCTATCCAGAGATCGGTCTGCGAGAGGGAAGCCACTGAGGAGAAATTTAGTTGGTTACTTATTTTTTTGGAATGCCACTCGAATAATGTTGCAGGCAGTACCTATAGTGGCTTAGCGCCATGGAACCCGTAAAAAACTATAATTCAAATTTCTAACAAGTTCTATGAAGAAAATTTCTACTTTGTCAACGTGTATCCTGTTTAGTATGCATTAATCACGAGCGCGTACCAGCGTCGTGATTGAAACTAAATCCTGCGGGATCGCGCTCGCTGGCAACTGATTGCCGGCCGCTACCTCGCCACACTACCGGATTAGTTTATTTAAATGAGAAAAGCGGACCCAAGAGGGACAAGCAAAAAACACAGGCACACTTGATTACAGTGAAAGTCATATGAAAAGAAGGAATCCAAATATTGTCGGTTTATAGACTAAAAGCTTTTTAAAATTGATTCGTACTGTCAAGAGCACTTTGAGCTTGTTGTCATATTACGCTTCGTACCATTCTTATTTCAATTGCCATTGGTGCAAAAATCGCGCTACCAGTGACAAGCTTGACCTGCTTTGAACTGTACGTACATCCCACCTCAGCTCATATTAGAAATATGAAAAATTTGGTACAGTTTGTAGATAGTTTGTACCAAAGGCTACTTTTTTATGAATTCCACAGAGGAAAATCTGACTAGTACAATCTTCTTCTAAATATATAAAAGAGCATGTCCTGACTGACTGACTGACTGATTCATCAACGCCGAGCCGTAACCGCTATAGATACAGATCTGAAATTTTGTACACAGGTTCTTTGCACGTCAAAACCACCCACTAAGAAAGGATTTTGGAAAATTCATCTCCCAAGAGGGTGAAATAAGGGATGAAAGTTTGTATGAAAGTCCTTTGTTTCTAGAGCTAGATTCACAAAAATTTGAATTTAAGCTTCTGGTAAAAAATAAAGAAACACGTGTTTAAGCATTTCTTAAAAATCACCCTTCAAGGGGGTGAAAAATGGGATGATTTTTTTCTATAAGTCTTTCATTTTTAAAGGTGGAATTATAGAAATTTGGTTCCGAGCTCATGGTAAAAAATAAAAAAGTACGTTTATGAATTTTTCAACATTCATCCCCTTAGGGGGTGAAATAAGGGATGAAAGTTTGTATGAAAGTCCTTTGTTTCTTGAGCTAGATTCACACAAATTTAACTTAAAGCTTTTGGAAAAAATAAAGAAACACGTGTTTAAGCATTTCTTAAAAATCACCCTAAAAGAGGGTGAAAAGGGATAATATTTTTTCCGTATGTTGGTGTATAAGTCTTTTTAAAGGTAGAATTATAGAAATTTGTTTTTGAGCCTAATG
Organism: Athrips mouffetella; assembly: GCA_947532105.1. NCBI lineage: Eukaryota > Metazoa > Arthropoda > Insecta > Lepidoptera > Gelechiidae > Athrips > Athrips mouffetella. The sequence continues at coordinate 21,764,814 of OX383960.1, read as the reverse complement.
TAAAAAATAAAAAAGAACATATTTTAGAATTTTCCAAAATGCATCCCCTAAGAGGGTGAAATAAGGGATGAAAGTTTGTATGAAAGTCCGTCAGTTTTGAAGTTAGGATCTTCAAAATTTGTATTTAGATTGACAACAAAAATTAAGTTTTATGTGTCTCAGGGTTTTTCAAAATTCTACACCCTAAGGGGTGAAAAGGGGGATGAAGTTGAAACTCCTTCATTTCAAAGTAATATCCACTAAATTTATTATTTAGGTATTAGGGTTATAATTCTGTGGAACATAAATCACTGTTATTGAAATTTCATCCAAAATTCAACCCCTTAAAGAGGGAAATGGGGTAAAAAAATCTAAAAACCAATATGGGTATCGTTTGTATGGTTAATCGGGTCGCTGATTACGAAAACTAACTAAAACAATTTCGAAATCCAATGTGGTGGACGTGAAAAATCATCATCCCCTGGGGATGGAGCTGTGGTGCGATAGGGTTGATATATCTAAAAATCAATATGGGTGTCGTTTGTATAGTTTATCGGATCGCTAATTACGATAACTACAACAATTTTGAAATCTAAGGTGTTGGACGTGAAATACCATCATCCCCTGGGGATGGGGTTGGGGTACGATAGGGTTAAAATGTCTAAAAATCAATATGGGTGTCGTTTCTATGTTTATATAAGGATAGGGATAGCGGTTAAGACGGCTTTAAGGATAGGGATAGGAGTAGGGGCAGGGATAGGGAGAGGGAGTGGGATGGAGGTAGAGAGAGAGGGAGTGGGTGAGGGAGGGGAAGGGGGTGAGGGAGGGGAGAGGGAGGGGGAGAGGGAGGGGGAGAGGGAGAGACTGCACATTGTCTGAATATCACCGTATATATAAGCAAAACCGTTCCGTTTCATATCGTTCAACATCGAAGATAATTTGGGAACGTTAAGTTGTTTTTAATGTTTCTAGGGGTTTGTCTCTTGAACTTCTAAATAAATCTACAAATTCTTACACTAGATAATAGAAATCACATAAGGTAACTTATAATAATTCCATGGATTTTTTTTACTATAGCACTTCTTTAATAAAATTACGGTTTTCTACAATTTGAAGTAAATAAGTCCTCTTCAATAAAATGGGCGATATTTTCTACCAACAATAAGCTGGCTGCAGTGAAAATAAGAGTAATAGTGGGGTACCCACCTGGAGCTGGACTCGGCAATAAATCCATTTAGCGCTGAAGGGAACGCTGATTCCCAACAACAGCCGATGTTGTTGCGCCAATTTAAACTTCTCGCTTGTATGCAGCTGTCTGTAACCTCATTAGCTCGTTTGAAATTGGTTTCAGCGAAAATTTTCAGCGCTGTTATCGCTGTATTGTTAATGAAAGTTGAAGGGAACAGCATGCATTGAAAGTAGATACCTATATTTGAAGTTATTTAATTAGATTTCATATTTTGAATTTAACACTTAACTGGTATAATGCTACCTTGTAAGCTGAATTGAGTATCTTTTTATATACTGCTAAGATTTAATACTCAAGTTTAGAATGTCTAGACTAAGTTTTGTACAGTCAAGCATGTTATTAAATGTGTAAAAGACAGGAGTATTTCACTACACTTCCTACTACCCTTGTCCACCTATGTAATCAGTGTCCAGCGTAACATATTAAACTTTTTCCATCCGAGGATCCCCTGAAAGAGAAAACGAAAAGTACTTTTTGCGCTTCTGAAAAAGTGGTGTAATTTATTTTCCCTTGGTGCAATATTTAGTGCTGTCCATTACTACAGTTCGCGACCGAACATTATTCACGAACATCCATCTTTTTTTTCTTGGTCTCTCGCGCGTGCGGTCCTACATATTAACTTTTTCATTCATATTCTTTGCAATCTTTCGGATATTGGAACGCTTTTTGTGGAAGTTGGTTCTGCGTGGGAAGACTATTGTTCAAGACTTTTTTCCGCATCATTTTAGTACCTAGTTATGACTATGATTTGGGTAAGAAAATGTCATGTTTGCTTTGCAGAAAGCGCGAAGTGTCGCATCCAAGCGGACTTCCGCCGGCGGCGTCGCGTTGCTAATGCACCCTGCACTTAGCTCAATCACCGCCCAATGCAACGGGTAACGTGCATGAAGAGGTTGAAAATGTCCCCCTTGATTGCATATCAAATATCAGGAATATACGGACGTCGAGTGGCAGGACATATTCACTATTATCATTACTTACTTATTGAAGTAATAAGTATATTTCAAGATTTTGTTAATTATTATTATAACCTTATACTCGTATTAAATTTTGTCTGACTTCATAATACTATGTATTTTTGTAATAGAACTTATAATAAAACACATTGATCGTGCGAGCTGCATGTATCTAAATTAAATTAATTTCGTAGAATTTAGTTACTATACAAAATGGCCATACAGTTAACAAAATTATCCAATTAATCCTATACTATTAAACGAGCAACATTTGTGTATATTTTGTAATAGGTTTCACGAAAACGGCTCAAACGATTTTGATGAAATTTAGTATCCGGGGTTTTTTGGGGACGAAAAATCGATCTACTTAGATCTCATGTCTGGGGAAAATTCGCTTTCTGCGTTTTTCTTGAACATTTATTGAAAACTAGCTGTTGCCCGCGACTCCGTCCGCGTGGGGTTCAGAAAAAGTAGCTAATGACTTTTCCCATGGTTCAAACTATCTTCGTACCAAGTTTTTATCACAATCGGTTTATCGGATTAGTCATAAAATTGTAACAGACAGACAGACAGTGCAGTTCTCGCCTTTATATTATTAGGTATACAGAGTACCGATAATACGGATTTTTGTAAATTAAACACGTTTTGTTTACGTGTGGACTGTTAGGTCGCCCACTATCCTCGTAAGTGTAAAATTATAGTCTAATTCCACGCGGACGAACTATGTATGATTCGGGTTTAGTTATATCTTATACAAAACAAACCCTAACTAAATCTGAGGCTCAGTCACTTTAGCTTCTGTGGCAACTGAAAAAAGAGCGGTACAAAGTCCAACGTGGCTTCACATGCTTTTAGCCGTACATGTACCTGCATACAAAACTGTTGGACTACACTTCTGTACAATCGTTGTAACTTATTTCTCCCCTAAAAGACAATTCCTAAAAAACAATGATTCACATCTCTCTTTATTTATTTAAGTATTTTGTTTATAAGTACCTATACTTCCTAAGTTTTTAAAGCTTAGGAACTTTCATTATTTTTTTTACATTTGTTGCACTGCCATGCCGAAACAGATTTTTTTTATTATTATTTATATAATAAAACTAAATCTAGATTTTACCAATCTTTAGCTGTACCCACAACTTTTACACAAACAACTGGACCGGATCAAACGGAATTTTCAACAACGTATTTGGCTTTCTTCTGTATCGCCCATTTTCTGTTTGAGTGAACCGATTGCAATAACAAAAAGTTCATATATTGCACGAAAGCAACCCAAATACGTTATTGAAAACGCCGTTTAAGTCGTTCAAGTAGTAAGTGCGGCCGCTTAAAATTTCACGAACCTTCTGTCTGAGTGAACCGTTTGCAATGAAGCAGAAAGAAGCCCGAAGCGTCATTGAAAACCTCGTTTGAACCAGTTCAGTAGGTGAGTTCTTGGTTCTGCAGCTTGAAACTTTACGTATCTTCTGTCAAAGTGAACCTTTCGCAATGAAACTAAGCTTGTTTATTGCACAGGAGTAAGCCAAACGCTTTACTGAAAGCCACGTTTGAATCTGCTCAAAAGTTTGTGAGTTATTCGCGCCTTTGCTTGAAACTTTGCGTAACTTCTATCTGAGTGAACCGTTTTCAACTAACCTAAGCTTATGTGTTTCACGAAAGTACCTAATCCAAGCACGTCATGGAAATGCCAGTTGGAATCGGTACAGTAGTTTGTGAGCTATTAGCGCCGTCTCTTGAAACTTCGGGCATTTCCTGTTTGAGTGAACCGTTTTCAATGAAATTAAGCTAATGAATTGCAAAGAATTAAGCTAAACACTATATTGAAAACCCCGTTTAAATCCGTTTAGTAGTTGGTGAGTTATTGGGGCCGCCGCTTGAAAATTAGTGAATTTTATGTCTGAGTGAACCGTTTGCAATGAAACTAAGCATACATGTTGCATGGAGTAGCCAAATACGTTACTGAAAACCTCGATTTAATCAGTTTAGTTGTTTGTGAGATATTGGTGCCTCCGCTGGAAATTTCGCGCACCTGTCTGAGTGAGCCGTTTTCAATGAAAGTAAGCTAATATGTTGTAAAGTAGTAAGCTTGACAGTTTATTGAAAACCGTGTTTGAATCCGTTCAATAGTTTGTGAGCTATTTGCGCCGCCGCATGAAACTTAGCGTACCTCCTGTCTGAGTGAACCGTTTGCAATGAAACTAAACTTTTATATTGCACAAAAGTAAGCCAAATTCCTAATTAAAAACTCAGTTTGAATTGGTTTGCGAGTTATTGTCGTACAGGCAATTTAATACTTTACATTGGTGTAGCTTCTGATTGAGTGAACCGATTTGAATGAAACATAGCCTATATGTTGCTCAGACCTAAGCTTAATCTATCTGCGAAAACCGCGAGAAAATCTGTTCAGTAGTTTCGGAGTTTATCGAAAACATACAGACAGACAGACAGACAGACAGACAAAAAGTTCAGAAAACATTTTTTTGAGTTTTATTAGTCGTTTCTTATCGCTCACACTAATTTTTTTATATTTTTATCAAAAGTACAGACACGCGGTTTTTACTCTCTTATTATATGTATAGATAACGCGTTTCAGTAACCCTACAGCGCCATCTGTTAGTGAGCTTTAAGATAATACTACATAATAACACGTGGCATTATGTGTTCATATCGAGCGAAGCAAGGAGGTCTTTGTTCTGAGGTTCATATCAAAGATTTTGGAAACTACGCCGCCGCGGGGCGTTTAGAAGCGCAGCGTTTTTCTTACGTCAATAGTTCATAATATCCAGAAATGGGCTTTAAAAATGGGATGTCTTGATGATTTTATAAGAATGTGTCAATCCTAATAACAAACGAACAATAATCGTTTTCTAACAATCGCGATCATAGCTAGTAATCGCTTCTTACTTATCTTAAAACAGTTCGCCTGGTGATTTAAGCCCCTATATTTAGAATGTTATTAAACGTCATATTAAAACCACACAAGCTCTCATAAAAATCTCTCGCTCATACAAAAAAATATGACGACTTACCTGCGATTAAAGAGATAATACTTACTAATGATGTTTAATAAATAACATTCTGGTATCACCAGGCGAACTGTTCTGGCCTTTCAGAGCGCTAAGAGAAGGAACTAAAGGTAGAATGTCCCACTAAACATAAGCCCGAACCTCGTACTCATACCCTCAAGTGTGTTTTACTAGCAGTGTGCTAAGTAGAACTTTTTACTCCCGGTCCACGTTAATGGAGCAAGCACATTAGGTGCTTACTGTTTGTTTCAGTGTACACACTGCATTAGGGTTATTTATGAGCCTGTATTATAATAGCCTTCGTCTGGCTTCACTTAGTAGGTGCGCACGTACGTACCTACTTATCTCATTTTGGAAGCTTAAGAGTCAATGCTTACGACGTTTTTCTATACAAAGACCACGCGCGTTAGACACGACGCAAATGCGACAAAAAACGCGTCGTCTACGCGTAGAAAGAACGTGTGCATTGGCTCTGCTTTTAAGGCGAAATTTCTTCAACTAGGTACCAATAGTTAGGTAGGTACGAACGACTGATGACCTGCCTTTTTCCCGATAGCGGAAATGTCGACACACATTACGGCGAATCTGGATTTACCTTCCATCCCTGACCTATTTCTGGCTACCAGCTATAATTTTTTCCTTTTATCTGTCTAAAGCTTCTGCGAATTAAGCTTAGATTTTCTAGTTTCAATAAATAGATATCTGTAGGTTTCTAAAAGAAAGGTAAGATTTTCTATATCAGCGAAATTTTCAAAATCTTTTATATTTCATATTCAGGTTGTACTTTAGTTAATCCAGAGCTACATTATTTTGAATTCATTGGGCTCGAAGTTACTTAAAGTTACAATTATAACTAGGTATACTCTGTTCTGTGATAGAATTTAAAGTTATTAAACCATTTATTTCTTCTTTCTTCCATTTTCTTTTAGATTTCCTCAAATTTTCCAAAACTAAATACAGCCTCTAAAGCACCAGAATTTCCTCAAACGAGATCTTCGTTCTTGAATACATATCGTCCTACTGCAGCAATTTTATGTACACACATACTACGCAGTGAAATGGTAGTCAGCTGAATTCGAGAGAGCAAATTTTGGCAAGCTTCCGAAGCATATTAAGTAGGTACATAAAGTATGTACAGATTGTACGATTGTGTTCGACGCCTCTTAAGGAAATTGCAAGAGAGTATCTTCCTTTGCGTTCAGCTATTTCTACATTTGCAGGAAAATACATGACAGTAAAGCTACTAGATATTTGAGCTACTTCTTACAAGCATGACAGATAGTTCTGCCCACTGCTGCGTCGTCAGATAGATCCACAAAGGAATTAACAGAATTAACTAACGTGAACAGCTGGAGTTCGCTCAACTTGTAGCTTTTTATAAATTCTCGGGGCTATATCTACTCGTAAATTTTTGCCTCTTGACGTGGACCCATCCTCTAGTGAAAATTGCTTAGTCGCCTATATGACACCTACGAAAAGGGTTTACTCCTAACAGACCACTTAAACCATCCACCCGGATAGTAGGTAAAGAATTTCTTTCTTAACTAACCACCAGCGTCTTCTTGGGTGGTTGGTAAAAATTTCGTTCTCCAGATTATGTTAGGGGGGATACTAACCAGAAGCATTTGTAATGTAACACTTTTGGATTAGACTTGGTTCTGATTCATATGTAGCGACATTTTACTTTGTTCGCTAGTAAATATGCCGCCGTAAAACTCTTAGGTAGGTAAGTATACTAAGCATTATCTGTTCTACAACATCACTCACATCCGAATTTACTCTCATGTGTCACAAGTTCACATCCTCCGAATTTCAATCCGCCAGTTCCCTTTTGATATCACATGTTACTGTTGAAAGCGTTGATTAATTCCCACCTGGTATAATTTGGCTGTATTGTTCTATGTGTACCTACCCACCTTCTGTTTGTTGCTTTGCTTTACAGCTGTAGCGGTTTTTGGTTCTAAACACAAAGAAAAGGGATTTTGACTGATTGCTTCTCATTTATTTGGGATTCCTAAATTCTTAACCGCAGGTTTATTTTTCAGGAAAATCAAATGTCTCTATTCTCAAATTACTTTCCCAATGAGGAGAGTAAGGAGAGTTTGGTCTCCACTAAGTGCGTCTACCTTGATAGCCAACAAGAAGCTTATGACCAATTTTTTTTAAGAAGACTTGTGAATAAACGCAGAACTATATACTTACGCTGAACTACAAATAGCCTAGGCATTTACCCAGAAGTAGGTCAAGTCAAACTATTTCAATTAATTCTACATTTCGTCATCCCATTCTAAATTCCCCAAAAGTCATAACGAAATCCGTGGTACAAGTTTTGAAGGATGGACCATAACCCTCGCGATTGATAGCGTTACACCGAGTACAATGGACCGTGATGTTTGGTGATCGCAGTATGATGGTACGATATGAAGAAAAAAACCCGGTCGAGTGCGAGTTGGAATCACGCGCCGAGGGTTCCAATATACCTAGAGTATTTTTAAGAAGCTATAAAGTCCATTTTTGGGACCGCTAAACTAAATTTGTTTGTAAAGTTTTTTTGCAGATTTCTAAATAACGGTGCTACGAGTATTAGAGAGATCGTTTTAATTTTTTTCAAATATTTACGTAAACGTTTATCGACTTTTCCCAGACATAAATCTTTAGAGCCGTTTTCGAGAAACCGATTGCAAATATTGCTCGTTAATAGTATAGGATTTTATTTTCAATTTTTGCCATTAGTTAAATATTGTTTTGTGTGTTATTAGTTTAATATGGCCTTGTATTGTTATATCCTTGTATGTTATCCTTAGATCCACTGTGGCACGATTTTATAATTTTTGTTAAGTATTTACGTCTTTCGGCTGATATGATGATGATTTTTGTCTGGCTTATTATTTTCGAGGCAACTAACAAATGAAACGACAACTAACAGTTTGCATCTAATAAATTAATCTGGCAGCTATTAAATATTTTAGCAACAATTATATTAGATGAGCTTCAAAATGCAAGAATTAATAAAACTAAATAATGGCTGATTCTTTAAGGTAGCAAATATATTAAACAGGGCAATTAAATAATAGGCAAGGTAATATAAATAATGACTTGGCGACTAATATTAACAGTGGGATAATAAAGATTGTATTATTGGCAACAATAGGCTCCCATATAAAAATACACTTTCGGGCTGCGATTTGTAGGCAGCTGTAAAAATTAAAACAGGTACTATAATTAAGTATTTGGATTTCAGTATTTTTGTTTGTAAAATCATAATTTAATGAAAACGGCGACAAGCGTACTCATTGCATAGAAACAGAGTGCGGGTCAAATATATTTAAATATTTTATATTTTTTTGTGCTGTGAGGTTCTCCTATTTCTGTTTGCTAGGGGTTACAAGAGAACCTGACCTTGGAACATGACCTTGGAGCTTTAATTATAAATTCGCTTTTCTTTGTAATCAACTAATCATACTTCCGCGTGTTTCCGAACCTTTTTATAATGACTACTGCTTTTCTCAAAATGACCACTACTATCACGAAGCGGGGGGACGAGGGGGCGTTCGGGGGGGGGCGGAGCCCCCCGCCATATAAAAACAAACTCCAGACAGGACGACACATACACGGTAGGTTATATTAGGTTCCCTTGTGAACCCTTGCAGACAGAAACACCCCTGTTATTTTATTATACAATAAGGTTGTATAAAATATACACAACCTTATTGTAATATTTAAGAAAGCCTATTTCCTAGTTTTTATCCGCGGTTAAGTGTTCGCTTAACAATAAATTCAGTTACCAAAACAAAAAATCGATGCCAGTGTAAATTAAAACTAATCTTAGAACTGATTATAAAGCTGCTATTTTCTACTTAAAATTATCCTTCACTGTAGCTGCCAACCTTTTATTTTTGCTACCTGCTTTAATATTTTTTGAAACCCTAATTCAGATTAATTTGTCGCCGCGTAATATAATAGGTCTTTACCTATGAAATTGCCGAAATTTTCTTACAGATTAATGAGATCATAATTCCTATAATACTAATGCAATTTTTTTCATTTGTCTTATATTTGAAAGTTGACTTCAAGGTTATTAATTTACGCATAAAATAAAGTTTTTATTTTTAGTTTGATATATAAAATTTAAGGTTCGAAAATTGTTCGTCTTAATTGTCGTCCGATTTCATCATTAGATTTGTTATATTTTTTTACAGATAATATTTTTCAAAAATCAAATTTAAGCTTCTGTTATCTTAATGTCTTCCCAATAATGCTTAAAAAAATAAAAAAGATTGGATTTATAATTCCTAAGAAAAATGCAAAAATGTTAGTACTGAAAATTGAGTTTACCTAAAATTCGCCATACAAAACGGCAATTTCATAGGTAAAGACCTAATACATGCCTTATTGTCTTAATTAAAATTATATTCACATTTAAAATTGGCTTCACTCGCGTTATGCTTTGTGTCATTCTATTGTCTCCAACAGGAACAAAGCATTTTTCCAGGATAATGGTAGCCTACATAGGTACACACACAACACAACACATGTTAGTCGAGTGCTTGATCTATCGATCTCTCAAATTTCATCGAAATTGGTTAAACTGTTTAATAAGCGTGATAGTGGAACAAACAAAAAATAAACGTCTTACTTATAGCCGGGTTTACTATTAGCTAGTTTACTAGTATTATATGATCTGTGCTATTAGTCAGTACCTCGCGGACAGCACTTTGATACTTATTTTACTTATTACTACAAGTACATTTAGTAGTTTGATATTTCAAGAAATGAGGCATAATTTTGGATCTGTCTGGCTTGTAGCATTTCTCTATTTAGTTTAGACTCGTTATGTTCCTTGTTTAATTAGTAGCTTTGTTTAATGGCAGCCTTTAGGTCCTATATTTTGACTCTATCACCCACAAGGGTACAGTATTCTGTTTAGCCAAACAATACAGTTCCAAAGTTGAATAAAACTTTAAACTTCAGCCTTAAGATTTAGTCCTTTCTTTAATGTAGTTAAGGCGTATACGCAGTCTGCAGAGCCTTAGTTAAAGAAATTACAAGATGTATAACGTAAAGTGAAAGCCTTCTAACCTCGGTTAAACGTAATCTCGCTTCGAGAAAAGTAATTTGAATATGGGGACGTACGACGGACATAGCTTCAGTTTGTCCATCCTTTTAATATTTTTTTTTTCATTGACGATGGGCTTGCTCTTGACCTCAAGCTAACTCTGAAGACAGAGATGAGGTCGACGTACGAGCTTGCCCAAAAAAAGCTAATTCACACAGACGCAAGCAGGGAATTCCACTCTTTAGTTATCTCTATACTCAATACAGAGTATATCTTTTTTTACCCATATTTTTCAAAGATTTAAGGTCGCGTCTGATTTGAAACGCCATTGTGGATGTATTGACCATTTTCTGTCCTCAGCCAATCGATAGAGAGCTCCTTAAAAGCTTTTTCAATACATTTACTCGAAAAACGTACTTACAAGGACGTAAACATTGCTCGTAAGTAGTTACTTACCGAACTAGTGCGGTAAGTAAAAAAAGTATAATACTAAGGAGATTTACACTCAGATCATAAAATTATTTTGTAAAAATACTACAGTGGTGACTTTTTACTTGGGTGACGACTGCCTACCTATATTTAAAATAAAATGGAGAGTACCAGGAGAACATAAATCGACAAGAGGCTGACAGTACCCATGGTTGGTTCCTTTACCAAGTGTATTACTTATACCTGTTTTCTCACAAATGTATTGAAAAACGTCGTAAGATACACGTCCGTAAGGGTTATGACAAACTCGTGCCGATGGTAAACCCTCGACTTCGTCTCGGGCTTACAAAACGTCAACTCGTTTGTAATAACCCTACTTACGGAACTTGTATCTTAAACTACTATAATTTGTCGGAGTAGCGGTGTAGTGCTCTACAACAGTACCTACCAAGTTTTCGAGATTGTTTATTATTTTCCGGGTCTTAGCGCAATACTTGTAATTAGGCAAAATAACGAGATTCACTAATATTATTTTCGAGATTGACTAATTTTTTCAATTATTTTAATATGCTAAACGTAAACTAATTGTAAGTAAAGGTAAGTTCCTGGAGAATCCACATCAGCTGATTGCGTATTATTATTTCATAGAATTCTAATTATGTTTGAAACCAAAGCCAGCTAAAGTAATCCACGTGACATAGCGACCTAAAGGGAGATGTTGGGAATTACATTTGTAAATAAGACGGAAAGTTAACACGTTGATAAAGTTAAGCACATTACGTTATACTCGTACGAGCCTTCGCTGCCAGAATATAATAGCTGTTCATTCCCGCAATCCGCAGTTGCTTTTATTGAGAATGATTAACAAAAACATTGTTTTTATTTAGCCTGAATTTTCCTCCTCTCCCTCCTTCCAAGCTTCTCTGTCATATGCCAGGGTCTCTCAATTTTGTTGGAAAGCGTCTAATTCGCGACTGTTGTTTGGCACCACTGCAGACGCGACAAACAAAAACAAAAAAAAATATGAAATATAAATAATATCAATACGGAGAGTGTGCCCAAGAGCTCCAGTAAGCTTACTCCGCCGTCATCCCCTTCTACCATCGGTAGATCAGAGGCACCATAGGATATCACCCACACTTGGTAAATAATTCATATACTTATACGCTTAAACTTCTTTATAATGCACACAGCAATAACATAGTTCACGAAAGAGCATCACGTATTGTAATCAAAATAATAGTCTCAAATTCACAAGTATTAAAAATGTGAATATTTCTTACTAGCTGGGGCCGTAGACAGTGGCTTTCTTTAATCGTAAACGCAAGTAAAATAGAATAAAAATGTATGAAATTGACATAAGTTAACGAAAGGCAATACCATACTTTTTCAAATTCAAATAATTTATTTGCATTAAATAGGTACAATACAGATCTTAAATTTAATAAGGTGTCTCTATTTAGCTTATAATAGCATGCAAAATTTTATTTTTCTTTTAAATTCAGGCAATATACATTAATAAATCAATCATAACATTAGTCGTAATAATAAAATTAAATGTCACAAAATAGAGAGAAAATAAAAACAAACAGTCAATATTAATTTCAATAAAACCTAAAAATTATTACATGTCACAAAAAGTTCTTGTAAAAAAACATTTCTCAGATAACCACTTTTTAACGGTTGTTTTTTAAATTTTTGTATAATATGTAGCTCTCGAAATTCTTTCGGTATATTGTTATAAATCTTAATACACATATAAAAGCAATTTCTTTGGGCTAGACTTGTACTGCAAGAGGGCATAGCCCTTTGGTCTCATCTATTTTACGTAGGTTTGTCGGTCGTTTTTCGAGTTGGAAGAACCTGGGGTGAGTCTTCACGAACATGCAGGACTCTAAGATGTACATGCTGGTTAATGTTAATACATTCAGTTTTTTGAATAATGGCCTGCATGAGTCAATAAAGCCTGCACCAGCTATCACTCTTATGCATTTTTTTTTAATTAAGAAAACTCTTTCTATTTCTGTTTAGTTACCCCATATAACTAGTCCATATCTGAGAACTGAAGCCACGTAGCCATGGCCATGCCATTTCATTCTATTCTATTACTTTTTACAATTACAGAAAGCCTATTGTCTAGGCACCTCGTATGTAAAAGGGTGGTCTAAGGTCTAAGCGTTTTTCTGTGTGAGTTTTGTGGTTGAAAGCATAAAAACTATTAAAAAAAAATCTGTTCTATGCTGCAAAAGGTTTGTTAACAAAACATAGCGTTTTTTCGTGGACTTTATAATAGGATTAGAGTTTTTTGCGTTCGTCGTTGTTCCCGAGTTCATCTATTCAAATCCTGAGTAAATAGGATTCTTTTGGGCAAGCTCGTTTTACAAGGTGTAGGTAAGTAATAGACAGGGTGAATCTGCCCAAAGACTGAACAACTTTTCTTAAAGAAAATATCTTTCTGTTTGATTCAAATCAATAATGTCAAATTCCAATTGATTCAATAATGTCAAACAGCATAAATTGCCATAATATAATAATTATAATCAAATAGCCCGCCCCTGATCGTTCCCGGTGCAAAGGTGCCCATAACACTAGCTGCATAGCCGCGCTGAATGGCGACGGCTAACCTTTGATTCAAGAACGATCCTGAGCGGGAGTCGCCCCCTTCTTCACGGAGTCACCGTCCGACCTCGGCGACAAAACATTTTGCGTCGGAGCCCCAACACCCTGTCGTCTCCACCGCCAGCGCCACAAAGACATATTGCGGCAAGAGGGCCGCATATTTTTCCCTTTTCTTTTGGGCGGCTACTTCGGCGGCTGCACCAGGTGACGACGAAGTGCAGGTTAAGTGGCTAGCAGCGAAGGTGCTGACACACGTAGCGTCCCAAAGGAGACAAAGCCCCTTCGCCCAAGGAACCAACCGTCAACCCATCTAGCCTTTACCGTCTGTACGACTAAGGCCAGGTACTTCTAGGACACATGGGACGCTCGCGGAAATCAGTGCCCTCCTGACGATGTCATTGAGAGCGTGGTGCATTCATAGCATGGTGACCGTTGCATGGCCTCCACCATGGAACCGCTATCTGTTGATTTGATACTAGCCGACGACTTCATTTGTGTAACTAAATTTTTACTCATATTATCTATTTATACGTCTTTTTCTATACAGTAAAACAGCTCTTATGCTCCCATTAGCATAATTAAGCGCAAATTTCTTGCAATAATTTCGAAATTAAAGTCCGAGCTTCCGAGGTAGAGCATAAATGCAAGCACACATGCACTTGAGTGGCCCCTGGGTTTTCGCGCCGGCATAAACCTTTCAGACTTTTCGCCAGCTAGAGGAAAATGCAAAGATAAGTTACAGATAGATGAGACAGAAAAAATCTAACTAATGTATCATAGGTAGTATCACAGAGCAGAAAAAAAGTTTCTGCTCTGTGGGTAGTATTGCATGTACTGTATCCAACTGTGTATGTTTTTATGAGTAAGTATTTACTCACTTGTGTATCCGGAGAATGTAGACCTCAGCCTGGCCGTAATCCTAGCACTTCGGTGTGAGCACTTTTTTTTTGTCTTATTGCTTAGGTACTATTTTAGGTACCTACATCGTCCGTGTGGTAACAGCAAGGAATAGTACCAACCCATCTCTACCTGCGGGTGTCAAGGGATTATAAATCTGAGGACCGGCAACAGCACCTTTTGATGTAGCGTACCATCTTACATACTACGGTCACCAATAACCGCGGTCCATGGTGTCATGGTGTTGGGTAGTACCACGCTTTTTATAATAATATGGCATAGTAATGGCTGGCATAATAATATACCTATAAATAAGTGTTCTTAGAAATTTTATTATATTCCAGTGACATACCTATCCAAAATAATGCAGTAATTTTTACCGACATATTCTTTACTTGTACCTACCTACTTGCAAGACTTCTTTTCTTCTAGCCGTCGTGTAGTGTCGCTACGGCCAAGAAGCGGTTGCGCTCCGTAACGGTCAAAAAGTCCTGCTTATCGGTCACGGGCACTTATACTCGTAGTTATTTGTAATGCAATGCAGCAAAAGGGTAATTTGGCGCAAGTGTCTTGTATTGGAACCTGAGCAAGTGAAGGTTTAAAGCATATAAAGCTGCCTTGCATAACAAATAACTATTTAGACATTGTTTTCCTCTATCTGCAGGTTATATTTAAATTTAATCTTTGCCAAGACTCGCTACAAACACGAGTACCCGTGTGCAAGCCTGCATTAAGTTGTAAGGCATTAATGCACCAAAGCGCGCAGGCATAATATGAAAAACTCCAAGCATAATGCCAAGTTTTTCCCAGTCTTTCTAATGTGATATGAACTACACAACAAGCTGTCTGGCTTTAAAATGTGAACCTCTTTCATACAAATTAGCTTGAATATAGTGCCACACACAGTCAGATTTATATTAAAATTCACTAGAAAACTTTGTCAGCATTATATGCATGCAGCTTACCTTTTGTATATTTTAACGAGATTTTGGAATTATAAAAGCAGAAGGAAAAGCAAGATTTTTACCTAATTGTTAAGTTCACCCGAGAGTAGAATAAGAAAAAATTTACTCTTTTTATTTTCTAATCCAAACTCTACAGCTACTTTTTGAATAGGTACAAACAAATGTAACATCATTGGAAACACTTGCATTTAAAAATATATGCTATTGCTAGCTATAGGCGGTCTTTTAGGATCAAGTGAGGACCGAAGCTCGCCTAGGCTCCCCCACTGAATAGCTAATTATTCTTTTCCCTCAGGCGTCAAAAGTTAGCAACCCTATTCCGCCTATTCCCTTCATAAACGGGGACGGTAATATTATGAAAATTAATATCTCATGAAAATGCCAGTAGGCGCATACCTAAAATGGTCCAACTGCATGACACAATAAAAAATAATTTGCGATTTTGCATTCAAAGGAGCCCTTTAAATTTTAATGTCTGAAGGCACTCAACGCAGTCGTAAATAACTAAAGCTAATTAATATCTTCATTAATTCCAGAAAATATTCTCTGAAACAATAAGCCTTAAGGGGTGGAATGGAACCCTTCGTCGGAGGGGAAAAGTAAGTATATTTATTTTAGAATTTGACGTGTAGGTACAGTCAAACGCAAGTCAGTGGAGACATTTGCAACTCAATTACCATGCCATTAAGTTACTAAATTTCAGCTTTCTTGTACGAGACCCTTTGTCTCTGAGCTAAGCCGCAGACAGACAAACGGACATGACGAAACTATAAGCCTTCCTTTTTTACTATGGAAAATGTTCAATGTCAAATAAAAAAATGGATTTTTATTATACATACATACATAACATCACGCCTTGTTCCCGTCGGGGAAGGCAGAGACCACAGTTCTCCACCTGCTACGATCTTGACATCCTTCCCTTGCTTCCTGAACTTTCATCATCTATTTTGCCACTCATTCCACCTCTGACATTCATCGTAGCAAAGCGGCTCTCCGTAGTCCGCTTTTCGCCCCCGCGAGGAACGGGACGTGATGCGTTGCGAATCACATTTATCAACAAGTTTTTGTCTTACATTCGTATATTTCGTTTGATCTAAGTTCGACAATACACACAGTCAAACTAGACTCCAGCAAAAAATTGCGCTTTCAAGCTAAATTTTTCGCAAACGTATGCCTAAAATTTAGCTATTAACTTGACCGGTTTCTTTGATTTAGGGCCTAAATAAAAGAAACCGGTCAAGTGAGAGTCGGGCTATGCGTCGAGGGTTCCGATATACCTTTAGTATTTTTGGAAGCAATAAAGTCCATTTTTAGGACTGCAAAACAAAATTTGATTGCAAAGGTTTTTTTGGAGATTTCTAAAAAACTGTGTAACTTAGAAAGATCGTTTGAATTTTGCTGTAATACATAAGGTCCTAATGAAATAGTGAACATAATTTTAGTATGTTATTCAGACCATGAAACTGAACAACATTCCCCAAGGAACATAGGTCGAAATACGAAAAACCAAATTTGACCTCCCATACAAAATGCGCTATATTATGCTGATGCGGTTTCTATGGGAGGTCAAAAATTGATTTTCGTATTTCGACCTATGTTCCTTGGGGAAAGTTGTTCAGTTTCATGGTCTGAGTAACATACTAAAATTATGTTCACTATTTCATTAGGACCTTATAATGATTCTATCGACTGAAATTAAGTTTGATTTTTCCTATCAAAAACTTCGGAGATAATGTGGGGGAATGAGACCTTACAAAATAGCAGTACAAACGCACTTTGTAGAGAAACAGGGCACTTAGTAGATTCATAATCGACTAGTTGGCCTGGTACGTTTTCCACAGTAAGAGCTCAAAGTGACCCGTCCGACCGGTTAAAATACCTCATCGAAAAGCAGAATAAAACTAGTATGTGGGGTTTCTGGCCACTTAGCAAAGCTTAAAAAACTTTGTCTGCCATTTTCAAACCTGGCAGGTTCTCGTGTCCGACCACTTTTATGGTGCAGTAAAAATGGTCAATATTACCACATCGAAAAGCAGAACGGTGAATGCGCATTTGCATTGGTCTACCTGACCTCACTTTGGCAGTTTTGCTAGTCCGACCACTTTTATCTGCGCCCAGGGGCCCAAAAAAAAAAACATAAAAACGCACTTCGTAGAGAGAAAGGACCTTCAGTAGCTTCAAAAACATCTGGTCGGCCGCGGCACAACTTGGCAGGTTCTCCGCAGTAAGCGCTCAAAGTGACCCGTCCGACCGGTTAAAATACATCATCGAAAAGCAGAATAAAACTACTAGTCTGTGGGGCTTCTGACCACTTAGCAAAGCTTAAAAAACTTTGTCGGCCTACTTCAAATCTGACAGGTTCTCGTGTCCGACCACTTTTATGATGCAGTAAAGACGGTACATTTTACCTCATCGAAAAGCAGAATTAAACTAGTCTGTGGGGCTTTTGCCTACTTAGCAAAGCTCAAAAAACTTTGTCGGCCTACTTCAAACCTGGCAGGTTCTCGTGTCCGATCACTTTTATGGTGCATTGAAAACGGTACCTACATTTTACCTACCTCATCAAAAAGCAGAATGGTGAATACGCCAAATCACTACATATTTTAAAAGAAGGTCCCCCGAAGCGTTTTTCTGTCGTCATACATCCATCATGTCTGTCTGTGATCGCTAATCTCAGGAACTACTATATTGATTTCGATCCGGTTTTCTTTAATAGATAGATTAATTCAATAAGAAGGTTTAAGCCTATAATATTTAAATATTGAGTGCAAATTCACTGAACTGTGATGATATTTGTCGATCGAGAGAGCTTGAGAGCTTTCTGGGCGTGCGCTGCGTAAATATTTTATATGAAAGTTATGTATGAAAGAATTGTTGCTCTCTAAGAGCTCTAAAGAAAAGTCCGCTATAGTATTTGTCTATCTTTTAAGGATAACTCACAGTAACCAACTATTTATAGCAAAAAAGTAAATTTTCAAAATAAGGCAGGTGACGACTCCAACGTCATCAATTACAGACCTATTTCTATCTTACCCGTTTTTTGCAAGACATTTGAAAGGCTTTTGTGTCCTATAATTTCAGCTCATTTCAAACAACTGATTTCTCCGCACCAGCATGGCTTCGTGAAAGCTAGATCAACTGCTACTAACTTGGTGAACTTTATAGATGAACTCTGTACTACTGTTGATTCGCGCTCTTCTGTAGACACCATATACACAGACTTTCGTAAAGCGTTTGATCGGGTGGCGCACAGAGTACTTCTGCAAAAGTTATGCATCAACGGAGTTTTTGGAAACTTGCTAAAGTGGTTTCAATCTTATTTGTCGGACCGGGTATCTCGCGTGGTCGTGAACGGGTTTACTTCTGATAACCTTCCAGTCTTGTCAGGAGTTCCGCAAGGCTCACACCTGGGACCTATTTTATTTAATATATTCATAAACGACATTAGTAGCTGCTTCATTAATTCTCATTGTCTGCTGTTTGCGGATGACCTAAAGTTTTTCAGAGTGATAAAATCTCATGAAGACGTTGCTTTGGTCCAAGCAGATTTGTCTCGACTCGTCCAGTGGTGCACAGAGAATGGTATGAGCCTCAATGCGGAAAAATGCCTTGTTACATCTTTTTCTAAGAAAAAGTCAGCTCTTTCTCGATCTTATACCATTAATGGAAATGTTATCAAGGAGTCTGACATTGTGCGTGACTTGGGTTTCTTACTTGATACCAAATTACGGTTTCACTTGCACAAAGTCACAAATAATGCCTTTAAACTCCTTGGTTTCGTGTTGCGAAATTCTAAAAGTTTGAAAAATCCTAGAACTAAAATTATTATTTATAATTCCTTAGTCAGATCAGGTTTAGAGTATTGCAGTATCGCTTGGAACCCACATTACGACATTTACAAAAAGCGTTTAGAGAGCGTTCAAAGGAGTTTCCTGTGGCATTTGGCCTACAGCTGTTTTATGGCTAAAAAACTGCCGAGATACTCGGACCGCCTTGAGTATTTCAAAATGCGTTCTTTGAATAAGAGAAGACAGTTGCTTGATGGAATGTTTCTGCATAAGCTTGCAAACGGCACATTGGATGCCCCGAATTTACTTACTAAACTAAATGTTCGCGTACCCAATAAGTTACCACGTAATACTGTAAGGCATAGATGCTTCTCTGAAAATCCTGCAAAGAGCAATCTGGGATATAATTCACCATTAAACAGGCTTATGCGAATCTACAATTGTTTAAGCAATAAGACAGACTTAGATGTATCAGATGTTATATCCAAATACAAAAAGAACTTGTTCGTTAATGTTGAGAATTAGTTTTACAACCTATTTATATTATCATTCGTCATTAATAATAGTAATTTTAAATTCGCTATAAATTTTTTCTTTCTCTGTTTTAGATTTTTCAAACTCTACTTAAATTTATTAACTTGGTGCATGTCGTCGTTACCTTTAATTAGAGTTGCAATAAAGCTTCTGTCCTTATAATGTTATTTGTAAGTACCTATTATTGTAAACTCTGTTGGTGACCTTAATAAATAAAAAAAATAATAAAAATAAGGTATTTTTGTACCCGCGCGAAGCCGGGGCGGGCCGCTAATTATAGATAAAATAAAGTTAAAAGCCGTCGTTTTGGTCGTCCTGCCAGTTTTTCTAGTCCTACTACTTTTGTCTGCGCCCGGGAGCAAAAACAAAAATTGCGTATGTACAAAATAAATTCAAAAACACACTTTGTAGAGAGAGAGGACCTTGAGAGAAAAACCGGCCAAGTGCGAGTCGGACTCGCGCACTGAGGGTTCCGTACCACCACATAAACATAATTATATGATTTGAAATTTCAGTAAGTTAATGTGCTAGATTTTTTGAGTCCGACACGCGCTTGACCAAATTTTATGATTTGTTGTTATTTCATAGCCTATGCACTATAAACATACCAATTTTCAAGTTTGTAAGTGTTCCCGTATTTAAATAGAACTAAAACAAAAATCGCCTCAGCAACCATCCAACTTGACCCCTCTCTTATATGAATGTTCTTGAAACGGGAGCTCACCACAATTGGTTACCATTAGTTGTGAGAAAAGTTGTAATATTTAATGATTTCAGACTTTTCCCATTATTTGTACTATGAGACCTAGCTTCTTGCCAAATTTCATAATTCTAGGTCAACGGGAAGTACCCTGTAGGTTTTTCATTTTTGAATAAATGTATGGAGATGAGGACATAAAATGCCATATCTTTTGAATGCGTCGTTGTAAAAAATTTAAATTTTCAGATCTTGTGTGGTTCATGGATCCTAATATATGGTATTAATTTCAACCTGATACCTTTACTCGTTCGTGAGATAAAGGGTCTTGACAGACAGACAGACAGACAGACAGACAAACAGACGGACAACAAAGTGATCCTATAAGGGTTCCGTTTTTTTCTTTTGAGGTACGGAACCCTAAAAAGGTAATTTTTTAAATGTTAATTACGAACAAAATATTAAAAAATATCTCCGAAAGTATATCACTTAGGACAATTTGTCATAGCACATTTTTGTTTGTATTTTAGTACTCTTTCGACTGGCACCAGTTTTATCAGTAAAAAAAATATACAAAAAAAAATCTTCTTTTTTCAAATCTTGATATCTCCTAAAGTACTACCTATCAGGTACACAATTGGTCAAATGACATTGTTAGTTTGTATTTTCGTACTCCTTCGATTGGTACCAAATTCATCAGCGGCCGCTAATTTTTATTTTTTCCATAGTGGGGCTCCTTAGGGTGACCACTAGTATAGTACAGGAAATGACGGTGAAAAGACTGTACAACCTAGGAATTCTTTCGAGACCGATGGATTTTCTTCAAAATTTGGAATTAAGCTCTACTTACTGTCCACTTCAAAATCTATAGTATGCCGATGTGTGCTTTTGACTCTTAGGGGTGAAAACTACCCCTAATTGACAAAAATGTATAAATTCACTAATTTAAAGCATTTAAAGAATGAAAAAATGTATAAAGCTTTTGATTAATGATAGTTATATAGTTTTAAAAATTATTTGTGATTTTTCCTTTTAAAGCACCCCTTTTTACATAAGAATTTTATTCTAGTTTTGATGAATCATTATATTTAAATCGTGGACACCTTTTAATTTAGTTTACATCCCCTAAAACCACCCCTATTACATGAAAATATAAAAAATATCCAAAAAAAAATTTTTTTTATATGTATATGATGCTTCATTAGAACAAATTAGACATTATTTTGAGTTCATTACGATATCTCAGAACATGTATTTTAAAATTTTCATCCCTTAAAAAGTACATCTCACCAGAAAGAAGGGAGGAAACAAATTACAAGGTTAAATCCTTGTAAGTATTATGTTTTTTTAATGACCTTCTTTATTTGTGCCAATTTCATACAAGAAAAAGAAAGTATACAAAAATTTGCAAAAAACATGAATATTAAAAATAGAATTACATATTATCATCACTATCCATGTCTTCTTAATCGTCTTGGTCTGTACTGTAATTGGGGTGCTATTCACCAGAATATCCACCATAAGTTGAGTTGCAGAATAGTCCAACTTTTCTACACCTACAAGATGCTCCAAACCCTTTTTTGCAATTGCAGAATATCATTTTCAAATTTTCTAGTGGTAAAGGATTATTCTTCATTGCCGTAGGTTTCAAGGACCCTTTATTTTGTCCACCCCCATGGAGTTGGTTTTATAATTTTATTTCCCAGCCAAACTTGAATCTGCAGATAACATCGTTTCGTATGCTCGCTCATTTGTCAAACGGACACAATATGGCTTCGCCTTGCTCACGCACAGCTCAATCGAAAAAGTAAAAACACACGAAAACGGGTATATACTGTACATATACATATATAAATATATATATATAAATAGGTCCGTACGTAGCATAATACGTGCCTTCTCGTGTGAGAGCCAAACCCTGTGTGAACAGCGCTGCTATGACCAAGCTCCATCCAGAGGTCCATCCTCGGCTGGTAGATGTTGGTATTGCCGCGCGTTGAGTTTGTCAGGGGGGAGACACCACATTTATATAATACGTATACATACATTATACACATACACACACAAGACCCCTTCACAAGGTGCCAATAATGATGAGAACACTATTATATACGTAGTATACATCTATAGTATACGCATTTCTCTGCTCCAAAATCTAGCTGCTCAAAAAAATAATGCGTTTGGTTTTTTAAAGTTTTCTCAGTTGCATTTTGGACTAGAGAGATATTAAAAACAGTGTTTTATAGGAAATTCTATCGCCTATAAGCTCATGGAAATAAAAATGCTAACTTCTTGCACTTTTTAAATTTTTACGTATATGTTTTATTTTCTGAGTAAATTTTGAAAATAGTCATTCTTTTTGAATATTTCGAAAATACCTAGTTCACTTTAATGATGTTTTTTTTTTCAAAAATAAGCATTACAAATCAGTCAAACTTTTGGATCATATTGTTAAGATAAAGTAATATGTACATTTGTAACATTTATTTCCAATTAGGGTAGTAATGAGAAGCTTTTCATTGTAGATTTTTCTGGTAAAAAAAAATAGAAACCAACTTTATTTTCACCATAACTCCGTTAGGTTTTATGCTAGATGACTTAAAAAAAACACATTTCAAAGACCTTTTAATGTACTTTAAAAAAAGTTACGAGCACTTTATCGTCAAACGTACTGTTTTTTCGTAATTCAATGTTGAAATGTGTAAATTTTTTGTCAAAAAAAATATGGCCTACCTTCAATGAACTATAACTTTGTTTGTATTGGGTCTACATTAAAATAAAAAAAAACGGAATTCCTGGCTTTTTTATAACCTACAATTTAGTTATTACAGTTTTTTTCAAAAATAAATAGTTTATGAGTTATATGTGAAAAATCGTCTAAAAACGAGGTTATTTTTGACATTTACAATCATGAATATCTCAAAAAGTACAATTTTTCGAAAAAAAATTGTACGAAATTTAGGCTTATAATCCATCCTTCTATCGATTCCTGGAGTTTTTATTATTTTTAGGGTTCCGATACCAAAATTGTAAAAAAAAGGAACCCTTATGGTGCCGCTCTGTCTGTCTGTCTGTCTGTCTGTCCGTCTGTCTGTCACACCTCTATATCTCAGCAACCACTTACGCTATCGAGCTGAAATTTGGAATAGTTTTAGAATATAGTTGCCCAACTTAATTGCACATGAAAAATTTTTGAAAAAAGTATGATTATTAATGTAAAGGGGGCCAAAATAGGGGGGGCCAAATTTCAAATTGTCGCTACTAGGTCGAGTGGGGTATCATATGAAAGGGCTTTACTTGTACATTTTAAAATATATTTTTGTATTTTTTTAAGTTTCTTAGTTTTCAAGTTATGATGAAAAATGTCAAAAAAAATACCATTCCCCCCCCTTATCTCCGAAGTTTGAGTAAGGGAAAATCTGAATTAATTACAGTTGACAGAGGTTTATGTAAACTTTACAGCAAAAATAAAACGATCTTTCTAAGTTGCAGTTTTTCAGAAATCTGCAAAAAACCTTTACAAACAAATTTAGTTTTGCGGTCCTGAAAATGGACTTTATTGCTTCCAAAAATACTATAGGTATATCGGAACCCTCGGCGCGCGAGTCCGACTCGCACTTGACCGGTTTTTTTTATTACCACCCCCTAGTTGGGGTGGTATTCACCCCCAGCGAAAAAGCGCACCTTGGCATATTATAGATTGTGCTTCTTGGGGTATTCCCTACTTACTTTCAAAATTTCAGCAAAATCCATCTGTCTTGAAAGAATTTCTAGCCACAAACCGTCATTAGCTGTACAACGCTGTGTTCCAAATTGTACAAACGCTGCTAAAAGCGTATACAGTACTGACGGACACGGTCCAAATTGGTTTTGCACGCTCACAAAGCTATCACTGCTTTAATGGCTCTAGTCAATTTGGAATTCATTTATTCATTTATTTATTCATACAGTTTACATTAACAGTCTTAAAAAGTAAACATGTAAGCCATAGTCAATTTCTATATTATATACTAAGAAGAGGCGTCATAAGCGTTAAAGACGGTCACTGTCCGGTATCACTGGATGGATTTAAGTGCGCTCACGTGTTCATCTGTCAAAATGTCAGTTTTGTTTTTATTTTCTTTAACAAAGCCTAAGCTAATCCCTCAAAAATGTGCGCCAAATCCACTGTCATTTCCATTAGAGACAAACTCATTAAAATTAAAACGAGAAATGTGAGCTGGCTGCAAATTTGTGGGATTTTATATGTGTCAAATCGATTTTGACATTAGCGCTTTCACTGCTCCACCTATTTGACTAAAGCACTGATAGCAGAAACGATGACGTCATCAATGACGTAAGGCGGTGAACGAGCGAGTGCTTTAGAGCACGCTTTAGGTCAATTTGGACCGACTTAAGCGCGCTCACAGTGCTCTAAAGCAGTCTGTTAGCGCAAAATGGAACGCACAGCTAGTATGCCAGTCCCATATGTTCGATGCAGGGAGTAACTTTATCTGATGAGATTTGAGATAGGCTACATTTAACAGGTATTATTACTATTAAAAAGATAGTAAAAGTGCTCATCTAGACTAACCATGCAAGATAAAATAAAAACCATTTGTAAAAATAATCAAAAAACAAGTTTTGGTTGGTTGACTCATACATATTATTATGTACATTGAGTGTACATTTTAGGGTGAATTTGACGTAGCTCTGGCAGCACAACACTACGGATTGTTTCTTGAAATCAACGCACACATCACATTCACTGAATATAGTCGGTTTATTTCTATATGCGTGCATTCGTCGAATATCATCGAATACAGTTTTAAACCAGACTAGAGCGCGCTTATGTCAATGTCACTGAGAAAAATTAAAAGTTTGATTTTGTTTTGCGTTTTAAGAAATTATTGAGAGATAATGACAAAGATTTTGGAAACTACGCCAGGGGGCGTTTATAGATATGCCATATACTCGGCAAAAGCGTGCCACGTAAAAGTAAAAGTGTACATGACCATGGCGGTGTTTAGTAGTGCTGTCTAACTTGTAATCGATATTTTATCGATATGCGGGCTGGCAGACGACGTCGGAGACGTAGAAGTAGACATAGATAGATATATTGCTGACAGACCAGCTCACTCGCCTCGCCATCAGTACTTTCATCTCCTATTACTATAACTCTAGCCCGTACGTCTATTGAAATAAGAACGGTATAAAGTTCAATATGTCAAGCTTGATGATGTGTAAGGGCTTATGAACCGAAGGATGGGCAGCAGCATCTTTCTGTGTATCGTATCATCTTACATACTGCGGTCACCAACAACAGCGGTCGCAAGCTGCAACGCTTATACTCGTAAGCGTGGTGACTAGGGTAAATCCCCTCCAAATAACCAAGCGTTTTTTTTTTAATGGAGCTCCCCCCTGTCCTGCAGTGGATGTTTTATGGGATGTTATGATGATGATAAAAAAATATTTGTATTATATTAATAATTACCTATGTAACTCGAGTTTCATAATTAATATTATTACACAATGTAATTTTTGTAAATGTAAGTTATGATATAAATGCGCTAGCATTGCTCGTAGAAAACATATTATATACAAAATCTCATTTAATTAATTTGTTTAAACAGGGTGTTCCAGGGTACCTGTACCAGCGAATATACCTCAATACCTATATTCAATTAAACCCCATCCAAAGTCCGCCAACTCCAGACCTTCACTAGTACAAGTTTCCTGAGACACCCTGTATAGGTTTCATACCAAAATTCAGGAAATTACAGTAAGGCCTAATATGAAATAAAACAAAAAACTGCTGAACCCATTTCGATAAAACTTTTTATTTAGGCCATCCATACCGGCAGTCTTTTTTATTTCAAGTGATTTAAAGGCCTTAATTATAACGAAAGCATGTTAAGTTTTATGGGCAGAACCACCTGCTAAAATATCCGGGTTGATGAAAAATAACGCAGTATTTTAGTTAAAAAATGTAAGTCGCAATACTTTTTGAGTGACCTGGTTGATTCAGACTGAACGTAATTATACATTTCGAAATAAAATTATTTTATTAAGATAATTGCGATACGATATTTTTTCTGTCATCTTTTTTCCGTGATATCTGTATCTCAGAATCATGTAGGTTTTTATAATACTTTTAATAAGTGCAAACTTATGACTTGCGTCATGTTCAAAATCCCCTGTATTTAGTAAGTGCCTTGAATTGAAAGTGTAATAGCCCATGAATAATTTGAAAATGTGCAGGTAGTATTTTTCTGGTTGATAGTTTTCATTGAAAACACCTTTCAATATTTTTTCAGTTTTTTTTAGGATATCTTCCACATCTTTTGAAGGATAATTTAATCCGCCTCGTGTTTTCAATATTGTCAAGCTTCATTTCGTGGGAATCTACAAGAAAAGGTTAGACATATTATTAAATTCCTGTACATTTAATCCAAAATATTGTTCGGACTGCTGCTGCACAAAGCCTCTCAGTTCTGTTAAATCTTTTGCAGTCTCTTTCTGTTTTAATTTCAAAACAAATTAAAATGAATGGTACAGCAGCACTGCACTAACTTTCTCGCGATATACGAGAGTCATCATTCAACAGTGTCCCCGCCGGGAGTCGAACCCAGAACCTCCGGATCAAGAGCCGAATTCTCTAACTACTATATTATAAACGCTGCGGATAGTAATGAGTAAATAAGTACCAACTGCAAACTTAAGTTTGTAATTCCATACAAATAATATGAAAATACAAACTTACCTATACCTACTAAATTATGTAAAAATGATTTAATGAAATATGCAGTCAGGTAGAAAAATAATTTGTAATCCAAATCGTAGAACATCAAAATAAGCTCAACAAAACCGATTTTGAGTAAATAACATTTTTTAATTTTAGTAGTAAGGGAACACCCCTTATATGAATTTCTACAGACCAATTGATACTGCCGCAAAATACCTTAAATGGAGATGCTTGGTCATGCAAAGTTTAATCAATTAATGAGACGTTTTTGCGAAAATTACAATTTTTCATTTTCGTTGTATGACAGCTACCCTCAAAATATGCCAAATATGCCCATTCAGAATATTAGTGCCAAATATTTTTTTTTTATGAATAGGTGAGGTAAGTGACGATGGGATCGAAGATGTAACATGCTCACCTACCTGTTCCTTCTAGCCTTGAAAAGATCCACATTATATTTTTCGGGGAAAGATTGGCAGAGAGGTAATTCCACTCCTTAGCATATTTAAAAGAACCCGTGGGTTTTTATTGTCGCTTCTTTTTTTCCCACCATGGCGCCACTTTGAATAAGAGGTATGTCAACGACAAAGAGATGGGACCCCAATCCACTTCTATTCCCACGTTGGAGGAAGGGGGATGGTGGTATCAGGTCGTGCAATTCAGAAGCTCACTTAAACAGGCTACTTTACTCACTTACTTTACTTATATGAGAATTTGAGAATATTGTAATATCGATATCAGCTGCGCTTGATTACATCACTATGTGTTTGCATTGTTTGTATGTAAACATTTTGTAATGAAATAAAGCCGATAGCGGCTTGAAAACATAAAATAAATATCAATTAGTTTACTTTATAGTTGAATACCGCTACACCTAAAAATTTGATCAGACAAATATGTGAAATAGTAGTCAAAAAGGGAAATAAACACCAACTGACTTGTGTAAAGAGAATTGTGGGTTGTTCTTGTTTCTCCTTGCACCACACCACACAATGGAACACTTAGGCATCCTGCCAAAGCCTATATAAAGAAATCAAATTATATAAAATACTCTGAAACTAATTTCTTTGTTTACAATAATAAAATCGTCGAACACGTATACACGGATCTGACAGCCCACGTACTGTCGTATACCGTTTATCAAAATGGCGAACTGGCGACAAAGCGTTATCGGAAAAAAAAGTTTCGACACTGATAAAATATTGTTGTACTTTTTCAACCTTTCTAAACAAAGATTAGTTAGAAAGAAATAGCATTAACTTGATCAGTTAAGTTTTCCATAGACAATAGCTTCAGGTCCTTTAGAAGCGCAGCGTTTTTTCTTACGTCAATGTAATGATTATTCGATAAGATAATTTAATCTAAAACCCCAAAAAAAGTTGAAAAAAATCTCTCGAAAACGAGATTGATGACAAATGTCTTATGAATTTGACGTTTCGCACACGCTGCACTACCTCATTTTCGTATGCAATGATAGCGCGCTAAAGTGACGTCACTGATGACGTCACGTCGCTTAAACGAGTGAATACGAGCAAGTTTTGAACCAACTATTAGCGCGCTAAAACCGCACACAAAGCTCATGAGCAGGGCTGTGTTCCAAATTGTACAAACGCTGCTAAAAGCGTATACAGTACTGACGGACGGTCCAAATTGATTTTGCACGCTCACAAAGCTATCACTGCTTTAATGGCTCTAGTCAATTTGGAATGGATTTAAGCGCGCTCACGTGTTCATCTGTCAAAATGTCAGTTTTGTTTTTATTTTCTTTAACAAAGCCTAAGCTAATCGCTGAAAAATATGCGCCAAATCCACTCTCATTTCCATTAGAGACAGACTCATTAAAATCAAAACTTAAGAGACATCAGCTGGCTGCAAATGTGTGGGATTTTATGTGTCAAATCGATTTTGACATTAGCGCTTTCACTGCTCCACCTATTTGACTAAAGCACTGATAGCAGAAACGATGACGTCATCAATGACGTAAGGCGGTGAACGAGCGAGTGCTTTAGAGCACGCTTTTGGTCAATTTGGACCGACTTAAGCGCGCTCACAGTGCTCTAAAGCAGTCTGTTAGTGCAATATGGAACGCACAGCAGGTTTTAATCCGTACTGCAACACTACGGATTGTTTCTTGAAATCAACGCACACATCACATTCACTGAATATAGTCGGTTTATTTCTATATGCGTGCATTCGTCGAATATCATCGAATACAGTTTTAAACCAGACTAGAGCGCGCTTATGTCAATGTCACTGAGAAAAATTAAAAGTTTGATTTTGTTTTGCTTTTTAAGAAATTATTGAGAGATAATGATTATTCGATAAGATAATTTTTATCTAAAACCCCAAAAAAAGTTGAATAAAATCTCTCGAAAACGAGATTGATGACAAATGTCTTATGAATTTGACGTTTCGCACACGCTGCACTACCTCATTTTCGTATGCAATGATAGCGCGCTAAAGTGACGTCACTGATGACGTCACGTCGCTTAAACGAGTGAATACGTGCAAGTTTTGAACCGACTATTAGCGCGCT
This sequence comes from Athrips mouffetella, assembly GCA_947532105.1. Lineage (NCBI taxonomy): Eukaryota > Metazoa > Arthropoda > Insecta > Lepidoptera > Gelechiidae > Athrips > Athrips mouffetella. The sequence goes on along the minus strand of OX383960.1, from coordinate 21,735,356 downwards.
AAAACCGCACACAAAGCTCATGAGCAGGTTTTAATCCGTACTGCAAGGCTGTGTTCCAAATTGTACAAACGCTGCTAAAAGCGTATACAGTACTGACGGACGGTCCAAATTGATTTTGCACGCTCACAAAGCTATCACTGCTTTAATGGCTCTAGTCAATTTGGAATGGATTTAAGCGCGCTCACGTGTTCATCTGTCAAAATGTAAGTTTTGTTTTTATTTTCTTTAACAAAGCCTAAGCTAATCGCTGAAATATGTGCGCCAAATCCACTCTCATTTCCATTAGAGACAGACTCATTAACATCAAAACTTAAGAGACATCAGCTGGCTGCAAATGTGTGGGATTTTATGTGTCAAATCGATTTTGACATTAGCGCTTTCACTGCTCCACCTATTTGACTAAAGCACTGATAGCAGAAACGATGACGTCATCAATGACGTAAGGCGGTGAACGAGCGAGTGCTTTAGAGCACGCTTTTGGTCAATTTGGACCGACTTAAGCGCGCTCACAGTGCTCTAAAGCAGTCTGTTAGTGCAATATGGAACGCACAGCAAGTCTATGCTGTCAATGTCATTTTGACGTTTGGTTGGACGTGTTTCCTTTCATATTTTTTGAGGTTAGAAATTCAACGAATGCTCGCAATGTTGATGCTGTTGCAGTAAACAGCAGTAATTTATCAAGTTATAAGCCGAAAACTGTGTTTATATATAAAAAAATGCGTTATACGATTAAACAAGTGGGCTGCGGCAGTGTGCGTGTTGGATCATTGACTGGATTTCTTAACTCACAAGGAGCTACAATTGAAACCCCAACTTCAGCACTTTTTACACAGGTTGTTTGAAAATAATTATGAGATAATGCGGAATATGCCATTTTATTAGCGTAGATTTGCCCTTACACTATGTAAGGCAGACGACTCGATGATGTTCTCTCATGTTTTTTCATTGATACCTAGTTTAGGAAACCAATTTTTTTCTTGGTTCTGACGTGTATTTTAATTGTTGTAGGGTGCCAGTGTAGTTCATCTTACAGCAGATGTTCTGGCTCGAGTCTTTCCGAACCCTCAGCTGCTATGGGTGCCTCTCTCAAATACCTGTAACTTGGAGAATGGAGTAAAGGCCCAAGGACTAGGTCTAGCTAAATTTGCTGCATTGCCTGACCATATCACATGTATTACTCTACATGGTGTAAACGAAAAAATACCAGCTGGGCATTTTGAGGGTGACAAAGTGCCGTTGTGGACAAAAAATGGAAAGAGAATTTTCACAGCTGAAAGGTAATCAATCAAAAATTTATTTATTATTTACTATCAATACCTATTTACTATTACCCCATATAGTACACTGCAGATAAGTGGCTGTAAAATTGTACTTGTGCCTATTTGATTAATACCATTTAGTAGCCGGTGCACCGTTGTATGTGTTTAGTATCCTTGGAATTGGAACCTAACTCAACATCTGTGATAGAGGTTACTCTATTGTTATGGTTGCGGGTGTTTCAAGTAAATACTTAAAATTTGCAGTCATTAAAAATGTTTGCATGTTAAAATTATTTTATGACAAAAATCACACTACAAACACACAGTACAGAAAAAGTAAATTGGTTTTAAATATTACATAACATACATAACTTACCTCCTACACAACTCTTTTGGAATACCTATAGGTACCTAATAGTATATTATGCAATTAGTGGATAAAAGACGGATTTAAAGAGAGGGCCAGAGATGAATCACGAGTAAGTGAAGGACTCTTTCACAAAGATTAGGTTAGAATCCTGAGCGACGCGAGTGATTCATGGCCCTCGATTTAAATCCCTTTTATTCAATAGTTGCATACTATACTTTATACCATGACGACGAGAAAAAGAAAATTTTAAATGAAAATATACATTATAAGGAGGTTGTATAGCATTGAGATGGAGGTCCAATATATTGGTGTGTTCTAAATTCAAACACCAAAATAGTGATTAAAAGGGCTTTTTATTCACTGTTTTCAGTGAATAAAAAATCTTTTTAGAGGGAAAATGGTATATAGTAATTTGTATTTATGATTATTTAATTTTTTGCTGTAATTTTATGTTCCTCTTATTTTGATTCTAAGTAGCTATTTATTTGTTTAATTGAATTGTGAATAAAATTTTTGTGGCTGTTGCATGAATATAATAAAAAAAGAAACCTTACCCAATACTTACTTACTACCACTTAGAGGTGTGTACGGATTAGACGCAGCCTTGGTTGAGCCACACACAGCTCGCCATATTGCCTGCATATGATTCCAGGACGTTCCAATTGTTTTAACGAGGCAGCCATGCCATGACCCTTGCGTGGTGAGCTGCCTTGATTTAGGCTGCTGCCTCGATTAAGGCTACTGCTCTAATCCATACACACCTAAAATGCATCTTTTCTCAAAAATTCCAGATACATGGATGTTATGGATGTATTTAAACCAGATTTGATTTTGGCTATTGCTGATGGCCGCACATCACTTACTGAAGGACCCAAAAGAATGGCAAAGGCTGTTGAGAGAACCAATAACATGTTAGAAATATGTATACAACGTTATAAGGCCTCTGATAAGTTACAGGATCATAGTTCCATTATTGGTAAGTTCTTTGGAAAAAAATATATAAAGATTAGTATGTGATCATTATGTACTTATCTGAAATGATGAAGTGATTTATATGGTAAGTGATCAAATCCAAATAAATTAGCTATTCAGTTATAATTGTAAATTATAACATAATTTTGAAGATCTCCTTTTAAATGTGTTCATGTATTTTATGTGTTAGAGGAATAACTGTTTTTATTTATAAAACCTCATTGAGACGATATTTATCAAAGAAGAAACTGCATGACCTATTTAGACAATGGGTTTGATTCTGTGTTGTTACACATATACTCACTAAAATTACAACATAGATTTTGCTTATTTTGGAATTAAATGTGTCAACCACATAACCACTTATTATATATGTATATTCTTATTATTAGTAGTCTACACTTATTATATATGTATATTCACTTTTTATTTGTATAAATATTAGTTATTATTTTCTTTTTAAGGTAGGTATAAAAACGTGTTAGAGCGTGGTCTCGCCATCAAACGTAATAGTTTGGCGAGTAGACTAAGTATTGTCAAAATGTACTTACCTTTGTAACAAATAAATAAAAAAAAAAAAAAAAACTTCTGTATGCGTTTTTTGAGTGAAAATTGTTTTTCTTCAGGAAAGTTTGCTTGTTTTCATGAGTAAAATCACTGAGTTTCCGAAGCAGAACAACTAAACCTTTATCTTATTCTGTATTGCCTCATTTAAAAGGTCTATTCTTGCTAGCTCAGAAGAAAATGAAATGTCAAAGCCCTTGTCTTATTTTTATGCTCGTAGCCACTTCTAACACAATAATAATATCAATATCACTATTACAATTTTCAGGTGTAATTGTAGGCACTGCTCTATCCAATAAATGTGAAGAAAGTATAAAATACATTCTTAAATACCGAGAATATATTAAGGGATTTGCCCTGGCTGGCATGACAGATGGAATAGAAGACATACAAAGTATACCTCTTCAACTATTAGAAGGAGTATTTAAGAGAGTGAGTGTGAGTATAAACAAATATTGACTTCTTTGTATTTTAGGAACTAAAAAATTTACATTTTGTGCCATTACACTGGCAATTTCCATAAGCCCGCGATTGCACGAGTGGAAATTGAAATTTAAGAACAATTTCAATAATGGAACATATTAGACACCCATTTATAAATTATAAATAAAATATATTTCTAGAAGTGCCGTTCGGTAAGGAAGTGCTGTTTTTGTTTTTCTGGTAATGCCACATATATGTAAAATTTCCACAAGACAGGCCCAGCCTAGTGTGGGATTTTAGTAATTCTTTTGGCTACAGGAATTATTCATAAAATTTTTAACCTTTCATGTAAATTATATCTAATTTAAGGTACTAAAAATGTAAATAACCTGTTTTTGGAAATAAATTCATTTATCCTTTATGTATCCTTAAGTAGATAATAAAGCCATAAAATGAGTTAACTGCTGGTAGTGAGGTAAAATACTAGATGTGCCCTTTTGTCTGAGTCACTATTTATTAGAATTTGTGGCTATAAAAGATCACTATAAAAAAAGTCACGAATTAAGTGGCCATGTAGAAAAAAAATATATTATGTTTGTCAGCCTTTGCAAACTTGCGATTAGAATAATATTTTCATGTCTGCGGCTAGAAACGGGTAGGTACATTATTTTTGGCCGTGACGCGTTGCAATCGCTTCCTGGCCGCAGTGGTACGAAAAATCGTATGCGAACCTCGGTCGGCACTAAGACAATAAGGCCGTTATTGTCATAGGTTTTTCGACAAAAAATAATTCTTACCTACCATGTACAATCAAAATAATAGAACGAGCAATATTTGTATATTTACTATACATGGTTTTTCGGTGCTGAAAAATTGATCTGGTCTCATGTCTGGGGAAATTCATTTTCACATTTTTTTTTAATAATTTCTTTGCGCATTTTTGTGCGTTTAAAAAACTTACAGCGCCATCTGTTGTTGATTAGCATAGCTTGCTTACCCGATGATATTAAAATCATACAGAGCATAGCTCTGTCGTCCAGGTACTACATATAATGCCTAGTCAAAATATTGTAGCTAGATTAGAATGAAAGCAGTCTGGCTGTAGTACGGAGCGATGCGACAGAGACACGTATCGCTCCATTCTACTCTTACGCATATCTCGGTTCTGCTGTCCTTCTAATCAAGCTTACATTACTTAGGCCACTTTTGACTGTAGTGCATTTACGCTTATACGCTTTTATTTGGTTTAAAACTATGTATATTTTTACAGGAATCCTTACCAAAAGACTTAGTTCGCATATTAGAAGGATGTTGGAACCCTGCAGTGGTGGTTGCTGCGATAGAATACGGCTGGGACGTGTTTGATGGCTCTTATCCTCTTAAATTAACTAATGCTGGCCATGCACTGGCGTTATGCCTTAACATTAATCGAAGTAGTTCTGAGCTATGCATATTAGATCTTAATGATAAACGGTAAGATGTGAAACTGATTAACTGTATTTTTTTCGTATTTGATGTGAAATGTTCTTTGCGAGGGAGTTAAGCTGTCAGGTGGGAAAAAATCAACAAACAGGACTTCTCCATCTTCATAGCTTGTCAAATGCACTGTCAAATGGAGCAATCTTATTGGTTTTAATTTTCCAGCTCATAGCTTAGCTAACTGGCACAGCTCTGGTGGAAAACCACCCTTATACAGTATGTTTCGTTATACCTGTGCATAAACATCTCGGGTGCTTCAATCAATCAACTTGTTACTCAACTTTTTAAAATAAGAGAAAATTTTTTCGGTTCTTCATACAAATTGATCTGATCTACTTGTCATTTTGTATGGAGAACCAAAACAGTTTTTGCTTATTGTTAAGTTGTAGAAAAAAGTGGTTCAGTTTAATAGGTAGTGCAAGAACCCGAGAGGTTTGCAGAGGATTACGAAACAACCTGTGTAGAAAGGCTTTACGTGAATTCCAATTGGGGACGCACTTTATCTTTAGTTCTCGGGGGAGGCAAAGCGTTGTTGCTGTTTATCTGGAGTCACACATAAGACAAATTGAAAGACGTTGGCGGGGCCGAATTAGTCAGATGTCAGTAGGTGAGTGTGTTGTAGTGAGAAGAGGAATCGTTTGCAACTGACGTAACTTCATACATTTCTTCACTCCCACACCCCCCAACATTTGTTACCCCGCAGAAGTATCGCGGCCTAACTTGTTGGGCTATAATGGTGGGTTGCGCCATTTAACTTAACCATAACCTAATATACGCCTCTTCTTCTCTCCACCCTCTAGAGGTTATTTGGTATATTAATGTAAACCTCTCGGGTGGTTGCTCTTCCCATAAAACTGAACAACTTAACATAAGTCGAAATATGATTTTTTTTTACCTCCCATACAAAATACGCTACCAGCTGATGCAGTTTCTATGGGACGTTGAAAATAGAGAAAGTTGTTTAGTTTCATGGGTAAGAGCCTGAGAGGTTTGCAGACATATACCAAACAACCTGCAAGACGCGTATATTCAGTTAATGTCAAGTTAGTTATATGATGCAACCTGGTCTATGAAAACCTTGACAAAAAGCTAAACGCTCTAGCCTTAATTTTGCAGAAATAATGATATCTCTTTTTTTTAGATACAATTATGTTTCTCTTTCTAGATATAAGGAAGATTTTAAACCAATATTAAGTGATTGCGAATGTTGGGCATGTAAGAAACATACACGAGCGTACATCCGACATTTATTGAATACGAGGGAAATGTTAGCTAACGTGTTGCTAAGCATGTAAGTAATTTTTATTGCTCATAAATTGTAATCAAATATTGTATGTAACGTACTCGCGCTGGCGCAACTTCTGAAGGCATCAGGTACTACGTATGTATTTGAAACCTAAATCATATTTCTCTTTGTTTAAAACTACAGTTGGAGCTAACCTGAAATTATAACGACCTTTTATCAATGTATGCAATCGCAAGTATCCAGGTTTGAAATTTTGACCAGGTTAACAAGACCTGAGTTCTACAGAGTGTAACAGAAAGGATATAGCAACCCCAAAGGATGTAATTCTGCCCATGAAACTGAACAACTTTCCCTAAGGAACATAGGTCGAAAACGAAAAAAAAATTAGATCTTTTTTACTAATTCAGTTTCTATGGGAGGTCAAAATTTAGTTTGGTCTATGACCTATGTTCCTTGGATAATATTGTTCTATTTCATGGTCAGATTCACACCCTTTAGTATTATTACACCATTCTGTTACACGCTGTGTAGTTTGGGCGTTACAACTCAAGTAATTCCAAAAATCAAAGCATTTCAATGAAGAGAGGTTAAAAAGTCACTCATTATAACAGGCCTTTCCGGGTAGTTGGCAGTGCCTCGGTCTTCTGTGCCGTAGGTCACGGGTTCGATGCCCGCACAAGGAAAACATATTTTCTGTTATGAACTGTTATGTGGGTGTTTGATCTTTGTCTGGGTGATATTTATCTATTTATGTATCTGATACCCATAGTGCAGGCTTGCTTAGTTAGGGTTCAGATGACCTTGTTATTTATGCGACATGTTCACCTTCATCATCACCATACCAGCCGAAAAACGTCTACTGTTTCGTAGTAGATTTAACATAGGCTTCCCCTAAAGATCTCCACAAAGACCGGTCATGCGCTGCTCGCATCCAGCGGCTTCCCGCGACCCTGACCAGATTTTCGCTCCTTGTGGCTCCTCCATGCTCACGGTACTTCTTCCAGTTCGTGGTCCCCACTCTAGAAACATAACGTTCCATTGGCCATCGGTTCTTCGAGCGATGTGCCCCGCTCACTGCCACTTCAGTTTAACGATTTGCAGAGCTTATGTTGGCCGTAATTATATGGTAAAACGATGTCAGATTAGTCTTACTGGTCTCAATTTTCATTAATACTTTTTGTTTCAGGCATAATCTCCATCACTTCGACCAGCTTTTCCACCATGCTCGCCTTCACATCGCGGCTGACACCTTCCCAGTGTTCAAGCGTCATATTACCGAACAGTACAATTTATATAGCGCCTCCCAAATAAACAATGGCTCAGCTACATGTGATAAAGAAACTGTAGTAGATTTAACCGGTGTGGAAGAAAACGGAGGAACAGTCGAAGCCCCTACGGAAAGACAGCGAAGGAAGAAGTTTAGAGTGAGTAACGGACAGAAAAATGTAGCAACGGTAGTTAGTTCGTAGTATAGAGCTGTTAAGTTGTAAGTGCTAAGCCGTTTTTACCTCAGCCACTTCGCACATTTTTTAACAATGCAAACATTTTCGCGCGTTACTCAGATCATAAAGCGAAGCGCTCGTGGCAGAGTGGTAGTTGTTCTTTCTTTCTGATCACGAAAGTTGAGCATCGTTGGCCGTGATCAGAACCCGGATGGGTGACCGCTAGTGGTACAAGAACTGGAGCGTTACGTGCTACGGAAGGCACGGTAAGTTGGCCTCCAAAACCCAGTGTGTACGTTAGGTAGCCGACTCCGTAAAAACCATTTGGCAAAAAACTGAACTTTTATGAAAAATATGGACATAAAACGAGAGTTTTGGTCACCCCATACATACAATTTACTAATAGATGGTGCCACTAGGTTTGTATATAGAAATTGAAAAAAAAAATTCTAAATAAAGTAATGTCATCGCCTGAAATAGCAGTTTTATGGTCTGAGCAGCGTAAAAGTCTGCATTGATAAAAATAATATGAACGAGAGAAAAAGCGGTGAATCTATACAATGTGTAATAAAACGGATATAACGATCCAAAAGGATGTGAATTAAGGATTTAAGCAATAATTTTCAAGGTCGATGAAGAAAAATCGATAAATTGTATCGGTAGTTTATATACGAGAAAAAATATTTACTTATCTCCCTTACAAAATGCACGCTATTGTTTTTTTTTTCGAATTTCGACCAAGGAAAAGTTGTTCATTTTGATGTAAGAGGGGTGTTTGATAAGTAGTTAGAATGAACGATACCGATACGCTTCCGGGTCCGTACAACGCAAAAATTTTGGCTGTAGATTTTTATGAGTATGTATTGATAGTTTATTTCACAAAAAATATGGTATCAAAAACTAAGGCCGTAATATTTAGAAACGAGGTAAAGTTTAACAGTCAGCTAATCCAGCAAGCAACTTTAAAATAGAGAAAAACAAAATTTCGAAAGATTCATTTCAGCAAGCCAAGTTTGAACAAGTTAACCACTCTCCCTACTTACTAGATTTAACTGACAGTCCTCTACTTATAGTAATTTCCAGCTGTTCTCCAACACCGAAGGAGAAACAGGTACGGAAGCAAAATCGAAGTAGGACCAAAATGAAAGCTTTATTTTCCATAGGGATCGAAACATCAGAAAACTGCGGGATTCAGAGTCCAAATAAACGCTAAAGCTACGTAGAAAAGTGCATTATTAGTTTTCCAATAATCATTTATCTGGATCATTCTCACTAGTTATTGAACGCCGTAGTACAGAGTCAGATCCTTTCTGTTACTCATTGTAAAGACTAGTGTTTTGTTTGAATCCGTATTGCCTATTTAAATATGTACCTCTAAAACGTCCTAGCACTTCGCTTGTAGTAAATAGTGAATAATTTATCAACAAAATAATGGTACGAGGTCTTTTTACTTTAATAATTTTAGTTCGTAGTTTTTTTTAGTTAAGTAGCCAAAATTTTAAAGCATGTGAGTATTAATGAACCATTTTCATACCGAAGGTATATTGTGATTTTTAGTTAATTATTTTTACATTAAAATAAGTTTACACAAACATTTAAATAATGAAATTAGTTTAACGTAGTATAAGTCTTACCTTTAAATTTATTTGGGCGAACAGATACTTCTGATGGCACTTATGTATAAGATTATACATTTCAGTATTAGTTAGGGAAGGTGCTAACTTTTACAAAACTAAATCAAAATTCATGTTTTGAACAAGTTCAGGTATTACTTCATGCGACGACGAATGTGTGTTTTATTGTAATATGTTATCCTACGTTTCCATACATTCCATTCCAATGTTTCCCAACCATTCGTACCTGCTGGCAACCAAATAGAATAATTTACAACTTAACCTCGTAACACTTAACTTTTTCTAAAGCTTACAAATTTTTTCCCTTTCCTGCTCTGAGGTCCCTAAGTAAATGTAAAAGACCACAAGACCTTTCAGAAATACTTACACCGTAATTATCCAAAATTGGCTTACACAAATTGGATCTATCCTTCTTACAATAATTTCTATGAAAAAATAATTGCACAACGACACTTACCACTTACCGGCAACAATCATATCGAATACCTGGAGTCCAATTCTTGCATTAACATAAAAAATTAGTTATCACCCAGTGATATTGGACTCCTGGTCATTAAAACAAATATGACGAGTATGTATTCAACATATTTTGTAAACTCGAATCCCTTACGGCTTTATGAATCATATATTTTCCCTTATGACGAATTTAATGACAGTTTTAGATTTGTCTTAAGATGAAATAAATTCAATATCATACATAAGAGTGGCACAAGAGCCTCGGTACCTACATTAGTTTTGAAGAACAGTCGAAAACGTAAGATTGGCAGACTATGTTGATTTGTTTGCCTAAGAGGGTAGATAAATAAGGTGCATTTTATGATAAGATAATTCTTTATTGTTATACTAGGTTAATATAATATGTCATTTCATTGTAGTACCAACAGTCCGATGTACTTTTACTTACAATGTTACTTAGTTTATTGGGATTTACGTTGCCTGTGGTAGAATTATATTGTTGTTTAATTTAAATAGCCCTTTTCGAATTTAGTAAATCAACCAAAAGTAGTCAAGGGTGTAGTTTAACTACCTCACTGTCTTTAGGAACATTATTTATTGATCCTATTTATTTGTGTATTTGAAAATAAATACTTTCAGAAATAACTTAATAAAATTATGCATAATATAGTCGTGTTACCTATTTGCGTGCTTAAGTAATTTATATCTAAAAATACAACCGTATATATGTAAATAATTAATTATACATCGATATTTTTTTACACCGAGAGCCCGAGTAACCCGAATGATATTAACCATCGATTCTGATATCCCATTTGGAGCAAAAAAGTGGTATTTTATTTTATTTGGGATGCTTACGGCCAATAATAAACTTAAGTTTAGCTTAATTACAAGCATCCACCGATAGCAAATAAAAATACATTGCTAATACTTAAATATTAAAGGTAAAAACAACAGGAAAAAGTAACATAGGTGCAAAATCTCCAGTGAAACAATCCGTGATAAATGTGTCGTAGCCGTATCGTATCGTTTTGGAGTGGTTCTTCAATTGTTTTAAAGTTCGCTTACATTCACTAGGGATTTTTTTATTGTCGACTCTTCCTCTCGATCGTAAAATAAACGCGTTTTTTGAATGGGTTACCCCTTTTTTACGTTTTGTTTATCGAAAATTTCTATCGGCCATTCATTAGGGATCTAAAGATACAGCCATTTTAAGGCAGGACAGCCAGACTGGCTTACAAACGGATGGCATAGACAAATGTTTTTTTTTTGTATCGGTGTGTATTTTGTCCCTTCAATCAAAGACGTATAATCTCTTTTTCAAATTTCGTTTACAAGTCTCACGAGGCCAAAAAGAAGTCGATTTACAGTTTTTGGCCGCCATCTTGAATATTGTTAAATAAGCATATAACATTCAGCAGGGTCGTATTGCTTACAAAACAACTTAAAATTCCAGATGTTCGTTTTGCTTTTAGAAAATTCTAATCTAGTCTAAAAACTTCATTGATTTATTTTGTTTCAAAAAACTTTACACTATTGGACCTAAGTATGTTAATATAACAAAATTAACTTATTTAACATAATCAGAAATTCATGGTTAAAGTTTTTCGGATTTCTAGGACCCACGGTGTATAACTGCAATAACTTTTTTATATGACTCACTCAGATTAGAAAACTGAACAACTTTCCCGAAGGAAAGTGTCGAACGATGAGACACTGTCCCATACAAAACCTTGATGGCGGAAGGTTTGTACGGGGAATTTAAAGTATCGTTTTTGACCTGTGTCTCTTATGGAAAGTTGTTCAGTTTTTTTGGTGTAAGTAAGACACAAAATTATTTGCAGCGGTACAAAAAAACACTATATTTGTATACAGCGCGTAACGGAAAGATGTGATAATATTGAAGGGTGAGAATCTGCACATGAATTTGAACAACTTTTCCCAAGGAACGGTCGTAGTATGAATTACCAAATTTGACCTCCCATACAAAATGTTTCATGAGCAGAGATTCACACCCTTTAGTGTTATCAAACGCTTCCGTTACACGCTGTATTATTTTGTATGTAATTAAAAATTATGTAGGTATATATTTATCTCCTCACTCCTCATACATAAAAATGCCATAGTCTTAAAAGTCGAACTACGTGGTTATGAATAAATGAGTTATTATTTTACTAGCTATTATTCAATTATTTATGAGCTGACTTCTTTTGAAAACAAAGATAGAATTGTTTTTTGATATTATAAAGACCCAACTGCGAAGTAGTTTTTGCTGTTATTGTATTTGCTTTTAAAACTTAATAATTTTATACTAAAGCGCACATCTACATCTACACTAATATTATAAAGAGGAAAGATTTGATTGTTTGTTTGTTTGCATCGAATAGGCTCCGAAACTACTGGACCGATTTGAAAAATTGCATTATTTGTGATAAACATAGGCTATAAAGTATTTTCAAAAAAATAGGGTTCCGTATGAAAACTTCGATAATGTAACCCAAGGTGTGAAAAAAATACCAAATAGCATCCTTATATCGCGTACGCTGCCGAAACTATTAACAATAGAGCAAAGTGATGTACTACAGGTTTATAGAAGACATTAATATCTACAAAAAAGTCCGCGATATCATATGTCTAACTATTACAGTTATGTCACAATAACTACTTTTTCATGTTAAAATATGCAATAGTAACGTGTTTTTCCACAGATTAAATAATAGTAAACTAACGTTTAGTTTTTCTGAGCGATTTTTGCTCGAGTTTTGATTTAGCTCTATCGTAAAAAGGGGAACACTTTTACAAGCGTGAAAATTGGTATATTTATAGTGCATAAGCTATAGAATAACAAACAATAATAAAAACTCGTCAAGTGCGTGTCGTTCCGTGTGGTAGCGGCAAAGAATAGTACCGACCAATCTCTACCTGTAGGTGTCGTAAGAGGCGACTCAGGGTTTACAAACCGGAAGATGGGCAGCAGCATCTTTCCGTGTATCGCACCATCTTACATACTGCGGTCACCAACAAACGCGGTCCATGATGTCAGCCGTAACGCTAACAAGCGTGGTGACTAAGGTACTTCCCCTCCACATTCTTCTAGCTAGAGCTGGAATCCTGGAGGGAGCTCCCTGTACTGTAGTGGACGTATTATGGGATGTTGTGATGGTTATGATGAAGTGCGTGTTGGCTAGAGCGAATTTAATGCACTTCTGCGTGACTAAGACGGTAACTAGGACGGTATTTTTACCTTAGTTGTACGGAACTGTCGGTGCGAGTCCGACTTCCGCTTGGCCGGTTTTTTTAGTAACCCTCGAGGCAACAAGAACCTATATCTACCCGTGCGAAGCCGGGGCGGACCGCTATTTATAAATATATATCAAAATACAAAAAACCCGACTGCGTAACAGAAAAAAATAAAACAAGCTATGATCTATAGGATTTGGCTTAAATTGAATTTCATAAGATATTGCAAGCGAGGACAGAAATACGTTTTATTGTGGTTCACATAATTTTGTTCGTCCCCGACTGCAATATCTTATAAAGTTAACTAAATCCTATAGATCCTAGTTTGTTTTTCTCTTACGCAATTGGGTTTTTAAATATTTTTTTATTTCATACTTTTTAGTTTTCAATATTTTTACGTCATAATAAGTTGCTTTAACATAATGATGTAAGGGACAGTGTACCGAAAACTGAAAGGGCGTGGTCAGTAACGAAACTGAACAATTTTCCCAAAAACGAAATAATTTTTTCACCTCTCTTGTATGGACATTGCTCACTTTGATCGAACGGTTTGTTGGAGAGTCCAATTTTTTTTGTGTCTACCAAAAATGTTTCATCGGGAAAGTTGTTCAATTTTGTTACCTGAGTACGTCTTTTGAGTTTTCGGTACACCGCCCCTTACACCATGTATAAGTTATACATATTTATGTGATCGCTACATTTTGACACCCCACTTCATATAGGATTAGGAGAAAAAAAATCAAGATACTCAATTTGGCCCCGAAAATCCGCCTAATTGATTTCTCATAATTTTAATATACCCGGTGTCACTCGCGCTATTAAGACAAATTTAACGATGGTCATGCCTTTTAAAATCGGTTCAGCCGTTTAGCAGTTATGAGGGAACCAAGAAAAGTACTTATACATTTTTTTTTATTGAAAATGGGCTTACTCTTGACCTCAATCTAGTCTTGAAGACAGAGATGAGGTCGACGATGGAACGAGCTTACCCAGAAGAAGCCTATTCACTCGCGACTTGAATAGATTCGGGTTATATGAACTCGGGAACACAGACGCAGGCAGAGAATTCCACTCTTTTGCCGTGCGCATTATAAAAGATGTTTCAAAGCGCTTTGTGCGAATGTGCGGAATATCAACCAAGTATGTATGTATCGATCTTGTCAAGGTTGCGGGAAGCCGCTGGATGCGAGCAGCGCAGGACCGGTCGTCATGGGGATCTTTAGGGGAGGCCTATGTCCAGCAGTGGACGTCTTTCGGCTGATATGATGATGATGGGTGATATCCTGCGGTGCGTCTGGACTCCCGATGGTAGAAGGGAGATGGTGGAATAAGCTCGTGGAGCTCTAGAGCACACTCTCCGAAGTACAATCTGTAGAAGACCGACAGACATGCAACTTTGCGACGGTGGGCCAGACTGTGAAACTTGGTCAAACACATTAAAATAAATTCATAGGTTCCTATTCGTAAGAAAAAAATAATAGTGTTGTCTATCCTTTACAGATGAATGAATTTTTGCACTTTCTAGCAGTAGCCACGATAGCTGTGTCTAAGCGCGCTACTTCACTTTTTGGCCCTCCTTTATTTATAATTTCTTTAATAACTATCACTTGTTATATCTTAGTCGTAATGCTTACGCCCGTCCTTAAATATTTACCTAAAAATATAGGCTTTCTTATGTAAGTACACTGCTCGAACTGTATGGATCATACCTACAGGCTGTAAAAAAAAAATTGTACGATGATCCTTCTAAGAGGTGACTCTACATGACTAATAGATTGTAAAAAAGTTATGAAAAAAAAAATGTTTTTTATTAATATTTTATGGGTGAACATGAAATTTGATTTCCTTCCTTGTGACCTACTTCCTTGTGACTGGATATTATAAAAAAAACATCTTTGCATCACCAACTGATCATAGAGGTCATTGATCCTCACGCATCTCTTCTTCTTGAGCTAAAACAACTTTTTTTGGGAAAAGTATTTCTACACTATCTACACTAATATTATAAAGAGGAAAGATTTGTATTTTTGTGTGTGTGTATGTTTGTAATGAATAAACTCAAAAACTACTATGCCCATTTCAAAAATTCTTTCACCATTGGAAAGCTACATTCACCCTGAGTAACATAGGCTATATTTATTGCTAGAAAAGATTAGATTAGGTATTTTATATTTTAATACAATCTATTAGTGTAGAATCACCCCTTAGAAGGATCATCGTATTTTTTTAAGCCCTGTATATGTACCTACAGCCTTCAGTAGGGTTTCTTAAAAAAAGTAGTTTTAGCTCAAAAAGTGAAGCGTCTGGAGAGTTAAATGACCACTATGATCAGCTGGTGATGCAGACAGATGTTTTTGTTATAATATCCAAGTACCTATACAAGTACAAGTACCATTTCAATCAATTACGGTATATGATTTGAAGGAAAATCAAATTTCATTATCACCCAAAATAAAAATGTATAAAAAAAAAGTATTTTATCCATTAGTGATGTAGAATAACCCCTTAGAAGGATCATCGTACCTTTTTTTTACACCCTGTATAGGGCGTAAGGGACAGCCTTCCGATTATAAAAACTTTCAGCGAAGAATAAAACTTCCAGGAAATTAAAAAAAACCTGCCAAGTGCGTGTCGGGCCACGCGCAATGTAGGATTCCGTAGTAAAGTTTACTTTAGGAATTATTATTGTTAAGTACCTAGGTTTTGATCTTTTCATAACTTATTCCGTTTTTCCGACCAGCGAAGCCCAGCTCCTGATTGCTATTTATATTTCTATTATTTTCAGTTTTTCGACTATTACTCCTTAATCTGTAAAGCGTACTTAGCTCTGAATGGTTATTGACTATTCTTCTTTTTTAGGGTTCCGATACCAAAATGGTAAAAAAAAGGAACCCTTATGGTGCCGCTCTGTCTGTCTGTCCGTCTGTCTGTCACACCTCTATATCTCAGCAACCACTTATGCTATCAACCTGAAATTTGGAATAGTTTTAGAATATAGTTGCCCAACTTAATTGCACAAGAAAAATTTTTGAAAAAAGTATGATTATTAATATAAAGGGGGCCAAAATAGGGGGGGCCAAATTTCAAATTGTCGCTACTAGGTCGAGTGGGGTATCATATGAAAGGGCTTTACTTGTACATTTTAAAATATATTTTTGTATTTTTTTAAATTTCTTAGTTTTAAAGTTATGATGAAAAATGTCAAGAAAAATACCATTCCCCCCCCCTTATCTCCGAAGTTTGAGTAAGGAAAAATCTGAATTAATTACAGTTGACAGAAGTTTATATAAACTTTACAGCAAAAATAAAACGATCTTTCTAAGTTGCACAGTTTTTCAGAAATCTGCAAAAAACCTTTACAAACAAATTTAGTTTTGCGGTCCTGAAAATGGACTTTATTGCTTCCAAAAATACTATAGGTATATCGGAACCCTCGGCGCGCGAGTCCGACTCGCACTTGACCGGTTTTTTTAAATTAAGTATTTGTGTTTTTTTTTTAGAATTATTTTTAATTTTACCTTTATTAATGTGCATTGTCGTTGTTAGGAAATTCCTGCAGACATTGTATTTTGTTAATTTAAGTTTAAATAAAAATTGAATTAAATTGAATTGATAGTTTTCCTTTATATTCTCTTTAATTTACTCTGATAGTTCTACTTCTTTGAATTTTTCCACATTTCCAGTAACAACCGTTTAGCTGGCAGGGGGTGGGGACACTGAACTCAAACAAACATTTGCGCCATAGGCTAAAGATTTCGTGAACGGATCCCTAAATCGAAAAGTAGTCTTAGCAAAGTCACAATATTTTTAAAAGACCTATCTAAAGAAACCCCACACGGATTGACAAGAAAAAAATTCCATCCCCACTTTACGTGTAGGGGAGAGGAATAAAAAAAAAATTTCAAGGTTTTCTTATACCACTTTGTTTGCGTGACTAATGTGTATATCCATACTAAATTACAACGTTCTATTACCAAGAGTCGCTGAGCTAAGTCGCGGACAGACAGACAGACAGACGGACATGACGAAGCTATAAGGGATCCTTGTTGACTACGGACCCCAAAAAATCGGCCTGCTTGTGCCAAAAGTGCAAACTTAATTGAACAGTTTGTATGGAGAGGCCGATGTTTTTTCTTTTCCTGAAAGTTTTATTCCCTGAAAGTTGTTCGGTTACGTTGACTGATCCCTTTCAGTATTCGGAAGGCGGACCCTTACACTCTGTATACCAACGTATTACCATTACTAATAGTATCGTATTTTTCAATTTGAAAAAAAAAAGGGGTGAGGTAAAACAAATTGGTAATTTAGTTTAAACTGATGTTATACAGTGTGTTGCTGGCTGAAAATAGTACTACATATTCCATCTCTGCCCATAGATGTCGTAAAAGGCAACTAAGGGAGTTTGTCCCAGAGGGCAAGCAACAGCGTGCTTCAAACATACTGCGGTCACCAACAACCGCGATTCACGGTGCCAGCCGTAACGCACTTAGCGTTGCATGGTGATTTTTATGGTACTCCTCCCTCTAAAATATTAGGTCTTAACTTATGAAATTGTCGTTTTGTATGGAGAATTTTTGGTAAACTTACACAAACACTTTCACTCTCCCTTTCAGTACTAACACTTCTGATTTTTTTTGTAATTTTATATCTTCTATAATAAAATAGGAAAATTTAATTTTTGAAAAATATCATCTTTAAAAGAAATTAACAAATCTAGCGATGAAATTTGACGACATTTAAGATGAACAATTTTCGAACCTTCTATTTTAGACATTATAAAAATAAACTTTCAAATATTAAACAAATAACGGAAATACAATAAATTATAGGGATTATGATCTCATAAATCTGCAAGAAAATTTCGCCATTTCATAGGTAAGACTTCAGGGGCTACCTGCCGTCCACTAGCAGTTTCAAAAATATTACTCGCTAAATACAAAACATCGAAAATCTGGAAAATCAATTTAGAAAAATATAATTCACTGTAGTTACGGCCACTTTTAACAATTTTTGTATCTGTAACTACAGTGAACTTTATTTTACTGAGTAAATAGGTTCTAAATAAACAAAGGTTTACTTCAATCTGTCTTTCCGGATATACGATAAGTTTTGTATTTAGCGAGTAATATTTTTTTAACTGATGGGGGCGCTAGTGGTCGGCAGGTAGGTAGCCCCTTAACATACCACGCATTTTCGGAGGCAGCTCCCTGGCCAGCAGTAGACTGTTAATGGGAGGTAATGTTGACGTTACACCTTATTCTTTGCAGATAAAAGAATTCTGGTATTTTATGAAAACGGCGACGATAAGTGTTTGTTATCAGATTGCTGCATCTATATTTACTGCTTTATTAATCCTTTTCTGTTTGACTCTTATTTTTTATGTACCTATAATACTGATTTCATTAATTTTAAAGGTAGTGAAGTTAATTTGTCGCAAAATTGTACTTGCCGTATCCAACAGTCAGAAATCGATGTAATCAAGTATGGTATTTTGAGTTAGGTAAAATTTATTATTAATGTAAACAATTTTGTTTTTTTTTTTACGAATAAATATGAAGTCATTTTTGAATTCGAGTTGCTAACTTGCACCCTTAGCTTAGTCTATTTATACTATTATGAATTAATAAATGTATGAATTTGTATTGCAACTATTACAAGGCTGTACGGCAAAAGAACAAAAGTAGAGTAGCGTAGTAGTAGTATTGGTGGAGAGCTGGTAGTTGGCAACCATACCTACTCGCATACCAAAAAGTGACCTATCTAGGCTAATGCTCAATAAAAATGGGCGTAACTTGGCACGTTTTGTACAGTTAGCAAAGTGTTTTTTTTATACCAAGTCATGTACCAAGACTACCAAGTAAGTATATGTAAATATACATGTCGTGATTAGACATGGGCGATAGTCCTATATGGCTGTAAAGGATGGCTGTAAAGGCTTACTCTTCGATCACAATCACTCATCATCTTAGCCAACACATCGCGTCTCATCTCACTGTAGTCAGACTTGCGTATTTCTCCTGATGGCTCATATCAGACACACAGTTTGGTCTAATGTCTAGCACAAGTCAGGACCCAAGTAATTAATTAAAAATTGCACAACCGCACCACTCGCCTGAAGTTAAAATTTCAGCCATACCACCTAGATAACTGGCAATCTTCCACCTTACGTTTTACAAGAAACTTCTTACCACGTACGACCGCACTGCAATCAGCTTCCTGCGCAGGTATTTCCGGACGGATACAACAAGGCAGCCTTTAAGAAACGAGCCTACAAATATCTTAAAGGCCGGCAGCGCACCTGTGACCCCCCCTGCTGTTGCGGGTGTCTATGGCCCGGGCGTCGGTGATCACTTACCATCAGGTGACCCGTGTGCTCGTCTGCCTCCCTCTTCTATACAACGTGTTAATTAAATAACGCAAAACTTCTCGGGTGGTGGCTCTAGATATGAAACTGAACAACTTTTGTTCTACGACTTTTGAAAATTCACAAAAAAAAATGCTCCTTCATACAAATCGATAAGCTGACTGAGCCAATTTGTATGAAAAAGCAAAAATATTTTTTGCGAATTTTCAAAAGTCGTCTGTAGTACAAAAGTTGTTCAGTTTCATGTCCAGAGCCACCACCCGAGAGTTTTTGCATTATTTAATTAACACGTATAAAATAAAAAAATAATAAACAAAGTTTCAAGTTTTACATACATACATACATAACATCACGCCTCTTTCCCGTTGGGGTAGGCAGAGACCACAGTCCTCCACCTGCTACGATCTTGACATACTTCCCTTGCTTCCTGTACTTTCATCAATCCTTTCATACATGCTCGTTGGTTTAGGGTACTTTTAACCTGGCCTTTATTCAGAACGTCCTGAATTTGGTCCTGGTACGTTCGCCTAGGCCTTCCCCTTCCAACGTTTCCATTTACTCTCGCCTGGTAGATCTTTTAAGTCATGCCAACTTACCAATGTTAGTTGGATGAGGCAATTTCGTTACTTTTGCGTGTTCTGTTTGCTGACTGTACATAACGTGCCAGGTTGCGCCCAGGCAACCGTGTTCTTTTTTATTGTGCACCAGCCTAGTTAGGTCGCTTTTTGCTACCATGCGCCAGCTCAGGTTGATTTTTCTTCCTAAAAAGTGTTGTGCGAGGGAGCTAAGCTGGGAAAATTTCGACCAATAGAATTGCGCCATTTTCCTAGCTTGTCAATTGAAGTAACCTATTGGTTGAAATTTTACAGCTCACAGCTCCCTCGCACAGCACTGGTGGAAATGCCCTAAGAGCTATCCTATATTTTGGAGAAAAAATTCATATCAGGCCAAATTTTTGTAAACGGCTTTTAAATGCAATTTTAAGAGACTATATTTTTAAATCCACCCAAATTTCAAACTGGAAGGTAAAATTTCAATTTCTGGAGGTTTCAATTTCCATTTTTTTTTGTTGGATTTAGTACACTATATGTTAAGGGACGTTAATGAAACAAAAGCATTGAAGAACTGATCTGATAGCACCTTTATCATAGGTCTACTGCAACTTTGAGATTTACGTAAATTTGTTTTTTAGATTTAATTGTGTTTCTTTTATAAATATAGGAGAATTATATACTTAAAAAAAAGATAAAAATAAAGGTAATTAAATGTAAAGTAAATAATATTTATAGCATTTTTACCCTCTTTTGTGGAATTTATAATACCTTTATTTTATTTTATTTTTAAATCATGCGGTCGTAAATTTGGGTGGATTACTAATGAATTATTTTACAGACCAGCTAATCTAATTTTTGACGAAAAAAAATGCTGATATGAATTTTTGTTGAATCTTCATACAGTGAAATCGTTTGGCTCTTAGGCTAAAAGGAATAATTGGGATATTCAGAAATCAAAGAAATGTTAACACATTTTACATATATTTTACTGACAATATTTACACAATAGTTTTAGTGACCACACTTATTGAGCTAGCCATATTGTATGAAATGTGCATCAAGTTATATTTTGAATGTAATTGAATTACATCACAAATTAGTTTCGTAATTAGATTTAGAGGATTTTGGCAGGATTTTGCTTGACAAAGTCACATTCCAAACATTCACTTTGGATGGTTTAACACAACCTTTACATAAAATACAATATAATAAACTGTACTAATGCATAACAATATTTATATAATAAATTCAAATAAATAATATAACAAACAATATGACTGGGAATTCATTAAAAATTTAAAATCATTTGTTAGATATCGCAATTTTTTTGCTAGAATTGGAATTAAAAAGCTTCTCAATTTGACCTAGTATTTCTAAATAGAATAAATAAAATGTAGCACACTAAGTTTACTGACACGTAAAAGTAAATAATTTAGATGTCTTCATTTTATAATCATGAAAAATTATGTTCAATTCATTGTTTCAAATGCATTAATATTATATATATAAATATTTTGTACATAGTCGTAATTTGTTTGATCTACACAAAAATAAAATTTAAGCAGGTACTTACTAGCGACCAATCTAAACCATGACCCGTTTTAAGCTTATTTTCGTACTGATATTCAAATGCGATTGGCTCGGTTTCGCCTTAACAAGCATTGGAAGCATAAAAAACCTAAAATTTTTACGATTTGAAATGAATTTTTATTGAATGAACTCAGTCGTAAGTTAGGTACTTTTGATCGAAATTGGCCAAAAGAGTAACCACCCTTTTGGCCAATAATTCGTCTCACGTCCAAACAATAAGGGTTTTCGTGACAATTTAAATATGTATATGGTTAGGTAAAGTTCGTTCTACTTGTATGTAGGTATGTATGTAATAAGTATATAAAGAGAGCGGTCATGCTTCAGATTGGTCGATAGTGTCTTTAGATGAAATTTTTTAATATGATTAAATGTTCACTTAAGATATCCAATAAGTACATCTCACTTTAAAAACATAAGTTTTAACTAGGACCATGGATAGACACGGATTTTAAGAAGACCGTTGTACAATGCATTAAAATTCCTAATTAAAATAGGAGTAAGTATAAAAAGTTTGTAAACTCGATATAAATAATAACGCACCAAACTTTTGCTTGGTAAAGCAATTGGAATCTCTAATAATTAATGCTATTCACAGTCTAAAAAGGAAATTATAGCGAACATGTCCCTTCTAATCTCTACACATAACGCGTTTTATGTGATACAACTATGCAGTACAGTTAGTAGGCTGATAATAGATCACCACAACAATAAAATTTTGAAAATGATGGGGTTATACAGGATATACAACAATGTATAACGCTATCGCTCAAAAACAGTCTTTGCGGTTGTGACATATCGATCGCCCGGTACGAAGCTAATAATAATGAAAAGATCCCGTTTTTCCGTATAAAATAGCTATGCGATGCCGAATTATACGATGATAATTTTGAGATCCATTCCGACGCGAGGTTCGAGAGCGAACAGAACTTGGTTCCGCTGAGCTCACACTTGTCACTGCACTAATTCTAACCGCTTTGGGTTCACTACAAAATGTCATGTCCCTCACTGGTTCACATTATGATTAAGTATCACATGTCCTTCTTTTTCTTTTCACATCTAATGACATACTAATGTATTTACTACCGGCCTTCGCACTATACAAAGTCATTTGTACCGGGTGTGTTGAGAGGTTCTTGAGCCTGAAAAGAAAACAAAATACGTTTAGTTATAATTAAATAGACCTTTTAACAATTTAAAAGGCAACAGAAAGACAGGAATCGTGTCACAATATTTTAGAGTGCATGGTTTTACTCGTCGTAACAATAAAATAACTATGATATAGCCAAAATCTTTGGCCCTCTTAAGAAATTGGACAAAAACATTACGCCGAAGGAACTGAGAAATTTGAAGCACATACAGGCTTTTCGTTTATTTTTATTAATATTAAATATTGGAATGTCGGTCTTACAAGACTAGCCTATTGAAAGAACTATTTAAAATACACCAAAACTAACAGAATAACCAATTAAAAAATCTT
Source organism: Athrips mouffetella (assembly GCA_947532105.1). Lineage (NCBI taxonomy): Eukaryota > Metazoa > Arthropoda > Insecta > Lepidoptera > Gelechiidae > Athrips > Athrips mouffetella. Next base: position 21,712,286 of record OX383960.1, on the reverse strand, counting down.
CAATGTATCCTGTAGAACTATTAAATACCTACCTACTTGTCCGAATTGTCTGATACGTTATCACGTCTGCTAAGAAAGCGAAACAAATTCTACAACAGAGTCAAATTAATAAACTTAATCTTCTATACAACTTACCAATAATAGCCCTCGAATGATTACGCATGAAAAATAAATTTCCTCGGCAGTGAAATTATCATAAAGTAGGTAACTATATAACGGAGCAGAATTACTTATAAGCGGGAGGCAGAATACAAAAAAAATACTCTTTTGGATAATCAAAGGGACTATTTACAGCATTATACAACTACCATTTACGACCAATAATTTGGCAACTATTATTTAATACTGATGCGGTAAAAATGTTGGCACATTGAAATTGCCCAAATCTTATATCTAAACGAAAATAGTTTCTATAAATCCCTTAAAAACAATTTCTAATCCTTTAATTAAACGTTATTCTAGATACATCAAGTTTTAAATGTCTTAGGCAGACCTTAATAGTAATTTTATGTTGCCTAATAACCTTGTTATTTACAATACTATAATTTTGGCAATTTTGTTGTGGGGTCTTACTTTCATTGTACATAATAAATCGAGTTGTTTCCAAAATATTTTTTTTTAAGTAAACATTTTGTGAAGTCAGATCAGGGATTTACGAAGTACTTATGTTAATTGGCTCGTTTTTTGTTTGCGCGACTTATCTTAGGCTGTTTTGTATGTTGAGTGTACATTCCATAGCAGTGAGGGCTCTTACCTCTTCGCCGACAGTGCTCGGATACAGTTTGCTGCCTGGCGCGTATCCATTCTTTTCTAACGCAAATTGGTCCTCGGTTGTCTTGCGGTACACAGGGTTGTCGAAGTTCATGGATGTCACGTTGCGATGCACGTAGTGCCGGTACATAACCACTGCGATCTGGAATTCACAAAAAAAAATCAATACAGATGCTGCCCTCTTTAACCACGAAAACCTACATCCGTTCTCAAATATTACGAGCTAACATACTTACTACCTACACCTAATTCCGCCAATTGACATCAATTAAAGTGGTTGCACCGATCATTGTTATAATCTAACACAATTAAGGCATTGACGAAACTAAAATCAATTGATCGTGCAATCTAGAAATTTCTAGAATCGATTGCTTTTATCTTGGCGTGAGCTTATTTAAATACGTGTGAATCATACGCATGATGTCGGATTAATCAATCACAATCTCAAGGTTTTCAAACAAAATTATAATCTTGTATAACATTAACACAACAAATATTCTGCTTGGTATCTACCTAAGGGCAAGTGTAACGTCAAATGTTTACGTACGGTAAACTGAATAGGATAGTATACGGCCTAAATGAACTGAACCGTACCCACATTTTAATTATTCATTCCTTGGAACTGCGAATCGACTCATGACTAGCAACTTTATTGAACTACGAATACATGCATGTCATAATAAATATATTTGTTGGATATGTTTTCTGAAAGTATGTTTTAATGGCGCGCGTCTCTTCGTAGAAACTCCCAAGTTTCCATAACAATGTGACCTCATTTCTCGGCATCATTCGACGACATCCGATACAACAGTAAGAGTGGACATCGAAATGCGAAACACAATCGCAAGGACAATAGAAAATGAAAGCACAATAATCGTAAACACAAACAGTTTTGGAGCTATGAGCTGCAAAATGCCAGTTTTACTTCTTTTACTAGCTTTTGTTAACGTTATGTAACTCTTGTTGATACAGTTACGTCCTGCTTGACTAAATTACTAACTCAAAATATTATAGCATTATTACTTAATACCTTTAGTGAATTTCCCATATTACTATTACCTAGAAAAAAAATCATCGTAATCTTTGTTTCATCTTAGGGTCGTATTGATTCAAATCTCTCATGTGTGAGATTGTTCTCAAGAACCTCTTTTTCATCTTGACCTTTCGCACTTGAGACTAATTTTTCAATACTAATTATAGTATTATTCATAAACTTACCAAAGCAGCTAATATGATGACTCCTGAGATAACAGCAACAACGATACCGGCCACGACTCCCGCATCCCGCCCGCTATTTGAGATTCCAGTGCTCGATTTTGGTGCACCTTCTGTTACACCTGTAAATACAATAGAACACTGTTAATATTTAATTATTTGCAAAATAAACCTTTTAACCTTTGCAACTTTGTTTAAACAAAGAAATACATAAAAGAAACTAAGTCGTTTAAGTGCAGGAAATGCAATAAAATGCAAAATTATAATAAAAACAATACAACTGCAGAGTTGCAAAGATCAAAGGAAAATTATGGTATTAGACGATTGTTAACTCAATAACACGTTGTTATTCACGCTGATGATTCAAAAAACAGTAACGAGTACCTCCACCAGGCTGTTAAGGTCAAAGAGGAAACATTAGACGAAAAAGCGACATTAAATGCAAAAGGTTGTTGTTGTTTGTTTCACAAGTACCTAAGTATCTAATCCAGGAAACACTTAAAATTTGCTTAGAAATGTAAACAATATATTTCCAAGGCCTCGTGCGTAAATGTCTAGCTGGTAAAACGTCTACATTCGATGATTCGTAATCATTATTGGCAACAATATTATTAACAGGTGAGTCCAGGTCAACAACATAAATATTTACGTTATAATTGCCGACAACGATGTTAGTACGTAAAACTACAGTTTGCGGTATCGTCAGTTGAGTATTTTGAGACACTTTCGCGTAAGTGTACATTGTTTCCCAGTACTTACTTAGAAAAAAAAACAGTTATAATTCAATATTATAATTTCAATTCTCCGACGGTTTTCGGTGACTCGATTTCTCGTAAGAGTTCTAACTGTTGCATGGCAGACATTCTATTTACGGCTAGCGAGTATGAAACGTGCCAAACTATCACTAGTTACTCGAACATTATAGCCTACATTTGACTCGAATCTTCATTATGTGATTATGCGAACATTTCTCAAACAATGTTTGTAACACTCTATTGAAACGAATACAATGATGCAGGAAGATCAAAATAATGGGAGGACATGTGATGATGACTGAGCAACGCAAATGGGATGTTATCTCATTTTCCTTTTTGTGACCCTTTTGTTATTTAAATGCAACCCAATATGGTAGCTGTAGGTGTAGAATTCGTAGATAAAAATCTATTTGCTGCATAAAATTAACATAAAGTTTAATTTTTTAATTGTAATTTAATAATTGCCTCTCACAAAAGTATTGTCTATGGTAGCAAACGCCATGGTTGTTAGTTTTAAGTTAGGTCTGCACAACATGCACCCAGTTCAATTAACGAATCTGTGTGTCTTCCCAAATGTAGGTACAAAAATCTATAAATTTTGGTGCTTTAATAGTAATAATTAAAATTATTAGTAGGTATGTTTTATTAGTATGCATACTGTACCTGGTAATATAGGTGGATTCGAAGGAGTTTTTAATCGATTTAACTTTTCTGTTAATTCGGGTAAATATACTGCACTAAGTCTGTCAAAGTCGTAGTGAGATTCTACTACTGGCTTGGGCGTGGAGTCCGGTATCCGCTCCAATGCAATATTTTTTACAAATAGATCTATAAAAGGAACATTTTTCTTCTCCAGCTCTTGTTTATCAGTCTCCCAATACACCTTCATTGGTTCAGCTCTAGGTTCTGCAACTTTGGGTTCTTCTATCACTCCTGTTTCCTCAGTGGAGTCCTCCGCTTCACTTTCAATGAGAGCACGTATCCCTTTCACGAGAAGGCCAATCCCTTCTCTTTTTAAATTCACCATATGTGATTAGATTTTTCTTAAATGATTCGCTTTCAAAACAACTCATCAGCTTTGATATTTTGGCATGCCCTGCAAATCAGTCAATGAATCCCAAGTTGAAGACACACAGATATTGTTTATACATTTTCTCATGAACTTTAGGTTAGTCGGATGATAATGTGTTAGTGATGCAAAATTTCCCAAGCCCCCAATTATATGCGTATCGTTATCTTATCGGCATGAATTACGAATGACTCAACCCATTCACAACGAAGCATGTTTTGGCTCAAATTTGTAGTATATTTAGTAAACAAACAGCTATCTCTCGATAAGTAGACAGCAGGTTTACTCTTCATAGAGCGGCGGTAGCGCATGAATTTTTTCGAAGGTTGTTTCGTCTATTAGCAAGGTCTTTTTCGTCAGAAACTTTCATTTTTAACTTATTATAATATAACCTCAAATATACACTACTTACCTACAAATTTAAGCCATAAATAATGCGATAGAAAGTAATGAAAAAGTTTGAAAGGATTCAGGGTCAACGAAAACAAGGAAGAAAGGTTCTCGAAAGTACTCACTCTTTATAGGTTCCTTTAATATTTTAGTTTCGATAGACGGTTTATGCACCTCCTCATCAGCATTTATTGTATCTGTAGATTTCAGTATAAAATATCTTTTTAAAATTGATTGTAGATTATGGTTTGTGTCTAATCAGTTTTGTAATATTGAACTGTAGTTATTTTTAAACTTATGAGCGTATTAATAAATGGAATGTCGGGGCTAACACACAACTCGTACGAGATCACAGAACGGAATGATGAAATGTCAAACGAAACAACGAACCGTACGCTCGCGCTGCGCTCACGACACCGGCAAAAATGACGTGCCTACCAAGATCGTTCGTTCCGACAATTTAACCGTTAGAGATCCGTAGGTTGAAAGCTAAACTCCTCATGGAAACGTTATCTTGTTATATTTACAAAACTTCTTAATTCTTGTATCTGTTTGGTTCAAAGATTTTGGACCTCCTTCCTTCGCTCTGAATACAAACCATGCTAATTAAAATTACTATTAGATGACATCTTGTAATATCTCCTTAGCTATGCAATGTCACATTATCATCATCGATCATATTAAAATAACCCTACCAAAATAATAGAACGACGCCTTCATTGGATTTACAAAGATTATAGGATTATGTAGGTAATTTGTTGTGACTTTACATCACACATCCCTAACTTATGGCGAATTATTTCTTTAATCCCACTTCTACAACTCTTATTAATCTTATAATTCTGAAGTTTGGTTCACTTGCAAGACCTGAATCATCCTCACTACTATCGCTACCTCCAAAATTGCTCAGTAAAGTATTTTCTTCAATTAATTATAGTATATTAAGATTCGTTAGATCCCCAATCAGATTATTACAATCATCCTTTTTTAGAAAACAGGTCCCAAAAAGTGTCAAAACTAACTAACAAACATGCGATACCCTTTACAAAACAATCGATTCACGCTTGACGCCAACTTCGAGTAGAACCGCGCCACGAATTGACTAACAAAAGGTGGCGTGATGCTGACGTCACGTCACCCTATACTCTGCGATTGGCCCATTGGCCGAATCAGGATGTTTTGTCTCTTTCCCACCAAGGCGCACGATTTCGTGAGGTCATTGAAGATGACAGAATATAGGCAAGTAGGTGTTTATAATTTTCCAAAAAGTAAACAAGTTACCTTTTGATCTTCAATGAATCAGCACGGAACGATATAACTAAAAATAGAAGCATAATAGAAGTGAGCAGACACGTTAGCAATATGAACAAATTAAAGTCATCGTAAGCAGTAGGCTTTGGCGGTAGGTAGTGGGAAGGTACGTAGGTAGATAACCGATTCAAGAATGCTTCTTTATAAATCGCCGCTTCAGGTAAAATTATATTTCTGGAAATAATGATGCTGCATTACATTAACGTAGGTCGGAAACTCAACCATACCATTATAAATGGTACCTACCTATAAAGGTACTGTACAGATCTGAAGTCCCTTCATATAGGATCCTCAAATCAGATACGTGAAAGTTTTGGCCAAGGTTGATCGTTTAGAATAATATCCTTTAAGAATATTATATTTTTCCTGAATCCTACGTCATTCCGTCTTATATATTTATAATATCTTGTAATTTACAGATTCTGCTCGGTGGAGAGTGGCAATAGAAGAATGAAAAAGAAACACACTTGTTATTTTAATACTTATATTAGAATATAAACCTAATCTTTACATGTCTAATTTATGTTATTTATTTTATTTTATATCACTATTTATTTAAATTTAGTTTCATATTGACAGGAGTAGTTCATCTGAATTCATGTAGTTTCATCAATTTAGGAAAGGTTTCATCTCATTTACAATGCAATATTGGAGCCGATAAGTTTCTGAAAAGAAACCTATGTTAATATAAACGAAGTAATAAAAATAATGTGGGGACAATCCCCAGGTTTGGGGCACCGCCATCGCCCCAAGCAGCTCGTCCTAGGCCTCCTCTACCCTAAGTCCTAGGTCCGAGGCATATCATCACCCAGCTCACGATGACATGACGCTAAACTACCCTAACAATCCAACTGGATCGTCAGGATTCTGATCATCCTCGCGGAGCTGGAAATCCCACCGAAAACTTAAACTACAGTAAAGACTAGGGTTAATGTATGTGGAGAGCGGAACTAACTAACCACAGTACAACCCAGACGGTGATGATGTCTCCCCCCGGTATGTTCATGCCCCGCGTCAAACCCGACTTCCACGTGGCCCACCTTTAAGGGACGATCACTGACTCATCCAGGGTTCACAGGGTATTGACTATTTCTTTTAGTCACCCATACCAGAGCTGGTCACCGAGCCCGCCAGGCACACGAAGCATACGGTCTTCCTTTAGGAAAACAGGGCACTCTCCATCATGAGCTATAAGAGCTCTTCCTGTAATCCCTCCGGGCAGACAATGACCGACATCATCGAATCCCTTAGTTTGTTTTGAAATAAGTTAAACTGAAAATAATTAGCCAGCTCCACACGTCCAAGTGTGAAGTCTGTACTAGATACGGGTATAGTATTATTGCTTGCATGGCCAGCCTAGATCAATAACGGTTTTATAACGAGAGACATAAAGAGTTTGAAGGGCAATCTCCCTCCCCCCAGTCACTGAGTGACTTTATTGCACCAACAAGGTCTCCGTATATCCTTCATAGCTCTCACTTGTGATGCGTAGCTAAATCTCTTTTCCGTTACCAACCCACGCAGGACAAGGATTATGTAGAGTAACCCCAGTCTAAACACTCATTTAAATAAAATGAATTGCATCTAAACTATAATGGGATTACCCAGCATATTTCGAAGAAGAACATATAAGAAGTAAGTATAACAAAAGATTACTGAAGGTAATCCTTAATTAAAAGTGAAGTATGATGACCAGAACCGAGAAGATACGGGATAGTAGTATCTAAGCTAGGTTGGGCCAAACATTTATGATTTAAGATCTTAAGGGAAAATCAAAAGCATCGAGTATTCAAAACCAAGAACACTGGGAGAATTTAGCGTAAACAACACTAGCTAAAACTCGATGTTCTTTAAAAGAGGACTCAAAAGAAGTATAAAAATGGGGTTATTGTATATACTTAAATATTCGGAACTTATTTACAATGAAAAGAAACTAAACATTATAATTTCTGTTCCATTTTTGTTTTCAAGAATCTATTTAGTAAAGTTAAGGTGGTTTCACACTGAGTCAAAGTATAATTTTAAGTATGATAATTTATGACAAGTTTTATTAAGGGAAAATTAAAACTTAGAATCTTATAAAGTTTAGATTCCTGTATGATTCAATGAAGATTAAATAAATTATTTAACTACTTTAGGATGACACACATAAAGTTCAGAGGTCCCCCAAGGTCAGAGTGTCGTACAGCCGTCGCAGCCTTATGGGCGAACGTTGTCAACACACTTTACAAGAAGCAACCCACGAACGAACGTAATGTCTCCATCAAGAATATTCTTCCTATTGATTCAGGACAATTCTAATTTATTCCTTATAAACAATTTAATGTCATTAGACTAAACTAGAATGTCCCTTCACATAAGAAGAAAGTTTTATGTTGTCTAACTACTCTACATTTGGTAATCTAACGCTAAGCTCAGGAGGTCCTCCCGCGGTATATGCCACTCAAACGACGCAACCAATAGTGGGCAAGCGTTGTCAGCACATAACACAAGAAACATTATTTCCAAAATCCAACGTTAAAACACCTTGCTAATATCCCTCCATTTGTACTGGAGTAACACCAATTCATCCCATACAAACAGATGGGAGAATCAGGATGAATCAGCGAAATCTCACACAAATAGAACGAGAAGAACTTTAGTATCAGACCCTTTTAGGCTTGAGGGCTCCGGCCCAAGAATGATTAAAATAAATAAATCCGAAGGTTGATATTATCAGATAGACTTAGACAGATACTCCAGAGACACGCGACATACATTAGCCACAACCAATATAGTGGACATCGGGGACACAAGTCACGAGGGCATCCATCCAAGCTTGGTTGAACTAAATAAACCTGAGAGCAGGCATTTCTTAATCTCAAAATCTGGGACTCCTATAGTATGAAAGTAAAAGGAAAGATAAGCACCTCCTATGAGCTTGAGTACTGAGATGTAGTAATGCTCTCAGCATGTTCCAATTTTGGGAAATTGAGGTAAAAGATTCAAAATCACTATCAAAGCAATTTATTATTACTTGAAATATTATTATTTATAATATTCACTCTACTTAAACTTACCCTTTATTTCACAATAAAATATCACAATCTATATCCAAGTTTTAGTTTTCAGATTTATTATTTTAAGATTTTGAATTGACGTTCTAATTCTTTTGATCTGACGGAATATTTTTCTTAAATTTTATCATATGAAGACATTAGTATATTAAAAACTGGAATTTTGATTTAGGGCCAAAGATTTTATATTATTTTCTAAAAATGGTAATTATTTAATGTATTAATATTTTCTTCCATTTTGATTTTGGGTTTTGATTTATTTTTTGTTAAAGAGATAAAAAATTTATAAAGATTTCAAAATAGCGTCTAGCTTTGAGTAAAACTAAATCAAAAATGATTTATTTGTTGACTATTTGACAATAATGTCAAATAGACAATTCTACCTAAAAAAGTATAAAAATATACATCGTTTAAAGTCTCCTTGACTTGATGATAATAATATACATCGTCCAAAGTCACTTTTGAAATGTTGACAAAATATACAACATCTAAAGCCACCCCTAATCGATGACAATATATATACATCAGAGTCCAGTTTCCATGATTTCACCAAGGACTATTTTAATCAATTTCTCTGTAAAGGAAAGAATTAAACACAATGAAATTTACATTACCTTTACAATCCAAGCAATACCTTTTTTTAGCCTTCACGTTTTATCATTTGTGGTTTGCTTTTCCATGTCTATAATGTTCCTTGTAATTCCTGTACCTGTATAGAAATAGAACATTATCCTGCCTAGCTATACGCGAACAAAGACACTTGTAGAACTAGTTTATACTTAATTATGGGAAAAGAAAATCTTTATTACTATCTACAAATAACGACTCAGATTAGAAACACAGTATGTTATAATTTCCGCAGAGTTATTAATGTTTACAAACGAAAATCATTAAGTGGGAATATCAATTTACTTAAAGTATCACACAGTACAAGCCTCTTATGACCTCGCAGGTAGATCTGTAAAGCTGCAAATATTCTCCAATCAACTCTTCCTCTTTTGACATTGAAATCTGATTTTCTCAACGTTATTTAGCTCACATAACCTGGAAGAAACTATAAATTTCATTAAGTCACATTTCACCTTAACTCAAATACACACAACAACTTTGAACCGAAAATAAATAAAAGATGAAAACCACAAAATTGAATACTTACATAACATTAGTTTCACTCCACTTATTCTTTACACTTTGGAATCAAACCCTGAATGTTAGCATCTTGAAATTATGCGCAAATAAACCTTCCTATACTATATCCTACACGAAGCAATCCCTATCTTTATCTCAATTGAAGGAATCCACAATCCAGGATCATAGCCTCCTTCAAAAGATTCGTCTCATCAGCTGTATGAATTCTATTTTTTTCGCGAGCTACAAAACAAAAAAAAAATTATAACTCACAGAAAACCAGCATACTATCGACTTTTCTTTCACAGACGTCTCAAAGTAACATCAAGAATATTTGGAACGTTTACCGATTCCATTCTTCCATTTTTCTCCGTTTTTCCCAAATTTTCCTTGCTTGACGGACCAAAATCTCTCTCACCTGAAACTTTAAAACATGTTAAAATTCTATTTGAGCTCCATTGCCCTCACTATTCAACAAATCCTGATTCTTAGTTTTCTTCTGTTGCTTTCGTTTATCAAAATTTTAGCAACTATTCCTTTTATCAGCAAAAATAGCTTTTTTCCTTCCTTTTCCTTTTTTTCGACCCTTTCCCGACCCTGTCACGACTGTCACTCCTCGTCATATTTTTCTACTCCCCGTTTATCGTTACACTTCTTGACACTTCCTCTAAATAGTATTTTATGCATTTAAAAATTTTTTAGGGTTCCGCAAGTGCACAGCCTCCCCCAAAATTTTATTATTTCGAAAAATCTAAGAAAACATTTTTTTTTTTTTTCGAGAATTCTAAAATTTTCAATTTTAAATTAATTTTTTTTTTTTATTATTATTATTATTTTATTAAAATAAAACCTCCTATATTGGCCCTTAAATTTTTTTATTCACAAATACAATAAACAAAACAAATAACTAAACTACTAATATTATAAATCATTAAACTAAATTAATTTTTTATTCAAAATTATTAAAATTATTTAACATGTTTATCTAAATTTAGATTTATTTCAGTTCAACCCTGATTATATAACCAAATTAAATTTGTATTAAATTATAAATTATTATAATTCATTATATTTTTAAAACGAAGTCGATTTAATAATGCCAGTCATTTCACTAACAAATTGACTCACTATATACTATAATCAAAATAGTCTTCTAATATTAATTATTAAATTAAAACTAATAAAATTATATTAATTAGGTTGTGACCAGGAATATCTCAATTCCTCTAAAGTTAAAATTTATGATATAATCCCGTGAAAATCTCAATAGCTAACATCCTAAGTATAATATTTAGCCAAATGGACTGCATTATAAACTCCTTTGACACTTTGAGTTTCAGGATCAACGAGAATATACACATTAGCATATTTTATTCCTCCAATTCGATACGGTCCATCATATAATAAATCAAATTTCTTAGTTTTATTTCGACTAGAATCCGATTTATTAAGCCTCCTTAATTTTACCAAATCACCAACTTGAAAATCTATCAACTTATGAGTTCTATTGAATCTATCCTGCCGCTTCTGACTCGAAAGTCTAAGGTTTTCTCTAACTTCCTCTCTAATTTGGTCTAATGTTTTATTCGTGAGTGCCCGTGGTAGAAAACGGTCTACTTTAAGTTTCTCTGAATTTCCAAATAATATTTCATTAGGAGAAAATTTCGTACTCTCATGGAACGTATTATTATACAATTCCTCAATCTCCAACAAGTAATGATCCCATCTAGTATGGTCATCATGACAATAAATTCTAAAGAATTTGTTTAATTCTTTATTCACTCGTTCGGTAGTGTTAGGTCGAGGATTACGAATAGTAGTATACAAAGTCTTAATTCTCAAAGCTCTGAGTCCATTTTTCCACTTGTGACTAATAAATTGTTTTCCGTTATCTGTCATAACAGCTTTAGGTTGTATTATTTCAGTGAACACTCTCATACAATAAAGCACTGAGTCTGCTGAAGCTCCACGAAGTCCGAAAAGTTTAATAAATTTACTAAAAGAATCCTGTATTACAAAAATGTAAATATAACCAGCCTCAGTTTTAGGTAGTGGTCCGAAAATATCAGCCATTACTAATTCACCCGGGTTTTCAGTTAAAATCGATTTACATTTCCCTACCCCTTTTATATAGTCAGGTCTAGAAAGCTGACAAACATGACACTTCTGAATACAAGACTTCACTGTCTTACCCATATTTATCCAATAACACCTTAATTGTAAATATTTCAAAGTTTTATATGCGCCAAGATGACCCATCTCTATATGTACCTGTTTACAAATCTCTTCTTGTAGTACCTTGGGCATAAACAAAACGTAATCTCCACGTACAGTTTTAAAATAAAGTAGATCATTATTGACAATACAACGCAAAGTTAAACGCGTAAATCTATCTGTTCTTTCGGGAACTCTAGAAACATTTATTTTCTCCTTAATCCCACATATGACGTTGTCAAGCCGTTGATATTCCATCATACGTTGTAATTTATTTTTCAAGTCACGGTCAGTAGAAACACCTACATACATAACAGTTGGATACCACACCTTCTCTTCTTGCAAAACTCCCCCTGGCGGATATCTAGATAAAATATCTACCCCAATATTTTCTACACCTTTTACATGTTCGACTTCGAAGTCAAATTGTTCAAGAAATAAAATCCAACGTGTGACTCTACTATTGTATAATTTCATTTGTTTCATGAAAGTTAATGCCTTATGATCTGTACGAACAACAAATTTCGCTCCTCTTAAATAAGTCTCAAACTTTTTCACAGAATAAATAATAGCCCACAACTCTTGTTCAGTTACAGTCCAACGTAATTCAGAACCCCGTAGTGCACGACTACAGAATCCCAAAATTTTAACCTCACCATTATTTCCAATCTGAAACAATGATCCGGCTATTCCGATCCCTGAACTGTCGGTCTGTAAATAATATAATTTATCCTGATCTGGATGGCTCAATAGAATCGTTGTAATAAATTCTTCCTTTATATTATTGAAAGCTCGATCTAATTCTTCATCCCAAAACCATGCTTGGTTTTTCTTTAATAACCTAGTTAATGGAGCAGTCAAAATACTATAGTTTTTAATGAAACGTCTATAATAATTACAAAGTCCCAAAAATCCTCTTAACTGTTTTTGTTTCTTTGGAATAGGGAATTCCTTTATAGCTTTTATTTTATCCGGGTTAGGTTTAATTCCCGAAGTTGTAACTATATGCCCTAACATTTTTACTTCACTGCAGAAAAAGTTGCACTTTGCAAAATTACAAGTCATTCCAGCTGATTCTAAACGATCCAAAACTATATCAATATGATCCAAATGGTCTTGCCAAGTCCCACTCGTTAGGATTGCAAGATCATCCAAATAATTGACACAAAACTCTCTAACACCAGGACCCAATATAATGTCCATTGCGCGACAAAAGGACCCTACTGACGTTTTAAGTCCTTGCGGAAGCACGTTGTATACGTAAGACTTTCCATTAACTGTAAATCCAGTATATTTTTTACTGTCCTCAGTCAACGGTATTTGAAAATAAGCGTTATTTAAATCAATCAATGTTATAAATTTTACACCAAGAAAAGCATTAAGTATGTCAATCTGTAAAGGCGGTGCTTCTACTTCTGGAACCATATATTTATTGATTTCCCTAGCATCAAGTAATATTCTAACAGATCCATCGGGTTTTCCAGTGAAAGTTAGAGGACTACAAAAATTTGTAGTTTTCCTCGATATAATCCCTAATTCTTCCATCTCCCTCAACTTTTCTTCTACTTTTGCCCTATGTGCATATGGTATAGGATAGGTTCGTTGTATCCTTGGAGTACCCTCAATCATTTTAATGTCATGAGTATAACAGTTTGCCCTTCCAAGTTTCTTTGTAAAAACTTGCATATGGGATCTCAAAACATTAAAAATTTGTTCCTTCTCTACATCAGACAAATCCATTCCCAACCGAATACTTTTAAACAAATCTAATAATTGCTTTTCTTCACCGCCTTCCTTTTCGTTTTGTTCCTCTATTCCAGATATTAGATTTATTCGATTCTCTTCTAAAAACCCACTAGAAAGATTTCGAAACGGAATAGTAATTTCTCCTTGTCCAACGATACCCAATTCTAATGTTTGTGGTTCTTTTAAATGCAAAACAGCGTTGTGCGCAACTAACCAATCTACCCCAAGGATAGCAGAACAAGTTAATTTAGCAATCACTAAAAATCCCGTATCAATATCAAATGAACCACACGTCAACGGTATAGAGACTAGTTTTTTTATTTGGAGACTCTTTTGTCCAACGGCTCCCCTCACACATATTGGTCTAACTGGTCTAACTCCTTGTAAACTCTCTAAGAATTCTTCCGAAATACAAGTTACTTCACTTCCAGTGTCTACCAAGAGAACTATAGATTGTCCCAAAATTTGTAACTCTATTTCTGATTTAAATTTGGGCCCCTCATTCTCAAAGCAAACCTCTTCATCATATAAAGAGTTACCTTCATATTCTCTAATGAACTGATTATACATTGGTTGATTTTGTTTAATCACGGAAACGTCAAAAACTTTAATTAAATTTACGACTGTTTGTTTATTATTATAATCTTCTGAAGAATATCCTAAACCTTCTCTATCACAATTCGTTCTAGTATTATTCGGGGAAACAGGATATAAGATCCCTTCTTGGTCACAACCCAATCCTACCCCTGGCTTCCAACCTTGTTTTATTAAATATTTTACAGGAAAAAGATAATTTAGTTTTTTGTTAATTGCGGCCACCTCCTGCTTATTGGAAATGGCCCCAACTAGTTTAAATCTTCTTCTTGAATTATTTCATCAGTGATCCTTCCCCTTGAAGTCTCCCCCTCGATGTGAGCCACCACTTTTGGTTTTTTATAAAATGGCTTGTCTTTATTTGAAACGAAAGGACTTTGACGCTTTGTTCCCCTATCAGCTCCAGTAGAGGAGTCAAAGGAAGAAGATCCACATTGTTTATTCACGTCATCCAATTCACGAAGAAACTCTGTTGCCTCAATCAAAGTATTTCCTTTCTTCATCCGCCAAGCATATTGTACATCCTTCGGAAAGTGTCTCATCAAATCCTCCACTATTTGCCATTCAGGAATTGGTCTAGACATCATCTTTGCTTGCCCTGCTAAACTAACGAAATGTTCTAGCATTGTTCCATTTTCCTTAGACCAAGTGCCATTTACAATCATTCTTCTCAAGGTGTTTTGTTCGGCTTCTCCCCAATAAGCATCCAAAAAATCTCTTTTGAAATCCGACTGTGTAAACCATCTCTGTCTATAAATTCTGGCCCATTTACGAACATCACCTTCTAAACAACTGATTATAGTTTCAATTGTAGCATCTTCATTAGGCATCCTCCGTAAATAATTCTGAAGATCCTCCAAAAACGACACTGGATGTACCCCAAATCTTCCAGGAAAACGTGGTTTTTCGACTCTTGTATCAATCACCGGGCATATATTAATCGGTGCTTCATGCCTTTCAGACGAAGCTGATGCAGCGTTAGTTTCCCGAGCTTGCGACAGCTGATTCTCTAAGTTCGACACCTTCTGTGTCAGAATTCCCATGCTTCTTCGAAGTTGGCGAAACATAGTGGAGTTGCGTAAAGAAGGTCGTGGACGTTCTTCTTGCTGACCTGTCCTTTCTAATTCATCTTGTCCCTGAGATGTTCTAAGATTATAACGAAGAGGCATTTTCTTTTCTTTGAATACTGAAAGTTTATTACAAATTATAGGTTGGAATTTTGTTTAAATTAAAGAATAGAAAGCTTATCTAATATTCTCTCCTTAACTTCCCAAAACTGTTGCTTTATAGAGCTAATATTTTGATCTCCATCGATAATCTCTATCCTGTCAAAATCTTCCTTTATATTAGGGTTCAATAACCATTCCTCATGAATGTTGTGAATCCTCTCTATATAATCTAACGTTATCCCTGTCTCTTCAGGTCGACCACGACTTAGGGCTCTCTGATAAGAAACCATAGGGGAAGTCCTAAGATAAACTACTAAATTAATTCGAGTAACAACTTGTTCCTTGAAATAAGAATAAGTTTCATCTAAAACTGCAAACTCAGCCGGGTGCAACAACTCACTCTCTTGCAATTCCCTAATAAAACAGTTTTTGGCTGAATAGATGGAACATTCCATAACTTTAATCTTAGCGCTAGATTCTTTCGAATGATTCTCTAACATTGTTAGAAGAACATAATTTTGAAAACAGAAACCCCACTTCTTAGGGTTTTCCTTAAATAACTGGAAGAGATTAACGCCAGATAAATTAGTCCATTTATCAATTGGTTCTGGTATTATCTCAAAATCAGAGTTGCCTTCCAAAGTTGCCAATAAACTAGACTTCCCTGACCCTATGTTTCCTTCTATTGAGACTGTAAAATTTCCCATCTTTATTCTGAAACAAGGAATGCATCATATTTTCTATGGTTTCCAAAACAAATAACCCTAAGCTAAAACCAATTCTAACGTCCCGCTTAACAACTTTAACTTAGATAAACTTTACTCTCAAGTTTCTTCAGTTCAAAACTCGAAATTAGTGTATTTTTCATTTTGTTTCTTTTTTCACTCTTCAATACCTCTCTCGCTTGAAACCAGCATATCCTGGTCACGGCACCAGCTGTACAGATCTGAAGTCCCTTCATATAGGATCCTCAAATCAGATACGTGAAAGTTTTGGCCAAGGTTGATCGTTTAGAATAATATCCTTTAAGAATATTATATTTTTCCTGAATCCTACGTCATTCCGTCTTATATATTTATAATATCTTGTAATTTACAGATTCTGCTCGGTGGAGAGTGGCAATAGAAGAATGAAAAAGAAACACACTTGTTATTTTAATACTTATATTAGAATATAAACCTAATCTTTACATGTCTAATTTATGTTATTTATTTTATTTTATATCACTATTTATTTAAATTTAGTTTCATATTGACAGGAGTAGTTCATCTGAATTCATGTAGTTTCATCAATTTAGGAAAGGTTTCATCTCATTTACAATGCAATATTGGAGCCGATAAGTTTCTGAAAAGAAACCTATGTTAATATAAACGAAGTAATAAAAATAATGTGGGGACAATCCCCAGGTTTGGGGCACCGCCATCGCCCCAAGCAGCTCGTCCTAGGCCTCCTCTACCCTAAGTCCTAGGTCCGAGGCATATCATCACCCAGCTCACGATGACATGACGCTAAACTACCCTAACAATCCAACTGGATCGTCAGGATTCTGATCATCCTCGCGGAGCTGGAAATCCCACCGAAAACTTAAACTACAGTAAAGACTAGGGTTAATGTATGTGGAGAGCGGAACTAACTAACCACAGTACAACCCAGACGGTGATGATGTCTCCCCCCGGTATGTTCATGCCCCGCGTCAAACCCGACTTCCACGTGGCCCACCTTTAAGGGACGATCACTGACTCATCCAGGGTTCACAGGGTATTGACTATTTCTTTTAGTCACCCATACCAGAGCTGGTCACCGAGCCCGCCAGGCACACGAAGCATACGGTCTTCCTTTAGGAAAACAGGGCACTCTCCATCATGAGCTATAAGAGCTCTTCCTGTAATCCCTCCGGGCAGACAATGACCGACATCATCGAATCCCTTAGTTTGTTTTGAAATAAGTTAAACTGAAAATAATTAGCCAGCTCCACACGTCCAAGTGTGAAGTCTGTACTAGATACGGGTATAGTATTATTGCTTGCATGGCCAGCCTAGATCAATAACGGTTTTATAACGAGAGACATAAAGAGTTTGAAGGGCAATCTCCCTCCCCCCAGTCACTGAGTGACTTTATTGCACCAACAAGGTCTCCGTATATCCTTCATAGCTCTCACTTGTGATGCGTAGCTAAATCTCTTTTCCGTTACCAACCCACGCAGGACAAGGATTATGTAGAGTAACCCCAGTCTAAACACTCATTTAAATAAAATGAATTGCATCTAAACTATAATGGGATTACCCAGCATATTTCGAAGAAGAACATATAAGAAGTAAGTATAACAAAAGATTACTGAAGGTAATCCTTAATTAAAAGTGAAGTATGATGACCAGAACCGAGAAGATACGGGATAGTAGTATCTAAGCTAGGTTGGGCCAAACATTTATGATTTAAGATCTTAAGGGAAAATCAAAAGCATCGAGTATTCAAAACCAAGAACACTGGGAGAATTTAGCGTAAACAACACTAGCTAAAACTCGATGTTCTTTAAAAGAGGACTCAAAAGAAGTATAAAAATGGGGTTATTGTATATACTTAAATATTCGGAACTTATTTACAATGAAAAGAAACTAAACATTATAATTTCTGTTCCATTTTTGTTTTCAAGAATCTATTTAGTAAAGTTAAGGTGGTTTCACACTGAGTCAAAGTATAATTTTAAGTATGATAATTTATGACAAGTTTTATTAAGGGAAAATTAAAACTTAGAATCTTATAAAGTTTAGATTCCTGTATGATTCAATGAAGATTAAATAAATTATTTAACTACTTTAGGATGACACACATAAAGTTCAGAGGTCCCCCAAGGTCAGAGTGTCGTACAGCCGTCGCAGCCTTATGGGCGAACGTTGTCAACACACTTTACAAGAAGCAACCCACGAACGAACGTAATGTCTCCATCAAGAATATTCTTCCTATTGATTCAGGACAATTCTAATTTATTCCTTATAAACAATTTAATGTCATTAGACTAAACTAGAATGTCCCTTCACATAAGAAGAAAGTTTTATGTTGTCTAACTACTCTACATTTGGTAATCTAACGCTAAGCTCAGGAGGTCCTCCCGCGGTATATGCCACTCAAACGACGCAACCAATAGTGGGCAAGCGTTGTCAGCACATAACACAAGAAACATTATTTCCAAAATCCAACGTTAAAACACCTTGCTAATATCCCTCCATTTGTACTGGAGTAACACCAATTCATCCCATACAAACAGATGGGAGAATCAGGATGAATCAGCGAAATCTCACACAAATAGAACGAGAAGAACTTTAGTATCAGACCCTTTTAGGCTTGAGGGCTCCGGCCCAAGAATGATTAAAATAAATAAATCCGAAGGTTGATATTATCAGATAGACTTAGACAGATACTCCAGAGACACGCGACATACATTAGCCACAACCAATATAGTGGACATCGGGGACACAAGTCACGAGGGCATCCATCCAAGCTTGGTTGAACTAAATAAACCTGAGAGCAGGCATTTCTTAATCTCAAAATCTGGGACTCCTATAGTATGAAAGTAAAAGGAAAGATAAGCACCTCCTATGAGCTTGAGTACTGAGATGTAGTAATGCTCTCAGCATGTTCCAATTTTGGGAAATTGAGGTAAAAGATTCAAAATCACTATCAAAGCAATTTATTATTACTTGAAATATTATTATTTATAATATTCACTCTACTTAAACTTACCCTTTATTTCACAATAAAATATCACAATCTATATCCAAGTTTTAGTTTTCAGATTTATTATTTTAAGATTTTGAATTGACGTTCTAATTCTTTTGATCTGACGGAATATTTTTCTTAAATTTTATCATATGAAGACATTAGTATATTAAAAACTGGAATTTTGATTTAGGGCCAAAGATTTTATATTATTTTCTAAAAATGGTAATTATTTAATGTATTAATATTTTCTTCCATTTTGATTTTGGGTTTTGATTTATTTTTTGTTAAAGAGATAAAAAATTTATAAAGATTTCAAAATAGCGTCTAGCTTTGAGTAAAACTAAATCAAAAATGATTTATTTGTTGACTATTTGACAATAATGTCAAATAGACAATTCTACCTAAAAAAGTATAAAAATATACATCGTTTAAAGTCTCCTTGACTTGATGATAATAATATACATCGTCCAAAGTCACTTTTGAAATGTTGACAAAATATACAACATCTAAAGCCACCCCTAATCGATGACAATATATATACATCAGAGTCCAGTTTCCATGATTTCACCAAGGACTATTTTAATCAATTTCTCTGTAAAGGAAAGAATTAAACACAATGAAATTTACATTACCTTTACAATCCAAGCAATACCTTTTTTTAGCCTTCACGTTTTATCATTTGTGGTTTGCTTTTCCATGTCTATAATGTTCCTTGTAATTCCTGTACCTGTATAGAAATAGAACATTATCCTGCCTAGCTATACGCGAACAAAGACACTTGTAGAACTAGTTTATACTTAATTATGGGAAAAGAAAATCTTTATTACTATCTACAAATAACGACTCAGATTAGAAACACAGTATGTTATAATTTCCGCAGAGTTATTAATGTTTACAAACGAAAATCATTAAGTGGGAATATCAATTTACTTAAAGTATCACACAGTACAAGCCTCTTATGACCTCGCAGGTAGATCTGTAAAGCTGCAAATATTCTCCAATCAACTCTTCCTCTTTTGACATTGAAATCTGATTTTCTCAACGTTATTTAGCTCACATAACCTGGAAGAAACTATAAATTTCATTAAGTCACATTTCACCTTAACTCAAATACACACAACAACTTTGAACCGAAAATAAATAAAAGATGAAAACCACAAAATTGAATACTTACATAACATTAGTTTCACTCCACTTATTCTTTACACTTTGGAATCAAACCCTGAATGTTAGCATCTTGAAATTATGCGCAAATAAACCTTCCTATACTATATCCTACACGAAGCAATCCCTATCTTTATCTCAATTGAAGGAATCCACAATCCAGGATCATAGCCTCCTTCAAAAGATTCGTCTCATCAGCTGTATGAATTCTATTTTTTTCGCGAGCTACAAAACAAAAAAAAAATTATAACTCACAGAAAACCAGCATACTATCGACTTTTCTTTCACAGACGTCTCAAAGTAACATCAAGAATATTTGGAACGTTTACCGATTCCATTCTTCCATTTTTCTCCGTTTTTCCCAAATTTTCCTTGCTTGACGGACCAAAATCTCTCTCACCTGAAACTTTAAAACATGTTAAAATTCTATTTGAGCTCCATTGCCCTCACTATTCAACAAATCCTGATTCTTAGTTTTCTTCTGTTGCTTTCGTTTATCAAAATTTTAGCAACTATTCCTTTTATCAGCAAAAATAGCTTTTTTCCTTCCTTTTCCTTTTTTTCGACCCTTTCCCGACCCTGTCACGACTGTCACTCCTCGTCATATTTTTCTACTCCCCGTTTATCGTTACACTTCTTGACACTTCCTCTAAATAGTATTTTATGCATTTAAAAATTTTTTAGGGTTCCGCAAGTGCACAGTACGTATATACATACATCCAAATATTATTCAAAACCTACCTTGTAATTCTACCTATACAATAAATTAATCAAAATTGCTTTGATCTAAAATTTCCATATATCATTATCTTGGCACCTGTCCAATCAATTAAGTATAAGATATTAACTTTCCTCATAATCGGTAGATTAACAGACTAGTCTCTGATCTTATCAGCCAAATACAACATGTATCAGAAAGGAGTGACAATACTGAAGGGTGTGAATCTGATCATGAAACTGAACAACTTTTCCCTTGGAACATAGGTAGGAAAAACCAAATTTGACCTCCAATACAAAATGTGCTATCAGCTGATGCAGTTTCTATGGGAGGTCGAAAATTTATTTTGTTCTACGACCTATGTTCCTCGGGAAAAGTTGTTCAGTTTCATGGGCGGACTCACATCCTTTAGTATCATCACATGTTTCCGTTACACGCTGTATAAGTAATATTAATATCGCATAGAAGCGCGGTGCGATATCTTCCGACCATCGCATCGGTATGTGCCGTGATGTGATACAGAGATTCGGCAATAGGTACCTACGACAGTAATAGAATGGCATCGTACGATATGACATCACGCTATGGCGTCACATCACACTACGTGGCAATCGGCAAGCAGCTGGTAGTCGCGTGAGAAACTTCCATTAAAAGGTGACTTTTGTGCAACAAATAAATCGATCGTAACTCGATCTTTTGAAATAAGAAGAATACATTAATCATTAGAAATAAATTGCCTCTTATTATTTTGTACAATCTGCATTTACAGATAAATATCCTAATAATTAGAGTCCACAATAAAATTTAATATCCTAAACTATTACAGAGGACTGGGGGCCGATTCTTGAAAGTCACCGGGTGATTTTCGAGATTTTTAAAATTATAGAGTTTATCGTGGCTTTATTTAATTTTAAAATTATAGGTATATAGGTAGGTAGGTATTATAGGTATTTCCCATATTAGAAAACGTAACCAGGAAAAGCATAAAACTCATTGAAACTAGATGGCGCTTTCAAATAATCTGAAAAATAATTATGGTCTACCGAGTATTTTGTTAAAAAATCATTTCCAATTTCACCATAGTTTTAATATAAAGACACGCTAACATTGAAATTGGTATGTTTTTTTTAGCAGAGTACTCGATAAATCGTAATAATTTCTCAGGCTATTTATTAGCGCCATCTAGTTTTATACTTTTCCGGGTTACGATTTCCATAAGGGGATGATGGTCAGTCCTTATTATTCGTCCATCTATGTATTACTGAACTACATGTCTAAGATGTTTCGTTAATCCTATCGAAATATTTATTAACTTAATGAGAAAACTGCTGTTAACACCCTTCAAAAATTTCATAATACAATCTCTTACATAAGTAAGAGAGATGAGATGGAAGGTAACCGAGCTGATAAGATTGTGCGTGCATACTGGTAGCGCGCAATCTTTCTTTTCTAAACATAGAAGGTAAACTAAATCGCATGGTATTTGGCAAGCGGAAAGTAATGCTATAAAAGTAACTACCTTATCCACGTAATGTTTCAAATCTTTACTAAAAACTAAATCTTATCGCAATGATTGAATGATTGTGTCGTCTTTTGTTGTGTAATTTTAAATTGGTACTTTTATGAAATCTTACGCATCTCCAGGTGTAAGGAACAACATTCTGAAAACTGAATGGCATGATCAGTCAGTTAGACTGAACAACTTACTTTTAAGGAATGAAAAAGAAATAGACCTCTCCATATAACAAATTTTCAATTTTTTATGGGGAATCTTATTTTTATTTTCATCTTTCCTGAAAAATTCTATCTCTGAAAGTTGTTTAGTTTCGTACTGATCATGCCATTTCAGTTTTCGGATAGCTAAACCTTACATCCTTTATATAACCAGGTATATTTTCTAATAATAAGAGCGTATCTGCTCTGAGAAATAGGTATTCGTGCGTGCGTCCGAGCAATACGTGCGCCCGAGCAATCTTCCCATAGTGAGTGTACGATAGGGAAAACCTACAGTTCAGACCGATTTTACCTACAAAACGACGCTCCGTTTTCCCATGTTTTCTCCTCCAAAACTGAGCTTATTCAAATACTTTGTTAGGTGTCGAAATTTAAGGGAAGAGTAATCTGTGCTCCTATTTTTATATTTTATCTTAAAAAATGATTTTCTGACAGCAGTTAAAAATGGCGGAATAACGGGACCATTTTCTTCTTTTTGGAAAGTCATATTTATTTTGGTAATTGTTTTTCGCCCCCAGTAGACATAGATTTAAGAACAAAAAAACCATGGCTCTGATGCATTATCCAGGGAGGAAATACGGGAATACATTACGGAAAAAATGTTGCTAGGATACACTCTTATGTATGGGTTATATACCATAGCCGCTATAAGTACTTTGTAGCAGATTGGTGACCGAGCGCGGGTTGAACGATATGCAGAAGGAAGCCAACCTATTCTCAGGTCCCTTAGCCTTCTTTAAAGTTACAGCTCTGTGAAATCTAATGCTGTCAATTTCTGATTTGAATGACGTTGGAATGGTCGGCAGGAAGCCTACCTCCTATGCCGTGGGTCGCAGGTTCGTTCCCCAGGGCAAACATTTGTGTGATGGACAAAAGTGTTTGTTCTGTGTCTGGGTGTTATTTATGTATGTTTATCAGTCTCTGATACCCATAACACAGGCTTTGCCTAGTTTGGGATCAGATGACCTTGTGTCATGACAAAGTGACAGTAATAGATTTAAAGGAGCTTTAATTATAAAGACGCGTTTTGCAACTTTTTTTGTGTCTCAGTCGTTTGTAATTTTCCGCAGGACAAACAAACAACACGACAAAATTTGCGCGCAAAATTTTGATGATATCATTCATTTTTATCCTGCAGTTATTATCCTCCTACACAATTATATTAAACTCTAAAAAAGTCACAAAGGACATAAAAGTAATTTACGCAAAACAAAACGCTTAATGCGGAAAAATACATGTATAGGTACATGCTTATTAAGGATTTTTATTTTATGTCACAAGTGAGCAAACAAGCATTACAGCCACCGACCAACCCGTAAGTGGTCGCCACTGTCTATTATACTATTAGACAAGCAATATTTTTGTAAATAAATTTACATATAAATATAATATTTGTAATTGGTTTCTCAAAATCGGCAATAACGATTAATAAAATTTACTGAACGTGGGTTTTCGGGGCAAAAAATCAATCTAGCTAGGTTTCATGTCTGGGAAAATTGGTTGTCTCCGTTTTTTGAATATTTTTTGAAAATAGCGCGATCCAGAAAGCCTACAGCGCCATCTGTTAAATTATTTATTTAAGTGTTTCTGCTCCATACATTGTCTCTTGTGGTGCCGGCAAATAATAGTACCTACCATCCCTGACATACCCGTGGGTGTCGTAAGAGGCGACTAACGGCTATAAACTGGAGGATGGGCAGCAGCAGCATCCTCCTGTGTATCATACCATCTTACTGCGGTCACCTACAATCGCGGTGCCAGCCGTAACGCTGACAAGCGAGGTGACTATATGGTACCTACTTCCCCTCCATATTTTTCCAGCAAAAGCTAGAATTCTGGAGGGAGTTCCTTGTCCTGTATTGGACAGTTCATAGGATGTTATGATGATGATGACTCCATTCCATACTTGATGTCACTGTTTATTCATGCTATAAACTTAACGAGCAGAGTTAGTAATGGTAAATTTTATACGAGTAGCACCAATTGAATTTTCCACTGACGACCGACAACAAGTTAATGCAAAAATTCCATACAATCCTTCCATTTGTAGAATGTTCTAACTAAACTGCTTAAATGCCCAAAGACAAAGGTATCGTTTGGCGGTGCAAATTAGTAAATTGTTTAGCGTAGGCCAAAATGTTTTGTTGTTCAATTTGAGTGTATTTACAGAGCTCAAATTCCTTTCTGTTTATAAAGTAAGTAAATAATTCCCCTAAAAATTTAAACAATAGCAAATTATAATGAAAGTTTTAGAACAGGATTATAGTGTTGGCGAAATGATATCGTAATTTTTGTAAAAATATGTTTTTAATAAGTACCTATATTTATTATTATTATTAGGAGCCTGTTGCCCTGCAGTGGAAGCTATAATTGTAAATTTTTTTTTGTTGTATCCATTTTCCAGCAGTTCATAATTTCATATTGTATTTTTTTTTATCGTCAATGGGCTTACTCTTGACCTGGATCTAGTCTTGAAGACAGAGATGAGGTCGACGATGGAACGAGCTTGCCCAGAAGAAGCCTATTCACTCGCGACTTGAATAGATTCGGGTTATATGAACTCGGGAACACAGACGCAGGCAGAGAATTCCACTCTTTAGCTGTGCGCATTATAAAAGATGTTTCAAAGCGCTTTGTGCGTATGTGCGGAATACCAACCAAGTATGGGTGATACCTGCGGTGCGTCTGGACTCCCGATGGTAGAAGGGAGATAGTGGAATAAGCTCGTGGAGCTCTTGAGCACACTCTCCGAAGTACAATCTGTAGAAGACCGACAGACATGCAGACCGACAGACATGCAACTTTGCGATGGTGGGCCAGACTGTGAAACTTGGTTTTCACCAGCATCTCATCACCAACGAGCTTCTTGGCTCTGCTACGAGTACGAGTATCTATTGTGCTCTGATATTCATATATTTTTTTTAGGAATACTACTAGGGTTCCCGGCTTCGCTCAGGTAGTTAATTTAAGATGGAGCGGAAACATTTATATTTGTAATCGGTTTCTCGAAAACGGCTCTAACGATTTTGATGATATTTAGTATTCGGGGGTTTTTGGGGACGAAAAATCGATCTAGCTAGGTCTCATGTCTGGGAGAATTCGTTTTCACCGTCTTTTTAAATATTTCTTAACGCGTTTTAGTGCGTTCAAGAAACTTACAGCGCCATCTGTTGTTGAGTAGCATAGCTTGCTCACCCGATGATATTTTAATGTCGAGGCGGCTTCTATAGAATAAAGCGAAGTTCGGTCGCCCAGGTACTTATTGTAAATGGGGCTCAAATAGGGGAGGAAAAATTTTAAGTTGTCGTTACTAGGTCAATAAGTGGTGTCTCATATTAAAGGGCTTTTGTATTGAAAGGTTTTTGTATTTTTAATGAATCTTTGTTTTCAAGTTATGATGTCTTTTGGATTAGTGTCGGTTCGACTTCCTGTTGTGCAATTGTATTTTCAAAAATCTTTAATAAATGCAGTTTTGCTTACACAATTTTGAATTAAAGAATTTATTCATTCATCAAGTTTATGGTCTGAGTAATATGATAAAGTTATCCTATACTATTAAACGAGCAATATATATATATATATATATAATATATTTGTAATCGGTTTCTCAAAAACAGATCTAACGATTTCGATGGAATTTACCATACGGGGGTTAGCGGGGGCGAAAACTCGATCTAGCTAGGTGTCATGTCTGAGAAAGTTAATTTTCCCCTGTTTGAAGCGTTTTTTTTTAATACGCGTTTTAGACAGAAACCTACAGCGCCATCTGTTGGCGGGTAGCATAGCTTGCTCACCCGATGATATTTTAATGCTGGGGCGGCTATTATAGAGCGAAGCTCGGTCGATCAGGTACTTATGTGTTATATGCGCAATATTTCAAAAGGACCCTATGGTTCAAGCATTCCTGGCAGTATATGATGCAAGCATTCAATCAATCATACTAAACGATTTTAATGATGATATGTGACTCTTATTGACCCCTCTTATCGACCAATAAAATATTCTGTGATCTGTTCTTCAATGGATTCCTTTTGGCTTGTCCTCGTAGGTTATAATCTCTTAGATATTAGCGCGATAACATAATACAGACTCATTACCGTCTAGACGTGAGCTTGCTAATATGATAAATACCTGAAGTTTTTTTTTATTAGTATAGTTACCGATGACAGACCTTAGAGCTAGTAGCATAACATTATCATGTAATGTACAAGTTATCTCAACTGTATTTTTTTACCTAGGTACTTTTCACAGAATGATAGCGGAATTCTCCTCAACTATCTTTTGCGCCTAAATAAATGTATTTTTACTATACTTAAACGCCAAGGAACCCATAAGGTGCCAAATGGGGTGTCATATGAAAGGGCTTTTGAATTCCAAAAAGGCTTTCGAACTTTTTATCTCGAAAGTAGTGATGTTCAGATAATAATAGCCGTGGTCATATTGTTATGCCACTGCCCTAAAGTTTATGATCGCTTTTTGAGGATAGGTGGCATACCATGACCACGGCTATTATCAGAACATCACTGAATATTTCAGTTGGTAATATTTTCTTGTTTCATACTTTTTAGAGCAAGATTTGCCAGTAGTCGGGTTCTAGCTTGGGTTCTAGTTTTTGAAGTGATTTTTTAAATCAATTATTTTGGGGTTGTAAACACATAAAAAAGCTAACAACATATATATTTTTGAAATATGCTCATTAAGCCCTTTCATTTGATACCCAACACGGTACGATTAAAAAAAATATTTTTTCGTCCGTGACTTAATCTCCTCTAGAGGGCGCCACAATCAATTAAACGAAATTTCTTGTATCCTATATCCAGCGAATGATCAAGACGCTTCTAACGACACCTCACTTGTCAAATTACGATATGCAGTTTAGAAGTTATGATTGAACAGATGAGCATACATACATACTCGTACATACGATATATGTACATACATACATACCGGTCAAAATCATAACCCTCCTTTTTGCCGTAGTCGGGTAAAATAATCTGAATGAGTGTCATTTTTGCCTACTATTTTGAACACAAGTCAAAAAGAAATTCAAAATTTAGCGCGCAATAGAGAAAAACGGCCAGAATGTTGAAAATGAATAGAGGCAATAATATAGCGATGATACAGTAGGCAGGTATATCGGAACTCTCAGCCTCTATATAATTTCTTCTGCCGCTTGAATACTACAAAATTTAGTATGTAGGGTTTTTGTCCAACGAAAAATGGATTTAGCTAGGTCTCATGTCTGGGAAAAATCGTTTTGCCCGTGTTTTTTTAAGCATTTAAAAAAAAATATTGCGTTTTAGACAGAAACCTACAGCGCCATCTGTAGGCGAGTAGCATAGCTTGCTCACCCGATGATATTTTAATGTTGAGGCGGCTATTATAGAGCGAAGCTCGGTCGACCAGGTACTTATTACACTCTCAAAACACACACACGCACTCTCTCCCTGTACAAGCTTTAGCTTCATTATTCTTACACTCTTTTATCCTTAATAGGCTTAACCCTAATCCAGTTTTATCTTAATTTTCTTATCTTCTTTCTTTAATCGATACGCAAGTTTAAATCAAATCTTAATTAGGTTTTAATTTTCTCATAGATAAAGTGAACGATTATAAACAACGTCACATTAGTTAAGAGGCCTATTAGCCTATTACATTTTGAACGTGTTTTTTTGCGCAAAATAGCTAATTTCGGCGTCCTTAATCTGAGAATCGGAATGACTTGGACAAGTTTAACTTATTCAATGTTGAAGAATAGTTATTATTATAGTTCATGGCGGCCATTATTCACAATTTATTTCTTAATTTGTAAATATAGCCAATATTCCGAAGCAAGTTTTCATAAAATGATCAAAGGCAGTTTTTTGAGCTCGTGGATTGAAACTAAAATAAAAACATACAATAAAATCTCTTATATAATAGCGTAGTTCATAGCGGCCTCTAAATTTTGAAAAATATATCGGAAAATCTAGAAAAAATTCCATTCCGAACGAAAAAACTATAAAAAAACCCTCAGGTTTGACTACAAATTTCTCTTTACTACGTTAATATAATTTATACCATACTAAACTTTGGTATAAAGGAAATAAAAATTGCATACGTTTGTTTAAAAACAATTCGTTATAATACCTTAATTGAACGTAATTACGCCTGCCAAATTTCTGCATAATCCGATGCGCTGGCCTTTGAAATGCAAATAACTTGATAATATGTACAAAAAGTATTAATATCGTTTAGTTGTAGCTACAAAACAGTGTCAGGAAATCTGGACGCTGAGTGAGATTTTCCACTTTTCATTTTTCAGAATGAAATTTTTTAATAGGTCTCCTAATACGCAGTTCGCAATTTATGTGATAGAAATTTTTCCTCTGATAGCAATTTCAATCATGATTACTTGATATCAAGAATTGTCTTGATAAGCACGAAGTAAAAATAGATTATAATGAAATTAAAGGGGCGACATTAATCTGAAATTGTGCTAATGTTAACCTCTAGGTTAAGTTTGGTAGGTATGAAGGTGGTAGGGATCTTGTGCAAAGAAAGACTGTCTCGGGAAGTACCACACCCTTGGTTTTGTCTGCCGTAATGCCGCAGTGTTTGCACTGCTTTGTTTCGGTTTGAAGGGCAAGGGAGCCAGTGAAATTACTGCCACATTAGTCACACCATCTTAGTTCTCAGGGTGGGCAACGCGCTTTGCTGTCTTGTTAGTGTCAGTTATGCTACTAATAAGACATTGGGCGCTATGGGTGGTAGTGGCCCACAATCTGCTTGCTCACTTGTTACATAAAAATAAAACGTTTTACATAGTTGCCGAAAGCCACTTCCAAGTAAAAAGCGATTAAAATTTTAGTACTCGCATATATAAGAGGTCTTTACCTATGAAATTGCCGATATTTTCTTACAGATTAATGAGATCATAATTCCTATAATTCTAATGCTATTTTTTTCATTTGTCTTATATTTGAAAGTTGACTTCAAAGTTATTAATTTACGCATAAAATGTAGTTTTTATTTTTAGTTTGATATATAAAATTAAAGGTACGAAAATTGTTCGTTTTAAATGTCGTCCGATTTCATTATTAGATTTGTTATATTTTTTTACAAATAATATTTTTCAAAAATAAAATTTAAGTTTCTGTTAGCTTAATGTCTTCCCAATAATGCTCAAAAAATAAAAAAAATAATTGGATTTATGATTCCTAAGAAAAATGCAAATATGTTAGTACTGAAAATTGAGTTTACCTAAAATTCGCCATACAAAACGGCAATTTCATAGGTAAAGACCTATTACATACAAATACCTGGTATGAAAATACAAACTTAAAAATATTCAAATTAAATATGCAGTTAGGTAGATCCTAATAGAAGAATTCTACAATCGTTCTATGTCATGAAAATAGTTAGGGTGCTGGCTGCACTTTTGGGCATATGATTTCTTCATGATTCATATTGATTCATTCATTCATATCAGCTCAATACGAATCGATTTGGTCCTAACAAGTTTTTCTGTGCTTCGCTGCGTTTTTGAGTTAAAGTAAAAAAAAAATAAGATACTAAATAATGTTTTTAGGGTTCCGATACCAAAATGGTAAAAAAAGGAACCCTTATGGTGCGACTTTGTCTGTCTGTCCGTCTGTCTGTCTATATGTCTGTCACACCTCTATATCTCAGCAACCACTCATGCTATCGACTTGAAATTTGGAATAGTTTTAGAATAATTTTGGTTGCCCAACTTAATTGCACGTGAAAGAATTTTGAAAAAAATATGATTATTAATGTAAAGGGGCCTAAAATAGGGGGGGGGGGGGGGCAAATTTCAAATTGTCGCTACTAGGTCGAGTGGGGTATCATATGAAAGGGCTTCATCAAAAAAAATACCATTCCCCCCTTATCTCCGAAGTTTGTGAAAGGAAAAAATCTGAATCAATTACAATTCACATAAAATGTAAAAATTACAGCAAAAATAAAATGATCTTTCTAAGTTGCACAGTTTTTTAGAAATCTGCAAATAACCTTTACAAACAAACTTAGTTTTGCGGTCCTAAAAATGGACTTTAGTGCTTCCACTAATACAAAAAGTACATCGGAACTCTCGGCTCACGAGTCCGACTCGCACTTGACCAGCTTTCTTTTTGTCTGCCTTTGTGACTGCTGTTTAAAATACTTCTACTGTTGAAAATCGAAGAGGCAAACATGCAGGGCATTATCACGGGACGAAGTAAGTAGTAGTTTTTTCCATTTTGAAGCGATGTTGGCAGACCATTTTTCTGTGGTGATATACATTGTGTATAATCGGCCAGTCATAGTCTACCAAGTGTACGTTTCATTGTCAAATTGCAAAATAGTTAAACTAAATTACTCAAAAACGAAGGGGTGTGTGGAGGTCTGGCAATATTTTTTGTATCTATTAGAGGATGCTTCTTATCATCAGTCAAAGAGGCAGACATTGACAAATAAAATAATAATTTTGTCCGTCAGCACCCTTACTAAAAGATTCAGCAAAACTGTTTGAGCCGTATTTGCACAATTTTATTTTTTGTTTATTTCGTTGTATGATACCCTCAAAATGAGAGAGAGCAGAAACAACTCAGAATCCTTCGATGGATTTGCATTATGCTCTTAAATTTAAAAATATTTTATGGTATCAATCGGAGTATTAGTTTAGCCACTAAGCCAAAGCGTGACGACGGACAAACCGACCGACCGACCGATCGACCGACGGACGAACATTTTTAGGAGACGTGATATGGAACTAATTTTCGAGAAAATTAGAAACAAAGTTTTTTTTCACCTTACTCGCTTCGCTCGAAAGTAAAAAACCGGCCAAGTGCGAGTCGGACTCGCGCACTGAGGGTTCCGTACCACCACATAAACATAATTGTATTAGTTGAAATTTCAGTAAGTTAATGTGCTAGATTTTTTGAGTCCGACACGCGCTTGACCAAATTTTATTGTTTTTTGTTATTTTATAGCCTATGCCCTATAAACATACCAATTTTCAAGTTTGTATGTGTTCCCGTTTTTAAATAGAACTAAAACAAAAATCGCCTCAGCAACCATCCAACTTGACCCCTCTCTTATATGAATGTTCTTGAAACGGGAGCTCACCACAATTGGTTACCATTAGTTGTGAGAAAAGTTGTAATATTTAATGATTTCAGACTTTTCCCATTATTTGTACTGTGAGACCTAGCTTCTTGCCAAATTTCATAATTTTAGGTCAACGGGAAGTACCCTGTAGGTTTTTCATTTTTGAATAAATGTATGGAGATGAGGACATAAAATGCCATATCTTTTGATTGCGTCGTTGTAAAAAATTTAAATTTTCAGATCTTGTGTGGTTCATGGATCCTAATATGTGGTATTAACTTCAACCTGATACCTTTACCCGTTCGTGAGATAAAGGGTCTTGACAGACAGACAGACTGACAGACAGACAGACAGACAGACAGACGGACAACAAAGTGATCCTATAAGGGTTCCGTTTTTTTCTTTTGAGGTACGGAACCCTAAAAATAAACAAAACAACAAGAAGGCTAAGTAAGTATTAGTTGGCAAAGAGGGTGAAACTTAACTTTGGCTTTTGTTTAATAATGGGTGTAAATGCAAAAGCGGACATCTGATCCAGGGTGTGTTCAGACCACGAAAATTAACATCTTTTCCAAAGAAATATGGATTGACATCGGAGAATTTGTTTTTGATTCTCCATACATACCTTCAATAGTCGACAGTGCATTTTGTAAGAAGGAGACAAAAAAAACTCTGATTTCGACCCATGTTTCTTTGTTCAGTTTTGTGGTCTTAGCACACCCTGGCACTGTCGCACGCTTTTGCATTTACACTGTAAGTAGTCAAAGTTGTTTATTGAATCTAAGAAAAATCGTATGACTTGCATGTTTGAACGTAGCAAGAAAAGATTGGTTTAAGAAAAGATCTACTGACAGATAAGAAAAAAAATCCTTCTTGGAAAATGATATAAATCCTTATTACAGATATTAATTTCATTGTTCAAATATTAGTCTTAGCTATATAATTTACGAAGATGAGGAAATCAGTGTTCGTTGTCCGCTGGACCAAAATTGTGATACTTAGCTAAATACGAAGTTCTAGTCCTTTGCTTGATGAGCTCACTGATTGTAATAGTAAAGCAATTCGCTTTCCAAAAAACTCTTTTTCCGATACGACATAAGTATAATTTCGGGTAAAATTTGTTTTCTCTGGGAAAGTCTCTAATTCTCTATAACAATTCGATCACTGCCACTTCCTGATCAAAATGACTTTTGACTTCACTTTGTAATTTGATCGATAGTAGTCTGACCAAAGAACCTTTGCGGCTGTCCTCTGATAAATCAGTGAATTCTAGCGCTGCTTCAAAACCATGTTGGCCTTTGGGTTTGGGGTCTAGTTTTGCCTCGCGATTGTCGCAATCGGAAAGCAGTCGTTTTTAGTATAAATCAGAACCATTTTTACTGTCGAATCTCTTTAATAGTTGACTGTATAGAAAGGTGGTGCAAAGTCCTTCTATGGGGAAAGCTTGCCTATATCTGCCGCGAAGCATCGTGCTTGCACTGCTATGTTTCGGTTCGAATGGCAAACATGCCTGTGCAATAACCAACACATGACACATTCATTAGTTCTAAGGGAGAAGCCACAATCACACCTTCTTAAATTGAAATACTAATTCGGCATACATTGCTGGGAGGCTTGGTTCTGTTAATTCCAATATCCTCATTTTGACGAGCAATGTATGCCGAATTAGTTTCCGAATTAATGAAGGTGTGATAGCGGTTTTACCAATGCTGTTTATTAATGTAAAATAGGACAGTCGTCGTAACTATAGACAATGGTGACCATTTAGGTACCGTCAGGTGACCTAGCTTGTAATCTCATTTGTGACTTAACAAACGGAATGCCGAAGCAAAGAGTAGTTAAAGTTCCACCTGTAAATTAAACCATATTCCTGTAAGAGATAATTATCATAAGAGGCTTATACTGCAGGCTAAACGCCACAACTTAAATATTTTTTTTGTGGAATTCACAATTTCGAAAAGTTGTCGGTATAATAAAAGGCTACACATTTTGGCTTCAGAGTAAGCCCTCAATAGGTTTTAAACACCTATTAATCAAGACTGTAAATATAAAATTCTGTACTTACTATCTTCGACGCACATCTGGTTGTCAGGAAGCAGCCGTAAGCCATTGGGGCAGGCGCACGAGACGCGAGGGGAGTGGGGTCCTATTCTTGGCGCTGGTAGGCAGAGGTGGGAGCAGTGGCCGTTCACAGCTGCGCAGTGGTTGATCCCGTCAGGTTGGCGGTACGGGTGGTATACGTGAATCACCATTGGGTTTTGAAGCTGGAGAGAAAGAGTAATGTTAGGAGAATTCGTTTTCTTCGTCTTTTATTGTACGGACAACCTTAGATCGTAACTAATCCTTGACGAAAATCAAAGAGATATTATAATATTGGAACGAATTGTATACGTAGAAGCAATTAATAAAATCGAGGCTGCCTTTTATCATATTCCAGATTTTATTTATTTTCCACATTTTAATCCAATACAACCCTTAGAGAAATCAAAAAAATATTGTCTCTCTGTTTTTCAGCGAGTGTTGCTGTTTTGTGCTGATATATTTTAATTCTAAAATGCCTAAAACTTAATCGATTGCTCTATCGATATTAAGGTACTCGTATCGTCACTGTATTATAATACACGTCCATCTGTTTTTTTTGGATTGTTTATTCTCCGGTCATGTGCTGCATCGTATCATCCTGATTCCTTATCAGCAATTCGATCGATACGCGTTGTCGTATTCTAAACCGATAAGAGAACAACCGATCTTTTGTTTGTGCAAGATCTATTATGCCTTTTACCTACTGTAAAGCTAGTATTTTACTAACGGTGTGTGTGGAAGTGATAGCCTCGATGTCTTTCCCGTTGAACTTGTTGGCACGGAAAACGGCAGTCTTTTCCCAGTCGGTCCAGTAGACCCAGTCCTCGAATGTAGTGATGGAGAAGGGATGACGTAAGACATCCGTTGAGTAGAGAATCACGCGACGCGCAGTACCGTCGTAGTTGCAAGATGATATCGTGTTTAGTTTTGCATCCACCTAAAAAGATCAATAGGTACCGCATTAAGAACCATAAAGAAGTCAGAATGTTAATTGAAACAATGATCAAACCCCTATTTTTTTAACTTACATGACATTTATTTGACATATTGAAAGAGGGTTGTTTTAGTTGCATGCATAGAGCCCCAAGATTTTAGAACAATGTTATCGTTCTTACCTAAAGGACATCTAAGCTTTATAACTTTATCCAATAAGTAGTTGACCAATCATCATCATATCAGCCAAAAGACTTCTACTGCTGGACATAGGCGCTGCTTGCATCCAGCGGCTTCCCGCAACCTTGACTAGATCGTCGGTCCACCTCGTGCAGGGCCTGCCCACGCTCGTCTGGCAATGTGCCCTGCCCACTGCCACTTTAGTGATTCTCAGGGCTATGTCGGTTACTTTAGTTCTTCTGCGGATCTCCTCATTTCTGGTTTGATTCCGCAGAGAGACTCCAAACATTGCCCTTTCTACAGGGTGTTAATTTAATTGCGTGCCATAGCTTAGGGGGTGTTTCAGTAAAGATAAAGGAACACAAAAAAAAATATCCTACTTGAAAAAAACTAAACTAACGCGGAGGGCAATGACCCAGACGGAACACTGCGCTATCACCAAGCCAGCGCGCGAGTATCAATGTATAAGGTAGACACATACATTACTGAAACTTGTTCGCGCGCTTTTGATAGCGCGGTGCGCCGGGTCATTGCCCTCCGCGTTAGTTTAGTTTCAATGAAGTTTAATTTTTTTTAGACAGGATTTTTTAAAATATTTTTTTTGTCTTCCTTTATCGTTACTGAAACACCTCCTAAGCTATGGCACGCAATTAAATAAACACCCTGTATAGTCCTTTGAGTGACTTTGAGCTTCCTAACAAGGCCCACCGCGAGCGATGACATCTCGGTGCCATATGTCATCACTGGCAACACACACTGGTCAAAGACTTATGTCTTGAGACATATTGCGGAGCTTCCCAAACGCTGCCCATTCGAGTCGGATTCGACGAGTGCCCTCTTTCTCTGAGTTGGATTTACCCAACTGAACTGTTCGTGTGGTCCCAGGTATACGTACGGTCAACCGCTTGTCGGTAGAAACTTTTTCAACTCTATTAAAACGCCATAAGGTCCAAAAGTGTTTCTACCGATGTGCGGCCGTGTGTACGTTGACCAATATTGTCTGTCAAAAAGAAGATAGTTATTAGTGACAAATAAATATTAAGTATGTACTTACCCAATAAACGCGTTTTCTCATAAGGTCGAGAGTGAGTCCGTTGGGCCACTTAACGTCGTATGAGACGATGGTTTGCCGATGGGAACCGTCCATCCCCGCTCGTTCAATCTTCGGCGTTTGACCCCAATCAGTCCAGTACATCCATCTGAGAAAACCGGCCAAGTGTGAGTCGGACTCGCGCCCTAAGGGTTCCGTACCTATCTACCATATGATATGCTAAAAGCTTTAGCTCTTTGATTTTAAAAACTCCGCGACCATCCAACTTGACCCCTCTTTAATAGAAAAGTTCTTGAAACGGGAGCTCACCTTAATTGGTTACTATTAGTTGTGAGAAAAATTGAAATATTTAATGGTTTTAGACTTTTCCCTTTATTTGTACTGTGAGACCT
The DNA here is from genome assembly GCA_947532105.1 of Athrips mouffetella. NCBI lineage: Eukaryota > Metazoa > Arthropoda > Insecta > Lepidoptera > Gelechiidae > Athrips > Athrips mouffetella. The sequence goes on along the minus strand of OX383960.1, from coordinate 21,675,807 downwards.
AGCTTCTTGCCAAATTTCATAATTTAAGGTCCACGGGAAGTACCCTGTAGGTTTTGCTTTTTTGCATAAATGTATGGAGATGAGGACATAAAAAGCCATATCTTATGATTGCGTCGTTGTAAATAATTGAAATTTTCAGTTCTTGTTTGGTTTATGGACCCTAATATTCATTATCAATTTCAACCTGATACCTCTTCTCGGTCGTGAGAAAAAGAGTCTTGAGAGACAGACAGACGGACAACAAAGTGGTCCTATAAGGGTTCCGTTTTTTTATTATGAGGTATGGAACCCTAAAAACAACGAATTTATAGCATATGCATTGCATACAAGTGAGAGAGGTTATATAACAGAAAGTCATAGCTAATACGTTTGTTTTGTGTGTTATTCTTATCAATTTATCAGCATTCTCTGCCTACCTCTGCGAGAATGGGGCGTGTATGATACGTTTGTGTAACGTATTACCATTTTTTACCTATTCAACTATGAAGTATCTGTAAATCCGTATCTCTCAACATTGCAATGTTGTCAGGTTTCATTTACTTACGATATTGAACCATTACGTCTATTTACTTTACGTATGTAAGTATTTGTTTACGTAGAGTCTACGTAGACGAAGGCGTTGTTGTATGTAAGCAAACTGAGCAAAGATGGTTACAATAACATGAACATTTCTTGCACCTATTGACAAAAGCCAATTTAATTTGTTACAAATATTTATAAGTACCTAGTTTATCTACCAAAAGATTGTAAAATAAGTAAATAAATAGTGTAAATCGCTGTTTATCTTACTTTTGATTTGATTGTAAATTGGCTTTACCTATCGTCCAAATCTTTTTCGTAAGCATATCTAATAGTTAATAACATACTTTATCGATTATTATTTTTCTTGACGTCATTAATAATGTTTCGATAGTATGAGGATTATAAACACCTGGTATAATAGTTTTTCAATCATGATAGAATGTAAATTACTATCTTTTTTTCCAACACAGTTCAACTCACCCGTCCAAAGGATTCAAAGCAATAGCTCTTGGTTCTTCTAGCTGATCTCTGATCAAGATCTTCCTCATATTTCCTTGCAGATCTGACAACTCAATGTGGTTCTTGCCGGTGTCGGTCCAGTAAAGATGGTTGTATATCCAGTCGACGGCTAAACCGTCAGATGTGATCAACTGATCGCCTATTACGACGGTCCGTTGACTGCCCTCGTCTATTGGTGCCCTGGGCAAATAAAATGTAAATGTAGTAGAGTGTATTTTGGTTAACAGTATTTATTTATTGAAATGTAGGAATACTACTTGTTCAATACATTTTAATATCAAAGTTCAACAATCTCAATCTCTCTAAGTTCAAAGTACATTTATGTAAGCGCCACCTAGTAGTTTTACTGCAAAGCAACAGGACCTTCGCTTGGAGGTACGAGAACAGCCTTTGCTCAGAAAACTTCAAGAAAATATAACTCCCACCAGCCGACAGATGGCGCGACTAGTATTAGAAATTCGGTTTTTTCTCTTTCATACTTATTAGAAAACTTGCATCCCTTGTACTTACTTATAAATCTTCTCATCGGTGACGTCGCTCCAAAAGATCATTCCAGTTCTGAACACGTAATCTAATGCTGTTGCTGACTTAGTATCGTTCACAATGGCGACCATTTCATGGTGGTCAAGGCTGATTTTGCGGATGTCAAAGCGCCTGGCAAACAAGAGTGATGGGTGCCCTTCAGTAGCCTTGCATCGGGTTCTGTCTCGCGGGTCCCTGGCGTACCCAGTGTGGCATTCGCACTTGAACGTTCCTTTCTCGTTGATACAAATTTGGGAGCATGCGCCTGGATCAGCACACTCGTCGATGTCTGAAATTTTTGAAAAATATTAAATGTCATTCAAATTCACCCATTATTATGATCTTTTACACTATAGATTTAGATTAAGTAAGGTACTTATATTGACTACGTTATTGCAAACTCGCGATTAACTGAATAAATAAATAGGTATAGGATTCACCACTGGTCAGACTATTACAAAACTCATTAAAGAGTTATATCCTTTTCTCAATTTACCCAAACATTTTTACTGAAGCAGACGCTCCAAAAAAGGGTCCTCTAATAATTTCTATATTAGGCCTTATAACGTAAAGTAACGTACCTATCTGTGAAACCTTACCTTCACAAGTCCTATTATCAACTAGCTTGTATCCCTTATCGCAGTCACAGTAGTATGAGACTGGGGTATCCACACAGCGTTGGGTACATCCTCCATTGTGTTTGGCACATTCGTTCTCGCCGCATCTGTCACGTGGCTCATCCTCGAAGTTGGGGCAGTCTGGTTTTTTATCGCACACTTTGGTCAGAGGAATGCACATGCCGCCACCGCAGTCAAATTCCGTCTTCTTGTCGCATGGTGGTTTCGGCCGAGCTGGAATTTGATTAATTAGTTCCTATGAATTTTAAGGGTCGAATTACTGTCGAAAAAAATAAGTTGTTTCTTCGCAAAAAAACTTTTCGCCATCCCATACAAAATGAGTCGATCACGTGACCACTTTAGTATGGAGTCGAAATTTTTATTATTCTTTGGGAAAGTTGCTTGTTATCATGTGCAGAATTTCTGGGCTTCGGGAGCTAAACCAAAAAAAATCACGCTGTATAAGTTAGGTACGATAAAAAAGTAGTTTATTTTGAAAACTTACTGCAATTCACTTCATCACTGCCATCTGGACAATCCTTTTCTCCATTACAATAAAGTGCTCCGGGGATGCAGGTATGGTCTTTGCATTGAAATTGATCGATCCTGCAGGTAACGTTTCCTCGACAAATCTCAGGAGACTCATCATCACCACCAGGGCAGTCTTTGTCACCATCGCACACCCACGCTTTATGCACGCAAGTCATACGATCCCGGCATTCAAACTCCGTCGATATGCATGGAGATGTTACTTTCGGCGGACTTGCGCAACCCTGTAAAAATATAGATTTTATTTGCAGACTTCGTTTGTATTCAAACCCTAAAGCACCTTGTTAGAAAATATAAAAGAGATATTCGTCCCACGTAATTCTAAAAGCTCTTCTTTTAACCGGACACAAAGCAGACTAGTAGGTATCTACAACTTTCAATGTGATTGCTCAAGGAGCAAAAGTCTTAGATGTTCAATATTCATAGAAATGGGATTTAGGGAATTCATAAATTCGAAAATGGGATGAAGCCGGTATTAGGTACGCTCCGTGAACCCGATATATTTTTGCAACATCAATAATTCACTTCAATACGAAAGTAACAAGTTTGCTTAGTCTGAAAAAACTAGCATATTTCATAAGCTGCCAGGTTTCTACAATTTATCTGCAAGTATCTCAAGGAAAATGAAATACTGGATAGATATGTCTGAAGTTCACATACAACTTTGATCTAGTTTTTCTTGTACGTGGAACTCAAACAGGAACTGTAGATTTATGATATTTTAGAAGAAGAAGGTACGAGGCGATAATATATTAATTTAGATAGTTATTAACATCTCATCATTATCATCATTATCGTTGGTATATAATTCTAACTCACCGTCTCATCGCTACCATCGGGACAGTCAATATCGCCATCGCAACGCCACCTTGCCGAGACGCAGTGTCCATCAGCACACGAGAAGTGTGTACGGGGCTGGCAGGTGGGCGCTGCACATTTCACTTCATCGCTTCCGTCGCCGCAATCGTCGTCACCGTCGCACACCCATCGGTGCTGGATACACTTCCCGTTCCCACAGGTGAACTCGTCAGATCGACACGTCTCATCTAAATAGGCATGACTGAGTATTAGTCCATGACAATAAATTTATTGACGGGGTTCTTTCACTTTTGCCATGCACTTCTAACACTAATTACTTATAAATGCATTTAAATGCGTTGTTTTTGCTCTCCTTTTCCTAAGAATCTTTCGAACTCTACCTTATAATATTATGACAATTATAAAAATATGTACTTAACCTAGTCGTAAGCTGATTAAAGATTAGTAGTGTGACAGGCTTATTCTTAGAAGTAATATTCTTATCTGCCTCCATAAGTAAAATGTAGAGCTAGAGCTCGATGAAAAACGACAGTTACCCAGCTTACTATGTTCAACGGAGAAGACTATTTCCATATATTTCCATAGGTCGTCTGATAAAAGTTATCCTGCATGTTCTGACTCTACATTTTCGTACGGAATAGCAAGCTTGTTTCAAAATTTAACTAAAAGTTTTGATTAGTACAAAGAGCTCCATCGCGAAGTAGCATCTAGCAAAATCGAGGCACGCAATTTTGGCATAAAAAATCAGAGCTTTCGGAGTTCTTTCAGACAATAGATACCTACATATAATGAAAAATTTTGCATATAAAAATAAGCTCTGTTTAAACATGCATTTCAAGCACTCGTTACTTACTCTGGTCGTATCTCTAGGAGAAAAAAGAGCACTAGTCTGAGTTATACTTAATTAAATTCCTTTGTGAATTGTGAAGACACGTACTAATAGTTTTTTTTGTTTCTCATGTAGAGCGCACGACCTACCTAATTTGTCCAAGAAAATGTTTAAAGCACCCAAAATTTATTTAATTAATGTTGTTTTTATAAGCGAAGTACAATTTCCAAACGTGTACAAATTCTTAGATTATTAAAACAGGAAAATATTTTTGCAGGTGCCATAATTCTTGATATAAAAGGTGTTCTAGAAAATCTGACACTGAAAAATAATGATATAACCGGTGAAATGAAAGAGACGGTGAGCGTACTAAAAGCGCTAAGCATTGAAGAACACACGCATCGTCATCGCTCACGCTTCGAAGCGGGTCCGGTGCGAGTAGATAAGGAATTTATATACGGATGAGTCGAGCGTTGATAGAATACATAGTGTTTGGCCTGGGGTGGAAATTGCGATCTCAATGATTGATTGATACCACCCCGCAGACAAAGAATAGTTAAACGTCGACGCTCACCAGCTAAAGTAAACATTTTCTCCTTTGTTTTCCGACAGTACACGACTGTGATTGAGCGACCAGGGTGATATCGATATATCTACTGGATTTCTTTGCAGAATAAAACTACCTAATGCAAATATTGCGCAGAAAGACAACCTAATTTCGCGATGTGCTCTTTGTGCTACTTCCGCTACTTCTATAAAATAGATAAAATATCTAGGTCGGCATCATGCAATTCGCGCACAACATTTAACATTAACTCGTGGTTCAAGTGGCCAATTACGCGATTAGATAATTAATAAATAGAATAATGAAAATGAACGACATAAATAGAGGAACTGATAATGTTCGATCAATGCACGATTCTGTGGTGATAAATTTTGAAATTGAGCTGAGTAATGTGCATTAAATGCTGACCCACTGAAATTATAATGATTTGCAATTTGTGCATGACAATAACGCGAGCAAGTGTTTCTGATGCAACAAAAAAATAATGAGATAAAGCAGCGCTATCAAAATCACTTGCTTGTTTTGTTTTGATGGTATGGGCCCTTACTGCATGCTTTCTCGTCGGATCCGTCGGAACAGTCGGGATTGTCGTCGCACATCCAGGTGAGGGGTACGCATTCTCCTTCCTTCCCTCGACAGGTGAACTCTTCCGGTCCGCATGGCTCCCTTTCTGCCAACCCAAGGTCATGCACATGCTAAATATGAAGCATATAACCGAGCATTCACGATATAAATCAATAATAATTTTGCAGATATCAAGTTAACCGGTAAGTAATAGTTAAATTATTTGATTGTTTACCACAAATAAATATTTCAAGTGTATTTATTTTTATTGTTTTTTTATATTAATAGAAATATTAAATTAGAATAATTAAAGTTTTATTCCTTGTCGACATTGAGGGAAATTTTGATTGATTAATCAAGTACCGAAAGCAATTGGGCGACATTTTTATTTCGTGCTCAGAATCCGGACCTGAGGAAACGCGCGTTACGTTTTTTAGAGTACATTCTTGAAGCCTAACTGCAAAATTCAAATGTTTTGATGTTAACATCAACTTCGATTCGTTTTTGATTTCCAATCAATTGTCCCGCCTTTTGATACCGTGTTTTTCGCATGCCCTAATTTAGGATAACGTTTGATGATGGATTTCGTCATGCCAATTGTTGGTGGTTCATGCTCTTTCCTCGATATTTCGATCATGCTCTTACCACAGTTGTGTTCATCAGAGCCGTCAGGACAGTCAGCTGCGTCATCGCAGTGCCACGAGGCAGGAATGCACTGCCCAGTGGTGCAAACGAATTTGTGTTCGGGACAACCCAAGCGTTGTGTCGCTGTTACGTTAAAAACATTTATTGACTTTCCATCGCAGCACCTCACTTTTATTTAACTTACTTCATACGTTCAATTTGACATATATTGATAGGAAATATAAAATTTGAATTATCCATGACCTACGTAACTATGTCTCTGACCATTTTTGTTTAATTCCTGCTTATATCAAAATGCATATATAGATTTTCGAACACGTTGGTTGCCTTGTCTCTGATCATATTACCATTATGTTATGTTATTATGTACACTCAGGGAAGAAAAATGCTCGCCAGTTTTCAAATTGATTCGTTTAACGTCGCGAGAACTTATTACCTTTTGAAACTGTGATAAAGATTCGAATATTGCATACAAAAGTATACTTTACTGTTCGAAAATAAAGTTCAAATTAATTCAGACATTGTCCAAGAAGATTGTATCATATAAAATGATACAATCTTCTTGGACAATGTAATTTATAAATTAAAACCTTCGTGTTGGTTTGAATTCTTCTCTTTGGTTACGACAATTAAAAAGCTATTGTCATTCTTAGTGTCTTTCAATGTCATAAATTGAAGTGTCTGTCACTTTTTCTTGAGTTATTTGTCACATTGACGGAATGGAATCTGTGAAATCTCTATAGAGCTTTATGTTCTAATAAAAACTATAAAATATAAAACTCTATAGTGGGAAAAACAGGCAATACCTTATTTTGCACCAAACGTTACATTTATTTCAATATTGGCAGTATTGTTTCTTGTACTAAGATGTTGGTATGATTGATTCTGGCACTGGTGCGAGCGAAAACCAATCTTAAGGTGACGAACATTTTTCTTTCCGGAGTGTACAACGCAAGTTAGATTTTAGATTTTGAAATTTAACCGTCTTGTATAATCGCAATTAACTCGTTACTTTAATAACCTAAATCAGTAACTGGTTCAAACTTCGAAACATTCTTCAAAATACCTTGAAAATTTACAAAGATATTTTTTGTCTTCTCTGAGAAATTATTTTCATCCATTTAATACAAATTTCGAAGAAAGAACCCATCCAAATTCTATGTTAACAATTTATGGTCGATTTCAAAGGTTTAATTTTCAAGATTGAAATGAGGGCAACCTAGCTTAAAGTCAATGTATTTGATAGGTATATTTTAATTTTCGGTGCGCTAACTAATTGAGTCGGTACCTACTACGTAGTTAAACCTCACAACCTTTGGAAGAGTTAGATATAATTTACACCTACGAGTATGTAGCCGCATAAAATAACATATTACCTACCTATTTCTAGGTAACAAGAAGGCACGCGCTTTATTAACCTAGCGAATGCAATATTTATCTTTTTACGTCTACATTAACTTCTATTATAAAAACTCTTCAACCGGAAAGTCCTTTTAGAAGTGCCACTTTGTTCTTCTCACATACATGTGTCTAGGTGGCTACAACAAACATTCCGTGCTCCTGACAAATAAAAGGGCTTTTCCATTATGTGAGGTCGACTTACAGTGGCAGTAAGTGTACAAAGTTGTGGGACGCGGTTGCCATAACCCCCCCGCCCACTGAAATAAAACTTTACCAAGCTCCCCAAGCTTTTTATACACATTGTAACAGAGTTTGAGAAAAACAAGGAATTAAAAGTCAGTTCGCGTCTGAACGAACTTCCTTAAGGAGCTTTTTAAAGCTTCCTAAGTAATTAAATTAATGTTGTTTAAGCAATCGTCGTATTAGTGTCAGGTCTAATCGTCGTCACTTTGCTTCCGCTTTATTAATCTGGTCTCCTTCTGATTTATTTGCAGTGATTGAGACTGATTTATTTCTGCTACCTTCGAATTGTTAAAAAGCATTTGTTAACAGATTTTCTACACATGCGTGTCCTTAATCGTAAGAGAAATTGCTCAATTTGATACCAGAATTTTTACTGTAGGTAGAGAGCAGAGCCGGGTTAACACAGAAGTTCTTTATCTACCTATAGTCCTATAGTTAACATATTAAATCCCCCTTGATACTCAGTTATCAAAACTCAACGTCTAAGTGTCGTAAAATTTCTGCTTAATGGTCGTACTTCACATGTAAACAATAATAAATTAACACGGGATCCCAACACAAGGTGCGTAAGGTCCCATTTTAAGCGCTCAAAATTGTTCCTCCCGCGCGTTTTAAATACCACAACACCTGCGCTGAAATGCTTTCCTTGGGGAGAAATGTTGATGAAAACATTTTTTATCATTTCCCTTCACATTAAACGTGAAGCTATCGCTTTTTAATGAATAATTTTAGTTTATAATTTAGAAACCAGAATTTTTTGAAGATTTGTCTACTTCAAAGTCCGCAATTTTGTTTAATATGTAAAACACCGTTTTGTCTTATTTCGACTTAATGATTTGAGATCAAAGTGTTAATTATGGCAAACAAACTTATCAAAAGCTTTAGATATTCACAATTCATGGAAGCAGGCTGAGAAAAGGGCGAAGATTATAAAATTAATCCTGAAAACTCGGGGGACGTAATTAAGATTTTAATCCTCGAAGCGACTCGCTAAGAACGAACTCTACCTTCAAACTTCGACCATAAATTTGTAAGATAATTATTTCTTTTTCGTAGTGTGTTCTAACAGACTACGCACAAAGGAAGTCCGAACGCCGCGTCGGACTCTAACGCAATCCAGTGGAAATGTTGTAAACCTTGAAAATTTGCCTGTTTTGCGATGCAATTTTGTTTGTGAAGTGTAATAGGATAGGCCTCGGGTTGAAAATGTTGGGATCAGCTTCGTCGCTTTTTCACGCGTGAAATTTCGTCATTTTGGCGACCTTGTTTTTCCCCTCTCTAAGCAAATGAAGGGTATCCTTTCTAACCTTAAGCTAAAGTCACCGAGCGTGGATTACTTTATTTTTGTCACGAAAATAAGAAGTAGCTGTTTTTATTACAAGGTTTTGATAGCAAAAGTTTTAACTTGATTATAAAGTTTGGAATTGATTGGTTAAGTTTAGATTTGATTTTTTTAAATAAGTAAATAAGGTTTTCATCATAAAATTGAGAACCACGATGAATATGGGTAGGTAATACTGACTGCAGGTGCCAGGTTCTTCGTCAGAGCCGTCTGAGCAGTCTTTCTCGTTGTCACACCGCCACGACATCGGCACACATCGCCCCGTCTTGCATCTGAACTCTGATGCCGTACATGTACGGCTTTCTGTGAACAATAAAAAGGATAAGGTCAGCTATTTGTTAATTTAAATCTAATAATCTTAATCTAATAGGATCGGTCGTCATGGAGATGCCTATGTCCAGCAGTGGACGTCTTTCAGCTGATATGATGATGATGAATCTTAATCTAGACTTATAGTAGTTTCATAACTTTATCATAACATCCCATGAAACGTCTACTGCAGGACAGAGAAAACCCTCCAGAATTCCAGCAAAAACGCATTAATAAAGATAGTACCATAAAAAGGAGGACGCTGCTGCCCATCCTCCAGTTCATAATCCCTTAGTCGCCTTTTACGACACCCACGGTTAGAGATAGGTTAGTACTATTTGCCGGCACCACACAGGCGCATAACTGACCTGTAAGTAATTTTGGTACCTATACCTCCAAAGATATTTTAGGTTATATAATTGTAATATCATTGCCTACCTCCCATAAAATTATAACTTAGTTTTTGAATTCTAAAGGTGCTTCTAAACGGGCAACATTTTCACTGCAATATGTGGCTGCAATACAATTGCCGGCAATATTGCCAGGTATGTCAGCCAGAATATGCAATATACGGCAATAATTCAAGTATGGCCCGGCCATATAGCCACTCATTTTTGGAATGGCCAATGCAATTTTATGTATTGCCGATATGTTCGCATGGTAATCGAAAATACTGCAATATTGCCGGGCCTGCTCTATTGTTATTTCGTTAAGTTGCATATATGCGTCCCTTTCTAGTGACATGAAGGTCCCTTTCTAGCGATTGTTGCTCTATTATCTGTGCTCTGTGTTTTGGCGGAGTTTGTTTTGTTTTTGTAAGGAGAATAATTCATTAAAATGACTAATAATTAGGTCTAATGAAAAAGATATTGACTGTTAAATTTTGTTTAACAGGAATTCGAAGTCACTCTTAGACATTTTATTTATTTTATTAATTAGGAACGCCAACAGTAATGGTGTTAAACTTACTTAAAGCATACATAGGGAAACGGTTTGACACCAAGACCTATTATAGGCGAGCACATTCTTGTGAAGTTTTTGAATAATTGACGTTCGAGGCTTATTTCATGAATAAGCATATTTAAAGTATCATGCCTATTAAAATAAGGTCGAATCCATAATCTAGATTTTTTCTTTCGTTTTTCATTTTCCAAAATAACATAAGCCGCTGCGACGCAGATGTATTCGTCGGCCATTGTTGCCCAATTTTGTAGCCCGTGTACAAGAAAAACATATGAGCCATAGTATTGCCGAAATGTTCGGACATAATCTGCAATAAAATGTTTTTGTGATGGCCGAAGTAATTGCAATATTTCGGCAATATTGAGCCATACTGCAACCACATATTGCAGAAAAAGTATTGCCCGTTTAGGGGCCCCTTAAGACACAATATTCTGAAATACTTGCGTCAGGTTATATTTTACGTTCGATTTAGCTGAAATTTCTAATATGTATAGACGTGTAATTTCGTTCAGATAAATTGAACGTGTCTGCGAAAATAATCTGCAGTCAGACGAATAATGCGAATGGCACCTGTCGGTATACAATAAATTAAAATGTCTACGCAATTACATACAATACGATGATACGTTGAGCTCGAATATTGTTACCTACTTTTATAGCTGATGTAGGTCAGCCAAGGGTATATTTTTATTACTTTCCGGTTCCGACCAGGTGAAATTTTACAGATAAGTGAATTTTCGTACATAGGTTCATAATCACGTTCATAATATATCACGCTCGTTTCTCTTTCCCTATCATCTTGAAAGAAAAACATCATACTTATTAAGTCAGTAATTTTCTCTTATATGCATGCAAATTCCTTCAGTTATTCAAAGAGCTTTAATTAAGTACTTATATGAAAGACGTGAGCAACATCACGTATTGATGCTTTCGGGAGTCTTTAATCTTTACTAATTACCAACTCGTTTAAGGTTTGTACGCATATTTAATACTGTGTCATATCATGTCAGATATATTATGATTAATCTAAAGGTTTTGCCTTTGCGTAAGCTTTATTTACTTTCATTAATTTAAACTTTTCTGCTGATGTAAGAATTTTGTAGTCAAGTTGAAGTGAAAACTCTCGAAGTAGCGATATCAATCAAAGTCCTTTCCTTCATACTTATCGTTGTATTCGTTAAGTGGGTTGTTGAGGAAATAAGTAGGTACATAAGTAGATAGGTAGATATAGCACCCTACTTGTTCAAACAAATCGTAGCCTCAGCACTTCCTTACAATAATAATTCTTAAAACTTTCCTTTCCAAATAATTTTCCATGAAAATCTTCCAAATAATTTTGCAAACAAGATTTGCAAGAGTTTACAAATGAACAGCTAAATAAGAAGAAAGAAAACATTTCTGTTCTCGCATAGATACTTTACCAAGTCTAATGGAAGCACCACTTTGTGACAGGATCTTAATAATCATTCTTAAAATTTCGTATTCGGAACTTGGCGGGTCTTTTACCAGTTTATAAATTACTTTAAAATTAATTATAAAGATAGAGCTTTTCGGGAACTCTTATTTTTTATTTGGATATTTTCGTTTTCGGTTCACCCTCGGGCGAAGCTGTAAACCGGATCAATCCATTTACGGCTGAAATCACCGTTCAACGTGCGTATAAAACAAGGTTCTAGAAAATTATCGGTGGATAGCAGCAGCCGCCAGCCGCTTTATCTTGAAGTGATTCAGGGCGAGGCGAGGCACGCGCCGCCGAGCAATTTGTAAACAAAGCGCACCCCTGCCAAATAATATCGCCTACAACCAACGAGTGTGAGCCCTTTTACCGGAGCCCTGCGATAAATTCGAGTATACCATCAGAGATTGTTGTTTCGTACAAATCCATGCGCTGCACGAAGCTTGGCGGCTCAATAAAAAAGGTTCTTACGTGTTCAAGAGCCTTTTACGCGCACGATGCCCAATATCCAGAAACTCGGAAACTGTCGTCCATAATCATTTATGACACGAAAAATGGGAACTAATTTGCCGTATTTGCGGCCATTTCCAGAATATTGACGATAAGTGTTATGTTATGGGATCAGTGAGAGTTCTTAAATTCTTTATGTGCGTAAGCCGTCATCTCCCGTAGGTATAATATAATCACCAAATCAGCTAGTGCCATTGCCAATGTTCCTCTTTGCGTAAGAGTCCATTTGGTCGGGAGAAGAGCTTACTATGTAACATTTGTACCTACATAATAATTGTCGAGTCTCAACGTGAATGTTGCCTTTAAAGCGGGGTATCATTCTGAGGTATCCTACTTCAAGCCTCGTATAAGCTCAGGCTTATTACATTTACTCGCTCATTAATGTTTTACGTGAGGTTTCTTCTGTCTTCACGGGGCAACACTGCTCTACTTTTGCCGCAAAATAAAAAAAAACACTCATGTTTATTTATGCAATCATCTACTTTCAGTAGGTATAGGTAAGTAAGTTTTTTCTTCTCCTGGTTTCAGATAGAACACTAGCTTAACTAAGTTCAGTAAATATATAAGACAATAAAGGCGCTTTTAAGGCTTAATGGGAAATGGATCTTCTGATTCCACGGTATGTTACATCGAGGTTAGAAGTGAACTACCGCCCTAATCACCCATAAGTCGCGGTTAATTCCCTAACAGCTCTACACGCAGTTATATCTATGGTATAGATAGATTATTCAGCTGTGCGCAGTTAATTAATCCACGCGGAAACGACTCCATTAGCAAAATTGGGTTCTGTCAGGTCCCTTGCTGCGCCGCAGTTGTTGTAAGGCCGATAACAAGGAATCACTAATCAAGTGAGACAAGATCGAAAGATGGGGGACCGCAAGAAAGAGCTATAAAGGCCGGTCTTACTTTCTGAGCCTACGTTACTGGAGTGAGTAAATCGAAGATGTGTCGCGTTGTCCACCCGATAAGCCCATTCGCTAGAGATGTCTATCGGTGGGACAAGATCACTCTAACGTGAAATGGTTTGTAACAAAAATTGCCCAACGCGAAATTGCTTCGGAAGCCTTTCGATCCGGGCTTTCGATATTGTGAGTGTCGAGTCTAATTCAATCGCGAATAAGTATCTAACAGTTCATGGTAACTACATCGACGGAAAAAGAAAAGAATAAATAATTCAAAAGAACAGAGTAAAGAATTCAACCTAGATGGAATAAATAATGAGCTAGACGATGAAGTGATTTATCTCTTTAAATGATTGCTTAAATCTACAGAAAAACCCATTGCCACTGACACATTCACATGTATGACGGGGGGAGCATCACTTAAGAACAGCTCGACAAATTTGAAACTGTTTAAAATTATGAAGAGATCGCACACTGATCTCAGTAGCTGGGTCAAGAGAGAAAAGGTGCTGCTTTGAATTATTCCTTATTTATAAACTAGGCATTTACATTAAAATTAAGTATCCAAATGCAGAGTGTGGAAATTTAAAAATTCTTTAACTATGGTTTATTTATTTGGATTTTTGAAGTTAAATCGTGCCTAATGATTAAAAAATACTATAATTCGTTGTTCTTCTCGCTCACACCACTGAAAACAAAAAAGCTTGCAATAGCAGGAGCCGTGTGCAATGCAAGTGCTCGAAAGCTCCCAGTTAGTTGGGTAACGAATGCACTCATCGCGCCCGTGCCGTCTGCTCTAATACAATTTCCCGCGCTGACGGTATTGCCATCTTGGGGACAATTCGGTCTAATGCCCCTGCAACGCTGCACCAAGCCAAGCATTGTTTAAGATATTCCGGGACAATGCCTGTCAACGGAGTATTAAATAGATTGAGTTTATGCAAGTGAAAATATGAATCTTTGACTTCCAAATTACTAAAGTTCTTTTAATAACTTAAGGAATGCAGCAAATCTCCATAAAGTCAACAAAGCGTACTTTGATGAGATTAGTAGTCAAAATATAGGTAGGTATGTCAGAGTAGAAAGTGGAATGCAACAAGGACTTTTTTGTCAAAATCTTACCACTTTTTAAGATTGTTTAATAGCTAATAGCAAAATGTTTATATACTCATGTATACAATAAATTTTTACCGAGGCTGAAATCCATTGATGAAATAACAAAAACCCGTGGAGACAAAAACAACAACGGCTATTTCATACATTGTACCTCATACACGTACCTAAGCACATTCTTTACTTAACAGTATACACGTACCTAAATTGTATAAAGTTCAATGTGCAGGAGTGCTATTCCCAAAACAACAATTTTGACGTCCGCACACGGATCCGCAGGTGATCCGCAGGTGTGTGTCAAATTGGTATTCTGCAACCAAGTTATCACGACGGTGAGATCACTGCGTGAACCGCTGAGCGGACTTTTTGTCATTTTTGTATGGGTTGACGTTTAAATTGGTATTCCGTAACGCATTCCGCGCTCACTCTCGAATTTTTATGTTAACCTTTACGATTACTATTTTTGTGTTTTTTACTATATTTTGAGTTGTAAAATATTTTAAATGCTACTATATGATGAGAAACCCTCAGAACATGCGTAAATTTGCAGATAAAATACAAAATTGGGATGACTTAAACCAGCATGAAGATGCTAGCGCCACTACTGGGTAAAGTTGGTGGTGAAGAGAACTACCTAAAATTAACATTTGACATTATTGTATGGTTTGACATTTGAATTGGTATTCCTGTGCATAGCCCGCGTTCACTCCAGCGCTCACTAAGTAGGCAAACCTCGAACAACACAAAAGTTACAACCTACCTGCGGATCTGTAAGTGAGCAGTTAATTTTTGAGATTTTTTGGATATAAAACTACGGTAAAAGGAGCTTTTGTAAGTCAGAGATTATGCAATTTCCTATAAGAATTTATCTAACTGCCATAGGTTGGCTGGAAGAAATATCTTTTAGAGATAAGCCCGCCCTTGTATATGTCCTTTTATTCTGCTTTTTTTTTCAATATGTGTGCAATAAAGAATATATATAGTTCAAAAGTCAAACGTTTTTCCCGTGTTAAATGGACGTTTTTCCGCGGTAATAAGTAGCTAAAATTAGCACAATGTAGCATTCCACAAGAAAAGAAACTTCTGAATACGTTTAAATTTAGCTGTACATATGACAAAAATAAATAGCACTGGTTCGTTTTTCCCGCGGTTATATGTAACTTACGTCAATCAGGGATACTGTAGCATTCCACAGAAGAAAATCTGTAGGACATTTTTACTGAAGGAATGAGAAGTTTTCCCGTTAACGTATCTTACCGCAACAGAAAAACCTTTAGAATTGGTTCATTAGTTCAAGAATTGAACGGTTTTTTCGTAGGAATAAGTAAGTGGCTTTCCCGCGGGAATAACCCGTTTCCATTAATAAGGAATAGCTCTGGGGTTTAATGTTTTTCCCGTTGTAATAACATAATTATCTTCTCTGTTCAAAGAAGCTTTCTAAAAAGTAAAATTCAGTTCATTAGTTCAATTGGTTAATTTTAATTTTTAGAGACATAAGAAAATAGTATAAGTATGTGGTTTTCGAGAAACCGATTAGAAATATATACATCATCATCATCATAACATCCCATAAAACGTCCACTACAGGACAGGGAGCTCCCTCCAGAATTCTAGCTTTTGCTGGAAAAATGTGGAGCGGAAGTACCATAGTCACCTCGCTTGTAGAAATATATACACAAACAAATATTGCTTGTTTAATAGTACAGGATTTTATAAACAAAATATAAAAGGTCTCCACCAGAGATATTTTTAGCCTACCTTACTTTGATACCGTTATAATTTATAAGCACGCTACATCTATTTTATCTAATACACAGTATTGAATGTTAATAAAATATTTAGGTACACACGGCCGCACATTAGTAGAAACACTTTTGGACCTTATGGCGTGGTAATAGAGTTGAAAAAGTTTCTACCGACAAGCGGTTGACCGTACGTACTTAAGTAAAAAACGTTTATAAACAATAGACACATTATTTATAGAAATAGTCACATTAAAATAACATTTAAAACATAATCAAAGCCACTGTAAAATGAAAAATCAGATGTTCGTACACATCTTGATGCAAATGCAATATTATTGTGCGGTAATCTGCTGGAAAGAAGTCATCCATAGCATTCAAAATAGTTATCTGAATGCAGGCTCCACCAGGCAAATTTCTATGAATCCGACGCGTGAGAGACCTTTTCGTTGGTTTGCGGTCCCAAGATATCAGATGTTCGTACACATCTTGATGAAAATGCAATATTATTGTTCGGTAATCTGCTGGAAAGAAGTCATCCATAGCATTCAAAATAGTTATCTGAATGCAGGCTCTACCAGGCAAATTTCCATGAATCCGACGCGTGAGCGACCTTTTCTTTGGTTTGCGATCCCAAGATATAGCTCAAGAAGCGAGACATGGATGATACCGCCACTTTTATCTGAAATTATAAAAAAATTGTTAGTAAGTTATGTGCTTATTTGTGCAAAGGCTTTGGTGACAGATTTCATAGTCAATTACCTTGTATTTTGTAATTATATAATAACTTGTGGCATCAAATGCTCTTCTACTTTGTGCTATTATGAAGCGAATTTAAATTTAGTTGAAAATCTAGCAAAATAATTAAATTTGTTGTTGTTGTGATTTGTGACTTGTTTGACAGATGTTGATATGGTTCATATTTTTTTTTATGTATAGCTCGCCCGCAAAGGCATTGCGCTCTGAATCTATTATAAAATTTTGTACAGAACTAATATTTTAAACTTCAAATTAAGTAAAAGGATTGACTATTACGTTTTGTTTTTAGAAACACTAAATGAATAATTAATTACCGTCGAAATGAGCTGATAATGTACAGTCGATTTGTCGATTTTCATATAAGCGATTTGTTGCCCATCCCTAGTTCACTCCACTGCGCTTGTGTTGTAAAAATTTACAGAATACCAAAAAAAATTCTGTCAAAGCTGTAAGTGGAGCGAGCCCCTGAACGTACAAATTTACTTTTTCCGCCAAGTTATTCGAAGGTCGATATACTTCGTACGCAAAAAAAGTGGTCAAAACAGCGGTGTTGCCGTTCATACTTTTTCTGATTATTAAATTTTTGGTAGGAATTTGAATTATTTTATAAACAATTTAACAGAAAAAAAGTGTACGATACTTAAAGTAAATTAAGTAGTGAACATTTTGCAATAAAATACATGCGTATGCTAACGCATTTTTTAGTAAAATGCCTAGCTGGCTGCTGGATTTTATTGGTGAGCAGCGGTATGCCAAATTCATGTAAATGTCAACGGCAATCTATTGCAGGCGTTTTGTGCAATGTATGAAATTCGATATACTTGTATGGTCTCTAGGCGTCGACAACGTATTGAGTAAATAACGAAAAATCTCTCGGGTGGTAGCACTGAAAATAAAACTGAACAAGACCAAGCCAATTTGTATGAAAAAGCAATTTTTTTTGCAGTGTTACAAAAGTTGCAGTACAAAAGTTTTTTAGTTTCATGTTCAGAGCTACCGCCCCCTCAGCACGACGCCCGAGATAAAATACAACGTGTAATTTCAAATACGCAAAACCTTTCGGGTGGTTGCCTACCCATGTAACTGACAACTTTTCCCAAGGAACATAAATTTGACTTACCATAAAAACTGCATCCGCTGATAAGTGGTAGAAAACAAATAAGTATGTGTCAACTCTAAATGTCATTTTACCAAAATATGGAACGACGCGGATTTTTTGAAAATACTAAATTTTGGAAAAACTTAAAATGCAAATCATCATCATCATCAAAATGCAAAATTGCATTGTTGAAGCCTGCAAGAGCGAATATTTTCCGGATTGTGGATTTTCTTACCATAAGTATGTGTTTTTACTACGATTTGCTTGTTTAGATAAGTTTAGAAGTTAGGGTGACATAAATTTAGGTTGGACGTCTCGACCCGTCGTTGCGATGGGAAGATTTTTCTCGGAAGCCGCTCTGGGCAGAAGCTTATACTTTTTTAGCGTTGCAAAGTTTCATAATACTTCAATAACATCCCGTAATACGTCCACTGCAGGACACGGAGCTCCCTTTAGAACTCCAGCTCTTGCTGGAACGATATGGAGGGGAAGTACTTACCATGCTAGTAAAATAATAATTAATAAATCATTGTACCTACCTTAGTCACCACGCTTGGGAGCGTTACAGCTGACCATAGACCACGGTTGTTGGTGACCGTAGTAGGTAGACGGAAGGACGCTACTGCCCATATCCTCCGGTTCATGAGCCCTTAGTCGCCTTTACGACACCCACGGGTAGAGATGGGATGGATTCTAGACGTTTTGTGTAGTAGAAGCTACACAAAAGCTCACGACTTCACTCGCGTGGTTTTTAAACTTTTCAGATTCCGAAAACCTTGTGATACCAAAATTTTCGATAAAAATCACGAAACATACATCTGTATGTAGCAAACATTTTAAAAAAGAAGACTTTGTGCCAAATAAAGATCGAGCAGTTTTGAAACAGAGTGCTGTACCTTCTCTGGTTCAAATTTTTTTTTTACTATGAGTAGGTAAGTCGTGTCAAAACTGTACCCTTAACTGTACTGTGGCCTTTTATACAAAGTTTCATCCCTTTTACACTTCCTTGGGGACAAATTTCTAAAAGTCCTTTCTTAGTGGGTTGTTTTGACGTGCAAAAAATCTCTGTATAAAATTTCACATCTGTAGCTCCAGCAGATACGGCTCAGCGTTAATGAATTTTGTTGATTGCTGTTTATTTTCCTTGCTTGCGTTGGTTTTCTAAAACCTTTATAACATACTGAATTCCGAAAAAAAAACTTGGCACAAATTGCATGATATGTATGAATTCCCCTTCAGCTTTTAGTTTTTTTTTGTCTTAATTTCTGTATTTCAGTATTTTAATTTTTAGGTATCTTCAGTATTATTATTTATCTTTATTTTATTTTCAAAGTTTAGCATACTTATTTATATTTTTTTCTATGGTGTTAAATATTTCTGTACCTACTGATGTTATATTTATATCTTTGTATTCCTTTATTTATTCTTTGTATTTTTTGTAGCAAGTGTAGCTGGTTTTTAGTGGGTTTTTGCACTTGTGCTTTGTTGGTTTAAATAGTTGGCTGTTGTTCGTCTGTTTTTTAGTAGCTCTGACAGTCGACGTCCACTTGTATGTTAAAATCTACTAAGCAAACCGCAAATTTCCACAATGTGTGGTATTTTTCTCACAGTAAAATCAGTTTCATTTTTAAATGTTCATGTCCATCATAACTTTTTATTTTTATTTATTTTTTATTTATTTATTTGGCTCTTCAACAATATGTACACTGTATAAATACAAGAAGACAAACATTACTTAAATCTAAGTGTCATATCACTTAAAGAAGAGCATAACATGCTCTGAATAATTTAATTAAGGACCTTAAATTACTTTATATTTAATACTAATTAGAAACATTAATACACCAACACTATACTCATAAGCATTAAATGAGAAAACAAAAACAAGCTAGCTTTGAAAAATGGTGCTAGATGCTGATACAAAAAATCTATAAGAGAAAAAGAAAAAAAGAGAAACTACTTAAAATTTCAGTATTGGCAGTAAGTTGTATGCTCTCAACTAGTGAGTACAATACTTTTTATTCTACTAATTGGTGTTACATTTAAGTCTATAGATTCTTGGAATACGTTATACAGGGAAAAAAATCTATAAAGTGATGAATGCTTTTTTAAGTTGGTACGACTGATAGGTTGTTGAAAAAGTTTAATGTTGGATGAACGTGGTAAGGTTCGAGGCACATTGAATTTGATTTTACGAAGAATAGGACAATTAATGGAACTAGTAACTAGTCTTTTGAGAAAGACCAAATCCAGCATTTGACGACGTTTCTCCAATGAAGACATTTTAAAGTGTATCAAACGTTCTTCGTACGACTTAAGTTTTTTAGCCAGTTTGCAATGGTAATTCATATGCCGAAGGAATACTCTTTGTGATTTCTCAAGCCGATTTATATGAACTTTATAAGATGGTGCCCAAGCCACACTACAATACTCTAGTTGACTTCTGACTAAGGAGTAAAACATGATTTTTTTTGTGACTGGGTTTTTAAAATTCTTACACTCTCTTAGAATAAAACCAAGCATTTTAGTAGACTTGACAATGACTGTATCTATATGCCTGATAAAATTAAGTTTGGAGTCAAGTTGAACGCCTAGACCACTGAAGTGACTTACTTCCTCTAGCGTTTCCCCATTTAAACTGTAGTTTGTACATACTATGTTTTTATTACGAGTAAATTTAATGTGCTGGCATTTGCCAACATTTAATTTTAGCCTATTTTTCTGACACCAATCTCTAAGCCTGTCTAGGTCATCTTGAAGTAACCTAGAGTCGTTCAAATTTTTAATGCTTTTAAATACTTTGAGGTCATCGGCAAACAAGTAATGATTCGAATTATGAAAACATTGACTTATATCGTTAATAAAAAGCGTGAAAAAACAAGGTCCGAGATGGGAACCCTGGGGATACCTGGGGAATAACTTGTTTTTGATGGGCGAATGCTTTTTTTTCTTATTTGTAGGTATGTAAATATTGTATATTTTTTCTGTTTTGACGTGACGTTTTTTAATAATTACCTGTAAATAATAAAACACTGTTTATAATGTAGTATGCTTTTAATTGGCTCTATTTGGATACGATACCCTGTTTGGTTTCCCACAATCTTCAGAATATCATTGTCACCCTTTTTAGAAAGAGACACCGCGGTATCTTATGTTACTTGCTGTCAGCACAATTTTTCTACATGGCACTCAGTCCAGTTGTACGTATAGTACTTATCTAGTCCCTGGTGGAGCGTGTCTGCGGGCTTGTAAGTCGAGATAGACCAGCAGCCAGCATCGGTCGATTTGGTCTTTTTTGGATATTTTTTTGCAAAATCGAGACAAAAAAAATCGTATACGGCTTATTGAGTCATTATGTACAAGTAATCGTAGATTTCAGATTTTCTCTCCGGTGCATTCTTCAATACAATAAATACTAACAAACGAGCAATGTTTGTATATAGGGTGACTTTTAATTAGTTCTTGATAGCAAAAGATATGCATGTAGTCATGATACTGAACAACTTTCCCTAAGGCACATAGGTCGAAATACGAAAAACCAAATTTGACCTCCCATACAAAATGCGCTATCAGTTGATGCGGTTTCTGCGGGAGGTCAAAACTTGATTTTCGTATTTCGACCTATGTTCCTTGGGGAAAGTTGTTCAGGATCATGAGTACATTCATACCTTTTTCTATCAAGAACTAATTAAAAGTCACCCTATATAGGTATATAAATATATAGGGTGACTTTTAATTAGTTCTTGATAGAAAAAGGTATGGATGTACTGAACAACTTTCCCAAAGGAACATAGGTCGAAATACGAAAATCTAGTTTTGACCTCCCATAAAAACTGCATCAGCTGATAGCGCATTATGTATGGGAGGTCAAACTTGGTTTTTCGTATTTCGACCTATGTTCCTTGGGAAAAGTTGTTCAGTATCATGAGTACATGCATATATTTTGCTATCAAGAACTAATTCAAAGTCATCCTATATATATATATATAAATATTTTTGATCTAATTGTGTTGTTTAAGGTCAAGCAGGTTATGTACTTCTTCATTGGTCATCAACCTTTTTGGTAATATTTTTTAATACATTACTGGTATCCCCGTCTTTGACACATTTTTATGTCATGCTAAATGTTTTTTTAAATCGAGTATATTTTCTGCAAAAACAGTGAAATATTTTAGAGTAAATGGCTGCAAAATTGATAGGAATGCTATTTGCGGAATATTCTTCTATGGGTATCCATTATTCCTTTACTTTTTCTATGAAAAAGCCGAACTGTTTTACGTATGAAGTAGGGTGGCTGTAATGTACGATATTTGAACACAAAGGAAACTAAAAAGGTACAACCACATCAGTATTGTGGGATGTGAATCTGCAGAATCAGCCCATAAAACTGAACAACTTGTCCCAAAGAACATTATGATGAAATAACATTACGATGAAGATATCTGAATCTAAACATGAAAGAGAAAAACAGCTTTCATTAGTTTTTAGAGTTATCATATTAGATATACTTTCACGATCTGCTTTTTGGTTTAAAAACATCTCAAAAATATTGGGATGTTTTTCCAAATAGAACAGTTTTTTAACACGTCCGTTTTTAACTTAGCGCTTGACCGTCTACGCAGATGCGAGATTTATGTAGGATCAAATGCTACAAAATAAAAATTACCATTCAAAAATTCAGGATACTGTTTAGTTTTTGGTTTAAAAAAAACTCTATTAAGGTAAAAAATCATTCAAAAAAACTACAATCAAAAGTGACATTTTCAGTAAATGTACGGGATATTAACCGTGTCATTTTAGGTGAAAATGTCAGACATTATTTTATCTTTTTGGACATAGCATGTGAAATCATTCATACTCTAAAATACTGTATCTTTTTTTTGGAATAAATTGTATTTATATTTTACTGTGAATTATTTAGTACCCCTATAAAATCGATGCGAGAAAGCGCCAGCGCTTAGTCGTAGCCGAGTCCTTGTTGTGGCGACGCATAGGAGTAACGCTCTTAAAAGAAAATCAAACAAAACAACGGAACCTGTACTGTTGTACAATAATAGGAAAATAGTACATCTGATGCTGCCGGTTATTTGCTGCGTTCTTATTGACGACATGCGGGAAGCCAATAATTCACACGCCTGCCCTGCGCTCCCTCGCGATAGATATTTCGAGCCATTTACGGTCAGCATCAAAGTTTTGTGCCGGGCATTATTGAGAGATTTTATGTGATGCCCTTGGGTTGGAATTTGTTTAAAAAAGTTTCAGATGTGGACAGATGTCACTTGGTAGGCAAGAATGATTCATTCATTTTAAAAAAATAGGATTGAATAGAGAACCTCCTCCTTTTTAAAGTTGGTTAAAAAGTAGGTGGCTCGCAATTAGGCCCAAATGAAGCTGGTTGATGATGAGTTTTTAGAAGAATACCAACAAAAACCTGTATCGACCTGTTGTTCCCGGACAGCCAGACGGATCGCAAATATATATGGACAGAGAGACAGCTGATGTACGAGGGCTGTTCAATAAGTAGTGAGAATGAACAACATATTGGTTTTAAGTCTTTTAATGTTTGTGAGTATTGATAGTTTATTTCAGTAAAAAGATATTGACAAAAACTTGGGCCATAATATTTAGAAACGTATAAATGAGGCTAAGTTCAACAGCCAGTCCATATTTTGAAATTATTGTTATTCCATGTGAGTGAAAAAAATGTAAAGTCAGAACTGCATCGATGAAATAAGAAATAAAATCTTATATTTGTTCGATTATTTTGTAACATGTCGTACCTATAATGAATTTTGTTTATCAATAAACAATAAATCATAAAATGAACGTCAAATTTTATTAATTGCTTTGCTTCTTGATGATGAGGCATGCAACGTACCTGGGGAACAATTCTTGAATATCACCGGGTGATAAAATATCACTCAAAAAATTCAAAATCATATATTTTTGTTTTCAAAAGTTGAGATTGATTTTCTTAAAATATAAAGCAGTCCTTGATTGTTAATTTCCATGTATTCTGATTTATCTTTCAACAGTTTATCAGCGCAAATGTGAATTCTTTAAGTCTCAAAAGTAATATTTTATCACCCGGTGATTTTCAAGAATTCCCTGAGCTTTTCTGGAAAGCAAGAAGAAAGAAATGAAAAAAGGTTTATTTCGGAAACAACCAAAAAGAATGCTGCTGCTGAAAAAACTCTGACCCGTTTGCTGAATATTACCGAGTGATAAAATATAATTTTTGAGACATCAAATAAGACAGTGGGTGCTATGGGCGGTGGTGGTGACCACTAACCATCAGGTGGCCCACCTGCTCGTTTGCTAACTTTTAACATAAAAAAATATCAAATGTACCCTGATAATCTGTTAAAAATCTTCCATATAGAGCTATTTGGGCGTAACTTGATTTTATCAACTTTTCAGGAAAAAAGAACTACAGAGTATTTTTGAAAAAATGCTTTAGTTTTATATAGCATGTGTATCTACGTACGCTTTGTTGTACTTGTATATGAAATTATTGCCAGTTACTTGAGAGAAAACCCAGTTTTTATGAGAAAAGTCGTGTCTTAAGGCTAAATCGCATCCAAGTGTAAGACTCACA
Organism: Athrips mouffetella; assembly: GCA_947532105.1. Classification (NCBI taxonomy): domain Eukaryota; kingdom Metazoa; phylum Arthropoda; class Insecta; order Lepidoptera; family Gelechiidae; genus Athrips; species Athrips mouffetella. The sequence continues at coordinate 21,651,219 of OX383960.1, read as the reverse complement.
TAGACTTAAAACATAGATACGCCCTTGTGGTTTGAGGGTTCCCTAAATTATAGTGGCTTAACTGATTTATACGCTGTTCTTCCTCTTAAAATACGACAAAATCGCACTTTTTCACCTGGACGTAAGTATGACTTCAACCTCTTTAGTTCTCATTTGTTTGAGAAACATCTAAAAATGAGAGGCGTAACCTCAAAATAAGCCTATTTGCCTTAGTAGTGACTAGAACACCTAAAATATTTTTCTTAGTTACGCTTAAATGGCATAGATTTTTAAGCACTTTTTAACTAGAGGACTTCGCATATTCAATAAAAAAAACTTAATAATGATATATTTTACTTCTCACAAAGAAGACAGAAATATTGTTAAAATCTAATAAATTACCTTACTTTTCCCGAAGTTTCGACTGATTTGCATCAACCTTGTAGATTGAAGGGAACTACGGAGATATTAGTGAGACGGAAGACATCATTTATTTATTTTATTTATTTAACTTCATACACAAATGTACATAGGCGGACTTAACGCCTAAAAGCATTATCTAACAGTCTACCTTAGGGTGATGCAGAGACAGGTTGGTAGGTGCATAATTTATAGTTCATCATCTACCTTCATTTAAACATTATTGTGTATTGATAATTATTAATTATCGCGCTAAAACTCGGAATAAAATAAACAACAGTTTATTCTGTATTCAAAGGTTTGTTTGTCAATAGGCTTAGTCTTGGCCTAGAATTTACCATGAAAGCAGAGGTGAGGTTAACTATGGAACGAGCTTGCTCAGAAGAAGCCTACATAATCGAATTGATTCGGGTTATTACTAAGGAAAAAAGACACAGATAATTCAACTCCTTAGGTGCGCGATTGTTTTTTATTGTCAATGGGCTTATTCTTGACCTTGATCTAGTCTTGAGGACAAAGATGAGGTCAACGATGGAATGAGCTTGCCCAGAAGAAGCCTATTCACTCGCGACTTTAATAGATTTGGGTTATATGAAATTGAGAATGCAGACGCAGGCAGGCAGGCACAGTCCCGAAATAAAATAAACATCAGCTTGTACTGTCTTCAAAGGTATGTTTGTTTTTTTATGATTTTGACTTCCATCTTGCCCTATAAGCAAAGATGAGAATAACAATGGAACGAGCTTGCCTAGAAAAAAAAAGCCTATTCACTGGCGAATTGAATATACTCGGGTTTTCACTAGGCAGAGAATTTAACTCCTTATAGAATTCAACTCAAAATATGAGAATGTGTGAATTATCAATCTAGTTTGGGTGATATCCTGCGTTAACACCTGGACTCCCGTTGGTAGAATGCAGATGGTGGTATAACCTCTTGAAGCACTTGGGCACATTGTCCAAAGTACAATCTGTAAAAGACCGATAGACAATTAAATTTGCGGCGGTAAACTAGACTGCTAAACTTGGTTTTCACCTACATCTGATCACGAACAAGTTTTTTGGCTCTAAAATTTATCGAGTCAGGTGTGGCTAGTTGTTATTTGGCTGAGCCATCCCAAGGTAACAGCAATTCTCCACGTAAGATCGGACTTGAGCTTTATATAAAACTAAAAGCTGTGAAGGAGTGAAGTACATTGTTGAGGATACCAATTTTTTATCGCAATTAAAGCTAATTGACTCAATGTAGGCGCCAAAGTTAAAGTTAACACATAACTTTGTTCCAACTTTGTACCTTGAAAAGTAGGAGCCAGATTGAACAGGCTCCTATTAGCGATATACAGACACGCTTGTGTTTTGGTGGCGTTGAAACTCACCTAATTTTTGTTACTCTATTCAGAGACACAGACTTAAGTGTGAAAATAGTTTCTGTGTCCTTCTTTTAAGTCCAGACTATCTTGAAACAAAGTTTCATCAAAATCGGTTAAGTGGTTAGCTAGTTAGCTAGTTTTGGGTACAAAACTATTTTTAAATTAAGATTTTTATTAGACAATTAAGAAGATTAGAACAACTTCAGTAAGTTATCAGTATCTAAACTGTATATTCACAACCAAACGAAACCTTAAACTTTACATACCTGTAGGAAGTTTTTGCATTTTTATCCATTTGTTGTAATTTAAATGTCTGATTACTTTTGCCTATTGACATGTATCCGTATTTCATCTGTCAATCCTTTAATTGTACCAAAAGCACATTAAATTTCACAAATTTATCAACTCAAAAACCGTTTGAAGAAATGACGTTTCAAAACTTATCAACAAATGGCAAAAATACCAAAAGAATACATCTGTCCTTGTCACTCACCTAGCGAGCGTAATATTCCTATCTCTTTTTCTTCTAATAGTTGCGTGCGAACAGGGCGTATGTTGAAGTAAGTCTACACGGCCACTAAGGTTGGGACCAGTGCCACACAGCCGTAATTTGTCATACGTCTAGTTCACGTATAAGGTATCATATTATTTTAGTGCAAAAAGGACCCATATTAGATTAAACCTATTTAGCTCGCACAACAGTACATACTTAAGCCTTTATAGACCAATTTTATTTTAAAACTAAGGATCGTACTAATAAACGGGAAAGATGCATCTGTAGCCAAAAAATAATTTTGTTTAACAGTTTCGAAAACCTATTTTGGCCTTATTACGAGTTACGCCCATATCGCTCTATATGGAAGAAATGTAAACCATAATACATAAAAAGTAACAATCAATCACTAGGTACTTTATATTTAACGAATATCATTCTGCACTTTTGTAAAGGAAAAATTTTAATTTTGAATTTTTCTGGTGATAATTATTTATCATCCGGTGTTATTCAAGAATTGAGCCCAAGGTACTCATGACATACTTGAATAATATTCATGACATGCACATACCATGCTTGAATAATATTCTCATGTTGTACATGACATCCCATGAAACGTACACTGTACGTACATTACGATACCCACGACGGGTGGAGATGGGTTGGTACTATACTTTGCCGGCACCAAACGGACTCGACTTCATTTACCTCTATGACTCTATAATTGAGCCACGAGCCAAGCGAGTGGTTCTAAAGAAGAATCCTCAGTATTGCGAGGATTTTAAGACACGAAACACTTTGTTGCCGAGAGAAGCACAACTTATCAGGTAGAAACTAAATGATAATATCCTGCCAAATAAAATATTGAAAATGAAGCTGCTGTTCCAGAGGGCTTTAATAATATATCCCCAAGCGTAGAATAGTAAGGTCACCCTACTGTGTGAAAGAGATGCTACCGCGATATTGGATATACTGTCAGAACAAAAACCTCAATTTCTTTGGATATACTCGTCGTCACGCTTTTTTTGGCCATTCATCTCTCATTCCTAGAGCGTAGCGTGGGTTGAAACCTCCTTGAATTGTACTCTTTCTTGAACAACTATTAAAGATGTTTTCCTTCCAAACCAAAACTACGCGCATAGAAGCGCAGCGTTTTTTTTTCTTCGAATAAAGTTCATTGACGTAGGAAAAACGCTCGCGCGTAGTTTCCAAAATCTTTGAAAAAGTTGCAGTACCGGCCACACTGGCAGACTGTCACAACCGACAAATAAAATATTTTACCAGACTAGTGGCCCGCCCCGACTTTGCACGGGTAGTACTCAGTTTTGGGACTGACTTCGCGAATCTGACTCGCACTAGACCAGTTTTTATTATTTCTAGTAATTCTACAGGGTGAATTTGAAAACATTCGACAAATTTATAAATTGAGTTCAGACCACGAAACTGAACAACTTTCCCCAAGGAACATAGCTCGTCAGACGTAAAAAAAATCGATCTCCCATACAAAATATATGGTCAGCTGACTGAATTTACTATAAAAGGGTAAACATTTTTTTTCGTCCGATGACCTATGTTCCTAGGCGAAAATTGTTCAGTTTCGCAGTCTGAAATCAATCTCAAATCTCAAACCCTACTACTAAGGCTGCGTCATCTGTCTGTCTGCCCGACGGCTGTATCTTTTGAATCGTAGTAGCTATATAGTAAAAATTTTCCCATGTGTTATTAGGGCGGATTACCTAACAAATAATTAAAACAATGACAAATTATAAGTAAGGAACCCCCCTACAAGAAAAGCGTTTCTGTTTGGTGTTTTTAGGGTTCCGTACCTCAAAAGAAAGAAAAAGAAATCTTTAAAGGATCACTTTGTTGTCCGTCTGTCTGTCAAGACCCTACTTTTCACGAACGGGTAAAGGTATCAAGTTGATAGTAATATCAAATATTAAGACCCTTAAAGGTGTGACGAAGAAAAAAAATACGTTTCTCGTATGGCGACACCTCCTTTTTTATATTTTTTTCGTTTTTATTTTTAAATGGTATAAAAATCATAAAAACACGTATTCTGTGAAATTTTCATTTAGCTACCTGTATCGGTTAAAAAGATACAACTTTTAACCTAGTAAAGAATGACATATTTTGTCATTATGCTCCACTGTGCATCTTCGACGCGTGCTGCCAGGCTGCAACTCTTCTCATTATGTTACCTATAAGTATGTACTTTAATCGTATCAAGTTTCATCCCAGCAGGTTTCGCGCAAGGTTTGCCTCGTTGAATAAGAATAGAATCAATTTATTTACAGTAACACGAACAGATTCAGACAGATACAAATAAAAAAGCGATTTATATGACACATTGACAAATAGTTAATAATTAAGTAAATTACATTGTATTTCTGCATAGTTACTGCAAAAAGGTTTTGGATTAGCATATATCTTTTTTTTTTGGAGTCAAATACAAATTTCTTTATTTTTGAAAGTTCAAAATTTACAAAAGTAGATTTACAAATGAACTCCACACTAGGCAAGCCTGTATCGTGGAGATCGTTTTAGCCAGGCTACAAATTTATCGAAAAACACTTAACAGATCACTTAGACTAACGTATTTTAAAATTAATGCTAATAAAATAAAAAAAATTGTGCAGTGGAATATTTAAATACAAAACCATATTTATTAATACAAAATAAAATTTATAGTATGTACCTATATAAGAGTATATAATATAGATAAATAAAAATATTAACAAAATAATAATAATAAAATACAAAAAACTACGACTTGCTTAACTGCACACAACTGAGTTTGATCCAAAAAAACCTGGTTTATGTCACAACCTCGAGAACCTTTTCTGTTTCTGCATACGATAATGCCAAGAGCCAGGATTTAATTTTTGACTTTGCTTCTGTTACCGAAGAGTGTCTAAAATCGCAGGCTTTCATAGCTTTGTTATAAACATATAAGGACAAATAAGGAAACAATCTTCTGGCGAAGGATGTTTTAGTTTCGGGCAGTGGAACTTTGAATACTCGTTTCTTGAGTAAACCTTGTACTCACTTGAGGCCAGCACTGCGTGATGCTGTTTAAGTGAGACGCGTAAAATATAGAGCTGACGCACCGACAGAACCTTGGCATCAGCATAAAGCTGGGCTGTTTCGTAAAGAGGGTCTTTTCTGAGCATCACATTGAGTAATGCACGCTGAGCCCTTTCTAAGGTTAACAACTACTCTTTATAATCTTTCGAAAGTTGATCAGCTTACTAGGAATTTTACGATTCTTATCATTTTCCGGTGACATTCGTAAAGCATAAGCTATACATACAGGGTGAAATTGAAAACATTCGACAAATTTTGAGATTGAGTTCAGACTTTCAGACCGCGAAACTGAACAATTTTCGCCTAGGAACATAGGTCAACGGACGAAAAAAAATTATTACCCTTACATAGTAGTCAGTCAGCTGACCATACATTTTGTATGGGAGATCGAATTTTCTTTTACGTCGAACGACCTATGTTCCTTGAGGAAAGTTGTTCAGTTTCGTGGTCTGAACTCGAACTCAAAATTTTTCGAATGTTTTCAAATTTACCCTGTAGAATTACTAGAAATAATAAAAACTGGTCTAGTGAGAGTCAGATTTGCGAAGTCAGTCGCGCGCATTTAATACACTTCTGCGCAACTGCGCGTCCCTGACTAATACCAAGTGGTACGGAACCCTCGGTGCGCGATTCTGACTCACACTTGGCTGGCGTTTTTCTTATTTTGTCTTGGTTCTTTGGGGAAAGTTGTTTTGTTTGATAGTTTGTTCTGGATTTCAGATTTAGTTTATAGTACCTATGTCTTTTTACACTCTGTATTTTATAAGTATACTGTAATAAGAAGTATCAAAACTGTTTTACTGATTGTAGCTAGTGACAACCTTGTTTATCTCCCAGATGTCATTGATCTGACGTTAGATTTGACCGACTGACCATTGAGACACTAAACTAGGTACCACAATGATGCTAACTACCGACCCGTCCTCGTCTCGTCTTCATACATACATACATAACATCACGCCTCTTTCCCGTTGGGGTAGGCAGAGACCACAGTCCTCCACCTGCTACGATCTTGACATACTTCCCTTGCTTCCTGTACTTTCATCAATCCTTTTCGTCTTCAAAATGGCGTTTAAGCGATATTTCCTTTCCAGTATCGACATAGGTATATTTTGTATGTGTGTTTCGTAAACATAATGTTCCAAAATAAATATCAAATAGCCAAATTGGTAGAAACTAGTCACACTGTCCGATGCGGCGCGGATGGTGTGCGAGGGTGTCGGCACCTAAATAACCAAAATGCGCGCGATGCGTGCGCTCCTCCCATTGAGATAAGAAAAACGCTGCACTCGCGTAGTTTTCAAAATATTCGGCTCCTCCCAATGGGCGAGCGCTTCAAATCTCTGTGTTTTTTTTTTGTTATATGACTGCCAGACATCGACGTAAGAAAAACAAAATCTTTGCTGCCAGACAGCAAGAGGAAAAAAAATGGACAAAAAGAACTGTTCAGAAAAGCTTCCAATATATAATAGATACTAAAATAAATATATCCTGGTATTTGTATAGATACCTACTCTGCATAATATTCAACTTTATGGCGCTCAGCAGATGAAGGGGCGTGCAGACGCGGGCAGTCACGGACATTGTCCTCCAGTGTGGCCAGTATGCGAAAATTATAGTTTTTTTCTGCATAAAATTCAAACTTATAATTTTCCTAAATCGCTCTACGTTTTAAACTAAATAAAAATTAATCTGAACAACCTTTTCTACAGAATAACTATTTGAATTCAACAACTATTCAAGCGTTTTCCTTCAAAACCAAAGGTTTTGGAAAATACGCGCATAGAAACGGAGCGTTTATCCCATGTCAATGACTATAATAATACGAAAATAATTGCAGTACCGGCCACACTGGCGAGCTATCAGGACAAAAAGCCATGCCCGCGTAAGCCCACCCCTTCATCTGCTGATATGAGTAAATGATTCAAGAATCATATTTCAAAGACATAAGTGTAGATAAAAGTTTTTTTTACAATTTCCGACTTTTTTATTAGTACCTACTACAACCTATGACCCAAGGCCTATTCGTAGCCTACTTCTCATTGAAGTTTTTGATGAGTGGAATATTTTTTTTGCGTAGAATAGCAATTTTTGTATTTTTTTTTTATCTATGAATGGAAATCCAAATTTCACAATAAATTATGGAATATTCGTGAAGCTGTAACGGTTATGGTACACACGGCCGCTCGTTGGCACAAACGCTAGTAGAGCAGGTCTCTGGTTGTAGCGTCACGCACGCACGACGCGTTGCTTTTACTGCTTTGTTTCTACGTGCTTGCTGTCGTGCCTACCTGCTCTTGCTGTCCCATCTCAAAAATCCACCATGTAGGTACATTGAAATCCATCCATAAACAGTAGTTCCTCCAAGCTCTGAAATTGGCAAAAAACTCCTGATGTGATGGCCTGATGGCCATAAAAAATGTTTTGCCACAACAACCAACCACTTTACAATGATGTTATAACAAGTATCGTGATTGTAGACTGCAACCTAAACTTACAAAGGCAAAACGAGTAGAGCAAGATCAGAGCGGTTTATCCCTTTCTAATTCTTGCCATACCTACGAGTACTATCAAATTTTGCACAATTTCCGTGCAAAAAGTTAAGTTTTGCATCCACGTGTTTTTATTTATACTTTATTTTAAAATAAGTTTTGCATTATTAAGCCCGCAAAATAAAAAGTTATTGATTTTTAAATTAAAAGCAGTCTTTTTCTTATACAAGTTTAGTAGCTGCGGAAGACTTTTTTATTTAGTTTTATCTATATCTAAAACATTTGCTAAAATAATTTTCTGGTATCCCTTTGCATGCCATGTTGTTGATGTCACTCGTCATCACAAATTCGTTTCTTAATCTTGAGATCTTGTGGATGTTTTATTTTAATTTTGTATATATGTTAGTATAAAATGTTGTGTCTGTTTTAGGAAAAGTGGATTATTTGGTCGTTGCGGTATAAACATTCACAGGTTAACCATTAAACATAAAAAAGTGTTGCATATGAACAAGGGTGACCATGCCATTACATCTGTAGAAACAAATTACTTGCGGCGCAGCCATCACCATGTATTTATTATTTATCGGAACAAAACTAGAACAACTACCACCTAGCGGGTTTGAAAGTAACGGCGCCGTGTCGTGAAAATAATGTTTTAGTGCCTACGGGGACAAAGGTTCCCTTTCCTCTCCGCAGACGAAAACTCGCATACTGACCACGGGAGAAAATAAAGAATGGTCAGATGAAAGAATGCTAGAATACACGTGTGATCTAGACCATTCTATGTTGTTGTTGTTTAATCTTTATTGCACGAAAATTACATAAATACTTTTCTCGGAAAGACGACATGCAAAGGCGGACTCATCCCTACGTGAGATCTCTACCAGTCAATCTTAGAGTGACTAAAGGATAAAGTATAATGATGCAGGATGCAAGCGTGCAAACAGAGAAAACCATGAAAGAAAATAAGACTAATTTATATGAAAGAAAGAAACGTAAATACATACTCATCTTAGTAAAAAATAAACTGTAACAATTACTAGCTATAATAAAATTAAATAAAATACCTACCTACCTTAAAAAAATTCAAATCGCCGACCCTGCTCTAAAAATCACAACGCGCACTCGGCGCACCTATTGTAAACGAAAAAAATAATAGGTCTTTACCTATGAAATTGCTGAAATTTTCTTACAGATTAATGAGATCATAATTCCTATAATTCTCATGCAATTTTTTTCATCTGCCTTATATTTGAAAGTTGACTTCAAGGTTATCAATTTACGCATAAAATAAAGTTTTTATTTTTAGTTTGATATATAAAATTAAAGGTTCGAAAATTGTTCGTCTTAAATGTCGTCCGATTTCATCATTAGATTTGTTATATTTTTTTACAGATAATATATTTCGAGAATTAAGTTTAAGCTTCTGTTACCTTAATGTCTTCCCAATATTGCTTAAAAAAATAAAATAAATTGTATTTATAATTCCTAAGAAAAATGCAAAAATGTTAGTACTGAAAATTGAGTTTACCTAAAATTCGCCATAGAAAACGGCAATTTCATAGGTAAAGACCTATTAGTTACCTTCATGCGCGCTGCGACTCTGGCGAGGGTTGACATTTTAAAATTTTAATATAAGTTTTTTATTTCTGTTTTTTTATTCTTTTTTAGGGTTCCGTACCTCAAAAGAAAAAAACGGAACCCTTAAAAGATCACTTTGTTGTCCGTCTGTCTGTCAAGACCCTTTATCTCACGAACGGGTAAAGGTATCAGGTTGAAATTAATACCATATGTTAGGGTCTATGACCCACACAAGATCTGAAAATTTCAATTTTTAAAACGACGCATTCAAAAGATATGGCATTTTATGTCCTTATCTCTATACATTTATGCAAAAAAGCAAAACCTACAGGGTACTTCCCGTTGACCTATAATTTTGAAATTTAGCAAGAAGCTAGGTCTCACAGTACAAATAATGGGAAAAGTCTGAAATCATTAAATATTACAACTTTTCTCACAACTAATGGTAACCAATAGCTCCCTTTCCAAGAACATTCATATAAGAGAGGGGTCAAGTTGGATGGTCGCGGAGGCGATTTTTGTTTTAGTTCTATTTTTAAAACGGGAACACTTACAAACTTGAAAATTAGTGTGTTTATAGTGCATAAGCTATAAAATAACAACAAATATTAAAATTTCGTCCCGTGTGGTGCCGGCAAAGAATAGTACCAACCCATACATACCCGCGGGTGTCGTAAGAGGCGACTAAGGGTTACTGGAGGATGGGCAGCAGCATCCTCTTTTGTATCTTACATCTTACTTACTGCGGTCACCTACAACCGCGGTCCATGGTGCCAGCCGTAACGCTAACAATCGAGGTGACTATGGTACTTCCCCTCCACATTTTTCCAGCAAAAGCTAGAATACTGGAGGGAGCTCCCTGTCCTGTAGTGGACGTTTCATGGGATGTTATGATGAATAAAATTTGGTCAAGCGCGTGTCCGACTCAAAAATCTAGCACATTAACTTACTAAAATTTCAACTAATACAATTATGATTATGTGGTGGTAAGGAACCCTCGGTGCGCGAGTCCGACTCACACTTGGCCGGTTTTTTGTTGTTTAAACATGCTTATTGTTCTATATTCTACTTATTGAACATGTGGTTAAAAGGAAATCGGTACTTTTCTTTAAACCCTGTATAAATCTTTTTCACTTTGAAAGATTATTTAACATGAAAGTTGTTCTTCTTCGTTCATTTATCTGCATGTTTGCCGTAAAAAATGATTTTTGACCATAACTATATTTGACGCTGCATCCGAAGATATAAGTTATTCACTGTGTTATACATTCTTCAATGTCCTAGGCATCGCACAATATTTCAAAGCTGTAGGTAAAAAATCTAATCATAAAAAAGTTCTAAAACCACAGCTGTAGTTTTTGTACCTCCCCACGCCGCCCTCGCAGCGCCAGTCTTTTTCAGAACTCGTTATATTTTTCACAAAAGTAGTCCAAATTTAAAGCGGCTTTGCTGTTGTTTGAGTAAACCAATTGCAATAAAACAAAGTTAATATGTTGTATGGCAATAAGCCAAATGTGTTATTGAAAACTCGTTTAAAGTGAAAGTGGTTATAAAATGAAAGATTGTGCATTTGGAATGACTGTTCATTTTGAAAAGTTTTCCAGTGCAATCGGTTTTTCATTTGTTAAGTCTGCAAATTGTAATGTTCTAATATATGCTTAATTCTAACATAGTAATATTCATGTAGGTAACAGTTTTCAGAAGAACGAAAAAAATAAAAAAAAAGCGATTGAATGTTGCTCTGGTGTCTCACAAACTTAGAAAAACGCGTTGTATGAAGCTGTCTTTCCAGGTAGTTTCCCTTATTTCTGTTTTTAAACAAATCGTCACAATACTTGTCCCACTCAACAAACATAATATTGTGGTTACCCTATTAGAAAATTTCCTACATCCCATTTCACATCCTACTCGGCTCGCATTACTTTTGGCAGAGTTCAATCACGATAAAAACGCCAAAGCGGTGCTTTTTTAAAACATCAATGCCACTTTATTATTTGTACTCTTTTTTGAAAACGAAGGATTTTTCAAGCAATGATTACGCAAAAGATTCGACTCTTATATTAATTAGTGAAATACTAACAATAACATAGTTAAAAACTTATTATTACGCTGATAATGTTCAATCGATTTCTCGATTGTTATGTACGCAAATGGGTGGTCATCCCTATGTCATCTCGACCCGCTTGTGCTAATGCGACAGAATACCAAAAATTTTGCGTGCGTGATCTGATGCGTTCGGGAAGTGAGGGCGTATTCGTTCGGGAGGTTATGGGTGACATTTGATAAATTGGGAATAGCACTCCAGAGCGCAATCGTTGGCTGGTTCGCTGAAAGCTTTCTAAGTCGATGTTAATACGTCAAGATCTTGGAAACGTACCTACCTACGTGACTTGTTCCACGTATTTATCTTCTGTCTACATTGTACGCTGCTGAAAGGCACATTCTAAAACAAAATGTATTCACCTTCTCTTATAAACTAAAATGTTGTAAGACACTTCAACAGTTCTTTTGAAATAAGGTCAACATGCAATAGTACAAAGGTATGCTCATTGTTAGCCACTTCAAAATGTATACTGCTTCGTGTCTCATCGTACACAGAAACGTAATCGTTATAGTTAAAAGGTAATGTAACCTAGTCCTTTAAATAGGTCAAAAGTTCATAGATGACTAAATTAACATGCTGCAGTGCTACAAAATCTCTAGAGCAATTTCACTAACTTGTAAGTATACCTAGAAGCGTGACTTTTGTATACGAATTTATAGGATCTGCTGTATTCATGAAAATGATATTGCTAGTAAACATGACCCTCATCATGCCATCTATCTTATTTCATTGTATTTGGGTGCTAGCATTGTAAGCAAGAGAGTAAGGTCAAAGAAAATGTCGGTACTTATAATTACTCTGCTGACGCTTATTTAAACCACAAGGCGGGACATTAAAGATTAACTCTGAGGACGAAGTTCATACACAGAAGACACCCACAGAGTAGTTAAAAAGTGCAGAGTTAAAACTTCCAACATTTCTATTGAATAAGTAAAGAGATGAAACTATCGGAAATCTAGTTGCGAAGGCGACTACTGACCTTTCGGTTCCTATAGAAAACTCATTTATAAGAGCCTGTAGATTTTATCTGTGGCGGGAAATATTGTTTAGTTGGCTGGAAAATTGGTAATGTTTGTTACCTGCGGTTTTGTAGTCGTAGGCCTTTGTGTATGTGTCGTAGTCTTCATCGTAAATGGTCGCTTCTGTCTTCCCCAACAGGAAAATACCAATCCACACAAACCACCACAGCGCCATCTTGTATTTTAAGTCTTAAAATATTGAATCACTGTTTTTCCACCCACTTGACTACATCAGCGTCTTTCTAGTAACACAAGAATAAAAAATAAAATTGGAATCAGATATATAAAATGATTTTTACGGTTTTCTTTGGTCCTTAGAAAAGCTTTTAAATACCTTATACTTGAATAAAATATAAAAATGTTTATCGAATTATTTAAAACCTGTGGCCCAATATAAAAAAAAAAAGATTAAGTGATGTCTACTTCAATCATCCCTTTTTTAAATTGAAATAAAAATGTAATCCGATTAAAAAGCCTTTCATCACTTAGCATGATTTTAGAAAAAGGTTTCTCCATTCCAATGACGTGAAAAGTTTTATGGATAACGAAATAAGAAGAACAAATTAACGAGTTTAGTAAATTAATATTAACAAGTAACTATATATTATGGGTTAAGTTAAATTATGACTTGGGGAAAACCGAATTAAAAGCAGGTAACATCGGGATAATCCAAACCCTTTGTCTCCCGCGGAGGTCGCTTTCCAAAAGTTTTATGGGTGTTAAATATTAGTCAGATTAGATCCTCTGTTTATATTACATTTTAGATAGGCGGACAGCTGCGTTTTCATTCACACTAAGCCACCATACCAAACACAAACAAATGTTGAGGTCTGCTGACTAATTGGAATTTGAGTGAATTTAAAGTCCTTTAGCTACCTAATAACAAGCTTTATTTATGCAAACGTCTTCCCTTTTGCCCTGCAGCGTGTTTGTATTTAGATACAATATTAAATTCAAAACTCATCTAGACGGTTAAAGTCATTTTGTATGTACGCCGTCTACAAAATATAATAAACAAACAAAGGTAGAATTACCTTAGCTTCTTTACTTTAATTAAAATCTTACATTACAAGTGTTCATTAAGAGTATTAACGTTTTAGGAAAATTTGTGAAATTAGGAGAGGAAAATTAGAATATAGGTACGAAACTTTTTAACTTGATTTCTCAGATTACCTTGCCAGTTAAATAAACTGTACACCGTTTCTAAAATAAAGAAAATGAAGTAGTAATGAAGTACCTACCCGATTTTTTTGTTATACATCTTACAAAATATTCAAGCGAGGCAGAAATACCTTGGCAGTAAGATAGTTAATCATGTTCTACCTGTTATAGTTGACTGACTTCGCTAAAAACTTTGGACAAATCGGGCAAATACATTGGGCAGCCACAACCACAAACCACATACATAGCTCCTATTTCCGATTCTATGACGAGGGTTCCGGGAAGACCTTCGCCGTAGGTCAGTGATTATGTAAGGATTTCTTAGTGATTAATCTACTCCTGTTTTTCAACGGTTCACCTGCTCGACCCTCAGCCACAAAGGTCGAACCTTTGGGCTCATATAACTCAATAATGCAGGAGTTTTCATCGAATATGTATAGAATATAAAAGCTTTAACCTGTCTGTGATAGTATACTCAAAGTTATAATGAGATATCGTTGTCTTTTATTGTTGTTCTTTTGGAATACAATGCTTGAATTTCGATACCTATTGTTTGAAAAAGGTTTTGAAATGTATCGAGTTGAAATACTTACTAGAATTTGCTTATTTGTTGGTACTCGTATCTTAATTTTATTTCACAATATTATTCTTAAATTAGCAGGTTGCTGGGTTAATGGAGGTGAGTGTAGAACAAGGGTCGGATAATTAGTAAAACTAATTCCTTTTGTAAGTTGGTCTGGGAAATTGGGATAGGAAGTTATTATTCCGATTCTATCGCTGTTGCCCCGCGGCGAATATAGTGTGGCAATATCAATAAGTTTACCTTGTTGTTTCATATAGGCCGTCGTCCAAGGGAGTAATTTCTGATGTACTTATAAGATTGTGTTTGGGGACTATTATAGAATTACGCGCTCCTGTTTGGTGATCTTAACCCTTTCACTCACATGGATTCTTTTTACAGTAAAAACATTTAACTTGAGCACAACAATAAAATTAATGCGTGCTCGATCCGAGTTAAATATCGATGTCGGCCGTGCTCGAAACTCGCATCTCTCCCTTTACCTTCCTTCCTACTTGGGGCGGCTAAGTCTACTCAGATTTTTTCAATTTAGTATAATTAAATTAAAAAATCAGATTAATGAATTAATTATCTTCTAAAGATGTGTCTATTCAGGTAGATAATAAAGTTTGACAAGATCACCAGACCCGACCCTTCCATCTAATTATAGAAGATGTTTACCGCGCGGAACCTTTTAATTCGCATCTCTTTAATCCCAAAACATTGTCAACTTTCAAGACTGTTACGATAACCTTAATTTTGAATTAAGAATTAAACGCCTTTCAATGAAAAGTCCTCAAGAGCGTACGCAAGAAACTTTTTTCACAAAGTGGGTCTTCGTTTAGCGTCAAATGAGGGAAGTTTTCAATTGAAGACAACGGTTGTGATACCATGTCCCCTTCAGATTCATGAAAATTAGATGACTTACACAGCTGGCAATAGTATGGGTTGATTTCATATTTTTGTCGCTAATAAATCACAACGCAAAGCGCGCATGTGAGATACTTCAAAAAGTTTAAAAGCTATTTTTTATGCCTATTTCATATCTGAGTTACTTGCTCAGTAACTATTAAAAGTGTCGTTTGTACATTAGCATTATTATCTCAAAGCACGAAATATAGATTAGGTTATTCAGAAATTCCGACAGGTGACGAACAAAAATATTCTTCTATCTCCAGGCACAACGAAAATAGATTGTCTTGGTTCGTCGCTTTTACAGATTGAGAGATGCTCAGGATTGACGGCTGCCTACCTTCATCCCTCACGTGAAGGTGCAGGCTCACTTAACGCTTCGCTGGTTTCTACTTTCGGCTATTTTCGCGTGGCATCATCATCATATCCCTAGCCTTATTACGTTTTTACTAATGTTTTTTTAATGCACAATAGGCTTACTTTTGACCTCAATCTAGCCCTGTAGGCTAATTAACGAGGAAATCATTGTATGGAGAATTCCGAAAAATTCCTCTTCGCATGTGACAAAATTAGATAATACAGATGACAGAAGTGAAATAATTCAACATTTTTTTTGCGAGAAGTAAGGTATTTTTACCTACACATGAAAGACAGATGAGCAAAAAAAATGAGATCGACGATGGGACGAGCTTGCCCAGAAGAAGCCTATTACGATTTTTACAGACTCGGCTATTTAACCTTTTCACACAGCGACTGCTATCTGACCTCCGCAATAATCTAGCCCCAATCCTAGATTGAGCTTTGCCATAGGCTGTCAGAGTTTTGAAGCCACCATGGCCTCTGACTTTGACAGTAGCCGGAACCGACGGCTTGCCCTCCGAAGCACGCAAAGGCTCTTTTTGTGTGCCACTAACAGTCACCTATCTGGATTCTGACCACGACCAACGTTGCTTAACTTTCATGATCGGAAAGAAAGAGCAACTACCATTCGGCCGCAAGCGCTTCATTCGCGTGTCGGGCATATCGATCCAAATAATAATTACCAACTACTTGAAGGAGCCGTCTATTACAGCCTCTATTATTCTCTTCGGACTCCTCCAGAATTCACGAAAGTTGGAATTTCAGACCAAGACAGATTGTCTAATTCCTCGCAATCAGTTTATTGACTGCCGGCGATAAATAATATCGCTGAGCATCGTGTTGAAATGGAATTTTCAAGTTGACACCAACTCAATTTTCATAAAATAATTTTGATTTTCAATTTACGCTGCAGATGGTATTGGAATTGATTCTCTCCAATTCATAATGTCCTTAACCTCGTCATTGTTTTTTGATAAATGAGCTCTCATTCACATCAGAGGACATATTACGGATAAATTAAACAAGACAGTGAAATATATTTCAATCAACCTTTAAATTTTCCTTTACGACGTCATCAAACCGCCTACGCGTGAGTTAAACGAGGCATGAGTCGTAATTTTCGCCGAGACCGCAAGGAGCGCTCCGGATCGCGAACCGACAGGCATATAATTAACAACCTCTGTCAAATTCACACCCATCACTCCTCAAACCACGCCCCTTTCACTGCAAATTCCTCCTTCAATGGAAAGCGTGAACCATCATTAGAAGATCTCGATATCTACGGAAACATCAATACGAAAATTGTATTTTCTCCGGCAACCTGGTTGTTACTTCATCCGTAAAAATTGGCATGAAATCTAATTAGCATCCAAAAGTTAGATTCGAACTGAAGAACAACATTAATCACCGTATGGGCACGCGGAAGCTCGAATAATTTAGATAAAGCCCCAGGAGGATTCAAGGAAAATCACAGTCATAATTTTACAGTTCTCAAGAGATTTCCCAATGTTTAGCTTGAAATCTGTTTTTCGGAACAATCTGTATTATTTTCAATTTGAATTTTTTATTGTATTAAATTTATATTTTGGTTCAATTAACTTATACAGCGTGTACCGGAAAGGTGTGTTAATACTAAAGAGTGTGAATCTGCCCATGAAACTGAACAACGTTTTCCCAAGGAATATAGGTCATACAACAAAATAAATTTTTGACCGCCCATAGAAAATGATAGCGCATTTTGTAGGCAAGGTCAAATTTGGTTTTCCGTATTTTGACCTATGTTCCTTGGGAAAGGTTGTTCAGTTTCATGGGCAGTTTCACACCTTTCCGTTACACGCTGTATATGGATATAGAATTTGTGATATGAAATGAGTATTTTATTTCACGTAAATTTCAAATAAATTTTTAGAAAATTTGTGATATTGCATATGTCGTAGGCAAATTGTATAATTCGTCGTTTTACATTTTGCCTTGGCATTCTACAAAATGCCGAGAATTTTTTTATTCGTTATTTTACATAATGCCTCGGCATTTCCAAAACGCATCGTAATTCGTTTCTGGCACTCGCCGGCCGCTAACCTAACCTAACCAATCCCGATCCTAATCGATCACCAGTTCACCGTGGCAAACGAACCTACAATGCACCAATGATCTAAACCCGTTTACAATCTGCCGGCGCCGTTTTACAATTTGCCAACCGTTTACAGTTTGCCCGCCGTTTGTAAACTGTAAAAAATAAAATAAATAAAATAATAAAATATGTATTTATGACAGAATGTACGTATTTATGTCAGAGGTCAGTGTGCTACCCTCTACCTATTGAGTACTTCTACAGTATGGAAATGACTTCATGCATTCTATTTGCATCCAATATAAACTATTCAAGATTTAATTTTAAAATGTATCGACTAATTGTAATAATTAAGAAACTAGGTACGGTTCGCAGAGCACTAAATTGTACCTACGTGTCTATCCGTCTGAAAAACATAAACTTTGTTCATTACATAAGTTTAGGTCTTGTAAAAAGAAACTAAAAAAAGAGATCTGCAAAGTGAGTTTGAATAAAAGTATTTAGGAAAGGGGAAAGCCTTGTCTAACATTCCAAGATCAGGACGTTTTGAACAAAGACCAGGTCAAGACTATCCTAACTCGGTGAGTGTGAATCCAAGGGTTGTGGAGAACAAATGAAGCGAGGGTAATAACTATGCCACGATCGTGACAGGTGGTGGAAGGACGAAGGAAGGTGGTCTCTGTCTACCCCTATAGGAAAACGGCATTATGGTTTGATTCAGGTTCCTAAATATATCTCAACCACACCTATAGAACATTGGTATTTATTTTATATATTTCAGTCTTGACGAGCTGTAGGTAGACCACCACCCCGATGGTCAGAAGATTACATCTTACAGCTCGAGTGACAAAAACTCAGATTTTCATATTACCACACCCTACCCCGGACACTACATAAAACGAGCGCGAATTTGAAATTTCAGTACAAAAGACCCTCAGGAGCACCACGTCAATCGCGCGGGCAGGTACTCGCGGGGTGCGGGGTGGATTGCATGGGGGCGGAAAGTGTCCGTTCTCTATGATGATACACTCAACAGCACATCAGTAGAAACACTTTTGTACCTTATGGAGTTCAAAAAGTTCTTTACCAAACAGTAGACGCATGTGGAATAATATGATGATTAATATTTATAGTTAAATTTTTTCTAATACTGATTGTACCTCATCATAACATCCCATAAAACGTCCACTACAGGACAGGATGCTCTCTCCAAAATTCAAGCTTTTGCTGGAACAATGTCGAGGTGAAGTGCCATAGTCACCACGCTTGTTAGCGGTAGGGCTGACACCATGGACTGCGGTTGTTGGTGACCATATAATGTAAGATGATACGATACACAGAAGGATGCTGCTGCGCATCCTCTGGTTCATTAACGATTAGACGCCTCTTACGACACCCACGGGTAGAGACAGGTTGGTACTATTCTTCACGAGTCCGCCCGTGTGGTGCCGGCAAAGAATGTACATATCTACATATTTGTATAAAAAACGTAAGTACCTACCTAATTACCTATATAATTTCTTTTTTTATTTTCAAGTTTATCTAGATAACTGAAAGCTTTTTTAAAGATAAAGCTCTTAAAATATAATGTTGTTCCTCTCGTCGAAAGGAAAAATAAAGATGTCAGCGACATAATATTTAAATACGCATTAACTTTAAAAACGCTTTTTGCAACTTCAGCAAAAATTAAACACGATGTATAAGTAGATTTATGTATATGTACATTAGCAACTGATTGTCCAGTTGTTGTTAAATTAAATGCAATTAAGACATGCTAGGGTTAACTTAAAGTAAACAACGGAAAATGTGTTATAACGTTATGATAATTAATAGCGTAATTAATTGCAATAACGATGTAATTAATTATCTATATTAAAGTATATCAAAATTATGGTCTATTGAAAGTTGTTTTCATAAATTGATACATAGAATTTTAATAGCAGTTTAACTTAAATGTATGCAATAAACAACAATTTTCTGAGATTAATAAGAGCTTTACCAATGGAGAGTTTTAAATGAGTTTAATTTTCAAGTTCAAAGGCTTTGAGGGCGTTTACTTACGTACGGCGCGTTGTTTATGCATAGAAAGTTGCAGGACTTGCTTGGATCGCATATTTCAAAGAAGCACTTTTCTTGCAATATCTTAGTAAGTCGGTACTTATATGATCGATCGGTACACTCCACCGCGAAATTCAATTACAAATTTGGAATTTCTCTCCTCGTCAAACACGGCTATTTTAATAAGAAATTGGAGAAACTTTTGAAGCTTCGTCAAATTTCACAAGAATCTTTGATGTCCGCCACTTAGAGCATAGTTGAACTTCGGGGCTAAACGATTATCTAATTAATTTGGTCGTAGAAATTTGATAAAATCTTCTTCCAATTTCAGTAAAAGCAGCTCAAAATGTCGTACATTTCGAGTCGATAAGCTGCATGTCTGTTTGTTTGTATTTGTGAAGTTGAACTTTTAAGTCGGTAAGCTGGCATTAATCCTTGATAATGTGGAACATTTTGTTCGCGAATGTACAGCATCTGAGATAGAAAACTTGCTACGTCCGGATCGAAAGCGCGGTTTTATAGTTTTTACGACGCTAGCGAGACGACATTGCTCAGCTGCTTGCAAGTAGAGTAGAACGAACGAAAGGGCTATAAGACGCTCGCTGTGAACCTCTATTTAATAAACAACTGAATAATACCACTGCTTCAGCAATTTCGCTGGCCAATAATGCAAATTGATGGATGATGAAACTAGATTTGCCGTTGAAATCTCAACTGAGAGAAACGGATTACGCTAGCTCGGCTCTCAGGCTAAGCGAAGATGGAATTGTGATAAAGCAGTATGCATTGAATGTTAACGCTGCAGGTGGATATTATTCTACTAATGCCACCTAGAACAATAACTATTCAGGAGCTGGGAGTAATAACGATGTGACAGGCATGGACGAGCATAACGATATCTCCATTTCAAATAGGTTCAACGTTATATAGGGCTAATGCATGCTTTGTATGCAATGTTGTACACAAATTATTCATTGTAGTACCTATCTAGTTATATCAAAGTGGAGGTACACTTCGGAGTTATAGAAACGAGTACTTAAATAACTTCATTGCCCCAGCCTTATTCCGTTTTACGGATAAGAAAATTTGACTTGGACACTTTACACAGAGCGACTGCCATCGGACTTCCGCAACCCAAAGGGTAATCTAAACCCAATAAAATATTAGGCTTTGCCTTGTTAAAATAGCTGACTATCAGAGATTTCCGAATGGTTTCTGACTTGGCCTAAAGTCTACTGTCAGACTATTAGCTGTCAGCAACTGAGACCAATGGATTAACATGCTTTCGGAAGCACGGAAACGCTCGAGTTGTCTTGTCACTATCGGTCGTTCTTTCAGATTATAGCCACGGTCAACATTGCTTAACTTTCTCGATCAGAAAGAAGGAGCAATCACTCGGGCATTTTGTGAGTTGGTAAAAATACATTGTATTAGTACAGATTAAATTGGTATTGGATAAAAATGTTTTTCGTATTAAAGAAAAAAACGTCCATTCTCCCTCGACCCACGTAAGACTCAATCAAATAACGCGCAATTTGTATGTAGGTACCTGTCTCAGGTAGGTAAGTATATCAAATACCACACCCAGAAAGTTGCTAGGGGAGGAGATATTAGAAAATACTTGGGACGAAGGTCAACACCCCATTATACGCTCGTCAAACACTCCGCACTGATACAAATCGACGCTCGAGGACGATATTAGAAAATACTGTCTCGGTCTAGACTAGAATTTTTCGCATCAATTTTACCCAATCGCGCTAAGCCCGTAAATCATAATAAATTGGTTGGCGCCTGAAAAATTATAGGGGTGACATCTGACTGTGATGGAAGGGAAGAATTAATGTATTGAACGGGATGGGCGGTAGTTAGTAGATGGGTTTATAAATAGACAAAGATCGATTAAGACAGGGAATGACCAGCTTGGATTTATGCGATCGACCGTCTAGATGCCGCAAGGGCTCTTGTTTATTGCCACTACAATTTAATAGTTCTATCCATTTTGCAGTATATTCTCGTTTGCTTTAGCATCTGTTAACAGAGTTAGGCACAAGCTGTTAACGACTTTAGGGCCGATCTTATTTAGTGAGGTCTGCTAATAAATTACACTATTTACTTTCGTCTTGGTTAAGGGATATTCTATACGTAACCTCTTTGCTATACTATCTTGCTAGATGAAAGATAAACTTTGTATTATTATTAAATTAAGGTCTATTTAAACGGCAAGTTAATTTAACTGTATTATGGATACGCAGTTAGTTATAATTTACATGTTAAAACATTTATTTATGCAAAATCATACACGGGATTTTCAATATACTTACAGCATATTGGGTACTGAAAATGAGCTGAGCACGTAACGGTGGTAAACAAAGCGTTATTTGATTTGCAAATTATAATAGTAAACGAATTTATGTTGTTGTTCAACAAACAACTCGATATGGTTAGATAAACCAAATGCAACGTAAATGAAAAAGAAAGTGATAACAGTTTTGAGCCCGAAAATTTTACTAAGGTTTCCTTGAAAAATAAATCGAAAATAAAATTATATCGTAAAAGCTTTTTTAGGAAAAGCCAATATTAATACAATTAAAAGCTACTGACATAAACATTACAAAAGAGAACCGTAAAAACCACTTAGTCACTTCTTATAATCACGACAAACCTTCAGCACTTGACGTTTGAGAGCACGTAGGATACACGTTTGTAAATAAATAGATGGCGCGTAAATAAATCGTTAAATAGAGGTCGCGAAGCGCGGTCGAGCGCGCAGGCTGAGCGTCGGGACGCGAATGCGGGGGAGCGAACACACCACCAGCATCCAGCTTTTCCCACCACCCCCCCTCTTCTCCTCGACTGCACCCCTACGTCTGATAACCTGCTACTTCGGAAGTCACTAAACTCAGCAATGAATGTCACCGACCAACATGAGACTTGCAAAAGAAAATGTGATTTTTATTGAAAAGGGGTCGCCATCGGTACCGTCGTCGTCGCTAAACTTCTTTGAGAGTAAAAATCAATAGCTTTTCAACGTGTTACTAGGTATTATATTTTGAAATATGTATTTACTTAGGGATTTTGACAGCTTATACGTAGAAGTATCTTTGTCCGAGATCTTTGTCTGGTATTTTCTTTGGGATATCTTAATTAACGGGGCTGACTTAAACTTTACAACCTGTCAAAAGATACACTTGTAATATAATATAAGTTATAATATAAGACTAAGAAGAACTATTTACCTACAGTTTATATATCTACCTATGTTATTACAATATAATAAGGATTTGCCGTGCGTGTTCTGTTACGTTGGATATAGGACTGTTACATAAAAATACGTGACTAAGTTAAAATAAATTACTATCAAGAATGTACCTATTAAATAATATAAAAGCAAATACTTAAATAAAATGGAATAGTCACAACAAAAGAATATATACTTTTTAGAATACTTATAGCATAAGAAAATAAGAATTGTGTTTATTTACGAATAGCAAGAAAGCCTCAAGACTTCTAAGAGTCGGTTCAAAAGCACTCACACTTACAAGTAAGAAAGCAATGTTTATTACTTACATAAGAACCTTTTTCGTTTGCGTTAGTTTTATTTGTTCCACAGTTACTATGGAATTGAATTGAGTAAAAATTTATACAGAGATTTAGTCATCTTTGTTATAACGTGTGGTATGTAAGATCAATGACCGACCTCTCAAAACCCTAGCGTCAGAGTTGTTGAGCCGCCCAAGGCCATTTAACGGCTATAGATAATAGCCGGGGCCAACGTCTTAACGTGCCTTCCTAAGCGCGGAACGGAATCATCTGACCTTTCAGACAATCAAATACAATGTTTTAACCAAACCAGGAGAAGTCACAAATAGTTAATTATGCTCGACATTGTCTCCAATGGGAGTCGAACTCGGTATGGAGAGCGGAACTCTTTAACCACTAGACTAAATAGGCTGTTTTTTTAAAAGCTTTTCCAGAGCTTATTCTGGGGGCTTTTCTTCTTCAACTTTTGGAAATTCGGAAAAACAATTTAGTTGCTCGAAAAGTTGTGGAACTAAAGTTGTTGTATTTAGCCTCCAGAATAGGGTCCTTAAAAGGTTTTACTTTAATTTTATGAAGACCTGTATGTACAGCACAGGAAGAATATTATGCGAAAAAAAAACACGAAAAATAAAATCAACAAAGCTATGTCAATGTAGACAAAAGTACATTAAAACTAAGTAGTACAATATGTACTTATTGCTGACTACAAGCACTGACACTACAGGGTGTAAAAAAATACTATGATCCTTCTAAGGGATGATTCTACATCACTAATATATTGTAAAAAAAAAACAGTTTTTTTATTATTCTTTTTAATCTTGTGTGATAATGAAATTAGATTTTCCTTCGAAATACATTATAGTAATTTATTGAAATAGGCAGATTCTTAGTAGTGACTGGTTAGACAAATAACATCTTTGTCTGCATCAATAGCTGATCATAGAGGTTTTTTAATCCTCCAGGCACTTCACTCCTTCTTGAGCTAAACCTACTTATTTTATAAATAAGTATTTTTTAAATATTTTTATTATACAATCTATTCGATATGATGAAGAATCAACCCTGAGAAGGATCATTGATTTTTTTTACCCTATTTACATACAGGATGTAATAAAGGACACGTTAGCAAAACTGACATGATCAGTTAGTAAAACTGAACAAAATCCTTGAAACTTATCACCGGAACCGTAAAAACAATCGTCTTTATGTAAACTCTCCAATAAAAGTTGTTTTTGTCACTTCCAGTGATATGTTTCTTACAGAAAATTGTGCAGTTTCATCGACTGATCTTGCCCTTTCAGTTTTTGCCAATCTGTCTCTTACATCCAGTTTTGTAAGGTAGGTAAGTTGGGGCATGCCCCGTCTACCCACTGGAGTTTTCCACATGGTAGGTGGACGGAGAATTCGCAACTCCCCCTCTACCTACTGCACTAGTGTAAGGTAAGTTTAACATTAACGTCATCATCATAACATCCCATGAAATGGCCACTACAGGACCGGAAGCTCCCCCCATAATTCTAGCTTTTGCTGGAAAAATGTGGAGGAGAAGTACCTACCATAGTCACCTCGCTTGTCAGCGTTACGGCTGGCATCATGGACCGCGGTTGTAGGTGACCGTAGTAAGTAAGAAGGTATGATACACAGGAGGATGCTGCTGCCCATCGTCTAGTTTATAACCCTTAGTCGCCGATAAGTCGATATACATGGTGTAGGGGACAGGTTCCCAAGTTGTAACAACTTAAAACTTAAGTAAATAAAACTTTCAGGAAATGAAAAAACGAAACATCGGCATGTCTATACAAACTGTCCAATCAAGTTTTCAATTTTGTATAGAGGACGATTTTCTTTCCTTTTTCTGAAAATTTTATTCACTGAAAGTTGTTCAGCTACGTTAACTGATCCTTTTATTTTAGTTTTCGGTAACCTATCCCTTACTCCTTTTAGGTATATCACTTTCTTAAACTCATAGTTTAGTAGTGTTTAAGATCAGATGACCTTGTGTGGAATTATGGTGCCGATGATATTTTGTCTCTGACGCTGCCATCAAGTTTTATTGCGTCAGTCTGCGCACTAACCTGCAGGTAAACACACTCAAGCGCCGGCGCTAATTTTCGAAAGCTTTGCGCTCGCGCATATTTTCTTACCCCGGTTCGAGACGCAGTTGCATCAGTCGAGCATTAACTTACTTGCTTCATCTAAACCAGGTTTGATCCAGTGAATTATGCAAAAATCTAATACTGGACCAGTCTTGCAATGTACAATCGCGGTCACATTCGCCTGAACACAAACAAAAAAGTTTTTTTGCGCTAAAAGAATAGAAGCGGTCTCTGGCCTCGCCCTATTTATTGGAAAGAACAAAAAGTTTAATTTAAAACAATAACAGACGAAAGAAACCTCTTATTGAGTAGTACTTAGCTCCTATGCAGGATTCAGACAAAAAAATGCTTAACTGCTCAGACGACAAAGTCCGTTACAGTATCTACTTACTAACCTGCAGCAGCTGTTCATTTCATTATAGCACAAGTTAGACCGCAGTTAATAAAATGTCAACGTGGCTGCCGTTGAAAATAAAACAGGTTAAAATTAGGATTATGACTCTACCTGAAGTCTGTACCTAGGATATTCTCCTTTTGAAATATTCTGTGAAAGGTAGGTATCCTGTACTATTAAACGAGCAATATTTGTATATATATATATATTTGTAATCGGTTTCTCGAAAACGGCTCTAACGATTTTGATGAAATTTAGTATCCGGGGGTTTTTGGGATGAAAAATCGATCTAGCTAGGTCTCATGTCTGGGAAAAATCGTTTTGCCCGTGTTTTTAGGCATTTAAAAAAAATACCTCGTTTTAGACAGAAACCTACAGCGCCATCTGTTAGCGAGTAGCATAGCTTGCTCACCCGATGAAATTTTAATGTTGCTATTATAGAGCGAAGCTCGGTCGACCAGGTACTGATAAAATTAACTACCTATTCAAACTCTAACACCTAAAAGCCTTGAAGCTTAATTCCGGAAGCTCTCAAAATAAATAAGCTCTTATAAAGGTAAGTCCCCAAACTAAAACATTACTAACTAGTAATAATAAAATAAAACAGTACCTATAGGTGTCCATGGTAATATTGTAAGCGTTGGAGCTTATTGCGTTTTAAGAACTGGTCCCTTACTGAGTTGAACACAAAATTGCATCAGGGAGATAATTACGCTCATACGCCTGTTTAGGGCCAACGCAAGCTGAGGTGCAGGCCGCAGGACGCAGGACGCAGGCCGCAGATTTTGCAGGCCGCAGACGTAGGTGACCAACGCAAGCTGGGACGCAGTTACTAAACACATGCGGGCACAGAATACTATTACACACCTACGGAAGGAAGAATGACAACTTATAGTCAAAAAAATTAGACAATTTTTTAATATAATAGAAAGAAGGTTTGAATTCTCCCTTCTCATAAACTGTAATGCTATCTTGTACTGTATCTAATATCTACATAGGGATTTTAAAAATAGCTGTAAAATCTATTAGGAGGCTAAATGCAACAACTTTTTAGGGTTACGAAGTTAACAAGGAACCCTTATAGTTTCGTCATATCCGTCTGCCTTTCTGTCAGTCTGTCTGTCTGTCCGCGGCTTAGCCCAGAGACCCTTAGTATTAGAAAGTTAAAATTAAGTGTAGATATGTATTTCATCCACGCCGAGAAAGTGATCAAATAAAAAATTAAAAAAAAAAATTTTTGGGAACCTCCCATAAAAGTAAAGTGGGAGTGATTTTTTTTTCTTGTTAACCCCATCGTGTGGGATATCGTTGGTTAGGTCTTTTAAAAATAATGTACAGTCAAGAGCATGTCAAGCTTTTCATTCGCAGCGCGACTTTGGATATCCCACAAGATGGGGTTAACAAGAAAAAAAAATCACTCCCACTTTACTTTATTTAATTGTGAATTTTTTAAGCTGTCATCCGAAATGTAGATCTCATCGAGACCTATCATTTGTCTCAGCACACGAATAGTCTAGGGTCAGTAGTTTTCGAGTTATAGCGAATTTTAGTTTGACAGCTGTCATCCGAAATGTAGATCTCGATGAGATCTATTATTTTTCCCAGCACAAGAGTAGTCTAGGGTCAGTAGTTTTCGAGTTAAAGTGATTATAAATTTGACAGCTGTCAACCAAAATGACGATCGCGACGAGATCTATCATTAACAAAAAAAAATAGAAAGATTTAAGCCATAGACAAAAGGTGGACCACGGGCGATAGTTTTGAATTAGTTTTATTTCAAAAGTGATCAGGTGTTCCACGGGCAGAAAAAAATCTTCCGTGGTACACCCAGGTGAACCACGCGGGTGTACCACGGGCAATGCCTGCGCTAAAGTACTAACCCATCACTACCGGTGTCGTAAGAGATGATTATGGAATAATGAACAGGAGGATAGGCAGCAGCGTCCTTTTGTGTATCATACCACCTTACTTCCTGCGGTCACCAGCAATCGCGGTCCTTGGTGCTAGCCGCAACACTAACAAGCGTGGTGACAATAGTACTTCTGATCAACATTTGAGCAGTTAACCACAGATGTATTAAAAAAGCATGCAAAAATTATTTTATCTGTGGCATAACTTTTTGTTGTTTCTAGTTGCATGAGTCTGAATTCACACGCAATAGTGTGTTATTTATTCTGTGGCACGCAGAAACAATTGCCGGCAGAAACAAGGCGCAGACATGTGTCTGCGTACACATGTCTGCATCCCAGCTTGCGCTGCTCTATGAAGGTTCATACATTACAAAAATCTGCTCTGCCCTGCCCTGCGCCATCTGCGTGGCAATATACGCTAAGCCTAGCCGTGCCACCTACAAAAAATCGACTATTGGATTTTGCGTGTCGAAGAAATTGTATTGTTTTTTTAGGGTTCCGAACCAAAATGGTAAAGAAAACCCGGCCAAGTGCAAGTCGAAATCGCGCCCTAAGGGTTCCGTACCTATCTACCATATAATATACTAAAAGCTTTTGCTCTTTGACTTTAAAAACTCCGCAACCATCCAACTTGACCCCTCTTTTATAGAAAAGTTCTTGAAACGGGAGCTCACCTTAATTCGTTACTATTAGTTGTGAGAAAAATTGTAATATTTAATGATTATAGATTTTTCCCTTTATTTGTACTGTGAGACCTAGCTTCTTGCCAAATTTCATAATTTTAGGTCAACGGGAAGTACCCTGTAGGTTTTGCATTTTTGCATAAATGTATGGAGATGAGGACATAAAAAGCCATATCTTTTGATTGCGTCGTTGTAAAAATTGAACTTTTCAGACCTTGTGTGGTTCATGGACCTTAATATTCACTATTAATTTTAACCTGATACCTCTACCCGTTCGTGAGAAAAAGGGTCTTGACAGACAGACAGACAGACGGACAACAAAGTGATCCTATAAGGGTTACGTTTTTTATTTTGAGGTACGGAACCCTAAAAACGGAACCTTTACGGTCTGTCCGTCTGTCACACCTGTTTATCACATGAAAGAACTTTACATAAAGTAGTATATTTTTTATGACTATATTGTGACGAAAAATTTCTAAAACCACCTTATCTCCGAAGTTTGCCATAAATAATAGTTTATGGTAAATATTACAGCAAAAATAAAACGATCTCTCGAAGTAGCACAGTTTTTAAGACATCTGCAAAAAAACTTTTCCAAACAAACCTAGTTTTGCGGTCCTGGATATTCATTTACTTTTAAACATGAAGGAAAAAAAAATTACGCGCGTATTTTTTTTTCCTTCATGCTTTTAAAAATATACTACAGTTATATCGAAACTCTCGGCGCGCGTACGACTTGCACTTGACCGGTTTTTATACATTTTGGTTTAGCCATCCATTACAGACATTGCTTTTGCATTGATGCTTCTTTTCACTATACTCAATTTCTTGTCTAGACTTTCAATGCTGTACATGTTTCCTAAGTATAGAAATGAAGCAAGTGTTATTCGAAGAATTCCCAGACTTAAGATCGTGGGCGGCATGACATGACGTTCTCAGTTCTCACTTATCAAAGAATGGTTGTTAGACAACGCGTGACGCTCTCACATCGTGTCTTGTGACGTCACAGGAGAAATGTGGTTCCTCGGCTTGACACTTGACTGACTCCCTCGTTAATTTGTAACTGAAATCCTCCGTCCGCAAGCGAATGTGAACCTTAACCGCAATCCCGACATTCTAGGGGGATGAAACTGTGACTCGAATCTTCGCAAGGTTTCCCTATATTGCCCCAAGTTTACATTTCAGATAAAAATGTCTAGTGTGGGTGAGTTACGTTGCCATAAAGCTTCTCGTAGATGCTTAGATTTCTGTTCCTCATTTACTGTAAGTCTTCAAGATTTATATCGTTTATGTTGAGTGACTTTATAACAGACACTTGAATCATGGACTCGCTATTGCCCAATAATACAATGAAGTCCAATCACATATACTAAGAAAAACAATAACCAAACTGGTTTAAAAACCTACTATAAATAATACCATCGTTACTGCTAAGTCTACATTGTTACATAAAATTAAATAAACATTAAAATCGTAGTTACAAAAACATAGTTTTATGAATGTTGAAAGGGTAATCAACCTATTTAAATAATTTTTCAGCCCGAAATCGAAAGTCGATGAATAATTTTATCCTACTACTAAGCTTAAATATTCCTAAAACTAATTTAAATATTATGATTACGCTACCGATGCATAAACTGTTTATATATTTTGTAAATGTCAGAGTTCAATGAAGCAAGTTCAAGTTTGTGTACAGTTTCTCAGTACAAACAAAAACATATTGCTACTACGAGTAAACCTATAATAAATGTAATAATTGTTTCGTAGTATTCTCGTTATTCACGGAAATAACAAAAAATAATAACAATTTCAAGTAAATAAATAAATAATAATAAAATGTATTTTTATTGAGATAAATATTACATGAAATTGAATGAAATATAATAATAATAGAAATTGACGAGCATCTATGAAAGGATTGATGAAAGTACAGGAAGCAAGGGAAGTATGTCAAGACCGTAGCAGGTGGAGGACTGTGGTCTCTGCCTACCCCGACGGGAAAGAGGCGTGATGTTATGTATGTATGTATGTATGAAATTGAATCTCTGACTTCAGAGCTAGGTAAAAACCTGTATTTCTTAAGTCAGTGGACTCTTCAGTCAGTACTTAGATTCCTAGAAAGTGATGATACTTTCAAAGGGCTGGCAAAAGCAGGCTTAGAATTCGAACGGAGTGGCAAAAAAGGGAAGCAGTTTTTGCCCTGCATTGCCCAGACGCTAATTTGCAAGAACATTTTTTTTTACCTGACATCCATTTTCCATTTGTTAGTGAAATAGAAATTAAAGTTCCATACAAAGTAACGTAGAGCACATATTGTACGGGAATTTGTCAGGTCCATGAATATAACCTTCTAGAGATAACACGCAATATTAAGTTGGATTGGATAAAGCACACTTTCTTATCAAGTTAACAGTTATATTTTAAATAAATCGCAAAAACGATACAAAAACGTCGCAAAAACGCTAAAATGATAAACTCACCAACAAGTTTGGCATCTGCAGTTCGCTTTACCATACGAATTAGGTACTTCGTTCATTACGATAAGTAGTTTAGAAGTTATGATGGAGCCGATGAATAAACATACCTATATACCGGTGAAAATCATGACCCTCCTTTTTGCCGTAGTCGGATAAAAAAAGCAAATGCATCAACGATCAAACTTTCACGTTCATAAATTGATCTTATAAGACACATATATATTTTCTTGGAAAAAAGTAACGCAAAGCTTCAGGCCAACCCAACCCGGATTGTCGCCCAATCTTACTCACATAAATTTTCACTTCGCATGACTTTGGTCCCTGCAATCCTTTGTCATCAAGAACTTCTTGGTGATTACGAGAAAAATAAAGAGCTTTCATACTTTATATGAAAAGTAAATTTAAAATTACTGGCCTACCCTACGCTTACGGTTAGTCTAGTGGTTAGAGCGTTTGGTTCCCGATTAGTATTCTCGATTTTCGGTAGGCACACTATCATACAAACAAAATAAACACTTTTTAAACTTCGCCAGTTTTAGGATACCAAGAGCTGGATGAATTACCTAATTATTGTCCGAAAAGTAAAATAATTCCAAGCTTCGGAAGGCACGTTATGTCGTCGTTCCCGGCTATTATCTACGGAAACAGTCGTTAATGGGCCATGTCAAAAGCATTTGGCAGCTCAACAACTCTGTTACCACGGTTAGGTTGATCAACGCCTTTGCGATCCACAGGAAATTATGAAGATGGCTAGAAAAAAGTATTTGGAATATAACAAAGACCCTGAATAAGTAAGTACCTATTATCTTCCATATCGATACGTACGTCATATTGTGAAGTTCGAAATCCATGTTTTTGTCTGATGCGATGACATCGACCTTTTAAACTGTCTGATAGTGTTACGCGCTATTTTTGACGCGGAAATTATTATTTATCTCTCAGAAGTACAAAATATTCAACACAATGCATCTCACGCAATACGTAGCTGGACAAGCAGATCCCATTCTGATTTTTTTTTACACAGAACTTGGTATATTTTGGTATTGTTATTGGTGACCGAAGTCGATACGCAAATCGATACTGCCCATCCACTGCTTCAAGATTCCTTAGTTACTTTATATGATAGCTATGGGAAGAAATAGAGTGGTGCTATTGCTAGTCGCACCACAAGAAATACTCATGGAAAATATGAAATGTAACCCGTAAGTAGTAAAATATAATCGGGACACAAAATTTCTTTTAGGTATGTAAGTAAATAAATGTATGTCGAGTTATCAACTTCAATGTCATTATTAACTTGTGGCCCAATTTTTATATCGTAGCACTTGCAAAACGTGTAATCCATAATATATTTTTTGAAGTCATAGGCTATCAACAAGTTTGAAGGCTTCTCAAAAATCGTATTATAATCGATCTTGATCATTTACCTCTTGAGCTCCTATTTTTTTCATAGTGATTGTATCCACTTTGGCTGCCTTATGGCACATTGTAAAAGCTTCGGTAAACAAGACCCTCTTACTTAATTCTATTATTTTAATTTTTTTACTTTTCTCATCACTATCAAATATTGTGGGTTACGAGTAGAACAAGGTTGATGTCAAAAGCCTCTGTCATGGCTCAGTAACGACTATTTCTAGTAGCCGGGATTAGGCCAGGACCAACGGCTTAGCATTCCTTCCTCCGAAGCACAGAACCATGTTACTTTTCAGACAATCAGGTGATTCATCTTGCGATGTCCTAACCTAACTGGGAAAGTCTCACAAGTCTCCGGAGCGAGAGCCGAACGCTCCTACCACTTGCGTATACGTAGGCTGTATATTACGAGTAATACCTACCCCGATACTCGACATTTTATTCCTAAGTTTCGATACGTCACCCTATCCTAACATCTTTATGTATGTTTATAGGTACAGTCACGCGTAATCTCCCCGATGCGTATCGCGTTATAGCTCGCCGGTTTAGATGTAAATTGCAAATAGAATAGAATGCAATAACATTAAATGCGTTAATAACATTAATGCGCAAACAGTGACTGTGCCGATAGCAGCCCTCCGGATACGCACGACCTACTTCGCTTACTATATCGGCATAGACCTACCTAATGTTCTAGTTAGGTCGATGGGCACTCGTTCTACAGCTTGAGTGGATAGTTGACCGACTAAACTATGTTTTTAGATTTTTAAGTAAACGAGATAACCTTAGGGATCAGATACGATAGTTTATGGTAGAGAGAGAGAGCCAATATTTCAGAGTATTATATTTGTTAATATTCACACATACCACTTGGACACAAATTTTTATGAATGTAAAAGAAAAAAACTTTGACAGTTGTTCGTACCTGTTTTTCGATTCAATATTGTTCATAATTATCTTAAAAATGAATGGTTTAAGTCACGTATCGAAATGAACTGATCAATTTATTTCTAAATGGGCTCAAGAAGTAAACTTCGAAATATTTATTGCATCTGGTCACCGAATCTTATTACCTGCCTAGGACAGCTTCAATTACATTGAAGCAGAAAATCAACATAATGTTATTAGATAAAAAACCAATTTATTGAACGTTAAACTTGAAAGTTATTCCCCATTTTAAAGGCAAATTCAAATCCCTAAAAAATAAAAATGATTTATTTTTGTATGAATAATTATAATTACTATTTGCACTTCACGAAAATATAAAGCTTTTACATAATGAACTTATAAGGTCCTAATGAAATAGTGAAGATAATTTTAACATGTTACTCGGACCATGAAATTTAACATCTTTTCTTAAGAAACAGGTCGAAATAAGAAAATCAGTTTTTTAATTCCCACATAAACTGCATCAGCTGTTATTTTATTTATTTATATATTCTATATTGCACACAAATAACATACAGTTTTTAAATGAAAATTGTTTACAAAGGCGAGCTTATCTCTTTAAGAGATCTCTTCCAGCCAACCTATTAGGTGTGGAAGAGTGTCATTAAAGCGGGCACAGGAATGTGCATTAATATTCGTGATAAGAAATTTTAAAATGCATTTTTAAAATAAAATTAATTTTAAAATACAGTGTATAAAATAGGGATAAACCTACTTAAACTACACACGAATATACTTATATTCCTCATCACAGTATTAATATTAAGGCATATATAAAATTTATAAACTTACTTATAAAATACATAAAAATAATATATAGACATACTATATAATGATACATAATAATACATAAAATAAATACATTACTCAAGATTATATGGAAGGTAAAAAAAATTGTTTCGTATTTCGACCTTTGTCCCTTAGAGAAAGTTGTTCAGTTTCATGATCGTAGTTCTTCTTCTTATTTAAGAGCTACGCTCTTGTCGGTGGAGTAACTTCCACGCCTTCCTATCTTCTGCAACTTGTCTGACTTTCTGATACGACACGACATTTATTTTTTCCTTAATCTGGTCCATGTAGCAACGTCTTGGCCTTCCTCTACCTCTCCTTCCCTCAACCTTTCCTTCTATGATAGTTTTTAAAAATTTGTCGTGTCGTATCAGATGTCCCAACATGTTCCCTCGTCTATTTTCAATAGTATTTAATATGCTTCTTCTTTCATTAACCATGTTTAACACCTCTTCATTAGTTTTCTTTTCTGTCCAGCTGATTTTCTCCATCCTCCTCCAACACCACATCTCGAATGCTTCTAACCTTTCTCTATCTCTTTGCGTTAGGGTCCACGTTTCACAGCCGTAGAGCGCAATACTCCATGATGATGATGATGAAATGATCGTAGTCACTATTTCATTAGGAAGGAAGGACCCGATATTAGCTGTTTCGTTCAGGCATAGATGGTAAACAGCGTCGCATGCGGCATCAATTCATCGATAGAATAAAGTGACAAACATATCTCGTTTATACTTTTCTACTTAAAGAAAAGATAGGAAACTTGCACCCGAGAGACGATATCGTGTCGCGAGATGGCACAGTAGAGTAGTTAACTCACACATTCGTTAGAACTTTGTGGAGAAGTTACCCTAAAGAAGTTTCACTGGGTGACACGCGCAGAAAGTTCGACTGTCAAGACATACAGCTAATGAAAAGCGATGCGCTCCTA
The DNA here is from genome assembly GCA_947532105.1 of Athrips mouffetella. Lineage (NCBI taxonomy): Eukaryota > Metazoa > Arthropoda > Insecta > Lepidoptera > Gelechiidae > Athrips > Athrips mouffetella. The sequence goes on along the minus strand of OX383960.1, from coordinate 21,616,375 downwards.
ACGAAGACGGAACGGCGTCACAATTGTACAAGCTTAACAAAAAACTTACGTCTACTAAAGATTCCAACGGAGATGCAGGAACCAATAAATTATACGCGACGTGCTCCCAAATGGAAATGAGTTTGCAAAACTCGTGTCAGCGCCGAAAATATTGTTTGTTTGCCGACCTGATCCAGACTCATGGAAGTTGACAAACGTGATGAAAAAAATATTGGAAAAGTTTGTCTCGGGGAAGCTTTAAACGAACTCGCGAGAAGAGCTTAGATGAGCTGACAACTCACAGCGCTCTAATACTGAATATTAACGATCTCATGTATATTCCCAGGTAAAGTAGCGCTGATAATAATTGGTTTAAAGCTCTACGTAGTATGATGGTTTCAAACTACTCATAGAGGCTAAAGCCTGCAACATTTTCTCGCATCTTCCACCTAATTAAACAAGGTGACATTCTCAAGATAGAACTTAATGTTTGAATAGTATCATGGAACTTTGTCTCATCTGCTTTTAAGGATGTCACTTTTCATGACTTGGGCAGAAACTTTTGCGAAGTAAAAATATGTCGTATTGCGTACATTCTTTTCCAAAACTTGACTAAAGCAGTTTTAATATGGCGTAAATCTTAAAGTTATCTCGTACGGATTATTTCATATTGCTGCCAAACAGCAGCTGTGAAGTTATAAACGCTATCGTTATTCATAGCGATATCTGCCGTACGTATGTCAAAGGATATAAATATTGCTATGAATGGCCGTATTTCCTGCTCCGATATCAGTATCTAGCGGTGCATAGTTCACTGTGATGCGATATTTAACATTTGCAAACTCGGCCTTATTTTAAACCTGTGCCTGGAAAAATGTAATACGCAATATATTTAAATGGGGCCTACAAAACATTTTTCAACGAACTCATTTAGATTTTACTGGACACAAAAGATCGACACTTAGTACTTTATAATGGTGCTTTATGGAAGAGCTACTAAAAGAAAATTAATACGTTGCCCCGCTTAGCAGAAAAATTACAAAAGGTAATTAAACAAGACGTCCTTCTTCATTAGCCGGGCTTGGACGCCCTTTGTTGTCTCTAATGAATTTATATTTGCTCCTCTCTGCAGCGGGTGCTCTGCTTTAAAAAACTGTTACTTAAGAAGATATTTACCAGAATCTGGTATGAAACTTTATTTTATGCCTAGTAGAAAACGTTAGAGAAATAATAAATTTAAAATAGTTTCGATCTTAAAATTCTACGAAAACCTAAAACAATCCTTAACTTAAGGCGTGTTACAGGTAAACTAGCTTCAAAATCTTGTATAGGTCATCTTTAATTTTAAACTTATAAAGTGCTCATAAAATATTCAAAAATAAACAAATTTGTTTACCTAAAATCCATCCATAATTTATGAAATGTTTGAATTATTTTATTGAACTTCGTCTGCAAACAATCGTTACAATTGATTTATACCTTGTAATAGGAATAAATAACCCATACATTGGATTCATTCTGTCGTTTATGAAGAATTTAATATGATCAGAGCTCGTTAATAATCGCCTTTAACGATAAAATTATTGCATGTTGCGGGCAAAAGAACTATTAGCGTCAGAATAATTACGTTTTAATCTGAGGATATAAATGGGCTTTGCTATAATTATTAATAATATTAATTACTATATGACAACCTGAGGGTAACCTGTTTTAAGACAGTGTATTTACGGATTAGGAGAGTGAAGCGTGGATTTACTTAGACTCGGATGAAATATGTCTAGACTACCGACTAAGACCGAAGCCTACGTTAACAGAGTGCCTAACGCAAATAACTTCGTTGATTTATTTTAGGAACATCAGAACACTTGTTTTCTAGGTTTTAGTGGCGGATAGTGCGGTTTCCTTTCCCTGTGCTGAAATCTCATAAATATTATTTTTCCTTTGTATTGGTGGAACCCTGTAAATGCGAAGGAGCACACATTTGTCTTACGCTGCGTTGTTTTATTTGTAATGTCAGAAGCAATTGCAGGGCGTTTGCAGGCGCGCCGCTATTTTGTTGCTGGGAGCGAACAGTGTGAATGGGAAAATCCTTTACGTGCCTAAGTAAAGAGTTGAGTTTTATTTAGGAAATTACTATTTTTCCTCCTTGTTTCTCAGCTATACAAAGTAAGATCTCGTATAATCATTTTGTGTTGATCGTGTGCTACACCGTTATATATAAGATCCTAATGAATAGGGAATATAATTTGAACATGTTAAAAAATTATGGAACATTGGTTTCGACCAACAGTCAAAAATTCCCGTACAAAAATGCACCAAGTACTTATCAGCTGGTGGAGTTTCTATGGGGTCTTTATTTTATCACTAAACGAATCGTGAGTGTTACACATAATTATGTAAATCAATAAACTCACGTTTTATATTGACGGGGCAGAGGACCGACAGGTTTCGATCCTGTACGAGGATCTCAGGGAGGTCAGCAGTTTCACGAACCGCCGCGCCGTCTGTCGCCGCGCCGTATAGCGCCGAGCGAAGCGAGCTTTATTTCTTTTTTCGTTTTTTGACCTATGTTTCTCTGGAAAATTTCTTCAGTGTTCACTATTATATAACACTGTTTAGGTGAAAAAGCTATACATTGTTGGCTATATAAAAGCATAGTAGTATTGGAAAATCGTTTCTATTATTTTGTCTCTATCCATATAAATCCGCGTATCATCACTACATAATAAACACGATCTTACAATCGTATAACTAATACGGACTACCGAATTTAGACCACATTTTATCTCGTTTGAACTTAACCGGCACATAAGCAATTTTTGTTCAAAGTTACATCATGTCGTACTCGTGGAAATGATAATTTGAATTGCTCCGCAAATAGGCACAGGACGTGTCACGAAACAAATTCGTGTCGGGATAGTCCAATCGATATGGTATTTGACCCCAACTAAAGTCGACGGAGCATTTTTCGGAGCAATTACAGCAACAAAGAAAAAATGAAGAATTGCCGATTCATCGAAATGGAAAGAATGTTGGGTTTTTGTAGTTCATATACCTGTTAGTGGGCACAAATTTTCCTGCGGGAGCAATGGGAACATCACGTTTAGATATACATAATTGTTACATGTGATTTTAGGTTGTGAAAAGGCAGTTTAAGTTTTCTTGAGCAAAAAGTGTGTAACTAACTTCTCGATGCAAAACGAACTATTGTTAAACTTGTTTTATTTTTCTACTTTTTGTTCTCATGTAAGTGACATGCTATCTAAACCTAAGTTATGATTTGAAATCGTGTTGGATTATTTGTGGCCTGTAATATCTGTACCTACATACTTCACTTTATCATACTGCAAAGGAATTTTTGACGGAGGATATATTTTGGGGGTCTCCCGTATAAGGTACGCCAGATTAATCGGACTAGGAGTCGTAACCTCGCCGCCCCGGATGAACCGAGTGCGGATCCAGTTAATTCATTTACGCACACCGAATATAATTTTGTAAAAATTATACCTGTGGCATCGTACTGGTTTGAGAAATTAAAATTTACTTTGCTGGTGATTTGAAATTTAGCTTTTTATCGGCGTGAATAAAAAATTCTGAACGTCTGGAATTTATAACGAAACGCCACTTTATAGGTACCTACGCAGGCTTACTACAACTTTTTTATTGCTACGTAACGCATCTGATCCTACGTAACGTAGGCAACTGATCCTACGTCAACTTATCACGGATGTGTCGGCACTTAATCCATCAACTTGCTTTTTAGGTCGTAAGGTTCAATGTACCCAATAAATAAATAATAGCATTATTTTTACGCGTTTACTTTCTTTTCTGCGATTAAAATTCAACGTATGCGTGCTTTGTAAACTTTTTGTTGAAGTAGGAAGAAAATTATAAAAAAAATCATAGGATCAGTTTCGCAAAGTATTTTTGTTACTACAAAACATTTTGACTAACAATTGTGTAGGAACATATAGGGTGTATGGGACAGGTTGACAAAAACTGAAAGGGCATGATCAGTTAATGAAACTGAACAACTTTCTCCCAGAAACATATCACCGGAAATGAAAAAAAATCGGCTGCTCTTGTAACGGAACTAGCATCGTCCGTACAATTTCACTCAAAACTTTAGTTGAGCTTAAAATCATTTACAATATTAAAAGATACTGAACTTTGAATTAATATTTTCGTAATTTATTTGATCTACGGAACTCTAAAACTTCTTCAAATATTAAAAAGGTTGAATATGTATTGGAAGTGAGCAAAACAAAGAGTTTTATAGTTGTTTGTAATGCTGAGTCGTGATTGGATGGAAGAGTTTGTGCAGGTTTGAATTTTATTTAAATATTTTGGAACAAGGAAGCGTCAGTTTATCTATGCGAGCAGAATGGAGGAGTAATTTTTAGTGAAAAGTCAAAATTTCCAAATGTAAATTTGGAAAAGTGAAAGTTCGGGAAGAAGATTTCTACGAAAAACACAATAAGCTAAGTATTTTAGGGTGATTTGCCTCTCAGTTAGATAAAATAGGCTCAAATCTCGTTTTAGGATTCTAAAGATTTCATTCAAGGGTTTCCATTGAAAATGGCTTTTGCAAAGGAGTTTTATTTCAATGTTTTTATTTTTTTGTGTTACCTTTTAGCAGGACAAACAGAGCTCTGGAGGTCTGAACGGATTTTGTGAGAAATATTACGGTATTTTAAATATAATCATATATTCAAGAGATGGCAAGGCATCTTAAAATCTTAGTTTAATTTTTCTTTAAACTTTACAGGAGGTGCATGCAATGAGATTTACCTGAAATTTGTCTAGTAAGTGATTCAATCCTAAGAATATGGAGAGTATCAAAATCTACTCAAATTGCTGATTAGTTCACTTCACCTCAGTTCGTCTATGAGAACCTAGGATGAACAGGAACAGACTGGTAAAGTAGCCTTTGTTCAAATTTGTACTTTCTTTTTCACCCGGACCGATAAGTATATGACAACTTTTCCAAGATTGGTATGAAAGTTTAGATTGTTTACATCAAACTTCTCTAAGTTTTTGTTTAATACAATCAATTTTACAACATAGGAAAGATAAAAAAACAATAATTTTAAAGTTAAAATTTACAAATAAATTAACTTTTCTGATGAGCTATTTTAAAGTAAAGTTTTATTGGTTCAAAATGTTTCTACAGAATGGAGATATCATACATTCAAATTGTTTATTCTTTTACTAAGACTACAAGCTTAAATAAATAGCTGATAATGTATGAAATTGTTTGAGAAAATACAATCTCAGTATATTAGTGATATACCATATGGAGTCATTATATACACAAAATCAGTTTTATGTATCATCTAGTACATAGTATCAAAGAAAATTATTGATTCAATATCAAAACAGATTGAACTAAAAGGACTAGGAAAATATCAGTCTCTTTCATTGTCAAAGTTAAACTAAATAAAAATGTAATAAGATAAATTACAGTTTTAGAGAAGTTTGATTGGTTCTTTTATGAATTATGTTTGTTATTTTGTTTTTGCTTGCTTCCATACATTCAACTGAGTAGATAACTAAAACATGGGTTTGGTACCTATAATAAAATAATCTCTAGGGAATGATTTTATAAAATAATAAGTGATTAAATACTCAATATTCTACTTCAATTTAAAATCTACTTATTTGCTTTTATTCAACGGAGAAATAATTTAGAATATAGACTAGAAATATTCAGGTAATTTTTTTTATTTTTAGGGAATTATATTTATTTTTAGGATATTATATTTATTTTATTACGGTTCACACTTAGAATTTCTGGGTTGCTACTTAGTGTGGGGTATTTTTCTAGATGATTACTCTAAAGGCCACTAAACAGTTTAAAACAGACTCAATATATTTTTAGGTTTTAGGTAGATCAGAACTTGTGCTAGAAATTATTAGATCATAGTTAAATTATATATTTTTCTTGGATCAATTAGACTTAGGTTTTTAGTTAAAACTTAATTCAGTTATACATTTCAGGTTCTTCATAATCTTTTAAACTTACATATATATTTTCATAGAATAGAATATAGTTAGGTAGGAAGCCCGATACAATTTGCTGGCCGTGACAGGATATGATCCAGACTTATTAGGGTTATTACAATTTGCTGCAGTAGCCCAGGATGAATTTCTAGCTATTATAGTCTTGGTTGACCAGTGATCTGGCTCTACCTGTTACAATTTGCTGCAGTAGCCCAGGATGAATTTCTAGCTATTATAGTCTTGGTTGACCAGTGATCTGGCTCTACCTGTTACATTTTGGTGCCTCTTCCCAGTATGTGAATTTTGAGTTACTATAGGTTTAGTTATACTTTTTCCTTTTTGTAAATGGGGAATATTTAGGCTTTGTTTTAATATGGTTGCTAGGTTAGAATTTAATTATTTACTTATTAGGGAGAATTCAATATTCTTTTAGCAAAATTTGCTTGATTTTAGGGTAGGTACATAAGTAAGCTGATTTAGAATCTAATTTGTTACTAAGAATATGCAAATTGACTAGGTTAGGCATCATCTGTTGTGAGTTTTAGACTAGATTTTAGAATCTTTACCTTACTGCCGCTATGTTATTTAAAAGCTTATTAGAGTTTAGTCAAAATCTGTGATAAAGAGTGACAACAGATATACTAGTCGTGTTACTTATCGGATAAGTAGTTACTTATAAATTGAATAATTAATAATAACACTTTAGAACACAATACACTTTTATTTTATTACAAAGGGGCACACAAAACATTTAGTCTCACTAAAAAAAAAATGTTCTTTAACACAGTGTGAGAGTCACTTTTGCACTAAATACTTTAATTTTCTTTGGGTTTGAGTGAGTCGTCAGGTTGATTTTCAACTGTGGTTGATATTATATGGGGTTTCTTGCAGTTGGCTTTCTTTTACTTTTGTCAAAGTTTGGGCTTTGTGTTCGGGTGTTATGAAGTTCATAATTCTCTGCAAAATACAAACATTGGGTTATTATCATATTACAACAACTGTAAAGGTAGAATTTTAAGTTATTTTTAGAGAAAACAAAAGGTATTTACTTGTAAAATATTAGATTTATTGAATTAGTCCATCAAACTGTCTTGCAAGTATTTATAGATAGGCAGATTTAAAAATCTCTGTGAAACGAAAGGAATAGTTAAATTATCATTGTAGCAATTTGAAATTTCATAAATTCCTTCATTTTGTTTGTGCTAAATACCTTTGCAGATGATGAGCTTAGCATTAAAGTTTTTCATATAAGCAGACACAACACTGAAGTTTTACAATGTTTGGGTGTTGTCTTATTGTTGTAATGGCTTGGAAGTTGTAAGCACTATCCTGAAATTGAGCGAATACAAGTATATTACTAAAAAAATAGGCAGGTTATTTAGCTTAGAACATTGGTTTCAAATAAAGTAGGGTTATACAAACTGAATTTCACAGCGGAAATTGCGTTTGCGGTCAAACGATGTTGGATTAATAGACAGTAAGTTAGATTTGGTACAAACTTTTGACTTTCTATATGCAATAAAAATGGTTAGAATCAGAATTAGATATGGAAATAAAATCAACAATTTGAGACGCAGACTACGCTGTTCCAAATTGAGTAAACGTTACTAAAGGTGTTTGTGGTGTTGATGAACGATCTAAATTATTTGGCACGTTCACGGTACTATCGCAGTTTTAGTGCTTTTTCTTTTAATTTTTAAATATCTCAACAACGCCTAAGTTATTTCATCAAAATTTTATGTCAAATTCATATTCATTACCATTCTTTTATTGATTGAGTACTCTATAGCAGATTGAGGAACATTTTGGAACGGGGTGTCGGAAACTCAGAGTAAAAAACTATAGAGTCCGTCATATACATGTTCTGTATGAGCTAGTGAAGTGTAAAGCGTCTCACTGTCGCTCATTCTAGTCGGTCAAAAAACTCAGTTAAATTTTACAAAAATCAAGATATCTTTTAAAATCTAATGTTTTAGTATAAACTTTGTTTGCGAAAGTGAAAATATATAGTTTTTTACTTGCGAATTGATCATTAATACTAAGAACGGAAGCGTAAATTATCCGTAATAGTAATTTTATTCGTGATTTTAAACACCGTTTCTTTTCCTGAATGGTAAGTGTTTTCACCAGAAAAACTATGATAGTAGCATTTATTAGTTCCATGTCACATATTTCTCAGAGAGAAAGGAAATTTTTTTTACGTTTTTAGGATTCGAAAAAAAACCATACATTTTAGTATGGAGGTTCCTCGCAAGAAAGTGCTACGGATATGGCTCTCTTCTTAGCAGAAAGAGCTGTTACTTAAACCTCTTTGGTCGGAAAGTTATTTTTATGTTTAAACGAAGCATGGCATTCGCTTTAAATACTTATCTTGTTTCGCCACTAGTAAAGTAACTTTATAAATTAGATTGTTTTTGAAAAATTTCAAAGCATCAATTTATATATCTAAGAAACTTTTACACACGGACGCAATTTAGTGGAAACATTTTATTTCACGCTTGGTTATGGGTTTGATTCTAGAAGGGGACGTTGTCAAACAGTGATTTGTGCAACTTTCTCTGTTTGAATGGGATGTTGAGGGGTGAATCGTTTGGTTGCTCGAAGTTTGAAGACTTCTTGCTTCGGAGGGCACGTTAGATCATTGATTTTAAATTCAATTAAATTTTCTGAGGTAGTTTCTATGAAGTCAGTTTAGAGTATTTGAGGTTCAATAACTTTGACATTGGGATTAGTGTAGTCGGTCAACGATTTTAGAATTTTCATGATATAATGATGATGAGACAGAATTGTAACTTTAGAAATATTAAGAAAATTTAAGTAATAGGAATACTAATTGTTTTTCAAAGTTAGGCGAACTAGAGTCTAGGTCTATGTTTCTTCAAATGCAACAAAAAATTTATTTTTATAATTTAGCTAATTCAAAACATTTCTGACTTGAACTTTTTTTTACTTATTATAAATTTTAAATAGATTTTTTTTTAATATGTGGTTATTATGTTGTCAGAATAGGTAATTAAAAAGAAAACAGAAGAATTTATGATTTGATTAGAAAAGTGAAAAAAAAAACAAGTGCGATTTTTATTATGTAAGAGTTCTTATTGAATATTTTCTTACGCAAAGGTTACATCACAAGTTAAATTTTGATTCTCAAAATGAGCAACGCATTTTATGATTTAATTTAAATCGCTCATTTATTCGTTTATTTATTTTAATATAATTTTTTTTTTGTTGATTGCTTAATAAAACAATCATGGAATGTAAACAAACAGTAAAGTAAATAAAAAGACTTGTACATATAATAAAAAAATAATTTCTATAGTTAACTTATGAAAATTTTTAATTATTAAAAAAAGGGGTTATTCAAAAATATAGTAGAAAAAATGGTAAATAAATGAAGGATTTCAAAATTGGTTGGGCAATATCTGACGTTCGACTTTTTGACAATCAAGATTGACATTAAAAATTTTCGTTCAATTAAAGCATATTTAAAAAACTTGTAGTTGCGAAAGATTGAAAAATAGTAAACGATAAATTGAATTGTTTGGTAAATATTCTATCGTTAAATTATGTTTAAGGTTATTTAGGGTTTTATTTCGATACTTGAGTCTGTTTTAATCTGGATCGTGGTTGTTATTTCAGCCACAATTTGTTGACGTGAAATGGAGAGTGTGAACCGTTACGATTTAGGAATAGTTAATTAGGAATATAAACATTCAAATAATTCATTAATGTAGCATAAATTCAACGAGTTTTTCAAGAGTTTTAAATTTGGGGGGTTGTATAAATAAATTCGAATTAAGGATAGACAACAATATTCAATATTTTAGCCAAAAATTGAATGTTTTTAAATAATTGTAACTGACATTCGAAGACGGTTTTACCGATTTCGACGAAATTTATCATGTGGGGTTTTATGGGGTTAGAAAGAGTTTGATTTAGATAAATTTCATGTCTGAGAAAATATCGCATTATAAATAGAATTCTACAACGTCATTAGTCGGCGGGGGTAATTTACCTTGAACACCTGTTAATATTTTGATGTTGAGTTGGTTATTTTAGAGTGGAGGCTGGGTTCTAATTTTTATAAATAATTGACATTGCTTCGCGGCAGTGTCGTAGCACAATTAATAAAGAAGTTTTTGCATAATATATGTAAGGTCATCGACCGACTTTTTATATCTGGTGGAAGACTTTTCAAGGTTTTCTAGGACATGGTTGTTCAAACGATTATACGACAAGGAGTGTTTTCGGGTCTGGGGGTTGAATAAAATAAATTTAAAATAAATTTGAATAAAATAAAATAAATTTGAATAAAATAAAATAAATTTGAATAAAATAAAATAAATTTAAATAAAATTAAATAAAATTTAAATAAATTAAAGTGGATTAGTAATAGGAAAGTTTTGAGAGAGAATTCGATGATTCACTTTTAAAGTATTGTGCTAGACGACTTGTTTACACGTGAGTAATCCGTCGCGACAAGGCTGTCGAGGAATTTTATTTGAAGGGTTTCTTGGGGGACCGACTCATGGATTCTTGTAAGAGAAGATGTTTTCTCAGGAATCATTTTGATTTATGGAATGAGTCTATAGCCGCATTTCCAATTGGCCTGGCAAAATACTGTTTTCCAATATATTTGATTTTGCATGGTGTAAATCGAGGGTTGATGGGGTAAATTTACAATTGGTGTCATTTTTCTTTTTTGAATTATTGCATCAGTTGCGCATAGGTGTTAGATAGTTAGACATTGGAAGGTCAATGGAATTAACTAAGAGTTTTGGGAAATTAAAATTATTAAACTGATTTGCGCAGCACCTGAGCGTTTTACTGGAAAGTTTTCACTTAGTTGCATAATTAATTGTTTCTGATTTCATATGTTTCATTGGGGGGGACCAGTGATTCGTAGTAATAGCGTATAGGAGGACAGAGAGGAAGGTGAGCAAGGTTGAATGAAGATGATGGAAGAAATTTTCATTTTGGTTGGGGTTGAATGACTAGCGACTAGTTGAATATGAGAATTAAGCATGTACAGAATATCATATTATGGAGGGTTGCAATGAATTAATGGATTCTCAATCAGTGGAACAAAAATTTATTGACTGTTGACCCTGTACATTACGCTTACAACGAAGTATTTATGGGATCATAGGAGTTAGGTTAATTTTATGTGACATTGAGTACGAAAGTTATTTTGATGTCCAACATGAGCGTTAATGCTCCCTGTAAATGATTTCTACTCTACACGAAGCAAATAGCTTATATGCAATTTCCCCACACTGCACATGCTCCAAAACAAAGTGGAGGCGATATTGAGTCAAGTATTAAGCTGCGACAATTGATTGTAAAACAGTAATTTAGAGGACAGAATTAAATATATTCTTGGCAGGGGTGTTTTTGACTATCCGGGGGTAAAATCTGAAAAATAAAAACAGTTTTGCTTTTTGAATTAAGGAGATGTTGAGAATTCTGACATTCGGTCAAGGAGATCTCGCAAATCTTCTCCTTGTGAGGGTATTATTTGGTTCGCAATACTCGACATTATCTGGGGTATAACCAATATGTTAAAGTTTAGCTCTTGAATTCATATCGAAGAAATTTTTCTTTTGGTTTAAAACTTACACCACAACAGGATCTACGTGTGTTCATTTTATGGGTTGAGAGTTAATAAATGTTAATAAAATTATTCGTAAAATTCAAATGAGAAAATTTACTTCGGAGGACGCTTGGGCTTCTGCGTAAATTTTGGGGGTTGGCTGTAACGGAACTAGCATCGTCCGTACAATTTCACTCAAAACTTTAGTTGAGCTTAAAATCATTTACAATATTAAAAGATACTGAACTTTGAATTAATATTTTCGTAATTTATTTGATCTACGGAACTCTAAAACTTCTTCAAATATTAAAAAGGTTGAATATGTATTGGAAGTGAGCAAAACAAAGAGTTTTATAGTTGTTTGTAATGCTGAGTCGTGATTGGATGGAAGAGTTTGTGCAGGTTTGAATTTTATTTAAATATTTTGGAACAAGGAAGCGTCAGTTTATCTATGCGAGCAGAATGGAGGAGTAATTTTTAGTGAAAAGTCAAAATTTCCAAATGTAAATTTGGAAAAGTGAAAGTTCGGGAAGAAGATTTCTACGAAAAACACAATAAGCTAAGTATTTTAGGGTGATTTGCCTCTCAGTTAGATAAAATAGGCTCAAATCTCGTTTTAGGATTCTAAAGATTTCATTCAAGGGTTTCCATTGAAAATGGCTTTTGCAAAGGAGTTTTATTTCAATGTTTTTATTTTTTTGTGTTACCTTTTAGCAGGACAAACAGAGCTCTGGAGGTCTGAACGGATTTTGTGAGAAATATTACGGTATTTTAAATATAATCATATATTCAAGAGATGGCAAGGCATCTTAAAATCTTAGTTTAATTTTTCTTTAAACTTTACAGGAGGTGCATGCAATGAGATTTACCTGAAATTTGTCTAGTAAGTGATTCAATCCTAAGAATATGGAGAGTATCAAAATCTACTCAAATTGCTGATTAGTTCACTTCACCTCAGTTCGTCTATGAGAACCTAGGATGAACAGGAACAGACTGGTAAAGTAGCCTTTGTTCAAATTTGTACTTTCTTTTTCACCCGGACCGATAAGTATATGACAACTTTTCCAAGATTGGTATGAAAGTTTAGATTGTTTACATCAAACTTCTCTAAGTTTTTGTTTAATACAATCAATTTTCCAACATAGGAAAGATAAAAAAACAATAATTTTAAAGTTAAAATTTACAAATAAATTAACTTTTCTGATGAGCTATTTTAAAGTAAAGTTTTATTGGTTCAAAATGTTTCTACAGAATGGAGATATCATACATTCAAATTGTTTATTCTTTTACTAAGACTACAAGCTTAAATAAATAGCTGATAATGTATGAAATTGTTTGAGAAAATACAATCTCAGTATATTAGTGATATACCATATGGAGTCATTATATACACAAAATCAGTTTTATGTATCATCTAGTACATAGTATCAAAGAAAATTATTGATTCAATATCAAAACAGATTGAACTAAAAGGACTAGGAAAATATCAGTCTCTTTCATTGTCAAAGTTAAACTAAATAAAAATGTAATAAGATAAATTACAGTTTTAGAGAAGTTTGATTGGTTCTTTTATGAATTATGTTTGTTATTTTGTTTTTGCTTGCTTCCATACATTCAACTGAGTAGATAACTAAAACATGGGTTTGGTACCTATAATAAAATAATCTCTAGGGAATGATTTTATAAAATAATAAGTGATTAAATACTCAATATTCTACTTCAATTTAAAATCTACTTATTTGCTTTTATTCAACGGAGAAATAATTTAGAATATAGACTAGAAATATTCAGGTAATTTTTTTTATTTTTAGGGAATTATATTTATTTTTAGGATATTATATTTATTTTATTACGGTTCACACTTAGAATTTCTGGGTTGCTACTTAGTGTGGGGTATTTTTCTAGACGATTACTCTAAAGGCCACTAAACAGTTTAAAACAGACTCAATATATTTTTAGGTTTTAGGTAGATCAGAACTTGCGCTAGAAATTATTAGATCATAGTTAAATTATATATTTTTCTTGGATCAATTAGACTTAGGTTTTTAGTTAAAACTTAATTCAGTTATACATTTCAGGTTCTTCATAATCTTTTAAACTTACATGTACATTTTCATAGAATAGAATATAGTTAGGTAGGAAGCCCGATACAATTTGCTGGCCGTGACAGGATATGATCCAGACTTATTAGGGTTATTACAATTTGCTGCAGTAGCCCAGGATGAATTTCTAGCTATTATAGTCTTGGTTGACCAGTGATCTGGCTCTACCTGTTACAATTTGCTGCAGTAGCCCAGGATGAATTTCTAGCTATTATAGTCTTGGTTGACCAGTGATCTGGCTCTACCTGTTACATTTTGGTGCCTCTTCCCAGTATGTGAATTTTGAGTTACTATAGGTTTAGTTATACTTTTTCCTTTTTGTAAATGGGGAATATTTAGGCTTTGTTTTAATATGGTTGCTAGGTTAGAATTTAATTATTTACTTATTAGGGAGAATTCAATATTCTTTTAGCAAAATTTGCTTGATTTTAGGGTAGGTACATAAGTAAGCTGATTTAGAATCTAATTTGTTACTAAGAATATGCAAATTGACTAGGTTAGGCATCATCTGTTGTGAGTTTTAGACTAGATTTTAGAATCTTTACCTTACTGCCGCTATGTTATTTAAAAGCTTATTAGAGTTTAGTCAAAATCTGTGATAAAGAGTGACAACAGATATACTAGTCGTGTTACTTATCGGATAAGTAGTTACTTATAAATTGAATAATTAATAATAACACTTTAGAACACAATACACTTTTATTTTATTACAAAGGGGCACACAAAACATTTAGTCTCACTAAAAAAAAAATGTTCTTTAACACAGTGTGAGAGTCACTTTTGCACTAAATACTTTAATTTTCTTTGGGTTTGAGTGAGTCGTCGGGTTGATTTTCAACTGTGGTTGATATTATATGGGGTTTCTTGCAGTTGGCTTTCTTTTACTTTTGTCAAAGTTTGGGCTTTGTGTTCGGGTGTTATGAAGTTCATAATTCTCTGCAAAATACAAACATTGGGTTATTATCATATTACAACAACTGTAAAGGTAGAATTTTAAGTTATTTTTAGAGAAAACAAAAGGTATTTACTTGTAAAATATTAGATTTATTGAATTAGTCCATCAAACTGTCTTGCAAGTATTTATAGATAGGCAGATTTAAAAATCTCTGTGAAACGAAAGGAATAGTTAAATTATCATTGTAGCAATTTGAAATTTCATAAATTCCTTCATTTTGTTTGTGCTAAATACCTTTGCAGATGATGAGCTTAGCATTAAAGTTTTTCATATAAGCAGACACAACACTGAAGTTTTACAATGTTTGGGTGTTGTCTTATTGTTGTAATGGCTTGGAAGTTGTAAGCACTATCCTGAAATTGAGCGAATACAAGTATATTACTAAAAAAATAGGCAGGTTATTTAGCTTAGAACATTGGTTTCAAATAAAGTAGGGTTATACAAACTGAATTTCACAGCGGAAATTGCGTTTGCGGTCAAACGATGTTGGATTAATAGACAGTAAGTTAGATTTGGTACAAACTTTTGACTTTCTATATGCAATAAAAATGGTTAGAATCAGAATTAGATATGGAAATAAAATCAACAATTTGAGACGCAGACTACGCTGTTCCAAATTGAGTAAACGTTACTAAAGGTGTTTGTGGTGTTGATGAACGATCTAAATTATTTGGCACGTTCACGGTACTATCGCAGTTTTAGTGCTTTTTCTTTTAATTTTTAAATATCTCAACAACGCCTAAGTTATTTCATCAAAATTTTATGTCAAATTCATATTCATTACCATTCTTTTATTGATTGAGTACTCTATAGCAGATTGAGGAACATTTTGGAACGGGGTGTCGGAAACTCAGAGTAAAAAACTATAGAGTCCGTCATATACATGTTCTGTATGAGCTAGTGAAGTGTAAAGCGTCTCACTGTCGCTCATTCTAGTCGGTCAAAAAACTCAGTTAAATTTTACAAAAATCAAGATATCTTTTAAAATCTAATGTTTTAGTATAAACTTTGTTTGCGAAAGTGAAAATATATCGTTTTTTACTTGCGAATTGATCATTAATACTAAGAACGGAAGCGTAAATTATCCGTAATAGTAATTTTATTCGTGATTTTAAACACCGTTTCTTTTCCTGAATGGTAAGTGTTTTCACCAGAAAAACTATGATAGTAGCATTTATTAGTTCCATGTCACATATTTCTCAGAGAGAAAGGAAATTATTTTACGTTTTTAGGATTCGAAAAAAAACCATACATTTTAGTATGGAGGTTCCTCGCAAGAAAGTGCTACGGATATGGCTCTCTTCTTAGCAGAAAGAGCTGTTACTTAAACCTCTTTGGTCGGAAAGTTATTTTTATGTTTAAACGAAGCATGGCATTCGCTTTAAATACTTATCTTGTTTCGCCACTAGTAAAGTAACTTTATAAATTAGATTGTTTTTGAAAAATTTCAAAGCATCAATTTATATATCTAAGAAACTTTTACACACGGACGTTTTTGTTTAATACAATCAATTTTCCAACATAGGAAAGATAAAAAAACAATAATTTTAAAGTTAAAATTTACAAATAAATTAACTTTTCTGATGAGCTATTTTAAAGTAAAGTTTTATTGGTTCAAAATGTTTCTACAGAATGGAGATATCATACATTCAAATTGTTTATTCTTTTACTAAGACTACAAGCTTAAATAAATAGCTGATAAAGTATGAAATTGTTTGAGAAAATACAATCTCAGTATATTAGTGATATACCATATGGAGTCATTATATACACAAAATCAGTTTTATGTATCATCTAGTACATAGTATCAAAGAAAATTATTGATTCAATATCAAAACAGATTGAACTAAAAGGACTAGGAAAATATCAGTCTCTTTCATTGTCAAAGTTAAACTAAATAAAAATGTAATAAGATAAATTACAGTTTTAGAGAAGTTTGATTGGTTCTTTTATGAATTATGTTTGTTATTTTGTTTTTGCTTGCTTCCATACATTCAACTGAGTAGATAACTAAAACATGGGTTTGGTACCTATAATAAAATAATCTCTAAGGAATGATTTTATAAAATAATAAGTGATTAAATACTCAATATTCTACTTCAATTTAAAATCTACTTATTTGCTTTTATTCAACGGAGAAATAATTTAGAATATAGACTAGAAATATTCAGGTAATTTTTTTTATTTTTAGGGAATTATATTTATTTTTAGGATATTATATTTATTTTATTACGGTTCACACTTAGAATTTCTGGGTTGCTACTTAGTGTGGGGTATTTTTCTAGATGATTACTCTAAAGGCCACTAAACAGTTTAAAACAGACTCAATATATTTTTAGGTTTTAGGTAGATCAGAACTTGTGCTAGAAATTATTAGATCATAGTTAAATTATATATTTTTCTTGGATCAATTAGACTTAGGTTTTTAGTTAAAACTTAATTCAGTTATACATTTCAGGTTCTTCATAATCTTTTAAACTTACATATATATTTTCATAGAATAGAATATAGTTAGGTAGGAAGCCCGATACAATTTGCTGGCCGTGACAGGATATGATCCAGACTTATTAGGGTTATTACAATTTGCTGCAGTAGCCCAGGATGAATTTCTAGCTATTATAGTCTTGGTTGACCAGTGATCTGGCTCTACCTGTTACACTCTAACAAAATTACAAATTTTATTGGTCCGTTCGTATAAAGAGGCTTATTTTTTTTACTTTTCCGGTGATATGTTTCATGGTAAAAGTTGCTCAGTTTTATTAACTGATCATGCTATTTCAGTTTTTTCTACCTGTCTCTTACACTCTCACATCCTCTCGTACTTTCCTACAAAAATAGTGAACATAATTTTTACATGTTACTAAAATAATGACACTGAACAACTTTTCCCAAGAAACATGTCGCAATACGAAAAACAATTTTTGACTATCCATACAACATGCGCTATTCGCTGAAACAGTTTCTATGGGAGGTTAAAAAAAATATTTCGGATTTCGACCTTAGGGAAAAGTTTATTTGGTTTTTGAGCAGAATCACATGCTTTAGGGTTGATAAACTCTTTTTGTTACACCTTGTATAACTAAATTCGTATTTAGTTTTTTATAATAAAGCTTAATAATCTAGGCCCTTTTTTAGGGTTCCGTAGCCAAATAGATTAGCGTAGCGTAAATTTTAGGTACTTACATCACATAATACAGTTTTTAACAATAAAAATACCATAACTTTTACTTATATACGTACAGGTTTGTACGGAACCCTCAGTGCGCGAGTCCGACTCGCACTTGGCCGTTTTTTTATACTGGGAAATCCGTCATGTATACGCTGCCGTCCGGGGGAACGACAGTGATTTCAGAGTCTTACTGAGTAAAACCCCGTGGTGGCCAACTCCCTAACCTAAGCCTTAGCATTTCAAGGAATTTAACCAGAGAAATAATGTAAATCGACTCGTCTTGTCGGGGGTACCACTGTGATTACAAATTAGTTTATACTTCTAGTAAAACAATTTTCTACAAACATTTTGATTAGTAATTGAAAACTCTAGGTACTTTACTAAGCAACAAGAAAAGCAAGTAATATTTTTAGAAAAGACTTAATAATTCAACTATTCTCGGGCGGGTCAGCGGACTTATTACTAGACAATTTTCTAGCTTTAATTTGTAAAGAACGTCTGCTCAGAACACGAGAACAACAATACAGGGTGTCTACATGTTCTTGCAAAATGTTTTTTTTATTCCTGAAATTAAAATCGTCTCACCATATAAAATGGTCCAACAGCTAATGGATGATTGTCTGGTAGAAACTGCTACCTTAGAAATAAGGGCAACTTTTGAACTTCCTTGTTATTTTTCTCTTTCTGTAACTGTTTCTTGTCATTGTATTGGAATTTTTGTAGTAGTTTATTATTGTGTATATCAAAAAGTCGTTGAGTAAATGTTAATAAAGTTTGGTGAATAAAATGGTGCTAGAGAAATATTTACATTTTAGTTATTTCTCTAGTACCCATTACCATAGCCATTACGTATGTACCTAGTATTGAAATTACAGCCTCTTGTTCAATACAAATGTTTTATAAATTAAGCTATAGAATGAAATAAGCAGCAGATATAAAACGAAATGACACTTTTATATCTTCTTTTATTGCCGCAATCAGAATGTGCGAAGCAATATTAACGTGTCTACGTTGCTCAGTGGTTCTCAAACAAAAGTCCGAAGTAAAAGTATCGCTCGTTAAGAGAACTTTCAACAGACAGCAAATGATATTAAACTATTAAAGATGAGCAACATACTTGAATATGCAAGATAATTATTACAAAAAAAAATCGTAAAGCTTAAAAGGGGTTGTTTCTTTTTAAAGTCAATGGGCCTAATCTTGACCCTGATCTAGCCCTGAGGACAGATGAGGTCGACGATGGAACGAGCTTGCCAAGAAAAAGCCTATTTGCTCACGACTTAAATAGATTCGGGTTATAAGAACTCGGTAACACAGACGCAGGCACATAATTCCACTAATTCCTTTTCTAGTTCTGTTTCCTTGAAAAGCTTCAGTTTTTTGTTTGAAAATAATATTTATTCTATTAATTCTTAATGTGACAAGTACCTTCTTTTGTTTAATTCTTTACATTACTTTTTTTGATTTTTTGCCATGTTCAGTACCGCTTACATGCCAACAAAGTATTTTCATCACAACGAATTCTTTAACTAAACGAGGAAAGTTTTAGAATCCTTGTCATGGAAGATTATAATAAGTGCAATATAAGGAGAACAAAGGGTGTAGGAGTTTCATTAAGGCGGGACAGTAGCCTGGGTAAATACTTATGAAATAAACACCCGTGGAGTTAGGCGTGAGTGGCGTGACACCCCTAACAAGGGGTGAATTTCTGCCCACATTGGGCTCTACTAAATTCATACCAAGCCTTTCGTGTTGCTTGACTTATATAATTTAAAAATTACTCGCAGGTATTTTTAAGGCCACATCGTGCGTATAGAATCATGCTCATCGTCATTTAATTACCCAAAAAATTAAAAAAAAGACAAAATGTAAGTCGGAAAACGTGCATTGCTGGCCGGCCAAGTGTATGTCGGTCGGGCCAGATTGTGATTTCGTAGATGCTGTAGAAGTCACTAAAGAATTCAAAATGTTATAGTTAAATTTTTCCATATTTGACTTGGTTTACAAAATATTTATATTTAATTATTTAGCCTATTAACGGCGAGCGAGTTCTAGCGCCTTATGTATGATATTTATATTAATTTATAAATTGTCGACTATTATTCGTTAACTTGTAAGACTACTATCGAAAAACGGTCCAACGACACCTCACACCATGGAATAGACGAGAATCGCAGATATGACTAAAGCGGTAAGTTAATTACCAAGTAACAATATCAATAACAACAGAGCAGTATCAATATCGGTTGCTTTGGGAGCCGTTATATACAAATATTGAAAAAAAGTTAAACTTTTAGTCGCAAAACTAACTTACGAAGTTTGAAATGCCTTTAGTAAAAATATGCAAGTAATTAACATGTCTAACTAAGAAACAGATGCAACTCATTTGAATTTTCTTTAATAAATTAATTTTATAATAATTTCTAACTTCAAACTGTGCACGGCTCTCCCGATACAAACTTCAAACTGTTATTTGATTTTGGTCTTGAAATTAGCATATTTATTTGAAACTTTGGTCTTAAGGGGAGGCAACCCTACAATAAAGCTGAGGTCACACATAGGGTTGTCCTGTTTATTACGAGCTCGGTATCGTTGAAACTTCGTGACGTTAAGATAAGGCGACTTTATATAGGGTCTCTAATTAAGTTTGTGAAACCTTCTGAAATTCCAGACCTAAGTAGACTTATTGAACGAACAATAAAATATTTTTTCCAGAAATGTCGGTCACAATATTTTTTAAAGCAATGTAAAAGAAAAAGAAACTAATAAAGTTAAATGAGAAGGCTAAATGAGAAGGCTAATATCGGACAGAAGCATTTATTTTAAAGAATGCACAACGACTAACATACTTGTACCTAATATAGTGGTGTTTAAATTTATATATATATATATATTCTTTATTGCACAAAACTTGACAGAAAAGACTATAACTAAAGGACATACACAAAGGCGGGCTTATCTCTAAAAGATATTTATTAGTTGTTACAAATAATAAAAGGACGAAGTGAAAGACAATGACGAGTATAAGTGAATTTTTACGCCGAAAACTGCCAAGAACACATTTTCGTTCTGCCTACGCCTTTTCAAACATATTTTCCTAAGCCCTGAATTTAAATATATTCAATTAGGTCATCCGTCACTACTCTCATCTTCATTTCGTCACAGAGTGAAATCGAAAAGTATAAAATCGAACCCTTTAGAATAAAGAGGGCGGCTGACCTATTCAGCAAGATGCTTTATACATAGCTCATACTTTAGATATGATATTTTAAGACTTTGTATAAAGATAAGTTGGACGTGTGTAATATACGAGTTTATTGCGCTTGGGCTAATTTATTTCCGCCTATAATAATTATGCTCGAGTTACCGAGACCAAAGACTGGTTAAGCCAGGAAAATGTTTATCACTTTACTTATGCATGTCTTATTGACGTACAGTCAAGAGCACGTCAAGCTTGACACCTTGGACTTTGTAAGCTTGCGGCAGCAAGCACGTAGAAACAAAACCAGTATAAGATGAACCAGCACTACGCTACAAACGCCCGAAACCAGGGTGTCTCTCAATTTTCGATATATCGATACGATACTACTTCGATACAGTCGAATTTTTAACTTCGTTCACTGACAATAGAGTAGAATATTGGTTGGATGAACTGTCAAAATGGCAGTGATTAGCATCCAACCAATATCCTACTATATCGTCAAGAGACGGTGTTTTGAATTTGCATGTTCAAAATAGAATCGTATTGATATATCGAATATTGAGAGTAGACACCCAGAGACCCGCTCAAGGTCAAAGTGTTTCTACCAACAAGCGGCCGTGTGTACTATTCCAATTTAAGGGGAGTAGATCCCTCAAATTGGCATTTTGTAAAGCCTACTCCTCATTTACAGCTGGTCAAGAAAAGTTGAAAAAATATGTGAAACATCAGTTCAAGGATTACATTTGGTACATTCAATTTTTAGGGTTCCGATATCAAAATGGTATTATGGTGCCGCTTTGTCTGTCTGTCTGTCCATCTGTCTGTCTGTCACACCTCTATATCTCAGCAACCACTCATGCTATCGACTTAAAATTTGAAATAGTTTTAGAATATGGTTGTACAACTTAATTGCATGTAAAAGAATTAAGAAACAATTATGATTATTGATGTAAAGGGGGCTCAAATAGTGGGGGCAAAATTTCAAATTGTCGGTACTAGGTTGAGTGGGGTATCATATGAAAGGGCTTTATGTACAACTCTTAGTTTTTAAGTTATGATAAAAAATTACAAAAAAAATACCGTTCCCCCCCCTTATCTCCGAAGTTTGTGAATGGAAAAATCTGAATTAATTACAGTCGATAGAAGTTTATATTTAAATATTACAGCAAAAATAAAATGATCTTTCTTAGTAAAACAGTTTTTTAGAAATATGCAAAAAACCTTTAAAAACAAATTTAGTTTTGCGGTCCTAAAAATGGATATATATCGGAACCCTCGGCGCGTGAGTCCAACTCGCACTTGACCGGTTTTTCTTTATGTTTTTGTATTAACAAAAAACTACGGTACATCCATTTTTTACGTTAATTCCCTACTGCTCCTAAAGCGCTATGATATTTGGAAATATGTTTACACTAATAAATTTAAAAAAACCCTTATTATTTACATACAATATACGTTATTTTTTTATCTGTTATATTTCATACGAAAAATTAAGTTTTCCCAAATTTTTGCCAAAATTCCGTCTCATCGTTGGTTGTAACAGCTACGTTGAAGAAACGCTTTTGACTAAGATCGATATTTGCATTGACGATCGCGTGGTTTCTAATTTTAGGGCTAATATCGCTTTAAATAAACGTAAAGGATAGTCTTGCTAAACTGTTATCAAGCAAAAATTGTATATGAATAAAGATTATTGTAAAATATTATATTACCTAGAAGAGAAAATCCATTGGATTAGGCAGTTTAATTCAAAATTCAAGTTGACTAATGTTTATCAACACTGTATGTACATTCAAACATATTTAAAAGAGCGCGTGGGTTTTTACTGTCGCTATTATTTTCCTACCATGACGCCACTTTGTTTGTGAAGCGATGTAGTTTAGCTGACGTCATTAAGAGATTTTAATATCAAAACAATGATTAAATGATTTGGGTTTGTACATGTGTGTAGTAAAAGTCATCGTCTGGCGCCTTAAACGTCTACTTCTGAACAAGGCCTCTCTCAAAGAGCCTCAGACAAAAGAAGGCATCTTCATCAAGCTTATGCCAACGGTTTTGCAACCAAGGTTTATCTGTCTGGGATATTGATAAAATTAGGGACTTATTCAAATAAAAAAAATATAAAATGTAGAAATATTTACACAATTTCGGGCTTTCTACAGCTTTTTGCAAAATAAATATTTGTAAAATCTTATTTCGAAACAAATTTATATCGACAATATGTTCGCACTCAATTTAAAGTCGCTGCGTTACGATGGCATACAGATATATGAAAAATCTATAAAATACTTTTATTTAGACGCTCAATGAAGAGTAGCTAATTGACTTAGTTGCAAATTCACGGATTAAATGATTCAAAGCCGTTGCTTGCACTCTACACTGCAGAACAGTACAGATGCCAGTATTACAGTAACTCTAATGAGGTTCGATTTTGCATTAAAGCCAGCAGCTAGCAGAAGCTAAATAGCTAGGTGGAGTTTCATTAGCGTTTTGCGTAATTCCGCTCAAAGCAGCAGTGTCGGCTACCGATCGCGCTATATTAATTCCCAGACTTGTTTGTCTCGCCCGTGGTCTCACCAACCGACGACAAAAATTTAAAGATAAATTAAATTTGAAAAATTTAATTAAAAAAAAATTACAGTATATTTTAGCAGTAGCTGTTGTCCAATAAAAATGTAGTGTATAGCTAGAGCTATAAACCTTATTTCTGTACCCTTACTCCCACCCCACTTTATTTAATGCTTTGTCGAACGACCCAGCGCTATAATTACTCCGCAACCTTCGTAATTACTAGATTAAATTTAAAGTATGGATACTATACCTTATAACTACTTATAGCGGGGTTATATTTCTATTCGAACAGGTCGACTTTCATTAGCATTTGTGTAATTCTAACGAGCTCTCTCTGAAAGAGCCCGCACGCTCTGGTTACCATCATCGTGCTTCATTTGTTTCCCTCAATAACCAGCCAGCAAATAATTTTATCCTATAGAATGTGGTGGATAAATTTTATTAAGGTCAATAGGTTAGGATTTGTTAAGAACTTCGGAGTTTAATAGATAACACTAAGTAAGAAGTTAGTGATACGTCATTTAGGGTGTTTTTCTGATATCAACAAAATCTGACAAAAAAATTTAATATTCGTAGAACTTTAGTCCCAGACTACAAAAACCGGCCAAGTGCGTGTCGGGCCACGCGCAGTATAGGGTTCCGTAGTTTTACCACGATTTTTTATCGCAAAGCAGGTATTGATTACAGTAAGTATGTCAAAGCTTCTCAAAGTCAACATTATTTTTAAAAGACCTATCCAACGACACCCTACACGATGGGGTAGACGAGAAAAAAAAAGAGGTAACCTAAAAAAATGTTTTTTTCAAGAATTTATTTTACCACTTTGTAGGCGTAGATGAAATGTATATCCGTACTAAATTACAGCTTTCTGGTACTAAGTGTCTCTGAGCTAAGCCGCGGACATACAGACAGACTGACATGACAAAACTATAGGAGTTCCTTGTTGACAACAGTTTCTGGCCTTCTGCAAGGCGACAGACTTTGGGGAGGGGAAGTAATGTATGGGAAAATGAGGTCAGTTCTACATGATTCCTCTCCCCGCTATATCGGCCTCCCCACTGTTGTCTGACTAGGTACCTCGCTTCCACCAAAGACTGATAACCCTCAGGAGACTCACGCAGGAAGCTGTCGAACTTACCTAGAAGTCAAATGAGTAAATACTTTGTTTAGCTTTCCTTTATGTATGTAGGCTTACCTTGAGATGCTGGTGAAAACCAAGTTTCTTAGTCTGACCAACCGTCGCATGTCTTTTTTTTAATCGTCAATGGGCTTACTCTTGACCTCGATCTAGTCTTGAAGACATAGATGGGGTCGACACGATGGAACGAGCTTGCCCAGAAGAAGCCTATCCACTCGCGACTTGAATAGATTCGGGTTATATGAACTCGAGAACACAGACGTAGGCAGAGAATTCCACTCTTTAGCTATCGTCTATCGATCTTTTACAGATTGTACTTCGGAGAGTGTGCTCAAGAGCTCCATTAGCTCATTCCACCATCCCCCTTTTACCATCGGGAGTCCATGCTGGTTTAACCATGGCTTATATGTAGACGCAAACAAGACAGCTGCGCCTAGAGAGAAGCTTCGATAAATTTTATGAGTTTGTAGAGGATTTTTCCTTAGTTTAATGATAAACTTGTTCAGGTTTTATACGTCTCGTAAAATAAGATAGTGGGAACCGATGCCGTTTTCGTAAAAGTAAATTTTATCATTCAACGTCGATTGTTTAGATTTACGGTCGAAGCCATTTTGTTTTATACGATAAAACGACAAAACAATAGGTTTATTTGAGACAGCAAACAATTTACTATTTTGTTGGCCCTTTTCATTTAAGACAAGTCCTTGAAGCCTTCGCCATTCATAATGTAACAACTGGCGGTCTGAATTTTAGTTCTGATTTCGTAACAATTCAAGAATAAAGGTGTCTATTCCTGAAATAGTATTCTCCAAAACCAAAACAAGTAGATATAAAGTCTGTACAATACTTTGTAAAATGACTAAGAGTGTTTTATCTTGCGGAGAAAATACGAGTATTTGTTTCTTGTATGGAATAGGCTCTGAAAGTTTATCCGTATTCGAGTGTGCTGTTTTGGATATTACGGCCGAGGCTCAGAAATTGCAGCCCGAGCCGCAGGCGAGGTTCACCGGATACTCCAGACTTGTGTTTTTTGTCTAAGTATTTTCGACGATGAGGAACTACACTAATTACTGTTTTTTTATTTGTAAAAGTCAATACTTTTGAAAATAATCATAATAAACACAACAACTATTTGTTAAAATGGCGCGCGTATTACTTTTTCGGAAGACCCAGATTATACATGGGCGCGCAGGAGACAATGACTAAAGTCCCAAACAGCCTACTCTTAAGATTATTTTAAAATTTAATATTTTGTTACTTTGAAGACAAATTTGTGGTTAGTTAGTTGATTTATATAAATGTTTTCATGTAATTAACGTTTATTTATCATATTATCGAACACAGTTTCTTTATTCATGAAAATATTATGAATGTTATATATATAGAAACTCCTTGCACCTTGCTGATATAAAAAAAAAACACTAGTGCGATAATATAATGAAAAAAAGCACGCTTGTTTAATAAGCTGGATTATGGACCTTAATACAGTGCAAATATAGCTGTTTTATGAGCAAGTGTGTTGAAAAATTATATATGTTACAGTCAAAACCAGGTCAAAAACTTTATTGACCGGTAAAAATAGTCAATAAGGTTATTGACTAAGGGTGTCGGTCAAAACACTTATTGACTGACACCCTTGTATTTTAGGTTCGTTAGCTAAGTTATCGTGCGACCACCACGCACGAGCCG
Source organism: Athrips mouffetella (assembly GCA_947532105.1). Classification (NCBI taxonomy): domain Eukaryota; kingdom Metazoa; phylum Arthropoda; class Insecta; order Lepidoptera; family Gelechiidae; genus Athrips; species Athrips mouffetella. The sequence continues at coordinate 21,589,974 of OX383960.1, read as the reverse complement.
AGCGAGCGAAGCGAGCTTGCCGCCGGAGCTGCCGGCGAGTGCTAGAAACGAAATCAGTCAATAAAAGTTTTGACCGACTCATAGTCAATAAATAACCTTTACATCTCTCATATTCTGTAAGTAGGTCCCAAATGGGGCTTGTAGGTCACCAATTAGCGCTCTAGGGTAATAATGTAGCTAAAAAAGCCCTAGGGCGGTAAGTAATTAAAACGCTCCGCCCTTGGGCTTTTTTAGCTACATTATTACCCTATAGCGCTAATTAGTCACCTACAATTTGGTGGTAATAAGGACCTATTTACCTCACAATCGAGATGTAAAGCAGAGTAGTTAGCTCGGGTGTAAGCATCAATTGCACCCTCGAACTATAGGCGCCCTCGCTGCGCTCGTGCGCCTAAATATCTCTGGCTGCAATTGAAACCTTACAGCCCTTGGCTACTAATCTACTATATTGACAAATTTTACCGGTCAATAAGGCTTTTGACTGGTTAATGGTTTTAACTGTAACATATACAACGAGCTTTGTTTGCGAAGCTTAACAAGTAGATATCGCAGAGGTTATTTCTTTTGTCGAGTCGATTACGTTTAAATACTGCTTAACATTTCAGTGGCAAAACACAAACCGTAGAAATAATAATATACTAGTATATATTTTTAAACCATTCGTTTCATTGAAAGCTCTTCTTAGAATTTCGAAGTTTGTACTTAGTTGGTTTTCAATTAAGGAGGACTTTACTGCTTATTTAAATTTGGAAATGTTGAAGAAGGGTACTAAATACCTACAACCAATTAATAAATCCTCGAAACAGCCAAATTAAAAAACAATAAAGTAAATTAAACAAAAGCAGCTTTTACTACCTTGAAATACAAACATAAAACCAGTAAAACGGTAAATTAAAAAAAAAACGCCAAAAGTTCGAGTTAGACTCGCGCCCCAAGGGTTCTGTATCCATCCACCATATCATGTTCTTCAAGCTTTGCCCTTTTATTTTAAAAGCTCTGCGTCCTCTCTAACCTGACCTCTCTTTTATATGAATGTACTTGAAACGGGAGCTCACCTTAATTGGTTATGATTACTTTTGAGAAAAGTTGTAATCTACAGCGTGAATTTGTAGTGGTTTCGCACCCGAAGCCCAGTGATTCTACTCATGATAACAAGCAACTTTCCCGAAGAGGTTTCGAGTAAAAAAATTTTTCGCCTCTCCATAGTAAAGTGGTCACGTGATCGACTCATTTTGTATGGGGAGGCGAAAAATTTTTTACGAGTAAAAAATTATTTTCTTCGGGAAAGTTACTTGTTTACATGAGCAGAATCACTGGGCTTCGGGTGCGAAACCACTACAAATTCACGCTGTATATATATAAAAGAAGAAGGTGACTGACTGACTGACTGACTGACTGACATATCAACGCACAGCCCAAACCACTGGGTCTAGAGATTCCAAATTTGGCACGTAGGTTCCTTATGAGGCCTAGGGGTGCACTAAGAAAGGGTTTTACAAAATTCTACCCCTAAGGGGGTAAAATAGGGGATGAAAGTTTGTATGAAAGTCCGTCAGTTTTGAAGTCAGGATCTTAAAAATTTGTATTCAGGCTGACGACTAAAAATTAATAATTACGTGTCTCAGGGTTTTTCAAAATTCGACACCCTTAAGGGTGAAAAGGGGGATGAAGTTGAAAATTCTTTATTCTTAAAGTAAAATCCACATAATTTATTATTTAGGCATTAATGATGTAATTCTATGCAACGTTCATCACTGTTATTAAAATTCTACCCCAAATTCAACCCCTAAAAAAGGGAAATGGGGTAAAAAAGTCTAAAAACCAATATGGGTATCGTTTGTATGGTTTATCGGGTCGCTGATTACGAAAACTACAACAATTTTGAAATCCAACGTGGTGGACGTGAAATACCATCATCCCCCTGGGGATGGAGTTGGGGTGCGATAGGTTTGAAATGTCTAAAAATCAATATGGGTGTCGTTTGTATGGTTTATCGGGTTGCTGATTACGAAAACTACAACAATTTTGAAATGCAACGTGGTGGACGTGAAATACCATCATCCCCCTAGGGATGGAGTTGGGGTGCGATAGGTTTGAAATGTCTAAAAATCAATATGGGTGTCGTTTGTATGGTTTATTGGGTCGCTGATTACGAAAACTACAACAATTTTGAAATCCAACGTGGTGGACCTGAAATACCATCATCCCCCTGGGGATGGAGTTGGGATGCGATAGGTTTGAAATGTCTAAAAATCAATATGGGTGTAGTTTGTATGGTTTATCGGGTCGCTGATTACGAAAGCTACAACAACTTTGAAATCCAACGTGGTGGACGTGAAATACCATCGTCCCCTGGGGATGGGGTTGGGGTGCGATAGGTTTGAAATCTAGTCTAAAAATAAATATGGGTGTCATTTCTATGTTAGGGATAGCAGTTAAATTGACGTAAGGGGTAGGGATAGGGACAGGTAGAGGTAGAGGTAGAGAGGTAGAGAGGTAGAGAGGTGGAGAGGTGGAGAGGTGGAGAGGTAGAGAGGTAGAGAGGTAGAGAGGTAGAGAGGTAGAGAGGTAGAGAGGTAGAGAGGTAGAGAGGTAGAGAGGTAGAGATGTAGAGAGGTAGAGAGGTAGAGAGGTAGAGAGGTAGAGAGGTAGAGAGGTAGAGAGGTAGAGAGGTAGAGAGGTAGAGAGGTAGAGAGGTAGAGAGGTAGAGAGGTAGATAGGTAGAGAGGTAGAGAGGTAGAGAGGTAGAGAGGTAGAGAGGTAGAGAGGTAGAGAGGTAGAGAGGTAGAGAGGTAGAGAGGTAGAGAGGTAGAGAGGTAGAGAGGTAGAGAGGTAGAGAGGTAGAGAGGTAGAGAGGTAGAGAGGTAGAGAGGTAGAGAGGTAGAGAGGTAGAGAGGTAGAGAGGTAGAGAGGTAGAGAGGTAGAGAGGTAGAGAGGTAGAGAGGTAGAGAGGTAGAGAGGTAGAGAGGTAGAGATGTAGAGACGTAGAGAGGTCGAGAGGAAGAGAGGTAGACAGGTAGAGAGGTACAGGTACAGGTAGAGGTAGAAGAAGAGGGAGAAGGAGGGGAAGGGGGAGAGGGAGGGAGTGAGGGAGTGGGAAGGGGTGATGAAAAGGGAGAGGGAGGGGCAGGGGGATAGGGAGGAGGGGGAGAGACAGGGCGAGGGGGAGGGGGAGAGAGAGAGGGAGGGGGAGAGGAAGGGGGGAGAGGGAGACAGAGGGATAGGGTTTTAGTTTTTCTCAATTACTTCCGCGAATTGGCTCTGTTTTGAAATATTACATAAAGGTGTCTCTCATCTCTCTCTTTACATTTGTTAGGATACTGCTGCTAAGTTCCTCTGTTCTGAGTAATTTATGAGTAACGTCTGTATATTATATAAAATTCAGCTGGATCTTGAATTATACTCATTGATTTGCGCAGGGTTAGTCCTGTTTTTCCTTAGTTTAAAATTACCCCGAAATGACGGGAAAATATCTCATTGCTTCGGAAAACCGGTAACAACATAAATACGAAATCCACGCGAGCGAAGCCGCGGGCAACAGCTAGTATTTAATAATTTTAGACTTTTACCTTTAGTTGCTTGTTCTATGAGTCTTAGCTTTTTACTTTTCATTATTCTGGGTCAACAGTAAGTACCCTTTAGGTTTTGGGTTGGTTCATTAATGTATGGAGATGGAGACATAAATTGCGTTGTCGTAGAAGCTTGGAATTTTCACAGCTTCAAGCGTCCATAGACCTTAAAATTTCGTATTGATTTCAACCTGATAACTTTACCCGTTCGGGAGAAAAAGGGTCTTGACAGACAGACAGACGGAGAACAAAGTGATCCTATAAGGGTTCCGGTTTTTTTTCCTTTTGAAGGAAGGAACCCTGAAAATCAATATGCTTATAAGGTTTTTCACTTTGTAAACAAATGACGTAATTGATTCCCTTTTAAAAAAAATCCGTGTCTAATTATTCCGTAAAACTGGTAGGTACTGGCGCAGTTCTTTTATTGAAACAATCTAATTATAGTTTGCATTGGTAAAGTACCTACTACAAGTATGTATTTAGTTACAAAGCGATAATAATATGAAAAATGCCTAGATTTATAAGTTTTCATATATATTAGTTTATAGACATAGATTCGATTTATTAGCAGTAATTTTGATGCACACGACCAACCAGTTTACACAACAAGAAACTACTTTAGGATTTGGTGTTATGAATTTGCGTGCACGTAGGTACAGTCAAGAGCACGTGAAGCTTGACACATTGGACTTTGTACCGTTCTAATTTCAATAACCGTTAGGGCTAGAGTCGCGCTGCATTTGTCAAGCTTCACCTGCTCTTGACTGTACTGACTCGAAACATTGAAACGCGTCGGTCAGAAACCATTACGTGTAACTTGTATTGGCAAGAAACTAAGTAGAATGTTCTGACAAGCTTTGAAGTCGCAGGGAACATGTTGCACCGCATATTAAATCGAAGTCACATCGGAGCTAGCCCGGAACAATATAACTTTGGATTAAACCCTCGAACTTGCATCTAGTTAAAGTTTCGTAGGTGAAGAGCTTTATGTGAAATCCTGAGGCAACAAGAGGGTAGCTCGCGTCAAATAATTCTAGAGCATTTTGATGTCTGCTTGCAAGAGCCTCTTGGGGTATCAGAGATCGGTGCTTCTCTTTGAGCGAATAGGAAGCGGTTTCACGCTGTCGGTATTTTATAGCATTTTGTGATCTTGTCAATTCTCATACCCTGAATTTTGCACTACAAAGTTACCTGCTTAGTAATTTAGTACTTGGGCGTATGAGCTTTGCTCTTTATAATCTTAATCAAAGTCCACCAACAGACGGTGCTCAAGGTTTTCTAAAACGCGCTACATTCAGAAAATTCTCAAAAATATGAGACAACGTATTTTCTTAGACAGACCTAGCTAGATCGATTTTTCACCCCCCGAAAACCCCCGCATAATGAATTTAATCGAAATCGTTAAGAACAGCCGTATTTGAAAAACCGCATACAAATAAAAATTATTAGGATATAGCTTAGTATTATGTCTAGGTATGTGTGTATGCTATTTTTTTATTGAGATCAATACCAAAATATTTTGACACTGACACAACTGAATACTCTAGCGGAGATTCTTTAGGTAGATATGATGAAGGGTCATCACAGGGTTGAAGTGTCAGGGTGGACAAGGGAGTCTCACATTTTAATCCCTGAGAACCTTAATTTGTGTCTATGACTCCAGTACAAAAGATCCAGAGACCTATAGCTTAACTGGCATGGTCACTATTTGTCGTCACTACCACGAAAAAGCAAATGTTTTTGTCTTGAATCATCCTCTTTTATACTAGGTTTTTTTTTTGGACCTGATTTCCTTTTGCCCACTTATTAGTGAGATCAAAAGCAACAACTTTTGTTCTACGACTTTGCTAACAACGCACGAAAAATTTACAACTTTCCAAACAAAATGGGTCGGTCACGTGACCACTTTAGTATGGAGAGCCGAAATTTTTGCGTTGTTAGCAAAGTCGTAGAACGAAAGTTGTAGCTTTTGACCTCACTAATAAGTGGGCAAAAGGGAATCAGGGCCAAAAAAATAACCTTGTATACGTCTATACAGTACTTAATTAAATGAAAATTTACCTCATGCATTATTATTGTTGAATCTCTGGTGAATTCTGCATGAGACATGAAAAAGACTTAAACATTTGTTTTATTGAATCTTACTGATTCGAAGATTCAATTCTAGAAAATAAAATTAAAACATAACCATCTTGTATGGATGTTCGAGAACAAAAGGATGGATAAATTACTGTCCACATAATGAACCGATAAATTAAAATAAATACAAGGTTATTGATTGTATAATTGCGAAAATGATATACTGTATCCGGTATTGATTATAAGGAGAAGAGTGATCGCTTACTGAGTTGAGTTAATGTACAATATTCATTACGTGGATGGCTTTCCGAAATCAAAGAGTTTATCTTTGAATTTTTGTTTAAACTTCAATACATCTGTCTGAATTTGATGTTTTTTGTTATGTACTAGTTGCAAGCCAGCAAACATACTTTCTTCATTCATACATAACATCATGCCTCTTTCTCGTCGGGGTAAGCAAAGACCGAAACGCTCCATCTGCTGCGATCTTGACATACTTCCCTCGCAAAAGACTCCCATCGTTGTGTACTGCAACCTATCCGAACCGAACCGATCTAAACCACCCTACATTAAAAAATATACTGGTAGGTACAGCCAACCGTATATCAGAAGAATCACTGGCAGTACAAATATCAACATTAACTGCATAATAAAGAAGGTCTCAAGGTCGAAATGTTTCTACCGATGGCGTGCGGTTGCCTGTAAGTTAACTACAATGCAAACAAAATTAAATTTCACCGCACTCGGTACTAAAGCAAGCGAAATTAAACTTTGATTATAAACCGCTTTAAAACTACAAAGTTCACTTTATTTTACCTCAACAGGCTTTTTATTCGCCAACATACCTGTTGTAAAGAATAACGAATAATAGATTTTGAATCTATTATATACGCTTGTATGAACTTCGGTACTAAAGAGATTAAACAACCCCAGCTTCGGTTAGCTAGTTGAATAGGAAAACAAATGAGTAGAGGTCCAGAGGTAGAGTTGCCGCAAACAAAGAAAACTTTCATACGTGTTGTTAAGTTGTTATACATAAACTAACACTGATATAACATTGCCGATTTTTCAAGCTATCGTATAAAAGCCTCGTTAATGGAAATGATCGAAAAGGAGACGTTTCAGATTACAATGGGACCCCGGCCATGTCCACTGAGACATGAATGTTGCCATGCTAGTTAGGTGCATTGCCACAACCTGTGACTAGAACGCAATTTATGTTAATAATTTTTATTTAATTCGGCATATTTCGGGATGTTTTTTTGGTGGGAAATGTCACTTGATGTTACGTTTTTGTGTCACAAGGCCCACAATAAATTTTGGAGATGTTTTGATTTTTATTTTGCGTAGTTGGACCACTTTGACATGAATGTTGCCATGCCACACAAATGGGTGTATTTTAGTGATATTTAAATGGTTTTCTCATAAAAACTGCAGGATAATAAACGAAAAACGTTACTGGGTAGAAGAAGAACTAAGTATTTTTGTCTTTTTTTCTAGCTTGTGTACATAGAGATATCCGGTGATTAAACGTCTCCTTTGTGCAAAAATCAATTTTTCTCTGCACGTACTTACTTTGTTTACTGAATCGCACGTTTAGAGAAACTGACGTAGGTGCGTCCTACTTATTTCTGAGATTTGCTTATGAGAGCTATCTCTGATTATAAGCACATCATCATCATATCAGCCGAAAGACGTCCACTGCTGGACATAAACATAAACACATGAAATGACATAAAACTATAACTGCTTAACTGAGGGGGCCTCGAAATTTTTTGACAATATGGACCTAATAACTACCCAGAAGCGATGTATTTGCAGAAGAAGAATTAAACGAGAGCCGACCTCAACTATACATGAAACCAAAGAAGAAGAGTCTTGTCTTTGCTACATAGAAGAATATTAATAGCTCTTGCAAATCAATGTGCGAGTAAAGTGGGATGCAGATAACACAATACCTCTACTAGAGCGTTTCGGTGAACAAGGTACAATTGTAAATAACTTATGTTATCGCGACGTTCACAAACTCCACGGCGACTTGCATACACAACGTGTAATTCTAAGTACGCAAAACCTCGCGGGTGGTATTCTACCCATGTAACTGAACAACTTTTGTTTTAGACCTTTTGGAAATTAAAATTAAATAACATTGAATCTCCATACAAATTGACCGGATCAGATTTTCATTTTGTGAGGAGAATAGATTTTTTTTTGTTTTACAATAATTTTGGAAAAAGTTCAGTTACATGGTAATAGAACTACCACGTGAGAGGTTAAACGTTTTTAAAATTACACGTTATTATTATTAACTGAGATGTAGGGCTGAATCTGCATATTTCGTATCAAGAAGATTCGCTCTTACTGCGTCTGATGTACGGACAAACCTTCTGCAAACAAGAATTGCCATTTGTTAAAGTTTTTTTACTTAAGTATGAATGAAAATCTCAATGAAAATGCATTTTAAAAATCATACTGAACAAAAAACTGTAAAGCTCTTCAGCGTTCTGCCATATTTAGCTAAGCTGTACCAAATCAGTGTGAAATATTGTTTTTCCACATATTATATTCGCATTCTGATCATAGCTGAGGTACACTGTGGTTATCATAGCTCAGTGCATGGCATATATTACGACCTAACAATGTTAGTTGCAGCGGCTGCGCCGACAGCACACCGTGGGCAAATTATAAAACAAGGCATTAATTATAAACTTTGAGACACACGTGCACTGCAGTGTAATGTTGTATAGTTAACGTGTCCCTGCATAACTATGGACGTTAATTATTTTATATTAGGGCTCCCGCACACGACCGAGAATCGGTGGGCGATTATCGGCCAGAACAAGGAGGGAAGATGCAGGTGATAACACGTCAGAGCGGGATGTCGACAAAAAATCGGTCACCGATTCTCGGTCGTGTGCGGGAGCCCTTATTACGAACTTGTGTGAGGAGAAAATGTTCGTAGTTGGAAAAGTGGTGTCGTAAACGTTAAAGGTATCTGAGATATAAAATCGTGAAAGAAATATATCTGGGACGCTCGTAACCACGCCTCAATTTCAGTTAAGTTTGCATCTTTTGTAGATTACGACAAGTTGAAGTCAACCGTAACGATACACTATGTCGGGTAAAATAATATAAATTATGAACGAAATTAAAAAATAACCTTAACTTATTACTTTGGAGCAAATAATTTGTTTTCTAGAAGCTTCTAGAAATTCTTCGTTACTTAAAATTCAAGTTTCTTGTTACGCTAGTGTTGTTTACTACGCTTTTGCAACACAATTTACAGGAGCACGTACTAGTATTGGAAATCTAGACCAAGGTTTACAAGACAATTGGTTGATTGGACGGCTGCTGGTTTCTTTTCCAAGAAAATCGAATACTCCTAACGAGACCCGCCGTTCAAAGCACCCTTCACCCTATTTTTATGAACCCTTTAGTTGTTTACTCCAGCTCCAGTCCCGTCAATATAATTAGAATGTTAATGAGCATTTCACTCTTCAGTAAACAAACAATCAAGATTTTAAACAAAAGAGACAATATTTGCTACGTTTTATTACGGAGTTTATAAGGGCCGACGGTTCAGAGGAAATCTTATAGTAGCTCAAGTTTACGCTCGCTCATAAAAGAAGTGCTATAAAAAGGCATATTGGAGCGACAAATAGCTCGCTATACGCTGTTTTATTGTCGCATCACGCGACAAATCTAAGCTCCATTGTCTACATTACGTCCGCAGGTTTGACGATAAACCTCGGACTTGGAGGATAAATACCAGACAGGCTTCGTCGACGTAAGCACGGGCCATTTGAGAAATTTATTGTGCGCACTTAACCACAAATAAATTGGCCGGAGCCACGTGAACTGCTGTTCAGGCCATTCCGTGTGCAGCGTTCGTTTGTATTAGCAAGCTTTCTCCCTCCCAAAAAGTCCCGCTCGTCCACCGTTTGCCCACTATTTACCCTCATGACTACCATTTTAATTATGAGCTTCTTTTTAAAAAACAAATCATCAATCTGTGTTTGCCTACAAGGGCCCTGAAGTCTTTGTAAATCGGGGCACCCAAGTTTAAGCAATCGCTTTTATTACTTAGTTGGATAGCTAAATAATTTTCTTTCTGTAGATAACTTAAATCAGCCTAACGCATTGTTTCATTCCAGGGCGTGTTAACGAAATTAAACAACATTCACTTATGAAACTTACAGCAAATGAAAACACGATCGGCCTTTCCATATAAGCTGTCCAATCAAGTTTACAATGTCATTCTTTCAATGGAGATGCTATTCTTTTCATTTCCCGAAAGTTGTTCAGTTTCATTAACTGATCGATCATGACCTTTCAGTATTCGGAACAAACCGTTCCGTTACCCCAAAACAAAGTGTTACTCTAATAACACAAAACCTCTCGGGTGGTCCACCCACGTAATGAACAACTTTTGGAAAAAAAAATCTCCATACAAATTGCCTATATGGAACTACCACCGTGAGGTTTTGCGTTATTAGAATTACACATTGTATAGGAAGTGTTTAGTATTATTCTTAAATTAAAAATCCAAACTAAAGTTCCTAAAGAGGACGAAAAAAGATTGAGAAGAAAGTTTACCTATGAGATTGCCGCTAAAGACGATTAAATTATTGATACGCCATTAGATGCCATAACGACCTCGAAACAAGATTTACTCGTTTAGCTTAATTTTACATTGTGCCAGCCTACAAAGGGTTTGTTAATTAAATTATTCAGCAAAATTAACTGCTCAGCAGGGAGCTATTTGCAAACAAAGTCCTTTTATCAATAATTAATAAAAATTACAAGGTCGCTTGATGGGTTTCGGAGGTTCTCATTAATCTACGTCACTCTTACATGCCAGCATTTTTTACGAAGCCTCCCTCTGTCTTACATACAATTGGTGTTTGGCTTTATAAAAACTAAGGTTGGAAGGCTTTGTTATGCTGGGGAGCGTCTTTTGTTCCCAAAACAGTAGCGTCCGGCAAAAATGGGCGGTCAATCTGGCAGCTGTCCGGTACGGAACGTCCCGTTGCGAAATAATCTCCTAAGTTATGTAGATATATGTAGATAATGTGAAGTTGAGATATGTATGTAAGACTTTGACAATTTATTAAAGTGTGTGTCAGTGTAAATAAATATCATTTTGTAAAAGAAAACCCTTATCAGTGTTACTATACTTAGTTTTTCTGAATAAAAAACGCAAAACCAAATCGCTACAAATTTCAAAAATAAATTCGCGGCCTACCGCCATTTATTCATGGTTATGAGCGCCAACGTTGCAGACAAGGATAATTACAACAAATGGTGAGGTGAAGGCTTCATGCGTTTTCATTATTTTGATTAAAAAAGCGTTTCCTGGATCGAGTTCGAGATGGAAGAGAAAAACTCCGGTAAACTTTTCTTGTTTTCAAACAACCGAGTCGGCGCACGTAGCGACACGGGATTGAATTGATTATAAACTTTATCTGCCGTTGTAGCATGTGATCTCAGCTCTAATATACTTCACTGATCTTACTGTTGTGAATTTGAACTAAATAAATCTACTTTATGATAAGTGGGCCTTATAAGGAAGCTCAAAGTCACTCAAAGGGCTATGGAAAGGACTATGCTTGGAGTCTCTTTGCGGTATCGAAGAGATCCGTAAAATAACTAAAGTAACCGACATAGCTCTGAGAAACGATAAACTTAAGTGGCAGTGGGCAGGACACATCGCTCCAAGAACCGATGGCCGATGGTACGTAAAGAGTAGAGTGGCGAACACGAACTGGAAGAAGTAGCTTGGGTAGGCCTCTCACAAGGTGGAGCGATCTGGTCAAGGACGCGGAAAGCCACTAGATGCGGGCAGCGCAGAACCGCGGTCTTTCTGGAGATCTTTAAGAGAGACCTATGTCCATCAGTGGGCGTCTTATGTCTCATATGAAATTATCTTCAGGTACCAGCTGACTCATCGTAATCATCATGGGATATTTTGAGGGGATGTACCGCGCGAATCAGCTTTTTGGCTGTCACAGTCGACCACTGTGGTTGGTTTGGTTACATAGAAGGACTTTGCTTGCTATTCTCCTGGTCAAGATACTTTAGTTATCTTTATATATGTTTAATACGTTTAATTTAAATCTGATTGTACGTACCATTGTTTTATTTATTAGGTGGAACTTCAAAGTACCTTATTGAACTTACGCAAATAGATAGGATTTTTCTTAAATGAATAAAGAGAATGTCATTAATCACAGAAGTAAACTTTCGGCTCAAATCCTTACTATTTGTTATTTAGACTAAAGTCGCTAATAAATCAGCGTTCACGGGAATAAATTACCGTAGTACAAGCCAGGTGCAATCTGGCTCACCGTGTTTAATAAAGGAGTACACACACGTGCTCTTTGTTCGTCTGGAAAGGCAATTAGTTCAACACTTCACACTTAATTAGCACTATCGTGGAATTTAAAACGACCCTCAGGTAGGGTTGGTTCAAAGGAGAGTGTCCAGTTTACACAATGAGAACGAGGTCTTAAGTGGCAGGTACGCGTTTTGTTGACTTTAACTTCATACGTCTTTGACGTTCTTGAAAGAAACTTCAAGTGTGTTTAGCATTAAATTATTTCTTTTCAATTCTGTTATTACATTTTTGCCTCGAGGTGTAATAAAAATTTGAGAAATACTTTTAAAAATCGCGATGCTAAAACGTGTTAGAATTTTATTTTATAAGCACACAAAATAAGTTACAACCATAGAAAGTCACAAACGTAGATATTTATTAAACTACTATTAGGGGTTAGTTATTCAAACAACAATTTGGGCAACATACATTTTGTTATAGTATACTTATTTCAAAACAAGACTTTAAACTATAAGTAAGAATAGAAGAGGTGCCAAAACTTAATAATAAGAAAAGGAGGAATAGAATAATGAGGAACAAGAAAAGGAGCGAACACATTTCACATTCAAGAGCCTGAGGATATGTTTCCGTCGGATCCTCTCGAGGTAACACTGATGTGACAAAGTGGTACGTCCGCTCTCTGTGTCCGAGATTCATTCATATGCCGAACCTTGTTCAACTCGCCGCCTGTTCCCAGTTCTTAGTTTTCTAGACTAGACGCGCGCTGCTTTCCTGAAACTCACTGTTTCAGACAAAGGATCGTCCTTCCTGTGTAATTGGCTACGGTTACAATATTATACGGAGTTCACATAATTTTCTTCTAAGTTATTACACCAGACTTGACATTGTTCTTTCTAAGTTCCTTATTGGTTCTACTATTCACAGGTATACCCCACCATAGTGACCCTATGATAACAATATTGTTCTTAAAACCTTATGATATGTCCATATTACCTGTGTCTATTTATTTTGATCTGAACGTGGGTGCATTGATAGTTTTTAATAATGTTGAAAAAGAAGTGCACTAGTTAAGGCTTTAAAATTCGGCTACTGTTCGACCTAATAATACAAAGTCATGGTTCGACCTAAAGGAGTTCAGTTGTATTTAATTTAGTCCCAGAGGTGTCGAGTTGAGAGAACTTCACAGGTAGGTATATAATACGGCAAACCCTCGCCGATTTCTGCTTATATTGATCAGACAGGCACATAGTCTAGGCAACTTTGACGTGCCGTCTTTCAGTCGACCGAGTATCGATGAGGTATCGTCTTGGAAGCGTAAAATGGTTTACAATTTGACTAAGGGGTGAAACTCGGGCAGTGTACGGTCAATCGTCTATTACGCTAATTGCCGGGCTGGTGGGCACAGACACTGCCCGGGGCTTTGTGCCCCCCTCTCTCCTGTGGCAAGCCGCAATTCAGCTGGCAATCTCTAAACGCTTTGTGCGGGTTTCGTTATGGGCACTTCAGATAGCTAAACTCGTAACCTAGCCAAATGTTCAAGTATGATTAAATGCATACAGATAAGTTTAATTTTAGGGGAAATATCTTAGGTTTAATGATCTTCATGAACAAACACCTTTATTTTGGTATGTGTGGAATTGGGTATTAAATTGAAAAACCTTTTTTGTATTTTTATTCGAACAAACTTGACTTGTTTCCAAGCAAATTGCAGCTTAAGGCTGTCAAGTTCAAAACTTTTTTTAACAAGGAAAATATTGTAATTTTAACCGCACAGCGACTGATTGAATAGGAATTCAATCAGCTCAACAAAAGGGGCAGCAGAGATTGGAGCGCTGTCGATCCGCCGCGTGCTGGGAGCAGTTTACCGCGACTAATCCAAGCAGATTCGGACAAACCTCCATTACTCTGATTGATTCCAGCCGGCCCTGGTTACAAATACGAAGGTCTGGTAGCAATTTGGAGCTTCCAATTTAGAGTGGACCGGTCGCCTCTCAATTTGCGTCGCATGGACAATTCCACCCGTGACGTGAAGCCACGCGTGCCACTCGAGCCTAATCGTCTGCCGCATGCTTATCTCCAACATTCTCAAATGCTCTAAGTGAGTCAATGTCACATTGTGCTTATGTACTGTCCTGTCTGAAAACAATGATAACATACGTTACTTTTGTATTTTTCGCTAAGAGAAGAACCAAAAAAAAAAGATGAAATTTTCGTCGTAGGCGTTAAAACAATACCTCATTTTGTTATTAGCATTATCGTCATAATGAATTTGAGAGTGATTTGATTAAGTTATAGGCAATTTCAGATCCCTAGCTAAATTTTAATACCTATATTACAAAAAAAAAACTTGAACAACTTTCCCAAAGAAACATCGGTTGCAAAGCAAAGCAGCATTTTGGCTTTTCCATACAAACTTTTCGCCGACAATAGTGGAACTCGTATGGGACGACCAACTTCTTTTTCTCCCATATCGCCGCATAAAAGTTGTTCAGTTTCATGTTCTGAGTAACATAATAAAATTTGGCCCGGGGTAAAAAATTATCATTATCAAAATAAAGAAATCAATAAGTCGCCTTTCCCAATAAATTTTGAAGAGAGATACTTTCCAAGGGAAGTCGCCTTTTCAATGGCGTATGTTTATTACACAAACATACGATTATTAGATAAAATAACTGTGAATATTGCAAGATCCTCTACTGGGAAATTCATGACGTGTTCGGGATTCGACATCTGACTGATTGAACCTGTAAATGCGAAGACTGCTAAGTCTAAACGTTCGTTGGAGTAACGTGTTGAGCTCAACACAAAGTCTTCGAGTGAATTGAGTGTATTAAGAACGCGTTTGTGAGATTCTCTATGCACAATGGAGACTAATATAGCTCTAATCAATTATGCAAATATACCGTACTAAAGGCAGATCACATTGATAACGTAGTATATTATAGTCTATACATATTACGTGTAGGCATAACCTCTGATCTCTATCTTCACGAAGTATCCCGCTTTTGATGTTTAATATTTTTGGCTTTTCTGTAAAAAACTAATGATCTTATAAATGTCTATAGAAATAAATAAATAATGAATACAGGCACGTGTCATACACAGTTAAGAAATAAATTTATTGAGTAGCTATATTTCAATAGGTATCGAAAAAGCAAGGATTTTCTTGCCGATTTGAAACGCCCGCGCCTTCAGTAAATGATTCGTAAAGTAATTTTGACATAGGTACACTATCACAGGTTTTTGCTCTATGGGCCTAATGGATGCTTTATGTACGGTCAACCGCACGTCACTGGAAACATTTGCAACTTTATTGTCATGCCATAAAGTCCAAAGTGTTTCTACTGACGTGCTGTTGTGTGTACAGTATTGTATAGCGCCAAAATGGCGTTAATCAAAGACGCACGAAAATAATTTGATGGTAGCCAATCACAAAATACATAAGGCTAGTATCTACTTGCTACTTTTCAAATGTGCCACTTTACTCTTACCCCAATATCTAAAGTGTAAATCGGCTGAACAGTAATGCGCCAGATCGACCTAATTTTCAGGATGACTGAAAATTAAAGAAGTCTCACGAGAATCCAATTTCACTGGAGCTTTAATCTCATTAGGGACGTCTGGCTTTCATTAACATTTATACGGTTTCCACGAGGGAAAACTTTGGTAGAAAGTGTGCAACTTGCGAAGTCTTGATGCACTAATCTAAATTCGCGCGTCTTGGACGCAGCGCAGGTGCCTTGATAAAGTTACCGCTTCATTCCTAGACTACAAACTTACGACGAGGCTAACTTTAAAAATTTACTTTTAATTTATTTGACGGTTTTATTCTTCTTCTTACGTTTGTCTTATTCTCCCCGGGTACCACTGTGAACATTTTTTTTTTCTGATTGCACTTAAACCATACCTAATCCAACATACATGCCTTTTATACGTGTAGCCGTCCAGAACGCATACAGAGCACCAAATCAACCAAAATTGCACGGAGCTTGGATTGCAATATTTTCCTTTGAACTTTGTAGGTACAACATTTTTCGTTTTCCCCAACACACAGCTACAGAAGCAATTTTTTAACAATTACTTTTTAAATAATACAAAAGTTATAAATCCAAATACAAAATTGTGCCTTAACAATAATTGCTTACTAAGCTCCGAGAAACCCATTCGGTAACGCAGAGCACAGAATGACTTCAAAGCGCCCCACTTAGGTGAGACAAAGCCAAAAGGAAGCGAGTTCCCTCATTTATCGAGCTGAGATCCCACAGGATAACTCGGCGCAATCCAGCGGAAATAGAAAGTCAAGAGCGCAATGCTTTAGATTCCCGATAAATCCCTGAGCGCGCACGTAGTGTTTAGACATACCGCCTCACCACCTTACCTAGAAACTAATGTTACCACCCGTACCAACACAAAGGAGTAGAAACTTTTGATCCCGCGACTTTGTCGGTAGAGCTTTTAAAAGATAATGGCTGTAGAAGTTTTTATGCTGAGCTCGATAATGTAAAAAGTAATGATCCATATACGCTCTCCTACATGGCTTCTCGTTTTATTCCCGAGGATGTGAGAAAGGGAATAAATAGGAAAGTACCTACGCTTTACTCGGTTACACCGCACGATGCGTATAATGTCGACGCGTTATATGTTCAACGTGACATGAGATCTTAATAAGTCCCCGGTCTTTAATTTATATCTTGACTAAGCATTTTCGAGTCTACATTTCAGAGGTGAACGCGTAATTTATTAGGTATCAATGAGACTTAGTCGAAAATTAAAGCAGTCGTCTGAAAACCCCATGAATTTATTGCTGACCTTTTTCTGCATTAAAAGTGCAGTGCCGCGTGGTTCCCAGAGTTCAAATAGGGCCTCCTTTTCCATTTTTGTGGGTGTGATAAAAGACGAACAATTAGAAATTGCCGATTTCTGGCATTAAAAAAAATATTCTTATGTGGTGTCAACACCTACTTTGTTGGTGGCGTCCGGCTTAGAATGGGACCACCCCATTTGCCGATGCCCGTAGACAGCGACCATGTAAAGGGTTTTCATTTTTTCGGCTTGCGACCGAGATGAAGTGTGTTACTAAGCATCTACTATCACTACACAATAGTTTCGATTATGTATCTTATGAGTACTTGATTCAACAGCGTGACCCCAGACTATCTGCTCAGCCCGAAAAAGAAACGAGCGTGATCGATGTTATATTCACAGCGTTTTATTTATTCTTTTTGATAAACCGTCAAACTAGCACGTTTGATCCAGTAACATCAGGAAACGTGCCAAGTTCTGCATTGCGTCGTCACAAGTGTCGCTTTAATCAAGATGTGACGTCGGAACGCGTCTGAGGCTATCAACCTGATCCTTGTGACCAAACCTGACCCGCGATTGACCTAATTAGCTATCTCCGCCATTTTACATCATTTTCACTGTTTGTTTTGGCTGGAGATAATTACCACGATTTTAAAGGTTGATCTTTAATACAAAGTTCGTAGATTTGACGATTTTCTATAAAATGCGTAAAAAGTATTGCGTAATCTCAATGCAGATGAAAGAGGTTAGGAAAATATAATAGTACCTACTGGATGATGATATTTTGACGATGAGAGTGACATAAACATTACGGTACTTTGGCTTGTTGTTGCGTCTACGTGGACGTTCAGAAATACTTGTTTACCTGTAACAAAAGGAAAACAACATTAGTACACAACAAATAAAATAAAAATACTACACCTATAAACCGAACTATATTAAGAGATTTGCGGGTTCTTACCGCGATATAGGACTTTTGAGAACTCCCGTGATCCCGTCCCAATCAATATGTTTTATAAACAAGTTTCCATCAAAAACTAATCGAATATGAATATGTGAGTGAATTACACTCGGAGTTATTTGGAATTCATCCCCGGGAAGGGCTTCAATGCTTATAAGTGCTTGTAACATTACAAGGGATAGCACGTACAGTATTTATTTGCGTATAAAATTGCCGGGAATTTTTAACATTACGAGCTTCAGTGAGTCTCCCGGAGGCCATTATTCACGTGGCAAACCACCCACCTCGCCGTTTGCGGGCTGCTACCACTAATTTATAGCCCTTTAAGTGCTTCCAACACGAAGTGCCGCGGCAATTTGGTCAAAAGCTAGAAACATACTGGCCTTACATCAAAAACATATTGTTGCGTGGACGCACTCGTAAAAATATAATAATTCAAATATATAATAACACTTGTCTTATCATATCTCTATTTACACAGCTCTACCAAGATAGTTTTTGACTAAACCAATAACTACTTTTTGGTAAGCAGAAAATAGTGTCGCAGGCAAATCGTATTATAAGGCGTCGGCAGATTGCAAATGGGTTTAAAAATGGGTTAGCATTTTAGGTTCGTTAGCCAAGGTAAAACGAACCTAAACGATTCCGAGCAGGGATCGGTTAGGTTGGGTTAGGTTATCTTGCAATCACAACACACTCACCGGCCGCTGTCGAGTGCCGAGCGCAAGTGTCAGGAAAGCATTACGTGCCGTTTTGTAAAATGCCAAGGCATTATGTAAAATGATGAATTAATATTTTTTTCGGCATTTACAAAGCCAAGGCATTTTGTAAAACGACGAACTATAAAAACATCAAAAAAGAAGCATTAAAAAAGTCCTGAGACTTTTAAAGCGAAAGCCCAAAACAAATTTTCTTTCTAACTCACAAAGTATATTCGGGAGTATGTTATTCCGAAACTTTCACAAAAAATTTAATCTCATCGTGTCGCTCTTAATCAATGAATGTGTTTTTTTTTTAACGCTAGTTTGCAAAGAGATTTTATAAATAAGGTGACATAATATTAAGGAATACTTAAATTCCATCAATTTAAAAGCCATTATTCTCGTAGAAGCTGGCCGGAATTTTCTGCAGCGGCCACCAGCTTAATTTATTACTTTTAAAGTGCCATGAACACGATGTTCCGATACCTGAGCCACTCTTAGCTTCATACAGTGTTAATCCATACTAATATTATAAATGCGAAAGTAACTCTGTCTGTCTGTCTGTCTGTCTGTTTGTTTGTTGCTCTTTCACGCCTAAACGGCTGAACGGATTTTGATGAAATTTGGTATGGTGATAGATGGTAACTTGGAGACGGACATAGGCTACTTTTTACCCCGGGAAAATATCTCATTCCCGTGGGAATCTACACATACAATAATACTCTAGCGGGGTTGTATCTGCTACAGCACACCGAAACTACTTAACCGATTTTGATGGGACTTTTTTTATTCAACTAAGTATCGCTGATTACGAAAACTACTAGAATTTTGAAATCCAACGTGGTAGACGTAAACTACCATTATCCCCTGGGGATAAGGTTGAGGTGCGATATAGGGTTGAAATGTCTAAAAATCAATATGGGTGTCGTTTGTAAGGTTTATCGAGCCGCTGATTACAAAAACTACAATGATTTTGAAATCCAACGTGGTGGACGTGAAATACCACCACCCCTAGGATGGGGTTGGGATTCGATAGGTTTGAAATGTCTAAAAATCAATATGAGTGTCATTTGTATGTTTATATAAGGATAGGGATAGCGGTTAAGATGGCGTTAGGGGTAGAAGCAGGGATAGGGGTAGGGTCAGGGATAGGGAGAGGGAGAGGGGGAGGGATAGGGAGAGAGTGTAAGGGAGGGGAAAATGAGGGGAGGGAAAGGGGGAAGGAGGGGTAGAGGGCGTGGGAGGGGGTAGAGGGAGGGGGGGTAGAGGGAGGGAGAGGGGGAAGGGGAGGATGAGTGAGGGGAAGGGGGAAAGGGAGGGGAATGGGAGGAGAGCGAGGGGGGAAAGGGTGGGTGATGGGGAGAGGGGAAGGGGAGAAATGGAGGGGGAAGGAAGGGTGAGGGGGGGAAGAGGGAGGGGCGAGGGAGAGGAAGAGAGAGTGGGAGAGGGTGAGGGAGGGGGAGTGGGAATGTAGGGGGGGGATACAAAAGGATAGATAGGGAGGAATAGGGACCTTTTTTACTTTTATGAATACCTCCTCGCTACCCATTCACTCCCTTTATTGCCTTCTTTTTTAAGTTCGCCTGTAACGGTTGACAATGAAAATTCCGCACTACCTACCAATTAAATAAAATCAAAAGATAATTAAGTTTGTAGTAAGATGCATTTATTCAACTTGGATAAGTACAAATGCATCTTTTACGTAGGGATCAAGAAGGATAAGCACTCCGTAAAATATGTTTCAATTAAGTTCGAGTTCTGTTTTTTTATAAAATCTACGCGGACGAAGTCGCGGGTAACAGCTAGTAGCGTATAAATCAGCTCACGCCTTCGTGATTCATACTACAGCGGACCAATTGTCATGAACAGAGACAGTTATTCTCAATAGATTAAACTCAGATGAATAAGGCCCTAAATTACTACAGACAATTTTTTGCGTTCCAAAATTATTAATCAAATACTCGAATACAATTAACACAGCTTTAATCCTTAAAAGGCCGGCCAAGTGCGAGTTGGACTTGCGCACCAAGGAAGACTTTGCTTTTTGACAAATTTCATGTAGGTCTATTCAAGTCGCGAGTGAATAGGCTTCTTCTGGGCAAGCTCGTCCCATCGTCGACCTCATCTCTGTCTTCATGACTAGATGGAGGTCAAGAGTACGCCCATTAGAAATAAAAATAAAAGTACCTAAACCATATTATTTTTATTTGGATTATAATGAGATAGATGGAGGTCAAGAGTACGCCCATTAGAAATAAAAATAAAAGTACCTAAACCATATTATTTTTATTTGGATTATAAATAAGTACCTGGGCGACTGAGCTCTATACTGGCCGCCCCAACCTGACAATATCATCGAGTAAGCTAGGGACTAGATAAATACACGTACAACCGGGTGAGCAAGGTATGCTACTCAACAACAAATGGCGCTGTAAGTTTCTTAAACTCTCAAACGGTGAAAACGAATTTTCCCAGACATGAGACCTAGCTAGATCAATTTTTCACCCCCGAAAACCCCTGTATGGTAAATTTCATCGAAATCGTTAGAGCCGTTTTCGAGAAACCGATTACAAATCTATATATATAAAAGAAGAAGGTGACTGACTGACTGACTCACTGACTGACATATCAACGCACAGCCCAAACCACTGGGTCTAGAGATTTCAAATTTGGCATGTAGGTTCCTTATGAAGCCTAGGGGTGCACTAAGAAAGGATTTTACAAAATTCCACCCCTAAAGGGGTAAAATAGGGGATGAAAGTTTGTATGAAAGTCCGTCAGTTTTGAAGTTAGAATCTTCAAAATTTTTTATTTAGGCTGACGACTAAAAATTAAGTTTTACATGTCTCAGGGTTATTGAAATTCCACCCCAAATTTAACCCCTTTAAAAGGAAAATGGGGTACAAATGTCTAAAAACCAATATGGGTATCGTTTGTATGGTTTATCAGGTCGCTGATTACGAAAGCTACAACAATTTTAAAATCCAACGTGGTGAACGTGAAATATCATCATCCCCTGGGGATCGGGTTGAGGTGCGATAGGGTTGGATTGTCTAAAAATCAATATGTGAGTCGTTTGTATGGTTTATCGGGTCGCTGATTACAAAAACTACAAAATTTTTGAAATCCAACGTGGTGGACATGAAATACCATCATCCCCTAGGGATGGGGTTGAGGTGCGATAAGGTTGAAATGTCTAAAAATCAATATGGGTGTCGTTTGTATGGTTTATCGGGTCGCTGATTACGAAAACTACAACAATTTTGAAATCCAACGTGATGGACGTGAAATACCATCATCCCCTGGGGTTGGGGTTGGGGTGCGATAGGTTTGAAATGTCTAAAAATCAATATGGGTGTCATTTCTATGTTAGGGATAGCGATTAAATTGGCGTTAGGGGTAGGGATAGTAGAGAGGTAGAGACGTAGTTCCTCTGTTCTGAGTAACTTATTAGTAACTTCTGTATATTATATAAAATTCAGCTGGATCTTGAATTATACTCATTGATTTGCGCATGCGATTTGTCCTGTTTTTCCTTAGATTCAAATTACCCTGAAATGACGGGAAAATATCTCATTGCCTCGGAAAACCGGTAACAACCTAAATACGAAATCCACGCGAGCGAAGCCGCGGGTTACAGCTAGTATACATATAAATACAAATATTGCTCGTTTAATAGTATAGGAAGAATGATTTGAAATAAGTACAAACTAAACAGAACAGGTAAAAATGTACAGAGACCAAGACATAAATGGCCATATTTTTTAATAACCTTGATATGACTTAGAAATTTGCTTTTCCTTAATCTTTGACATTCACTTGGGTTGATTTGAGTTTATCCCAGTTTATATGGGTTTGGCTCAGCATTTCGATCATTTCCATCGATTCTTCAGGACCTTAGTATTTGGTTTTTATCATATCAGCCGAAACACTGATTTGTATTTTTTTACCATTGCCCACGAATTGACTGACATAAAGACAAACAGCAAAGCGATCGCCTGAGGATTTAATTTTTCCCCCGAGGTACGGATCTCTTAAAACAATCTGTTGCGTAAAATTTCATGAATTTGATCGAGATTATGAAATATTTTTGCTAAATTTAACCTTTACAAAAGTCTTCTCACCCTGTATCAAATCCGTGGCTTTGTATTTTAAAAGTAACATAAAGATAAAAGGTTTTTTTCTAATCCTACTCGTACTAATATAATAAACGCGAAAATTTGTAAGTATGGATGGGTGTTTGTTACATTTCACGCAAAAACTAATGAATGGATTTTAATGAAACTTGCCACACATATAGTTTAGGTCCTGGAATAGTACATAGGCTACTTTTTACCGCGGGAAAACAATTCATTCCTTCGGGAAAACTTATTTAATGCGGGTGAAACCGCAGGCGGAAAGCTAGTTAATTATAATAAAGCAAAGTTAAAAGGGCATGTTCTTGTGTTAAAAATAGAAACATGTCTACAAAGCAAATTCTGTAGGTACTTACACTTTTCATCTCGTAAGATATTTTTTGAGATCAAGATATGAAAGGTGACAAGGGTACCTGTTATTCCTTTAAGGTGGTATGGTCTACAAAAAGAGAAAAACAAATAGTTGCGCTGTTTCTGCAGATAGTTTATATCATAATTACCAATCATGCAGTGAGACCCGATGCTCAGCTTAATTAGATAAAAAGTTAGCAAAGAATTTTTGTAGAGTGTCTAAACGTTTGTAATTCTTGTACCTACATTATAAATGAAAAGGAAGGTTTTTATTACAAAAAGCTAAATCTTAAAATGTTTAATGCAAATAAGCTAGATATTGCCGCGGCCTATGTCCAGTATTGTCCAGCATTACACGGCTTTCGCATGATATGCTGATGATGAAGCTCGATACTGAGTTTATTGCGTGATTTATTTTAACAAACTATCTACCTTCCAATGAAAACATTTTCATGCAGCTCTTAAAACAAAGACTGCCTATTTCACTGTTCATTCAATGAAAAGTGCCACACCACAAAGCATAGTATCGGATAGCCATTAAAATGTATTGATGTGTATCTGACGATGCACCTACTCGTTTGCAAAGCCGATTAACTCTTGATGAAATCATGTTCTATATCGTAGCAGAACGTACACACGGCCGCACATCAGTAGAAACACTTTTGGACCTTACGGCGTGGTAATAGAGTTGAAAAAGTTTCTACCGACAAGCGGTTGACCATACCTATACAACGTGTAACGGAAAGGTGTGATAATAATAAAGGGTGTGAATCTGCCCATGAAACTGAACAACTTTTCCCAAGGAACATAGATCGAAATATGAACATGAATTTTTGACCTCCCATAGAAACTGCATCAGCTGATTGCGCATTTTGTATGGGAGGTCAAAAATTCATGTTCATATTTCGACCTATGTTCCTTGGGAAAAGTTGTTCAGTTTCATGGGCAGATTCACATCCTTTATTATTATCACACCTGTCCGTTACACGTTGTATAAGCTATAGAAAGATCGAAGTGAATTTGCGAATGTTTGGTTTATGGATTAGATGCCATCGAATATAAAATTGCCAAATAGACATATAATCCGTAAAACCTTTAGTTTATATATTCACTGTGGTAAAACGTTTACGGGGAAGAGCTTTTTTCTCATTTCGATATTTTTAGCTTGTACGTCACGAGTTATTTCTATTGGCCTTTGTTTTTAATATGTGTGAAAAGTCAACGGAATTGCTGAAAGGCGTAGCTGTTTTTGTTAGCTGCATCAGATTTTCGTTTTCATGACGACTCTATAAAGAGTTTTTGTCAATTGGATTTCCTCATAAATAACCTCCCGGCGCATAATGGCACGTTCACAAAATATCACGTTCGCAGAATGTCACGCTCGCAAAATGTCACTTTCGCGGCATGTCACCACCAAATAAATGGAACAGCAGCACTGCACTTACTTTCTCGCAATACTCAAGGAAAAACTATAAACCGCAAACTTAAGTTTGTAATGCCATACACATAGTATGGAAATAAAAAAAATTATTTACGTTTTACAAAAAAAAAAATTCGAATGAAATATACAGATCAATTCAGAATTCAAATTGTCAAACATCAAAACAAACAAACCTCAAACGATTTCGAGTAAATCACATGTTTAACTTTTGGTAGTACTGGAACACCCTTTATATAAATTTTAACAGATCAATGAATACTACCGTAGGATACTTGCATGGAGATTTTGTTAATTTCCCAACACATGTTCCATAAGGATAATTGTTCAGTTTAGTCTACTGAGCAAGCCCTTTCAGTTTTTGGTACACCCTGTGTACAAAATTTTATTCAAAAAAATCATAAAGAATATCCAGTCAGGTGAGTCAGGTAGACAACCAATCCAGGACTAATATTATAGAACATTTTAATAAACTCAGAGGAACCAATTTTGGGTAAATCACATATTTACGATTTGGACAGGACAGGAACACTCCTTATACGAAATTACACAGATCATTTGATACTGGCGCAAGATATCTTACATGGAGATGCTTGGTCATGCAAAGTTTCATCAAGATTCTATGAGCCGTTTTTGAGAAAATTTCAATTTTTCATTTTCGTTGTATGACAGCTACCCTCAAAATGAGAGCCAGCAAGAAACCACTTGAAACCCTTGGATGGATTTGCATAAAACTCCTAAATTCAAAATATGGTGTCAATCGGACCATTCGTTTAGCCGCTAGGCCAAAGCGTGACGGACAGACCGACCGACCGACGGACCGACCGACCGACCGACTGACCGACCGACCGACGGACGGACATTTTTGGGAGACTTGTTTTTTATGATGTATAAGTGATATAGAACACATTTTTGAGAAAATTTGAAAAACTTTTTTTTTCGCGAATACAATACCTTTCTCGCTCCGCTCGAAAGTAAAAACTATTAAACCCACAGAATAATTAGGGTACCTAATAGAACGAAAGGTAGTGAAGGCGTCGTTCTATTAATTTCGTGGTATTTTGAATATTTCATAATGCTCGAAGATGATGTAACATTGCATTTTGGGACATGCTGGCAGATAATTATCATCCCATAGTAAAAAAAATTAGCACGGTTTCTATTCCGAGCGAAGCAAAGGGGTAAATTTTTTTTGACTATAGATAAACCGCCTAAATGAGTCCTCGCCCGCGGGGTACAGGGGCGCGGGGGTAAGACGAAAAAGAGGGAACGAAAGAGGTGCGGGCGGCGGGGCATTCTCATTCTATACGCGCATCCGGGCCCCGCACCTGCCCTTGCACCCCGCGGGCGAGGACTCATTTAGACGGTACTACTATAGACGATTGCGTAATGCATTGAACCTAAAATATAATACTTTTTGACATTTTAGTAGTGCGCTGTAGTACTGATACGTAGTAATAAAATTACTGTTGCAGTAACAAAACGTAAGTAAATAAATATGGTGCTCAGAACAAAAACCTCCTTGCTTCGCTATATGGTGTATCAGTGACACCAGTCCGACTTGTACAAAGGTGGAAAACGTCAAAAATGCGGCAGGGACTTTAAAAATCCCTATTTTCGTAAGTTTTCAAACTTGCACTTGATAGTTGCAATTTTTTTTATCGCAAAATGTAGAAAATTACCTGATCTTGAAAATAATCTATGTAACAAGCGTTTATTGACCTGTCCGCCCTCTGTACTCCCAATAAGTTTAATTAATTTTAGGGATTATTTATTCTGTTTAAATTTACGAATTATTTATTCTGTAAATTTTGTTAATCACCGAACACTTCAGTTTATTTTAGAACTACTCGTAAGTGAAACTTGGACGTATTCGGTGTAGTACCTAGTCTACCGAGCTTTGCTCTATAATAGCCGCCTCAACATTAAAATATCATCGGGTGAGCAAGCTATGCTACCCGCCAACAGATGGCGCTGTAGGTTTCTGTTGTTGATTTTTATGCTGATTATTATATGATTGATTTTATTTGACTATAAAATCATATAATTCAATAAAATAGTTTCACCAAAAATAACTTATTTATTATGTAGACCTTGCGTGAGCTGAAAACTGCGCTCAATTTATTAAAATTTGTTAAAAAAAAAC
This sequence comes from Athrips mouffetella, assembly GCA_947532105.1. Lineage (NCBI taxonomy): Eukaryota > Metazoa > Arthropoda > Insecta > Lepidoptera > Gelechiidae > Athrips > Athrips mouffetella. The sequence goes on along the minus strand of OX383960.1, from coordinate 21,563,453 downwards.
ATCTAAACTTTAAGACAGTCTGGGTTAGATAATTTCATAAGCTTTTCACCTGAGAGCAGTGACTATGAGCGGTTTTTTGAAACCATATTTTGAACAAAATTGACTATTAATACATAGGTACAGGTTATAGCGGTCTTCAACAAAGTGTATAAAAAGCCATCTCCGGTTTAGCTCAGTAGAAAGGTCAATAATATGTCAACAAAATATTATTTCATAAGGTCCTTTGTATGTAATGTTTGATGAAATAACTTGGAAGATTTAAAATGTGTTGGTACTGATTATTCTAGCTAGCGCAATACAAAGTTCAAAAGAAGCTTACATCTTCTAGCACGAAGCATAAGAAGCTTAGTACGTACTTATAAAAAGAAATATCTAGTTTAAAAATCATAGTTCTTTTCATACCGCCGCTGCAGCCACATCTAAAATGCATTTGTGGTGCTTCCGGCCGGCTGTTACCCTCGTTTTCTCCTTTGCAGAAGTATGGGCGTAATCCAAGAGCCGGCAGGTACAAATATTATTCGAATCGGTTATGACGTTCCTCGCAGCGCTAGCAAATGGAACAGCAGAATTTCAATTCCAGGAGAGCTGCTGCCGTTAGTTTGTGCAATGAATTTTGTTATATTTATTAGGTTGATCTAAAATTATAAAGGTGTGTTTTATCCTTATACATTTTGGTTACCCGATTTGTCTTGAACTTTTTATGATTGATTTGAACGCTTACATCACAAAAGTAAGTTCAAAAACTAAAACCCTCATTTGTCAAATTATAATTAGTTTAGAAGTTATGAGGGAACACATAAACATACATACGTTCCGGTCAAAACCATCTCTCCTTTTTGCCGTAGTTGCGTAAAAATTACAAAAATTTTAAGTACCATATCATTTTCGAAATTCTTTTCTCATTTCCGGTTACAAACGACCTTTGTATGACAAAGTCTGAGTCCCATTCTCATTCTCAAGAATCTCATATTCTTCCAGGAATTCACAATGCCACCTACCCAAGCTGAAATTGAAACACTTTTTTCTGGAAACATAGGTGCAGTCAAGAGCACATCAAGCTTGACACATTGGACTTTGTACCGTTCTTATTTCAATAGACATAGGGGCTAGAGTCGCACTGCGAGTGTCAAGCTTGACCTGTCGTTGACTCTACGATTTACGGGGTATGTATATGACTGTGTACGTTTGACCTCCCATACAAAATGCGCTATCAGCTGATCCAGTTTCTATAGTAGGTCAAAAATTGATTTTCGTATTTCGACCTATGTTCCTTGGGAAAAGTTTTTCAGTTTCATGGGCAGAATCATTCCTTAATTTTTTTCTGGTGAATAAAAAATCATGCTGTATACATGGTGTAAGGGACAGGTTGGCAAATACTGAAAGGGCATGATCAGTCAACGTAACTGAACAACTTTCACTAAATAAAACTTTCAAGATATAAAAATATTATTCGGCCTCTCCATACAAAATTGCAAAAATTGGACAGTTTGGATGAAGAAGCCGATTTTTTTTTTCATTTCCTGTTAGTTTTGTTCATAGAAAGTTCTACAGTTGACTGATCGATCATGCCCTTTCAGTATGTGCCAAACTGTTTCTTACACCTGGTATAATAGTTATTTGTTATGCAAGGCAGCAAAAGGTATATTTGGCGCGAGTGCCTTGTATTGAAACCTGAGCAAGCGAAGGATTCTAGGATTGAACCACAAGCGAAGCGAGTGGTTCAAAAGAAGAATCCTGAGAGTGGCGAAGGTTTCAAGGCACGAGACGCAAAATAACTTGGCTGCCGAGCGAAACACGAAATGTTTCACCTCATTAAAGCGAGGAAATGTTAACATAATGCAAGAAAAGCAATTCAAAAATAAGAAACAAGTGTTTAATTAATTACTCATACGTTTTAACGTAAGGGCATAATACCTACATAATGGTACTGACGGCAGCAAGCAAGTGGAAACATAACCAGTATAACCTGAACCAGCGCTTCGCTACAAACCTCCGAAACCAGAGACCCGCTCAAGGTCAAAGAGTTTTCACGGACGACTGGCCGAATAAGAATACTAGACATTAAAAAAGGAAATCACTATAATAAAATTTATTATTATTTTTTGGACTGTTGTGCTTATGTTCGTGACTCTACCTATAAACTTGATAAATTTGCAGTACAAGGTTCATTTTCATTGGATTTCAATGTGGAGACAGAGGATAGGCAGTGGCAGGCAAATCTATTTTGTATTGCGTTGATTTGAAGTAAAAGGGCGAGTCCATTAATCTGGGCAAGAATACTTCATCCGTGGGGCAAGATAACAAAAAAAAAACCGGCCAAGTGCGAGTCTGTCTCGCGCCCTAAGGGTTCCGTACCTACGAGTATCTACCATATGACATACTACGAGTAAAAGCTTTTGCTCTTTGATTTTAAAAACTCCGCGACCATCCAACTTGACCCCTCTTTTATTTATAGAAAAGTTCTTGAAACGGGAGCTCACCTTAATTGGTTACTATTAGTTGTGAGAAAAATTGAAATATTTCATGATTTTAGACTTTTCCCTTTATTTGTACTGTGAGAACTAGCTTCTTGCCAAATTTAATAATTTTAGGTCAGCGGGCAGTACCCTGTAGGTTTTGCTTTTTTGCATAAATGTATGGAGATGAGGACATAAAAAGCCACATCTTTTGATTGCATCTTTGTAAAAAAAAAAAAAATCTCACATCTTGTGTGGTTTATGGACCTTAATATTCTTTATCAATTTCAACCCGATACCTCTTCTCGTTCGTGAGAAAAAGGGTCTTGACAGACAGACAGACGGACAACAAAGTGATCCTATAAGGGTTCCGTTTTTTATTTTAGGTACGGAACCCTTAAAACAAAAGCCGATCGAATTTTAAATTTATTTTCATCCCATCTATTTGAAAATCGCTGAACGGTTCGTCTATAAATGCGAAAAAGATAGCTGTTTTCTCCAAGAGACTTTCGTAGCAGGTAAAAATGGGATTTAAAGTTTGAATTTAGGTCCACCATAGGGATATTTTAGGTCAACCATAGAGGTCGAACCAAAATATTGTATGAAAAATGATACTGGCCGGATGTACTATTAAAATTAATCTGAATATAAAAAAAGAAATATGCTTGAAAAGTAAACAAGACTACCAACCAAAGAGGTTCTGTTCCTAATTGATATAAAAATGGCAATAACATTTTCAGTTGTTACAAATAATACTTAATATGATTTTTGGTATTGCTTCATCAAGTAATAATATTGTAATGGTATTTTATATTTAATATTAATGACGAGTGTGTGTCTCAATGAGCCTCTTATTCTTTTTAGGGTTCCGATACCAAAATGGTAAAAAAAAGGAACCCTTATGGTGCCGCTCTGTCTGTCTGTCTGTCTGTCTGTCCGTCTGTCTGTCACACCTCTATATCTCAGCAACCACTTACGCTATCGAGCTGAAATTTGGAATAGTTTTAGAATATAGTTGCCCAACTTAATTGCACATGAATTTTTTTTGAAAAAAGTTTGATTATTAATGTAAAGGGGGCCAAAATAGGGGGGGCCAAATTTCAAATTGTCGCTACTAGGTCGAGTGGGGTATCATATGAAAGGGCTTTACTTGTACATTTTAAAATATATTTTTGTATTTTTTTAAGTTTCTTAGTTTTCAAGTTATGATGAAAAATGTCAAAAAAAATACCATTCCCCCCCCCTTATCTCCGAAGTTTGAGTAAGGGAAAATCTGAATTAATTACAGTTGACAGAGGTTTATGTAAACTTTACAGCAAAAATAAAACGATCTTTCTAAGTTGCACAGTTTTTCAGAAATCTGCAAAAAACCTTTACAAACAAATTTAGTTTTGCGGTCCTGAAAATGGACTTTATTGCTTCCAAAAATACTATAGGTATATCGGAACCCTCGGCGCGCGAGTCCGACTCGCACTTGACCGGTTTTTTTCATAAAGAGAGATGAAAAGTAGAGAGTATTACGCGGCTGCAAAAATATTATTACCTTGGGCGACCTATTGAATCCCTCGCTACGTTCAGGATTCTACTTTAGAATCCCTCGCCATGCTCGGGATTCTACTCAAGAATCCTTCACTTCGCTCTGGATTCAAAATAGAGCCCTCGCCTTAAAAATATTATTTTACAGCCTTGTGATACAATCTACTATTTCATTATCAGCCAGTACGTTACAAACCAGGCATTCACTATTCATAATACTATTTGTTTCTGTCCTATAGCTGCATCCCTCTTTCTCATCTTGAAAACAATAGTGCGTGGCTGGTTTTACAAGCGGCCAGTACTGCAGCATGGAGGTTCGCGTATTACAAAATAAATAAGTACATCGCGTTCAAATTTCAAAAACCTTTGGCCCGCTAGGGGCCAAAAATCGCTTTTGGACGCAGAATTTAACCGACAAAACAAATGTTTCCGAGCTTCGGAGGTGAAAAAAGTGATTTATTTCGAATTTCTCTATTTTTTCGTAGGAATTTCTAAATGTATTTCTAAGCTTTCGGCTAAAAACAGGCTGTTGATTCTCGTTATTTATAAAAAGGAATGAACAGGCTTCTGACTTTATAAATTGATTTCTAAGAAAATTAATTTCTTATTTTTTTACGACACCTGGGCCACTTGAATATAAAATAAATTTGCAGAAATATTTTGTAAGAAAATAATTATACAGCGTGAATTTGTAGTGGTTTCGCACCCGAAGCCCAGTGATTCTGCTCATGAAAACAAGTAACTTTTCCGAAGAAAAAAATTTTTTACTCGAAAAAAATGTTTCGCCTCCCCATACAAAATGAGTCGATCACGTGACCACTTTACTATGGAGAGGCGAAAAATTTTTTTCGAGTAAAAAATTTTTTTCTTCGGGAAAGTTGCTTGTTATCATGAGCAGAATCACTGGGCTTCGGGTGCGAAACCACTACAAATTCACGCTGTATTGTGGGTGGTAACGCAACCATCCATCTTGTATTGGATTCCCAATTTCTACGTAATTTTTATTTTCAAGCGGAGCGGAAAGGTATTGTATTAGTGAAAAAAAAAAAGTTTTTCTTATTTTCTCAAAAATGTGTTCTATATAAAAAACAAGTCTCCCAAAAATGTCCGTCCGTCGTCGGTCGGTCGGTCTGTCCGTCACGCTTTGGCCTAGCGGCTAAACGAATAGTCCGGTTGACACCATATTTAAAATTTAAGATTTTTAAATCCATCGAAGGATTCTGAGTGGGTTTTAGCTGGCTCTCATTTTGAGGGTAGCTGTCATACAATGAAAATTAAAAATTGCAATTTGAGCAAAAACGGCTCAAACGATCTTGATGAAACTTTGCATGACCAAGAATGAACATGCAAGGTATCTTGCGGCAGTATCTACTTGTCTGTGGAAGTTCATATAAGGGGTGTTATTATTACTGAAATGTAAAAATGTGATTTACTCAAAATTTATTTCATTGAGCTTATTTTAATGTTTTATAATTTGGATTCTGAATTGGTTATCTACCTGACTGGATGAATATTAGATTTTTTTGCAAAAGTATATAGGTTGTACCAAAAACTGAAAGTGCTTGTAGAAATTCATAACAAAAGGGTGTTCCAGTTCTGCCAAAATTTAAGCATGCGATTTTCTCGAAATCGTTTACGGTTCGTTTGTCTCAATGTTTGACAATTTGAACTCATTAGAACATTTTTTTGGAAAAACTTAAATTTAAGTTTGTAGAATTACAAATTTAATTTTGCAGTTGATACTTTTTAATTGCCTTTTGCGAGTGCAGTGCTGCTGTACTATTTATTTTAATAGGAGTGAAAGGAAAACGACATTCAATGAAACCGAAAAACTATTTTTTTCATTTTTAAGGAGTTTTAACTATAATGAAGGATGCCGAATTGGAGCTTAATCTAAGTTTCCCTATCCTCCCCTATATTCTGATTCTGATCGCTCGTCTTTGAATTATTTATACAACATTTTCACTGATGCGTCCCTCTATCGGGAACTGAATTTCAAAAGGAAGCTGATACAAGTAAAGGCTTTCTAACTTGTGAACCTGTTTATATTTTAAACAATGGTTAAAAGCCTTTGAAAATATATTTTCGTTCATCATAGAGACCTATTCATTCGAAAGTTTAAGTAATGTTGGAAAGTTGTGTCTACGAGGGCTTAGAAATTAGTTTGAAAATTCACTGTAGGTAGTAGGTTTCATTTCAAAGCCAATTAATATTGTAATATGTATATCTTTTGCATTCGTGACATTAATTTATTTATTGGTTAAGCTGTAATTAGAATGGAGGCTATTGACAAAAAAAAACCGGCCAAGTGCGAGTCGGACTCGCGCACTGAGGGTTCCGTACCACCACATAAACATAATTGTATTAGTTGAAATTTCAGTAAGTTAATGTGCTAGATTTTTTGAGTCCGACACGCGCTTGACCAAATTTTATTATTTGTTGTTATTTTATAGCTTATGCACTATAAACATAACAATTTTCAAGTTTGTAAGTGTTCCCGTTTTTAAATAGAACTAAAACAAAAATCGCCTCAGCGACCATCCAACTTGACCCCTCTCTTATATGAATGTTCTTGAAACGGGAGCTCACCACAATTGGTTACCATTAGTTGTGAGAAAAGTTGTAATATTTAATGATTTCAGACTTTTCCCTTTATTTGTACTGTGAGACCTAGCTTCTTGCCAAATTTCATAATTTTAGGTCAACGGGAAGTACCCTGTAGGTTTTGCATTTTTGAATAAATGTATGGAGATGAGGATATAAAATGCCATATCTTTTGATTGCGTCGTTGTAAAAAATTTAAATTTTTAGATCTTGTGTGGTTCATAGATCCTAATATATGGTATTAATTTCAACCTGATATCTTTACCCGTTCGTGAGATAAAGGGTCTTGACAGACAGACAGACAGACGGACAACAAAGTGATCCTATAAGGGTTCCGTTTTTTTCTTTTGAGGTACGGAACCCTAAAAATCGCGAATTTGTTAAGTATAGTACCACTTTACGACTGCTGTTCGTTTGTTCATAGTCCAAATTAGGTTTTTAGAGGAGAGAAAATTTGGAAATGACTAGGATATTTTGTGTATTACTCGTATAGCAAACGAATAATTTAAAACAATGTCTTAAACATCCTGGATCGAAAGCAATAAATTTATAAGTTTCACACTTTCTTTTCCACTATACACTGTAATGAAAATAAACAATAAGTTCAAGGTGAAAAAAAAGCAGTAGGTAAGTATATAATCGAAGGCTTGATAGAGTTTTTAAATTTCGATTATGGTACGTCTCCAAAAGTGACGAATACTTGCTGAAAAACTATTGAATGCATTTTAAAAGGTTATAGAAAATTTTGACAAAAACTTAAATGGCTCTTCTTACTAAAAGTCGGTGCTATAAAGTTTCTCCCAGTAAATTATACAGGGTGTTAATTTGATTGCGTGCCATATCTTAGGGGGTGGTTCAGTAACGATAAAGGAACTCAAAAAAAATATTTAAAGAAATTCCACTTTAAAAAATTAAATTCCATTGAAACTAAACTAACGCGGAGGGCAATGACCCGGTGCCCCGCACTATCAAAAGCGCGCGAAAGAGTTTCAGTTATGTATGTGCCTACCTTATCCACTGATTCTCGCGCGCTGGCTCGGTGATAGCGCGGTGTTCCGCGTATTTAAGTTTCAATGCAGTTATAGTTTTTTTTTTCAGTTGGATTTTTTAAATATTTTTTTTGTGTTCCTTTTTTGTAACTGAAGCACCCCCTTAAGCTATGGCACGCAATTAAATTAACACCCTGTATAATTTACTGGGAGAAACTTTATAGCACCGACTTTTAGTAAGAAGAGCCATTTAAGTTTTTGTCAAAATTTTCTATAACCTTTTAAAATGCATTCAATAGTTTTTCAGCAAGTATTCGTCACTTTTGGAGACGTACCATAATCGAAATTTAAAAACTCTATCAAGCCTTCGATTATATACTTACCTACTGCTTTTTTTTTCACCTTGAACTTATTGTTTATTTTCATTACAGTGTATAGTGGAAAAGAAAGTGTGAAACTTATAAATTTATTGCTTTCGATCCAGGATGTTTAAGACATTGTTTTAAATTATTCGTTTGCTTGTAAGTATTATATCAAAAACATATTGATGTCTACAAATATAATGTAGGATTAAAATAAGTAAATAAACACGTATTAACCATCGAAATAAAATGACTTTTAAAATAGTAGGTTTTTCTTCAAAAATAAGATAATTAAACAAAGTGATTGTTCTATTAAGAACACAAAGAATATGAAAGTCATTGATTTCCAGCGCTCACCATAAGAACAAGCAGCCTTATCATTGCAGCCCTAACATATTCTGTGAGTTTCTTCCTAAATATAGTGGGATCAGTATCAGTAACTGAACAACTTTTCCCAAGGAACATAGGTCGAGGTTAAAAATTGATATTGGTTTTTCGACCTATGTTCCTTGGGGAAAGTTATTTAGTTACTGATACTGATCCCGCTCCTGAGCTATGGCATGCAATTAAATTAACACCCTGTATAATGTAAGAGGCGAGAGAAAAATTAAGATCGATCATTGAAACGGGTAGATTTGTTTTTCGTATTTTTTTACTCTGTTTTCAGAGTAAAAAATCATTTTTGCTATGTTACTTCCTGAATTCAAAAATCAATAAAAATTTTATTTAAAATCCGCATCACTTCAAAACTATACATCAGAAGAAGTAGAAAAATTAATCCTCTCTTTGTGAAGTGACGTATCTTTAAGTTTAACCGTGAATAACGTTCGGGCCTCACTGATCGACGGCGATCGACGGGGCAAACGCGCCCTGGGTATCTACTCTCAAAGTCCGATATATCGAAACGATACTACTCGAAACATGCAATTGCAAAACTTCGTCCCTTGACATAGAGTAGAATATTGGTTGGATGAATTTTCAAACTGCATCCAACCAATATTCTACTCTATTGTCAAGGGACGAAGTTTTGCATTGTCATGTTTCGAGTAGTATCGTTTCGATATATCGGACTTTTAGAGTAGACACCCTGTATGAGATGTTTCCATCGATTCGTCTGCATACGGAGCTGTACGGCACCTTACGGCTGCGTACGGATGCGAACGCCTCCGTAAGCGGTGAATCGGCATAATGCGTAATAGTGTGCTCTTTTTCAATCGGCAAAGTGCGAAAGGCCGTCGATCAATGTGGCCCAACCCTAAAGAATACTTTGACTTTTAAAGTTTTTTTTTCAACTTATACCTTTCTGAGTATAACTCCTTAGTTAATTGTATTTTTTATTTCTATATTTAATGCATGTTTGCGATACACCGGAAGCAATTGAGGTGGTAGAGGGTAGCCTCGACATCCCATTTCCGTAGCACCCTGGTTGCAGGACGCGTCAACCGGGAAAGAGCGGTCAGTGAACGATGCAGGAAATTGTCTGTCGACCCCTGTCACCGCCTACTATTATTGGGTGAAAATAAAAAAAATCCAATCGAAACTTCAAGCTACAAAATGAAAAATTCTGGCGGAAAAGTTGGAATTGTGAAGTTATTTAATTATTGTATCAGATGATGAGAAAAACAAAATCACAATGAATTGAATTAGATCTAAAAAGCAATTATTTTTCATCTAAGCTGGAACATGTAATCAGCAGCCTAATAGGAACCTGGAACCTACTTTCTTACTAAGCAACTTGTACTTTATGATGGACATTTATTTATTCATCGACCCGTATGTATGTAAAAAATTCAATTTTCGTGCATGAACGTCTAAAAAGTAATTTAATAAATCTAGACTAAAATAATAGACATAAAAGTTTTTGAGGTCGGTGCCAGCCTGAATATTAGGAATAAAACATGGGTACAGTTGCATAGCATACAACGATTACTAAGTGGCACGTTTACGTGTTTGTCCACGCGTATCTCAGGAACTAAAAGTAATATTGTAATAGGAGTTTTTAATTAAACTAGGTTATTAGTCAACTTAAGGAACAATGCAAGTTTCATCAAAATTGGTTCAGAAATTAGTAGATAATGTAAACTAGAACTAAGTACAAAAAACAGAGAAATAATTGAGTAAAGAAACTCGAACGAAAAAAATATTACTTAAAATAGTTTCAATTACGACTGAAATTGTAAAAAAAAATGCAGAAATAAAAAGTAACAAAGTGTGTAAGTAATGGCTGATCAAATATTTGCTTTGCAGAGGTGCTGCATTAGAATTTTAAGTTGCATAAGATAGCCAAGGGTCTCCTTTTATTTGGGAATTGGGAATCCTGACTCTGAATGCCTTGTTTGTCACTCAGCTCTTGTCAGACGATACCCTGACAAGTTTCCTCTCCGGCGGGACTTCCGTAGTGAAAGGCTTTCAGCACGAACTTTAGCTGCCTGCTGTAGAACAGAAGCACGTTGGAGGGCTTTGATGTATACTACGGCTTAGGTTTTCAGTGATATACCGACAGAAATTCATTGGCTCAACAATAATAAATTCTATTGAAAAAAACTCTTTAAATATATACGCGTTTCATCCTCACATTAGGACTAACCGACCTCAAAATAGAATTGTTGGCAAATTTACCAAGAAATCAATGCAAAGTTGATTTAGATTTTTCCAAAAGATAAATCTTTTATTTTTCTCTTTTTATTAATTACTTAACCTAACGAACTAAGTTACAGTCTTTAAGTGGGTTTAATCTTAAAATAAATTTATTTTTTAATTTTAATGACAAAATGACAGCATTAATAAGAGAAGTAAAAATTCTAACTTAATCAGTTTAACAAATAGACGTAATTTTTTTCGCTTAACGTATTCATTAGTTGTACGAGGATTCGGCCTCGTTCTTTGAATGTCACTTGTATCACCATTATTGCAAGTACAGTGCATGCTATACGAAGCCTTGGACAAGGGACTGACGAACATCGAGCGACTGATCAATGAGTTATGATGATTATGCGTTGAATGTCTTGACATTGGCTCAAGTCCTTTTTCTATGTTGTTCGCTTTTTCGAAAAAGTAGATGCTGTTCCAAATTATGGTACTCTAAAGAGAGTTTACGCATTGGAACATAAAATCTCATAAGTAAAGAAAGTTATTGGAATACTTATTGAAAAACAATTATAAATTGTAACTATACCTTTATAACAACATTGTGTTAATAAACGTACTGTTACGTGGAATAATATGCCTGAAAATACAACCTCTAAACCAAAGCTTCGGTTTGCCCATAAATGTTTGCTTGTAATACAAATAAACAAATTGTAAAGTTATGTAAAGTAGGCTTGTCGAGTTAACTAGGGTAGATGGGGCGGGACGGAATCTGGCGACCGGCCAGGTCAGCTCACCGTCGATATTGTGGCTGAACGCGTAATCTACCTGCAACTGCTGGATATCATGTTTACGGAGTTAAATGTTTATTTGATTTAATTATTATTTTAGCCCAAGTAGGGCTCTTGTGCAAAGCCCGTCTAATAAAGTACCAACCCTGGCCTATTTCAAAGGCAGCAATCTTTGCCCTGCTGTGTTTAAGTTCGAAGGGTAAGGCAGCCAGTGAAATTACTAGCACACGAGACATACCTTCTTAGTCCTACGGGTGAGCAACTTGCTTTGCTGTCTGGTGCCCAAGTATATCAATATCACTAATAAGACAGTGGGTGTTACGGGCGCAGATGACCACATACCATCAGGTGGCCCACCTGCACGTTTGCCCACTTGTAATTCAAAAAAGGTTCACCTAGCCTCATTCTGTTTTACGGAGTCAAATCAATTAAACTAAGGGATTTGACAAGGGCACTCGTTTTTAAACAGAGCGATTGCCATCTGAACTTTGCCCCCCAGAGGGCAAAATCAAATACAATCCAATATAGGCTTTGAGAGGTTATTACGAGTGGCAAACCTGACTGTCGGGGTGTTCAAGCACTACTTCACATCTTATACGATAAAAGTTCTTCAGTGGTCAAAGTTGCTTACATACATACAAAATATCACGCCTCTTTCCCATCGGGGTAGGCAGAGACCACAGTCCTCCAACTGATACGATCTTGACATACTTCCCTCGCTTCCTGTACTTTTATCAATCCTTTCATATATGCTTATCAGCTTAGGGTACTTTTAATCTGGCCTTAAAGTTGCTTAGGTATTATAATAGTACGAGTATACCTGCAGGGTTTTTATAAGTTGTCAGCACAGGAAGGATACTAAGAAAAATCTCTTAAATGGCACAACTAGTTGTGCGTAGCTTAGCTGTAAATCTTGAAGAACCGTTATAAGAACGCTACGTATGTTTCATTTCAGGTGGGTTTGTTCTTGTCACTTCTTTTTTAGGGTTCCGATACCAAAATGGTAAAAAATGGAACCCTTATGGTGCGACCTTGTCTGTGTGTCCGTCTGTCTACCTGTATCAACCACTCATTCTATCGACTTGAAATTTGGAATAGTTTTAGAATATGGCTGCCCAACTTAATTGCACATGAAAGAATTTGAAAAATATGATTACTAATGTAAAGGGGGGCCCAAATTGGGGGGGGGGGCAAAATTTCAAACTTTAATTACTAGGTTGAGTGGGGTATCATATTATGAAAGGGCTTTACTTGCACATTCGAAAACATATTTTTGTATTTTTTACGACTCTTAGTTTTAAAGTTATGATGAAAAATACAAAAAAAAATTACATTCCCCCCGCTTATCTCCGAAGTTTGTGACAGAAAAAATCTGAATTAATTACAGTCGATAGAAGATCATGTAAACATTACACCAAAAATAAAACGATCTTTCTAAGTTGCACAGTTGTTTAGAAATCTGCAAAAAACCTTTACAAACAAATTTAGTTTTGCGGTCCTAAAATTGATTTAATTGCTTTCAAAAATACTTAGTATAGGTATATCGGAACCCTCGGCGCGCGAGTCCGACTCGCACTTGACCGGTTTTTTTCCACATGGTGTCACTTTTATTGTGAAGTGACGTAGCTTATAGTTTAACTGACGTCATAAAGAGATCTAACAATCCTAATATGAATAAAGTATACTTTGACTTTGATCGAAAATGTTAGCGGTAATCTTTTTTCCAGTTAACGCTACAAAATGCTATGTTATTTTCAAGATTAAACTCTTATTAAACTCTTCCTAGAGTCTCTTCGTCGCCCTACTATTTTCAGCTTGTTAGATTTAACATCGTTATTTGCTACTATAAGAGAAAATTAAAATTATGTAAAACGATGCAGTGAAGGAACGGTAGTACGCGGTTAGAAGCAAGCGTTTTCCTAAACGCCGCGTCATAATAAGCAAACAATATTACCCCGAACTTCGTAAAATTTATGAGGCGGTTATTCGCCAAGACGTAAACAGCGAACTCTGTAGTAATAACGAAACGTATTAACAGTATGTCAGTAAAACGAAATGTTACTGCTTACGTTCTATTCGCAATGAAGATGGTTCATTCCTTAATAATGAAAAATATTAGCGATAAAAATTTAATTGAACAGACATTTCAAAATTAATAAACTTATTCCATGTAAATTAAATAAACGTTATAAACAATTTACAATAAAGACTGTGACATCACTGAAAATGTAAACAAAAATAATTGTGTTACCAAGCTACCAAGGAATCTTTAAGTGTTTGATTTACTTCACGAATTGTTTACGATTCTGTAAAGTAAGTCGAATAAAACATTTTAAGGGAAAATTCTTCAAGGCTAATTGAATAAGGTAAATGTGGTTCAATTCTACTAGGTACCTTAGGCTTGTCTTTGTCTTTAGGAACAAGAAACCTAATATGTTACAGAAGGCAGACATGTGCTCTTTGTTAACATGTGCTCTAGAAAACATCTCTCAGACATTCAGCAAACAAGACATAAAACAAACCAGCAGCGAGGTAATAAGAAAACTAGCGGGCACACTTCACAACGCAAAAGAAAACGCCATTTAACCTGACAACACTAATGAGACCGCTGCCCATTACGCCTCGTCTCTCTAGTGTACCTACGTTTTAGTTTACCTGGATAGATGGGAGTTTACCTTTAGTTTTTGTTTGGTGTAGTCAATTTATAAATGAAGCAACTTTCGGCTCTGAACATTCTATGTCAACTTATACGTTTATAAATTTTATTGCTCGTGAAACTATTTGAAATTTCTTAAAACCGGTAATATCTTGGAAACATAGATTTCTTGGAAAAGAATAACTACTTAGCAATCACCTAAGATTGTCTGAAAAGTAAGATGATTTTGTGCTTCGGGAGGCACGTTAAGAATTGGTTCCGGCTACTATCTACCGAAGTAGTCGTTAATGAGCCTTTGGGTCGAGGTCTTTGAACTCAGCAACTCTATCACCCCGCGTGAGGTCGGTAACTGACCTTGCAACCCACACGATATATTTTGTAGGGGATTGTCAATATTTTGATGAATTATATTCAATGGATCATGAATTCATAAACGGACTTAGGATCAAACAAAGACATCTAGTATTTTTACGAATTGAAGAGAAATTGATAAAAGTAAGCGAGTCGGACAAAAAATTTAAACAACTTTTGCGGATATGCAACTATCATTATCTAACTACACACTAATGAAGCAGCTAAAACCCAAACTTCTACACTGAGGAATACCCACATATTTTATTAGTAAATACAATAGTACAAGAACAGCTCTATTAAGAGTGCACTCCGCGCACACTAGCGCCCTCATCAGAATTTAATTAATTTCTTTGAATTGGAGACCAAAATGAAAAATTGAAGAACGGCTAAGTGTTCTTTGTCAGGATAGCGTTATTTTAAACTATTACAATTAGCTTTATGATATCTTGTTTATTCAAAATCCTTAAAACGGAAATTGGTGGCCACCGCGTTCCGTTCAAAGGATTTTGAATAAACAGGATAACATAAAGCTTATTGTAATAGTTTAAAATAACGCTATCCTGACAAAGAACACTTAGCCGTTCTTCAATTTTTCATTTTGGTCTCCAATTCAAAGAAATTTATTAAATTCTGATGAGGGCGCTAGTGTGCGCAGAGTGCAGTCTTAATTATTCAAGAAGGTTATTCTGATACCGATTAGGTTTCGTTTGTCTAGAAAGACCATTCGGGTATCGTCGAAACAAGCTTTCAAAACCACTTTGAATTTAATGAGGTTATTGGAATAGTGACAAAACTACATTACTGTGATCATCAAAATTAGCTTCCTAATTAGTTTCGGTTGTACTGATTGCTCACTGAGCTGGAAATAGTCACAAAATATTAGCCAAATATACTCACTACATACAACACTACTCACTACTACTGTGTATTTACTGTTTGACTAAAAATTTACTTAAACTGATTTTAATTGATATTTTATTATTGCATTTAGTTTATTAGGTAAAATGTATGTGAAAAAGTTCCACTAGTTCTTATTTATTTGTTATTTTTTTATCTTATTTACTTATTACATGCATACAAGAAACTATTAATTGATTATACGAGACGGTGTTTGAATACATTTTGTATTAAAACCTTAAGAAAAATACATACAGGCAAAGATCGTAAAAAGATTTTAAAAATCCACACAAATACCGAATCAGAGGGGTAAAATCCAGTTTCAATCTAGTGTATCCTGGACCCATATGCAGACAAATTAACTCGTGTTAGCGTAGTCGAGTTACAGCTTCCAACGCAGTCACAGATCACGGGAACTCCCCGTGCGGCAATCCAATTTTGCACGGGGAATATCGTTCCGCGATATCCAATGAATATTTCCGAATTTGATTTACATGCATCGGATCGGATTACTCACTCAGCACACAAGCAAAGACGAACTCCTTAACATTATGTTATATATAAGGTGTAAAGGATAGAAAACTTTCCGAAAACTGAAAGGGCATGATCGATAAGTCAACGAAACTAAACAACATTTAGTGAATGAAACCATCAGGAAATGCAAATAAAGACCTCTCCATACAAAATGTCCAATCCAGTTCATAAATGAGTATGGAGGTGCTTGTTAGGGTTCCGTACCCAAAGGGTGAAAAACGGGACCCTATTGGTATGCCTCCGATGCCTGTCTGTCTGTCAGCGGGCTGTATCTCATGAACCTTACGTAGAAATTTCAAATTTTCACTTATTGTGTAGGTAGGTACATCTGTTGCCGCTACAACAAAAAATACTAAATATAAAAAATATTATCATTTTTTTTTTATATAGTAAGATAGATAGATAGATAAAAATCTTTATTTTTAGAACTTTTTACATTAATTTACATAGGGTCTCACAAAACCACTTACGTGGTTTATCTGCGAGGACAGAGTGCCGCTCGGCTACAAGTTCATACTTAAAAACTAGTTATTAATAAGGAACAGCAACTTTGGGAAAAACAAAATAAGCATAGTTTAAAAGAAAATTCGACCATTACCTTTGAGTCTATAAAAGAAAGAATTTATAATGTTTCATTATTCTAGAATTTGTCACAATCAAAACGATGGATTAGTAGTTTATGTTAAAAATGATATCCAACACACAGTTATTGAACCAGATATGTTGGGAGCTAGCTTTCTATTGCTAAAAATTATACCGGACACATATATTTTGGCTGTTTATAGATCACCATCAATCTATTACACCGATGGCTTTCTGGACTCTGTTGATAAAATTATTCGTCCATTAAATTCTGCGAAAAATTTTATATTAGTTGGAGATATCAACATTGACATTAAAGGTGATAGCATTGATAGAAATCGCTTTACGTATCTGAATTTAACTGCTGAACTAGGCCTTTTGCCTGGTCATACCTATCCTACAAGACTTAATAACTGCCTTGATCATGTTTTCCTCAAAACCAATGTTTCTGCATCTGTTTTTGTACTTGAATCTACTGTAACAGATCATTCATCTGTGCTTCTTCAACTTTGTCTTACTTATACAAGAGATACTACAACCAAAATAACTACAAAAATTAATTTTGACGCAGCTGTAAAAGATCTGGAGTTAGTTGATTTCTCTTTTATTACGGAACACTCTGATGCAAATATAGCTACATGTACCTTTGTTAATAAAATAACTACAGTTATCAAAAATAATTCAAAAAGTGTTAAGGTTCCATGTCGAAAACGAACTTTAAAACCTTGGCTTACTCCTGGTTTACTGAAATGCATACGGCACAGGGACAAACTCCACAAAATGTTTAGGAAAGATCCGAATAACTGTATTCTGGAAGTCTCTTATAAACGGTATCGGAATTTTTGTAATGTGTTATTGAGAAGGTTGAAGAGGAACTATGAAAGATCTCTTTTAAAATCGGCTACCAATAATAAGGAAAGATGGAAAGCAATTAAAACAGTTACTGATATCACAAAGCCAAAAATGCCTGCCGAAAAGTTAATTAACTCTTCTGATTGTGCAGCCTCTATTAATAGTATCAACACTTACTTCTCAAACGTTGGTAGACAATTGGCGGAAAATTTTGCTCCGAATATCGACCTACAATCGTGTCAGGTCCCTTTTATAAACAATACGATTGTTTTACTTCCTCCAGATGAGAGTGAGGTTGAATGCATCATTAACAACCTTAAAAATGACAGTGCGACTGGTTGGGACTCAATTCCATCAAAATTTATAAAACTAGGTAAAACTTGTATTGTGCCCCCACTGACTAAGTTATTTGAACTTTGTTTTAAGCAGGGTATTTTCCCAAATGCTTTTAAGAGATCACTTATAACACCCGTCCACAAGAATGGGGCTCGAGACGAGGTCACCAACTACCGTCCAATATCTGTGCTAACTACTCTTTCCAAAATTTTAGAAAAACTTCTAAACAAAAGACTAATAAATTTTATAGAACATAACAAAATATACTCAGATAATCAGTTTGGCTTTAGGTCGAGTAGATGTACTGAAGACGCTGTAACTAAATTAACTGAATTTGTGACGGTACAGTTGGACTCAAAACAAAAATGTCTGGGTGTATTTCTTGACCTTGCCAAGGCGTTTGACTCCGTCTCGATACCTATTCTTGTGAACAAATTAGAGCGATATGGCATTCGAGGGGAGGCTCTTATTTACAACGACTTTCTTAGTGATCGTATTCAGCAGGTAAAAATAGGGGAATATATAAGTTCTGATGCGTCAGTAACCTTTGGAGTACCACAAGGCAGTGTCCTCGGCCCAAGTCTCTTCTTGTTATTTATAAATGATTTATGTAATTTGTCAATTACAAATGGAAAAATTTTTACTTACGCTGACGATACTGCGTTGGTTTTCCATGGCGAGACTTGGGATGAAGTATTCCATCACGCCGAAACTGGACTCCATTTGGTTGCCCGCTGGTTAAGAGCCAATTGTCTTACCCTTAATGTAAACAAGTCGGTATATCTGCAATTCTCTATAACGAAATTTAAGCCTGACTTACCGGACCTTAAGGTTCATTACTGCGATTACACTTATGGTGACAGGTGCTCATGTATAACTGTCGCAAAAGTATCTGCAGTGAAATATCTTGGTGTCCTCTTGGATGATCAGCTTAATTGGTACAAACATTTGGAGCTCGTCACATCGCGGGTTAGGAAAACTATTTGGGTCTTTAAAAAACTAAGATACGTGGCCGACCTTGAACTCATTCGTTCGGTATACTATGCGTTGGTCCAATCTATCCTAGGTTATTGTATTCGAGTTTGGGGAGGAGCTTGCAAATCTTACATGATTAATCTTGAGAGAGCACAAAGATCGCTACTCAAAGTAATGACCTTTAGTCCATTTAGGTTTCCAACAAAATCTCTTTATGAAAAAGTTAAGGTTCTTACGGTTAGACAGATTTTTATTCTAAACCTTGTTTACAAGCAGCATTCTAAGACTGAGTATGATGAAAAGAGCTACAACAAAACACGTACAATCAGAAATGTAGGCCCATCTTTGAATTGCAGTACTGCATTCGCAAGACGCCAGCACGCATTCTTGGCTATATCATTATACAATAAAGTAAATCGGCAAATCAATATATTTCCCCTCACCCTGCGTGAGGTAAAGCCTAAACTTATGACGTGGTTGCTGTCATTAGATTACAATCAGACAGAATTACTGCTTCTGTGATTCCTCTTGTGGGTTCTATTTATATTTATCTTATTTAATTTTTATCTCATAGGTCATACAAACACTCATACACACACACACACACAAACACATACACACACATACACGCCTTTCTCACAATACGCACGCACGCACTTTGATTGTTAATTTTAGCTTACCTATAATAGATTGTTTGTTTTATTATTCATATTACTTAGTCCATCGGTTAAGGAGAAGCAAACTGGTCACCGTAACACAAGTTTTTACTTAGCTCGGGACCAGTGTTTAATTTAATTTGTTCAATTTTTGTGAATAATAAACTATTTTATTTTATTTTATTTTTATTATTTATTTTAAATAAATGTTTCTTAAGCATTATTGAAAATTGTTTTTTATTTTGTATGTTTGCAATGTCGGACGGCAGGGCGTTAACCAGATACGGTATGCGTTTATTCAAAGTTCTATCACCATAATAATTATTTACTCTGGGAACAACATATCTGCCTTCCGACACTGCCCTTGTACCATAACCATGTTGCAATGGTACAAGGTAATCCTGACACCCATGGTTATTCGAAAGCAACATATATTTTGGTCTTCTGCTGCGTGTTCGCCGGCGGTTTCCGTGCTGGAGCCGCCGGAGCTCTCGAGTTTAAATTACTCGTCTTCGAAGTGGACGGTGCTGTTTTTCTGACATTATTATTAGGTGTGCTCTTTATTTCGGCACTAGATTTGGATACTGCCTTTGCAGTTTTTAAGGTGTCAGGCAAATTCTCACCAAATAGAAATTTGTCTATTTTTGAATTGAGGATTTGTGTTTTGACGTCCTTTTTGAGGACGGAGGTACTAAACATTCTTCGTGTGACCGAGTCAGAATGTTGTATATCGCATAACATTCTATTTGCGTCCATTAACTTCTTCAGGAGTTCTTTATCTTTTTGTTGAGACCCTATCAGCTGCGACGTAGCGTGTGATAGGCAGGCAATAGCACTACTAAGGAGCTTTTGTTTTGTTTCGATCGCCTTGTCGCGATTTACGAGTGTTTCGGGAAGGGCGGCTTTTATCTCTGGGTTCATGCAGGGCGCGCCTAGAAGAATGGCATTAGACGGGAGTAAATATTTTGTTTGCAGTTCTTTTCTGGCTTCTTTAGTAAGGCCAGATGTCGTAATATGTTCTAGACGGTTGGCTAGTTCTTTGTGAATTTCTTGGCCATACTGCACTGTCGTACTGGGGTCATCACCGAGAATATCTAAAATATCTTTATCTATGACGGTATTTTCGTTTTTCTTGGTTACTTGAATTTGTATTACAGGTGGTCTCTGTCACTGTAGGGGATTCTGCTAGTGTATCATCGTTTTCTAAGTCAATTAAGTCGTCCAGTTCAACTGCAAATAAGTATAAGTACCTATTTATGTAAACATATAAGAAAAACAAATGTACTTGACATTTACTTAAATTGTTTTGTGTAGAAAAAAATTTATGAACAAAAACCGTGGAGCAGCCCTAGAGGCTTGTCCGATGGTTATTTTCTTTGGCAAAGTGAAATTAGATACTGTTTATTTGTTAGGTAGGTAGGTTACGATAACATGTAACACTTCCATTGAAGTGAACGAGTTACCTATACGTATGAATGTAGTGAGGCAGTCCAAAGATCAGCTCGATTTCATTCTATATGTGATGCGTTTTATGGTCAAATACAGTGAGTCAGTCCATAGATCAGCTCGAATTGCATTTGTTTACCATAGTTTTAGGTAAGTAAGTACTTAGTTATGGCTTGTGAAATGCTTGAGACAGTCCGATGAGCAGCTCGATTGCATTGTGCCATAATAAGTGGGTAACCAGTAAAATAGATCTCCGTCAGGTTAAGTGTAGGTAGGTACTACATACCGGTAATGTTGTCCGTCATCGGCTCCATTGATTCACTTGTGGATGAGTCACTGCGATCCCGGTCTCGAGCGTGTTTTAACTTTTTCTTTAATTTTTTGATTTCACTACGGATTTCGTCGTAATCACTTTTCGATCGTGTACGTTTCGGCATGACGAAACAGTTTTATCAGTTTTGCTCTTGATTTAGATAATCGTAAGCACTTCTGGAACAAAAAGTTACAGAGAACGTGTTGAGCGGCGTAGCACTGGAATGCGAATGAATAATGGCCGCCGGTGTGGCCAGGAGCGGGTCGAGAAAATAAAACAACTTTTTATTTTTTAATATTTATTCATCTATCTCAAATAGTGCATGAGCGGTAGCACCTATGCGGTACTACAAGTTGTGATTAGTATTTATTTCAGGTACTTATCTTGAGGACGAGGTGCGAGTATAATGATGATAGAACTTCACTTGGTAAGTTCGTTTAATCATTAATTATGTTTTAAAGTAGCTGGTAAGATATTGCAAATCTTAAATAGCTGATAATAATTTTCTTTGCATTTATGTTTAGTCTTAGTGTCAACTAATAATTTCATAAATCGAACTTGCAACATCTCCAGTTTTTCTATTTCTTGTTTAAAAATATAAATATAAACAAAGTAGTGCATAAGCTATAAAACAACAACAAATAATAAAATCTGGTCAAGCGTGTGTCATACTCAAAAAATCTAGCACAGCAACTTACTGAAATTTTAACTAGTATAATTATGATTGTGTGGTGGTACGGAGCCCTGGGTGCGCGAGTACGACCCGCACTTGGCCGATTTTTTTTTTCTTTTTCTGAAAGATTCATTTGCTCACTGGAAGTAGTTCAGTTTCGTTGAATGTTCTGAAAGTCAACTTGTTACTTGAATGTGGTAGGGCTTTTGTGCAAAGCCCTTCTGGGGAAGTACCACCCCTTTGCTTTTTCTGCCATAAAGCAGCAGTGTTTGCACTCTGTGTTTCGGTTTGAAGGGCAAGGGAGCCAGTGAAATTACTGGCACGTGAGACACACCATCTTAGTTCTCAGGGTGGGCAACGGGTTGTGCTGTCTTGTTAGTGTCAATTATGTTACTAATAAGACAGTGGGGGCCACACCAGTGGTGACCGCACTTACCATAAGATGGCCCACAAGCTCGCTTGCTCACTAGTTACATAAAAAAAGTTGCCCCTTACACTCTTTTTACTAACTTACACGACTTTCTTAAGTATTGAAACTGAAAACTTATGACCGAGGTTACGGTAAGGTTTTTCAAATATTCTTTATCATGACTCACTGAAATAAACGTTTTTTGCTTGGTGAAAATCACAATTCAGCAAATAAATATTTTAGTAAACACAAACAGGCAAACGGAATCGTATTTATGATTCCGAACGCGTACAAAAGCCTACATGTAACTCTACAATATGGAACACGAAAAGCTTTTTTCATCGGTTGCTTAAAACACAACCAACAAAATTGCAGTGAATTTAACATTTTCCTACTCACATTTTTATGTGAGCAAAGGTGGATAAAACGGAATAAGTAAAATGCTTCCTTGTCGTTGAAAGAAAGATGACGCCGCTCGTGTAGGCACCAAGGCCAAGTGAGGGAGGATATTATGTAAACAACGCACACACAAGAAGAGCAGTTTCATTTCTTTCCTGACGCCATATATCTTCTTACTGACATGCTAAAACAATAACTTCTCAAGAGCTCTCTACAGTGACATTATAGCTGTTCATTTTATAAAATATTAAATTGTGATCGATGTTTAATAAAGGAAGTAAAATGCTTCCTTTATTTTATAGTACTATGTATTTAGTATTAGTAAATAATAATCCCGTCCCGTGTGGTGCCGGCAGAGAATAGTACCAACCCTTACATACCCGTGGGTGTCGTAAGAGGCGACTAGAGGATGGGCAGCAGCATCCTCCTTTGTATCTTACATCTTACTTACTGCGGTCACCTACAACCGCGGTCCATGGTGCCAGCCGTAACGCTAACAAGCGAGGTGACTATGGTACTTCCCCTCTACATTTTTCCAGCAAAAGCTAGAATTCTGGAGGGAGCTCCCTGTCCTGTAGTGGACGTTACATGGGATGTTATGATGAAATAATAATAATAAAGTAAATACGAATAGAATAAGGACCAACACAAAATAGTTGGTAGAATCTATCTTATTGTAAAGAATTACTTGGATACATATTTTTTCAATACAGTGATTATGAACAAATGACCTTAAAATAAGTCATAATTTCCGGGTAACAGGTCAGAGTACCATTGGAAGTTCAAGGAACGAAAAGATCGCGGACCGAGCGAGTGCCTTTATCATTTATCATCATCTACCTAGTGAGAGCAAGAACAAGGAAAAGGAAAATGAAGTCTCAAAAAGGAAGGCCTCAGGTAGACAAACAGGGAAAAGAGAACGGGAGGGAAAGAAAACATTTCAAAATTATCCTTATTATAATTCATTACAATTTTTCAACAACAGGTTAATAACCTACTGGGGATCACACTTAAGGGGCTGATAAGAGCTAAATACGCTTCACTTGAGCTGGTTTTTAATGAAAAGTGATGCATAAATGGCCGTGAAAAAAAAATGTGATAATTAAGCATCTTTCCAAGAATATGGCCGACTCTGAAACACGATTAAATATATTTTGTACGACATAAAAAAAATCCAAAGTTACTTCAGCTTTTTGCTTTTAAACCGTTTTTCTTAAGTACCCATTAATCTATGATGCCAAAACTTTTACACATTATTCAATAAATTATGCATAATAATATAGCTATTTGATAATTTATATTATGGGTACAGATTTTGAGAAAAATGCAAAAATGAGCGAAAAACGTAAAACAGCGCGAATCCGCTCCGCTCTAGCACGCGCATTCTGCCCTTTGTTAGAAAGGGAGGTAATTCAGCTCTTATCAGCCCCTTAAAAGATAGTCATACTAAATACAGAGTACCTGGACGACCGAGCTTCGATCTGTATATTTTTGTCACAGTGCTATCTTTATTATTGCTATTTTCAAAAAATACTCAAAAACGGAAAAACGAACTTTCCTAGACATGTGACAAAGTAAGATAGATTTCTCGTCTCCTAAAATCCCTGTACAGTAAATTTCATCCAAATCTTTAGAGCCTTTTTTGAGGAACCGATTATAAATATATTTATATATACATTATAAATATATTTATATTTATATCCACTAATACTAGACTTAGTAGTAGTGGATGATGGATAAAACATTAAAGAAAAAGAGAGGGGTAAATAGGCGTAGGTATCTGTACGATGGCATAGAATAAGATGGCACGGAATAATTGACCTTAAATTCCGAAGCACAGTGATTATACTATAAAAAAAAACCGGTCAAGTGCGAGTCGGACTCGCGCGCCGAGGGTTCCGATATACCTATAGTATTTTTGGAAGCAATAAAGTCCATTTTTAGGACCGCAAAACTAAATTTGTTTGTAAAGGTTTTTTGCAGATTTCTGAAAAACTGTGCAACTTAGAAAGATCGTTTTATTTTTGCTGTAAAGTTTACATAAACCTCTGTCAACTGTAATTAATTCAGATTTTCCCTTACTCAAACTTCGGAGATAAGGGGGGGGGGAATGGTATTTTTTTTGACATTTTTCATCATAACTTAAAAAAATACAAAAATATATTTTAAAATGTACAAGTAAAGCCCTTTCATATGATACCCCACTCGACCTAGTAGCGACAATTTGAAATTTGGCCCCCCCTATTTTGGCCCCCTTTACATTAATAATCATACTTTTTTCAAAAAATTTTCATGTGCAATTAAGTTGGGCAACTATATTCTAAAACTATTCCAAATTTCAGCTCGATAGCGTAAGTGGTTGCTGAGATATAGAGGTGTGACAGACAGACGGACAGACAGACAGACAGAGCGGCACCATAAGGGTTCCTTTTTTTTACCATTTTGGTATCGGAACCCTAAAAACCGGCCAAGTGCGAGTCGGATTCGCGCCCTAAGGGTTCCGCACCTATCTACCATATGATATACTAAAAGCTTTTTTCTTTGATTTTAAAAACTCAAGATATGTCAAAAAAATTAAGATCTGGCAAAAAAAATTAATCACAAAGTTATATCAAAACGATGACCTAATAAATAGATGTGTCCCTAAAAAGAAGATATTATGTCACTAAAATTTAATCACTAAATAAAATCAAACCGATTACCTCATAAATAGATTAGTCCCTAAAACAGTAGATCTGTCCCTAAAAAAACCGGCCAAGTGCGAGTCGGACTCGCGCCCTAAGGGTTCCGTACCTATCTACCATATGATATACTAAAAGCTTTTGCTCTTTGAATTTAAAAACTCGGTCTCACAGTACAAATAAAGGGAAAAGTCTAAAATCATTAAATATTTAAACTTTTCTCACAACGAATAGTAACCAATTAAGGTGAGCTCCCGTTTCAAGAACTTTTCTATAAAAGAGGGGTCAAGTTGGATGGTCGCGGAGTTTTAAAAATCAAAGAGCAAAAGCTTTTAGTGTATTATATGGTAGATATATAGGTACGGAACCCTTAGGGCGCGAGTCCGACTCGCACTTGGCCGGTTTTTATTTTTATTTTGAGGTACGGAACCCTAAAAACAACCTGTACAAAGAATAAAAGCCTCTCCATTTATTTCGGTTAAAAATATTACATGAAAATACGTTTTGACTTCACATGGACACAAAAGTCGTAGACCGAATCTTTGTCGAATTATGGCAGATATCAAATGAGAACAAAAGACACTTTTACTATTCGGTCTTCAGTAGGTATACCTATGCGTGATCAAAAAAGCAATACTGCTGGCTGACTTTTCACACACATAAAATGGCGTCACTGACTATGTAAAATCGCAAGTAAGATTTTTTTTTCATTGATTTTGAAATGTTATCTTCCCCTTCTAAACCTCTCTCAACCTTCCGATATTCTTGTTAATTTGTTAGTCCCGCAACTTTAGTAAACGAGAAATAAGAATAAACGCTTAATACGAGTTATTTGCAATTTCATTACACGTGATTTCATGTATAGTCTAGTCAATCTACGAAACTTTGTATGGAGAAAATGGAATAAATGCACATTAGGCGATAATTTGTTAAATCACCAGTAACACATTCAAAATTTTAAAACCACCGTAATCCCCGACATAACGTTGATATTTTTAATACCAGTATAAGTTGAACTCAACTTGTATAATATTTACCATGTAGCACAGGCCAGCTTATAATGGTACTTTAACAAAAAATGTGTTTTAAAAAATTGCCGGTTTTAATTATTTTTAGCTTCAAATAGCCTATATTACTATTTAAAATTAATTTCTCTAAATGTGCATTTAATGCATCCTCATATCGTAGATTGACTGGACTAGTAAGCGAGTCTGAATTTTACAACGGTGTAAAGAAGTTACCTACTTGCTTTCGCAGCTAATGCTTTTCTACTGCAGAGAAGATCCAATATACAAATATGGTCCCATATAAAAGATAGCGTTGCCATCAGGGAACATTAAAGTCTCATAAACGACATTGCTCACATTAGTATCGACACGTGAACGAGATGGGTGAAGGGCGATAGACTCACAGCACAGGTTATTACAATCTTTTGTCGTTATGATAAAATGATAAAATTGAAGCCTCTTTTTAATTTTGAAAACGTTCATATCAAAATTGCTACTTCTGGTGTTAAGATCGTTAAAGAATAAACTGCGGTGATACAACTTGAAATACTTCTCGTCTCGGCTCCAGAGACCATTGTTATGGTCGAATAAAACTAGTTTTCAGTGCACGCCCGAGGCCCGCGCTTAGCAACTTTATCTGCGTTGCTATACGACCCGCATATGCTGCAAATGCATTTTGAAGGAAGCTGCGACGTATCTTCTTGCTGAATGTTACGTAAAGAGTTCAGCTGCGATGTTCTTGTAAATTTGCGGGAAGACGACCCTAGATCGTGCCACACTTCAGGGTTGCGCAAACTGGCTATGTGTAAATAAAATGACCTGTAAAGGTATGCAATGTATGGAGACTGCGTTATAATATCACTCGGAATTCTCGAGTTGCAGTTTAAAACCATCTTAAACTTAATTTAAATTAAGATGCGACCAAACTAGTCTATTTAAATTCGATAAATAGCTAAAATGGAAGAGCTAAATCGCACTGCATATTTACATACAAATATATTCGCTCGTTACATTACGCTATGCTATATCATTTGTGTTAGTACATACATACATAACATCACGCCTCTTTCTCATCGGGGTAGGCAGAGACCACTGTCCTCCATCTGCTACGATCTTGACATACTTCCCTCGCTTCCTGTACTTTCATCAATCCTTTCATGCCGCAATATTTTAAATGCCGCATCTAGACAGTAAATCAAATATAAGTACCTACAAAAGAGCTGTATATCATAAAACAACTCAAACACCCGTCTAGAATTCTCTTTGTAGACGTTAAATAACGAAAACAGCATAAAAACCAAAGCAAACAACATTCGCAACCTGCTTATTCAAGACTGTACAACTTCCAAAGAGTTTCAAAGAGCTAATTCTGAAATAAGCGTAGGTAAGCAGTGCTCTTCGGCGACAACCGCGAAGACATTGTTCTAAGCTTTGCAGGTTTAATATTTATAGCACTAGACACTCGACGTACGATGTCATATAAATTGTGAAGAGTTTTGATGTGAGCATTCAATGGTATTACAACAAACATTGCATAGTAAACCTGGGGTGTGTGGTGTGTGTTGGCAGTTCCTAAACTTACTTTCGTTCGGCTTTCCAGAGGTCCTGTGGTTGATTCCCGGTGGGGATACAAAAATCGCTAGACGCTAGCTTAGACTTCCCAGTTTGATTATGACATTGAAGGATGAATTACCTATATGTCCGAAAAGCTAGATAGTTCATAAGCTGTTGGTCTCGGCTACTAACTACGGTGGTGGTTTTCTATGAACTATGTCAGAGGCTCTTGGGGGCTCAACTCTGACGCCAGGGAATGTGAGGTTGGTCATGAATGTTACAACTGATGGAAACTTGATGGCAAACTGAATTAATCGATAAAGGATCAACTATAAGTATTAAGACCAAGATCCTCTTTAGGACACTAAGCCAGTGATAGTAAGTAAGTATCCTATACTATTAAACGAGCAATATTTGTATATATATTTGTAATCGGTTTCTCGAAAACGGCTCTAACAATTTCGATGAAATTTAGTATACAGGGGTTATTGGGGGCAAAAAATCGATCTAGCTAGGTCTCATGTCTAGGAAAATTCATTTTCACCGTCTTTTTTAATATTTCTTAGCGCGTTTTAGTGCGTTTAAGAAACTTACAGCGCCATCTGTTGTTGAGTAGCATAGCATGCTCACCCGATGATATTTTAATCTTGAAGCGGCTATTATAGAGCGAAGCTCGGTCACCCAGGTACTATACATTAATTCTGCTATTAGAAAGATGCTAGAAGTTTTCACTTTTCTTCAGTTTTTTTTGTAATTAACTAAAAATTGGAGTACAGAAGCAGTCAATAAAAATACAGTGACACATATATTTTTCTCACCATTCAACTGCAACGTTTTTGATTAGAGTAACTTACCCGGAAATATTTTTTACAAAGTCATCGCTTTACTTCAAACACGTCTCTTTATTTTTAGTTTATATTGTTGTTAGATATTACAAGTGTATTTCATTCTATAATATTTTTTCCACATTAATAAAGCATTAAAATTATAAAATGCTCCGATTTAAAGGTAAGCCAGATATTAAGGTTTTGGTCTGCAAATATGGTGAACTATGACGCTTCTAGTAGTGCCCAGCAAGAATCACCTCCGTATTTATTCAAAAATTTTCTTTAGCGTTCGCAACTTCCCTCATTATGCACATGAAAGAAGAGGATAGGAAGCGAGGTATAGGAAAATGTTCGTGAGGTCGATGTTACATTATTTCATAAGCTCAAGTTCGCAGTGGTGCTCCGAAAGCCTCATGTTTTTACATGAAGCCAACGATTGAAATGTAAATTGGATTCGAATTGGTCGGCAAAGCCAACGTATAACCAAAAAAAGTGGAGGAAAAAATGCCGGCGTTTTCGCGAATTGTGATGCCGGCGGTGAAAATTATAAAGCATCATGCATTTATGTATCGTTTTCAGTGCTATGGAGCTTGTTAGGTTTGTTTCAATTTAGCTCAACATAAAAAACCCATCGAAGTGGGAATTGAACTTGGGCAACGAGGATTCTTGACATTATGAAATTTCTCTGGTAGATTAAAAGTTTGTTAAGTCGAACAATTGGCCAGTTGTTATTATTATTTTACTTTTCATTGTTTTTCATAATTATTTGTTAGGATAAGCCCGTTGGTATGGTTGGTAGTGAGCCTGCTTTTCACGCCATGGGCCGCAAGTTTGATCCACGCCCAGGGAAAACATTCGTGTGTTTGTTGTGTGTCTGGGTGTTATTTATCTATTTATGTAATGTTTGTATATCAGGCTCTAATACCCATAGTGCATGCTGTGTCTAGTTAGCGATCAGATGACCTTGTGTGAAATGTTTCCCAATCTTTGCCACTGTAACATATATTTTGTGGGAAAATCTATCAGCTTCCTATCATTTCAACTCTTGGTAAGACAGACGGATTTTGGAGGCTCAGGTCCCGTCTCACCGCTTGCTGCTTAGTTTCAGATAGCCTATCTGTTAATTCTGTCAAATAGTGACATTATTATATTTTGTTTTACAAGTGCCTGATTGCTCTAACTGATAGATTAACAAGGTCAAAATCTGACATATTTATCTGGCAGATATTTTTATCTGTCAGCTAACTATCGGAACTTTGGCAGTAAACGGTGAGATGGGCTCTTGGTGATAGATTCCCGTTGGCACATTAGATCAATTATCCCGGTATCTGAGCAATTGCCCCCTGGACAACATCTTCCCTGGCTGACTTGGAAGTCATAGGCTAAGATCCCACGACAAGATTATGCATCTATCTGTTATTTGAACGAAATGTGGTTTATATGGAAGGTTATACATGGGGTCATACAACGCCCTAGGGTTGCCTATAAATTTCTTGCCGCAAGTACCTCAAAAACACATATCAACATTTTGGTTGTATGGGAACAACCCTTTCATTAATTTTGGCAGAGCAATGGATATTGCCGTAAGATACCTTGAATAGAGATTTTCGGTCATGCAAAGTTTCATCAAAATCGTTACAGCTGTTTCCGAGATAATTGCTTTTTTTTTGTATGACAGCAACTATAAAAATGAGCCTAGTGGCTAAACGACAAGTCCGAATCGCACCGATTACCAATCGCACTTTTTACCATAAATATACAACAATTTTACGTATTAAATTAATTAAAGTGCCGATTTTCTTTAATAAGTTTATGTACATAATCATAGACTTGCTTTGGGCTAAGCCATAAACAAGTATCTTGTGCCAGGGACTTCCTAGAACAATCTCATAACAGCATTGTCTGCCGTCACTGGCCCCGCTCCAACTTCCGCAAAAAGACTTGTTCTTTGGATCTTTCACCTACGTCTTACTGCTAGATTTATGAAGTAGATACCTACGTCGTACAAGACTAGCAAAATAGCGTCTTCATTACCAAAGGAACCAAATTTTTTTCAGGTTTCTAGGTTCAGTAGTTTTGGCTGTGCGTTCACATGTCAGTCAGCCAGTGAGTCGGCAATTAAAAAATGTTGGGTAATATGAAAAAAATACACGCACGTTCAAACACAAAAACATCTAAGTTAAAGTTATGTGGTCATAAAGACCCTAACACAATCAAAAACATAATCAAACTTTTTTATTTGTCCTTTAAACTCTGCTGTTTACTACAAAGTCGTAACCTTAGAATATGCAGGGTGTAAGGGACAGGTCTCGTGTGGTGCCGGCAAAGATTAGTACCAACCCATACATACCCGTGGGTGTCGTAAGAGGCGACTAAGGGTTGACTGGAGGATGGGTAGCAGCATCCTCCTGTGTATCATACCATCTTACTTACTGCGGTCACCTACAATCGCGGTCCATGGTGGTGGTCTTCCTCTCTACAAAATTTTCAGCAAAGGCTAGAATTCTGGAGGGAGCTTCCTGTCCTGTAGTGGACGTTTCATGGGATGTTATGATGATGATGATGAAGGGACAGGTTGGCAAGAACTGAAAGGGGTTTTTCACTTTTATCAGTCGATAAAACTGAACAAATACCGAGAAAAATAATCTTCACAAACGTAAAAAAAAATCGGTCTCTCCATACAAAATGCCTAATATAATTTGTAATATTGTATGGAGCGGCCGTTTTTTTCTAACTTCTTGGAGAAACTTATTCAGTTACATATACGGTGACTTTTAATCAGTTCTTGATGGAAAAAGGTATGAATGTACTCATGATACTGAACAACTTTCCCCAAGGAACATAGGTCGAAATACGAAAATCAAGTTTTGACTTCCCTTAGAAACTGCATCAGCTGATAGCGCATTTTGTATGGGAGGTCAAATTTGGTTTTTCGTATTTCGACCTATGTTCCTTGGGGGGAAGTTGTTCAGTATCATGAGTACATTCATACCTTTTGCTATCAAGAACTAATTAAAAGTCACCCTATAGATTGATCATGCCCTCTAACTTTTTTCCAACCCGCCCCTAACACTATGTATAAATTGTCGCAGGCAAATCGTATAATAGGGCACATACATCAATTTTTTTAGTCGCATTTATTATCAAAATATAAAAATACCGTAGTAGAGATGACAAAAAGTGAAATTTAAATTTAAATCGGCTAATAAATACGTCCGATATAAGCATTTAAAACTACTAATTAGACAGAGAGATCCGACATGAATAGTGACGTCACAATGCACTACGGCCATATGAAAAACATATTAAATTTCGTTTTGCTGGAAAGAAACAAATCTTCGATGTCATATCTTTTTTAATATTATAGTTATTCGAAAAATAGTTTTACAAGACTGTTTATTACATGAATAAGAAAATGTTTTAAATTTAAAAAAATCATGCATGTTCCCTATTCGCCGTTTAATAACGGCAGGCAAATTGTATACGTACGTTCGGCAAATTGTAAAACGGCGTCGGCAGATTGTAAACGGGGTTAGATCATTACGGGTGGAGTTCAGATCTGTTTGTTAAGGTAAACCCAACCTAACCGATCTCGTTTGGTATCGGTTAGGTTGGGTTAGTTTATCTTATGACCACAACGCACGAGCTGACCAAGCGAAGCGATCGTGCCGCGGCTGCAGCCGGCTAGTGCCAGACACGAATTACATGGTAAAATACCGAGGCATTGTATAAAATGAAGAATTGAAAAAAACTCGGTATTTTGTAAAATGCCAAGGCATTATGTGAAGCGGCGAATTTTAAAATTTGCCTGCGACATAATAATAACGTATAAGTCGTAACCACAGGTCGTAACGGATTGTTATTCTCTAGCTGGCTGGTTACTGGATGACGTCATTAAGAGCTAATTAACTAGGCATTGTTAAAGTCCTTCGGAGAGAACAACCCTTCAGTTTGCCTTCAGTCTGTGCCTTCAGGCCGGTATTCCGCCCTCGTTTGGAATAAGGACGAACAAGTAGGCTGGATAGACTATGGTTGCGAGTAATTAGGTTTGAGTCGCTCGCTTCAGCAAAAAATTACTTTCTTTGTACAAAACACAAACAAAATTAAAAACAAGACAGGTTGAGAAAATATTTCAAAGATAGGGTTTTCACTTTATAGAGCCCGCAGTAAACTGTTTTTCTTCAAAGAAACACAATATTATTTCTGAAAGATAATATTATGACCAAGATTAAAACCACGCTTTTACAACCCACATATTTATTATTTTGAAATAGAACCTACACATGGATTGGGCACGTGCGAGCCTAATATGAATTCTTTGAAGAAAATCGAAGAGCAAATGTTTGAATAAGTATATCTAATATCTATATGTATAAAAGAAGAAGGTGACTGACAACGCACAGCCCAAACCGCTGGGTCTAGAGATTCCAAATTTGGCATGTAGGTTCCTTATAAGGCCTAGGGGTGCACTAAGAAAGGGTTTTACAAAATTCCACCCCTAAGGGGGTAAAATAGGGGATGAAAGTTTGTATGAAAGTCCGTCAGTTTTGAAGTTAGGATCTTCAAAATTTGTATTTAGGCTGACGACTAAAAATTAATATTTACGTGTCTCAGGGTTTTTGAAAATTCGACACTCTTAAGGGTGAAAAGGGGGATGAAGTTTAAAATTCTTTATTTTTAACGTAAAATCCACATAATTTATTATTTAGGCATTAATGATGTAATTCTATGCAACGTTCATCACTGTTATTGATATTCCACCCCAAGCTCAACCCCTAAAAAAGGGAAATGGGGTGAAAAAGTCTAAAAACCAATATGGGTATCGTTTGTATAGTTTATCGGGTCGCTGATTACGAAAACTACAACAATTTTGAAATCCAACGTGGTGGACGTTAAATACCATCATTCCCTTGGAATAGGGTTGGGGTGCGATAGGGTTGAAATGTGAATATGGGTGTCGTTTGTATGGTTTATCGGGTCGCTGATTACGAAAGCTACAACAACTTTGAAATCCAACGTGGTGGACGTGAAATACCATCATCCCCTGGGGATGGGGTTGGGGTGCGAAAGGTTTGAAATGTCTAAAAATAAATATGGGTTTCGTTTCTATGTTAGGGACAGCGGTTAAATTGGCGTTAGGGGTAGGGATAGGGGCAGGGAGAGGTAGAGGTAGAGAGGTAGAGAGGTAGAGGTACAAGTACAGGTACAGGTAGAGGTAGAGGTAGAGGGAGAGGGAGAAGGAGGGGAAGGGGGAGAGGAAGGGAGAGGAAGGGAGAGAGGGAGGGGGAAAGGGAGGGAGCGAGGGAGGGGGAGGGGGTGAGGGAGAGGGAGGGGGAGAGGAAGGGGCAGGGGGAGAGGGGGGAGGGGGGGAGATACAGAGGGAGGGGGAGGGGGAGAGGAAGGGGGGAGAGAGAGGGAGAGGGTTTTAGTTTTTCTCAATTACTTCTGCGAATTGGCTCTGTTTTGAAATATTACATAAAGGTGTCTCTCATCTCTCTTTACATTTGTTAGGATACTGATGCTACTCGTAAGTTCCTCTGTTCTGAGTAATTTATGAGAAACGTCTGTGTTTTATATAAAATTCAGCTGGATCTTGAATTGTACTCATTGATTTGCGCAGGGTTAGTCCCGTTTTTCCTTAGTTTAAAATTACCCCGAAATGACGGGTAAATATCTCATTGCTTCGGAAAACCGGTAACAACATAAATAAGAAATCCACGCGAGCGAAGCCGCGGGCAACAGCTAGTTTGTTATATTTATAGACGAAAAATAACAAGGAAAGTAAGACAGACGACGCAGAGAGAAAAAACCTACAGAGGAGTTGCTTAGGTATATTTAGACTGATTCGTGTCGTAAGACGACTAAGTGATATTGATCTATGGGCAGCAGCAGCTCTTCGTGATACTGCGATTACATTTGTGCCAGACGCAGCCGCAACCCTAACAAGTTAAGATCATGATGATGATAGACCATGGTTTTTTCTACGGAAATAGTGAGAGAGCTCCGTGTCCAGCAGTGGACGTGTTATATAAACGTACCTTATTATGAAATCAATCACACAATTACTTATATGTAGTCCTTCTTATTTAATTAATTAATAATAAGTCGTTATTAGTTAAGTCGTTAGTAAGTACTAATTCAAATGTTTTATTGCTAATAGACATACGGCATAGAAGTAATGATAAAATGCTAAAATATTTATTTACATTTGGCTTTGAATATTTGTTACTTTGTTAACTAAATTTGGCAGAAAATTACATTATATGACCTAAGCTGGATCGATAAGCATAAAATCAACTTTTTGCGATAACATAAAAGAAAAAATATTTGTATTTGTTGAGCTCACACCTTAGAGCAACGCGTCAAAACGCGCAAGCCGGGCTTTACGCGCGAAAATCGTGTTACTCTATGGCTCACACGAATGAAGTCACCACGGGTAAACCTTACCAACGACAATAACAACAAGTTTATAAATACTTAATAGATTAAGTCCATCTTAACTAACTTATCGATCTTTTCAAAGAACCCCTGCAGCATCCTCATAAAAAAAACTCCAACGATAAAATTCTAGTACGTAGAATACTCCTGAAACCACGAATTTCAGGAAATTTCTAATTGGATGGATTTCAGTGCGCTTGTTTCATTGTTGTTCGCTTCCCAGTTTTCTCTCGTTAGTGTACGCACGGCAGCAAGCACGTAGGAACAAAACCAGTAAAAACTAAACTATAGCGCTACCCTACATACGCCCGAATCCAGAGACCCGCTCAAGGTCAAAGTGTTTCCACTGATGTGCGGCCGAGTGTATTTTACAAAGTCGTTTTTTTATCGCCTCATAAGCTCGGGAAGGTTTGCTTTATAAATCGGTCTATAAAAACAGTGTTTGGTCTCTAGCGGGGAAAGAGTTTTTGAAATTCGAACGTGGATGATGATCTAGCAAACCATGAAGGAAAAATAGTTATTTGTTATGCAAGGCAGCAAAAGGTTTATTTGGCGCGAGTGGTGCCTCGTATTGAAACCTGAGCAAGCGAAGTATTCTAGGATTGAACCACGAGCGAAGCGAGTGGTTCAAAAGAAGAATCCTGAGCGTGGCGAAGGTTTCAAGGCACGAGACGCAAAATAACTTTGCTGCCGAGCGAAACACAAAATTTTTCACCACATTAAAGCGAGGAAATGTTAACATAATGCAAGAAAAGCAATTCAAATATAAGAAATAAGTGTTTAATTAAGTACTCATACGTTCTAACGTAAGGGCATAATACCTACATAATGGTACTGACGGCAGCAAGCAAGTGGAAACATAACCAGTATAACCTGAACCAGCGCTTCGCTACAAACCTCCGTAACCAGAGACCAGCTCAAGGTCAAAGAGTTTTCACGGACGAGTGGCCATGTATAGATTAAGAATACTAGACATTAAAAAGGAAATCACTATAATTAAATTATTATTATTTTTGGGACTGTTGTGCTTATTTTCATGACTCTACCTATAAACTACTTGATAAATTTGCAGAAGAAGGTTCATTTTCATTGGATTTATGGAGACAGAGGATAGGTAGTGGCAGGCAAATCTATTTTGTATTGCGTTGATTTGAAGTCAAAGGGCGAGTCCATTAATCTGGGCAAGAGAACAAAAAAAAAGGCGATCGAATTTTAAATTTACTTTTCATTATCAGCCAGTACCTTACCCACCAGGCATACACTATTCATAATACTATTTGTTTCTTTCCTATAGCTGCATCCCTCTTTCTCATCTTTAAAACGATAGTGCGTGGCTGGTTTTACAAGCGGCTAGTACTGCAGCATACTACAAAATAATAAGTACATCGCGTTCGAATTTTAAAAACCTTTTGCCCGCTAGGGGCCAAAAATCGCTTTTGGCCGCAGAATTTAACCGACAAAACCAATGTTTCCGAGCTTTGGAGGTGAAAAATATTTTTTTTCCTTCATGTAGCAAACAGTGTAGCATGGCAAACCACAGAGTATATTTTTTTTGTTGTCAATGAGCTTACTCTTGACACCTGGATCTAGTCTTGAGGACAGAGATTAGGTTGTCGATGGGACGACATTTCTCAGAAGAAGCCTATTTACTCGGGACCTGAACAGATTCGTGACTTGGATAGAATAAACCTTCCGTAAGGTATTTATAGGTACCTTAACTCCAAAATATAAATCATTATATTTATAGGTAGGGATCATATAACTTCGGTATGGAATACATAATTATCGGCAAATAATGTTTTCCTCAAGAAAAAGATCGTTGACCAAATAATTTGCCTTCAACCCGTCTTCAGCTATAAGGATCAGTCAAGTATCTCATTATGCTCAGTAATGGACAATTGGACAGTGAAAGACGCGTTTGCGTTTTTCAGTAAAAAGGTCGCGACTGACCGGACATAAATATTTAAGTTACGACCCCGATTTGAGCGAAAAATTTGCCCTAAGAGTTCTGTTTGCCCGCTTGTAGTGAATTTTCTTTAGTTATAAGTATACTAGCAGTTGCCCGCGACTTTGTCCACGTTGGATTTTCAAGAAAAGAAAACTTTATGCATTTCCTCATTTTCCCATGGATAACATCAAATTTTCCCCGGTGAAAGTCAATTTTATGTTTTTCTACATAACAATGTATTTGCCACCCTACCAAATTTCAGCCAATTCTGTTCAGCGGTTTGGGCCTGAAAGAGTAGCATTGTAAGGTCCTCATGAAATAGTGAACATAATTTTAGTATGTTACTCAGACCATCAAACTTAACAACTTTCCCTGAGGAACATAGGTCAAAATACGAAAAAAAAAATTTTTGACCACCCATACAAAATGCGCAATCAGCCTGATTCAATTTCTATGTGAGGCCAAAAAATTTTTTCGTATTTTGACCTATGTCCCTTAGGAAAAGTTATTCAGTTTCATGGGCAGATTCCCATCCTTCAGGGTTGGTATAGGTACCCTTTTTGTTACACCCTGTATACTAGGTTATTTTTTTGGACCTGATTTCTTTTTGCCCACTTATTAGTGAGGTCAAAAGCAACAACTTTTATTCTTCGACTTTGCTTACAACGCACAAAAAATTTTCGACTCCATACTAAAGTGGTCACGTGACCGACCCATTTTGTATGGGAAGTTGAAAATTTTTCGTGCGTTGTTAGAAAAGTAATAGAAAAAAAGTTGTTGCTTTTGACCTCACTAATAAGTGGGCAAAAGGAAATCAGGTCTAAAAAATTAACCTTTTATAATAAGTGTGAAGTGTGGTAGTGTAATTACTTAGGTACATAGCATAATACATCCATCACACAGACTGAAAACGTTTGTGATAATGTTATAGTATACTAATTGTTCTAGATTCCAAAAGACGATATCTAAAAGAGTCTAGTAAAAATGTCTTTTTGAATGAAATGAATGATTTGTGAATGAATGAATTTGTGGCAAATAATAGTTATTTGTTATTTGGTGTGAGTGCCTTGTATTGAAACCTGAGCAAGCGAAGGATTCTAGAATTGAACTACGAGCGAAGCGAGTGGTTCAAAAGAAGAATCCTGAGCGTAGCGAAGGTTTCAAGGCACGAAACGCAAAATAACTTTGCTGCCGAGCGAAACACAAATTTTTTCACCTCACTAAAGCGAGGAAGCAGCCAGTACCGCAGCGTGGAGGTCTGCCATACTGCATCACGTTCGAATTTCAAAAACCTTTTGCCCGCTGGCGGTCAAAAATCGCTTTTGGCCGCAGAAAAACCTTTTGCTCGCTAGGGGCCAAAAATCGCTTTTGGCCGCAGAATTTAACCGACAAAACAAATGTTTCCGAGCTTTGGAGGTGAAAATGTATTTTATGTTATGTTATCGTCAAATTTGTGGACAAAGCACGAAAGAAACATAAAATAATAACCAACATTTTATAAATAACCAAGAAGAAGATCAACTTTTGCACACCTACGTTTTATATCAGCATTTCATATTTTACCAGCACAGAGACTTACTCGTTGTGAAGAATGTCTGTGTTCAAGCTTAGGATATTCCGAGAAGGCATGTCCGGTACGGGAGCCCGGGGTTCTGAATTCCCTCAGTGCTGAAATTAATGGCATCCCGGTTATAGGTAGAAGGGGTGCTGCCATATATAGAGTCTATCTGGTACCCAGCTATGTCTATCTTATATAGTGTTCCGTAAAGTTACTTGTTACAATGTGTACTATATTATAGGCACCGTACCTAACATTGTAAGTCAACCAAGAAAACTAAATATTTGTGAGAATTACTAACCTGCACTTGCGCAAGTAGGTTTAGTAATAATAGTAGATTAGTAGCCAAGGGCTGTAAGGCATCAATTGCAGCCCGAGATATTTAGGCGCACGAGCGCAGCGAGGCCCGAGCTAACTACTCTGCTTTACATCTCGATTGTGAGATAAGTAGGTCCTTATTACCACCAAATTTTAGGTGACCAATTAGCGCTATAGGGTAATAATGTACCTAGAAAAGCCCTAGGGCGGTAAGTAATTAAAACGCCCGCCGCCCCGCTGCTGGAGGCGGCCATCAAGGCGTTACAATTACTTACCGCCCTAGGGCTTTTCTAGCTACATTATTAACCTAGAGCGCTAATTGGTCACTTACAATCCCCATTTGGGGGTAATAAGGACCTACTTACCGAATATGAGAGATGTAAAATGTTTTACAGACTAGTCCTGAAAACTGAAATGTAACTATGGACTCAGAAAATGAAAGTTTTCCCATAGAACATAGGCAAAAAAAAAATTCGCATCTATCACATAATGCAGTTTTTCTATGAAGTCCAATTATTAGATGCTTTAAATCCCCAATTTCATATTCGAGTTAGATCTTTAACACCTTGGAATATAATGTTGATTAGGTAGACTTTCAAAGTGGAACGCGTGATTAGTTTTTGCCCATTCCGTTGCCGCAACACCGACAAAGAGACGATTCCAATCTAAGTCAACAACCAACCACTAATTATGTACGGAAATTCAATTAATAGAAAGCCAACAAGTCCTTTTAGCTATGTGCTACAGGAAGCTAGAGTTCAGATGAAGTTGGACGCGACTTGTTCTATAATTGCGATTCCAATGCGCTTTTAGTATTTACCAGGTAATTTTTGTATGTTAACCAGAACAGAAATCACTTTCTCAAAGATGCATGAGTCGATTTTTAATAAAATCCTTGAGATATCCTATATGGAATATCCAACACTTTTGTCTTTTATCGACCCATTCATCATCATCATAGCATACATGAAACGTCCACTACAGGACAGGGAGCTCCTTCCAGAATTCCAAAAAAACGCGTGGTAAAATTTGAAGGGGAAGTGCCATAGTCACCCCGCTTGTTAGCGTTGAGGCTGGCAACTTGGACTGCGGTTGTTGGTGAGCGTAGTATGTAAGATGGTACTATACACCAAAGGTTGCTGCTGCCCATCCTCCAGTTCATAATCTGTAAGTCGCCTCTTGATACTATTCTTTGCCGGCACCACACGGATGGCCCTCGGATCCGGCCCGACGGATCAACCCATCAGTTGTTCAGTTTTATGTAACGTACAAATATTTGGTCAGGCGTCCTCATATAACCCATTATTCTTTTAAGACTTACAATAGTATGGTGTAACAAAGAGGCTGTTTGCTTATACCTGCTCCGGAAAATCAGTAATATTGGTCTGTCGATAACATCGCTTGGGAAATCAGCATCTGTAACATTTAATTCGGAGCAGTGTTGTTGCTGTAATTTTGCGGTGAAATACCTCACTACATATGTAATTATAAGGATGAAATAATGATTCAGATAATGTTAGTAATGATAATGAGGCTTTTGTGGAAAGTCCGTCAGGGGAAGTACCAACCCCTTGCTTTTTTCTACCGTGAAGCAGCATTGTTTGCACTGCTGTGTTTCGGTTTGAAGGGCAAGGGAGCCAGCGAAATTACTGGCACATGAGATATATCATCTTAGTTCTCAAAGTGAGCAACGCGCTTAGCTGTCTTATTAGTGTCAAAATATGCCATTAATAAGACAGTTGGTGTTATGGGCGGTGGTGACCACTTACCATCAGGTGGCCCACCTGCTCGTTTGCTCACTTGTAACATAAAAAAAAGATGGAATTTAATAGGGTGTTTTTAAACACCTGTTGAAAGTTCTACTGGAGGGATGGCGGTGCAAGGAACCATAAGGAATATAATGGCATATTGGTGCCAACATGTAATTAGTATGACAATGTTTAAGTCAGTTTGTTTGCTGCTGTCAAATGCCTGTAATATTTTCTTACAGCAATGAGCGTACCACCCATCTACACTTACATAAACGTCAAAGAAAACTCCCTAATAAATAGTTAATTGAGTTATTATGTAACCAATGATAGTATATTGTATGTAACATTTTTATTACAATCGAAATAGTGTAGCTTGATTAGAATGACAACAGGATGGAGCTATGCGCGAGAGCAGGACAGAGCATTACGTGTCTCTGTCGCTCCACACTGCTGTCATTCTATAATAATTTCAAGTGTTTACGACTTAAATGAAAGAAAGAAAGAAAAATATTTTTATTCAGTGCTTAGGTACATTAAATCTTAAAATTTAACACATACATACAATTACAAGCACCGAAAAAAGGACCTGTTTCAGCAAAATGCTGCAGGCCAAGACTGCAGCGCTGATTTTCAGCCAGGCCCTGAAAGCATGCAAATACAACATTGACAAGACCTGTTCTAACGTATAAAACTTACATTTAGGCCAAAATTATCGATCGAATACAATGAAGAACATTTTAACAAATAAACTTTTAATGAACTTTTAAAAAGGGTGTAAAAAATTATCACACAATAAGATGCTCTGTCACTTCATCGCATTGTAACTGAAAGCAGTACTTAAATAATTTAACAGTAAATAATTTACATGCTTACGTAAACTTTACGTTAGCATGTAAATGTTACCTACCTATAGTGCGGTCAGTTAGCTGTTTCACGTTTTTTTCCAGGTACTAGTTAGGTGCTCTCAATTTTTGATAGGAGCCAATTCTTGAATTTCAAAAAAATTCCATACAAAATTCTAGAATTGGCTCCTATCAAAAATTGAGAGCTATGTACCTAACTAGTTCCTAGAAAAAATTGGTGCAATTCAGTGCAACTTGGTGAATTTGGTGTGATATAAGACTATAAGGGACCGGACTATTAGAATAGAATAGAATAGAATAGAATAGAATAGAATAGAATAGAATAGAATAGAATAGAATAGAATAGAATAGAATAGAATAGAATAGAATAGAATAGAATAGAATAGAATAGAATAGAATAGAATAGAATAGAATAGAATAGAATAGAATAGAATAGAATAGAATAGAATAGAATAGAATAGAATAGAATAGAATAGAATAGAATAGAATAGAATAGAATAGAATAGAATAGAATAGAATAGAATAGAATAGAATAGAATAGAATAGAATAGAATAGAATAGAATAGAATAGAATAGAATAGAATAGAATAGAATAGAATAGAATAGAATAGAATAGAATAGAATAGAATAGAATAGAATAGAATAGAATAGAATAGAATAGAATAGAATAGAATAGAATAGAATAGAATAGAATAGAATAGAATAGAATAGAATAGAATAGAATAGAATAGAATAGAATAGAATAGAATAGAATAGAATAGAATAGAATAGAATAGAATAGAATAGAATAGAATAGAATAGAATAGAATAGAATAGAATAGAATAGAATAGAATAGAATAGAATAGAATAGAATAGAATAGAATAGAATAGAATAGAATAGAATAGAATAGAATAGAATAGAATAGAATAGAATAGAATAGAATAGAATAGAATAGAATAGAATAGAATAGAATAGAATAGAATAGAATAGAATAGAATAGAATAGAATAGAATAGAATAGAATAGAATAGAATAGAATAGAATAGAATAGAATAGAATAGAATAGAATAGAATAGAATAGAATAGAATAGAATAGAATAGAATAGAATAGAATAGAATAGAATAGAATAGAATAGAATAGAATAGAATAGAATAGAATAGAATAGAATAGAATAGAATAGAATAGAATAGAATAGAATAGAATAGAATAGAATAGAATAGAA
Organism: Athrips mouffetella; assembly: GCA_947532105.1. Lineage (NCBI taxonomy): Eukaryota > Metazoa > Arthropoda > Insecta > Lepidoptera > Gelechiidae > Athrips > Athrips mouffetella. The sequence continues at coordinate 21,520,899 of OX383960.1, read as the reverse complement.
TAGAATAGAATAGAATAGAATAGAATAGAATAGAATAGAATAGAATAGAATAGAATAGAATAGAATAGAATAGAATAGAATAGAATAGAATAGAATAGAATAGAATAGAATAGAATAGAATAGAATAGAATAGAATAGAATAGAATAGAATAGAATAGAATAGAATAGAATAGAATAGAATAGAATAGAATAGAATAGAATAGAATAGAATAGAATAGAATAGAATAGAATAGAATAGAATAGAATAGAATAGAATAGAATAGAATAGAATAGAATAGAATAGAATAGAATAGAATAGAATAGAATAGAATAGAATAGAATAGAATAGAATAGAATAGAATAGAATAGAATAGAATAGAATAGAATAGAATAGAATAGAATAGAATAGAATAGAATAGAATAGAATAGAATAGAATAGAATAGAATAGAATAGAATAGAATAGAATAGAATAGAATAGAATAGAATAGAATAGAATAGAATAGAATAGAATAGAATAGAATAGAATAGAATAGAATAGAATAGAATAGAATAGAATAGAATAGAATAGAATAGAATAGAATAGAATAGAATAGAATAGAATAGAATAGAATAGAATAGAATAGAATAGAATAGAATAGAATAGAATAGAATAGAATAGAATAGAATAGAATAGAATAGAATAGAATAGAATAGAATAATATTTATTTGTGAAAGCAGGTGTTTACAAGGTGTTACAAAAAGGACATTGTTCTCTGCAATCTACCATAAGAGGTGTACAAATTTTTTGAGGATCTTAAAAATAATAAACTCTAAATAAACTAAGGAAACCAACTAAACAAAATAAAAACTTACGGGTCTATACCTTACAGATCTCTTAATGCGTACTATAAACCTTAAATACAAACCAAAACTATACAATAATTTAACACTTACTAGGTACTTTATAAACTAATTTTTAAAATTTTCATTCAAAAAGTCCATAATTTTATAATATGATTTATTTACAAGAAATCCATGTAATTGGTTTTTAAAATGAGGAAGTTCCAAGTTCTTTATGTAATTGGGCAAGTGGTTGTAAACCTTTGGTGCCATGCAAAGGATACTGCTGTGCATAAAGGTCGTGTTTGCTGCACGCACACACAGCCTATCTCTGTATCTTAGGGTTCTATCATGTTTTTCAAATTGGAACGTTTTTATAAACAGAGCTTTATTATTTTTAACAAACAAGGACAATTCAAATATGTACAACGAGGGTAGTGTTAGTATTTCTAAAGATTTGAAGTATGGTTGGCAACTGTCAGTTCTTTTTAAACCACACATACTCCTGATGCATCGCTTTTGAGCTTTAAAAACAGTTTCCTTTTCAGTACAGTTACCCCAAAATATGATGCCGTAACGGAGTTGTGACATTACTAAACTATGAAACGCATTTAAGATAGCATTTTGGTTCACGATTTTGGTCAGTTCATAAAGGGCATATGCGGATTTACTTAATTTTTGGCATAACTCTTCCGTGTGGGTTTTCCAAGTCAGATTATGATCAATAGTCAGCCCTAAAAATTTTGTGTTCTCTACTTTTTTCACTTCTGTATCCAAATAGTTTATTTTGATATTATCGTTGTTTGGTTTACGTATATGGAAATGCATAGCTTTGGTTTTATCTAAATTTACTGACAGATTATTAGAGTTAAGGTATTCAATTACTTTGCTTAATGTGTTGTTTATGTCATTTTCGTAGTTTGTAGACTTGTTAAATTTTATTATAGCTGTGCTGTCGTCTGCAAAAAGAATCATGGGATGAGGTAAGTTTTGAGGTAAGTCGTTAATGTACAGGAGGAATAATAACGGGCCTAGCACGCTGCCTTGCGGGACTCCAAATGTAGTAGATCTTTCGGTAGATACATATGTAGTCTCAATTTTCGAGGTCATACAAATTCTTGAGATGTGTGTATATTGCGTTCTATTGCTTAAATAAGACTGAATTAAATCTAACGCGTTGCCCCGAATGCCATAGGCATACAATTTATTGAGTAATATACAATGGTCTACATGATCAAATGCTTTGGTCAGGTCCATGAATAAAGCACATACGGGTTCTTTTTTATCAATGTTAGGTATTTAATTAAGGAACTCGTGAATAGCCATGTTGACGTTGTATTTTTTGCGAAATCCTTTTTGTTCTGGTGCTAGTATGTTGTATTTATCAATATATGAATAAATTGAATTATGGATTACTTTTTCAAAGACCTTTGAAATAACTGACATGAGAGCTATTGGCCTGTAATTTGCAACATTCTCTCGATCATGTTTCTTAAATAATGGCTTAATGATGATAGGTTTTAGTTTATCAGGGTATATTCCGTTAGATATGCTCTGATTAACTATATGACAGAGTGGTTCAGCTACTACGTTTGCTACAAATTTTAGTACCTTAACAGAAATATCGTCAAAACCAACGCTGTTTTTATTCTTTAAACCTTTTATTATATTTAGAATTTCGTGTGGAGAAACAGGACAAATAAATATGGAGTTAGTAGTTTTTGTAATGGGCAAAGTTGTGTTAGAATTTTTGTTTGGTTTGGTTGAAATCTGATCAACAAAATAATCATTGAAAATTGTGGCTATTTTAGTTGGTTCTGTAATTATACTTCCGTTCTGTTTTATTTGACTAACTGTTTCCTTGGGTAAATTATGTTTCGATTTGTTGATAATTTTCCATGTTGCCTTGGATTTATTTTTAGCAGTGTTTATGTAGTTATTGTTCTGAGTTTTTTGCGTAAGTTTTAAAATATTTTTAAGTTTCATAGTATGATTTTTCAGTAATTTTTTATTTGTTTCATTTGGATCTATCCTACACTTCCATAAGAGGTCTCTTTTTCTTCTACTAGCAATTTTTATTCCTTTTGTAAGCCATTTTGCATGTTTTGTTATTTTAATCCTGATTCGTAAGATAGGAAAACAAAGGTCGTAGAAAAGCTTAAAGCTATCTATAAAAGCATTGTACGCAAGATTGGGATCCTTTGTATCGTAAACGTCTGCAAATTTTAACGAAGCTACGCATTCTTAAAACTTTTCTAAGTTTTCTTTAGAGTAGTCTCTTTTATTTACTTGCCAATACTTTAAAGAACATGTCGTTTTTACGGGGTACTTTATATATTGTGCAGTGTGATCTGATAGGCCTAAGTCCAAAATTCTACTTTCAAATTTATTTTTACAATTATGTGCTATATTATCTATACAAGTTCCGCTTATTAGTCTTGTTGGAGAATTAAATTCCAACTTTAGATCATATCCACTCAAAAAAATTACAAGATCTTTCGATTCTCTTCCAGTTTCAATACAATTTATATTAAAATCACCACAAACAATAATTTTCTGTCGAGGTTTTTTCAGGAGTTTCCGTAGAATGCTATCAAGCGCATTGTAAAAGATGTCTAGTTTACAAATTTTTCTATCGGGTATTCTATACACACACAATATAATCAAATTGTGTTCAATAATTTCTAGTGCACAGCATTCGACAATGCTCTCAACAGATATTTTGCTAATTTCTGGTAACATTTTATATGATAAACCTTTTTTAACTAATATGCAAGCTCCACCTCTCCTCTGATTTCTTCTAGAGAATGAAGCTGCTAAATTATAATTTGGAATGGCTAGTAAATCTTCTTGGCCTGCTTTTATATTATGTTCTGTGATACATACTATATCAATATTAATTTTATTGGTAGCTAGCTCTTCTAAGTGTAAAGTTAATTGATCGGATTTAGATATAAGGCCAGATATATTTTGATGTAATATATTTAAATGTTTATAATAGAAAAAGCTGGGACTCTTCTTGGTAGTGGACATTATTTGGAAGCACTGTATCATTGCCATTAGACTTATTTGTAGCCATTTCATTTCCTAATGGGGTGCTTGTTATATTTGCACTCGATTCTTGATAGTTTATCTTAATGATATCTAGTGTTATTCCTCTGCAGGTTCTTAATCTATCTACGTGATTATTTATATAGAATAGTTCCGATGGATACACATGATCAAAGTATGACGCTACTTTCTTGATAACATTGTTAAACTTATGCCCATATAAATATTTATTGCGACAGATTTGGAGCAACAGGACGTTTGTATTACATAGTTGTTTCAAAAAGTTGTATAATATACATTGGTATCTAATAGGGTCATTGTCATTTGATCCAGCTAGTATAATTATGTAGTCCAATTTGGTAAAATCCTTGCAAAAGGAAACATTTTCAGGTAACACTTGTTCTAGAAGCGCATTTGGTTTTAAGATTGATGTTATAGCATAATTTTCACCAAGAAGTTGTGATAAAGTGTCACGCATATATCTTCCGGATTCATCAGCAAGGATTAGAATTCTTCGACGGTGAGTAATCTTACTTTGAATGTTTTCTTTCTGTAATTTTCCTGTGAGTGGCTCCTTGTTGAAATCGGTTTCTTTTTTGTTATTTTCCTGAGATACATTTTCTTGAATAGGCTCCTTGTTGAAATCGGTTTCTTTTTTGTTATTTTCCTGAGATACATTTTCTTGAATATTATTTGCGATTTTCGAGAGTTTCTGTTTTTTCGACTTATTTTTTGGAGGTTTTTCATGACTTTTGTTTGATGTTCCCTGATTGCACTGTTGGGATGGAGTATTTATTATTTTCGGCGAAGTCACAGCATCTTTCTGATGTTTCGGATTTTCACTTTTTTGCGAGGTTTCTTTTTTTGATGTTACTGTTGTTTCAGTTTTTCTCTTCAAGTTATCTATGTCTTCTTGTTGTTTTGCTAAGATATCTCGTAGTTTGTGAATTTCCAGCGAAAGGGCGATAACCTCGCTATTGGCAGCCTTTAATTTTTCTTTTAGGTCCCAAACTTCTTCATTCAACTGTTTTACTTGTTTGTAGTTTGGGGCTAATTCTTCTTGATTCAACTGTTTTGTTTGTTTGTTTGGTGGTTCGGATATGATAGGACTTTTGTTTATGTCACCTTGTGAGATCGAATTCAATATCATAGAGTTGTAACTCTCTTCTTGCGAAATTTCCCTTGATGTAAAGTTCTTCGTGTCACGACCATTATATATGGTATTCTTTCTCATGTCTATTGAAGTTACGACTTTTTCGGTGGACAAGGGTGTACTTTTTGAACTTGATCCAGGTTCTTCAGTTTTCTTTTGCAGTGTTGTATTTTTCCTGTTTTGATAGTCGCAAATATGACATTTCCATTTATTTTTAGTCTTTGATGTCATTATTAAAAAGAATTTAGTTGTAACAGTTTTTGTGCATTCTACATCATAGTACAGTTTACACATGATACATTGTAGGTACTGTGAACCAATAATTTTCTTTTTACAGGAGGCACAGTTCATAATATTTTTAGGAGCCATTTTTGTTTTCTTCTTAGAAGTTCATTATAAAACAGAAGTGTAGGTACTCAAAGGTTAGGTGTTTATTTAACAATTGTCTAAGATTCTTCTAAATTTACGCTAAAAGTTTGTTGACGCTACGGTGTCACCACCAGTTATTTTTCATGTATTTTTCAAATGTTTTTTATATATCAGCCGACGCCACGGCGTCACCACCAGTTATTTAGTATCAGTTTCACGATTAAGTATCTAAATGAAGCAAAATAATAACCTAGCTAGGATCGAAATAACTGTGCTGAAATTCATTTTACCTAAAAGTTAAAGCCCGCGGGGGTTAATATGATTAGTAGTCAGATTCGTTCGAATTTACGAGCACCAGTATTGCAACGTAAATATGAGAGTACAAAGTAAGCGCCTGGCTTGGCTTCTATAGCAATTTAACCCAGAGGCAAATACTACTCGGGAATTACGCGCCAGGCGCTGTTTACCTGCCCATTCAAACGATGAATTTTATCCTCATAAAAACTGAATTAATTACAACACAAAATTCCATTTCATTAGAAACAATAAATAGCAAACATTTTCGACTTAGAAAGTATGCGGTTATAGGGAGATGTAAGTAGGTACGATATTGAATCCCAATTTCCATGTAATTCGTTAGCCATTAGGAAAGACTTCGTTACAAACTTATTACGGGTTTAGCGGGGTCTTACGAGTATATTATTTTAATGAAACTTCTATGCAATTTACCTAATAAATAAATAAAAAAGTTATAAATTATAGATGCAATTTGGTTACAGGAGAACAAGCCGATACAAATGCTAGTAGTACCTAAATTAGCTTTCATTAACATAAATTACTGTGACATTGGACTAGATCTGACTTCTATGGGCGGGCAAATGTGATGCGAATGGGGCGCTACTTTACCTTATTGATAAGCAAGTAAGACTTTTAAAAAGTGAGAATTAAAAAAAATCGGTTTACTCAGGTATCGTTTAAAAAAAATTGCTACATTTTGTTGGAAAAAATACAAAAAGCTCTTGATGAGATTTCGCATCACAAATCCCTTTTTACTAAGGATGTACTGATGGTACGTACCTAACTTTCATACAATTTTTCCTTTACAGTGAAAAGTAAAAGTCGGTTTTGTTTATTTAAAGTCGGTTTTGTTTTGTTTTTTTTTTTTGTTTTACTCACATTCCTATAGTGTTAGAGACAGCCTTCCGAATACTGATGGCATGATCAGTCAACGACACTGAACAACTTTCAGTGAACAAAACTTTCAGGTAACGAAAAAGAAATCCGCGTCTCCATACAAAATTTTAAACTTGATCGGGCAGTTTGAATGGAGACGCCGATTTTTTTTTCGTTACCTGAAAGTTTTGTTCACTGAATTTTGTTCAGTGTCGAATTTTGTTCAGTATTCGGAAGGCTGTCCCTAACACCCTGTATACCTATTATGGATGATGAGTTTGACCAACTTGATGTTTTTGTCTATTTCTGCTCGTAGATTGATTTAATAAAAAAATACCGGCCAAGTCCAAGTTGGACTCGCGCACTTAGGGTTCCGTACTACTAAGGTAAAATACCATCTTAATCAGTGACGCGTAGTCGCGCATACCTATGTGTATTACAAGCACGCGAGTCCGACTCGCTCTTGACCATTTTTTGATATTATTATTCTGTAGGTTATGTCATGATTATGCACTATAAACATACCAATTTTTACAATATAGCTAAAACAAAAAATAAAGGCCCTCCTTAACTTTTATTTTATTATTTGTTGTTATAGCGGAAACAGAAATACGCAATCTGTGAAAATTTCAACGGTCTACATATTATAACGGTTCATGAGATACAGCTCGCTGACAGACAGAGGGTCCCGTTTCTCACCCTTTGGGTCGGAATTAAAAAAAAATTATTCGCTAATATCCAAGCAAGTTAAATGAGTTACTGTTTAATCTTTATTGCACGTCACAATACTAATCTAATAGACTTATAGTATTAGCTAGAAAGTGTGTATGAAAGGGTTGATGAAAGAAGAGAAAGGAATTTAGGAATTTATTATTAAATTAAGGAATTTTAGTTAATTTTAATATTGTACGTTTCTTTTAGTTTAGGGAAACATGTCTTCAAATGTGCATGCTGTGATTGCCTTAAATAGAATGTACATTTACATCTTTTTTCAATAATCTTAAAACACTATGAATGTTTCAATGTATCGTTCACTGGCAGTCCTTAATAATAAAAAAAAAAGCGAGGTAAGTAGGTATGTCAAGATCGAAACAGGTGAAGAGCTGTGGTCTCTACCTACGCCGACGGGAAGGAGGCGTGATGTTTTGTATGTAGGTATGTATGACGTCAAAGTTTCTGCCAGCAATTTCATAAGATTCATTCTATAAAAAAAACTACTTATACTTTATCTTACCTAGGAATCAACCGAATTGTGCAATGTGCATTAACAGTCTTGTTACGTAAAGGGAACAATATAACCCGCACTTTACCTAAAAGCTGGTGTGAGTACCTAGTTTATAGGGTCTTAACAAGCAGTCAGAATATAGGACTATGGTTAACGAAGCCACATAAGTTTTAAGTGGCCTCGGGGGCCCAAGTTTCCTCCGTCCGTTTATCCTTGGCAACAAAGTTATTTGTTAGAGTGTCTACCTAAAACGTTGTTGATGCTCACACAACTTTGATGCCAAGTTATAAAGTGCAAACAGGAAAGACAATCGGAAAGATAGAGATAAATTACGATACGGGATAAAAAAAAATATAGTTTCACCTTCCTTCTTAGCTCTCAGCGATGTGGGCAAAAAAGTCAAATAAATGTAAATGCAAAACCGTGCGTCAGCTCAAGGGTGTGCTGAGACCACGAAACTCAACAACTTTTCCAAAGAGACATGGGTCAAAAGTGGAGATATTTTTTTGGCTTCTCCATACAAACCTTCAACAGTGGTCAGTGCATTTTATATGGAGAAGCCATAAAAATTTCTCCGATTTCAACCCATGTTTCTTTGGAAAAGTGGTTCAGTTTCGTGGTCTGAGTACACCCTTGAACTGACGGTCGGTTCTTGATAGCATAATATATGCATGTACTCATGATACTGAAAAAGTTTTCCCAAGGAACATAGGCCGAATTACGAAAAACCAAATTTGACCTCCCATACAAAATGCGCTATCAGCTGATGCAGTTTTTAGGGAGGTCAAATCAAAACTTGATTTTTGTATTTCGACCAAGAACTATTTAAAAGTCACCCTATATAGGTTATATGAAAATAATCATATGTTTTATGATTTCAGTTTGAAACAGTATTTCATAAAAAAAAAGAGTAAAGAAATTTACATTAATATTTTTTGTATTAGCTGTATTATGGGCCCAAACCTGCCCCAAACCGATATTATGACAAACTATTTTTGCCCCGAACGAAATAACAATTTCAACTACCTATATCGAAATAGGTTTGTTGTGTTCTCTGTTGTCCCTCGCACTCAGAAAAGCTGTGCAGCCCTAATAACTAGTTTGGGCTGGTCAAAAGTACTTTGTCCAACGCAAAACTAGTTAATCCTGAAATCCAATCTAAAACCCAAGTCCGATCATGCTTGGAGATTGCTGTCACCTCTGGGTAGGCTCAGCCAAATACCAACTAGCCGCACTTGATTCGATATATCTCAGAGCCAAGAAGCTCGTTGGTGATGAGATGCTGGTGAAAACCAATTTACACAGTCTGGCCCACCGTCACAAAGTTGCATGTCTGTCGGTCTTCTACAGATTGTACTTCGGAGAGTGTGCTTTAGAGCTCCACGAGCTTATTCCACCATCTCCCTTCTACCATCGGGAGTCCAGACGCACCGCAGGACCCATACTTGGTTGATATTCCGCACATTCGCACAAAGCTCTTTGAAACATCTTTTATAATGCGCACGGCAAAATAGTGGCATTCTCTGCCTCATTTCATACAGCGTGAATTTGTATTGGTTTCGCTCCCGAAGCCCAGTGATTCTACTCATGAAAACGAGCAACTTTCCCGAAGAAAAAAACTTTTCGGGAGCGAAACCAATACAAATTCACGCTGTATAACCCGAATCTATTTAAGTTGCAAATGAATAGGCTTCTTCTGGGCAAGCTCGTTCTATAGTCGACCTCATCTCTGTCTTCAAGACTAGATCGAGGTCAAGAGTAAGCCCATTGACAATAAAAAAAAAAACCGGCCAAGTGCGAGTCGGACTCGCGCCCTAAGGGTTCCGTACCTATCTACCATATTATGATATACTAAAAACTTTTGCTCTTAAATTTTAAAAACTCCGCGACCATCCAACTTGACCTCTCTTTTAAAGAAAAGTTCTTGAAACGGGAGCTCACCTTAATTGGTTACTATTAGTTGTGAGAAAAATTGAAATATTTAATGATTTTAGACTTTTCCCTTTATTTGTACTGTGAGACCTAGCTTCTTGCAAAATTTCATAATTTTAGGTCAACGGGAAGTAGTACCCTGTAGGTTTTGCTTTTTTGCATAAATGTATGGAGATGAGGTCATAAAAATCCATATCTTTTGATTGCGTCGTTATAAAAAATTTAAATTTTCATATCTTGTGTGGTTTATGGACCTTATTATTCGTTATCAATTTCAACCTGATACCTCTTCTCGTTCGTGAGAAAAAGGGTCTTGACAGACAGACAGACGGACAACAAAGTGATACTCCGTTTTTTTATTTTGAGGTACGGAACCCTAAAAACCGGGTTTCGTTATTATATTTTCGAGTTCTTGGTATAAATAATGAATGAAACAGAAAGCATAGATACCTCGAATGAATGAATAAACTGTTGCTTTTCACTCGGCTTTTTCATTTATGTTTTGGTCGCGTACTTTTCTCGTAAATATCTTCTGCGACAGAGACAAGCTCCTCGCACGAAACTAATATTCCTCTGTCAGTCATCATGCCAAAACACAGGATATTGTAACTGAACAAAACAAAGCCCGAGGACCCGAGTTTTGAACTGCAGGTATTTTATTGGTAAGATTTAAGAGGCTGATAAGAGCTAAATACGCTTCACTTGAGTGATGAATATAAGGCCGTGAAAAAAATGTATGTGATAATTAAGCATCTTTCCAAGAATATGGCCGAATCCGAAACACGATTAAATATATTTTGTACGCCATAAAAAAATAAAGTTACCTCTGCTTTTTGCTTTTAAACCGTTTTTCTTAAGTACCCATTAATCTATGATGCCAACACTTTTACACATTATTCAATACATTATGCATAATAATATAGCTATTTGATAATTAATATTATGGGTACAGATTTTGAGAAAAATGCAACAGCGCGAATCCGCTCCGTTCTAGCACGCGCATTCTGCCCTTTGTTAGAAAGGGAGGTAATTCAGCTCTTATCAGCCCCTTAAAGGTTTTTTTTAGCGTATCGACACACCTGCGGAAATTCCGTCGCGGAAAGATCGGCTCAATACGCTTACATTGTTTTTAGGTTACCTATGAATTACCATACTGGTGTCATACTTGAAGGATTTTCGGTCGCGGAACTTGCCTGATTTCCGTATATCTCTGAGAAAGGCCATTGACAAAAAAAAAATGCAGGATAACCACACTTACCACCTGATCCCAAACTATATAGGGTGATTTTTAATTAGTTCTTGAAGGCAAAAGATATGCATGTACTCATGATACTGAACAACTTTTCCCAAGGAACATAGGTCGAAATACGAAAAACCAAATTTGACCTCCCATAAAAATTGCGCTATCAGCTGATGCAGTTTCTATGGGAGGTCAAAACTTGATTTTCGTATTTCGACCTATGTTCCTTAGGAAAAGTTGTTCAGTATCATGAGTATATGCATATCTTTTGTTATCAAGAACTAATTAAAAGTCACCCTGTATAGGCAAAGCCTATGGGTTCCATACCAGAGACTAGCATACATACATAAATAGATAAATAACGCATAGGCAACAAATCTTTTCCTAGGGCGGGGAAAGAACCCGTGAACCTCGCCGTAAAAGGCAGACGGGCCAGTCAGCAGACTTCATTCGTTATCCTCTTTTGTTTCCACACAGGTTTTTCAGACGGCCTAATAAGTAAAACTCTTATCTGCGCAAATATAGCCATCGAAACGCGACGAATCTCGCGCTATTCCTGTCAGTGCCGTCGTATCGAGTAAATTTGTAATTGAGGCAAATATCAACATCGCGACAGAGCAAACAAAATTTTAAAGGGGAAAATTGTTCGCCAAAACATGTTAATGGTAATTGCACACTGCTAACGAGAACTAGGAACTTGATTAAAAGTTGCTGATTGAAAGAAAATACCTAGTTTATTTTCCTTTCATTCGGTGAAGGCCTCAAGTTTTTTGCAACGCAGTCATTTCAATTACGAACTCCGAATACGTATCGAAATACGAGGTCATAATTTTTGACGGGTTGTTATTGAGCTTCGTATTAAATTTTGTGATGAGATGAGTTAGATAATTTATGCATAAATTCAGATACATTGTGAGTTACGAGTTATAAATAACCACACTTGATTTATAATCCTTCCGAGATATAGACGTGTATTAATCCATGTTTCTTTGGCAAGCGAAATGGGTGATCGAGTTGTTTCAAATTGTTCTAAAGCAGATCAACAGATGGCGCTATAATGTTAACTGAATCGCGCAATTTTTTTAAAACTGAAATTTCAAAAACCTGGAGAAAACCTAAGACGTCAACACAGGTGGTCAAACTTAAGACGCCTATCACAAAATTTCATTCAAAAAAATGAAAAGTGGAAAATCTCACTCGGCGTCCAGAGTTTTCGACACTGTTTTGTACGAGTAGCTGAAACTAAATGATGTAAATACTTTTTCTATTTTCAAGTTATTTGATACTAATAATGCGTTTAAAAGGCCAGCGCATCGGATTATGGAGAAATTTGGCAGTTTTAAGTACGTTCAATTAAGGTATTAAAACGAATTGTTTTTGAACAAACGTAGGCGATTTTGATTTTCTTTATACCAAAGTTTAGTATGGTATAAGTTATACGAAATTATATTAATATAGTAAAGAGCAATTTGCAGTTAAACCTTGTATAGGTACTTTGAGGGTTTCTCCACGTCGGCGCTCACGCGCACTTAGGTACTAACTGAAAAACAGCGCTAAGGTTCGTCAGTCGGGTCTTAGCATAATGCTGAGTTAGGGCCTACTATGGGTGTGGTACACAAATAAAAGATTTTCTTTTTTATTCAATATTTATTGTAATACATATATACGTATAAGAAAGTGTTAGAAGTGTAAGTACTGCATCCATAATAAACGGTTATTCATTCATTCATTCATTCAAACCTGAGCGTTTTTTGTAGTTTTTTTTCGTTTGGAATTGATTTTTTTTCTAGATTTTCCAATATATTTTTCAAAATTTCGAGGCCGCTACGAACTACACTATTATATAAGAGATTTTATTGTATTATTTTAATTTTGTTTGTTTAGCCCAATAGTTCAATCCACGAGCTCAAAAAAGTGCCTTCGCGCATTTTATGAAAACTTGCTTCGGAATATTGGCTATATCTACCAATATAAGGAAAAATTGCAAAAAGCGAGGCCGCTACGAACTTAAATAATAACTATTCTTCAACATTTAATAAGTTAAAGTTGTCAAAATCTTTCCGTTTCTCAGATTAAGGACGCCGAAATTTGCTATTTTGCGCAAAAACACGCTCAAAATGTAATAGGCCTCTTAATAAAGTAGACTAAGTCAAATCATGTTTCTGGATTTCTGCTAGATTTAAATTGGAAAGTCACATTGTAGTAAGTTAGATTGTTTTGTTTTTGTTATAGAGGTTGAGATAGATTGTGATAATGTAACCGACCTATCTTCTCGTCTGAAAACTTGTTGGAATACAACAAAAATAAATGTGTCTCGCTCTGAGACGCTTTCTCTTTCACACTTGTAAATATTAGTTGAAAACTATACAGCCCTATAATATGTTCCTATAGGCTCTTACTAAAGGGTTTCTTACCCAGTCGCTCTATTGATTCCGTATATGGATCACGCGCACTCTAGCTACACACCTCTCTTAAAACAATATAATAAAAGACTATTTAAATCTTAATTTCTATCTTTAATTACGCTTCCAAACCTTATAAAACTTTTTAAAACTTTATTTTTTTTTTTTGGTGCTGCCAAAGCTACAAAAATTAAATTTGATTAAAATTAATAATTTCTTTATCTTACACAAAAAGTCAGTAGTAACGTTAGGAAAGCAATTTTCCAATTACTTATTCGTTTTGGCTGACAAAGAAGGACAATGAGTGGGCAGCTGTACTCGTCATCCTTTTATGATTTAAAAGAGTGCTTTCTGTCTGTTACATAAAGGAGACAGAAAGTTCTGGACCTACGTGCCAAGAGCCGGAGTTCTAAATGAGTTCCAAATGTACTTGTACCGTTTGTTATACCTTACTTCTAAACTGTCTCCTATTCTCAAACTATAGTTGTCGAGAAGTTTTAAGCCTGTCCTATTTCCAACAACGGATACTAATAACAACAGTTTTTAGATGCACGATAATTTTTTTGTTAAAAATATGCACGCCAAAACTTTCATACTCAAAAGAAAATTTTGTATTGGAGCAATATTTGTATATAGGTATATTTTTAATCGGTTTCTTGAAAACGCCTGTAAAGATTTAGATGAAAATTACTATGCGAGGGTTTTCGGGGCTGAAAAATAAATCTAGCTGGGTCTCATGTCTGGCAAAATTCGTTTTCTTCATTTTTGGGGTTCCGTACCCAAAGGGTGAGAAACGGGACCATATTGATATGCTTCCGATGTCTGTCTGTCTGTCAGCGGGCTGTATCTTATGAACCGTAATAGGTAGAAATTTTAAATTTTCACAAATTGTGGGGGAGGAAGAGAGAGGGAGGGGGGAAAGGGAGAGGGAGGGGGGAAAGGGAGAGGGAGGGGGGAAAGGGAGAGGAAGGGTGACGGGGGAAGAGGGAGGGGAGAGGGGGAGGAAGAGAGACAGGGAGGGGGTTAAGGGAGGGGGAGGGGAAGAGGGAGGGGGGGGATAGAAAAGGATAGATAGGGAGGAATAAGGACTTTTTTGACTTTTATGAATACCTCTTCGCTACCCATTCACTCCCTTTATTGCCTTCTTGAAATGAAAATTCCGCACTACCTACCAGTTGAATAAATTCAAAAGATAATTAAATTTGTAGTAAGATGCATTTGTTCAACTTGGATAAGTACAAATGCATCTTTTACGTAGGAATCAAGAAGGATAAGGGTTCCGCAAAATATGTTTCAGTTAAGTTCGAGTTCTGTTTTTTTTTATAAAATCTACGCGAACGAAGTCGCGGGTAACAGCTAGTATAACATAGGGATAAAATATCTACACGCACGCACGTACTAATGCACGGTCTCTCTGAGGCTAAGACAAAGGAATACGATACAGATTGGCTGAGCGTATCACCATGATGGACAGAATATATCGCTTTTTAAGAAACTTTTAGTTAGGTACATAATTTTAATCAAAGAGAAATTCCATGTGCAGAATTCTAGAGAACCTTTGATAAAAAGGGTAAACTTATAATTTCGTGTAGTTTAGGCAAAAGACGATGCGAGGACGAAATGTTTTATGCGTGTGAATACAGGATGACCCTCAACGTCTTGTCATGTGTAACCCTTCTCAAGATCGTTACACAAGACGTGGTCGACTTTAAAACATGAAATATATGCTATTACGTGAACGGGGAGAATCACCTACATGTATTACAAGCCAAATCTTAGCTGATAAAGCTTTGTAATAAACTTTTATTTTCTAGTCTATAGCGCGTCGGTACGATAGTCTTAGGCCATCTTTTTCATGGTATCCATAATGTATCTTATTATAAAAGTTATAATTAAATAGATTTGTGCAGTAAAAACTCATTGTGCATTCGGGTAAATACGAATGTTTTGTAGATGGTTTGATTTTGTAAAAATGTAGTCCAGTTTTTGTAACCAAATACAAATTAGGTGTGTTCATAAATATGGAAACTAAACCTCTACTATAACAATACAATTATTTATTTATTATTTCACTTCATCAGGATGATTCCGAATAATATTTGAGTAATTCCGAAGGACATTCAAATCTGAGACTTATTTAATTGTAATATTTCTGTTTTATTCACGTTTGCACTCCCAATAAAAGCTTAGTAAAAAAACATACCTTTTTAACTTACAAGATTTGGTTACTAACAGACAGACAGACACCGCGACAGGTGAAACCAAAAAAAAAACTTTTAAAAATTCTTATTGTTAAAAGCCGTTGACCAGCTTTTACATATTCATAAGATATATTTAAATTTCTATGTCGGAATTACCCGGCAGGAATGAGGGTCTTGAGTATGATTTAGTTCGGAATTACCCTGTTAAATCCGATAAGAACTAAATAAATAACCACGCACGGAATTACCCGAATACACTTTACATATTTTAAAAAGTAAATTAGGTAAGTACCGTTGCATCGAACCAAAACCAATGAAATTTCGTCGACATCTGAATTCGGAATTTCATATCGACGGCGGACGCAATAATTTGCTGGAATATTTTTAAAAAGTCAAATGGCAGATGCGGGGTGCGGTGCGGCCCAACGAGTCGCCGATGAACGAGGCCGACTGGAAAATTGATTTCCTGCACATATCATTTCCATTCATGAAGATTAATGATGTCATTCCCGATTCATTTTCGATTCAGCGGGAAAGATGTAATAAGTACGTATTTATAGTAAGTAAGGGTGAAAATATGAAGAGCCAGATTACAATTAAGGACAAAGTCGGTAAAACTGAAATCAAGAAACAGGTAAATCGATCATTAGTGAGCAGTGGTGATGAAGGCGAAAAGTTTATCAAGGCACAGTCTTGACAACTTTACAAGTCGTTACCGGCAACCTATAACCTTTAATTATTTGTTCAGCCATCAATTAAACGTGTGCAGCAATAAAATTATAATTTTTTGCAGCAAAATGTGTTTTTAACTTCAATGAATAAAAAAAGTAGCAGCAGCATTTGTTTCGCAAATAAAGTTATTGGCGCAACAGCATACCTAATTATTATTGATTGTGCGGTAAAATTAAAAATCTACGAAAAACATTTACAAGCCAATTTAGGTTTGCGGTCCTAAAAAAAGACTTTATTGCTTCCAAAAATACTATAAATATATCGGAACTCTCAGAGCGTGAGTCCGAATCGCACTTGACCGGTCTTTCAATATTATGATCACTAAACTGCTGATATTCAACTTCGGTTAAAATTTTTATTTCGGTACTTAACTAAAGACATGTAATACATCTAGACATATACGCAGAATAAAGAACTTAGAAACACCCGAAAGAAAGGATATTGATGAAAACCATTTTGATGGCTAATTGCAAACGTGCTTGTAAGAAAGACAGAGACGCTTGCACTCAGATAACCTGGCCTTAAAGTTAGATGGTGCAACTCAGCCTTAGATAGGTATAACGTTTCGGATTTTCACTGACGATCCAGTTACGGAACGTGCCTTTTTCGATCAGAATAAAGAACGAAGGTTGATAACCTTAAGGCAGTTAAACTTTCGTCTTATGGAGCAATGACCTTCTTTAATAAAAATATAAAATCCGAGCTAAGGGTAGATGGTGGGGCAAGGGGAAGCTGTTATTTGAATAGATTGAGGAAAATAAGATGCCACGTGTAGTGACGAAACACGTGTAGAGTGGTGTTAATGATTGTTGTTTGATCTTGCCTGGTGCATGCGGGCGCGCGGTGCCATCCATAATTGTTGCGGAGGTGGCTACATAATATTCTCCATAATTTGTAATAATGAACTTCCGCAATGTAACGCCTGATCCTATAAATTAGATGGTTTTTATGGGTTGTCGAAATTCTTAATTTTTAGGGTTCCGTACAAAAAGTGTGCAATATGCCTGCGATTTTTAAAGGGCTGCATTTGTTGCATGGTAATAACTAGCCGGTTAATATTTTGGGTTATTAATGGGTTTCTCTACACAAAGAAAATATATTTTATCTTATGTTTATTTCAGCTCTTATTAGCGGTAAGTACCTGGTCGACCGAACTTCACTCTATAATAGCCGCCTCAACATAAAATATCATCGGGTGAGCAAGCTATGCTACTCGCTAACAGATGGCGCTGTAGTTTTCCGTCTAAAACGCGGTATTTTTTTTAAATGCTTATAAACACGGGCAAAACTATTTTTCCCAGACATTAGACCTAGCTAGATTGATTTTTCGTCCCCCAAAAACCCCCGGATACTTAATTTCATCAAAATCGTTACACCCGTTTTCGATAAATACATATACAAATATTGCTCGTTTAATAGTATAGGATAAAAAGAAGCTTCAAAATAAACGAATACTTAGGTATATATATTTTTTTAAATATAAAAAAAAATCATTTATCATATAACTAGGTGAGGTGAAAAGGGCTTTCAATGTTACAATATTTGACACCTTAATATTAACCCTAACATATTTCAGTTGAAACAGTTGCCGTCACCCTTTCTTGTCAGTTAAACTTGGGCATGTAAACTGACAAATGAGGGAAACTTGCTTCGTCCAACGCTAGTTAAACTTACCCAATCTTACCGCACAGCAATCGATTAATCTGAAACTTGGGGCCCTCGATATGACGCACCCACATTTAGGGCATTCAAAACATAGTTTGGGAACCGCTTCAGATATCGAATTCCAAGGACTCAATCGAACTGACTCGTAAGGGGTTAAACAAAGGAAGCGTTTTCATATTCTGCACGAAAACTGTTCAGTAATATTATACAGGGTGGCCAAAAAGTCGTGGATCAAACGAAACAGGGAGATAAAGGAGGTAATTTCCAACAAAAAATCTTTCCCCAGCATGGCCATAACTTCATTGCACGAAAATATATGAATTATTTTAGTTTTTTCAATGAAACTACCGAGTCTTTTTACAATTTAATCAGTAAAAAATTAAATTGATTAAAAACAATAAAACAAAAGGTGTTGTATTATGAGTCGATAATGTATCAATACTACAAAAATTGTATTGCAGCTCTTGGTATCAAACTTAACGAGCAATGATTTTTTTTCCGTAAATTTTGAAGCGTTACAAAAAATTACTTCTCACTTTAAGAGCACCATTTGAAAAAAAAATGTATTAAGGAAAAGTGACCTTGTATTAAAAAAACTTTCTGGTTTAATGCTAATTCAAGTGAGGTACAACACTTTACTCTTTGATCTTTAGTTTTGGTTTTATGGTCGTTTTTTCGTATCAAGGTGCAAATTTAACAAAATGGCAAATTTAAAGATAAATGATTTTTTCGGATCAAACGAAACAGGGAGATAAAGGAGGTAATTTCCAACAAAAAATCTTTCCCCAACATGGCCATAACTTCATTGCACGAAAAGATATGAATTATTTTAGTTTTTTCAATGAAACTACCGAGTCTACAATTTAATCAGTAAAAAATTAAATTGATTAAAAACAATAAAACAAAAGGTGTTGTATTATGAGTCGATAATGTATCAATACTACAAAAATTGTATTGCAGCTCTTGGTATCAAACTTAACGAGCAATGATTTTTTTTCCGTAAATTTTGAAGCGTTACAAAAAATTACTTCTCACTTTAAGAGCACCATTTGAAAAAAAAATAAAAAAATGTATTAAGGAAAAGTGACCTTGTATTAAAAAAACTTGCTGGTTTAATGCTGATTCAAGTGAGGTACAACACTTTACTCTTTAATCTTTAGTTTTGGTGTTACTCGGTAGTTTCATTGAAAAAACTAAAATAATTCATATCTTTTTGTACAATGAAGTTATGGCCATGCTGGGGAAAGATATTTTGTTGGAAATTACCTCCTTTATCTCCCTGTTTCGTTTGATCCACGACTTTTTAGCCACCCTGTATAAGACCTACGTACGATTAGAAAAGATCTCAGAAGACTTATCTTCTCTTGTTCTTATCTTGTACTCATATTACCATATGGACCCGTGTGGGGCCGGCAAAGAACAGTACTAAGCCATCTCTACCGTGGTTGTTGTAAAAGCGACTAAGGGCATATTAACCGGAGGATGGGCAGCAGCATCTTTCTGTGTATCGTACCATCTTACACACTGCGGTCGCTAGCCACCAACACTTACGATGATAAATTCCCTCCTAAGTTCGGCGCGTTTTTGCTGAAGTTCTAGAGGGAGCTCCAAGTCTTTCAGTGGACATTTCATGGAATGTTATGAGAAGTAATCATAACAAATGAATGATATTGGATACGGTTCCAAAACTCTTTAATAAGCAAAAGTTTTGCAAGCTCAATACAATATATAACATCGTTTTCTGTCCTACAAAGATTGAACGAAAACCAACCATTGAGATTTAAAAGCCAATTTAAAGTTCGCAATGGTTGTTAGAGTTCGAATACTTTGCGAATATTAGTCGAAGCAAGATCATTAAAGAAATCTACATCAAAACGCTAATTATATCAGACCTGCTATACTACGAGTAATAGGTACCACATTATTTATTAGTTTCCATACTGACCGTTTGTTAGCAACTACTTTTTATAATAAAAGGAACTTACTTTTCGCAATATTTTCAGCTAAGATAATCAGCAAACATTAATTATTAAGGGGCTGATAAGAGCTAAATTACCTCCCTTTCTAACAAAGGACAGAATGCGCGTGTTATAACGGAGCGGAATCGCGCTGTTTTATGTTTTTCGCTCCTTTTTTTCATTTTTCTTAAAATCTGTACCCATAATATTAATTATAAAACAGCCATATCCTATACTATTAAACGAGCAATATTTTTGTATGTATATAAATATATATAGTACCTGGGCGACCGAGCTTCGCTCTATAATGGCCGCCTCTACCTGACAATATCTTCGGGTGAGCTAGGGACTAGATAAATACTATACGTACAACCAGGTGAGCAAGGTATGCTACTGAACAACAGATGGCGCTGTAAGTTTCTTAAACACGCAAAAAAAAAAAAAAGGATGAAAACGAATTTTCCCAGACATGAGACCTAGCTAATCCATTTTTTAACCCCGAAAATCCCTGTATGGTAAATTTCATCGAAATCGTTAGAGCCGTTTTTGAGAAACTGATTACAAATATATATACATATACATATATATATATACAGGGTGTTAACCTAATTGCGTGCCATAGCTTAAGGGGTGTTTCAGTTATGATAAAGGAATACAAAAAAAATATTTAAAAAAATCCTGCTGAAAAAAAAACTTCATTGAAACTTAACTAACACGGAGCACCGCGCTATCACCGAGCCAGCGCGCGAGTATCAGTGGATAAGGTAGGCACATACATAACTGAAACCCTTTCGCGCGCTTTTGATAGCGCGGTGCTCCGGGTCATTGCCCTCCGCGTTAGTTTAGTTTCAATGGAGTTTAAATTTTTTTTAAGTAGGATTTTTATATAAATTTTTTTTGAGTTCCTTTATCGTTACTGAACCACCCCTTAAGCTATGGCACGCAATCAAATTAACACCCTGTATATATAGGATATTTGTAATCGGTTTCTCGAAAACGGCTCAAACGATTTCGTTGAAATTTACCATACGGGGGTTTTCGGGGGCGAAAAATCGATATAGCTAGGTCTCATGTCTCGTGTTTTTAAGCATTTGCGTTTTAGACAAAAACCTACAGCGCCATCTGTTGGCGGGTAGCATAGCTTGCTCACCCGATGATATTTTAATGTTGAGGCGGATGATATAGAGCGAAGCTCGGTCTGCCAGGTACTGATGTGATAATGTGAAAAGGTTTTAGCATCATAGATTAATGGGTACCTACTTAAGAAAAAAAGGTTTAAAAGCTAAAAGCAGAGGTAACTTTGGATTTTTTTTGGCGTATAAAATAACCTTATATTTAATCGTGTGTGTGAGTCATCTTCTTGGAAAGATGCTTAATTATCACATAATGTTTCTTTTTCCCATATATTCATCACTTTTCGTTAAAAAAAACTGCTCAAGTGAAGCGTATTTAGCTCTTATCAGTCCCTTAAATAGACGACGGCCCGTAGACAAGTGGCTTTCTATAATCGTAAACGCCATTAGACTGGGCTAAATATGTATGAGATTAGCATATGGTAACGAAATGTTGCTTACTATACAAGGCGTAACAAAAAGGGTATACCAACCCTGAACGATGCGAATCTGCCCATAAAACTGAACAACTTTCGCTGAGGAATATAGGTCGGAAAAGGGAAAAAATATTTGATCTGCCATTCTGGGTAAGCTCGTTCCATCGTTGACCTCAACTCTGTCTTCAAGACTAGATCGAGGTCAAGAGTAAGCCCATTTTCAATTAAAAAAACCGGCCAAGTGCGAGTCGGACTCACGCACTGAGGGTTCCGTACCACCACATAATCATAATTGTATTTGTTAAAATTTCAGTAGGTTAATAAATAAATAAATAATAAATAAATAAATCTTTTATTGCCAGAAAGAAAATTACAATTATAAAGGATTCCTGATAGATTCCGCACTAGGTAAAACCTGTATCGCGGCAATCCATGTCGCTGTTACAATTTATAATGAAGTTCATATACGACTATATACACAGAGCAAAGATCTATTTATAGAATACAATCTAAACTTAGACGTAAGATAACATAAAAAGTAAGTTTTCTAAATACGGAATTAGGTGGTTATGTACAAAATAGATTCGGTCTCGTTGTAGTTAAGTGTTTTGAGCCATACTGATAACTTTCCTTTTGCTTCATAAAAAGTATAATTTTTCACCGAACAATATAATAATAATAGTTTTATAAATGTACGGAAAGGCGAAATATTTGAAGCGCTGCGCGAATTAGGTTTTAACTTTAGGAGGATTTGTGACGTAAACTCGCTTATTGGTCAGAGCTACGAGGTCCGGTGAGTTTTGGATAGCCCGGTGTTGACTTAGGCAAGCTTTTAGTAAGTACAGCTGTCGAACAGTTAGGACTCCAGCTTCTTGGTAAAGATTTAAAGTTGAAAATCGAAACGGCTTTCTATACATGACCTTTAAAACAGACCTCTGAGCTCTTTCCAATGTTATTAAGTGTGTTTTAGCTGCGCAACCCCAAATACTAATGCAGTAAGTTATTAATGACTGGCATAGAGCAATATAAACTAAGTTTAATACATCTTTATCGGCACAGTCTCTGAGTAGCTTCATTACGCCAGCCAGTTTTCGTATGCGGCCTGACATAGACGAAAGATGTTGTTTAAATGAAAGTCGATCATCAAGAATTACTCCAAGGTACTTTATAGATTCTGTTCTTTGTATTTTAGGACAATTACAATTGCTAGGGGAGACGGAAATGTGGGATAAACAGCTATGGACTTTAATATGAGGGCTGATATAACTTGAAGGAGCTGAAGATTTTGTTTTATGAAAGCATAAGTATTTAGTTTTTTCTGAATTGAGGGTAAGGAGATTGTTGTTTAGCCAATTCGTGATTAAACTCATTGCCATTTCAGCAGCTATAAAAACCTCTTCCCAGGAGTCGTTTTGAATGATTAATGCAGTATCATCTGCGTAGCACACTACTGTGACGTTTTTATTATTTTTGAAGATGTCAATAATGTCATTTATATAGATTGTGAAGAGTGAGGGTCCCAAAATGCTACCCTGAGGCACACCGTAGTCAATTTTACAAGATTCGCTCAAGTGGTCACCCACTCTGGTGCGCTGAGTACGATGGGTGAGATAGCTCCTAAACCATTCCAGGACTTTTCCTCGGATGCCGATTGATTCAAGTTTCGCTATAAAAAGCCATATCTTTTGATTGCGTCGTTGTAAAAAAATTAAATTTTCAGATCTTGTGTTGTTAATAGACCCTAACATATGGTATTAATTTCAACCTGATACCTCTACCCGTTCGTGAGATAAAGGGTCTTGACAGACAGACAGACGGACAACAAAGTAATCCTATAAGGGTTCCGTTTTTTTCTTTTGAGGTACGGAACCCTAAAAAAAGAAAAATCAAAGAAAATGAATCAGCTGATATAGTCTTGGCAACGAAGCGGATCGTTGTATGAAGACCCCCGCATTAAAACCTCAGTCGATGAAACGTTAAAAAAAAAACAGAAAAAAAATCGGTACTTATACAAAAATTACAAAAAATGTATGAATTTTTTTTTTGTAAATTCTTTTTTGGATATTTGGAATTTAAATTTATTTCATGATTCTTTATCATCCTGACGAAAAAATCTGCCTGAAAGAATTATGTTGGGGTCAACTGCTTCGTTGCCTACACTAATAGCGCATTTTGTACGGGAGGTCAAAAATTTTATTTCGTATTACGACCTTTGTTTCTTGAGTTTCATGGGCAGAATCACATCCTTCAGGGTTAATATACCATTTCTGTTACACACTGTATACTAAACGAAAACTGAAAGGGCGTGCTCAGCCAACGAAACTGAACAACTTTCCCAAAGAAACATTTTTGGGAAATGAAAAAATTTTTCGACCTCTCCATACAAACTGATCGATTGTTTACGATTATGCGCCGTGAATTTTCATTAGTTTTGCTCCCGAAGCCCAGTGATTCTACTCATGAAAACAAGCAACTTTCCCGAAGAAAAATGTCCTTACTTTGAAAAAAAAAAAAGATTACGCCTTGCCATACAAACTGAGTCCATCATGCATGTAACCACTTTACTATGTAGCCAAATATTTCTTTTCAGGAATTTTTTTATCGTAAATAAAATCACTGGGCTTCAGGAGCAAAACCAATGCAAAATTCACGCAGTAGAAAGCCATTTGTCTATGTTCCCAGTAGCGGTGTTTCTCGGTGGTCATACTACTTCTAGGATGTTGAGTATGTAAAGGGAATATGCATAATTTGTTTAAGTCGCATTTATTAACAAAATATGAAAAACGGTAGTAGAGATGACCAAAAGCGAAATTAAAATTTAAATCGGCTAAGAAATACGACTGATATAAGCATTTAAAACTATTAATTATACGCGCCAATTAGACACAGAGATCCAACATGGCATGTGACGTCACATGCCACTACGGCCCTGTAAACTTCGTGTTATATTTCGTTTTGCTAGAAAGAGACAGAAACAAATCTCCGATGGCTTCTATCTTTTTTAATTTTTTGTATTTTTTTTTTGTATAGTTATTCGAAAAATAGTTTTACTAAACTGTTTATTACATGAATGAGGATAATTTTTTAAATAAAAAAACATCATGCATATTTCCCTATTACAGTATTAGTGGGTTTTACGGGAGGTCATGATAATTATTATTAAATCTTTAATAACAGGAAAACGTTCATGGATTTACAAAATACAAATGAGGTAAAAATCCAATTATTTTTTTGGTCCCAGTGCACACTATTGTATCATAACATAGGTTAGTAAGCGTTCTATAGGGTGACTTTTAATTAGTTCTTGATAGAAAAAGGTATGAATGTGCTCATGATACTGAACAACTTTCCCCATGGAACATAGGTCGAAATACGAAATCAAGTTTTGACTTCCAATAGAAACTGCATCAGCTGATAGCGCATTTTGTATGGGAGGTCAAATTTGGTTTTTCGTATTTCGACCTATGTTTCTTGGGAAAAGTTGTTCAGTATCATAAGAACATGCATATCTTTTGCTATCAAGAACTAATTAAAAGTCATCCTATATAGTAGCGGACAATTAAATACAAAGAATTAATCATATCAAATACCATCGAGAAACGTGATAACTTGATAAGATTTCCTTATACATAATTTACAAAAATATTTCGGTCTCATCTTATATGTCACCGGAAAATATTAAGAATCGTAAGTTGATAAATTTCCTAGTAAGTTAATCAACTTTCGAAAATAATAAATTCCTAGGAAATTCGTAGTTAGGTTATTTTTCACTGCGGCAGCAGCCGGCGAGTGCCAGAAGCGAAAACAGCACAGTTTATTATTTTTCGAAAGTTGATCAACTTACGAGAAAAACCAACTTATGATTCCGTGTATTTTCCAGTGACATACAGCGTTACTTTTTATCACCCCGGATATTATGAGATGGTTCTCGCCATAAAACTGAACAACTTCTCCCAAGTGACACACAAAATGTGCTGTCAGCTTATGCAGTTTGTATAGAAAGTAAAAAAAGTCGTATTTAGACCTATGTTTTGTGGGAAAAGTTGTTCAGTTTCATGGGCAGAACTACTTCTTAAAATATCCGGGTTGATAAAAAAATTACGCTGTGTTTATTATACATGATTGAAAGCTCACGGATTCGGAACTTGAAATTGGACTTTTAAATTAGAATAGCAGTGGCGCGAGTGATCGTTAGCCTCTCACATAAATTGAATGTAACAAGCCGGGATGGAAAAAATTGAATAGCTGTGCCACATAGCAGCCGCCGGTTACCACTGGCAATCCATTTGGCCAGAAAATTGAATTCCCGTTGTTATTTCGCGTCGAGCGAGATTAATTAAAACGGTGATGTCCAGCACCGCAATTTATATAACGGAAGAATAAAAAGATCACCACCCAAATAGCATAGCTCAGATATATAGGATCCTAATTAAATAGTGAACATATTTTTGCACGTAACTTAGACCATTAAACTGAACAACTTTCCGAAAGGAGCATAGAAATACAAAATGCGCTATTAGCTGATGAAGTTTCTATAGAAGGCCATTTTTTTTTTCATATATTGATCTATGTTTCTTGGGGAAAGTTGATCAGTTTCATGGTCTGAGTTACATACTTACTAAAATTATGTTCACTCTACATAAGGACCTTATGTAAAATTTCATCACAAATTCGATCAGCTGATGTCGTTAAAAAAAGCCAAGAAAGACGACAGAAACGATGCCAATTGATATCGAAGTCGCACAAATTCTTATTTCAGACAAGAATTCTATTGTTACAATATAAACCCAGTTGATGTATAAATGATTATATAAACACAACAACAAAGGGGAGGGCTATAAAATGGAGCAGTCAAATTTCATTGGAGACAACGACGATGAGAGAATTCAGGAAGGCTTTGGGCTCGCATGCCACCAGAACAAAAGACGTGCGCAAAGGCCGCCTTGCCAGCAACAAAACAAGGACAAGGAATTTTAATAAAATCCTTATTATCTATTCACAGCAGCAGTTACGTTCTTTTACGAGCTAAATGACGATGGCGAACTTTGGTGGCAGAATCGCTTCGCTGTTCTTGTCGCAACTTCGTTAATATCTGCTGGAATATCTAAACGGAGTTAATTGCTTATTGACAACAGACGCACCAGACCTCCCGGTGAGATTATCACAAACTTTTATAACCTTCATTTAAGATACAAGATAAAAGCATAGTACAAGATACCAAATGGTTTAATTAAGACAATTGGTTTCTTGGCTGTCTCTTTTAGAGGTAAGTTTGTAATACCATGTGTCACCGTTTCTAGATGAACGAATAAGTTTCCTGAAGACGCATCGCATATAAGTATTGAACAAAAATCTTAGTGGCCCCAAAATGAATATTTTCTTAAACCTGTACGTAAAAAATTCTTATCCAGTGTTCTTACTTCTAACAAATTAGTCCCCTGTCAAGTGTATATCTGTGTGCTCCTTGATGATACAAGTGTGGAAGTAGTCTCAATCTCTTCATTTGATCTTGAAGAAACATAATTTTGATGGTGGACGTCCCAAAAGTTGTACGTACTAATGCTGCGGACAAAAACAAAAATAAAAACAAAAAAATAACGGTAACCGTTCGGAGTACGTAAAGATATTCAATGCAAAAAATGGAGCTACATAAATTTTGTACCGGAAAGATTATTACAACTTTTTATGTATGATCAACCGTTTTCTCATAAAACGCACTTTTAGGAAAAGAAGAAGGTGACTGACTGACTGACTTCCATATCAACGCACAGCCCAAACCGCTGGGTCTAGAGATTCCAAATTGTGGCGTGTAGGTTCCTTATAAAATTTAGGGGTGCGCTACGAAAGGATTTTTGGAAATTTCACCCCTAAGGGGGTAAAAAAGGGGGTGAAAATTTGTATGAAAGTCCGTCAGTTTAGAAGTTAGGATCTTCAAATTTTGTATTTAGGCTGAATACTAAAAATTTATTAACATGTGTCTCAGGGTTTTTTAAAATTTTACCTCTGAAGGGGTGAAAAGGGGGATGAAGTAGTAAAGCCTACTTTTTTAAAGTAAAACCACTGTTTATTATTTAGGCATTAGGGTTGTAATTTTACGCAACGAACATCACTGTTATTGCAATTCTACCCTTAAGGGGAAAAATGGGGGATGAAATTTTGTAAAAAAAACCGTCAGATTAAAAGTTATAATCTTCATATTTTGTTGTTAGGTTAACGACTATAATTTAATTTATACGTGACACAGGGTTTTTGAAATTTTCATCCCCGAAGGGGTAAAAAGGGGGGTGAAATAAAAAATCCTTGATTTCAAAATAAAAACCTCTTTATTATTATTTAGGTATTAGTGATGTGCTCTTTTGCAACGTACTTTACTGTCATTACTTTGTGCGTGATATGGCAGTCAGTCAGTCAGTCGCCTTCTTCTTTTCCTACTAAGATAAAAGTGCGTTTTATGAGAAAACGGTTGATCATACATAAAAAGTTGTAATTACCTTTCCTGTACGAAATTAACGTAGCTCCATTTTTTGCATTGAACATCTTTACGTACTCCCAACGGTTACCGTTATTTTTTTGTTTTTATTTTTGTTTTTGTCCGCAGCATTAGTACGTACAACTTTTGGGACGTCCACTATCAAAATAATGTTTCTTCAAGATCAAACGAAGAGATTGAGACTACTTCCACACTTGTATCATCAAGAAGCACACGGGAATATTCTTTTGTACATTTGAAAGGGGACTAAATAGTCATTTGTTATGCAAGGCAGCAAAATTGTTATTTAGCGCGAGTACCTGGTATTGAAGCTCGAGTAAGCGAAGAATCCTAAAACTAAGCCACAAGCGAATCGCATGGTTCAAAAAAATCCTGAGCAGGGCGATGGTAATACATTTTCTCATCTCACTACAGTAAGGAAAAGCGAACGAATACTCGTATCGCTACTTTTTTCTACCATAATTAATCATTATTTCGAAAAACTTTTACTCGCTCGTGGATAAAAATGACTTACGAGTATGCTAGGCAAGCAAATTACGACCGAATAAAATTTTAAAAACTACTTTTGCACGCAGATTTCGACCAAGTTTTCCAAGTTTGTAAGGTGAAAATAGTATTTCATCTTATGTGTGTTATAAAAATATTTTTCTACCTACTATGCTACCAAAAAGCCTTATTTTGTGAAATACAACTAACTGAAGAACAATTTACACGATAAATGACAAATCGAGCCAAAAATTCGTTTTGTCTGTCAGATATCCCTCGTCCATCAATGTCACGATACTACGGAAAGCGGGAGAAAACTTTAGATGTGATTTTATATAGCTACTACACAGACACGTCTAAATAAAAGAAATATCAGAATAATAACAAAATTGTGTATCTCCCTCGAAATGAAAATTTGCATTTATTACCGAACCCAGCTTAATTAATCCTATAACATCGGTTAAAATGAATCAGAAGGAAACCGAGAAGATTTTAAATATGCTTCGAGAAAAGGGAATTTGTCTTGGAAGGGCCGGCTCGACGAAATGACAGAGATAAACTTGTGAACAGCAATTTGGGTATATATTTCGACCTGTACTCGGGAGCGGAATAAATTTTTGATTACGGTCTCTGGCTCATTGGTATTCTTCGGAGATACTGCCGATACGACCTTCGAGCCGGGTCTGCACTTAGCGGTAATTTACAGTTTAATTACTGGTTCCGGCCGTAAGATGGCCCGGATGGCCCGTCCGAAGAAATTTTACGTTAGTATCTTTCATGATAAAATGTGGTAGGTACCTCATTATTATCAACTTTTTGATGATAATGACAAACTTTTTGATGTCTAGTGCAATCATATGTACCTAGTCTTAAATTTTTTAGTTTCAAAACTAAAATCTTACTTAAGGCGAATATACCCCTCAAATGGGCATTTTGCAAACCCTACTCCTAATTTTACAGCTGGTCATGAAAAGTTGGAAAAAAAATATATGTAAAACATCAGTTCAAGGATTACATTTGTTACATTCGTTTTTTCTTTATGTTTTATATTCTATATTTAACAAAATAAAAACGGTAACTACATCGATTTTTTACGTGAATTAGCTACTGTTCCTAAAGCGCTAAAAAGAATAAAGGTTTTTTAATTTATAATAAATTTATAATAAATTAAAAAAAACCTTTATTCTTTAAATACAACATACTACGATTTTTTTTTATCAAAATTCCGTCTCATCGTTGGTCGTAATAGCCACGTTGAATAGAACTGTTATGTAAACGCTATCGACGTGTTAATAAGGTCGATATTTGCATCGACGATCGCGTAGCTCCTAATTTGAGGAGTATAATCGCCTTAAACTTCAAAATGAAACCACGACAACGAAATCACGACCACTAATCCACGCATTGCTTTTTAATACATCAATGTTACAGTCTAACTCCTTGGTTACAGTAGTAAAAGCATAATACTTAACAAAGAGTTTTGAACCTCGATCCGTTGTGATACCCATATGTGTATATGGATTTACCTATAGGCATTTGCGCGCTACTCTAATGAAAACAAAGAGAATTTCTGTGTACACTAACCAATGAGTTATGTTACCGCAGAAACCACACATACAAGCATGTTCAAGAACACATACCGCTTTATTAATTTGATCTAAACTGAATAGATGAAAACACGAGTAGGTAGCGTTAGCAACTATACGAATATCCCGCATACCCACATCACAAAAAGCCCAATGAAGAGACTTTACAAAAGTAAGTTAAATGAGAAAAGGATCCGTATTAAGCGTGCATCGTGTGACATTGAAAAATAGTCGCCAATAAGTCTCGTTTCGCATTCAACGTGATCGTCCGTCACTGTCGCGCGACGCGACGTTCGCAGGCGACGTCGACGGCCGCAGCCAATAATGTCCCCCGACAACTCGACAGGCACTTGACAAGTCGTGCACTCACTATTACCACATTAGCCGGCTTCTTAAGGAAATTACCCAGAAAAATGTCCTAGCCTTCAGCTACGTCTGCGTTCATCTCAGTTTATTTGCTCTTAAATGTAGGTATTTACTTTCTTGACGTTTGCGTTGTCTTATTTTATGAAAAGAGATTCACATTGGGGTTTTCAACAGCATGATGATAGTTCTCTGAGAAAAATCACTTACTTTTATATACCTACTTACATAAATTGTAGCAAAAAGATTCAATATCCTAGATACTATTTTGAGTTTATTTTAAGCATTTTTCGGTTACTAGACATGATGCTACATTACATACCTACCATCCGAGATCATTGATAACGTGAACAGAAAGGTTACACCTTGAAGGTTTTAAATCTACCTATGGAAGCAGATTGAAATAAGGTTTTTTTTAATTCACTATAGAAAGTGCTTCAGCTCATAGAGTATTTTTGCAAGGGTCACACATTTTTTGTTCGTATTTCAAGCAGGAAATATTTTGTCATTTCCTTCAGGGTTGTCATAATATAACCTTATGTTACACCTTCTATTATGGTAGGTATTAAGCACCATACCTATTTATTGCCTCTCCACATTAAGCTAAAAAGGTCGGAGTGTATTCACGTGAGGGCGAGATACGAACTTACAATTCCAGATAAAACAAGTCGTATCTCAAAACAGCTATGAAGATTACCCTTTTCGGCTTATGAGGGCAACAACTAACTGAATATACTACGCCCAGCCGAGTGACAAAATCCCTCTTTTATGCAAGATTATCGCCACTGAAATATTAGGGGGAAGGGTTTAAATCCCAGCAGATAATTGCTTTAAGATAGGCGCCAAGTTAGCACTCGAACCGAATAATTCAGCTCTGATAGGATCCGAGACCCAGGCAGCAAAGTTCTTTTAAGTTTAATTATGAATGTTCACGCTTTTCCGAATTCGAATGGATCTGCATTTGAGGTATTTCACCTTTAGAGCAAGTCAGGAACTTTTCCTTTAACACAATTATTGTCTACTGGCGTGATTAAATTAGAGACGTTTCAGCTACCGTGCTAAAGTAAAGTCTGCTACAGTGTTACATAAGGAGACAATGATGGGGTGCAATGTTTTAGCTCAACGGGCAAAGGAATGGTCGACGTTAGTATGCATAATGTGCTCGGACAAAGCAAGATTTATCCTCAGTGCTACACCACCGCCGCGGCAGACTATGCTGGATACCTCCGGAGATAAGACAAATTGTTGAGCTCTCCTTTGCTTAAGTTACGAGGTCTACACAATGTCTTACATGGTTAAAACTGTATGTAAACTTTACTGAAATTTCGTATGGATGTTACTGGCTTGCGTGTATCCACAGTATCCGTTCAGTATTTAACACCCTTTTATTGAACCGAGAACTAATGGGAATGTTTGTAGTTATTTGACTATTTTACAAGCACCTATTTATGAAGTGACCACATGTTAATTTAATGGATGAGTGCGTAAATATTACCCAAGTTCGAAGTAACAATTCCAATATACAACGCTCGGGGTAGTATTTTGGCATATGTGAACGTTGAAGCTCTTACAGTTTGGACAAATATTGACAGCGACTGACGGCTGGTCCACCTGGGCCTGGGCCCGGCTGCCAGCCGAACGGGTAAACACCGCGACATAGAGATGTAACACAAACACGGCCGACTAACATGAGAGCTAAGAGACTAACATGATACGAGGATCCCGGATGCACCGAGGTAATTTGACGGAATGCCTGTCTGCGCTCTGTTTGTACATAACTGATTTACCTCCGCTCGTAGTCGACTAGCGTAAAGCGGCATGCTAAATATACAGGGTGTAAATGCAAAATCGAGCGGCAGCTCAAGAATGTGCTCACACCATGAAACTCAAAAGTGGAGATATTTTTTGGCTCCATACAAACCTTCAACATTGGACAGTGCATTTTATAGGAAAAGCCATAAAAAACTCTTCGATTTCGACCCATTTTTCTTTGCAAAAGTTGTTCAGTTTCGTGGTATGAGTACACCCTTGAACTGGCGCTCGGTTTACAATACAATACAATATTCTTTATTGCACACGAAATTTTGTGAAAAGTACAATATTAGAAATAGGTGTACAATGAGGCGGCCTTATTGCTAAAGAGCAATTTCTTCCAGGCAACCTTTGGGTGCAGGATATTAGGCTAACATAGATGCGGGGACGGTGCATAAAGATTGACCTAAAGATATAACAAATTAAACATACATAAACACGACATATATAAACACTACATATATAAACCTACCTATAAAAACATAATAAATATATATTTATATATATACATATATATAATATATAAATACACATAAATCTGATAGCAGGACACGAACAACAACAGGCAACCACAGATCACGAGAGGTGTGACAGTGAAAGGAAGTGGTCTTTAACATTTCTCTTGAAAATGTCGAGTGAGGGAGCTTGCCTCAGCGCAGTGGGAAGTGCATTCCAGAGTCGTATGGCCGTAGCTGTGAAAGAGTCGTGATAGAAATTTGTAGTATGTGAAGGTATAGAGAGGGAAAGGTCAAGAGAGGAGCGTAGAGTACGATCTTGAGATGTGTTAAATTGAAATCTTTCTTTGAGGTATGAAGGGGTGGAAGGAAGAAATAGGATAGAGTATAGTAGAGAGAGAATATGCCAATCCCTTCGACGGCGAATGGGCAGCCATTTTAACTGAGCTCGGAAGGACGACACATGGTCGTACTTCCTCAGTCCGAAAACAAACCTTATACACAGGTTCTGGAGCCGCTCCAGTTTGTTAAGCATCTCTTCTGTGAGGTCAGGGTAGGAGGTATCAGCGTAATCCAAGATAGGTAGGAGTAACGATTGTGCAAGAGCAATCTTTGTACTGGTCGGCAAGAAATTTCGCAGCCTTTTCAGTGATCCATACGCACCAAAAAGCTTCCGACTTAACTCCGCCACTTGTGGTTTCCACGAAAGTGTGATATCAAAAAGTATGCCAAGGTTTTTCACAGTTTGGGCGTATGGAACACCTACACCATTAAATACGATTGGAGGGAGAGATCCAAAGTCTACCCTTGAAATGAACCAGTGACTGCCAATTACTATGGCCTGTGTCTTATTTGGATTCACTTGCAATCCGTGAGAGTTACTCCATTCTGATATATGAGCCAGATCAGCATTAATATCAGATATGGCCTTTCCAAGGTCATTAATTCCAGCTTGAGAGTATATTTGGAGATCGTCAGCATACAGGTGGTACGAAGATTGGATTGGAAAAGTAATAGAGTTAATGAAGATAGCGAAGAGGAGTGGGGACAAGACGCCACCTTGGGGTACACCAGCAGATGTTTCACACCACGAGGAGAAGGATTCTTCCACCCGGATGCGTTGCCGGCGGCGGTTTACATTTACACCATGTAGATGATAGCGGCACCTTAATGCGGGTTCTATAAACGTGGGATATTTCAGGTGTTATATATAGCACACAAGATTTTAGCACACAAGATTTTAATATATTCGTGCGAAATCTTTATTCTAGAGGCTAAACCTTTGTTGTATTACTCATGGATATTAAAAAAAAATATACTGATGCGTATGCTACGAGAAATACAAAACAAATTAAAAGAATGCGTTCAGTCGTAAAATAAAAATCGTTTCATTTAACCTCCAGAATCAGCACTAAAAGGTTTTACACAAACGTAGAAAACAGATAACCGCGGCGCCGAAATAAAACAGAATTTTCTTTGTCAAAGAATGAGAAGTACCAAAAGTAAAAGAGTGTTTCAATTTAACAATAAATAACAAGTACCAGAAAGACGGAATAACAATAAGTCACGCGTAGCTCTAGGGCAGAAAATATTAAATTTCTTTTTCTTTGTTATTCTCTAAGCTGGCGCCTTTGTTTCTGAAGTGATGTTAAAAGTCGTCGCTTCCTGAACTTTTTGATTTATGGAGTATACCCGCCGTTTCACACGTTCTCGTACGCCCAGCATTTGGCTATAATGGCGTGATAATGTTCCCAGGCTTTTAGCTTACATCACTATCATCGATAACTTGAGATACTTTCAGAACCTTTCAATAATACGTAGAGCGTGTAGCTATTTTATTTACCCAGCGCGAATTTTTAAAGTCTCGTGTAATGCGTGTCTATAACTTATACAAGTAGGTTTACCTGACTACGGAAAAAAGGAGGGTTATGATTTTGAAACGTACATATCTATGTACGACGTACGTTCATCTGTTCCCTCATAACTTCTAAACTACTTATCGTAATTTGACAAATGACTGATGACCACGGCTATTATCTGAGCATAGCTAAGAATATGTACGAGTATTAAGACCATAGTTTGTACGTATTAATTTAAGATTACAATATTTTTTTATTTCATACTTTACAGAGCAAGATTTGTCAGTTGGACTGATTTTTTTTACCTACTATCCTATGCCATATTGGCCTGTTTGAATTTGTAAAAAGCGACCGTACGAAAACTAAACTTGTCCCTCGAACTGCCAGGATAGAGATGTTCCGTAATAATCCACTATAGTGGGCTATTACGGAACATCTTTAGTGGAGCATCTCTGTATACAAAATACTTAATAAAATCCCAGATTCGATTAAACTGACAGATAACGAAAAAACATTTAAAAAGCTTATTAAAACTGTATTGAATAGTAAAGACTACTATAAAATTAATGATTTTTTGACAGATACAAATATTTGTTTAATATTTTTTTATGTAATTTTCACGTAGGTAATAAACATATCATGTTAGAGTTAATTTCTGTTATGTTATGTTTTTTATGTACAAAGATAGTGAATAAGTACTTAAATATGTATTAACGTCCTTTTTGCTACACCCTTACAGGGTATGTACATTATCAATAACTATTGTATGTACACTTTGCAATGAATAGATACTAAATACTAAATACATGCATTTTCATGTTGTGCTTAAAAATAGTTTCTGTTATCATCCGGATGTAAATTTTAATTTATGGTCTTTAGTGTGTAGCTCTTAGTGCTAACAGAATATCAGTATTGCTGGTTTACGCTAGCAACTATAATGCATAGTTAGCGCCGTTTGTTTTGCCTATTTAATTCCATTTTCTGTTTTTTTATGATTTTACTATAAGTATTATTTGGTACTGAGTACAGAAATAAACAATTTCTATTCTCTTCTAGGTATCTTGAAAAATAGAATCTATTTTAACTTATATCAATGACGTACACAACAATTAACTATCAATAAAAAATTCTACTTTGTAGATTTAATCAGTAAAAAGTTTAAAAATGTTAAAAGTTCAAGTAAAGTTCTAGGTTGCAAACCTAAAATGTGAAAGTACAGCTTGGTTAGGCAGGCAATGCTATCTGGTATATATTCAAGAAATAATTTAAAAGAAAAAAAATAAACAAACATATCAATAGGTTTTGAATTTTCCTATCATGGAACATACAAAAGTAACATTAATAAACAATATAATTTATTAGAGGTTGAGGTTATCAAAAACAGACTTGAAATAGATAAAATATCAATATCAAGTTTTTCTATATATATTTCACTATACTGACGACATATGCAAATAAGGGGGTTATAAAATAAGGTATTATTTTTATAAACATTCAACAGAAATATTTCATGCAGTTTAGTGACAAAGTAAGGTAATATCATGATAAACAGTAAATAAAACTAGAGCTGCAATATCGAGAAGATGGCAACTTTATGTCAACCGTTACTGAGGGATAATCTAAACAAATGCGGGTCTATACCCACCAAGCGTTCAATCAGACTTTAAGGCTGAGACTCGGTGGGTGCCGTAACTTTATATTCGCTGAGGATAGTCACGGAATTTACGCATTATGCATGCAAAGGAAGGTCGTAAGGTCCAGAAGCTCCGGAATATCGAGCGAGCGAACGATCTCAGATATCTTTCCACCTATGAATTGAATGCCAGTATGGAAATTGCCACCCTTTGATTTCTTCTCGTAAAACGGAACGTCGAAGCTTAGAGTTATGTGAGATGGAGCCATAGATTACCCTGGAAAACGTGGAGCAATATATTAAAAGTTTATATCCAGCAGTACCTTGCCTGTCGAAGATGTACTTATTTTATGTGACCATCTCTTTAGCAAACAGGAAAAGGTTTTGACAGTTAAAAATGGAAATTCTTTTGTTTTAAATTCAAGCAGCAGGGAACTGACTAAACTGAAGGATAAAAAATATAAATCCGTGGCAGGAGTTGATTTAAGAAGAAAATGACTTTTTAATTATTCAGGGGCACTCTGGCTGACAGTGGAGCTCGACAACCGGGAAATATTCAATTAGACACATAAAAAGCTCTCGGCGAGGGAAGAATTTAAACAATAACAGGTCGTAGGCAGGGGTAATAAGGAGTGGAGATGAACGGCACATTCCTGCCAAAAGACATTTTAATTGGAGTTGGTTTCCGTGTTCACGGGAAAAGCTGTGCATAATATACCATTTCGCTTATTTGAGTTACATGTACATATACAGGGGGTCCCATTTGGAGTGGTGCAAAGAAAAATTCCCGAAATGGATATGCCTAGCTTCCAAACTGTATGCCACTAGTGCGGGGAAACACTTTGTCGATGACGAGTTATTCGATAGTTTGTATTCAGGAAATCAAATCCGTTTTGCATATTTTTACTTTGAAAATTTTCTTGAATTTTGGCAGGAAAAAAATATTTTCGCCCTAGTATAAAAAAATTCGCAAAACGGATATAATTTCCTAAAAACCAACTATCGACCACTTTTTATCGACAAAGTTTTCCCCGCACTAGTGGCATAGTTTGGCAACTAGGCATGCCCTTTTAGAATTTTTCTTTGGACCCACGTTTGGACCACTCCAAATGGCACACCCATAACGACAAAAATCGTTAAGTTCAGCGTCGCGAATGCCACCACCTGCAAGGTGCTGAAATAAAAAATACTAGATTACTTATTATTCATTTAAAAAACAACTTTTAAATGCTTATTTTATTCTCGATGGTAAACGAAAAGATGAAAACTCCATTAACACAAATTCATCAAGAGGTATATAGAGTAGGAGATAAGTGAAAATAAAATTTTCTTGGAACTAAAACGGGACCATGTTTGACAACAAAGGTTTTATGTTGTTTTGGACATCAAAGAATCCAGAAATCAATGTTGTCAAGCCGAAATGCTACTAGTTCAAAAAAGGAAAAAAAAAATAACCTAGGCTTAATTACGGCGGGAGGTTTCTTGTTTTGAAAGTTTTCCTTAGGTCCCACTAAACTTATCTAGAAAATTCTGCGTTGATCCCATGTACGCTCCCCCCTCCCTACCCTCAAACGGGTCACTGATTTTTTTTATTATTTATCTCAGAAACTGTGAAAGATAGATGAAAAACGTTAACGTTACTTTAATCGTTATAAAATTACCAACCCGCGTTTTATTTCAATGTGATCTATGTATTTGAAATATAGAGTTCAGTTTGCACTTCATACTGATTACCTATGCTGCTGGTATTAATAGACCAAATGAGTGGGATTTTGAATTGACAGCATAGATTTTTGAATTATGTGATGTTCAAAACCAAAATGTTCGAAATCCTAAAATTTTAGACAACTATTACCAGCAGTTTGCTAAGAGGTACCTACTCAGTTGTAAGTGCAAACTTAACCCTATATTTCAAATACTATAGCTCACATTGTAAAACAACCAGTGTCAACTGGTTGGCAATTTTATAACGATTATATATATTTACGTTAGCAAATTTGATTTACCTTTAACTTTTTCTGAGATAAATGAAAATAACTAAAATCAGGGACCTGTTTGAGGGTGGGGAGGGGGGAGCGTACATGGGATCAACGGAGAATTTTCCAGATATGTACAGGGGGACCGAAGGAACACTTTTAAAACAAGACATGTCCCGCCGTAATTTAGGCTAGTTTACTTTTTGTCTTTTTTGAACAAGTAGGATATCGGCTTGACAACATTAATTTGTGAATTCTGCGGTGTTCGAAACCCCAGAAAAACTTTTTTGTCAGATCTGGTCCTGTTTAAGTTCTGACCCTAAGAAGGAGAGCCAAATTCTGTATTTTACACAGACCTAACAAAAGCGCGCGCTAACG
This sequence comes from Athrips mouffetella, assembly GCA_947532105.1. Lineage (NCBI taxonomy): Eukaryota > Metazoa > Arthropoda > Insecta > Lepidoptera > Gelechiidae > Athrips > Athrips mouffetella. Next base: position 21,482,412 of record OX383960.1, on the reverse strand, counting down.
CTTACTAGTATTTCATCCTAGTCTTTATAGAATAAAACCCTGTTTCGTTATTGACTTATCATCAGTCGCACTAAGTTTTTCTTTAAGATTTCTTTTGATCCGATGGTTTAAACTTCATGTTTGAACAAAAGAGAAAGGGCCTCACAAAAGCAAAAAAATCTGTTATACTTAAAGTATTCCTCTCCTTAACTTAAAAAAAATGTGGGAACTTTACGTAGGCATTTAACGAAATAAATTATTATTTTATTTTGTCATATTTAAACTAACAACTTTTTCTTAATAAGCCTGGCTTTTTTTAGGGTTCCGTACCTCAAAATAAAAAAAAACGGAACCCTTATAGGATCACTTTGTTGTCCGTCTGTCTGGCTGTCTGTCTGTCAAGACCCTTTTCTCATGAACAAGAAGAGGTATCAGGTTGAAATCGATAAAGAACATTAAGGTCCATACACCACACAAGATCTGAAAATTTCAATTTTTACAACGACGCAATCAGAAGATATGGCTTTTTATGTCCTCATCTCCACACAATTATGCAAAAAAGCAAAACCTACAGGGTATTTCCCGTTGACCTAAAATTATAAAATTTGGCAAGAAGCTAGGTCTCACAGTACAAATAAAGGGAAAAGTCTAAAATTATTAAATATTACAATTTTTCTCACAACTAATATTAACCAATTAAGGTGAGCTCCCGTTTCAAGAACTTTTCTATAAAAGAGGGGTCAAGAATGGTCGCGGAGTTTTTAAAATCAAAGAGCAAAAGCTTTTAGTATATCATATGGTAGATAGGTACGGAACCCTTAGGGCGGGAGTCCGACTCGCACTTGGCCGGTTTTTTTTACCTACAAGTTCTTTTTCAACTCATTATTTGAAATTACAAAGAAGCTCTTGAACTGGTAAACCCTTTCGCTCGATATTGAATTTCGGGGACCCCGTTGCTAATCGGATTATCCTTTCAAACTGACTCCGAATTTTCTTGTCTAGAGCCTGCGGCCTGAGGCTACGCAAAGATCGACGTCCCACGTAATGAGTTTTACCAGTATGCTAATGTAGAAGAAAATAAGCAAAATAAGGTCTTTGTGGTTTTGATGGCGTGTGAGCATAAAATGGCACATTTTTTATCCAAGTTAAAAAACATGATAGCAAGTTTGTTAAAGGAACTCTTGGGATACGATGAGCTATTGCAGTAAAGTTACATAAACTTTGAAAGTCAAATTGACGTACAAAACAAAATACATAAATTATAATACATTTGCGACCATTCAACAACACAATCAAAATGATGGTGTAGTTGTTTACCTTAAGAATTCCCTACAGACCAAAGTCAAAGAGATAAAATTAGTAGATGCATCCTGCCTACAAATTGATGTTTTCAATAATACTATACTCTGTATTTATCGCTCTCCATCGAATAGAAATTCAGAAAACTTTACAAATTCCTTATGTACTTACCTTGACGCTCTTAATTCGAAAAATAATATCATATTAGCTGGTGATATCAATATAAATCTAATCCCTAAACCTACAGAAAAATCTTATGAATATAAAAATAGAACTTATTACCTCAATATGCTATCAATTCTTGGAATTCTCCCCAGTCATACCCTTCCCACCCGAGGAGAAAGTTGTCTTGACCACTTTATGATAAAAATTAATGTTAAAAAGATCTCTGCTTTTATTGCTATCTTGCACACTACCACTACTGACCACTGTACTACATTCATGTCAATAGTAAAAACAAAGCTTAGACAAACTCCCTCTAAAACTTATACAGTTATAGACTTTGATAAAGCATTAAAATATTTACAGGAACAAAACCTAGCTAACTTACTCTTCTGCGAAGACCCTAATATAATTACTGACCTACATACATACATACATAACATCACGCCTCTTTCCCGTTGGGGTAGGCAGAGACCACAGTCCTCCACCTGCTACGATCTTGACATACTTCCCTTGCTTCCTGTACTTTCATCAATCCTTTCATACATGCTCGTCGGTTTATGGTACTTTTAACCTGGCCTTTATTCAGAACGTCCTGAATTTGGTCCTGGTACGTTCGCCTAGGCCTTCCCCTTCCAACGTTTCCATTCACTCTCGCCTGGTAGATCTCTTTCGTCAATCTTCGTTCATTCATCCTCTCTACATGACCAAACCATCTCAGCATCCCTTTCTCGATTTTGGTCACTACGTCTTCTTTTACGCCACACCGTTCTCTTATCACACTATTTCTAATCCTGTCACTCAATTTAACACCAATCATACTCCTTAGCGCTCTCATTTCCACTGCATTAATTCTACTTTCATGCTTCTTCTGCCATACCCAGCTTTCACTGCCATACATCAGTGTTGGTACCAAAACTCCCCCATGAACAGCCAAACGAGCCTTGTGAGACACCTTCTGACTCCTCATAAAGGCGTGCAGGGCACTATTCACCATGTTTCCAGCATTCACTCTTCTTTCAATATCACTTTCACACTTTCCATCTCTCGTAAACTTTGAGCCCAGATACACAAACTCCTTCACTTGTTCGACTTGTTCACCATCTATTAATATAGTACACTCTGTCATACATTCTTCTCTTTCAAGTACCATTACTTTGGTCTTGCTTACATTTACTTTCATTCCTTTCCTGTCCAAAGCCACATTCATCATTGTAACCATCTCCTGCAACTCGTCAGCAGATGACGCAAGTACAACTTGGTCATCAGCGTAGAGAAGACATTTGATGAGTAACTCATTTATTCTCAGTCCACACATTCTCTCTTTCAGATTAATCAAACAATTATCCATGAACAGGTTAAACAGCCAAGGTGACGCTACACATCCCTGCCTAACACCTTTTTCGATGCTAAACCATTCAGTGTACGCCCCGTTTATTCTGACACAAGCACTGGAATCCTCATAGAGAGATTTCAGTGCTTGAATCAGATGATCGTTTACCCCATACATAGACAATGCTGACCACAATTCATTCCTCATCACTCGGTCACATAGGCCTTTTCCAAATCCACGAACGCGCAGTAGACTTTTTGGTTTTTAGCCAAAAACTTTTCAGCTATGCACCGCAAGGAAAAGACCTGATCTGTTTATCCCATTCCCTTTCTAAATCCCGCTTGTACATCCCATATTTTATCGTCAGTATCTTTCATCACTCTTTCAATCAAAACCTTTGCATACAGTTTGCCGACGACACTGAGAAGGCTTATCCCGCGATAATTTTTGCAGTCCTGTTGTGACCCTTTTCCCTTGTACAGCGGCACAATCACAGCCTTGCACCAGTCACCTGGTACTTGGCCGTTCGTCCAACACAAGTTGGACGTCCAACACAAGTTACTGACCTCCTTATTCAAAAGCTGACTGAATCAATTAAATTAAATACGAATACCACAAATATACCTAAGAGTAGACGTATTATCAAGCCATGGATCACTGTGGGCATTTTGAGGTGTATAAAAAACAGGAACAACCTACAGAAACAACTTCGACATGACCCTAATAATGAAATAAAAAAAATAACATACAGACGTTACAGAAATTTTTGTAATAATATGTTAAAAAAACTAAAACGGAAGTATCACAGGCAGGTTGCTTGCCAACTCTCTTAAAAGTAACAAAACTCTATGGAAGAATATAAAAAACATAACTTACACTAACAAAACCACTAAAACAAATCCGGAACTAAATAATCTAAAAGCAACTCAAGCAGAGTCAGCAAATTTTATAAATAGTTATTTTTCGAGTATTGGTCAGCAACTAGCTTGTGATATTCACTCGGCCCTAATTCCTAATGAACAAAGTAATTATCTTAAAAACCTACCTAATCAGCCTCATTCATTTGCCCTATTGGACACTGACCATGAAGAGATCAATAATATAATAACATCCCTAAAATCTGATAGTGCCCCAGGGTGGGATAATATATCCACTAGATATATAAAACATATAAAGCATGAATTAATACCTATTATAACACACCTGACTAACCTTTGTTTTAAACACGGTACTTTCCCCGACCCACTGAAAAAGGCTATAATCACACCGGTATATAAGGGTGGGGACAGAGACGACATCAACAACTATAGGCCTATTTCCATATTACCCGTTCTTTCGAAAATCCTAGAAAAATTGCTCAACAGTAGACTACTAAATTATTTATCTACTTTTAATATCCTATCTCCGTCACAATTCGGCTTCAGAAAAGGTTTATCAACCGAAGATGCGATAACCTCTCTAAGCACACTTATTTCGAAACAGCTTGACGATAAGAAAAAAAGTCTATGTATTTTCATAGATCTCAAAAAGGCCTTTGATACAGTCTCTGTCCCCATCCTTGTACGGAAATTAGAAAAAATCGGAATAAGAGGTACTCAACTCTCTTTATTCATGGACTATTTGACTAATAGAACACAGAAAGTTAAACTTGATCAGTGCACCAGTGAGGACGTTGGCGTGTCGTGCGGTGTACCTCAAGGTAGTGTATTAGGCCCAACGCTTTTCCTAATCTATATAAACGACCTCTGTAATATGTCCATTGAAAACGCCAATATCTTCTCGTACGCCGACGACACTGCCATTGTCTTCACTGGTCCGACCTGGGAAGCCACTAGAATTAGTGCTGAAAAAGGTATGGTTCAGGTTTCTGAATGGTTAAAACTCAATATTCTAACACTAAATACAAATAAAACAAATTATATTTGTTTTAGTATTTATAAAAACTCTCAACCAAATAATAACTTTGAAATAAAAATGCATACATGTAAAATTGCAAATAATAATAAAGATTGTAACTGCCCAACGATAGATAAAGTAACATATGTTAAATACTTAGGTATTCTACTAGACCAGAGACTGTCCTGGCTACAACAAATTGAACAAGTAAATGGAAGGATAAGAAAGTTCATATGGATGTTCAAAACGTTAAGGCATGTAGTTCCAACTAATACAAATGAAACAGTAAATACTTCGAAAAATCTCCTCAATAAAATTTATATCGCATTAGTCCAGTCTATAATAACTTATTGTATTCCCATATGGGGTGGTGCTTCAAAAACGCACTTTCTAACAGTGGAACGAGGTCAAAGAGCCTTACTGAAGGTAATGTACTTCAAGAAACTCAGATACCCTACAGAGAGTCTATATAAAACATGTAACCTACTATCTGTTCGTAAATTATACATCTTACATATTATTTTAAAAACACATCAGAAAATAAGGTATGATCCCAACATGCAAAAAAAGAGGAGGAACGACATTGTAGTGAGTTCTCATTCAATTAGAACAACTTTTGCGAGCAATCAGTACTCGTATAGATCAACCCGCTTATACAATAAAGTTATCAATAAAGTAGAGATATATACTAAAAACTATTATGAATGTAAATCGACTCTAGTAACTTGGCTAAAAAATATAAACTATGAAGAATGTGAGGATCTCTTAAAGACAATAACATGATATATACTACTACTTAATAGGCATACACTCTGATTTACACTCGGACTCACACACGCACTCACACACACGCTCACACACACACACACACATACACGCACTCACACACACGCACACATACACACACTATATAACTTCACCAGCACGCCTGCAATCATATATTTCCTTTACCCTTTACTGAAATGGTGTTTTCTATACTCATACATACACAAAATATAACATTTATTCAATTGTTACATATATGTAATGTATTAAATAAATATATGATATGTTTCCAAATATATATGCTCAATTTTATATTTTATATTGTGTGAGACATCTTGAATTGATGTTATATTTTTTAAATTAAAATTCCGATGGCACTTTTACGCTAGTAATACTTACTATAAAATACCTGGTTTTCTTAATTTATATATTTATATTTGTGCACTCAACAGCACGTCAGTGGAAACACTTTTGGACCTTATGGCGTGGTAGTAGAGTTGAGAAAGTTTCTACCGACGAGTGGTTGACCGCACTATTCCTTAGTACCTAGATTATTTTCTAAAACTGTTTTTGTACGTACGTGCGTTTAGGAGGAGCGGGGTCTTCTGGAACAGGCTATTAAGGCTTAAAAGAAGGTCCTAGCAACATGTTTTGCTTAACTTTAAGTTTTTGAAAATAAATATTTTTATATTTTATATTTTTTTAAAACAACCTCAAACAAGATATTGGTCTAGCCAGAATACATCTTTCGCAAACTGATCGCAAAATCCGTGCTACTGAGCAGCAAATTTTAGACAAACTAATTCGAGCTGAAAGCTGTCTGTCGGAGGAAGTTTGCATGATGTATATTTTGCGTGAATCGTAGCGGCAGACCGCAGAGTTTAAGCATAGTTACTAATAGTTAGGCTACCTACGCCCACACCAACAATGCCATCAATGCGTGCGGTTTACCACAATGCATCGGCCAAAATGAACGTGGACCCGCTGGGAGAAACCATCTATATTTTACTGTGTGTGCTAGAAATATAGGTACTAAAGAAGGGATTTTTATTGATCTAGTAGGTGAAGACAGGCTATTTATACAGCGCTTAGATAAAATTTATTGGCATAAAAATATAAATGTATTATATAACTTTCAGGCTTGAAACTGTACTTGAGGGTGAAACCTTAGGTAAACGTCGAAGAAACTTTCTTAAGAGCAGTACGATGTTTATTTTGTTTGAAAATAAGAGAAAGCCAATAGTTGTGTGAACTGCTCCCGGTCGAACGATAAAGGACAAAGTTTTATTCAAACAAACCAACTGTTTTGGGATACTCATCTCTATTCTGCGCGTTATGGTGCCAGCTGTCGCTTAATTTACACAGACTATGTGACAGCCAAACATTTGTACATAGAAAACATTACAAATGTTACTATGATGGCCCTTTATATTATGTATTCTGAATGTTTGAAACATGGTCGGTCGTGTATGCTTAAGTGTTAAGTGTAAAGTGTTTGTACTTTGTTGTAATATATCTCCCATATTGGTATGTAAGAAAAGCTTAACTATAATTTACTTTTAATAAGGGACTGTGTCAATAATTGTCAATTGAGATACTATTATCAGGAATGAAGGTAAGAGTTTGACTGCGACTTAGATGGAAATGCTAAATACAAAATACGACATGTGGTGTGTCTGTAGTTTTTCATTATGATGCAGACAGTGATATCGTCTACTCCTTTAACATGTAGTTGATTAAGCTGTTACTACTCTGACCTCAAAGAAATCTTATATTTCTACATGCTTGTTCAATGATAGACGATACCACAGAATTTTCCTTGTATAAGATTGTAAGTGTGATCTTTTTTTGTTGTTGTATACAGAGTGTATATAAGTGCTCTGTCAACAAAACTTCCGCAAAGAAACTATTTTGGGAACAAAAATAAATTTTTACCTCTTCATACAAATTGCTCACTGTGATCGAACAGTATATTAGTTGTATATTAACCTCAAGAAGCGTGAAAGATAATTTTTATCTGGTCTATTTCAATTATCAACGATGTACTTACTTTCTCATCTGACCCCGATATTTTTTCTATGTAACAAGTGAGCAAACGAGCAGTTAGTCCACCTGATGGTAAGTGGTCACCACATTAAGCATCCACTGTTTATTTGTAGCGTAACTGCCAGTTGTCAATATCTTGATGTGTCATCATCATCATCATATCAGCCGAAAGACGTCCACTGCTGGACATAGGCCTCCCCTAAAGAACTCCATGACGACCAGTCCTGCGCTGCTCGCATCCAGCGGCTTCCCGCGACCTTGACCAGATCGTCGGTCCACCTTGTGGGGGGCCTGCCAACGCTTCGTCTTCCGGTACGTGGTCGCCACTCTAGAACCCTCACGCCCCATCGGCCATCGGTTCTTCTTGCGATGTGCCCTGCCCACTGCCACTTCAGTTTAGCGATTCTCAGGGCTATGTCAGTTACTTTAGTTCTTCTGCGGATCTCCTCATTTCTGATTCGATCGCGCAGAGAGACTCCGAGCATAGCCCTTTCCATAGCCCTTTGGGTGACTTTGAGCTTTCTGATAAGGCCCATCGTGAGCGGCCACGTCTCGGTGCCATATGTCATCACTGGCAACACACACTGGTCAAAGACTTTCGTCTTGAGACACTGCGGTATTTTGGACGTGAAGATATTGCGGAGCTTCCCGAACGCTGCCTATCCGAGTCGGATTCGACGAGTAACCTCTTTCTCTAAGTTGGATTTACCCAGCTGGACTGTTTGTCCCAGGTATACGTACTCATCAACAACTTCGAGCGTAGAGTCTCCAACTTTGAGTGGAGTGGGTACAACAAGGGCGTTAGACATAATTTTCGTCTTATCCATGTTCATTTTAAGACCCACTTGTTGTGAAACTCTACTGAGGTTATTGAGCATCGTGCCGAGATCTTCCAGGGTCTCAGCCATTACGACAATATCGTCGGCAAATCGAAGGTGGGTCATGTACTCGCCATTGATGTTGATGCCAAGTCCTTTCCAGTCCAGGAGTTTGAAGACATCTTCCAATGCAGCGGTGAACAGTTTAGGAGATATGACGTCTCCCTGTCTCACTCCTCGCTGCAATTGGATAGGTTTCGAGTCCTGGTCCTGAAGACGAACTGACATAGTGGCGTTTTTGTACAGGTCCTTCAACACTTCAATGTACCGATAGTCGACTTGGCACCTCTGGAGAGATCGTAGCACGGCCCACGTCTCGATCGAATCGAAGGCCTTCTCATAGTCCACAAACGCTAGGCAAAGTGGCTGGTTATACTCTTCGGTCTTCTGTATAACTTGCCGTAGCGTATGTATGTGGTCTATGGTACTGAAGCCTTTACGAAAACCGGCTTGTTCGGGAGGCTGGAAGTCGTCGAGCCTGCGCGCGAGACGGTTCGTAATGACTCTCGAGAACAGCTTATAGACATGGCTCAGAAGTGAGATGGGTCTGTAATTCTTCAGCAGGGTCTTATCACCCTTTTTGAAGAAGAGTACCACCACACTTCTGTGCCATGCCTGTGGCGTTTTCCCTTCGAGTATGACAGAATTAAACAGCTTCTGAAGAGCTTTAAGCACTGGCCTTCCGCCTGCTTTCAGAATCTCAGCCGTAATTCCATCGTGCCCGGGTGCCTTGTTGTTTCTAAGCTGTCTGAGAGCCATTCTAATCTCGTACAAGCTGACGTCCGGGATATCTTCGGTATGGTGTCGGGTAAGTCTAGCTCTTGGATCGTTGGCCAGACTGCTAACGGGTGGGCCGGTTGATGTGTATAACTGCCCATAGAACTTCTCGACTTCCCTCAGTAGCTCAGGCTTGGACGATACGGTTCTGCCATCCTCGGTCTTCAGCCTCGTCAACTGGCTCTGTCCAATAGACAGATCTCTTGCGAACACTTTGGAGCCTTTGTTCCGCTCAATCGCTTCTTTAATATGGTTAGTATTAAATAGCCGAAGGTCGCGAGTCAGAGACTTAGAGATCTGTTTATTGAGCCGCCGATATTGAGAAGCATCTTCCGGAGACTGCAGAACCATTTCGCGTCCTTCTTCCATTAGCTTGAGGGTATGGTCAGAGATCTTTTTGGTTCTTTTAGTACGGTGGGGTCTAAAGTACTTTGACCCAATTGTATGGACAGTTTCCACGAACCCGTTATTGTAGTCGTCCACATCTACGCATTCACCAAGGCATTCAAAGCGGTTTTGCAGTTCGAGCTGAAAGCCGTCGGGGTTTTGGATATTGGTGGGTACTGGTCGGAGCGTAGACTTTATCAGTCGAGTTCTTTCCAGCTTTACGTTGATATTCAATGTGCCTCTTACCAACCGGTGATCGCTTCCGGTTTTAACCGCATTGATCACAGAGACATCATTGAATATTTGCTTCTTCGTCGACATGATAAAGTCAATCTCATTTTTTGTAGCACCATCGGGATGATGTGTGTATGTATTAAATAATGTAAATATATATATATATATATATATATATATATATATATATACTACCTGTTGCCCGCGGCTTCGCTCGCGTGGATTTCGTATTTATGTTGTTACCGGTTTTCCGAAGCAATGAGATATTTTCCCGTCATTTCGGGGTAATTTTAAACTAAGGAAAAACAGGACTAACCCTGCGCAAATCAATGAACGTAATTTCAAGATCCAGCTGAATTTTATATAATATACAGACGTTACTCATTAATTACTCAGAACAGAGGAACTTAGCAGCTGTATCGTAACAAATGTAAAGAGAGAGATGAGAGACACCTTTATGTAATATTTCAAAACAGAGCCAATTCGCAGAAGTAATTGAGAAAATCTAAAACCCTCTCCCTCTCTCTCCCTCTCCCCCCTTCCTCTCCCCCTCCCTCTGTCTCTCCCTCTGTCTCTCCCCCTCCCCCTCCCTGTCTCTCCCCCACCTCCCTCTCCCCCTGCCCCTCCCTCTCCCTTTTCATCACCCCCTCCCCCTCCCTCACTCCCTCCCTCCCCCTTCCCCTCCTTCTCCCTCTCCCTCTACCTGTACCTGTACCCCTATACCTCTCTACCTCTCGACCTCTCGACCTCTCTACCTCTCTACGTCTCTACGTCTCTACGTCTCTACCTCTCTACATCTCTACCTCTCTACCTCTCTACCTCTCTACCTCTCTACCTCTCTACCTCTCTACCTCTCTACCTCTCTACCTCTCTACCTCTCTACCTCTCTACCTCTCTACCTCTCTACCTCTCTACCTCTCTACCTCTCTACCTCTCTACCTCTCTACCTCTCTACCTCTCTACCTCTCTACCTCTCTACCTCTCTACATCTCTACCTCTCTACATCTCTGCCTCTCTACCTCTCTACCTCTACCTCTAGCTGTCGCTATCCCTGCCCCTATCCCTACCCCTTACGCTAATTTAACCGCTATCCCTAACATAGAAATGACACCCATATTTATTTTTAGACATTTCAAACCTATCGCACCCCAACCCCATCCCCAGGGGACGATGGTATTTCACGTCCACCACGTTGGATTTCAAAGTTGTTGTAGCTTTCGGAATCAGCGACCCGATAAACCATACAAACGACACCCATATTGATTTTTAGACATTTCAAACCTATCGCACCCCAACTCCATCCCCAGGGGGATGATGGTATTTCACGTCCACCACGTTGGATTTCAAAATTGTTGTAGTTTTCGTAATCAGCGACCCAATTAACCATACAAACGACACCCATATTGATTTTTAGACATTTCAAACCTATCGCACCCCAACTCCATCCCCAGGGGGATGATGGTATTTCACGTCCACCACGTTGGATTTCAAAATTGTTGTAGTTTTCGTAATCAGCGACCCGATAAACCATACAAACGACACCCATATTGATATTTAGACATTTCAAAATTTTCAAACCTATCGCACCCCAACTCCATCCCCAGGGGGATGATGGTATTTCACGTCCACCACGTTTGATTTCAAAATTGTTGTAGTTTTCGTAATCAGCGACCCGATAAACCATACAAACGATACCCATATTGGTTTTTAGACTTTTTCACCCCATTTCCCTTTTTTAGGGGTTGAATTTGGGGTGGAATTTCAATAACAGTGATGAATTTTGCATAGAATTACATCAATAATGCCTAAATAATAAATTATGTGGATTTTACTTTAAAAATAAAGAACTTTCAACTTCATCCCCCTTTTCACCCTTAAGGGTGTCGAATGTTCAAAAACCCTGAGACACGTAGTTATTAATTTTTAGTCGTCAGCCTAAATACAAATTTTGAAGATCCTAACTTCAAAACTGACGGACTTTCATACAAACTTTCATCCCCTATTTTACCCCCTTAGGGGTGGAATTTTGTAAAACCCTTTCTTAGTTAGCCAAATTTGGAATCTCTAGACCCAGTGGTTTGGGCTGTGCGTTGATATGTCAGTCAGTCAGTCAGTCAGTCACCTTCTTCTTTTATATATATAGATAAGTTAGGTGTATGAATGAATTACATTCAATATATAGCCTATCCAAAATAGAATGTAAAAGAAAAATCGCGGACTGGCTCCAAAGACTTGATTATGAAGAAACGGAACGTTTACTATCTATTGTGTTACCTACTTTTCCCGTTTATGCAAGTACTCAAAACCTTTTTTCATACACCACAAACACACACACATACACACACACAAACCTACACGCGCGTTGCCTTTTTATTTATTTTTACTGTTAATCTGAAGTTTTAAAAATTTAGTTTATATTTATTTTATTTTCCTTTTTATTTTGAATATGTCGCTGAAATTTTAGGTAATTTAATGTTCAGTTATCAACCTAATACTAGATCGCACAATTATTATGTTTTTGTAGTTTGGTTCATTTTCCGAGTGAGGGAGCCAGGAGTCTCTTAGCACAGGGTTTTCCTAGTTTGAGCTCCTGTCTCCCACATAATACAAGTTCTTTACAGTAGTGTAAGTTTAATTCTAAGTTGATCTTAATATATTTGTAAGAAACTTTTTGTGGGAGAAAATAAACAAATTTATTTTCACCTCCAAAGCTCGGAAACATTTGTTTTGTCGGTTAAATTCTGCGGCCAAAAGCGATTTTTGGCCCCTAGCGGGCAAAAGGTTTTTCTGCGGCCAAAAGCGATTTTTGGCCGCTAGCGGGCAAAAGGTTTTTGAAATTCGAACGTGATGCAGTATGGCAGACCTCCACGCTGCGGTACTGGCTGCTTCCTCGCTTTAGTGAGGTGAAAAATTTTGTGTTTCGCTCGGCAGCAAAGTTATTTTGCGTTTCGTGCCTTGAAACCTTCGCTACGCTCAGGATTCTTCTTTTGAACCACTCGCTTCGCTCGTGGTTCAATTCTAGAATCCTTCGCTTGCTCAGGTTTCAATACAAGGCACTCACGCCAAATAACGCTTTTGCTGCCTTGCATAACAAATAACTATTATTTATTTATTAATAATGTCTATTTGCTTCCAAACGCGCCATTATTTTTGTGCTGGTATACGTTACATAGCGGCCAACTTAACCCGCTCCCCTGCTTTGGTTGATTCCGGTCGCTAACAGCGAGCGTACGTTGTGGAGGCGCCATTACTGTCATCGACGCAATTTTCGCGAACTTTTTACAGAATCGGAATTACACCCCATTCGAGAATTTCTTTGTTTGGTAAGTTTTTAAACTGCACGTTTCCACATTCGATAGATTGTCGTTTTTGTGTATTGTGAATTAGATTCAGAACGCTCTACCTAAAGGTTTTTTGTTATTTTCGTCTTTAACCGACGAGGGTAATTGCGAAATTTCATAGTTAATGCCTACAAAATTCCTGACGGTTAATTCCGAGTTACATTAACTTATAAATATGTTTATGCTACTCAACGACCAGCTACGATAATATTTTTTTTGGAGTGTAAACCCGAATGAAAAAGCAATATGTTCCATAACGCACAATAAAATAAAGACTACTTTTGAGTGTCATTCGGAATTATCCGCGTGTCATTCGGAATTGAACTCATGTAATGAAATGAAAACAAATTTTTAAAACATTTTGATCTACTTACTGGGTAAATTTTTGGAAATTATCTTCAAGTTGTGGTTTAGTTTACATATTCAAGAACCCATTTATTATGAGTTTGATACTAAAAACTCAACCACATTTTTATAAGTCAGTTATAATTTGTCACGCTGTCAATTTATCTAAAAAAGTTTCGTAATTACCCGAATGTTAACCCGAATGCACCTTATATATTTATGTATGTGTGTATGTATTTGTGTGTATTTACCGATGTTGTTTATTGTTATTCATTAACTTAGTTATACAGGGTTATTTTTGGACCCCTAGCCAAATTTTAGTATTTTGCCAGAATATGAATCTGAACAACTTTTCCACAGGAACATGGGTCGAAAGACGAGAAACAATTTTGGTCCTTTCATACAAATCTAATAATAGTGGGATTTGTATGGGTGGACAAATATTTTTACTCGTTTTTCGACCCATGTTACTTTGGGAAATTTGTTCAGATACGTGTTCTGAGCAATTTGGCCAAGGGTCCTAAATTAACCCTGAATATAAATATTACTTATTATGTTTGGTTTACTATTAATTCATTTTAATTTTTTCATTGCAACTGTTATGACATAATTACTTGCAGACTCTGAAAATGTATTCCTGTAGTCAAAGGTTGCCCGAAAGAGATCGCTTGCAGCAATAAGGCCGCCTTTGCCCACATTTGGTTAAGCTGTCCATGTATGTTTGTATTTTTATTTTATGCGAGCAATAAAGTGTACATATATCTATCTATGATATATAGTATTTTTTCTGACGTTGATAACACAATGTTGGAAGAATGTGTCTAAATGTAAGAAAGTATTTTTACACTCGGCGATGAACTCGGGTCAATAGTGACCGCAGAGTCAACCCTCAGGCGATTCTATTCAGTTTAATGGTGGACGAAATAGTCTCTTAACGTTTTATGTTGTTGTTACTCTCAAGGACTATCTTCTAACGCCTTTGACATTCTGCTAGAGGAAAAAAGAAAGCTTTGTCACTAAATAAATAAGTAGTAGGTACATGATATAAATGAAAAACGAATTCAATTGATGTTCCTCTGGAAACAATGTTTAGATCCTTTGCCTGACACCTTGTTTATGCTTTTAAACAAAGTGTTACTTTTTTAGGTAAGATAGTTGTCCGATCAATAGTCTAGCGTTACATATAATTCTACTGTACTGACAATAATAGTAGCGAATCCGAGAAACTTTTGTGTAGCACAATAGGATTCCATACATTACCCCTGGAAGCGATCCTTCACTGAGGAATATACAGAATTGAATTTCTTTACTCGTGTTCTGATGCTAACGTACACACGTGAACGAGTATCAATACCGTTCACCTCATTTTTCGTCGATAACTTGAAATATTCATGCTAAAGATATTGTGAATTTGATACGATGAGCAAGAATCTAGATCCATAAAAAGTAATTTTCTGTATTTTGACTTCTGTGAAAAAGTACCTGTGTGTAACTGTCTAAATAATTCAGGAGCCGTAAACAGAGTTCTCAGAGTCTGAAAAAACATGTTTCAAAATCATTTTATAAAGTCTGAAGAACGAAAGAGCGGAGAAAACACTACTTCAATATTAATCAAGAAGTAGTGCTGCAACGCAGTCCAATTGCGAATACATAGAAGATTCGTCTTTTACTTTTTACTTTTAGCACCTTTTAAAGACGCAGTAAATACCAACTAGACGCATTTAACCCGATAGATCGCAGAGCCAAGAAGCTCGTTGGTGAAAACCAAGTTTCAAAGTCTGGCCCACCCGTCACAAAGTTGCATGTCTGTGGTGTTTTACAGATTGTACTATAGAGAGTGTGCTCAAAACCTCCACGAGCTTATTCCACCATCCCTCTTCTACCATCGGGAGTCCAGACGCACCCCACACTTGGTTGATTTGCACAAAGCGCTTTGAAACATCTTTTATAATGCACACGTCCAGAGTAGAATTTTCTGATGCGTCTGTATTCCCGAGTTCATATAACCTGAATCTATTCAAGTCGCGAGTAAATAAGCTTCTTCTGGGCAAGCTCATCCCATCGTCGACCTCATCTTCGTCCTCAAGACTAGATCAAGGTCAACAGTAAGCCCATTGACAATATAAAAAAGTACCTTTCTTTATATACGTTGGATTTGAAAATTGAAGTCGTGTTGGTGTATCCCTCAGAATAAATGTGTGAGGCAAAGTACGCTAAGACGAAGATTCTTGGAGGTCGAACCGTTTGTAATATTTAATGAACAAAGGTTAGATCGAGACGTGACGCTTCATTTATTGTGGGCCGGCGCTCATCCAAGTACGTGCCCAGAAACCCAGAGTTAGCTAGAGGCAAAAAGGCTACATAATTAAACCTCATTAATCCCTATTTATAGCGTCAGCTAATCCCAACAGATAGTGCTTGCCGGTAAATTGATTGCTATTGTAACGAAAGAGGTATAAAGAGTGTTAGAAAAAAACTATTGTTCACTTGTAACATGTTCGACCCAAAAAAACTCGTGCAGTAGCCTTGGGAAAACTTGTTCAGTTACTGATTGTGGTGTACAGCAGGCCATGCTGGTGGGCCAGCTTGAACAATGGCTGTCAATCACCAACTACCGCCACTGCGCTGGCCGATGCAGCCAGTCTCTATCGGGCCGTGGTACAGGACACACGTCTAAATAAGATACGAGTTATTAATATTGTAGCATTGATTTGTTAGTCTATTTGACCTTATACTTGTTGTGTCTTAACACTGAAATATATCCCAGTTCACACGAGGCCCGACGGTATCTAATTATTATCTATTCTAACCTCTTACTTACTCCTGTGACGTGCGGACGTCACACGTGGCGACGAAGATGGGATTTTTTTGCGACGAATTTCAGAGTAAGTAAGTCTAAGTACCTTAAGATGTATTTGAAAAAAAAAGGAAGGAAGTAGCGAAATTATACCGCTACGTGATGTTTTTTCTCGTGCGCCATCACGCCAACAAATAAGTAAGAAATGAATATGTTTGCCTGCAAAAGCGAATAAGTTTTATAAAGTTTTGCATATTATCTATTTACCGAAAGTGTAGTGAGGATAAATTTAAGAATAAGGATCCATAGGTACCTAAGCAGTGATACAGATGGGAATTACCCACCGTTGATTGTACCTAATTGATTTCATTAATTCGTGGCAGAACTTTACCTTTATCATACTAAATTATTTTGTTTACATTTAGCGGTGATCGGGCGGTGGCGCACGGTACAAAAATGCATCGCTCTGGCAGGTTGTTTTCAGTGCATTAGAATATTATTGTACTGATGAGTAACTTCCTACCCTTTTGAGAAGTAGTAGGTCGAGTAGTGACCGGTACTAATAAGTTTTGATGGTGAAGCCGAGAAATTAAAAATACCTGTGGAATTGTTTAACAGTAAGTAAGTATTAAGCTGGAACAAACATGTGGCTGGTAAAAATAAAAATTATACTAGTGATTATGTCACATTGATATTACTTATACCGTAGCTTAATTGTACCACATGCTACTATGCAATATTTGTTTAAATATTTGTAATCGGATTCTCGAGGGCGGCTCAGCGATTTTGATGAAATTTACCATGCGGGGGTATTCGGGTGCGAAGAATCAATCTAGCTGGGTCTGTGTCTGAGAAAATTCGTTTTCCCCGTGTTTTAAGCATTTTTATAAAGTACCGCGTTTTAGGCAAAAACCTACAGCGTCATCTGTTGGCGGGTAGCACAGCTTGCTCACCCGATGATATTTTAATGTTGAAGCTGCTATTATAGTGTGAAGCTTGGTCGCCCGGGTACTTTCTGAGAAATATGCTCAAACAGCTACATAAAATACCTACATGTTAATTTAATCAAGTGCACATACTTTTAACAATGGGAAATCTACAAAAAAGGGTTTTAAACTATGTGTTTTAGTTGTGGAGGCTAAGAACCAATAAACTATTATACATTGAAAGTTGTGTTTACAATTTCAATAGGTATTTTATGACTAGTCCGGATGGTACAATTTATACTCAGTAGTAAACTGATTTTGTCAGTTGGTACTAAAAAGAATTAACGAATATGTGATACAATTTATACTCAGTAGTAAACTGATTTTGTCAGTTGGTACTAAAAAGAATTAACGAATATGTGATACAATTTATACTCAGTAGTAAACTGATTTTGTCAGTTGGTACTAAAAATAATTAACGAATATGTGATACAATTTATACTCAGTAGTAAACTGATTTTGTCAGTTGGTACTAAAAATAATTAACGAATATGTGATACAATTTATACTCAGTAGTAAACTGATTTTGTCAGTTGGTACTAAAAAGAATTAACGAATATGTGATATAATTTATGCTCAGTAGTAAACTGATATTGTCAGTTGGTACTAAAGAGAAATAAGGAATATGTGGTATTGTGTATGCCCAGTAGTAAACTGATATTGTCAGTTGGTACTAAAAAGAAATAAGAAATATATGGTATATTTGCGCTCAGTAGTAAACTGACACTGTCAGTTGGTACTAACAAGGAAATATTATATCGTATAATATGTGCTCAGTAGTAAACTGACATTGTCAGTTGGTACTAACAAAGAAATATTATGTCGTATAATGTGCGCTCAGTAGTAAACTGACATTGTCAGTTGGTACTAACAAAGAAATATTATGTCGCATAATGTGCGTTCAGTAGTAAACTGACATTGTCAGTTGGTACTAACAAAGGAATATTATGTCGTGTAATGTGCGTTCAGTAGTAGACTGACATTGTCAGTTGGTACTAACAAATAAGTGTTATGTCGTATAATGTGCGTTCAGTAGTAAACTGACATTGTCAGTTGGTACTAACATAGAAATATATCGTTTAATGTGCGCTCAGTAGTAAACTGACATTGTCAGTTGGTACTAACAAAGGAATAAGAAATATATCGTATGATGTGCGTCCTTTAGTAAACTGCCATTGTCAGTTGGTACTAACAAAGAATTAGTGACGTAGGTCACCCCAAAATGTCCAACATACCTCCTCTGGAGCTATTAGATTGTTTAAGCGAAGCTGGTTCCGTCAGTTTACGCTAGGAAAGTTTTCTAAAGAAAAAATGGCTACATATGCATGTTGGAGGGTTAGCATTGCAAGGGATATACCACAATATTCCGGATGATGACGATTAAGAGGAGGATACCGGTGTTGTATACAAGGCTGCAATAACATAACTTAATCGTTGCTTTTCACCCAAACAATGCAAAGTCTACAAGCGGCACTTATTTGGATTAATAAAAAAAAGAGCCCGGTGAAAAGTTTGAAAAGCTTGTTGTCCGATTACGTCATCAAAGTAGTATGAAGTAACATACCTACTTCGAACAACAATGAAAAACAAAAAAGTTGTACAGGCAGTGGGAGACGTTGTGCTGTGTTCTGAACGGATCACGGCTGCTCGCTCAGTATTAATGACAGTGAAGTATACCTACAACTACTCATAAGTAGGTACATCGGAGTGTAACTAGTATGTATTGAATGATCCCACTTGAAGTGGAAGGTACGGTACATAGACAATTATGTGTACTTATTACATCTTAAAGCAATATTGATTTTGTTCTATAGGCCAAGACAACCAAAAATAATGCCTACCTATTATTGTTGAGTGCCTAAATCAAGACATAGGATTATGTCTTCTTGTCGTGTTAATCAATAAATAAATAAATTGTAAGAAGCAATTGATTTTAAGGATGATTAAATAAATACATTTTACAATGTTAGAAATAAATTATGTGTTTGCAACCGACCACTACCAGTGGTTTGTCCATTTGCAACGTTAAAAAACTAACCTATCATTGATGGTAGGCACCAATTTAAAATTTGTACAAACTTAGATATAAACTTTGGTTGTAAAGTAGCTTGGTCCCTGTACAGGCATAATAACATACCTTTTGTAATATAGGTTAAACAAAAAAAGGTTGTCTGCCCGGAGGTGTAAAGAAATCATTGAAATTTAAAAAACTAAAATATTTATCCCGCTACCTAATGGGATTTTTGTAGTAAATAAGCCTCTCAGGTAATTGTAGAAAAGTATTTTTAATTTAGGTTTTCTTGTATAACTTTTCTTATACATAACATAACATGTAAAGCAACAAAATACTCCTCAAAAGCGTTGTGGAAATAAAGATACCTATGATCTTAAGTAGGTGTATATTTGCTTAAACAAATGAATATCTCTTAATGAAATAAAAAAAATAATTAAAAAGTTGATTTGCTGACAAACACGGTACAGGTAAGATAATAAAAATCAACAAAGTGGAAAAGCGGCAATTGCGCTAGAAATAAGTGAGCAAAGGTCTTATGAAATTAGAAAAAAAAATAAGCTAGTATACTCGTAATACTCTGCCCGCAGGCGGCGCGGTGTTTTGTTAATACGAGGTTAATACATTCATCTTTTGGTACCGAAGGGCTGTCATTCAACTTAAGTTGTCAAAATTACAAAAGTAACTAAAGTCCATATTTATAAATAATTCATTTACAAATTTTATTGAAACGAAAAAAAAATACAACAAAAACAGTTCCAAAAATTTTACACTACCTAAGTTTTGAAAATTGATAAAAAAGAAAAACTGTTTTGTACAACATATTTCAAGTTAATTGTGGTGAGATTTATTATAATATATACAGGTAACTAAGTATAACTAAGTATTTCTCACAAAACAAAACTCTTAAGTAAACTCATTCATTTGGAATTCTTCATGTCATGGCATTGTTGGGTCCAGTATATATAAATATACCACCCACAAAAAAAAAAAAATTACGATAAGAATAATTGTTTTAGTTTTTAGACATTCAGATTAAAGGTACTAATAGTGAAATTATATTGACAAATAACTTCAATTGATATCACCACCTTATTAATTTATGTCAAATTGGGACAAAGTATTTTATTGTGATCAGGAGAACTTTGGTTTCCTTTTTATATGGAAAAAAACACCGTGGTAACCAGAGATCATTCATCTGAAAGCTATCATTAGCCTATCTATATTATGTAATGAATGGTTTGGTGTATGCTTGTCACCCTGCTCACAGAAATAATATAGAACAATAATAGTCTTGGAAGGAGGGATGGACGCTTCGATCCAGATATGCGGGTGGATTGAGGTACGAGTACGTGCTTAGTAATGAGTCGAATAAGATCGACTTTCTGAGGAGTTCCTGGCTTGGAACAGCACAGTTTATATCATCACCACACATTTGGATGACATGGGTGATCTTGTACTTCGAAGCGTGCGTTTTAGGTCTGGGTATAGATCATAAATTTAGTAGGTGTAATTAGAACAACAAAAATTCGTTAACTGTGCTAACCATATGAAAAAAAATATATATTTATTATAAATAGGTATCTGAAGAACATGTAATTGTTTTGGTTTAGTTGTAATATTTAAAGCCATATTTCATTTATTTTCAATAGTCTTTGTATTTTTGTTTGTTTATCACCTGAAAACCTATGGAAACCGTTGGTGTGAAATAAAAATAAAAAGAAAAAAGGTGGAGGAAAGATAGGTAGTGGTGTTTCTCACTTTTGCCTTCCTCTAAAGGCGTTAAAGTAACACAGGGCTTTAAAATTAAGGTCCTCCTGGAAGTTCTGGGTTGGCTGCTGTAGGCAGGCTTCATTGATCAATGGATGGTGTACTGCTTGTGCTGTTTCAGATATAAAACAATTAAAACAAGGAAGGGGTGTGGTGTACAGCAGGCCATGCTGGTGGGCCAGCTTGAACAATGGCTGTCAATCACCAACTACCGCCACTGCGCTGGCCGATGCAGCCAGTCTCTATCGGGCCGTGGTACAGGACACACGTCTAAATAAGATACGAGTTATTAATATTGTAGCATTGATTTGTTAGTCTATTTGACCTTATACTTGTTGTGTCTTAACACTGAAATATATCCCAGTTCACACGAGGCCCGACGGTATCTAATTATTATCTATTCTAACCTCTTACTTACTCCTGTGACGTGCGGACGTCACACTGATAATGAACCCGCCCTTAAGCTATGGCACGCAATTATATCAACATCCTGTATACAGTGTGTAAGAGACGGTGTACCGAAAAATGAAAGGGCGTGTTCAGTTAACGAAACTAAACAACTTTCCCAAACCAACTAAACAACTTTACCATTTCTGGGAAATTAAAAAAAAATTTACCTCTCGATACAAATTGCTTACTTAGGTCGAACAGTTTATATGGACAGGTCAAAAAATTGTTGTTCAGTTTCTTTGACTGAACACGCACTTTCAATTTTCGGTACACCGTCCCTTAAACCTTGTATAGTTCTATTCCTTTTGAGCAATCATACTGTCTCTGTTCGTCTCCCCGTAGTAAAGTGGTCAGGTGATCGACTCATTATGTAAGGGAATGTGAAATACTTTTTTCGAGTAAATTTTTTTTTCTTCGTTAAAGTTGCTTGTTTTCATGAGTAGAAGCACTAGGCTTCGGCTTTAAAACGAATGAAAATTCACGCTGTATTATGGTCAGTTTAAAGTGTTGCTGTTCATATATGTAAAACTTTGAAAATATAATCTTGGTAAAAAAAATATATGAAAATCCATACCATAACGTTTTGAGTAAAAATATGCCTAACGTTCAGGATTACCACTCGGGCTTGATTAAACGCGGCAATGCGCCCATAAAACGCGAGAATCGTTTTAAACCCACAATTATTTTTCACTGTTCAAAGAAAATTTATAATTTGAACACAGGCTTAACGCGCTCAAGTTAAAATATAGGGCAAATACAAATATATTGCACAATGCACTTTAGTAGTGTCCACCCGTGACTCTGCTGCTGGGGTGGACCTCGAATTTTTTTTAGCAGTTTAAATTTGTAGTGGTCGGTTCGATATTCTGTTACGACAAGATTCGAAAAAAGAATATAACACAAATGAAAAAATTTTGTAGGTAATTATATAAAAGTAAAGGAAATTTTTGAGATAAAGGCTTCCGTTTTTCATCTAGACGCAAAACGAACATCTCTTATTTTTAAGGTGTTTTTAGACCAATACGACCCTGCTGAATTCATACATGCTTGTAACATAAATAACATACTAACAGCTTTCAAGATGGCGGCCAAAAACTGAAAATCGACTTTTTTTTGGCCTCAGGTGACTTTTTAACGAAATTTAAAAATAAGGTAATATGTCTTTGAGGGCAAAAAATGCACACCGATACAAAAAAAATAACATTCGTTGTTGCCATCTGTCTGTACGCCTGTCTGACTGTCCTGCCTTAAAATTGCTGTATCCATTGATCCCTAATAGACAGCCGATAGAAATTTTCGTAAAATATGTCTTACTGTAGTGAATATACCTATCAATAATAAAAAATAGTAAAAAGTAAGAAACAAGCGTAACCCATTAAAAAAACGGGTTTATTTTACGATTTTTTGTTTTCCTCTATCGCAAAAACGGAGATATGTACAAGCGTCTGGCTTGGTGAGTTCGTAGTGCATAATCTTAAGTAAAAAAAAAAATAAACATTGGCCAAGTGTGAGTGGGAATCAAGTTATGTGGTCCTTAAATGCCACCTAACTATAACTCTAGTCATTTCATAGAAATATTTGAAAATAATGCCCTCTGAGTGCAGACCTATGCTCCTTGGTCAGTTTCATGGTCTGAGTAACAAGCAGAAAAGGCACTGAAAAAAATTACCCTGTTCAGTACAAAAAGAATAAGGCCAATATAACTGAGCTCTATGTGGTAATAAATAATTCAGCTTACAGTAAAAATAAGCGATAAATACAAAACGAAAGGGCTGCGTTTCTCTTCAATTCGTCCCCTGGGAGCACTCACACACTCTCAGTGCTACGTTAGTTATCCTCGCCGTTCGCACATATTTTACAATGTCAACATTTGTTTTATAGCTCTTTTTGCCAACATTTTCCGAATACAGTGATTTGTCGACATACTTGTTTTCAAAATTAAGGCAGCAACAAAAGGAAGTGGAGACGTGGCGCCGCCCCGCCAGCAGTTTTACTGTGTTTTATATCCAAAAAAAATCACATTACTGTCATAGCTGACAAAAAAGGTGTCGAAGGACGAACGTGGTTGTGTGGGCAGAGGCGAAGCCGAGGGCCACATGCGTAAGTCCTTCGACTCCTGGTTGCGGCTAAAGCTTGTATAGTAAGTTTAATCCAAACAAACATTAAAAACTTTCTACTTATTTGTTTACATTGTACTTTTTTCATTTTCATATTTATTTTAACCTGTGTTTGTTTATTTTTTTTACAATTTATGGCTTTGCAAGCCAGTACGATATTTTAACAAAATCTAATAAGTTACCTCCTTCATTCTGAAGCTTTGATAAGTTACCTCCTGACTTTTTGGCGGGAACTCGGCTCTTGTCTGCTCGGTTGAAATTCTTGTTTTTTGTGTATGTATTGATCTAGTGGATAATAAAGATAGTGTGTTATACAGTGAATTGACTACGGAGTGCGCAGCTGATGAAGATTTCAAGCGATCTCGTGTTTGAACCCCGTTCGTGTTGTCTCAAAAAGTCACGGACATTTTCCTTCGTAAAGTCCACTATCGCTTTACAAACAATTCCACAACTCGACACCGGCGGTTCGCCATATTTTAACTTATAAAAACTGAAGAAATTCTAAAACCAGAAGAATGTCCTAAAACACGACACTAGCAGAATTCTCCAAATATGGATTGAGAATTGCCATATAAAAAAAAATCCTCCTTGGTTGTTGCTCTTGTTGGTACCTTCCACTTTTAAATAACTAGACAGATATGAGTTTTCATAGTAATTTACTTGGTTGCAAAATTCGATAGAAATGGATTTCATACTAACTTTGCAGCTGCTTGAGAGTATTTAACCAGTACATTTATTTTTATTTATCTCTATAAAAGGTTGTCAAAATAATAATCAAATTTCCAAGCATGTTTGAGAAAACATGATTATTTATTTTATTTTATTTTATAGGCACACAAAACAAGTTACAGCCATTGAAAGTAACAAACACAGATAGTTCTTAAACTAGACCATATCTCTAAACATGTATGCACAAACAGCATAGGAATGAAACATTATTAGGGGTTAGTTATGCAATGATTGTATGTTATGCGACACAAAAAAAACACTCTTAACATGGAGGCACCTCCGCACTGCAAAATCTATTAAATAGTGGTTTTTTTACTTAAAATACACCTATTTATAGGGTTCCGTACCCAAAGGGTGAAAACCGGGAGGGACCCTATTATGCCTGCGATATCTATCTGTCTGTCAGCGGGCTGTATCTCATGAACCGTAATGGTTAGACTGTTGAAATTTTCACAGATTATGGATTTCTAATGCCGCTGAATGCCACTACAACAACAAATACTTAAAATAAAAATTAAGTGGGACTCCCAGACTCAAAACCTGTTTTTTTAGGCGATTTATTCTCGATACAATTTAAAATGCAGGTTTTTTAAAAAGTAGCGTTTACGCGTCTCGGGCGAAATGACGTATTACAATTTTTTTCCCTGAGCCTTGGAAACACTTACTGCCACAGCGTACTTTTGTGGAAGATGACTGTTGCCTTACCTGTGACAAAAAAAAAACAGCAAATTAGTAAAACAAAAAGGTTTTTGGCCATACCGTTACTTTGACCAATATCACGGAATCGATACGGTAAACAGGATAGCGCAGCTTTAAATATTCACTAGTTAAATGCAAATTGTAAAAACCGAAAATCCAGCTAAAATAAATTGTAGCGACCTGGAACCACGCTGCAACGAACAGTGTATAATGGAAAAACCTGCCAGGTGTGAGACGGGCTCACGCACTAAAGGTTCCATGCTATTTCACCATATGATGCTTTAAGCTTAGTGATTTTAAAAACTTAGCATCCACTGAAATCTGATCAATATTTAATTTGAATGCACTTGAAACGGGAGCTCAGCTTAATTGGTTATAATTGACTGTGAGAAAAGTTGTAATATTTAATTATTTTAGACTTTTCCCTTTACTTGTGCTGTGAGACCCAGCATCTCGCCTTTCATGAGGTCAACGGAAAATACCTTATATGTTTGGTTTGGTTCATAAATGAACAAGGCGTGATGTTATGTATGAATGTATGGTTCATAAATGTATGGAGAAGGAAAGATACTGCATCTTTTTATTGTGTTGTCGTAGAAACTTGAAATTTTCAGACCTTCAAGGGTTCATAGACATTTTCAACTTGATAGCTATACCTGTTCGTGTGAAAAAAGGGTCTTGACAGTCAGACGGACAACAAAGTAATCCTATACATGTTCCGTCTCTTTTTAGGGTTCCGTACCTCAAAAGAAAAAAACGGAACCCTTATAGGATCACTTTGTTGTCCGTCTGTCTGTCTGTCTGTCTGTTATCTCACGAACGGGTAAAGGTTTCAGTTTGAAATTAATACCATATATTAGGATCCATGAACCACACAAGATCTAAAAATTTCAATTTTTTACAACGACGCAATCAAAAGATATGGCATTTTATGTCCTCATCTCCATACATTTATGCAAAAAAGCAAAACCTACAGGGTACTTCCCGTTGACGTAAAATTATGAAATTTGGCAAGAAGCTAGGTCTTACAGTACAAATAATGGGAAAAGTCTGAAATCATTAAGTATTACAACTTTTCTCACAACTAATGATAACCAATTGTGGTGAGCTCCCGATTCAAGAACATTCATATAAGAGAGGGGTCAAGTTGGATGGTCGCTGAGGCGATTTTTGTTTTAGTTCTATTTTAAAACGGGAACACTTACAAACTTGAAAATTGGTATGTTTATAGTGCATAGCTATAAAATAACAACAAATAATAAAATTTGGTCAAGCGCGTGTCGGACTCAAAAAATCTGAAACTGAAATTTCAACTTATTATACAATTATGACTATGTGATGGTACGGAACCCTCGGTGCGCGAGTCCGACTCGCACTTGGCCGGTTTTTTTAGGTAAGTACGGAACCTTAAAAATAAAAAAGCGGATGGAAACGAATAATTAAACAATAAAATTCGGAAGGCAGATTTGGTAAGGCCCCATGCAGACTGAAAATGGGGAATATATGATACATTTATCACTGTCGAGCCTTAAACGGGCAGACAGCTTTGTGACAAGACAAGTAAGTAATATTGCGCTTTAAAAAAGGTAAAGTGGAAATTATGCATATGGACGCAAAAATAACCTTTGCTCATTTAATCGTTCGTCTTGGATCGTTTTCCGCCCTCGAGGAGTCAAATTGAATCATTCGGGACTATTTCTCGAGGTGATGTCGAATATCACATTTCTTATTGATCTACGGATAGTAAGCAGATAAATCCTAATGATTTGAAAAAATACAAAACAGATTTCAAGCATACATAATTTAATATTATTTGATAAAACTTTCGTGCACAAATAGTTGAATCAACGAAATAAACATGAATATTAATGCAGCATTTGCACATTAAATGATGCCGACAACATGGCTGATATTATTACAGTGCTGGAAAAACAACGAAACGAAAATATTCAAAGCCGTTACATTTAGTACCATTAATGCATTATAGCCTTAAACTAGCGATCTGAGTTTTAAACGTAGAATCTGATAAGTGTAAGCTGATGTTTTATTGTGAATATCGATGGTAGCACTGAGTTCTAAAAGAGACACAATATTCAAATGTATTCGTAGTGAAGCCGTCGCAGCAAGCTCAGCTCGGCGTTTGGAATAAAATCCACCGAAACCTTTCGGAAAACTTCCTCCCTGTCCCACGAGAACAACGAAAGGGAGCGTAAGCAGGTTAAAATAAACTTTTTCATCGTCTCTTTTTTGCACACAACCAGCTCCTTGGAGAAAGTAAATAAATAACTCGGTCGTCTTATTTTGGATTTATGTTAAAGTTTATATTTAAAAGGGTTAACTGTCTGGATGCTAATATTAACTGTAAATAAATATTGAATAACACTTTAAAATTTGCAGTAGATGATAGCTTTCGGTATAGGATTTGTGTCCTTAGTAGATAATAGATTGGGGCACAAAATAAACAGAGTGAGGATAATCCGGTGAAGATAGGGTGTCGTTCTAATTTGCAATGCGGGTGGACGTCTAATCCAGCGGGCGAAAGATAACGCCTATCGTTTGTTGGGCCATATTGTCAGTCATATATACTGTGCCTAAACAATGCTGACCTCCAGTAATTACGATACTGGGCCTCCACCACCGGCCACAACAGTCCCCTATTACGGGGAGTAAGGGGGGTACAAATTCAAAGATCTCTCATGATATGTAGGGTCATAATATCAAGCATATCGAGTATCTTAGATAAGGAGAGATATCTTACAGTGTATTACTATCAAATTGAGGTATAACAGAACCCTAACGGAATGAAATCTTCCCATTAAAATTATAAGCAACTCTTCTTAAGGGGCCGTCCATTAATCACGTGATCGCAAAAGGGGGAGGGAGGGTAAACTAAGATATCACGTGTATTTATTTTTGAAACCTAAATTTAGTATAATATAGAAAAAAAACGTCTTTTCAACGCAAGAAGCGCTACGAAAATTTCATATAAACCGTCGTGTATGTTTTTCAAAAATAAGCGCGTGACCTTGATTCGCCGTTGCAACGATTTCATTTCAGATTTTTTTTATTTTTGCTTTATTTTGGTACACCAAAAAATAAATGTGATGTATGAGGGGGAGGGGGGGTAGTCTAAAACCTCACCAAGTATCACCAGGAGGGAGGGGGGGTCAAAAAAAAAACCGGCCAAGTGCGAGTCGGACTCGCGCACTGAGGGTTCCGTACCACCACATGTTAATTGTATTAGTTGAAATTTCAGTAAGTTAATGTGCTAGATTTTTTGAGTCCGACACGCGCTTGACCAAATTTTATTATTTGTTGTTATTTTATAGCCTATGCCCTATAAACATACCAATTTTCAAGTTTGTAAGTGTTCCCGTTTTTAAAAAGAACTAAAACAGAAATCGCCTCAGCAACCATCCAATTTGACCCCTCTCTTATATGAATGTTCTTGAAACGGGAGCTCACCACAATTGGTTACCATTAGTTGTGAGAAAAGTTGCAATATTTAATGATTTCAGACTTTTCCCATTATTTGTACTGGGAGACCTAGCTTCTTGCCAAATTTCATAATTTTAGGTCAACGGGAAGTACCCTGTAGGTTTTTCATTTTTGAATAAATGTATGGAGATGAGGACATAAAATGCCATATCTTTTGATTGCGTCGTTGTAAAAAATTGAAATTTTCAGATCTTGTGTGGTTCATGGATCCTAATATATGGTATTAATTTCAACCTGATACCTTTACCCGTTCGTGAGATAAAGGGTCTTGACACAGACAGACAGACAGACAGACAGACAGACAGACAGACAGACAGACAGACAGACAGACAGACAGACAGACAGACAGACGGACAACAAAGTGATCCTATAAGGGTTCCGTTTTTTTCTTTTGAGGTACGGAACCCTAAAAACGGCTAAAAAAACATCACGTGATTAATGGACGCCCCCTAAGGAACAAATGTTGAAATAGAAAAAAAAACTATGAGCTCGCTGAAGTACTTTCTGTAAAAATATTTATGTTCCTTGTGAAAAGTTGTTCAGTTCCATGGTTAGGTTAGGTTAGGTTATCCAGGTTAGGTTTACATTCTTCAAGTTTTTAATATCTTTCCTACACATATTGCAAAAAAAATGGAATTTCAAAACGTAGAACCCACCTAAGTGTTAGTCTATCGAAAACTAGAAGGGCAAAGCTTTGTCGAAAAAGTTGTACATCGAAAATCATTTTTGGCTTCATATTTTTCTACTTCCCAGACCCGTACTTAGTTTCAGTTTTAGGTGCACTGCCATTTTTACACTAGGTATACAAAGTAACATTGATATATTGCCCTCCGAGAAGATTACTCGTGCCTACTCACAAAGATGATTAAACTTTCCTAAATAAATTTCAGTTAAAAATAGGTAAGCGTAAAAGAAAGAAGTGTGATCATGTCTCATTTTTCTACGCGCGAATGTTTATAATGTAAGTTAAACAAGAGCACAGTTTGCTAAAAATGTTTAAAGTCGGGAAACTCATTTCTCGTTTGCAGGAGGGGAACGAGAACAGGCCCGTAAATTCATGGTGCTGTGTCATTTTCCCTAACAATGTCAAAACTCTTATTACTGCCACATTATTTCCGCGGAAAAATAACGCGGTTTGAGTTCCACAACTACTTACAGAAGACGTGGTATTCATTTCTTTAAATAACAATCTCCGTTCATTGCATCACCTGGGAAATGTGAACAGATTGCTTACTGTCACAGAACAAAGGAGATTTAATGACTGTGATAAATAATTATTCCTGAAAAAAGGAGTCGTTTTCTCCCTGGCAACGACTTTAGGGGCAAATGAAGGTGAGCCGACCTTTTCTTTACAACGATACTAAAACGTAACAACCGTAGCCGCAACGTGTTTTCGCCGGCCGTGTCACGTTCTTTGGAAAATTCTTTTATGGAAAAGGAAGGGTCAACAAAGAGGCATAATGTAGGTACGTGGGTATAGCGCGTGACTTGTATCCTATCAGAATCAGGAAACGTTCGTGTAGAAGCCAAATTGGTTGGAAAAATTGTATGAAAAATTTCATTTATTGCCATCTTGCAAAAATATCCCCAGGGTAATTCCAACGATGAACTCCAAATTTTTTGGATTACACTCCTAATTACAATTTAAAGCCTAGGGAATCATCTTTAATTTGGCACTATATAAAATCTTTCAAGCTTTCACTGAATATATTTTGGTCTATAAATTGGGTAGGAGTACACGTGATTGTAAATTCTGAACGATAATTGTGTTTCTTGTTTTACAAACCACTATGTTAATTTGTTAGGTAAACTGGGAATATATTATCTGATGTAGTGAATTTATTAAAACAACTTGGCATGGCTTTTGGTACTGCTTAAAAATATTAACGAGTGACAAATTATACAATTACAATGTTAAAAAAAAGTGACAATTCGTCGGTTTTCGAACATGCTCCTTTTGAGGAAGCTCGTTCCACCGTCCTCACCTCATTTCGGCGTAGATCGGAAGCAAGCCAAAAAAAAACATAAAATGGTCTAAAAATTACAACCTTCGTGTCTCTTTCGTTTATACCAAAAACGCTATACTAATTAACTGTTATTGAAAATCGTCAACCATTCATTGTTCGCTATTTTCGATCTTTTCATATTATAAAATCTTTTTCTTTTTCACTGTTATGTCTTACACCCCAATTTTATTTTCTTTTTTAATGTTGTCAGCATTAATAGATCATTTCATTTTAATGTAAAAAAAGTGATTATTGTTTTATAATAAATATTTTTTTTATCAGACCATAAGAGTTATTAGAAATCATCGATCACTTAGTTTTAAAATTATTTAAAAAAAGTTAGGCTCTCAATCAGCATCTATGGACACAGAGTTTTAGGAACCTCTGCATTGGACCTTGAGCGCATTTGCCAATTGCTCGCCTTTAACGACACTTAGAAAAATGGAAAACGGGGCCCGAAACTAATCCTTGAAAGATTAGTCTTTATTATTGTTAGTTCAAGCACAACCGTTTTGTATCCATTTAATCAATTATAACCATAAGTTATACCTTAGAGTCCGATAACAATGCGATTCTGAGCAAAATAAGCTGGAGTTACAGTTTATTGTAGGCTACGTAATGCTACAAGTGCTACGGGCTACGGCGTAGCAGCGACGACCGGAATGTAGCAAAGCTACCGCGACTGTATCTCGGAAACGCTACAAATTTTCTGCGCCATTAACTTAGCTGGATACAAAGGCAGTTTTACTTGCCATTACATGTACTTACCTATTTCCCGGGATCGCATTTCTGGAAATGATTTAAATCTAGCCCTCGAGATGTCTTAGCGGTCGTTAACGCTTTTACTCTAAAAGCCTGATCACAGATTTAACGGAAAACAATAAAAAAGATTTATTGAAAAAATATTTTATGAGAAAAATTTTAAGCCGATTACAAGTAGGTACTCGTACATGCCGGCAATACAAATATTTGATGAGTTTTCATATTCAATTCCTTCGAGGATTATAATCTCAAAGTAAAATCTCGCACGGTTCTGATTCGAATTTCGATCAATCAACCGAAATGCTGGAATAATCTGTGAAACACAAAATAATTTCCTTGCGGGATGTAATTTCGAAATAAATTGTTACTGTAGTCAAGCAAAGTCACCAAGTTACAGAAAATATATTTTCGTATGTATTAAAAATAATGAGTAAGTTTATTAGTGTTCAATCCGTCTGAGTATTTTTATAAACAAAAAAAAAACAAATAACAAATAAAGACAAGCCCGTTGGTGTGGTTGGTAGTTGGGGTGGCCTTACACGCCATGGGCCGCGGGTTCTGTGTCTGGGTGTTATTTATATATTTATGAATGTATATAAGTCTCTAATACCCATAGTACATGCTTTGCCTAATTTGGGAACGGATGACCTTATGTGAAATGTCTAAAAAACATCAAATTTCACCCATGTTTCTTGGGTTAAAGTGATTTGTTACCCAGACGGATTG
This sequence comes from Athrips mouffetella, assembly GCA_947532105.1. Lineage (NCBI taxonomy): Eukaryota > Metazoa > Arthropoda > Insecta > Lepidoptera > Gelechiidae > Athrips > Athrips mouffetella. The sequence continues at coordinate 21,450,419 of OX383960.1, read as the reverse complement.
AACAGTTATATAGTTGCACTATATATAGCTAGCTATTTACTGGTTTCGCTTTCTTAGTATCTAACAAAAGCTAATTCGTGTCAATTTACATTACAACAAATATAAAAGAAGGACATACTTCAACGGGCATGTTTATCTGCTGTGTTATTTGAAACTTTCTCTAGAGAAATCCTCTTTATTCGTTTCATCTCATCCGAGAATAGCAAAGCGCTGTCATCTAGCAGATACTGTCTGACCTAGAAACCTCGGATTCGGTATGAAATATGGTCTGCCATTAAATTTGAATAAGGCGAACAGACAAGGTGCCACGGTACGAAATAAAATTAACAAACTTCAAAAGAAAGGTTATCGCGGCAGGACTTCTATTTGTCAGTGGAAATTGATGATGCGAAAAATACAGGGAACTGTGGTTCATAAAGGATTTGATAAATAATTTGGCAAGCTACATGGAAAAGCTAATAATGTAGATCTACTCAAGGCACAAGTTAGACTAGTTTAAAAAATATATACCTTGTCAAACTCAATTATACTGGTGACATGGTTGTGTGTTTTGTTGGTGGGTATTATAATTTAAAGGCTGAAAGAAAATTTTAAGTAGATTTTAAGGATTAATAGTATTTTTATTTAATCAAATACCTACTTTTCTCGATAGTTACTATAAAGAGGCTATCAAAAAGAAAAGGCAAGGAACAAACACACTAGCATCACTAGTCCTGATATTGCAAGGCTTGTATGTAACCTTACATTATGAATACGAGTATGCAGCGGCTTTACTATAAAAACCCAAAATATACAACGCGTAACGTGTGATAATACACAAAAAACATAAAAATAAAACTTAACGACTTTTCCCAAGGAACATAGGTCAAAATTAGAAAAACCAAATTTGACCTCCCATACAAAATGCGCTATCAGCTGATGCTGTTTTATGGGAGGTAAAAAATTATTTTGTTCTATGACCTATGTTCTTTGGGGAAAGTTGTTCAGTTTCATGGGCAGATTCACACCCTTCAGTATTATCACACCTTTCCGTTACACGCTGTATAGGGTAACTTTTAATTAGTTCTTGATAGCAGAATTTATGCAATAATATAACAAAATAACAACTTTTCCCAAGGAACATAGGTCGAAATACGAAAATCCAAATTTGACCTCCCATACAAAATGCACTATCAGCTGATGCAGTTTATATGGGAGGTCAAAACTTGATTTTCGTATTTCGAACTATGTTCCTTGGGGAAAGTTGTTCAGTATCATGAGTACATTCATACCTTTTTCCATTAAGAACTGACTAAAAGTCACCCTATATAAAACCTAAAAAATTACGCACATACTCAAATTTGCACGGGTTTGGAACAAACGCCAGGTTTATAAGTTAAAACTAGGTATACTCGTAAACCGATCCAAAACAAGGCTTAAACTATGTCTTTTTTATATCTTTTTTTTTTATAGAAGACGGAGGCAGACGAGCAGGCGGGTCACCTGATGGTAAGTGATCACCGACACCCATAGACACCCGCTGCACCATATCTATTCCATTTGAGCGAAATCCGCAAGAATAGGTTTAAATCTGGGCAGATTTAGTGACCCACGTTCTGGCGTGAAACTGAACAACTTTTCCCAAGGAACCTTGGTTGAGATACGAACAAAAAGGTGCAGTTTTATCATCATGATGGGAGATTTTGTACGGGATGTATACATTTCTTTTTCGTATTTCGACCTTTGTTTCTAAGAGAAAGTTGTTCAGTTTAATGGTCTTAGCAACTGGCTAAAATAGTGCTTACTATTTTTTTAAACCCGATATATAAACAACAAGAAAAACGGAAACAATTTGAACGGATTCGGTCCGAAAGCACGGCATTGAATAACTTTTTGCGAAACGAGAACTCTTCTTGTCCTGTACGTCACTATTCATAAAGACCTTCTTTTCATTCATTCATTTATGTTATGCCATTCGTTTTTTAAACTTTGCTCTTTTGAAAAGTTAACGCAGCTATTTCCTGGAGAAAATGCCAATGCAGTTTTTCGATAAGCGACAGAATGGCAAGTTAGCCTTCACAAAGTGTTGGCTTGAATCTACTTAGAATAAATTTAACTCCACTGCCATCCGCCAGCTTATTGCTTAACCAGAACCGTGGCTGTTAGGGACAGGACAGGCCACAAAAACTAATAAAGAAGGTCTTTATTTAACAAGGAAATTCACAGTTGCGCTTTTTTAATTTAATTTCAAACAGCTATTGAGCAGTTTAGTTTACACGGTGTAAAGGACGGTGTACCGAAAACTGAACAGACGTGCTCAGTCAACGAAACTGAACAATTTTCCCAAAGAATCAGTTTTGGGAAATGAAAAAGTTTTTCAATCTCTCCATACAAATTGCTCACTTTGATCGAACAGTTTGTATGGAGAGGTCAATTTTTTTTTTCATTTCCCAAAAATGCTTCTTTGGGAAAGTTGTTCAGTTTCGTTGACTGAGCACGCCCTTTCAGTTTTCGGTACACCGTCCCTTATACCCTGTATAAGCATTGTAAAGTCAAGCGCAGGTCATCACTCGCACTAGTGAGACTACTGACCCTACGCTGACCATGATTAGCGCGGTACTCCAATGTTAGACAAGTGCAATGTGTCAAGCTCGGCTTGCTCTTGATATTACACGTCAATAGAAACACTTTTGTCTTTATGGCATGGTAATAGAGTTGTAGTTGTTTCCACTAACATCGGTTAACCGTACGTACATACACCGCACTGCAAATTCTGCTCCTATCTGTTATTTTTCTAATGCAGTTATATACGGTTACTTACCATAGGTGCAGATGTTACTGAGGTTGTTATTTTTCTTCAAGTATCATGCGTTAATTTGACTAAAATAACTTCAAATGTGGCTAATTTAAAAATAATACATTATTAAAAAAGTACATGAAATTTTACTAGGCAACACGGCGACACTGTATGGTTACACCATACAATTTCGTTTAAATCACATTATGATAACAATTTTTATAACTGATATATAAATAAATAATAAAACAAACCGCACACTTTTAGCTTCAATATCTTTACTTCTTCTTTACTACAGTACGTACACACAATTTACGCATAGAAACAACCATTTGCTGTTCATACTCGATGCACGTACAAAATCTTTATCTTTTTCACCACTCCATAAAGCCCTGAAACTTTTAATTATCATCCTTGACTTTGATCCTACCATGGACTTGTTCAGCACTCCTGAACCAAAGCATCTAGATGCGGCTAGGAGATACTTGGAGCAACTTGCTCCTCCTACAACTATTACTGACTTTATGCCAATGTAACATTGTTAATTAATCTGTTATACTATTAAAAAATAATGTACCTACTTAATTTCAGAATTTAAGACTTCCCTTCTCACCATGTTTAGCAAGACTATAAGTGATGTACAAAAAGCGAATAAATAATAATAATAACTTTGCAGTGAGATCCTAGAATATATTATTTTAATTATAGAACATCACAAGGAAAAATCTGTATGTCTTTCATTTTCCGCAGTCCCTGTCCCTTAGAAATTATTAATTCAGTAAGCATTTCCTTAACTAACTTGCGCTGACGGCGACTCAGCACGAGCCATTAGCCATAATAACAACCTGGCGCATACTGATTATACCGCTTACTCTAATAAGTATAATAAACCTGTTTTGCCAAAAAGCGTCTTTCTTCAATTTACATAGAAACTGCGGTTGGATTAACCACCCTCTTTGTAGGTTAATTGCCTTTTAGGGCATCACTATACGCAATTCTACACGTGAATAGGGTATAGGGTACCGTACTAAGAAAAGTTAAAACACAAAATACTAGCACAAGACTTTAAAAGTTCAATAAAATCGGGTCAGCGGTTTTGGTTTGGTTGATCTTTCTACAAACAGAAAAAGTCAAAATATATGTTACTTCGATTCAGAGGCATCAGAATTTAATTTATGATAATTTATTTGTAAATAAAATATTGTACATATACACTGGTTTTACTTTTTTGTAAAAGTTAATTTGCTAGTAACTACTCCCTCTTACTAACACAAGCTCGTTTTTATTGGTTTGAGTACACGGATGGGTAAGAGATCAAACGAACTGAAAACTGTAGACGATAATTACGTTTTTGAAAGTTTCTTTAGGCAGAACAATTATTATAAACAATAAGTGCATATTTTCTACCTATTATGAATGTAAGTAGTATTAGAAAAAAAAATAGAATGAATGAATTTTTCCAATTTACTTGCACGCCTGTTTGTTTCTTTATGGAAAGTTTATTTGCTCGTATATTTGTGTTTGTGTATAAATTTACTAACCTTTACTAATTTAATGGCTTTTGATTATTATCAATAATTAAATTGTTTGAGGCAAGATTTGGTGTACTACGAAGCCGCGTTTATACCTAATAACTTAATAAATTAATATTGTTTTAAAAACTCAAACGATATAATTCAGTTTATAACACTTTTTATTACACTCAAACACTAGGTACACAATACAGCTCTTCAGCAATTCACACCACTGAAATATATTTTATAAGCGACTTGCCGTCTCCAACGTACAGAAGTGACTGCCTCTAAAGTAAAGTAGTGGTACGATTCCACCACCAATCCTTCCCCTTCCGTTTCCGTTTTTACCTCACTTCACTACTCGACGCCGATTGGTCGAGCTCTGCGGTCGGTCAACTCACATGATTGGTGGAGGATTCGAACCACAGAATCATTACAACTACTTGTTAATTTTAATAACAAAGGATCAATAAATAAATACATTGTTAATTTACACAATATTAATAAACGCATTGTTATTTAATAATCCAAATAATTTTGTAACAACTCGGCCATCTGCATTGTAGCACGTCCTCGTGTTTAATAATTAGCAAAAATAATATTTAACAAAATCAAATAAAGGATGACGACATGTAACAACTCGGCCTCCTTTATATACAGTACAATTTTAATGCGACTAAACATACCTCTATCTATATACAACTAGAATAAAACTTTTTTTAATGAAAAATGCTTAATCTTAGACTGACATATCTACTATTACATTAAAAATTAATTAGAATCGACACCATTGTCCAAGTTCTCATCATTATTATGCTCATCTTTTTCTGACTCATCACTACTGCTATTTATGTCTTCTGTGAATCTCAGCCAAGGCTGAATCTTATCAATTGCGACAATGGCTTCGTATTTGTGGTTATTTTTCCTAGTCAGAGGAGTGTCTTCTATGACAAAGCGATCGTTAGGGAGAATTTTAGTTATTCGATATGGGCCCTGAAATTTAGGAACTAATTTTTTTGACTTCCCATCATTCACATGATTGTCTCTTTGTACCCTTACCAACTGTCCTTCTTTAAATCGAATTATTTGTTTTCTTTTACTGTCGAACCTCTCTTTATCTTTCTTCTGCTGTTCTCTAATGCGATCTCCAGATTCTTGACGAACGTTAGTCAGTTGTTCCGGTGAGTACACACTTGTGGTATCGTTTATAACCCCACTTAAGATCCCCTCAGAAGCACTCAATAGCCTGCAGCCAAAAAGTAATTCTGATGGGCTCCTTTGTGTCGTGCTGTGTTTTGTAGTGTTTAGCCCTAATTGTATATCAGGTATGTATTCATCCCAGGTCCTGTCATCTTGACCATGTGTCTTTGTTGACAATGCATCCAAAATTGTACGGTTAAACCGTTCCACTTGGCCATTTGCCCTCGGGGTGGAAACGGCATTTAGTATATGTTTTATACCGGACGTTTGTACAAATTTCTTGAACGCATGACTCGTAAAACAAGATCCCCTATCAGTTATAAGACGCGTGGGAGTGCCAAAGTAACTGACGTGTTCTTTAAACATTTTGATCGTAGTTGCAGCCTTAGTATTGCGCACAGGAGAGATATTAACAAATTTAGTAAAACTGTCAACAATGACCAATAAGTATGAGTTTCCTCGTTTACTCTTAACAAAAGGGCCAAGATGATCTGCATGCACAGTGTGAAACGGAATTTCGACTTTGGGAATAGGGTGGAGTTCGCCTGGACGTGGGCCACCTTGCGATTTATGGTGTGCACATTCCAAACACGAACTTACATACTTTTTCGCAAAGCGTCGCATTTTTGGAAACCAGTATGACTCTTTAATACGGGATAAAGTTTTTTCATAGCCAAAGTGACCCACATCATCGTGGTTCATTTTAAGCACCTGCCAACGAACCGCCTTAGGCACAGCCCAACGCAGCTCCCCGTTAACTTTGCGATAAACGCGATCGTTCCTAATGGAGTAGTTATTGTGGATATCAACTATTTTGTCAAGGTTGGGATCATTTAAGGTGTTTTTTATGGATTTAATTTCTTCATCAGCCAACTGAACTGTACTAATCCATTTTTCTGTATCTACAACAAGTACGTCCAACACATGGGTGTCTTCAGTCGCGGGGTCAACAGGGTTTCTACTAAGAGCATCCACATGGGCCATACGGCATCCTGCTCTATATTCAATGGAGAAATCAAACTCCTGCAACTGAATCCACCAACGTGCTATCCTTGGAACTAGGTCACGTTTTGTTAGCGTTGCGCGTAAAGCGTTGCAATCGGTGTAAATTTTGAACGATATCCCAAGTAAATATACTCTATATTTGTTTAGGCAAGCTACAACGGCGAGGGTCTCAAGATCGTAAGAATGCATGTTTTTTTCTTCGTCTGTGGTTTTGCGGCTATAAAATGAGATGGGTTTAAGAAGGCCTTCTTTGCTTTTGTGAAAAAGTATTCCGGCTACACCGTATTTACTTGCATCTGTATGCAATTCCACATCTAATGAAGGGTCGTAAAGAGCAAGTACAGGACGTTGAATTAGAGTTTTTTTAAGGGTTTCAAAAGCAGCCTCATGTCTGTCGGTCCATTCCCAAACAGCGGTCTTTTTCAAAAGATCGGTCATGGGACTAGCAATCAACGCAAAGTTTTTAATAAATCGTCTGAAAAAACTAGCCAGCCCGATGAATTGCCGAACCTCGTGTTGATTTGTAGGTCTGGGAAATTTTGAAACTGCATCTGTCTTATTAGCGCCCGGTCGAATGCCATCTTTAGAGACTTCAAATCCCAAGTAGTCAATGGTGTCATAAAAGAAGTGACACTTGGACATCTTTAAAGTTAAGCCTCCTTGTCGCAAGAGATTTAAAACTTCACGCAAACGAGTCATACCTTCAATGAAATCCCGAGCTGGAATTAATATGTCGTCCATGTAAATTATAGCAAATTTAATTTTTGCATCAGCAAGGATTTTATTGATTGTGCGTTGGAAGACAGAGGGGGCGTTAACCAAGCCAAAGGGCATTCGAAGGTATTCAAATTGTCCATCTGGAGTGACAAAAGCGGTTTTGTGTCGAGACTCCTCCGTAATGGGCACCTGGTAATAACCAGATGCCAAATCCAATGTTATGAACACCGAGTTACCGGCAAGCATGTCTAGTTGGTCTTCGACCCGAGGTAAGGGATAGTGGTCTTTTTTCGTCTTACGGTTTAGGGCTCTGTAATCGACACAGAGCCGTTTTTCTCCAGTTTTCTTTTTTACAAGTACAATCGGACTAGCGTAAGGAGAGGAAGACTCGCGTATAATGTTGGCATCGAGCATTTCCTGCACCATATCTCGTACTAGAGATCTTTCGCTAAATGACATACGATAGGGTCGGTATACAACAGGCTCGGAGTCAGTCAGTTGTATCTCCATTTCTCCAGCATTAGTGAATCCGAGATCTTTAAGGTTTTTAGAGAAACAATCCTTGTACTCATCTAAAAGCGCTGACAATTCTTGTTTTTGTGTTTCAGTAACATTTTCACCAATGTTGATGGAGTCGTCGTCTATGTCAAAATGTTTTTGAATAGTTTGAACCTCTTTAGTGCACTTTATTGGTAGTGCTCTAGTTGCAAGTGAATTTTGAGTGAATATTATAGTTTTAGAACCTACATTTTGAATTAATAGATTTCCCTTTCCATTCTGAATCATGTACTCGCCTGGAAGAAGGTAAAACTCACTGCCTACTTGACCTCTTACAGAACCGTGAACGTATATTTTACCAGAATACGAGTTATTACTTGTTACAGGGACAGCTTTTAAGTCGTTTGATTCGATAATCACATCATTTGCAACTGTAAGTAACAATTTATTTGATTCTGTAATATCCTCAAAAATTAACTGGGAGGGCGTTTTTGTAATTACGATATTGGGGTGCTCTGTAAAATCATGACCTAAAAGCACAGATTGCTTAATGACGTCATCATGCACTACATACATCTCAATCGGTAGAATAATATCCTGTACCTCCACCGAGACGGCAATGCGTGCATGAGGCTGTATCATTCCACTACCTAAGCCTTTCAAAAAGGGCAAATTATCAGTTTTTAAAGGGACTTTTAGGGCATCTGCGTCAGATTTCCGAATCAAGGAACATTCGCTACCAAGGTCTACATAGCAATCGAATGTCAAGTTGTTCACATTTATAAAAATATTATATTTATCTTTTGTACTCTCTTCGGGGGGAACTTTTGGTTTGTTCGTATTTATATAATCATTTGAAAAGAGATCAGGGATTTGAGTGTCTAATGGTCGGTCTAATGAGACTTTTAATACTTGTTTTTCCTTTAAGTTATTGTTTTCTTTTGCTTTAGTATTAGTGTGATCATTGGTACCACTCTTTTCTGTTTGGATAGTGGGACAAGATGTAATTTTATGACCCAACTTAAAACAATTACTACATTTTTCAATTGGTTTATTACAGCGGAAGCTTGGGTGACCCTCCACACCACAGTTGAAACACTTAATAGGAGGTTTCACAGAAGCATTCGTGCCTCTACCCGAAAACGACGCACCGCCCTGATTTGATTTTTTATCATTCGCAACTCTATTGGATTTGCTGGAACTTTCTTTAATGTTACCAACTCGTACAGATTTTAAATATTTAAGCACGTTTTCTGGAGATTCATATTGACCTCCCTGGGCTCCCAGCCTTATACTCCTGTCCTCGATTCCATGTAAAATACAGTCCACGGCTCTTCTACCTGTGATTTGACAACGATTTAACCAGTTAAGTTTAGCATAGAAATATGGTTCCAGAGGCTCCCCATAACGAACTTTTAAGGCAAGCATATCCGATAGTAATTCAGCATAGTTTTCTTGACAAGGAAATGCTTCCTTCAACTTTGCCTTCCATTCCGACCAATTGAGACGCACGCTTGGCAAATTTTCATACCAAGACTTTGCTAAACCTGTAAGTTTTGGCAGAGAATAATGGATTTTCTCGCGCTCATCCCAGTTGTAAATTTCGGCACATTCTTCCACTTTGATAAGCCAATTTTCAATAGTTTGATTCTTGGACAATGGGTCAAATTCAGGGACTACATTATTGACAGAGTTAAGCTTATGGTTGTCGGACTTGGTTATATTTTTCAATACATCCACAAATTCATGCAATAAACTAGAAGTTCCTGCCTGATCACGTTTCCTGAATGATTGAGATTCATTTCGGAATCGAGAGAGATCACGGCTCCTTGGAGTAGACCTATCATTTGTAGAATACTCAGACCTACTTCGTCGATTAGAATCAGGAATTTCTACTCGAGGGCTCCGTGTCGGAGTCTCAATAAATCTGGTGCGCTGTCTTCGTGAAGATGGCGTATAGTCTTCATTCGGGCGACGGCGGAAGCACTGCTCCCTTAACAAGCTCAAATTTTCGGGGGTGGGACTCCTAACTCGTTTTCTTCCTTGCTCACGTCTTCTCTGTTCAAGTTCATGTTTTTCAGTTAAACGTCGCTCAAGCTCATCGTTTAACTGTTCAATAGTCATGTTTTGTAAGGCAGTATGGTGTTGCTCAAGCTCTTCACCACGCCTTTTGTCACTTGAGTGTCGCTCAAGCTCCACACTCAAGTTTCTCCCTAAATTATGCAGACGTCTCTCTAGTTCATCGCCTGGTGACGGTCGACGAAGGGAATGTTCCCTCTCACTCCTTGGAACGCTTTCTCGAAATAAGGAATGTGTTCCACTTACTTGTTCTCCGGTAGATCGTAAGGTTCGGCCACCACGTGGTGTTTCATACTCCGCGTTTATTTCTCGAACTTGTCCAGGTCTTATATTGATGATCGGACTTAGCGGGTAATTATTTCCATCGTCTTCATCACGTGTCTCCATTATCTGAAACTCACATAAAAACGTTGTAAAAACAAATAATAAATGCAGTGTAAAGAATAAACCAAGCTTCTTTGTTTGTTTTTAATAAGTAAAATAAATATAACGTAGGTACTAGTTTTAATTACCTTTCCATTGCCCTTGCTTATCACAAACCGTCAAAGTAATTACAGGAAAAAAAATATTGAAATACAAGCATTAAGGAGTAGGTGAAGCTGCCTGTAATAGAGCTTGGTAAGAACTAAGCTCGTATTTTATATTGTAAAATACTAACCTTAACTATTCACATATGTATTTCACTTTTTTTTAAAAAGGAAAAACGCTTTTCTAGAAGGAAAAACTTCCACGTCTAAGTAAGTGTAAGTGTTGCCTAAGGAGGTTTATTTACTACACACTTCATCTACGACAGATTTATTTTAAGTTTTTCTCTTCAGCGCAATCTATCGACACTCAGTTTACACTGGACTGTGAAAACAGCTCATTAGAACACATCACTAAACTATGGAAAACAAATGCCTATAACTATGAGAGTGACCAACTACACAGGGTGTGAAATAGCTCCATACACGTGATCCGATCACCCGTCTGCGCGAGCCCCATCAGAAATAATAACTATATATTAAGCTACCGCAAATCCTAGCCGCAAGCAATAAAAGTAAATGAGCATAGCACATTTTATTAAAATAATTCTGTTACTTACAAAGAGAAATATTGTTATTATTTCACCATTAGTTATAAGTATTGGTTAAAACTACAGTAAATAACCATATTCAGATGTATTTAATTACACAACAGGGTTGTTATAATATTGATGTTACTTGTAGGTAGGCACATAAAGTTCTATTAATCAGGTCTGTCATATAATCTATTAGGTAAACGCAATTCCTCTGCCGTCTGTCCCACGATGTGTCTTAAAACTAAATCCTCAAATAGATTTTACTGCTTCCTTGGAAATTACCTGTATAATAAAATAAATAAGGTTCTGTCAATATATTCACTTCCGCAGTTTACCTGTAAACATAAAGTATTAGAATGGCTTTTAAGTAAGGATTATGATCAAACTGAAAGTTTGTTGGCAGTCTTATCTTAATATCTTAATTACTTTGTACAAACTTACGAACACACATAAACACTCACGTACACGCACTATCACCCACACATATATTCACGCACACACACTATCACCCACACATACATTCACGCACACAAACGTACACCCATACACACATAACATACACTCATCCACACACTTTACTTACATATTTCTGAAAATTCTCATTACCAGGTTTTGTAAACTAAAATACTGTATGTTATAAGCTATGTTAACTACTTACAGTAGGGGGAGAGCCTGGTGATCTGTCACACAAGGTAACTTAGTATAGACACCAGTTCTCACCACAAAGAATTAGTACCTGCTTAGCTAATAATATTGTCATAAAAACTGTACTTTGTGATGAGAGAAATAAAGATTTTTATTATATTATATATTGATGTGGGTAGGAAAATAAATCAGTCTTTGTCTAGCAATCGGTTGTTTTATTACAAAGGTGAAAGTATAGGTATTGTTATTAAATGAAAGGCTTAAACTACCATTATCATAAGTCACCACAAATTTTAGGGCTCAACCTCGTTTTCAAAATAAAAAAAAAAAAAACCTTTATGCCTGTACGTATCCATATTAATTTAGCTCTTATGGCTCCCTACACACATTTCACAAAAAAAACGAGAAAAATAAGAAATAATACATACATACTACCTAAAAGAAAATATATGTGTTTTACTTACTTGAAAGTTCTTTTTACTCCACTTTTGTGGTCGTGAACAGTATCGATCCAACTTCTGAGTTTTTAAAAACTCAAACGATATAATTCAGTTTATAACACTTTTTATTACACTCAAACACTAGGTACACAATACAGCTCTTCAGCAATTCACACCACTGAAATATATTTTATAAGCGACTTGCCGTCTCCAACGTACAGAAGTGACTGCCTCTAAAGTAAAGTAGTGGTACGATTCCACCACCAATCCTTCCCCTTCCGTTTCCGTTTTTACCTCACTTCACTACTCGACGCCGATTGGTCGAGCTCTGCGGTCGGTCAACTCACATGATTGGTGGAGGATTCGAACCACAGAATCATTACAACTACTTGTTAATTTTAATAACAAAGGATCAATAAATAAATACATTGTTAATTTACACAATATTAATAAACGCATTGTTATTTAATAATCCAAATAATTTTGTAACAATTGGTACCACAGATTATTTGAATTAATAGCAGACAACTTTGATGTTTTACAAGACTTATTAACCTTAAACGAAACTGAAGGACCATGGGCACGAAAGGCTGTACTTATAAATAATTATGTAGATCAACACCCTACCACAACAGGTACGTATACATGCATATATGTGGGTATATTGTATGTGTAACACAATAGACTCCGCCAATTTGAGATTGAGAAGGGCCGAAGCCAAGCTAATCTCTAGGTTAGGAGCAGATTTGTAACTAAATGCGGTACATGAGTTCTGGGCTTTCGACTTTATTGTTTTATGGCTTCAATCAAGTAATTAAGGAATCAAAGAGCGTAAGTCGTCGTAGATGTAGTATAATAAAGGGTGTAAGCAACACGTCTCCGAAAACTATAAAAATATGATCAGTCAACGTAACTGGACAACTTTCAGTGAATAAAACTTGGGGGAAATGAATTAAAAAACTGACCTCTCCATACAAAATTGCAAACTTGAATGGATATTTCGTGTGGAGAGGCCAATTTTTCTTTTTTCATCCTTTTAGTTTTCGGAAACCTGTCCCTTATACTCTGAATATAATAAGCTAAGTGGCTTTAATATTTATTGAAAATAATTTATTGAAAAACGCAACGAATGAAGTAATCAATTCGTTCATTGTGGTTAGCACAACAGCTGATGAAGTAGAAGAGGAATCACAAAGTTCTCAACCCGTCTGTAAGAAAACACCGTCTCGTTCTTTATTTACGCCCATTCTATGAATATTTTAAAAGTGATTTTACAACATTGTAGAGTTCGTACTCACATACACTCTAAAATTTCTTAAAATCATAATCATCATCAAAATTACATCCCAGGAAACGTCCAATGCAGGACAGGGAGCTCCCGTCAGAATTTCAGCAAAACCACGTGGTATAATTTAGCACCATGGACCGCGGTTGTTGGTGACCGCAGTAATAAAAATGCTACAAATTCAAAAATGTTTATTGTTTAACTATACTACTATAAGTACTAAATAGTACCACGTTATGCTGCCAATCCTCCAGTTCATAATCCCTCAGTTGCTTCTTACGAAACCCACGGGTAGAGATGGGTTGGTAGCCCAGGTTCCTTTGCTGGCACCACACGGGACTATCTCAAATTCATATAACCATCCAAATTGGATAAAGGCCACTCATTTTTCCCAACATTTCGACGTGGAGTTAAAAATGCCAGTAATGATAGTGATTTATTTCAGTCTTTTGTTCCACATTCCTTATCTCCCCCCGCGAGTGCTGTTTACATTTGATTTATCAGCCCCACCACACCAGCCAACCTCGGAACACAGCAAATTATGTTACGTCCCCCATCCCCTGTTTTTACATCGTTTATTTCAGAAACATAAAACGTTATCTTTATCTGCAAGTTGATTTTACAACTGAGCCATATGCATAAAATTTTGTTTATCATATTTTTCGTGTAAAATTTTAAACGCACCGCAGATTTATGGCTTCATTCTCGTTTTCGGTCATTGTTGCAGATTATGGGACGTTATAATTTTTTTTAATAAATAAATTAGATGATTTTTAAATTGTAACCGAAAAACTGTTTCTACTTTAGTAAGTAATTTTTGTACTTGAGTTATTAAACATTTGACAATGAGACACTTAGTGTTTTTTTTTTACGATAGTCCTGTCCAGAAAATAACAAGTCAACTTTTGTTCTACAGTTTTGTAACAACGCAAAAAACACTCCATAGAGAACTGTTAGCTAATCGGATATATTTTGCGTAGTTACAAAAGTTCTTGCTTTCAGTCTGAACTGAACTAAAATTGGTGAGAAAACCGGTTATATTTTAAAAAATCTAATATACAACGTGAAATTTTAATGGTTTCACTCCCAAAGCCCAGTGATTCTACTTATGAAAACTAGCAACTTTCCCAAAGAAAAATATCTATTACTAGAAATTTTTCTACCTCTCCATGAAGTGGTCACATGGAATGTCGGACAAACTTTTTCGAATAGAAATGTTTTCTTTTTTTGGGAAAGTTGCTTGTTCTCATGAGTAGAATCACTGGGTTACGGGTGCAAAACCAATGAAAATTTAAATTGTATAGGTAGATTCATAGATATAAAACTCGACGCGCTATATTCGTTTCTGGTTACAACTCAACCTACTTACAATTACATCAAACCAAAAACAATAAGTAAAATAGCGCCACACCGTTTTAATAACGCAAAATATATTATCGGCGTATTTGCGCGCCCTCAACTTGAACAGGGAAGAGTAGTTAATAACGATTTATGGAACCCTTTTGTTCCACGTCTCTTATCTCCGTCGTGTGTGCTATTCACGGTTGATTTACGATGCCACCATGTCAGGCAGGGGTCGAAACAAAGAATAAGATCTTTGTAAGGCTCATAAAGGAAGCGTGTCTGGTTATCAATGAAGTACCTAAATAGAGACGGCCACAGCTAAACACAACAACGAATGTAATCATATCTCATGAATACATTGTTGTGACAAGGAAAATTCCGCCACCGATAAATCTGTAAAATATGACACCAGCGGAAATTCCGCCAGATGTATCATAGGTAACCCGAAAAGCGTTGCGAGCGTAATGAGTGGAACTCTCCGCGGCCGGTAAGATCCGTGTGTCAGTCAGGTGAGTGTGAACTCAACTCTTCAGCAACAAATACATTTGTCTCCAAATCAACCACTCGTCGTAAACTCACATTAAGGTTACATTTAATTCAATCTAACAGCATCTTTGACCTCGTTACTCAGAAGGGAGACGCGCCTGACTCGAGATTTTGCCTAAAAAGGAGAGTTCTGTACCGAAAGCCGTTTCGTCGGCACATAAAAGAAATAAGTATAAATCAGTGGCGACGGCCATTACCGCGTGGCCCGCGTTATTGTATACGCTCTGTCACGTTTATGCGACACGAATGTGACAAAATAAGCGGCGTTACACGACGAACATTGCTGAATTGCTTGCTGTTGGGTGAGTTCATTCCTTCTCGAGATCTTAATGCTATTTAGATGGGTAATTTTACACTCAATTGAGTAAGGCTGGTTGCAAAGAGTCGTATTTTACTGCCAACAACAACATTAAGCTATTATCTTATTTTGCAGCGCTTTGATCTTTATAAAATGCAGACTTTTTGAGATAAGTTGTTTTAACTTATCTTCACAGGGCGTTTGGTATATGTCTGCAAACTTCTCGGGTGTTTGCTCTTCCTATTAAACTGAACAACTTTCCCTAAAGAACATAGAAATATGAAAAAATGTTTTGATCACCCATACAAAATACGCGTTATCTGCTGATGCAGTTTCTAGGGACGCTGATTTTTTTTTTCTTATTTCATCCTATGTTTCTTAGAGAAAGTTATTCAGTTTTATGGATAGAGCAACCACCCGAGAAGAATACCGTCATATACTAAACAGTAAACACGATATTTATAACAAGATTATTTTTTGGGATGTGCGTATGCACACGCTTGCACCTTGTTAGTGAGGTCAAAAACAACAGCTTTTGTTCTACGACTTTTGCAACAATGCACAAAAAAATGTCGACTTCCCGTACAAAGTGACCAACACATTTTGTATGGGAAGTTGAAACCTCACTAACAAGGTTACACGTTACAGGTCCAAAAAAAATCTTAAAAAAATGTTTTTCAAATTTTCTCAAAAATGTGTATCATAATATCACTTATACATCATAAAAAACAAGTCTCTTAAATATTACCGTCTATCGGTCGGTCGGTCAGTCGGTCTGTCCATCACGTTTAGCGGCTAAACAATTTTCGACTATAGCTGTGTCGCATGACGAAAATGAAAAATTGTATTTTGCAGATAAACTGCTCAAACGATCTTCATGAGACTTTGCATGACCTAGAAACTCTATGCAGCAATACAACTTATATTGCAGTAGTATCCATTAATCTGTGGAAATTCACATAAGGGATGTTTCCTTACTACCAAAGTAAATATATAACTTACTCAAAATCGGTTTTATCGACCTTTTTAGGGTTCCGTACCTCAAAAGAAAAAAACAGAACCCTTATAGGATCACTTTGTTGTCCGTCTGTCTGTCTGTCTGTCTGTCTGTCTGTCAAGACACTTTATCTCACGAACGGGTAAAGTTATCAGGTTGAAATTAATACCATATATTATGATCCATGAACCACACAAGATCTGAAAATTTAAATTTTTTACAACGACGCACTCAAAAGATATGGCATTTTATGTCCTCATCTCCATACATTTATTCAAAAATGCAAAACCTACAGGGTACTTCCCGTTGACCTAAAATTATGAAATTTGGCAAGAAGCTAGGTCTCACAGTACAAATAATGGGAAAAGTCTGAAATCATTAAATATTACAACTTTTCTCACAACTAATGGTAACCAATTGTGGTGAGCTCCCGTTTCAAGAACATTCATATAAGAGAGGGGTAAAGTTGGATGGTCGCTGGGGCGATTTTTGTTTTAGTTCTATTTATAAACGGGAACACTTACAAACTTGAAAATTGGTATGTTTATAGTGCATAAGCTATAAAATAACAACAAATAATAAAATTTGGTCAAGCGCGTGTCGGACTCAAAAAATCTAGCACATTAACTTACTGAAATTTCAACTAATACAATTATGTTTGTGGTGGTACGGAACCCTCAGTGCGCGAGTCCGACTCGCACTTGGCCGGTTTTTTTAATGTTCTATAATTTTTATTCTGAATAATTGTTGCATTGTTGTTTGATTGTGACTTGACTGCATATTTCATTTGGACATTTTACAAAAATCTAGTTTCTAAATTACTTGTATGGAAATACAAACTTAAGTTTTCAGTTGGGACTTATTTGGTCTCTTGACTCTATGCAGTATGCAGCCTCCGCGATGTAGTAGTTAGAGCCTTCGACTCTTGATCACGGTGTTCTGAGGTCGATTCCCGGTGGGGATACTGTTAAACAAATATTAGTTTGTATGACTTCCTTAGTTTGTTTAGGACATTGCAGCATGAATCATATGATAGTCTGAAAAGTTGGATGATTCCGCGCTTGGGAAGGCACGTTAAGCCGTCGGTCCCGGCTACTATCTACGGTAGTAAGACTCAACAACTCTGACACCAGGGTTTGTAAGGTCGGTCATCGATCTTACATCCCACATGATATGACGATGATGACTCTCGCATATGGCGAGAAAGTAAGTGCAGTGCTGTTTTCATTTATTTTGACCCTAATTAATTAAATCAAAAGCAAAAATTTTTGTTCTATGAATATTGGAAATTCGAAAAAAGAATTATTCTCCATACAAAATTATTGGTTGTATGGGTTTATTTTTTTTGCAAAATGAGCAAACGGATATCAGAAGTGGGCAAACGGATATCAGGCCATAAACATCGATAAATTTATACCAAAATAATATTACTTCACAATAAAGTGAAAATACGCAGTTTCCGCGTTCAGCTAGCTTCTAATACACTGTTTCAAATTAACCAGGTGTTAACTGCTGCCCATTAGCCTGAATTCCCAAACTATTTCCATTTAAAAGTTTAAGGTCCCTGTGTACACGATACGAACCCGAAAATAATTCATACTTTTCGCGGTTTCCATCGCTCTGAGGGCAAATTCCGAAAGCCCGACTTATCCCTTGTCTAAAGCCTAAAATAAACATTTTTTATTCGCTGAAGGGCAAGATGATAAATAGCCCAGGGCTACTGAGGGACGACCAATGGCAAAAGAAATGTTGTGTTGCAGTTGACAGATTTAAATACGGTATTATATACGATAGTTAATCATTATGTAGAGCTACACGTATAGTTTACTTTACGCAATGTTTATACTTAGACATTTGAGCATTGTATTGATGTTTGAGTTCAACTTACTTTTACCCTAGAAAGTATTTTAATAGAGATCTGGGAAACGGCGTATTGGTAATGGAGCCTAATTCTTGAATATCACCGAGCGATTTTTGAGATTTAAAAACTGAAATAATCCCTAATAACTACTTTTTGGGTAAGATAGGTAGGTACTTATAAAAAAAACCGACAAAGTGCGAGTCGGACTCGCGCACTGAGGGTTCCGTACCACCACATAATCATTATTGTATTAGATGAAATTTCAGTAAGTTAATGTGCTAGATTTTTTGAGTCCGACACGCACTTGACCAAAGTTTATTATTTGTTGTTATTTTATAGCTTATTCACTATAAACATACCAATTTTCAAGTTTGAATGTGTTCCCATTTTTAAAATAGAACTAAAACAAAAATCGCCTCCGCGACCGTTCAACTTGACCCCTCTCTTATATGAATGTTCTTGAAACGGGAGCTCACCTCAATTGGTTACCATTAGTTGTGAGAAAAGTTGTAATTTTTTATGATTTCTGACTTTTTCCTTTATTTGTACTGTGAGACCTAGCTTCTTGCCTAATTTCATAATTTTAGGTCAACGGGAAGTACCCTGTAGGTTTTGCTTTTTTCCATAAATATATAGAGATGAGGTCATAAAATACCATATCTTTTGATTGCGTCGTTGTAAAAAATTGAAATTTTCAGATCTTGTGTGGTTCATGGACCCTAATATATGGTATTAATTTCAACCAGATACCTCTACCCGTTCGTGAGATAAAGAGTTGATAGACAGACAGACAGACAGATAGACAGACAGACAGACGGACAACAAAGTGATCCTATATGGGTTCCGTTTTTTTCTTTTGAGGTACGGAACCCTAAAAAACACCCACTCGCACAACGAGGGTTCCGTACCACTAAGATAAAAATACCATCTTAGTTTATTTTTCAGCGTATGCACTATAAACATACCAATTTTCACGCTTTTTACGATAGAGCTAAAACGAAAATCGCCTTAAAAAACATGGTTTTAGTAGAGCAGTCTCCCTTAATTTTAAATTTTTATTATTTGTTGATATAGCGTCAATAGAAATACATATTATGTGAAAATTTCATTCATCTGCCTATTACGGTTAATGACATACAGCCTGCTGACAGAGAGACATCGGAGGCATATTAATAGGGTCCCGTTTTTCAACCTTTGGGTACGGAACCCTAAGAACTATGTTAACAAAATTGATTATTGTAAATTTCTGCCTGATGTTACCAATAGCTATTGTAGTCATATTTAAGAAGGGCTTCATACATAATATATGAGAACACAAAGAACATAATAGAATATAATCCTGAAATAAAGAGCTTTTATTAGATAAGCTTATTATCAAGATATGTATTTTGGGACCGTTGTAACTACGTGGTTTATATAAAATTTTGTAAGAGGTATAAGAGGCTTCTGAATCGCATACAGAATATCCGAAAATCCGTAATTTCAATCTACGACACAAAAATACTCAAACATTTGCTACGGCGTAGCGGTCGTAGCAAATTCGTAGCATTATTCTGTTCAAAATGCCTACAACAGCACAAAAGCGTAGGTAGGCCAGCCAGGATTGAGGTTGAGATTATTTAATGTATTCACTGTTAAGACCTTCCTACGGTGCACGTAAATTCCTTAAAGCACTCGTGGGTACCGAGCCATGTTAGTATGCAACATGCTGCGAAATTCAATGCACAAATTTGTTCAATTTTAACCTTACAAAAACGAAATTGTTAGTAGGATTTATAAAAATTAAGAAGCATAAAGTTACTGTCGACTTATTGATGTCTTCTGTAATCCATTGGTTTATAACGACGTAACGCTTTGTTAAAGTTATAGCTGCGATCCTCATGCGTCATCAAATCGTGTAAATTGTTGTGTTGACCTCACAAAGAATCTGCCAAGAAAAACCCTAGAGTCAAAGTTATTAGCAGCGCAGAAGGAGGCTGAGGTGGCTTAGTGACAACTACCAACGTTTTAACGTGTCTTACGAAGCAGGGAAACATTACTTTGCGGACAATTAGGTGATTCATCTTGCAATGTCCCAATCAAAGTCCCTATTGGAAACTTTCCTAAGTTTAACAAAGTGATTTTTTGTTGTAAAATTTTGTTTCGGGATTCAAACTAAAAATTTTCGGCTCAAGTGTTCAACGTACTGACCACTAAACCAAGGAGGCTGTTAAGTTTAAGGCTATAGGATTCTCGCATTGCTAAACCAACGTTAGAAACCGATTAATTAGTCCTTAATAGACACAGTCATAGGACGTAGTTTGCTGGCACGTAACATTTTTAGGGTTCCGTACCTCAAAAAGAAACAAAACGAAACCCTTACCTATAGAATCTGATCACATTGTTGTCCGTCTGTCTGTCTGTCAAGATCCGTTTTCTCCCGGGCGGGTAAAGGTTTCAAGTTGAAATTAATATAAAATATTAAAGTCTACGGATCGTTGAACCTGTGAAAATTCTACGACAACACAATCAAAAGATGAGGCCATTTATGTCTCAATATCCATAGATTTATGAACTAAATCAAAACCTATAGGGTATTTCCCGTTGACCTAGAATAATGAAATTTGGCTAGAAGAGAGGTCAGGTTATAGTGGAGGCGGAGTTTTTAAAATCAAAGGACAAAAGCTTGAAGAATATGATATGGTGGATGGTTACGGAACCCTTAGGGCGCGAGTCCGACTCACACTTGGCTGGTTTTTTAGTCCATGCCGATGTTACTAGTTCACTACGTACAAAGGAACATGAGGGCAACCCAGTCAAATCGCTCCAGGACCACTAGTACCCCTGGATTTGTACCCCTGACCAAATCCGTCCCATTTGTACCCCTAAGCAGACGTGATAACAGTAAAAACTAAATTTTGTGTGTCTGCCTTCACAGTTCTTATCAGGTAGGTAAATCGATCTCTTTTTTTGTGATATTTAAATGATTTTTAACCGACGAAAAAAAAACGGAGGAGGTTTTCAAGTTTTTTTTTTATGTATGACCACGCATAACTTTTTACAGAGTAGTCCGATTTGATAATTCGTCGTATACCCCGACGTTGGTCTCATATAAATTTGGAAAAAAAATCCAACCCTAAGGGTAGGGTAGGGTAGGGATGATTGATTGTTCACTGACTGATTTTAATGTATGACCACGCATAACTTTTTACAGAGTATTCCGATTTACCCTAAGGGTGGGAAAATAAAATTTATAGTCACAAAAAATTGTAAAATAAAAACTTTTTAACAAAAAAATTAAACCGCCGAAAAAACTGAAAAACAAGAAATAATAAAACTTTTTTATTTAACCTTAATAACAAAGTTCTTAAACTAATGTAAGTATACCCGAGTAATTTTGAGTCGGCGCCGCCGCCGTGCATCACGCTTTACGTAATTAATTAATTTGCTTGTTTGGCGCCGACTCAAAATTACTCGGGTATACTTAAATTAGTTTAAGAACTTAAAAAAGTTTTATTATTTCTTGCTTTTCAGTTTTATCGGCGGTTTAATTTTTTTGTTAAAAAGTTTTTTGTATGAACAAACTACAGCGTAGCTAACGAAATGCTGGGTTTAATAAAGTGAATTTTTGTTCATTTTTCTAGCAGGTGTACATAAAGATGGCCAGAGATGAAACAATTCCTTTAATTTTTTGTTTTGTTTAATAAAAATACCATCACTAAATGGTGCTTTAAAATCCATTCATCCCAAGACAGGTGGAAACAGAAGGCAGATCCAGGGGATAAACATATATGGGATACTTTTTCTGTTTGTACTCCTAGTAGTACAAATTCCGTGAGTACTAGTGGTCGTAGGGCGTCAAATCAACTGCTCTTTATTAAATGTCAAAACGAAAATTTTCCATCCTACTAATATTATAAACGCGAAAGTTTGTAAGTATGGATGGATGGATGGATGTTTATTACTCTTTCACGCAAAAACTACTGAATGGATTTTATGAAACTTTACAATAATATAGCTTCAGAATAACACAAAGGCTAAAATTGATCCTGCGCAGACGAAGTCGCGGCCACCAGCTAGTATCATATAATAATATGGAATATATTATTTTGTATGAAATCAAATAGCTATAGATCTTACGATCTTATTATTACAAAATTTGATGTATAAATTTAAAACTGCATTTGAAACCTGAAATGGTAAGTTTTTCAGCAACTTTGCAGGTCTGATCTGAGATGGAAACAGTAATTTATTTAGTTTTCGACCCAGGTATCATCACTATTTGGCACTGACCAATAACCCTGTAGTGGTTACGCTCACTTATACTTGGCTGTGAAAAATTGTTATATCTCCGGAACCCATCAACGTAATGAGATGAAATATTGTTCCAAATAATAGTAAAGTTTCATTGAAATCAGTACAGTAGTTTTTGTGTGATACTCGAAAGAACATATAAACAAACAAACAGAAAAAATAAAAAATTGTTATTTGGATTCGCAAGCATCAAAATACCATAATAATATAGTCATGATTTTTTTGGATATAGCTTCAATGTACAGACAAAATCTACTATTTTATGATAGTAACTAGCGACCCGTCCCGACTTCGCACGGGTGCAATGCTGATCCTAAATATACTATTTATAGGCACGCGCCGCCGGTCCCCCGGCCGGTACCGCCGCAAATGTCTCTGCATTTTAAATCTGTAATACCTTCGAAAATATTCATTTAAATTACATGCTGTAAAAGGCCATATTGATTTATATTAAATGCACAATGTATTTAATTGGATAAGGATTAACACTGTATTGCTTAAAATCGCTTCGTAAAAAAAATATAGCATAAAAAATGGTTATTGTGGGTTATCCCTAAGAGATAAACATATACCATCGCGGACTTTTTTGTAGACCTTCTTAAGTTGTACAATACTAAAGTACATTATTTTGATCTATCTTGAAGGGTTCAGCCAGCGTTTGCAATGTAAGCGCAAAAAAAAATATTATTTACGACATCACATTAGAAACCTCTAAAATTATCAGTGTTTCTCTACTATATAATGCATATATTATACATATAAACCACTCTATCTATTAAAAAAACTGCATCAAAATCCGTTGTGTAGTTTTAAAGATCTAAGCATATACATACAGACAGACAGACAGCGGGAAGCGACTTTGTTTTATACTATATTTGTTAAATAAAATAACTGCCGCTGCCTTGTATAATACCGGCGTAACTTTAACTATTCTAACCATAAATACAGAGCAACGGTGGCAACAAAAGGCAGTATTTACTATCCAATCCAAGCAAGTGCTTTCAGTAAATGCCGTGTATAATAAAGCGGGAAGCAAAGTTTGCACCGCACGGTCGTCACTTAGCGAACGCCGTTTGCTATATATATATATACAGTCATGAAGTCATAAGTTACAGAAAGACAACAAGAAATTCCTGTTACGGAGAACTTACGGAAGGACGCTGGTTTATCCTAATTTATCCAAAAATTATTTCATCATAGTTAAGGAAAGGATGATAAACATTTTTTAACCGACGACAAAAACGGAGGAGGTTCTCAAGTCGACGCGTATATATTTATTTTTAATGTATGACCACGCATAACTTTTTACAGTGTAGCCCGATTTTGATAGTTCTTTTTTTATTGGAAAGGGTGTACCCCGACGTTGGTCCCGTATAAATTTGGGAAAAAAATTCCAACCCTAAGGGTAGGAAAACGGGGGATAATTATTGTTCACTTACTGTTTGTAATGTATGACCACGCATAACTTTTTACAGAGTATTCCGATTTACCCTAAGGGTAGGAAAATAAAATTTAGTTACAAAAAATTGTAAAATAAAAACTTTTTAACAAAAAAAATAAACCGCCGAAAAAACTTAAAAGCAAGAAATAATAAAACTTTTTTATTTAACCTTAATAACAAAGTTTACTAATGTAAGTATACCCGTGTAATTTTGAGTCAGCGCCAAACAAGCAAATTAATTAATTACTTAAAGCGTGATGCACGGCGGCGGCGGCGCTGACTCAAAAATACTCAGGTATACTTACATTAGTGAACTTTGTTATTAAGGTTAAATAAAAAAGTTTTATTATTTCTTGCTTTTCAGTTTTTTCGGCGGTTTAATTTTTTGTTAAAAAGATTTTTTAACTCAAGACTTCCATTGTGTTTACAAAATTTTAAGTAACAACCGTAACATAGGTAATATTTCTTTATAACAACGACTGTTCTAAGTTCTAACTTTTCAAAGAAATTCATAAGAAAAAAATGCGCCAAGTGAGAGTCGGACTCGAGCACCGTGGGTCCCGTATCTCTAAGGTAAAAATACCGTGTTAGTTATGAACGCGTAGTCAAACAGAAGTATATTAAATGCGCGCGAGTTGGACACGCACTTGACCACTTTTTATTAGAGCTAAAACATAAATCGAGTAATAATCGCCGAAAAACCACGTTTTTAGTAGGGAAGCCCCTTATTTAATTTTTGGTTTTTGTTGTTATAGCGGTAACAGAAATACATAAACTGTGAAAATTTTATGAGATATAGCACGCTGGCAGACAGACAGACCGACAGACAGATATATTTTTCTGCTATTATACTTATTGAAAGTAAAGATAAATAATTAATTTGGGGTGTGTGCTGGCCGCCTTCTAGTGTGTACGGCAAGTTGTAGTCACTGAAGATTCTTTCAGGATTAGCAGTGAAGGCAACTTGCTGTACCGGTACACCCCGGGCAACATGCTTAGTGACTGGAACCGAATGTGGACCGGATGAGGAGGGGGACTCATATCGGGCCTCTCACTAAGTATGGCAGAGAGCCAGCAAACCGAACCAGTGGCGGTAAAACCACTTAAGGTCTCTGTACAAATGAAAGGCCTCGGGGAACTAAAAAGCCCTGGAAAGCGTACAACTGTAGGAAATATGGCAGCGTTCCGTCAAGACAAACTACCCCAGGAGGGTACCAACAATGTTGGAGAATCCCTCCCTGGGCCCAGTAGGGGCCCAGGCAGCCCTTCGTATTCTGGGGGGGGCAACGTAACGCCAAATAGTAGGAAGATGGAACCTTCTTCGGAAGGAGCATCAAAGGCGCATAGCGCACAATAAGAACATGCACCTTCTATGCACCATGGTGGACGCTCGGGGATCCAAGTGGATCCTAGAGTGCCGGCATCGGGGCGCGGGAAAGGGACTGGGCGAGCAGCATACCGGGGGGTGGGTGTGCGGGGTCGGGAGGGCCGTGGTGGGGGTTCAGAAGAGCCTTGGGTTCATCAGTTTGGGAGGGAGATAGGGGCCTCTGAACGAACCAGCACGGCGACATCGACCCCGGGCTTCCTCCCTCCAGGGATGCTAAGGGGGGGGCATAAATCGGGCGCTCAAAGAAGGCGCATTAAAAAACTGCGGCGGCAACTAGCCACGCCACAAGAAGAGGGGAATCAAAGAGATACACCCACTAAACGTGGGAGGGCAGACCTAAGCGGTGACTCGAGCCAAGGAGGGGTGGATCCGAAGAAGGCCAAGACCACGGGAGAAGGGTCTGGGTCTTACAAGGATGCGCTTACAGCCGTAAAGCTCGCAGTCATCGCCGAGGACTACCCAAGCACTTACCTGGAGAGGGAACACGTCCAACTGCTTCACGGACTCACCGGGGACGTGCTGGAGGAGGCACCTGATCCCCTACCTATATTTATAATAGCACCTGTCACCGAGGAGGGCGCTATTAAAGTCACCTGCCACGACGAGAGCGCCGCTGAATGGTTTAGGACCACCATGCTGGGCAGATCGTTGGGGCCAGTTAGGGTTAAGGTGGTGGAGGCGGCTCATCTGCCTAAACCAGTAAAGATGGCGTTCAGAAGCACGAACACCGCCTCAAGGGATAATACGCGAGCACTGCGATACCTCCAGCGGTACAATCCGTCTTTGAGAACGAGCGAATGGAGGGTGATCAACACAGTAGTGGATGACACCCACATTAGGCGCGTCGTTCTCATAGACCGGAAGTCTGCTGGCACTATCGCAGAGGCGGGGTATACCCTCAATACGATAGGCGAGCAGGTGAAGTTCAAACTTTTTGAAGACCTACAAAAGATGGGGGAAGAAAAGGAGGACAAAGAGGAGAGAAGACCTGTTGAGACAACTAGAGCAGAGGAGAAAGTCTCGTTGGGGAGACCCTTGGCGGGTCGTGCGGCCTCTCCGGCTACGTCGGAGAGGACGGACGATTTGCTGGGTATCCTCGACGAGATGGAGATCGCCTCGGAGGTCGGCAACGACGATAAGACAGACGAACTGGAGGAGGGAGCTGCTGGGAACCAATAGGGACAACTAACCCTCATACAATATGCACCCATCATAAAACCATAAGATGGCGGGACTAAGGTGTGTACAAATCAATTTACATCACTGTAAGGCTGCGACGGCCCTTCTGGCCAGACAGCTCAAAGCAAATAAATTTGATATTGCCCTGATTCAAGAACCGTATTTATATAAGGGGGAGATCAAGGGTTTAAACGGGACAGGGGGTACTATTCTATATCACTGTCTAACAAATGACGCAAGGTCATGCATTTATGTCAGAAATGGCATAAACGCAATGACAATGCGTTCTTTCTGTTATAGGGATCTAACTACAGCCAAGATCCTTGTGGAAGTGGAGCAGGGGAAGAAGACCATCTTAATAGCCTCTGCCTACCTCCCATATGAATTAGAAGAACCAGCGACACCACAACTTAGGAACCTGGTTGAGTATGGCAGCTGTGAGAACATTGAGCTTATCATAGGCTGCGACGCCAACGCGCACAACGTCGCCTGGGGAAGCTCAAACAACAACAGGCGAGGGGAGAAAGTTCTGGACTTTGTGGTAAGCACATCCATGCAAATTCTCAATAAAGGAAGTAGACCAACTTTTGTCAATAAACTCAGATCAGAGGTTATTGACATCACGTTAGCTTCAAATAGGACTAGTTCTAAAGTCTCAAACTGGCATGTGTGGAACGAGGTCAGTGGATCGGATCACAGGTACATATGTTTTATGTACGAAACACGTAAGTTCAACGAGGTCATACGGCGCAGGAACCCCAGACACACCGACTGGGGCTCATTTAGAAGGGACCTACAAACACAACTAGGGAACCTCTCAGGTAAGCTCAATTCTGTACTAGATATCGAATTCGAAGCGGACGAAATTACAAAGGCGCTATCCGTAGCCTGGATAAACAACTGTCCAGAAAACAAAACGGTAGGCAAAAAAGATCCCTGGTGGACCCCGGAGCTTGAAAAACTAAGGCGGGAGACACGACAGGCATTCAATGAAGCGAAAGCTAAGAAGGACTTCTCAATGTACACCAAGAAGTTAACAAACTATAATCTGGCCATCCGAAAGGCACGAAGGAAATCATGGAGGGGACACTGTGAAATTATAGAATCTCTACCTGAGAGTATGAGAGTCTTCCGTGCCCTATCAACAGTCAAAGCAAACCCACTATCCTGCGTAAGGGATGAAAGTGGGAAGACTACGGATTCTGGAAGGGATACATTAGAAGTAATGTTTAGAGCACACTTTCCGGGATCAAAAGAAGTCAGAAATGACGAGGACGAACCCATTAGTCTAGAGGAACAACACTCTCGTACCTCAAGAACCGATTGGTACGTCGCCAAAACGGTGGTAGATGAAAACAAAATAAAATGGGCTATTAAAGGCTTTCAGCCATTTAAGACTCCAGGCCCTGATGAAATCTACCCCATCCTGCTACAAGAGGGAGCTGATATTATCGCCCCACACCTGTCAAGGCTCTATAGAGCATGTATTGCCTTTGGGTACATCCCTAAAACCTGGAGGCGGGTAAAAGTAATCCATATACCCAAGCCTTGGAAACCGGACTACGAGGATGCCAAGGCGTTCAGGCCTATTAGTCTATCGTCATTTATTCTCAAGGCACTCGAGAAACTAGTGGACAGGCATATACGAGAGGGACCATTAAAAAGGAGACCTCTTCATGGACTCCAATGTGCTTATCAGCCGGGAAAATCAACAGAGACAGCATTACACTTAGTAACAAGCCGAGTGGAAGCTGCCTTAGATACTCAAGAAATATGTATAGGGGCATTTCTAGATGTAGAAGGAGCTTTTGACAAGACCACTTTTGCATCAATTGAGGAGGCCTCATTAGAGCATAGCATCGAGCCTACTCTACGGAGATGGATCAATGGCATGCTCAAAGGAAGAGTAATAACCTCGACGCTCATGGGAGACACAATCCATGCTAGGACAACCAAAGGTTGCCCACAAGGGGGGGTTCTGTCTCCAATGTTGTGGTGCCTGGTTATAGACTCTCTTATAAAGGAACTCAACACAGGACCATACTACACCGTTGGATACGCGGATGACCTGGTCATATTGGTGAGGGGCAAAGTAGTGAGAACTGTTTCGGAGCTCATGCAAGAAGTCCTAAATAAGGTGGAAAGGTGGTGCACACGACATCACTTGTCCATCAACCCTGGAAAAACTGTTGTGATACCATTTACAAAGAAGAGGAAACTAGAGACCTTAGGCCAGCTCTCTCTATACGGGACGCAACTAAAATGGGCCACGGAGGTTAAATATCTAGGAGTAACACTAGACAAGGAACTATCGTGGAAAACACATGTAGACAACACTGTAAGAAAAGCTCAAAGAGTCTTTGGAATGTGTAGATCTACCTATGGCAAGACATGGGGGCTTAAGCCCAAAATATTACATTGGCTGTACACCATGGTGATCCGACCGATCATCACATATGGCAGTATAGCCTGGTGGCCCAGAACAAAGCAAATTGGGTGCAGACAGGAATTGGCTAAATTAAAAAGAACTGTCTGCATAGCCATATCTGGAGCTTTCAGGACCACCCCCACGGCAGCGCTGGAAAACATTCTTGGTTTGACACCGCTGCATATAGTCGTGGAACTGGAGGCAAGAAGTGCACTCCATAGGTTGAAAACCCATGGACTGTGGAATGACTCGTTGCCAAAAACACGACACACAAAATTTGACACAGATAGAGAACTTGACACTATTACATCCATGGGCTGCGATAAAACACAGCCTAGATTCATGTTCAAGAGACTCTATGAGATCCACATACCCTCGAGAGAGGATTGGAATAAAGGATTGAATCCCTTAAGAAAGGACAATCTGACATGGTACACTGACGGATCAAAAATGAAGTCAGGTACAGGGGCGGGTGTTTATACCAAAGGATATGAACACAGTCAAAGCATGGGCATATATGCAACAGTCTTTCAGGCTGAAACATATGCAATAATTGCCTGTGCAAAAGAGAACCTAGACAGAGGTACTACCGGCCAAAATATCTATATTCTCAGTGACAGCCAAGCGGCACTAAAGGCTCTCACATCCTACAAAGTAGACTCCAAATTAGTCCTAGATGCCATCCAAACCCTTAACAGGTTAGGTAGGCACAACACATTAAGACTGATTTGGGTCCCAGGACACGTAGGAGTAGAGGGCAATGAAGCGGCTGACAGACTAGCCAGGGAGGGATCAGAGAAACACTTCTGCGGACCTGAACCTTTTATTGAATTATCAGGGAGTACCATCAAAAGCGCAATCAAGGATCATGCCCAGAGATGGCACTGCACTGAGTGGGCAAACACTGTTGGACTTACTCATTCGAAAAAAATTCTAGGAACCACAAAAGTAGGTTACTTTAAACATCTAAGAAACCTAAGCAGGCACCAGACCCGTAATATTGTAGGAGCTTTCACCGGCCATTTTGGCACTAGAGAGCATCTACACAAAATGGGTCTGTCGGATATAACTACCTGCAGAGCATGTGGTGAAGAAAGCGAACGCATGGAGCACCTTATGTGCACATGCGACGCTTTGGCTAACAAGCGAATGAGCATTCTGGGTCAGGCTTATCCGACACCAGAAGACTACAGGCTCCTTCCGCTGAAATCTACATCGAAGCTCATAACGAGCATATTCGGAGACAGCGGAAGATCACAGGAGCAATAAGGCAGGGGAAGCACAAAGAATAGGGTCGAAGTGCTCTGAGGTCCAACAAGGATCTCAGCCCCACGTAATAAGATAAGATAAAGATAAATAAAAGGGTTGATTTAAAAATCCGCATCACTTCAAAACTATATATCAGAAGGAGTAGAAAAATAAATCAATATTTATTGAAGAGGTAATTACCATTTTCTTGTTTCTCCAACAAGCTCTTCATAACATTATTACAAATTATGATATGGCAAATAACGTGAAATTACTGCTACTGTATAGAACGACCCAAACGACGGTAACGTTACCAAAACGACGGATTATGCAGTATAAAGTTATTACAGCCCATGATTACAGTTGTGCTCTTGACAGCTCCACCAAAGTGATTCAAAGGTTGTGTTACGTAATGTAGATAGCTTTTGTTGCTATCTACAGATCCAATGATCGAGTATATAGTGCGGTCAGTTAGCTGTTTCACGTAGACACGATTTACAATTTCACCAAATTTTTTCCAGGTAATAGTTAGGTACATAGCTCTCAATTTTTGATAGGAGCCAATTCTTGAATTTTCTATGGAAATTTTTTGGTATTCAAGAATTGGCTCCTATCAAAAATTGAGAGCTATGTACCTAACTAGTACCTGGAAAGAATTTGGTGAAATTGTAAATCGTGTCTACGTGAAACAGCTAACTGACCGCACTATATACTCGATGGGAGCCAATTCTTGAATTTCAAAAAAATTCCATAGAAAATTCAATAATTGGCTCCTATCAAAAATTGAGAGCTATGTATCTAACTAGTACCTGGAAAAAATTTGGTGAAATTTGGTGCAATTTGGCGATATAAGACTATAAGGGACCGGACTAATAAACAAGAAACGTAGTATACGAACATCAGTGCCGTTTTAGTATTAAAATAAATAAATGGTATAACAGCACTGCACTTACTTCCTCGCTATATGCAAGAGTCATCATCATCATAATCATGTGGGTTGTAAGATCAATGACCGACCTTACAAACCCTGGTGTCAGAGTTGTTGCCTCTGACATGGCTCATCTAATGACTACTACCATAGACCGGCTACTGCCGGGATCTACTTCTTAACGTGGCTTCCGAAGGAATCTTGTAACTTTTCAGACAATTAGATAATTCGTAGTGCAATGTCTTAGCAAAACTAGGGTACCAACTGCAAACTTAAGTTTGTAATTCCATATACAAATAGTCTGAAAATACAATCCTATCTAATAGTTATCTATTCATTCGTGACAAACAGACCAAACGACCGACCGACCGACGGAATTAGAAAATCATTTTTCACGAATACAATAGCTTTCTCGCTACGCTCGAAAGCAAAAATCTAACACGGATTTAAAAGTCATCGTCATCATAATATCGTTTGGTTTTAAGATACTTAGATGAATAAATATATACAGGGTTTAAAAAAAACCTTTCGAAGCATTCTTCTGAGAGCTTAATGCAACGGCGTTTGTTCTACGACTTTTGGATGCTCACGAAAAAATTATTCGACTTTCCATACAAAAAATATTAGCTAATCGATCCAAGTAGCATAGGGCTCTTTGTCCACCGTGACGATCCCGAGCCGATTACGATAACAGCAACAACACAACACGACAAACAGCCTGAAAAGTATTTTATTTTGAGAATTTCGCAAAGTAGTCCAACAAAAGTTGTTGCATTTAGCCCTCAGAAAGGTTTACCACCAATTTAGTAAAGCCCTGTATAACTACTATTCATGCATGAGTAACGGGCCTTGATAATCCACAACCATTTTATTAATAAGCCTGTTAACAAAACGACATATAGATCCATGTATGTAGTATACTTATAATAACTTATCAAAAAACTTGTTTAATCGATACGAAATAAGTTCTATAGTATAAAGGGGTCTAGCTAAGGGATATATACTTACATACAGATAAGAAATAATCGACTAAGACCGTTCATTTCAACGGACAATAATACTCACAGCTAGGAGAAAATCTAATCTGATCCTGAATTTCAGACCAACCCTCATTACCATTTAAAGGCGCAGAAAAGAGAAAAATTCTCCATTGCGGAAATTTCATGTAAATTAGGTGAAGTATGCGACTCTTGCTTTCTTGAAACTCGGTTGTAGCTAGTGCTATTGTTATTACAGACACTACGATTCATCCTTCGAGAAAGCTAATTTGGTCCTGCTCCCGCGTGAAATGTTTTCAAACGAGTTTCGGTAATAGAATTTGAAATTTCTTTTTCACGATCTTTGTTTTGGAGCAAAGTAAACGTAGAGTGATTTGGAAAGTACGTACTTATTCTTTATTATAAGAAGAGGGATTGCATTTGAGATGAAAAGGTGCGGTCGTTCCTAATTGTTGCAATAAGATATGTGTTCTATGTGCGCTTTTATAAGAAATTGGGTCGCTATCGCGAATTCACCCAGCTGCGTACAATTTTACAGCGCGGCAACCCTCCCGCACGACGTGACTCGAATGACAATAGCCGCCCGGGCTTGTTGCTACCCCGTGTTACAACAACTACCTACACTTATGTCACCGACTGTTTTACTTCCATGTTTTATCAATTCTTTGCCGCTAAACAGGAACACCCTTTGTTATTTCGAACAAACGCCTTCTTCATTCAACAAACGATACGAAAAGCATTTACTTATTTGGGAATCTTTCTGTACTTTATACTTATCAGAGGTGTAGGCATGCAAACAGAGATAAGATTCTTGACGGTAATTGCAAAGTCTCAATCTCGTGCCAAGAATTTATTGATTCAATTTTCTCAATGACTGAATCTCTCCTACCGTGTGACTTTCCCAACTCGTTTGTTAAAACCCTTGAGGGGCTTGAAGTTTATGAAATATGACTTGTAAAATGAAGTAATGTAAGGCTCAGGTTGGCCTGTACTAAGTTTTTACGCACATGAAATTTTTTGACACTAATGATTGAATCCTCGGAAAGCAATGCCTTATAGTTAGGGGGGGTGATCGTGGTAATTTCAACGACAATGCCGAAACAAAAACGTTTGCCTCAAAAGTTATGTTAAGTCTTAGCTAAGTGTTTTAGGCAAACGTTTTTGTTTTGGTAATATCGTTGAAATTACCACGATCACCCCCAGGGTGCCATAACGTAAGAAGCCTTTCATATACACCTATCTTCTTATTTTCATAACCTTAGGAAAGGGTCATCCTTGCTAGTCATGCTTTGGTGAGCCTTGGGTACATTTGGAACGGGTGATTCATGTAGAGAAGAGAAGATGTAGTTAATGTAATCAGGCATTACTTTGCATTATTCATAATAACAAATTATGTAAGCCACCTCCGCACAATTACTCGTAAATGATGGATACCATGCACTCTTTGTGCACCGCCCAACCCGTCCATATTTAACTCAATTATTTTTATTTATGGAAATCATTGACAATTTATGAATTTATAATTAACTAGCTGTTGCCCGCGACTCCGTCCGCGTGGGGTTCAGAAAAAGTAGCTAATGACTTTTCCCATGGTTCAAACTATCTTCGTACCAAGTTTTTATCACAATCGGTTTATCGGATTAGCCATAAAAGCGTAACAGACAGACAGACAGACAGTGCAGTTCTCGCCTTTATATTATTAGGTATACAGAGTACCGATCATACGGATTTTTGTAAATTAAACACCTCTTGTTTACGTGTGGACTGTTAGGTCGCCCACTATCCTCGTAAGTGTAAAATTATAGTATAATTCCAGGCGGATGAACTGCGATACGGGTTTCGTTATTTCTTATACAAAACTAAGCCTAACTAAATCTGAGGCGCAGTCACTTTAGCTTCTGTGGCCACTGAAAAAAGAGCGGTAGAGTACAAAGTCCAACGTGTCTAGCTTCACATGCTTTTAACTGTACATGTACCTACATACAAAACTGTTGGACTTCACTTCTGTACCATCTTTTTAACTTATTTCTCCCATTAAAAGACAATTCCTAAAAAACAATGATTCACATCTCTCTTTATTATTTGAAGTATTTTGATATAGGATTTTGAGATAGGATTTTTTTATTATTATTTTTATCATAAAACTAAATCTAGATTTTACCAATCTTCAGCTGTACCCACGACTTTTACACAAACAACTGGACCGGATCAAACGGTATTTTCAACAACGTATTTGGCTTTCTTCCGTTCAAAGCTTTGTTTGATTTCAGCTCTGCTTCACCGCTTGAAACTTTAAACTCGCCTATTTTCTGTTTGAGTGAACCAATTGCAATAGAAGAAGTTTAAATATTGCACGAAAGCAACCCAAATACGTTATTGAAAACCCCGTTTGAGTCGTTCAAGTAATTTGTGAGGTATTGGTGCGGCCGCTTAAAATTTCGTGAACCTTCTATCTAAGTGAACCGTTTGCAATGAAATAAAGCTTATAAGTTGCACAGACAATTGCCCGACACGTCATTGAAAACCTCGTTTAAATTAGTTCAGTAGGTGAGTTCTTGGTTCTGTAGCTTAAAACTTTGCGTATCTTCTGTCAAAGTCAACCTATCGCAATGAAACTAAGCTTATATATATATTGCATAGGAGTAAGCCAAACGCGTTGTTGAAAGCCACGTTTGAATCGGCTCAAAAGCTTGTGAGTTATTCGCGCCTTCGCTTTAAACTTTGCGAAACTTCTATCTGAGTGAACCGTTTTCAACTAACCTAAGCTTATATGTTGCACGGAAGTACCTAATCAAAGCACGTCATGGAAATGCCAGTTGGAATCGGTACAATAGTTTGTGATCTATTGGTGCCGCCGTTTAAACTTCGCGCACCTTCTGTCTGAGTGAACGGTTTTTAGTGAAATTAAGCTAATATATTGCAAAGAATTAAGCTTAACACGTTATTGAAAACCCCGTTTAAATCCGTTTAGTAGTTTGTGAGTTATTGGAACCGCCGCTTGAAACTTAGTGAATCTTCTGTCTAAGTGAACCATTTGCAATGAAACTAAGCATACATGTTGCATGGAGTAAGCCAAACACGTTACTGAAAACCTCGTTTAAATCGGTTCAGTTGTTTGTGAGTTATTGGCGCCACCGCTTGAAATTACGCGCACCTTCTGTCTGAGTGAGCCGTTTTCAATGAAAGTAAGCAAATATGTTGCAAAGAAGTAAGCTTGACAGGTTATTGTAAACTCCGTTTGAATCCATCCAATAGTTTGTGAGTTATTGGCGCCGCCGGATGAAATTTCGCGTACCTTCTGTCTGAGTGAACCGTTTGCAATGAAACTTAATTTTTATGTTGCAAAAAAGTTAGCCAAACTCGTAATTGAAAACCCCGTTTGAATCGGTTTGATAGTTTGTGAGTTATTAGCGCACAGGCAGTTTGATACTTTACATTAGTGTAGCTTCTGATAGAGTGAACCGATTTGAATGAAACATAGCCTATATGTTGCTCAGAGCTAAGCTTAATCTACCTGCGAAAACTGCGTGAAAATCCATTCAGTAGTTTCGGAGTTTATCGAAAACATACAGACAGACAGACAGACCGACAGACAGACAGACAGACAAAAAATTCAAAAAAAATATATTTGAGTCCTTTCTTATCGCCCACACTCATTTTTAGGGTTCCGATACCAAAATGGTAAAAAAAAGGAACCCTTATGGTGCCGCTCTGTCTGTCTGTCCGTCTGTCTGTCACACCTCTATATCTCAGCAACCACTTATGCTATCAACCTGAAATTTGGAATAGTTTTAGAATATAGTTGCCCAACTTAATTGCACAAGAAAAAATTTTGAAAAAAGTATGATTATTAATATAAAGGGGGCCAAAATAGGGGGGGCCAAATTTCAAATTGTCGCTACTAGGTCGAGTGGGGTATCATATGAAAGGGCTTTACTTGTACATTTTAAAATATATTTTTGTATTTTTTTAAATTTCTTAGTTTTAAAGTTATGATGAAAAATGTCAAGAAAAATACCATTCCCCCCCCCTTATCTCCGAAGTTTGAGTAAGGAAAAATCTGAATTAATTACAGTTGACAGAAGTTTATATAAACTTTACAGCAAAAATAAAACGATCTTTCTAAGTTGCACAGTTTTTCAGAAATCTGCAAAAAACCTTTACAAACAAATTTAGTTTTGCGGTCCTGAAAATGGACTTTATTGCTTCCAAAAATACTATAGGTATATCGGAACCCTCGGCGCGCGAGTCCGACTCGCACTTGACCGGTTTTTTTGATAAATTCATCAAAAGTACAGACACGCGGTTTCTACTCTTTTATTATATGTATAGATGATGCGGCGCCTCCTAAACCTTAATCAGGTTTTTACGGACACCGGTATTCATCGTCTATATGTTATTATAAAATAAACTAAAACAAACACTCGTCTATAATATGAAATAATATGTAGATAGTTCGCTTGCTATGAAAATCAGTTCCATTAAAGGTAGATTCAAATAAATATTAACAGTCTAGCAACAAATAAATGAGTATGGCTTGTGAGATCCAAGGTGCATGCGTATGCGTCATCAAAGATAAAAATAGAGAATTGAGTTTATTATAAAACAAACAATATCTTTTGTTTTTTAATTAAAAGTAGATCACGCTGTCAAGCCTTTCTAGTGGTATTTGGCGAATTATGCGAGTAATGTTAACTGCTAAGTCCAAAATCGTAGCCGGTCTATGTACGTAGACTTTGGACTTTATAAGTCCCAGTATCAAGATCTAGTAGCTAGGTAGCCAAATACAGATGTATCCTAGGTAAAAAAAAAAACATACATCTAAGAAAGAATTAAAACGAAGATTAAAACCCCAATAGTTTACAATTAGTGTGTATTTCTAAATGTACAAACACAGTATTAAAAATTATAAATGACGGCAAAAAATTATGACGTCATAGTCCGTGAATTGCACAGCTTTTTAGAAATCTGCAAAAAACCTTTACAAACAAATTTAGTTTTGCGTTCCTAAAAATGGACTTTATTGCTTCCAAAAATACTATAGGTATATCGGAACCCTCGGCGCGCGAGTATGACTCGCACTTGACCGTTTTTTTTTTCAGTTCGCAAAGCTTAAAGCGAATTTGTAGATGCTATAGAAGTACCTACCATAAAAGCACATTATTGATGCGATTCGCACGTTATGTAATTTTTTTATGTAAAAGGTGAGCTATTTGACCCCGATTTTATCTGGTGGTAAGCGGCGAAAGAAAGTGCTTCTAAATAAATCACCCACTACATAAAATAATTTACAAAATCTAGCTTAAATAATATCTGCTTCCATTACTTCTTCAATTTTGGTAATTCCAAGCACACTCGACATCCATTCCAACTACTCTTGTTCAAAATAGTTTTATTTCCCCTTCAAACTTTAAATCTAGGTACTATGTTCGCAAACGCAGTTTACACTGTAATGGTCCTTACGATGTAGAAATGAAAGAGAATTCTCGAACATTTCACAGAAGTGGTTTTCGTCTTTCGGCTTGGCTTTGGAAAGTTGGGTGCTTAAACATCGCTCGCTTTGGTCTTAAGAAGAACACTCGAATTATACTTTTTGTTTGTCAGTTTAGATGTGACAATAAAACGTAGCCACCTTCGCAAGCCCATTTTGTATTTGCTCATTTTGTTGTTGATTTTATTTACATGCTTATTTGTTATATTTTTTATAAATTTAAAGCTTATAGTATCTCAGACAAACAAATTGAGTCTTTGGTACATTTCTTCGAACCTCTCTGGTTGTTCTACTCATGAAATTAAAATAGGTAACTATTTAAATAAAAAAATTGGGAATTCGCAAAAGTTGCAGAACTAATTTTGTTCCTGCAACTTTTGTGAATTTGCAAAATTTTTTTCTACATTTGAAGTGACAAGCGGGCCGGTTAATTTTTATTTTTATGAAAAGCCAAAAATAATTTTGCTTATGCAGAACAACAAAAGTTGTTTAGTTTCAAAATAGAGCAACGACCCAAGACATTTAAAGAAATCTAACTATAACATATAAAAGTATAAATTAAGTTTGAACCATACGAAAGGACAATGGTCTACATCTTTTTCTGAATTCCGCATGTACACACGGCCGCACATCAGTAGAAACACTTTTGGACCTTATGGCGTGGTAATAGAGTTGAAAGTTTCTACCGACAAGCGGTTGACCGTACAAAGTCGCGGGCAACAGCTAGTATACTATATAGTAAAGAAGGTAACTTGTTAAAAGCCAGGTCAAATGCCAAAGTTACAATTATTTGGGAGGAATCTCCGAAACACCAGCGTTAATCTTTTTAATCGCTCGGAGCACTCAAGGAAATTGGATTTAAAAATAAATGAGCAGGACAAAGGAATCGATAAGAATTTAAGGTCCAAACTTGGAGAAGCACTAAAATTTAATATCGGAGCTCCCAGTTCAAAGGACACCACAGTTTATAGCGGCAATTACTACCCTTCATCGGGGGAATGCGGAAGATTGGTTTTGCCTTTTATAGGTTTTCCGAAATCGTCGTTATTACAACCCAGATATAATTTAAAAGTTTTCTGTAGATTTCCAATTTATCATCGCTAGCGGTTGAGATTGGAAATATTTTTTTAAGTCATAACTTTACTTGTTTATACCAGTACTTACTTAGTTTTGTCCTTGGAAAGATTTGGAATCCTTTTGGGGTTCCGAACCAATATGGTAAATAAGGAACCTTTATGTTGCGACTTCGACTGTCTGTCTATCACACCTGTTTATTTCAGTAACTACTCAGTCTATCGACTTGAAATTCGGAACACTTTTAAAATAAAGTTGGATTACTGCAAACGAAAGAATAAATAATATTATTGTAAATGGGGTCCAAATGGGGGGGGGGGGGGGGCAAAATTTCAAATTGTAGATAAGGTTAAGTGCGAAAAGGCTTTAGGTACTTGTAAATTCCACTATAGGTTTTTGTAATTTTTGACGACTCTTAATTTTCAAGTTATGATTAAAATGTATAAAAAATAAACCATTTCCTTCCTCATCTCCGAACTTTGACACGAAAAATGTAAATTAATTATAGTCGACAGAAAATCATGTAAATATCACATGAAAAATATAGCGATCTATCTAAGTTGCACAGTTTTTTTTAGACATCTGCAAAAAATCTTAACGAACAAATTTAGTTTTGCGGTCCTTACAATACACTTTATTGCTTTTAAAAATACTATAGATATATCGGAAACCTCGGCGCAAGAGTCCGAC
Organism: Athrips mouffetella; assembly: GCA_947532105.1. NCBI lineage: Eukaryota > Metazoa > Arthropoda > Insecta > Lepidoptera > Gelechiidae > Athrips > Athrips mouffetella. The sequence continues at coordinate 21,410,997 of OX383960.1, read as the reverse complement.
TTGTATTTGACCGGTTTTTTTTTAATTTAAGAGTAGGTAAGATAACTGCAAATATTTTTTCTCATGTTGAATTCAACTTAAAAAAAAAGTTTTGAGGTTTCCTAAAAAATGTGCGAACAAAAAGAAAAACATTGTATATTTCAACAAATATGCCAAAACACGCGAATCCATCAACACGATATAAATCGTCAACCCTCATTACGCTCCCAGCCATTAAACCGAATTCTATACAAATGCCCGCTTTATCATTAACAGAAGTGTCTGCCTTCTGTTCTGCCTCATTACTTGGATCTTACCTTATTCACAGAATCTCCATTGGAAAACATTTTATAAATATACCTTTTCGTCTAATGTAGTCACTTGCATGAAAATCGATTTTATGGAAATCGGACTAGAGACCAATATTCTTTGGCGTTCTAAGAGGGTTATTTGCGAGAAGGGTTGTCACTTTGTATAATGCTGACGTTGCCGCGAACGACAGTTAATGGCGCATAAAATTCTTTCCGAGGCCACTATATTCTTATTTACATAATATTTTTATTCTAAAAAGTAGGACTCCTAAGATTTACATTTTCATCTTGAGATTCGCCTCGAGAAGTTTTAAGACGTATCTACTTAGATAGGACTATATTGTGGTATAAGATAATTTCTCTGAAAGTATTGGCTTAGACTGTTTCAAATATTTGCTTAATCTTCTATCCCGTTCAACAGGGCATATGTACGAGTCCTTACAATGTTATTTATTTACTAGAAAGCGTACGGCAGCGTCGTAATAATGGCAGAGCTAACAAATACAGGCATTCACAAATTGCTGTGTGCACGTCTATTAGAGAAGCGCCCGTCGGTGAAATGTTTCAAATTCTAGGAAGTATTTCCTACTTCAAATAACACTTATGGAAATATTAAGCTCCTCAACTTACAAAGGAACAAGTAGATTGAAATATGTAAATACTAAGATATTGTAAAGCAAAGAATCATACTACGAGTATGAAGGTATTCCTTTGTTATTCGTAAACTTATTTAAAAAGCCTGACGAAGACGAAGCTTGACTCATTCATTTCACACTATGGTTTATTTCGTGGTTTCAATAAATTCCCAGGATTCTTAGTTACGTAAGATATTGCTGACAGCTGACTGATAGGTCACTATTAACCCTGGACGGAGCAACATATTGCCCGGACGCCCACCTTGTACATAAGACCATTATTCATGAATTTATCTAGACGTAACGCACAATTTTGCGGCACGAAGGCCTCCGGGAACGTGACCAGATTGCCAAGAACAAAACTTCTGGAGATGATATTACGTCTGCGTTTGTACAAATTCAGTTTATATTACAGAGCCGGTACGCGAACAAACTATGATTGAATTAATGGAAAAGGTGTCGCGGATTGTCTGCTCGTATACATTCAATCAGAGCTTGAAAGCGGTTTAAAAAATACCGGTTATAATCAGACAAACCGCTCTTTAAAACTTTTCCCTCAAAGTGAGACAGAATTAGGCTTAGCTATCCGCGTTTTATAGGTTTTTTAAAACCTTCTGAGACGTAGGAACCAGTGTTAAAAATTCAATGAAAAAATGATTGATAAAGAAATATCAAAAAAAATTATAAAAGAAATATTTAACAGCCTCAGTTTTTTCAATATTATGATTAAGATAAGTTCAAGGTGTAGGCTCGTTACTTAATCGCAAAGTTTAAAATATTTGTTCTTCGCACATTGTTCATTAATTTATTAGACGTGGTTAAAACATCAACTCCTGACACCCACCCGTTCGCAAGAAAATCCTTTTTGAGAACTTCAAAACATTTATATCACAACAATATCAAAAATAAACGAAACACAGTCAATGGAAGTGGAAAAAGTTTAATCAGACTTCAGCTGAAAACAGTAATTTTCAGCAAAAACTAGTTTTGCGCAAAGTTTATCTTCTAGTTTGCGAAAATAATGAGTCGAATCCACCACTTGTGTTTCTTAGAACTTTTACAGCACTCGTTTTGACTCGGAAAAACGTTTCTATTTAATTTTAAACTAAAATGATTTTATGATAGTGAAGCGCTCGTGCCCGAGTCTTCCTTTCCGATCAAGAAAGCTAAGCACAATTGTCTGTGGTCAGAACTCGGATGGGCTAGTATCTATTCTGTGGATGGGCGACCGCTAAGTAGTAACGTTTTCCGTGCTGGCGATGGCACTTTGACTTATCAGGCCCGGCTACTGCTAGCTACTGTATTTTCGTATAGGAACTACCATCTAACCCCGCAGAGCAAATCGGATCCAATCCTAGAGCTTTGCTAGGTTGGTGCGCTTACTGCCATAGTTTTGAAGCCGCCAAAATAGGCTCTGGTAGACAGTTTTTATCTCATTTTCGTGTCGACTACACTAGACCAGCCCAGTTGCCAGACAGACTTGATTTGCTATGTTTAGGTCCTCCATTAGGAAAACTCGTGTAAGTTTTCCTTGCCTAAACCTACCCGATTTAAAGCTATCCATGTTACCCAGGGTAGTTGGTGTCCCAGAGGCAGGTGTTCAAAAATTACTGACACTAAGCCAAAACTAACTATGGCAGTAAGCGCACTATCCTAGCAAAGCTCTAAAATTGAGTTCGATTTGCTCTGTGGGGTTAGTTGGTAGTTGCTCTGTGTAAAAACCAGTGCCCCTAACAAATCCCCTAAGATAAAAACGGAATATGGCTAGAACAATGATGAATTATGACAGTGAGGAATTATTATCGATAGAAATATTATTACCGGGAAATACCTGTATTTCCCTTTTTGATATTTAAAATTCGTATAAAATTAAATAAATCAAATTTCCAAAAAGTTGAGTTAAACCCATTTGAACATTTAATACCATTGCGAACAAAAACTCAGATCTGATGGAATCTCGGCAAATTGAATTGGAATTTGAAAGTTGAAGGCAATTTTAGATCGTCTTCAACTTTGACGTATTTTTTAGACTTTTGTCTTCTAATTTGTGCAGTTAGATAACACTCCACAAATTAGTAAATTACTTAACTACAGCCTTCGTGGTCCATTGGTTCAAACGTTTGGCTTACGATTCAAAGGTTCTTAGGTTCGATTCCCGGTGGGGACCGTCAAATAAAAATTATTAACAGTATGGGACTGTCCCCAGTTTGGTTAGGACACTGGTTGATTGTCTGAAAAGTGAGTTGATTTCGTGCTTCGGAAGGCACGCCAGGTGAGCAAACTATCGGTCGATTATGATGTGGTTGAGAAGATACAGTATAATTTTCAACTATTTTTGCCACGAGAAGTAAAAACATTGGATTTAAAACATTTCTCAAAAAAGTTATGAAAATCGAGAAGTGTTGAGGATGTGCACGACAAATTAAAGAAAATTATTTGTTCGGGATAAACACAGGGTCAGATACCAGTAACCTCTACGTATTTTAAACTACAGCAGCGATTTGAATTGAGAAATACAAGGATGATTAATGAATGAATGAGGAAAGTGAGCATTATTATGTATTATAGTCACGTACGATACAAACTAATTGACCAAGTTAAGTATTAGCATGTATTATTAGTCACGTACGATACAAGCTAATTGCAAGACTTCATGATTTACTGGTGTATTTTTTCGCTTCTTTTTCAGGGTTCCGTACCTCAAAAGGAAAAAACGGAACCCTTATAGGATCACTTTGTTGTCCGTCTGTCTGTCTGTCACGACCCTTTTTCTCAGGAACGCGTGGAGGTATGAAGCTGAAATTCATATCAAATACTGAGGAGCTGTGAAAAAATAAAACTTCTAAGCAGACGTAATCAAAAGATGCAGCCGTTTATTTTCGAGTTTTTCGACACAAGGGAATCAGAACCTACAGGGTACTTCCCGAAAACTCAGAATCTTGAAATTTGGTACGAAGCAACGTCTTATAGCAAAGATAAAGGGAAAGTTGCAAAAAGCATAAATTTTAGTTACATTATATAATAAAAATATTTTTAATAATTTTAAACTTAATACTTATATACCTACAGTTTTGTACGGAACCCTCGGTGCGCGAGTCCGACTCGCACTTGGCCGGTTTTTTTCCTGCATGGCGCCACTTTGTTTGTGAAGCATTGTGTCATTGAAATAACTTAATATCAATAAATAATGTTTGATTTTTTTAACATCACTACATTATAATACAGGGTGTTAAGGAAAATTAAGCAAACGTTATGTGAAGAATAGATAAGATTAGGTGCTTTGATGTTCCAGCGAAACAAAAATATCAAGTTAAGAATCTCGATATTCTTGCAGTGCTGCAGTGGTTTCAGCATAAAAGGACGTTATCTAATTATGCAAAACAAGCAACTTCTCCAAATCACACGCTAAAGAATCTTAATTTTTTTCGGTTCAACATTTTGTATGGGAAGACAGAAAAGTTATGCCTGCGGCTGCGAATTCATCACCGACCTAAATTTAGCCCTCAACTTTCCAAAGGATGCCCTGCTTACCCTTGGAATAGAAAAAAAAAAAAATGGTACTTCGATCTTGGGGAAAGTTCTAACCCCCGAATCTATAAGTCGCGAGTTAATAGGCTTCTTCTGGGCAAGCTCGTTCTATTGTCGACCTCATCTGTCCTCAGGACTATATCGAGGGACAATTGGCAATAAAAATAAGTTGTTTAGTTATATTGGTAGAACAGTGGTTTTCCTAAATATATTCTAATTATACTCCTTTTGTCTGATATGATTGATGATGATGAATCATCTCGGACAAGTCTTCATTTCATTCACGGGTAACCATTAAATTAAACCATGTAAATTCTTAATCAGAAACCTAAATTCAATAGGTCTTGTTCTCGACTTGAAGAAATTCGCAAAAAACCATGTTCATTGTTCGACTGTGGTTCGAACATTGTATCAGCAATATGATGAAAACCAATATTTATCAAAAGCCCGGCCGAATCCCCGCGACGTGTATCAGCATCTCTAATGAGAAGCTGTAACAAAGTATGTACTCTCAACTTATGCTTCTCAACTTAAGCACGTTCTTCATGTTCGTAGGACCCTGTATTTATATAAAACTCTTAACTTATAGGTGTTATGGTATGATAGCGTAAGAAAATCTTTTTCAACTTAAGCATGATACATACTTGAAAAATATCGTTCGACTTAGAAGATATTGTAATACATATAAAGATTCACACGATCCCTTAGAAACAATAAACAATGTGAACATGAGCATGTCTATAAACGTAATAAATACTTGCGGGCTTCTTATCAGGTATAAACAAACATGGTTACCACAATAATAAAGAAAATATAAATATTTGTGGGCCGTTACACAAATTATTGTCTAGCTAGACCTGTGTCGTAAAGTGTCACATAGGAATAAGTTCATGCATTCGTTTGTGCAAGGCCTATTTTAAGATAAAAAACGGGCCAAGTGTGTTTCGGGCCACGCGCTGTATAAGGTTCTTTAGTTTCTTTACGATTTTTTTTATCGCAAGGCAGGTTTTGATTAAGTATTTCATAACGTTAATAACTTAAATTTTTTACATCCTAATGCTTAGCGAGGTCCTAGCGCCTGATTGCTATTGCTTTTTTGTCATTTTCAGTTTTTCGGGTATAACTTATTAACCTGTGAAGCCTACTTAGCTATGATAGTTTTCCTTTTCATTTACTACTGTGAATTTTTTCAAATTCCCAATAACTACCGTTTAGGGGACATTCGACTCCAACAAAAAATTGCACTTACAAGCTAAATATTACGCAAACGGATCCCTAAACCCCAAATATGATTTTTGCAGACTTACATTATTTTTAAAAGGCCTATCCAACGACACCCCACACAATGGGGTAGACGACAAAAAAAACTCCCCCACTTTACTTGAAGAACTCCCCTTAATAAAATTTTTTCAAAATTTTACTTTACCAATTTGTCGAAACGGAAGAAATTTATATCTGTGTTAAACAGCTCTGGTAATTAATTGTCGTATCAATGAATCCCTCTCAAGGGTAAAACTGCTCTCAAGATAAACCTTATCCATACAAATTATACATTTTAAGTGCAATCTCATACTTGAGAGGGGCTCATAAATACGACCCTTTATGTGAAATTTGATGCATAGTTGGAAATTCCTGTTTCACGCATGCGCAATATGTGTGGCAGCATGGTGGCGCCACTCGGTCGCGGCTAGTCATCTCACATCAATAAAGGAAGCCAAATACCAATCAAGGCGAGCGCATACAATCAGTCTCCATAAGGCCCTATTATTGCTCGTTAACAATCATTATAAGACACTGTCTTACATAATATTTAGGAAATTCAGAATTTTCCCATATTTTTGTAGCTAATAGGAAATACAATTATCTATCTATTAAGTTTATTTGTGTCACTTGATTAGGTATATTTTAACGCTAAAAATAACAATATTTCTTGTTTTCATGAGTTGAATCACTGGGCTTCGGGAGCAAAACCAATGAAAATTCACGCTGTATGTTTAAAGAAATGTTTAGGAATAAGTTGACGTAACAAATCTGAACCAAAAAGTTGTAAATAAAAAATTGTTAAAAACAAAAAACCCGACTGAATAACATATCTTAAATCGTAAACTTGATTTTTAGGGTTCCGTACCCAAAGGGTGAAAAACGGGACCCTATTGATATGCCTCCGATGTCTGTCTGTCTGTCAGCGGGCTGTATCTAATGAACCGTAATAGGTAGAAATTAGAAATTTTCACAAATTATTTATATCGGTTGCCGCTACAATAACAAATACTAAAAATAAAAAAAGTAATAAATTAAGAGGGGCTCCCAAACAGCTAAAGGGGGGAGCGTAAAAAAAAGTTTGACCTACCCCATCGAGTGGGGTATCGTTGTTTAGAGCTCGTTGAGTAGATAAATACTGTATTTTTTGTTAAAATATATTTAAAACAAAGGAATAAGATGCCATCAAAGTCAGCTGTTTTTACTGAATTTTAAACACTAATAGCTAGACAGTAAAAATTTTCAGAAATTATGTATTTCTGTTGCCGCTATAACAACAAATACGAAAAATAAAAAAAGTAATAAATTAAGGGGGGCTCCCATACTAAAGACCTGTCGATTGGCGATTTTTAGGGTTCCGTACCTCAAAAGAAAAAACGGAACCCTTATAGGATCACTTTGTTGTCCGTCTGTCTGTCTGTCTGTCTGTCTGTCTGTCAAGACCCTTTATCTCACGAACGGGTAAAGGTATCAGGTTGAAATTAATAATATATATTAGGATCCATGAACCACACAAGATCTGAAAATATCAATTTTTTACAACGACGCAATCAAAAGATATGGCATTTTATGTCCTCTTATCCATACATTTATGCAAAAATGAAAAACCTACAGGGTACTTCCCGTTAACCTAAAATTATGAAATTCGGCAAGAAGCTAGGTCTCACAGTACAAATAATGAGAAAAGTCTGAAATCATTAAATATTACAACTTTTCTCACAACTAATGGTAACCAATTGTGGTGAGCTCCCGTTTCAAGAACATTCATATAAGAGAGGGGTCAAGTTGGATGGTCGCTGAGGCGATTTTTGTTTTAGTTCTATTTTAAAAACGGGAACACATGCAAACTTGAAAATTGGTATGTTTATAGTGCATAAGCTATAAAATAACAACAAATAATAAAATATAGTCAAGCGCGTGTCGGACTAAAAAAATCTAGCACATTAACTTACTGAAATTTCAACTAACACAATTATGATTATGTGGTGGTACGGAACCCTCTTTGAGCGAGTCCGACTCGCACTTGGCCGGTTTTTTTTTATTTAGCTCTATCTTAAAAACGGTAACACTTACAAACTTGAAACTTAGTACTTTCATAGTGCATAAGCTAAAAAATAACAACAATAGTACATTGTTCATCGAGAGGAGAAAGTGACCGATTGGGATGGGAATCGCACTTTCTTTCGAGTGATACATAGTGCTTTATACTTCATCTACGAGGAAAATATTTCAGATTTCCTTTTCAGATATGATGTAACTTTTTTGTATTCCGTTATATTGATATCATGTCTTGCCAATATGGTACTTTTCAACATGGAATACAAAGACTTGGCTTATATTTATACGCTTTTTCACTATAATAAGCAAGCAAAACAGTTTCCGAAAATCAATGCGCTTTTTTCTCGCTTTTTCAACGTATAAAACTATCACATACCTACATTGTTGTATTTTTTCGAGATTTTTCAGGCAATCAATAACCGCTTGCGCACTTTCTTGTAGTTCTAGCGGCGTCAAAAACTCTTCATCACGGTCACTATTTGCCGACATTTTTTGTAAAAAGCACGCACCAACAAAACTACAATTAAAACTTCCAACAACTTTCGAAAGAAAACAGGGGTCCAATTTTTGAAAATCACTGGGTGATAAAATATCGCTTGGAGGTTCAAACTTTTTAATTTTACCCTGATAGTGTTAAAACGTTAGTAATACTTTATAAAATTAAACACTAATTTATATTTATGCATTATAATTTTTCCCTGTTGATAAGAAAAAAACAGAAATTTTGATTTTATTGAGTAAGATTTTATCACACGGTGATTTTCAAGAATAGGTACCTAATTCGCGCACGCGCTTTCGTTCCACATTTTGAGTTCGTTCTTTTTTCAAATTAACGCTTCAATCGTTCGCGCGCGCTTGTTCGGTACGCTCGTGTCTTAGCTACGTTGGATCCCCACTGTGCGACTTGTATACTTAGAGTGCTAGTGATGGGAAAGTTTCATACTAGCTATTCGGCTGGGCTAGTATTGGTAGATCACAGCTCCTACCATGGATAGGTTCCTAACCAGATCTAACTCAGTTGGTAAACGTCCACCTGAAGGCGCGTTAAACATGAGCGACTGGAAAATTCCAAAGAATACAGCTCAACCACACCCACAAACGTCGACAACAGGTGTGAAGACTTCAAACCAGTTTGGCGTTCTCTCTGATGATGCCAGCACAGAAAAGCAAGCAAGTAATCCTGTGGAAGTGCGACTGAAGGAAGCCACCACTACAGTGAAGAAATCCAGCCGCATTCCCCCCATCATGATGGAGCTCAGGCGCGAATGGACTCACGAGTACATCAAAACCCTCATTAGCAGGTATACCCGAAGTTTTCATGTGCAGTACAAAGGAAATAATAAAATTTCAATCATCTGCTATTCTGCCGAGAGCCACCAGGCTGTTAAAGAAGGATTGCGTAAAGAAAACATTGCATATCACACCTTCTCGCGTAAAGACGAGAAGCCTCTGAAAGCTGTTATCTTTGGTCTTCCTGCCTACGCTGAATCCCACTTACAAGAGGAACTTGTATCCTTAGGTTTTAAGGATCCTGTAGTACGCATGATGAAGGTTTCCGGTGGGAAAGTGGTAACAAGTCCACCTTTTCTTGTACAACTGCCACCTGGAAGCGATATGGCAAAATTCAGGCAAATAAAGTACCTTAGTAATTGTGTCGTCCAGATTCGGAAATATCATGCAAACAACTTATATGGCACCCAGTGTTTTAGATGTCAGAATTTTGGACACTCGTCAAAAAACTGTAACCTGCCTCCCCGTTGTGTGAAATGTACAGGAGACCATGCGACTGAAGAATGTCCTAAAAATGATCGAAATCAACCAGCAAAGTGCTGTAATTGTAATGGAGCCCATCCTGCAAACTTTCGGCAATGTGAAGAGCGGAAGAAGTATATTGAATTACTTGCTAAAAGACAAGCAGAAATTAAATTCAAGCAGGATATAAAGATCCCGTTTAAAAAGAGCGTCGTTGATGGTAGCAACCCGATCAAAACGGCGGCCATGGTCAATGGCCGTGCCTGGAACAGTGTTCTGACAGGAGCCGTACCCCAGAGTCAGTTTCTACCCCCAAACAATAACATCCACGATCAGGCAACAACAGATATGTTACAGATTCTAAAGGCTATCAAAACTATAAAAAATCAATTTCTCGCATGTACTAATATGATGGATAAAGTGATTCTAATTTTGACTCACCTAGGTCAATATGTATGATTTCAGTAAGTTACGTTTATTATATTGGAATGCCGATGGTATCCGCACAAAAATAACTGAGCTGCTAGACTTAGCTACTGAATTATCAGTAGATATTATTGCTATTTCGGAGACTAGAATATCCCCAAAATGTAATTTAACTACTCCAGGTTTCTGTTGCTACCGTCTAGATAAATCTAACGAAGGCCGAGGTCAGGGTGTTGCGATTCTAATTAGGTCAGATATAATACACTCACCTGTAGTTCTACCGAAAACACATAACCTTGAGTGCATAGGTGTAGAATTATTGCTATCTGGCAGTAATATAACACTAATCTCAGCGTATCAGTCCCCTAATTTGTCACTTCTTACATGTGATCTAGATGCTGTCCTATCTACAAATAAAAAGTTACTGGTTATGGGTGATTTTAATACAAAGCATCCATATTGGAATTGCTGCACTTCCAACTCTCATGGTGAAGTACTCTTTGATCACATGATTAACAATGAATATGAAATCATCGCACCATTTACCCCAACTCTAGTCCACTATAATATAACACGTGTTGCGTCAACACCCGATATAGTTTTGGTTAAGAATGTGCTTCAGTTTTCTGAACCTGTAACTCTTACTAAACTCTCATCTAATCATCTTCCTGTAACTTTTACAATAAGCGGCGAATTTTCACGTAAACTTCAAATCACTTTTAACTACAGTAAAGCTGACTGGGTAAAATATAGAGCATACTTAGATAAAAACATAGTTCTTACCTCTTCCACTTTCAATACTATTGATGATATTGAAAATAGTATACGACTGCTGACACGTACCATGATAGAAGGAAGAAAATTATTTACTCCTACCAATTCATGCTCACCTGCGGTCAAACTACCAAGACGCATCAAAACTATCATAAAATACAAAAATCTGCTACGTAGACTTAACCTGAATGAAACAAACCACACCGTCAAACGATGCCGTTCCAAGGAAATAAACAATCTTCAAAGAGGTATTTCAGCCGCCATTACGGAGCTTAACGATGTCAACTGGAGCAACAAACTATCCAAGGTTGACAATCCTGGTAGTGACTTGTGGCGTGTTGTGAAGTCTATTAATTATAAGCCATGCAGCATTCCCCCGCTTAAGACACCCAACGGTTCTTTCACAAAATCCCCTCAAGAACAGTGTGATGCACTAGCTGAAGCGTTTCTTGAAAACATGAATCTAACAAAATCTTGGGCTACTGACCCTCAAATCGAAAGTGCTGTTTCTGAATCTCTTGACAAACTTTTCCATTATTGCTCTCACGAACATCTTAATCCAGTGCGACCAGCTGAAGTGCGTAAATTGCTGAATAAATTGAAGCGCCGTAAGGCACCTGGCTATGATGGTTTGGACAACTTATTACTAAAAAATATGTCCCAGAAATGCGTTGTTTTTCTAACAAAAATTTTCAATGGTTGTCTACACCTATGTCATTTTCCCTCGGACTGGAAAACAGCAAAAATAATTGCAATAAAGAAACCGGGTAAGGATGAAACTATCCCCACTAGTTATCGTCCTATCAGTCTTCTACCCAGCCTTGGAAAACTCTTTGAGTCCATTATTATTGCAAGACTTTCGAAAACTATTGAGAGTACTATCATACCAGAACAGTTTGGCTTCCGCAAATCGCATTCAACTACTCAGCAACTGGCTAGAGTATCGGAACACATTGCCCATGGCCTTAACTTAGGACAGTCTACTGGCATGATACTTTTAGACATTGAAAAAGCATTTGACTCAGTTTGGCACGCTGGTCTTCTACACAAACTTATCAATGCTCACGTACCTATGTCACTTGTAAAACTTGTCGAGTCATATTTACTTGACCGCTCGTTCTCGGTTTTCATAGGTGAACTCTCATCGGCTCCTAAACTGATTCCAGCAGGTGTACCTCAAGGGTCAATCCTTGGGCCCTATCTATTTATTCTATATCTTAATGATATCCCGAAACAACCGCACACGCACCTTGCCATATATGCTGATGATACGGCTACCTACACATCATCAGATGATATTGACATAGTCATATGGCGACTTCAGATGTCTGTTGATCTTTTAAGTCACTATTTCACTAAATGGAAGCTTAAACTGAATTCTACAAAAACAGAAGGCATCTTTTTCACAAGAAAACGGTCATGTCCCAAGAGAGTTGTCAAAATTAAAAATCACCCTGTGCCTTGGAGCAAGTCAGTAAAGTACCTGGGTGTTACATTGGACAACAAACTAAATTGGGCTAAAAATTCTGAGAAGCTCGTGCTTAAAGGCTGTAAAGCGATTAATGCCTTGCGACCAGTACTTAACCGAAAGTCTAAAATCAGTAGTCACACAAAACTGCGTATTTACACAACTTTAGTTCGGCCCGGTCTTTCTCACGCGGCTCCTGTGTGGAGCTGTTTGGCTGATACACATTACAAAAAGATCCAAACTGTGCAAAACAAAGCAATTAAAATAGCATATAATACAAAGTTTAAAACTAATTTACAAAAACTTCACAAAGAAATAAATTTTCCAACTATAAAAGATTTCATTCTTAAATTATCACGTAAGTTTTACTTACACAAAAATCCTAAACACGGTAACACTTTAGTCTCAAATATTGGTAAAAGCCGATTAAAATCATTGCCGTACTCGAGTACGTATAACAGGTACAAATTACCTCATCACTACTTTCTTAGTGTATGACAAAGTAGACCTACCGGATGGTCGATCGAATGATCGATAGTGTCTCAGTCGTTCTTTTTGTGCACATACCTTCCTGACATTTGTTTATTAAGAATTAAGTGGCTTAAATAGCTTAATTGTTAGGTTAAAATATGTGTATTTATAAAATGTAAGTAATCTAAACTAACATTATTGTTCTGTATTCGCAAGAAATATGTTTTTTACAGATGAATTTTAAATTACTACCCTACATATCGAATGTTCAAATAGGTGAGTCAGCCTTAGTAACTAAGAAAATAAAGATAGTATACAATATGAATAAGATCTATTGTAGAACTTTTTAATGTTTATGTTTAATAAAGACACTTAAAAATCAATCAATCAATGTTTTTTTCAGAAAAGTGTAGGTGGCCAGCACATTTCGTGGACTTAGAGATAAAAACTTTTTCTTTTTTTGGCATTATGATATTAAAATAGGTTATCGACAGATTTTGATCTAAATTTAAGAAAATAAAAACACGTTAACAATGGATTTTCATACAAAATTCCATCCCGCTAAAACACGTTAACAATGGATTTCCATATAACTTTTCCCCCCGCGTATTTATACAGGTTTTTAAAACAGGACTGAGGTACGAGTACTTTCCGAGAAGGTGAAGTATAAATAATAAATTCATGTCAAGCGCTTGTCGGACATAAAAAATCCAGCACATTAATTTACTGAAATTTCAACTAATACAATTATGATTATGTGGTGGTACGGAACCCTCAGTGCGCGAGTCCGACTCGCACTTGACCGGTTTTTTTTTTATATTGCAGGCGAAACGAACAAAATTACAGGTATGAGAAATATTTGGATCTATTAAAGACAAGAGTGAACTGAACAGGCATTTTCTAATGCTTCATCTTCGACTTCATCGTCACTTATTTATTATTACTGTTTATTGCACACAAGAAAAATACAATGGACAATACATATAGAAAGACGACACAACAGGTACTACTTATTTCGATATAGAAATGTCTTCCAGCATGACCCTATTCTATACATGAAAAATAAAATCAAAAACAACACAAAACGTATTTACGTCCCCCGCCTGCAATACTCGTATCTTATAAAATTCAAGTTTAATAAGATCCTAGATCTTGTTTTCCTCTTTTCTATTACACAGTCCGGTTTTTTATTTTCTAACATTGTTTAAATCTTTGATAACTAAAATTTAGGGAATAGACCGAGGTCAAGAGCAAGGAAAAAATAAAAAAGTTTTACAGCGAGAGCAAAATATTAACTCATCGTCGTTATCATTGTCATATCATTCCCGAACATTGATTTTTGGAAATCAGTCTTCAACCTGAAAAGCTCCTGTCTAGTCTAATGCGAATTTGTCTTTAACTAATTCTGAATAACAAACTTACGTTCCTACGTGGATACTAATAAAATATGACGTCCCAAGTAAAGCAAGCAAATAGAAAAAAAATCAGTATAAGCTGGACCAGTGCTACGCTACGAACGCTCGAAACCAGAGACCCTCTCAAGGTCAAAGTGTTACCACCAACGTGAGGTCGTGTACACTAGCGTACAGCAGAGGTAGGTGGGTTGTTCTCTTGTAGCTGTATACTGAGTTCAAGTAAAAATTTCAATAATAAACATGAACATTAGTTGAGACGTCAACTGAGTTACTAATAAACTGTCAAGTAAACTTCTAGCCCTGTCTACTTTTTATATTTTTTGTTCCTTCTTTAAACAATAAAATTCTTTTACATATCTGAGCTTTTACTTGACTCAAGATAGAAAATTACCTTAGTTAATAACATTTTGATTTTTGTCAGAATAATATCATTTCTACCTATTGCTTTTACATCATTAATTTGTACAATCAAAAATTTTCGTCTACTCATTGTTATGACAAGACGAGAAAAAATGACTAGACACTTTAGTTTCTACATTAGGATTCAATATGATTAAAGCCCCAAAGAAGACTGAATAAAAATAAATTGTACAAAACGAAATCCAGTGCCATATTAGGTCAGTCTTGAAACACTCAAGGCATGATCTAATATGTCATTCAGGTAAATTAAATACCACAAACACACAGCGCTTTCAAAAATCTTTTTTAACGAGCACGGATAAAGAGTGGAATTCCCTGCCTGCGTCTGCGTTCCCGAGTTCACATAACCCGAATCTATTCAAGTCGCGAATGAATAGGCTTCTTCTGAGCAAGCTCGTTCCATCGTCGACCTCATACCTGTCCTCAAAACTAGATCGAGGACAAGAGTAAGCCCATTGACAATAAAAAAAAAGAATATAAAAAATATTAACGACGCCACAGATTAAATAATAGTAAACGCCTAATAGGTACTGTAAGCTCTCATCCTAAATGGTTCTCGAAACTCAACGGAGCACATTCGCGAAAGTCCGACTGATGTGCAATTAGAGGCCCCCTCGAGTTACTGAAGCGTAGCTATTTGCTCCCATAAATATTAATAGAACAACAGTACAAATTGCCTTGCTGCCGAGGTCTATTTGTAAATAATGTGTCTGCACAATGTACAACTTTATCAAGACTTAGGTGCGTACGCAAGAATTCTGTCGGCATTTAGGTTTAGTTAGATCTAGAGCTATTTTAAATACATATACGACGGGACTTATATCCGTCGTAGGCAAATGCGGGCAAACTGTAAACGGTACCCCATCTCTATTTCAATGTTCCTTACATTTTAGTTTCTGTTTTGAATTGTCTATACTTGGCCGTGTGATGTGGCTAAGAATAGTGGCGTCCCATTTCTTCCCGTGTGTGTCATAAAAGATGACTAAAGCATTTCCTTGTCCTTCTGCGTATCTTACCACCATACTGCAGTTAGCAACCACCATAGTCAATTGTACTAGCCCTACTACGCTACGCTAACAAGCTTGCCTATGGTACATCGCCTCCGAAATATGGTATAATGCATTTATGCTGAAAAACTCGGAATGAATGCCCTTTTTAGGGTTCCGTACCTGAAGGGTCCAAAAGGAGCCCTAACCTGTGTGATATACCACGGACAGACGGACACTTGAGTGACAGCACTCAAGTGTCCGTCTGTCAGTGGAATATCACACAGGTTTTACAGCCAAATTTTTACGGCTAATGTCTTCAAATTTTCACAGTAAAAGCAAATAATATATAATATTACGCTAACGCGTAGTAAAAGCATCTTGTTGACCCAAAGCCATAAAAACGATTTATTTTTTAAAATTTTACGTACACCATCGACTGGGATATCGTTGTTTATAGCTCGTTGAGTAGATAAATATTGTATTTTTTGCTTAAAAAAACAATGGAATTAGAAGCCACCAATGTCAGCTTATTTTAGAACCGAAGAATAAATAATTATGTCCCACTAACGTACGTATTAACTTACAATGTAGTAATAATTTTTATTTTACATCCGATTTTTTAAACTCCTTCATTTTTCCTATTACAATCTAACGGAATCCTATATGTGCGAAGGCCGAAACGAACTTGGCTGTTCTTGAAACGCACTTGGCTGTTCTTTTTATCACATTTACTATGTAAAAAGTAATCTAACGTAAATAACGTAAAACTTATAAGATATTACACTTCCTTTTTGGCTCCGCACAGTCGTGTAAAAAGTTCAAAGTGTCAAGTAACAAAGAGACCTCTAAGAAAACTGGCTGGGTTTGTGTCCTCAAGATTTATCCATACCTACCTCAAGTGATGGATTATCCTAAAGCTAATCGGTACGAAAAATCCAAGTAATAAACTATTCCTTTAAAATTAACCAATACATAAATTCTCTGCAGCTAATTTTGTACAATGACTTACCTTTTTTGCATTCTTCAATGTCTTCGTCGGAGTTGTCCCCGCAGTCGTTCTCTCCCTCGCAAACCCACGACAGCGGTATGCACTTTCCGTTCGCACACTGGAACTGCTTCAGGGAACATACGTCTGTGAACAAATAAAAAATATGTATTATTATTATTTTATTGAAAATGGGCTTACTCTTGACCTCGATCGAGTCTTGAAGACAGAGATGAAGTCTACGATGGAGCGAGCTTGCCCAGAAGAAGCCTATTCACTCGCGACTTGAATAGATTCGGGTTATATGAACTCGGGAACACAGACGCAGGCAGAGAATTCCACTCTTTAGCCTTGCGCATTATAAAAGATGTTTCAAAGCGCTTTGTGCGAATGTGCGGAATATCAACCAAGTATGGGTGATATCCTGCGGTGCGTCTGGACTCCCGATGGTAGAAGGGAGATGGTGGAATAAGCTCGTGGAGCTCCAGAGCACACTCTCCGAAGTACAATCTGTAGAAGACCGACAGACATGCAACTTTGCGACGAGACGGTGGGTCAGACTGTGAAACTTGGTTTTCAACAGCATCTCATCACCAACGAGCTTCTTGGCTCTGCGATCTATCGAGTCAAGTGCGGCTAGTTGGTATTTGGCTGAGCCATTCCAAAGGTGACAGCAATTCTCCATGCACGATCAGACTTGGGCTTTATATAAAACTAGAAGCTGTCCAGGAGTGAAGTAACGCCCAACCTTATTGAGGATGCCCAGCTTTTTTGCCGCAGTTTGGGCTTTTGACTCAATGTTAGCGCCGAAGTTCAGGTTTGCACACAGCTTCATGCCAAGTAGTTCGAGGCTGTCGGTAACTGGTACAGTTGTACCTCGAAAAGTAGGAGCCAGATTGAACGGACTCCTTTTGGCGGTGAATAGACACGCCTGCGTTTTGGTGGCGTTGAAACTTACCAGATTTGTGTCACCCCACTCGGAGACACGACTTAAGGTTGAGTTTATTCGCTCTACCATGGCTTCTCTCGAAGAACGTATCTCGTCACTGCTGGCTTTTGCGCTTGACATATATCTCTCGACGA
The DNA here is from genome assembly GCA_947532105.1 of Athrips mouffetella. Lineage (NCBI taxonomy): Eukaryota > Metazoa > Arthropoda > Insecta > Lepidoptera > Gelechiidae > Athrips > Athrips mouffetella. Next base: position 21,393,443 of record OX383960.1, on the reverse strand, counting down.
CAGTACTGTCATCTGCGTACCCAACAATACTAGGACCAAGTAGGTCGTTGATGTGCAGCAGGAAAAGAGTCGCAGAGAGAACAGACCCCTGAGGAACCCCGGCATCAATAGCCATGAGGTCAAGGACCACTCGGATCGACCGTTCACTCAGGAAGTCAGAAATCCAAGAGCAAAAGTCAGCGGGAATGCCGTATGCAGGAAGTTTGCTCAGCAGACTTGCGTGCCACACCCTGTCGAAGGCCTTCGAGATGTCCAGTGACACGGCAAGGGCTTCGCCGTATTTCTCGATGGCCTCCCCCAGAAATGCGTGACATAGAAGATCCCCAGTTGATCGTCCCCGGCGAAAGCCATACTGACTGTCACTGAGTAGGTCGTTAGCTTCTAGGTATGTCAGCAGTTTTCCATTAAGTACCCTTTCCATAACTTTGCAGAGTATGTAGGTGATGGCGATTGGCCGATAGTTGCTGGGGTCGGCACGACTACCCTTCTTGGGCACTGGCTGTACGTTGGCAACCTTCCAAGATTTTGGCACCGTTCTTGTTTTTAGAGAAAGGCGATACAAACGTGTTAGAATAGGAGACAACTCAGGCGCACAGTTTCTCAAGACTTTTGCTGGTATTCCATCAGGACCGCTTGCTTTGTTCACGTCTAGGCTTCGGAGTACTCTACGAACCTCTTTTGCGTGTATTGTGATCTCCGACATCGAAGAGTCACAGCGAGGAATCGTTGGTGGTTGATAAGAACCGGCATCTAAACGAGAATTTTTCGCAAATAGAGACGCAAATAAATTTGCTTTCTCTGTTGCAGAGTGAGCTAGCGACCCGTCAGGTTTCAGCAGGGGAGGTAATGTCGGACTGCAGAAGTTTGTTTCGACCGATTTGGATAGGGACCAAAATTGTTTGCTACCAGAGGGGTAGGATGCAAGTTTGGTCCCTATGCGACTGACATGGTCTTAACGTGCCTTTTGGATCACCCTCTTGCAGAGCTTTGCAGCATAATTGAATGCCTTTTTCTTCGCGCGAACCCGTCGAGCTCGAACTTTGCGATCACGGGCTAAAACCCAGGCTTGGTATGCGGACTGCATTCAAGCTTCAGCGCGAGCGCAGTCCGCATTGAACCAAGGTCGGGCTTTGTGACCGAGCGGTATGTCGGAGAATGAAATATAGTATTCCATCCCCTGCCGTATCACATCCGCAACCGCTTCAGCTGAACAGGAGAGATCACCCGAAGAAAAACACACTGGCTGCCATGGGTAGGACGCAAAGAAGTGCCGCATCTCATCCCAATTTGCTGACTCGTATCGCCAAACTCGCCTCGTGCCTCTAGGGCTATCATCCGGAGGAGAGCTGATCGACACAGACTTCACCAGACAGTAGTGGTCGGATGTTCCCAGCGGGGCTGATACCGACACCGAGTGCCTGTCCAGATCTGTAGTCAGCAGTAAGTCCAAGCAATTGGGCGTGTGTCCGTCTACATCAGGCACCCGCGTAGCTACATTCACCAGCTGGGTGAGATCTAGCGACAATGCAAACCTGCGCGCCTCTCTCCCAGCATGGTCAGTTTTCTGATATGGGAACAACCACTCGCTGTGGTGGGCATTAAAGTCCCCCAGAAAATGAAGCTGCGCTGTTGGGTACCGTTGTACGGCACAGTCCGCCTTCTCTAACAGGTGCTCAAAGAGCCTAGTGGTCTCCTGTGCGACCGGTAGACACCGACATAGAGAGATATCTCTATACCTATATTAATGTGACTATAAGATAGTTTCTTAGTACAGGCACAGATAAAATAATACTATACTGTACAGGCTAAAAGAACTCTCCCGTATTTTTTCATCGATCTCTGTTTTTGGATTTCAACTATACCAAATATCGGGAATGATTCGGGGTCATCTTACTACTAACAACATCTCTATTTTCTCTGTTACGCTTTCACGGCCAATCCGCTGAACCAATTTTGATGAAAATAGTTTGAAGGACATAGGCAATTTTTTTTCTGATTTACACGCGCACGTAGTTGCGGGAATCAGCTAATAAGATCATATATAGCTAAATAAATAAAGTCCGTAAGGGCTCAAACTCAATACATTTCCAAAGATAAACACACAATAAAAGGAAATCGCCTATCGAAACTTGGCACATAACTCAAGTAGCCCTATCTTTGGAGAATACTGTGGAGCGTATATTTCCATGATCCTAAACAGCCTTTATAAGACCATTACGTAATAGACACCGGAGCGGAATGGTCAATACAATAGGGGAGTCTATCTTTCAAGTCCACTCAAGTGATTTATGCTCCAATATTTTCGAAGACCCAGTTCTATATGAAAGTTGGGCTATAGCAATGATTTACACTCGATCGATTCCGAGAAATGTAGTTTTCATGTCAATGGGAACAAATGAAGTGAAAATCCGGTTGGAGGTGCTTATACTTGTCTAGAGGGTGTTTGTGCTGTTATCCATCAGTGTTAGTAGATTTGGGTATTAAATCCACTATCTCTAGATACAGTAGATAATAATCTTATTACAAAATTTTGCACTTCTTATACATGTATATTTTATAATATATAATAATAATATGATAATTATAACTAGGCATAATAAATTAAGCTGACTCTAACCCTGACCACGGCTGATACAACTCAGCCGAAACGTCGGAGATCGGGAAAATTAAGGTAATTTATTTTACCTAATTATAACTATCATACTAAAACCTGAAATACAATAAACGAATAATTTTCATTCATATACTCGTAGATGGAAAAGTCATGATAATTATCATTAAAAATGCGCGATTACATTGCATAGAAATTGCTCCCATTTTGTAGAGATACATTGAAGCCTTTGTATTTTGTTATTTTGATATTGTATAATTTAACAGGCAACTTTGTCAATCACACTTAATAAATGTCGTTTAAACTATTATTTTAAATGTATTAACTTATAAGTCAAAAGCTGCAAAATAAAACGGTCACAGACTATGTTAGGACACTCAAGGCAAAACTGCCAATTAAAGGAGACAGAGCACGTGTCATCCCTTCAAAAGTCAGTCTTAAGTTGAGTGGGTGCAGTGTAAGGGACACTAATTTAATTTCATTACATTTGGCAGAGGGTCCTCTGTTTCGGTCCGTGCGGTGACGTGACACGCTGACATCCAATCTGGCAGAGCACCCTCCTGTCTGTCTCATTGAGAGCAAATCGCTCGGCTAGGGGACTTGTGAATTGGTGTGTTATTTCGGCACATCGAGGATCTTTAAATTTCGTTTGGATCAGATTACATATTGAATTAAGGAATGACTTGACAATACTTGTCACGTGTAAACACAAGCAAGGGCTCGTAAAAGATAAGCAAACGTGCTTTTTTCTAACTTATCTACTAGTTATTATTTAATTGTGAGTATCATAGGAACCACACAAACTACAAACAAGGAGCGAATATAATGTAGAAAATTAAAGCTTTTACACAGTAAACTTATTATTCTCCGACAGCTGACAAGTAAGTAAATCTACTCGTACAAGTGATATACATATATACCTTTCCATCGATGATATCATTCCAAAGATACTGACTGAGCGTTATTGTACCGTATTTAGTTTTCCGTACCCTAAGGGTGGCAACAGGACCCTACTGATATGCCTACATAGTCTGTCTGTTTGTTTGTGACAGTAAGGTGTAACGCCTAGATGGTAGTGGGTTCATAAAGGGTATTCGAAGTTGCAGTCAAGGACGATGGAGTTTGCAGCGAGAGGCAGGGAGTTAGTGCAGGAACGAAGAAAAAGATGCTTAGAGTGAGCATATGTGTATTTAAAAAATTCTTATCACGAATATTAATGAACATTCCTGTGCCCGCTTTAATGACATTCTTCCATTCTTCAGGTTGGCTGGAAGAGATCTCTTAAAGAGATAAACTCGCCTTTGTAAACAATTTTCATTTAAAAACTGTATGTTATTTGTGCGCAATAAAGAATATATATATATATTGGAATGAAAATTAAAAAGACCAAGAACTGCCAATTTAGATTATTTTTCTGAAGATATTATTAAGCAAGCACTTATCAATACTGGTGTCTCCAAAAAGGTCATACACACAGAACTATATGTGGTCATACATCATAACATCCCATGAAATGTGTGAGCTCCCTCCAGAATTCTAGCTTTTGCTGGAAAAATGTAGAGGGGAAGTACCATAGTCACCTCGCTTGTTAGCGTTACGGCTGGCACCATGGACCGCGGTTGTAGGTGACCGCATTAAGTAAGATGTAAGATACAAAGGAGGATGCTGCTGCCCATCCTCCATTTTATAACCCTTAGCCGCCTTTTACGACACCCACGGGTATGTATGGGTTGGTACTATTCTTTGCCGGCACCACACGGGACTCCAAAAAGGTAATATTAATGAATTTTGTTAATGATATAATATATCGACGATATCAATAATGATATCGACGATCTTAGTAGTCGATCTCGACATTATGTAAAGTGGAGAAAATATCAAACATTGCGGGGGCGAAGGATAATTTTGAACTTGAAACGTCAGCTTATTGAAAACTGACATGGCTGGTTGAATTAGGAGGACAGATATAAGAGATGCGCAAGCGCTTCGTTACAGATCCGATCATATATAAAAAAATTCGTTACAAATCTGATCTTTTGAATCTGACAGAATAAGTTTTATAATAGCCAATTTTTTACAAATAATTCAAATACAAAGATCTAAAAGTTTAAGGGGCTTGGATTTTTCACCTTTTTACTTTCGAGCGAAGCGAGATAGGTATTATATTCGAGAAAAAAAAAAGTTTCTTAAAATCATAAAAAGCAAGTCCCCACTATAAAATGTCCGTCCGTCGGTCGGTCGGTCTGTCCATCACGCTTTGGCCTAGTGGCTAAACTAATAATCCGATTGACGCCATATTTTATATTTATGGTTTTTGCAAATAGGGAGTATGCATGTCTTATAAATTAACTTGATTTTTTTATTTATTATACTTTATTGCCCTGACATTACACCTAAACCATTATTTTCTTGTTTAGTGTGGATTTAAATGCACAAAATATTAATTAAAAAGTGATAAATAAGCGAGGGAAGTTCGAATTTGCAAAAAGCCTCGCCATTGGTCGAATCGAAACGTGACGTCACGCGCCATGTCGTAGTGTCGATATTCATACTGTGCTGTTGTATTTGGAAGAAAAATTCGGCTTAGCTCAGGTACCCTTCGTACAAGAAAGCTGAAATTTTGTACGCATACGTATTTTATTCACGCCGAAAAATTTGTAAAATAAAATCTAACAAAATATTTTTTTAGGGTACCTCCCCTACAAGTAAAGTGGGGCTGAATTTTTTTTTGTTCACCCCATTGTGTGGAGTGTCGTTAGATAGGTCTTTTAAAAATAATGTGAGTTTGCGAAGATAATTTTTCGGTTTAGGGATCCGTTTGCGTAATATTTAGCTTGAAAGCGAAATTGTTTGTTGGAATCACCCCGCCTTTCCTGCCAGATAAAGTGTTGTTATTGGAAATGTATAAAAATTCACAGTAGTAGTATATATAATGAAATTGAAAGGACAACTATCACAGACAGCTAAGTAGGCTTTACAGGTAAAGAAGGTAGTTATAGCGGAAATAATAAAAATTGTAATATCAGTCAGGCGCTAGGACCTCGCTGAGCATATTAGGAGGTAAAAAGTTTATGTTATAAACGTTATGAAATATTTAAGCAAAACCTGCTCTGCGATAAAAAATCGTAAAAAAAACTACAGAACCCTATACTGCGCGTGGCCCGATATGCACTTGGCCGGTTTTATGAATTAGGGATTCGTTTGTGAAAAAATTTGCTAAAAGGCCAATTTATTGTCAGGGTCGTGTCCCCCTGCCAGCTAAACGGTTAATATGGAAACGTGGAAAAATATACAGTGCTTACCACGACATGAATATGAAGAACTTAAAAGAAAAACAGCTAATTCAGCTTTACAGGTTAACGAGAAATAGTCAAAATACTGAAAACAATGGAAATTGCAATCAGGCGCTGAATCTCGCTGTTCGTTAGGAACCTGCTTAACTATAATAATTTCTAAGATAACTATGGAACCCTATGCGCGTGGCTCGACACGCATGTTAACTATACAAACATGATAAACTTACATTAAAGTGATCTTCACAACAATTTTAATACGATATTGAAAATACTTCAGTTCTTCTCATCACCTTATACCATTTTTTTCGTGTTTTCACATCTCTCGGATCCGCAAAAACCACATTATCTGTAAACTTCTCATAGTATTTGGGCACTTTGGCATAAGACCTGAATCTCGCTGTTCGTTAGGAACCTGCTTAACTATAATAATTTCTAAGATAACTATGGAACCCTATGCGCGTGGCTCGACACGCATGTTAACTATACAAACATGATAAACTTACATTAAAGTGATCTTCACAACAATTTTAATACGATATTGAAAATACTTCAGTTCTTCTCATCACCTTATACCATTTTTTTCGTGTTTTCACATCTCTCGGATCCGCAAAAACCACATTATCTGTAAACTTCTCATAGTATTTGGGCACTTTGGCATAAGACAATACCCTATAAAATGTATTTTTAGCATTTTCCATCATCTAATAGCGATTAAAACTGAAGATCTTCAGGTTTTACCTTTACAAGCCTATAGTGAACAATACAGAACGTGGCATGTGACGTCATCCAAAACGCGCGAAAAATGGCGGCGTTTATCCATGTCAAATTTAATCGATTTTTCAAATATTACTTTATGAAATTATTTAAACATCTCCAACAGTATTTCTATATTTTACCATGGTATAACAATGTAAGAAGTAAATTAAACAAATAAAAAAAATAGATGAATACTCCCTATTGATCGATGGATTCCGTGTGGTTTTTTGCTGGCTCTCATTTTGTGGAAATACAACGAAATCAAGAATTTTTATTTTTTTTGTTTGTTTGTCAAATTCTTTATTTATCATAAAACAATACAATAGCGTATACCTTACAACTAAAGCAGGTTACAACATATATGAAAATATATAGATATTTTTACCAGGCTAAAACGCCTACAAAAAACACATGGATTTGCTAAAATTCAATAGATAAGTAGTGCCTAATTGTTAGATATGTAACTTATGAAATAACTAATACTTGCATTTTGTTTAATGGCTCTCATTTTGAGGTAATACAACGAAATCAAGAATTGAAATTTGCTGAAAAACGACTCAAACGATTTTTATGTAACTTTGCATGACGAAGCAAAGGTATCTTGCAGTAGTATCCATTGATCTGTGAAAATTCATATAAATGGTGTCCCAATAGGTACTACCAAAATTTAAACAAGTCATTTACTCCAAATCGTTCACGGTTAGTTTGTTTTAATGTTTAACACTGAATTTTGCATATTTCTTTTGGAAACACCTAACTTTAAGTTTATATTTCCATACTTTGTGTATGGCATTACACATTTAAGTTTGCAGTTGATACTTTTCACTTGCCTATCGCGAGAAAGTAAGTTCAGTGCTGCTGTACCATTTATTTAATTTATCTCTTCAAAAACAGTAATCTACACGAGCGTCAAACTTGGTATGTTAGTAGTCACGAACTTACGAGTATATTAGTGAAACTACAAATATTAAAACCAGTCAAGTGCGAGTTGGACTCGCGCGCCGAGGGTTCCGATATACCTTTAGTATTTTTGGAAGCAATAAAGTTCATTTTTAGGACCGCAAAACTAAATTTGTTTGTAAAGGTTTTTTGCATATTTCTAAAAAACTGTTTAGCTTAGAAAGATCGTTTTAATTTTGCTGTAATATTTATATAAACTTCTATCGACTGTAATTAATTCAGATTTTTCCATTCACAAACTTCGGAGATAAGGGGGAACGGTATTTTTTTTGAGTTATAAAATAGAGAGTTATAAAATAATATAAAAATATATTTTAGAATGTACACGTAAATCCCTTTCATATGTAACCCCACTCAACCTAATACCGACAATCAGATTTTTTGCCCCCCCTATTTGGGCCCCCTTTACATCAATAATCATATTTTTTTCTTAATTCTTTTACGTGCAATTAAGTTGGACAATCACATTCTAAAACTATTCCAAATTTCAAGTCGATAGCATGAGTGGTTGCTGAGATATACAAGTGTGACAGACAGACAGACGGACAGACAGACAAAGCGGCACCATAAGGGTTTTTTACCATTTTGGTATCGGAACTCTAATAAACCGGCTTAGTGCAAGTTGGACTCGCGCACCGAGGGTTCCTTACCCCTAAGGCACAGATTAGATAATGGTAAACTGACGTTTACTAAGGTCAAAATACTGTATTTCTTAGTTATGGACGAACAGTCACGCAGAAGTGTATTTAAATGCGCACGAGCCCGACACTCACTTGACCAGTTTTTATTATTTGATGTAATTCTTATACCTTATGCACTATAAACGTACCAATTTTCACCCTTGTTAGTGTTCCTGTTTTTAAGATAGAGCTAAAATAAAACTCGAGCAAAAGTTGCCTAAAAACACTGTTGAAGCCTCTCTCATTTTTTTTTATTATTTGGTGTTATAGTGGCAATAGATTATGGTTCATACGATACCTACAGCCCGCTGACAGGCAGTCAGACACGTAGACATCGGAGTCTTATTAACAGGGTCCCGTTTTACCCCTTTGGGTACGGAACCCTAGAAATTGGCCCAATGAAAATTAGACTAAACTAACTTTTATTAGCATAGCTTTGACTGAACATAACACCATTTTATGGTGGTACGGAATCCTTTGTGCGTGAGTCTGACTCACAATAGACTGGATTTTATCAAATTAAGGTGAAAACATGTTACAAACTCAATCCGTGAAACAAAAACCGGCCAAGTGCGAGTCGGACTCGCGCACTGAGGGTTCCGTACCACCACATAATCATAATTGTATTAGTTGAAATTTCAGTAAGTTAATGTGCTAGATTTTTTGAGTCTGACACGCGCTTGACCAAATTTTATTATTTGTTGTTATTTTATAGCTTATGAACTATAAACATACCAATTTTCAAGTTTGTAAGTGTTCTCGTTTGTAAAATAGAACTAAAACAAAAATAGCCTCCGCGACCATCCAACTTGACCCCTCTCTCATATGAACGTTTTTGAAACGGGAGCTCACCACAATTGGTTACTCTTAGTTGTGAGTAAAGTTGTAATATTTAATGATTTCAGACATTTCCCTTTATTTGTACTGTGAGACCTAGCTTCTTGTCAAATTTCATAATTTTAGGTCAACGGGAAGTACCCTGTAGGTTTTGCGTTTTTGCATAAATGTATGGAGATGAGCACATAAAAAGCCATATCTTTTGATTGCGTTGTTGTAAAAAATTGAAATTTTCAGATCTTGTGTAGTCCACGGACCTTAACATTCATTATCAATTTCAACCTGATACCTCTACCCGTTCGTGAGATAAAGGGTCTTGACAGACAGACAGACGGACAACAAAGTGATCCTATAAGGGTACCGTTTTTTTCTTTTGAGGTACGGAACCCTAAAAAGCAAACGCACGCTTCTAGAAAGCGATGTAATAGATACTCTTATTAATATAAATCTCGAGGTACTTAACCGGCTGCAATAAATTGAAAAACAATGACTCATTTGTTCAATAAAATAAATATAATAATATGACAAAATTCGCTTATTTCTTAATACAACTTGCCCATTCTATAACAACAGTAGGTATCACTGTTCTCCGTTTAACATTCCGGAATAAACTCGCTATTCATGTTGGTTATCTTATAAGAACTGCATGTACTTACTTAATTCGTTAAATTTATTCGCTGAAACAAGGACAAAGGTCTCGAATTCTTGTATCAACTTAGTTTGAAATTACATCTTGCTAGTACTGGCAAGAATTATGTTACGTCTGCAAACCTTGTCTTACGATAAGACAGTAATTTTGTAATGTTTAACAAAGAACAATATTATAGCTTAATGGAAATAAACATACGAGTTGAGAGTGTTTAAAAACATGCAGTCAGGTGGATAACCAATAATTCACATAATATAAGCTGAAATGTATATAAATCACTGATTTTGAGTAAATAACATTTTTGCATTTTACCTGTAAGGGAACACCTCTTATACTCGTATGACCAATGAATACTGCCGCAAGATACTATGCATGCAGATCCTAGGTCATGTAAAGTTTTATCAAGATCGTTTGAGCTGTTCTTGCTCAAATTCCAATTTTTCATTTTCGGTATATGATAGCTACGCTCAAAATTTTGGCCAGCAAGAAACCACTCAGGATTCTTCTATGAATTTGCATAAAACTTTTAAATTTAAAATATAGCATTAATTGGACTATCCGTTTACACGCTAGGCTAAAGCGTAACGGACAGCCCAACCGACCGACCGACAGATGGACATTTTTGGAAGACTTACTTTTTCTGATGTATAAGTGATATGGACATGTTTAAGAGAAAAAACTCTTTCACGAGACGAAAAAAAAATGTTTTTTTTCAAGATTTCTTACTAACAATATCTTTCTCGCTCCGCTCGATAGTAAAAAGTAAAGTACAATGTCTCTCCTCCGTATATCCAAGGTTCGCTAAGTGAAATTTTTTATTATTATATAAAAACTACAAGAATGTTTTTCACTAGCACAATTTTTACAAATCAGCAAAATTACTAAAATTCTAACTTGCCCTTGGCTGATATTTTGATTTTATGTGATCATTTTACTCAAGCAAGGGGAAAACTGATCACATACTAGACAAACATTTATTAATAACATCTAGAAATTATAAAGTGCTGGAGGCAGGGGTATAATGAACCGAACGCCGGCGCACCAACAGGCCAGTCAAATTTAAAATTCGTCCAGCTATAAGATGTTTCTTTATGCAGCATTGTTGAAGAATATAATTTGCAAACGTGCTGCAAGATAAAATTAAATGTCAATATTCTGAGACAACGTCGCAGATATTACGAGACAGTAGAAGAAATAAATAACGTATTTTCTAGAAATTCACCTCTTCTTTGACTTATTCTGCAGAGATGAGTTCAAAGATAGCTCCTTGATAAATTGGCTATACAAGCTCGAATAGATCAATCAATACGCCTATGCTATGGGTCTATTTTATAGAGACCCTCTGTGTCCTCTGTTTGAATCATGTGATATGTCGTTCACCCCAAGCGGCCATTGTCATTTTGCGTGCGATCTAAAGATCAAATGACGACGTCCACTTTGAGCCGCCTGACACACGAGATCAAGCTTCAAGTTATCTAACATTATTTTGCACCTACCAAGTCTTTGACTACGTTATAGTTTGAATTCTATAGTCTGCACTGTTTCGTACACCATGCTGAGTAGGTATCCATGCATTCAAAAGCATTATATACAAGCTTATAAATGTGGATCGTTGTGCTTACAGAGGTAATACCAATAAGCAGATGATAGTGCGGCTGACTAAAATCCAGGAGTGGATAAATGTTCTTCAGCCACTGAGCCGGGATCCTGTGTTTGAATACAAATGGAGCGTTTATCCCTGAAAGCCAATTTGTATGCAAATTACAGGTCCGTTTAACTATTCTCGTTAGTTGCTCATTTTCGGAACGTCTGCATTTCCCGTTTTATTGGAAGACTATCTTGGAAAAAATTTCGATACATCGCTTATACACTTATATGAAAACAATACTTATTATAGGTAAGTAGATGTTCAACAGAGATAATATCATCATAAAGAATTAATATCAGAGCTAAAAGATTTACGCTTATTAAATCCTACCCAGAAATGGGATCGCAACTGGATGCTACACAATTAATATCAGAAGGCGCAGTCGCCATCAACTTTTCTCATCTTTGACTTTTTCCCGCTGCCGCTAATGCGCAAACTTTTCACGCCAGATTTGCGGACACGCTGGAGAAAACGTGTTCAAAGTTTTTTAAGAAACGAATGATACAGCAGTTTAATTGGAAACCTTGTAATAACAAACTTAGAAATGTCAATATATGCTACAGGACTAAGCTAGCACTCACGAAAAAACACGCAACAACCTACCTTCTCTTTTTACTGTAATAACATTTTAATTCTAGAACTAAGCCTGATGGGGATCAAAACTAATAAATACATGTTAATAACCAGACAGAAATAGACAGGCCACGGAAGTTGCCCGAAGGGCACGTCTTGATCCCAACACCTTTCAGCCTCGTCCATGGATGTTATGAAGTGACGAAACTTGTCGTGTAATGAATAATAACAAAAAAAATTTAAACTGTTTACAAATATGCGTCTTAATATACGTAACCAGAAACACGTACTTACTCGATAAAGAAAATATTTAACAGGTGGCCCAACGACTGCGACAAACATTAAAACTAACAAATAAGTTATTTTGAAAATTGTACGACGACACTAATTATTTTCAGTATTACCAAAGACAATATAATTTACTATTATATTGTGTTTGTTATTCCTAATACTGTTGACCAACGTGGAAAGCACCAAATTAAGACGTTGTTACAGTTAAATAATCGCCAACGAATACAGTACACCGCGAGGAATGTTGTATAAAGGACTTGGCGACGTCTGTTGGAAAGAAAACTAACTTAATTAAGAAACTTACTTTTACATAAGTTGTATGAGTCAAATAATAAACGGTAGCAACCAGTTTGATAGACTAAAATACTTCAAAAGAAAAATCTATCCAAAAGATGGTCACCTTATTATCCGGACAGCAAACATAATTTAATACACAGTTGAAGCAAATTGCTAATCAAAAACCTAAGCGGCTTATGAAGAATCAAGTAACAAACGAAAATGACACTAAACACAGTATTTTAAGAGCTTAAACTCGAGTAGTAGAGACAAGTCTTCGATTATGCCCTCGATGGCAGATCTACACACTCGTTTATTGAATGACTGTCTGTCTATTTTATCGGAATAGGACAGGACAGCAGTCAGGCTGAATGACAAACGGTTCAATACAGGATCGAGGTCGACGTCAAGTGGACTGTCCCACTGGACTTGGCAGCAGATCTTAATTAAGCGATTATCATGCTAAATTAAACCATAAACAGGCTACAAACAATTTGGCATGTTCTGCAATACTAAATATCAAAGTTCATAAAGTAGGACCGTAGAGACTGACAAAGTCTAGTAGCCAGTGCTTTTAGAATGAACACTGAACTTATTACAAACTAAACTAACGAGGCCAGTGCTGTATGCGTTTAGAGCTGCACTTCAAACCAAAGTCCTTGCACAACTTGAAGGCAATTAATTGGAAGCACCAAATGCAATTATAACTATTCCTATGTTTGAAATTACAACAAGGGCTTTTGTTAACAATTTTCAAGAAAGTTGTAAAAAAGTTATTCAGAGGTTGATTTAGAGTAGGTAAGTAAGTTGATTGGTTTGTAAGAAATATATAAGTTTTTCTATTTAAAGAAATTTAAAATTATGCAAGATATGCAAATAGATTACCATGTAGCCAATAAGGTAAAAGTATTCACATCAATCTATCTGTGGTTTTTGAAAATAAAACTAAAGGAATCCTCAAATTGGTTTACGTAAAATGCTGTTACGCATTTGCTGGAATAACCAATTTAGAAATACCCTCATCGTACGTCACCTAAGTAATGGATGGTGGTAGACTGACTGCTACGATGATATTGGATGCCGCCGGGAAAAGGAAAAAATTGCTTCAGCTATATACGTACTCGTTTGCCTATCTATACCATAGAGACAGGAAAATATGCCGTAAAAATAAATTTGCGCCATCGGCGAAGACCTTTCCATTTTCTTGCTGGACAGTTCTCAAACCAATGAACCAAATATTTGCGAATACGATTCTGCGTAGAGCGATAAAAGTTGAAAAACCTCTTGTGTTAACAAGTTTCGCCCGGATAAAACTAAACAGGTTTCGTCCCTTATTAAACTCGAAAAGAAAAAGTCAGATACCTTAATGTGCAGTTTTCCCTCTTCCTAGAGCTTTGCAGCTGGTGTCTCGCTCAGCTGCGTCGTTGTTACTCTTACATTTAGCTAACTGCGGCCATTTTTTCTTTGTTTGGTTCGAATACGAGCTTGCTCTTTGTTTGTTGGGTCCAGGTTTATCTGGGACAAATCCAGTTGTATTTTGTTTTTTGTAACATTCAATTGTCACAGAACAGAACATTTTATTAAGTCTAACTGAACCTGACAAAAATGGTTTAGACATTAAAGGAATCATCAACCGACAAATTGATAAAGCCGGCGGCTGTGCCTCCAATAAAATAGGGCTGAATATGACAAGTGCGATTCGTTTTTCATTTTTACATAATGACGCCTTCTTCGGCACAAAGCCATTTCATAGCCATCACAATGGGATTGTGCTCTTTCATCAAGGGACTTTTATGGACGTCGCAGCTGTAGGACAAGAAAATTGAGATAGCCATAGCTCACACTCACAGATTTTTACGATCACATACATAGCCTTTGGAAAAGTAATTGGGAAAACCTGTATCATGGGAAAAACATATGAACATGTATACAAAGGTCTGCTCTGGCCAGGCGTTGCAGCTGTTCCAATCCAAACAGACCTCGACTTTCTGACTCTTTTTAATTTAAATTTGATATTTTACCCTTCTGAGCTCCACGGTCCTACAAGTAGGACAAAATAAAATGTTCAAATTTAGTACATATATTATTACATAAGCTTGCATAATTCTTCACAATTTAAAATAGGTAATAAAAATTGCAATCAGGCGCTTGGAGGCAGGAGGGTCTTTGTTGTAATTGATGGGTCTTTATCCTACCAATGTGTTTCAATATTTTTGTTTTTGTTTGTCATTCAACGATCGCATCCGCTTCGCAGCATTAGGTAATAATGTTTTTTCGAAAACACATCGTTCACGATAGCTTTTCCCTTTATTTTTAAACCAAATTGTTTAAATAGATTAACATAAACAAGTTTATCTTCATACGCTATTGGCTTCCCGCCACAATATTGTACTTTGTACTGATTCGGGAATATAGAAGTCCAAACGAAAATGTATGTAGATATACATGTTATTTTTGTACTTTGGCACATGGCGCCGAAATGTTTTGTTTATTTATTATATCTTTATCTATCATGCACTCTTGCATTTTAACAATTTTACTGAAAACACTAACGGTTTTTCAGCTTGTAATGAATTTTGCTATACCTTACTGTGCCTCTAAGTACCTATAAGTACATTGTGTTTTGTATAGTTGTAGTTTTGTATAATACCTACAATGAATTACTAATATCATAAAATTTAAAAATATACTTAAATTGTAGTAATTGTTGTAGTTTAATTGTAGAATGAAAAAGGGGAAATTATAAAAGACCTGTGAAATTTTAAAAAACCATAAACTTTTTCCACAATTTAGGGCAATCTACATGTTTCTGTAAAATATAAGAGCTGCAAAATCACATATACGTTTTAACAGTGTAGCAGTGTAGTCATAAAAATAAGGTACTTAATATAGTACCTACCTACCTACCTACTAGTAATTAGTGAGCACTCAGGAATCGTCGCTTCACAATAATTCGCATTAGTACGAAATTGTAAAATTTGGCAGGTTCAAATATTTCCTCTATAGTAGCAATCTAAATATATAAAAGAGCTTGTTTCCTTGTAAAGCAACATGTTTAAAATATTCATTAATATTAAACCTTCATAAGTTCACGCACGTAGTTTACCTTCTACAGCCGAAACGTCTTATTTGCAAATAAAAATATTGAAACTGATTGACCATGAGATGTGCTCTATCTACAATAACAAATGGAAGATCCATAATCTAATCAGATTGCACATCGCAAAAAATAAGTACTGATACGTTCTCCAAAATATTTAAAATAAAGTGAAAAAAGGTAACAGCATTGTCCAATTAGACAAATAGGTACCTAATCAAATAAGCCGATCAATAACGACCATTTCTTAGCAGAGTTGTGTGTGACCAGTGTATTGTACAGGTAGATAGTAGGTACCAAGAATTACTACGAACTTAACCGCTTCGTGGTGTGATGCCTTATCGAAATTTTATCCGATTAGGTAAAAATGATCTGCTATTTCTTTATAATGTAAACATATATACGAACCTATCAGATAGGTACTAGACGAGTCACAGTTATAGTAACACCACGTGTGCAGTCTACGTAACAAACCAGTTCTTGTAGTAAATAAAACTGAGCCAATGGGTGAGTAAAAGGTATTAACAACTCCGATGCAAACTTGATGCCAATTACGTATTGGTAATGATTTGCCACTATCAATCAAGACAAGTACCTATGAAATACAGAAAGTGTAAAAGGAAAGAAACGATTTAGAAATTAAGTATGGCATTACAAAAACTTTGAATAATTTTACGTAATTATCACGTAAGTTATAAATCTAATAAACATTAAATATGAAGCAATTTTACTCACTTCCAGAATTAACTTCAGTGTTGTTCGTTGCTAAAACACCAATTGTCTTAACGCTCAGTGCACACAAAAATAAACACCACCACATTATGCCACTAAATTTGGGGGCTGCCCGATGACAGCCCACCAAATAGAACATTTTGTCTTTAAAACTTTCAATTTTGACAATATCACTGCAAGTGAGCACTCAGGAATCCAAACAGCGGTCACTGGAGTTACGTCACTTTCACAACACTCGTGTTTGTCTAAATAGTTGATGTCACTGACGGGATGGTGAAGAAGGACAATATTTTTGTGATTGGTTTGTGCGAGAGGAAGCGTTTTGAGGTTATTTTTACGTGCCCGTGGTGCGAGCGCGACGGAGAATGTCGCGAACAGCCGTGTGAGGCAGGCAGGTGCGACTGTGAAGCTACCAGTTGCCACTAGATGGCGCCGCACTCACGCGTGACGTTTGTTTGAATTCGGCGACCGAGCAGCGGCGCTGCGCTGCTGATTCTAGCTAGAGATTTTTCCAACGCATCTTTCGAACGTCACGGCGTTAGGATGCGGCCACATACCAACACAATCAGAGTTGATTAAGACAATCAGGATGAAGACACAAATTGATGAAATACGGCGCCAGATTCAAGTGAGACACTTGACAATATAAATATTTATCTGCCTACAATGCAACAGCAAAATCGATTGAGGATTCCTACAATGATGTGATATGAATTCACGGTATTCCGTGAACACATAAAAGATTAAGATATGTTTAAAGTGCCTTTTTCCTGCAGTCTTGGAATTTTTTGAGCTAGGACAGTTAAAAAAGTAGTAATTGGGTACATACATACTTATAGATGACAATAAGTTTTCTTTTGTGATAAATCGTATGTCCTATATATAACACGCCTTCCTTTTAAAAATTGCCAGTTTCGACAGTTAAGTTGTGCAATCTAATGTGTGTTAAATCATATATTACTACAACGTATAATTATGTCCTATTTTTAGGACGCTACGGCATATAAGAGGTTATAAACATGGAAATATGAGAAAAACAACATGAAGAAAAAAGGTGGATTAATGATGAAAATGAGAATGCATGGTGTAACGTGGTCGTGGTATGTTAATCTTAAGAAGCTGTATCATTTTCTTGGACACAAATGTCTTTGTTTTTCGTATATCTGTTCGATTATTATGTCCTGTGGCTTTGTGGCCCTGCCCTTATCAGAATGGGATTGCGCGCGCATTCTCATCGAGGAGACGCCGGGCGCTGCCGGTAGGTGGGGGGGCGTGGCGCTTTTACGCACGTCCACTACGCAACAGAGATAACAAGACAAGACACATGGATAACCGGATAACTTGCGAGATCCCACTATAGAGACCCCCACACGCTAGCTTGACAGCCATTAAACTTAGAAGGGTTGTTGCAAACCGATAAATATAGCAGATAATACCTAGATAAAGATTGTCTTCAAAGTTCTGTGGTCTTCAATCAAAATTCAAATTAAAAAAGCTCCAAAAATTGAATCGCGGTAGACAATGTGGCAGAACAGGTGAAGAAGCAGAAGAATACATTTTAAATACGTTTTTAGGCATGTAATTTTAAATTTAATTTCATGTAGAAAAAAATATATTAGCATAAAACAAAACATTGGCATATTTTTTTTAAATCATGATAAAATGGGTGGTCTAAAATGGGTTAAAAAGAGGAAAAAATGTATTTTAATCTCGGGAAGATGTTATGTGACCCTTTTGATCTCGTACCCAGCTACAAATTTTTTGTTTGTCTACTATTTTCGGTCATAATAAACCCACCAAAAACATTTTCATGTAAAATGTTGCCAAGACGGGACCATATACTCGTAGCTCGCATTTTCAAAAAGTAATCAGATCTCATGTAGAGCCAAGCTTCTAACTCTACACGCCTTAACTCTACAATCCCTAACTTCACAAAATCTACACTTTAGTCAAAATATGTGGCTTGGCCGTTTCTTTAGTACAAGAACTATTGTATAACAGAAAAGCAATGAACAGTGAATACATTTTTTACATTACGCCCACGTGACGGTAGCGAAACGGCCAAGCCACATATTTTGACTAAAGTGTAGATTTTGTGAAGTTAGGGATTGTAGAGTTAAGGCGTGTAGAGTTAGAAGCTTGGCTCTACATGAGATCTGATAACTTTTTGAAAATTCGAGCTATATGGTCTCGTCTTGGCAACATTTTACATGAAAATGTTTTTGGTGGGATTTCATTTCTTTTTGTAAGTTTAAAAACTTTGAAATACGTGTTTTATTGTTTATATTTATTAACAAGGAGTCTCTATTATAAAATTAGCTGAAGTCCCTTACAAACTTCCATCCCCTGATTTAAAGGGTTGGGGGGTAAAAGTTCAATTTTTTAGGATATTTTTGATGTTTGTGTATTAATTTTAGCTTACATACCAATTTTTAGCTTTCTAGGACTTAAATTTGCGAAAGTCCCATACAAACTTTCATCCCCTACTTTAAGAGGTTGGGGGTTAAAGTTCCAAGTTTTAGGTTTTTTTTGTTGTTTTTGTACTAATACTAGCTTACATACCAAACTTCAGCTTTCTAGGACTTAAATTTGCGGAAGTCCCATACAAACTTTCATCCCCCAGTTTAAGGGGTTGGGGGGGGGGGGGGTAAACTTTCCAAGCTTTAGGAATTTTTTGTGGTTTTTATACTAATACTAGCTTACACACCAAATGTCAGCTTTCTAGGACTTAAATTTGCGGATGTCCCATACAAACTTTCATCCCCTAGTTTAAGGGTTTGGGGGGTAAAATTTCAAGTTTTAGGATTTTTTTATGTTTTATACTAATACTAGCTTACATACCAAACTTCAGCTTTCTAGGACTTAAATTTGCAGAAGTCCCATACAAACTTTCATTCCCTAGTTCAGGAGTTGGGGGGTAAAGGTTCCAAGTTTTAGGATTTTTTAAACGTTTTTATACTAATACTAGCTTACACACCAAATTTCAGCTTTCTAGGACTTAAAGTTGCGGAAGTCCCATACAAACTTTCATCCCCTAGTTTAAGGGGTTGGGGGGTAAAAGTTTCAATTTTTAGGATTTTTTTGTTGTTTGTGTACTAATACTAGCTTACATACTAAATTTCAGCTTTCTAGGACTTCGGGAAGTACCCTAAGAATTTTGATTACTATTAGTGAGTGAGTGAGTGTGTCAGTGACGAAATCGGGGTTTTTTAGATATCAATAAAATCTAAAGTATAAGAGCTATGCAACTGAAACTTTATATGTTTAATAAGTCTACTATTGTCATCATATCCTGTAAATTTTGTTTTTTTAGTGTAATCCAAACCCAAGTTATGAGGGTTCAAAAAAACGACGAAGCGCTTCGAGAAAAGGTAGGTAGTGCCCTTGCGCTTCGCTTGGCTCGTCTTAACGGGGGCACTACCGTGCCCCCGGATAGTTAGCCAAAGAATTTTGAATAACAGTAACATCAAGTAAATCTATATTACTAATTCATCACATAAAAAAATGCGCAGTTCCCAGTTGTTCATAATGTACCTAAATATAAACAAAAACCGGTCAAGTGCGAGTCGCATTCGCGCGCTGAGGGTTCTGATATACTAAAGTCCATTTTCAGTACCGCAAAACTAAATTTGGTTGTAAAGGTTTTTTGCAGATTTCTAAAAAAGTGTAACTTAGAAAGATCGTTTTATTTTTGCTGTAATCTAAATATATAAAAGAGCATGTCCTGACTGACTGACTGACTGATTCATCAACGCCGAGCCGTAACCGCTCTATACGCTCGGCGTTTTGTGTACAAAATTTCAGATCTGTATCTATATACAGATCTGAAATTTTGTACACAGGTTCTATGCACGTCAAAACCACCCACTAAGAACGGATTTTTGTACATTCATTCCCTATGGGGGTGAAACAAGGGATGAAAGTTTGTATGAAAGTCCTTTGTTTGTTGAGTTAGATTCACACAAATTTAATTTTAAGCTTTTGGTAAGAAATAAAAACACATGTTTAAGCATTTCTTTAAAATCACCCTAAAAGGGGGTGAAAAAGGGGATGATATTTTTTCCGTATGTTGGTCTATAAGTCTTTTATTTTTAAAGGTACAATTATAGAAATTTGTTTTTGAGCTTTTGGTAAAAATGACAAAAAAAACGTTTTTTTAGTATTTTTCAACATTCACCCCTGAGGGGGTGAAAAAAGGGATGAAAGTTTGTATGAAAGTCCATCAGTCTTGAAGTTAGGATCTTCAAACTTTGTATTTATACTGACGACTAAAAATTAAGTTCAACATGTCTCAGGGTTTTTGAAAATTCTACAGCCTTAGGGGTGAAAAGGGGGATGAAGATGATACTCCTTCATTTTAAAGTAATATCCGCTTAATATATTATTTAGGCATTAGGATTGTAATTCCGTGGAAGATACATCTCTATATTGAAATTTCAACCCAAATTCAACCCCTTTAAGAGGGAAATGGGGTGAAAAAGTTTAAAAACTAATATAGGTATCGTTTGTATGGTCTATCGGGTCGCTGATTACGAAAACTAAAACAATTTTGAAATCCAATGTGGTGGACGTGAAATACCATCATCCCCTGGGGATGGGGTTGGGGTGCGATAGGGTTAAAATGTCAAAAAATCAATATGGGTGTCGTTTCTATGTTTATATAAGGATAGGGATAGCGGTTAAGACGGCGTTAAGGATAGGGATAGGAGTAGGGGTAGGGTAAGGGGCACGAATAGGGAGAGGGAGAAGGAGAGGGAGTGGGATGGAGGTAGAGAGAGAGAGAGGGAGTGGGTGAGGGAGAGGGAGGGAGAGACTGCACATTGTCTGAATATCACGCGGGCGAAGCCGCGGGCACAGCTAGTAATTACATAAATTTCTATCAACTGTGATTAATTCAGATTTTTCCTTTCACAAACTTCGGGGATAATATCCCCCCCCATCCCATGTTATCGGGGGGGGGGGGGGAAATGATATTCTTTAATTCTTTATTGACATTTTTCATCAGAACTTGAAAACTAAGAGTCGTAAATAAATACAAAAATATGTTTTAGAATGTGCAAGTAAAGCCCTTTCGTACGATACCCCACTAGACCTAGTAACGACAACTTGAAATTCTGCCCCCCTATTTACATTAATGATTTTTTTCATTCTTTCATATGCAATTAAGTTGGGCAACCAGATTCTAAAACTATTCCCAAGTCGATAGCATGAGCGGTTGCTGAGATGTGACAGACGGGCAGACAAAGTCGCACCATAAGGGTTCCTTTTTATACCATTTTGGTATCAGAACCGTAAAAATGGTAAGACACTCCTATTCCAAAAGCTTCGGTAGTGATTTCGCGAAACTGTTTATTTTACACAGTTTATTAGAAGGTTGGGATTCAGATGCTATATTTCCTCAAATGCTGCCTACTACTACATGCAAGTTAACGGTACCTAAGACAATTTGGAAAGGGTACACTACTTGCGGTGGTGAAGTAGGTGGACTGCACGTTCTTTGTCGTAAAAGTGCATTTTATGACGCAACCAGCTCATAAACTAAGGCAGTTACATTATAAACCAATGATTTAAGATTCCCTTGTTGCTGCCGAGTAGATTGAACTGATTTGTCAATATTTTTTTATGCATGGACTTTGACGTTTGATTCACAAAAAAATTACAAATAGAATAAACCGTGTCTTTCTTTCACAAATAGAAAAATACACTCTAACACACTCTACCAGGAATTTGAATAATACTTAGTTATAGAGCCTTGTCCGTCCAATAATAACAATAATGCCCTTGCATTGTGTCGGAAAGCAGGTAAGCTGTTCCTGGAGGAAATAATTATTGTGGTGATAGAACTTTGAACAAACGCACCTTACCTGGTCAACGCCTCGCCTCCCGACGCGACCTTGCAAAATTAAAATCATAGTAAATTTGTCTTCAATATGTATACAAAGCTAAAGTCGCTTTTTTAGGGTTCCGTGGTAAAAAAGGAACCCTTATAGTTTCGTCATGGCCGTCTGTCTGTCTGTCCGCGGCTTAGCTCAGAGACAGTACTATAAAGCCGAAATTTTAAAAGGATGTTCATCCACGCCGTCAAAGTAGTAAAATAAAACTAGCAATGAAAATAATAGAAATAGCAATATCAATTAGGCGCTAGGAACCTCGCTGAGCATTAAGAGGTAAAAGTTTATGTTATGAATGTTACGTAATACTTGATACAAAACCTGCTTTGCGATAAAAGTCGTAAAAAACTACAGAACCCTATACTGCACGTGGCCCGACACGCACTTGGCCGGTTTTAATCTTAGTTTTCCTCTAGTTTCGTTCATTACTTATAAGTATGAATTTGTAGCCATATGAGCGGCTCTGTCCTCGCAGATAAACCACGCAAGTGGTTTTGTGAGACTTTTATCAAAAATTGTAAAAAATCCTAATAAAGCAGTAGTCTGGGTAGGGTGAAAAACAAATCTCAACGCAATCACCAAGCTAAGCGCCAAGCTAAACAAGGGTGCAGAGGGCGTCATAATGACCGTGGTGCCAACCCAGTGAACGTGGTTCAAATCTCACTTGCGGTATTTTTTTTACCCATCGACTTCATGGAAATAAACTCAACCAATACTTTTTTCAGTAAGCACTTAATAATTTTTTGTTAGTTGATTTCTACATAATATGTCACCATTTTATCTCCACTCTAGCTTTATTTTGTCTACAATTTTTCAAAAATAATACGTTATTAAACTACTTAACTCTATATTATCGTACCGTCAAGAAGTAAGGTTTCCGGAGCTAACAAGGCACAAGCTGGCACCTGCAATTACAGGTGATTGCGGAAGCAGTGGTAATCGCCAGCTGCAGCACAAAGAAAACCTAGCCACAACGTGCTGCGACAGCTTCCTAATGCACAGCTTCGCCAAATCATTGATTGTCTGGCCAGCGATTCCCAAAAGTAATTATAGTATTGTGATCTGCCGGAAAAGAAATCTCTACAAAGTAGAAAAATACAGGAAGTGCTTAAATAAAATCATTTTCAAATAAAATCTCGTTTTTAGGGTTCCGTATCCAAAGGGTGAAAAACGGGACCCTATTGATAATTTGATATGCCTCCGATGTCTGTCTGTCGGTCAGTGGGCTGTATCTCGTGAACCGTCATAGGTAGAAATTTGAAATTTTCACAAATTGTGTAAATCTGTTGCCGCTACAACAACAAATACTTACTAAAAATAAAAAAAGGAAAAAATTAAGGGGGGCTCCCAAACAGCTAAAGGGGGGAGCGTTAAAAAAAAATTGTCCTACCCCATCGAGTGGGGTAACGTTGTTTAGAACTCGTTGAGTGTATAAATACCGTATTTTTTGTTTTAAAAAATATTTAAAAACCATGGAATGAGATGCCACCAAAGTCAGCTGTTTTTACAAAATTTTGTTTGAGCTGTATCTCATGAACAGTAATAGCTAGAAAGTTAAAATTTTCACAGATTATGTATTTCTATTGCAGCTATAACAATAAATAATAAAGATTAAAAAAAATGATTAATTAAGGGGGGCTCCTATACTAAAGACCTATTTTTTTTAGGTGATTTTGTTTTAGCTCTATTTTAAAAACGGGAACACTTACAAAGGTGAATATTGGTATGTTTATAATCCTTAAGCTACAAAACAAAAAAAACCGGCCAAGTGCGAGTCGGACTCGCGCACTGAGGGTTCCGTACCACTACATAATCATAATTGTATTAGTTGAAATTTCAGTAAGTTAATGTGCTAGATTTTTTGAGTCTGACACGCGCTTGACCAAATTTTATTATTTGTTGTTATTTTATAGCTTATGACTATAAACATACCAATTTTCAAGTTTGTAAGTGTTCTCGTTTTTAAAAAAGAACTAAAACAAAAATCGCCTTCACGACCATCCAACTTGACCCCTCTCTCATATAAATGTTCTTGAAACGGGAGCTCACCATAATTGGTTACCATTAGTTGTGAGTAAAGTTGTAATATTTAATGATTTCAGACTTTTCCCTTTATTTGTGATGTGAGACCTAGCTTCTTGCCAAATTTCATAATTTTAGGTCAACGGGAAGTACTCTGTAGGTTTTCCTTTTTTGCATAAATGTATGGAGATGAGGACATAAAAAGCCATATCTTTTGATTGCGTCGTTGTAAAAAATTGAAATTTTCAGATCTTGTGTGGTTTATGGACTTTAACATATGGTATTAATTTCAACCTGATACCTTTACCCGTTCGTGAGATAAAGGGTCTTGACAGACAGACAGACAGACAGACAGACAGACAGACAGACAGACAGACGGACAACAAAGTGATCCTATAAGGGTTCCGTTTTTTTCTTTTGAGGTACGGAACCCTAAAAATTATAAAATCTGGTCAAGCGCATGTCAGACTCAAAAAATCTAGCACAGTAACTTACTGAAATTTCAACTAATACAATTATGATTATGTGGTGGTACGGAACCCTCGGAGCGCGAGTCCGACTCGCACTTGGCCGGTTTCTTTTTATGTAGATCTAAGAAATAAATAAATATTTTGGGGACATTACACACAAGGTCTTCCGATTCCAAACTAGGTAAAGCCTGGACTATGTGTATCAGAGACTGATATAACTATCACTACATAGTATAAAACAAAGTCGCCCGCTGTCTATCTGTCTGTCTGTCTCTATGTATGCTTAGATATTTAAAACTACGCAACGGATTTTAATGCGTTTTTTTAATAGATAGAGTAATTCAAGAGTAAAGTTTTTATGTATAATACATGCATAATATAGTAGAGAAACACTTATAATTTTAGAGGTTTCTAATGTGATGTCGTAAATAAGTAAACACATTTTTTGCACTTACATTGCCATTATTGTAGACCTTAAAAAGGATTACAAAAAAATTCGCGATGGTATATGTCTAGCTCTTAAAGATAACCCACAATTTCCATTTTTAGGGTTCCGATACCAAAATGGTAAAAAAATGGAACCCTTATGGTGCCGCTCTGTCTGTCTGTCTGTCTGTCTGTCACACCTCTATATCTCAGCAACCACTTACGCTATCGAGCTGAAATTTGGAATAGTTTTAGAATATAGTTGCCCAACTTAATTGCACATGAAAAGTTTTTGAAAAAAGTATGATTATTAATGTAAAGGGGGCCAAAATAGGGGGGGCCAAATTTCAAATTGTCGCTACTAGGTCGAATGGGGTATCATATGAAAGGGCTTTACTTGTACATTTTAAAATATATTTTTGTATTTTTTTAAGTTTCTTAGTTTTCAAGTTATGATGAAAAATGTCAAAAAAAATACCATTCCCCCCCCCTTATCTCCGAAGTTTGAGTAAGGGAAAATCTGAATTAATTACAGTTGACAGAGGTTTATGTAAACTTTACAGAAAAAATAAAACGATCTTTCTAAGTTGCACAGTTTTTCAGAAATCTGCAAAAAACCTTTACAAACAAATTTAGTTTTGCGGTCCTGAAAATGGACTTTATTGCTTCCAAAAATACTATAGGTATATCGGAACCCTCGGCGCGCGAGTCCGACTCGCACTTGACCGGTTTTTTTTATCCTTCAAGAAACACTGGCTTATTTACGAAGCGATTTTAAGCAATACAGCATTAATCCTGAGTGTTTTAGGGTTCCGTACCTCAAAAGAAAAAAACGGAACCCTTATAGGATCACTTTGTTGTCCGTCTGTCTGTCTGTCTGTATGTCTGTCTGTCTGTCTGTCTGTCTGTCTGTCTGTCTGTCAAGACCCTTTATCTCACGAACGGGTAGAGGTATCAGGTTGAAATTGATAATATATATTAGGGTCCATGAACCACACAAGATCTGAAAGTTTACATTTTTTACAATAACGCAATCAAAAGATCTGGCTTTTTATGTCCTCATCTCCATACATTTCTGCAAAAATGCAAAACCTACAGGGTACTTCCCGTTGACCTAAAATTATGAAATTTGGCAAGAAGCTACGTCTCAAAGTACAAATAAAGGGAAAAGTCTTAAATATTACAACTTTTCTCACAACTAATGGTAACCAATTAAGGTGAGATCCCGTTTCAAGAACATTCATATAAGTGAGGGGTCAAGTTGAATGGTCGCGGAGACGATTTTTGTTTTAGTTGTATTTTATAAACGGGAACACTTACAAACTTGAAAATTGGTATGTTTATAGTGCATAAGCTATAAAATAATAACAAATAATAAAATTTGGTCAAGTGCGTGTCGGACTTAAAAAATCTAGCACATTAACTTACTGAAATTTTAACCAATACAATTATGATTATGTGGTGGTACGGAACCCTCAGTGCGCGAGTCCGACTCGCACTTGGCCGTTTTTTTCATATGACCATTTATGTGTAGCTCTTTCAAGAGTAACCTCTAAAGAAAACGAGTTTGTATTGTCTAATGACAAAAGAGCTGTGAACGTTGTAATTAAAGACGTAGTAAATTTAGAATCAGTATTGCACCCGTGCAAAGCCGAGGCGGGTCGCTAGTACATACATAAATAGATAAATAATACCCAGATACAGGACAAACACTTGTGTTCATTACCCAAATGTTTGCCCTGGCTGAGGACCGAACCCGCGGCCTACTACGTGAAATTCAGACTCACTACCCAACCACTCACTGCTTTCCACCATGGGAGCAAGGGAGCTAAGCTCTGAGCTAGGAAAAATTCCAGTCAAATGGATTGCACCAATTCTATTGGTCGGGATTTTCCAGCTCACAGCTTCCGCAGCGAGGTTCAAATCTTTTTGCTTAGCTCCCTTGCACAGCACTGGCGGAAAGCAGCAGCGGTTGGTAGTGATCCTACCTTTCACGGGTTAGGGGACATGTCGCCCGCTACATTATCTGGTCCGCGGCCGAATTGTCCACTTTTGAAAAGTCAAGGAGTAATCTCGCAAACATTCAATTTTTTTTAATTGTCAATGGGCTTACTCTTGACCTCGATCTAGTCTTGGAGACAGAGATGAGGTTGACGATGGAACGAGCTTGCCCAGAAGAAGCCTATTCACTCGTGACTTAAATAGATTCGGGTTATATGAACTCGGGAACACAGATGCAGGCTGATCACATAGTAGGCCGCGGTTGCGGTACCCGCCCAGGTAAGGGCAAACACAAGGATGTTGAAGTAGCACTATTTACTGATAAGGAGAGAGCCATAAGCGTATCCATCTCTTGCACGGGACATCCATACTAAAATGTATGGATTTTTATCTTAACCCAAAAACGTAAAATTGCTACCTTTCTCTTTGAGAAATATTAGACTTGGGAGTAATAAATGTTTTTACCACAGTTTTTCTGGTAGAAATACTTACCATTCAGAAAAAAAACAATGTTAAAAATCACGCTTAAAATGGCTATTACGGATCATTTACACTAACTTCCGTACTTAAGTATGATTGAGAAATTTACAAGTAAAAAAGACATATTTTCATTTTCGCAAATAAAGTTTAGCTAAAACATTAGATTTTTGAAGATTTTTTTGACCAACTAGTCATAGTCGACTAGTATAGTATAGGAGACGTTTTACACTTCACTACCTCATACAAACTATGTTTATGACGGACTCTACTCTGTAGGCAAACATTTGAGTGATAAACCGTTTGTTCTGTGTCTGGGTATTATTTATCTATTTAGTAGTAACAGTACAGTATTTAGTAGTTCACCCTAAATAATCTAAATAACCGTATTTTCACTCTCATTTCATCATAAGACCAAGTGGTTACCAATTTCTGTTTCAAAAGCATTGAAAAGTTATTCGAAAAAAAAGGTCACAAAGGACATTTTCTGGATAAGCAGTCGAGAACAATTCAGTAACGTCAAAAGAGTGAAGTACAGAAAACGGACGTGGATTCAAAGTCCCAGGACAGCAACTGAAGACGAGGTCAGCCGAAAAAGGCGTTATTATTTCACATGAGATAACTTAATAGCTTTCTACTAAAGGTGACTCGGGAACGGGTAAGGAAAACACTTATTTGGTCCACCTTTCTTTAAGCGTACCTACTGCCACCAAATAATGTTCATGAGTAAACAGCACTCTTAGGTACCTACGCTATATCTTTGTAGAATGGTGTCACATAATGTGTTTGTATGTAATGTTTGGTAGAAGACCGACAGTAGCAGACAAGTAATTTAGCCTTATACAACGATTGTATCACATTAAGTGACCATTCTACAACGATTGTAGCGTAAGAAAGAGTGCTTGCTTACTAGTTACTCATTATACTCCAGTAAAAATACGGTTTTGCATAACATTAAATGTTAATAGCTACTTTTTTGTGTATATCGTATTTAAATATGATGTTAAGATGCAATATTTACGAATCCACCTAAAATTTAAAGCGGAATATTTTTTTCGAATAACAGCTAAGGCAAAAATAGTAATAGACAATTATATACTTTATTTATATCATAGATAAACGCATACTTTACATATAGGCATAAAAATCCTCCATAAATATATTTAAAATATCAATTTGTTTCAAAATATAAAATCTACACTTACATTTACATATAAGATCCAATAAAGTCGAGATAAAATAATATAAATAAACTGAGCTAAACTCAACCTTTTTAAATGTAAGTGATTCTTATATAAATTCACAAAAATGCCATACTAAATAAAGAAAAAGTTTTTTGTAATCGCTGGTTTACAATGATTTTGTAAACATTTATGTTGGATTTGCCAAAAATGTGATTACTTAGCACTATTTAAATGATTAGAAAGCAAAACGGATCTACGAGTATTACTATTTTTGGTTGCGAAGATAAGCTTTATTTAAATTTCGTGCTATAAAATTAAACAATACAAAAAAGCTAATATTTTTAGGTGGATTCATGTAAAATATGAAATTATGAATATACAGCAAGCCGTAAATAAAAAAAAATATTAAATTTAGGTGGATTCCATTAAAAAGCTTTACACAGAAATATAATCTATCGATCTGAAAAAGAAACACGGCTATTATCAATTATTTCCGTTTCGCCATACAATCTCTCGTAATTTTACTGGAGTATTAACATTATTTGGTGGCAGTAGGTACGCTGAACCTTATTTAAATCTACTGATGCTTTCTTGATGAAACAATACAAAAGTGTCAGCCTAGATTTAAGAAAGATTTAATTTAAGGAACCTTTCTACAACGCGGCGCGGCGCGGAAATAATAATTTTCGAAAGTGAATGATTGATACAATAAGACAAACAGTAAACATGAGCACTAAAATAAGCCAAAAACAAATTACTTTTTCACATAAGCTCGGAAAACTTAGCATTCTCGGTCGAAATCTGCTTGAAAAATAAATTTTTAGTCACTAGCGTGAAAACGGTTTTTGAAATTAGAACGCAATGATAAATTATGTTACAAGGTATTCGTGCTATTCGTTAGCGTTTTCCTCGCTTCAGTGAGGTGAAACATTGTGTGTTTTGCTCGGCAGCAATGGTACATTACCTACTCAAGAGGGAATAAAGTGACAGTTCCATATCGAGATCCTGGCATTAGCGCCACGAGCTTGCGAGGGGCGCAAACCATTCGATGTATGGAACTGTTCTTTATCCTAAATGATGTATAGTGCTTTTTATTACACCTACGAGGAAAATAATAGATATACATGCGGAATGCAGTCAATTTCCGATACTCCTTTATGTTGATGTTATTTCTTGCTAAAATTGTGCTTCTTAACCCCTTAACCCTTAACGTGCTTGGCTTAGGTATATTGTTTTGCTTTCTCACTAATATATGAGAGTATTAAATTTTCTGAAAATAAAGACGTTTTTTTTTTGCCAACGTATGAAATTTTATTATTGTTGTATCTGTATTTAGATTTTCGCGGCAACACGCCGCCTCTAATAGTTCTGAAGGTGTGTTAGGGATAACATCATCACTGTCACTAAAAGTATCTATATTTAACAAAAAATACCAAGATAAATGCTAAATCAATCGAAATTTTAGCGAAAATCACAGAATAGTATACTTCTGTACTATATTACTAATCTGGGACAGTATATATGTATAGGGCTTTTCTATTTTTATTCGCCCGTTTCTGGAGTAGGCTAAGATCATAGGTCATGCAGCCACTTCTTCCGTGATTCCACGCGTTTTATAAAAAAAGCATTTTGTTTTTAATTTTGTGCTTGCACCAAGGAGATTGGTGACTGATAAAAAAAAACCGGCCAATTGCGAGTCGGACTCGCGCACCGAGGGTTCCGTACCACGACATAATCATAATTGTATTAGTTTAAATTTCAGTAAGTTAATGTGCTAGATTTTTTGAGTCCGACACGCGCTTGACCAAATTTTATTATTTGTTGTTATTTTATAGCTTATGCACTATAAACATACCAATTTTTAAGTTTGTAAGTGTTCCCGTTTTTAAAATAGAACTAAAACAAAAATCGCGACCATCCAACTTGACCTCTCTCTTATATGAATGTTCTTGAAACGGGAGCTCACCACAATTGGTTACCATTAGTTGTGAGAAAAGTTGTAATATTTAATGATTTCAGACTTTTCCCATTATTTGTACTGTGAGACCTAGCTTCTTGCCAAATTTCATAATTTTAGGTCAACGGGAAGTACCCTGTAGGTTTTGCTTTTTTGCATAAATGTATGGATATGAGGACATAAAAAGCCATATCTTTTGATTGCATCGTTGTAAAAAATTTAAATTTTCAGATCTTGTGTGGTTCATGGACCTTAATATATGGTATTAATTTCAATCTGATACCTCTACCCGTTCGTGAGATAAAGGGTCTTGACAAACAGACAGACGGACAACAAAGTGATATTATAAGGGTTCCGTTTTTTTCTTTTGAGGTACGGAACCCTAAAAATGACAGTCAAAATCTCTTTGCTGTATGAATGCTGAAGAATTAAAAAAAAGGAAAATCGGGTCAGTAATAGATTTTCATACCTTTTTCCCACTCTTGGGATGGAAGGATTTCCATACTAACTTCCATCCCTTGGAATCGACGGATTTAAGAGTGTATTTTCAGAGCAGGTGTGATAAAAAAATATTTTGTGTCGTGCCTTGAAACCCTCACTACGCTCAGGATTCTTATTTCAATCCTAGAATCCTTCGCTTGCTCGAGTCTCAATGTAAGGTATTTGGTATTACTCACGTCAGATGACAATTTTGCTTTCTTGCATAACAAATAACTAGGTAAGTACTCGTACTTGTATACACCTCGTAGTTTAAGCATTTTGTCTAGAGGAGCATAATATATAGAGTAAGTAGTTTGGTCGT
Source organism: Athrips mouffetella (assembly GCA_947532105.1). NCBI lineage: Eukaryota > Metazoa > Arthropoda > Insecta > Lepidoptera > Gelechiidae > Athrips > Athrips mouffetella. The sequence goes on along the minus strand of OX383960.1, from coordinate 21,361,807 downwards.
CCCGTTCCAAGTATTCTAAAGGTGGCGTAAGGTTTAAATGGGAAGCCAAAAAATCACATTTTTCAACTTATTTTTTTGGGAAAAGTAATTTAGTTATATGATTTATGAAATGACTAGCAAATTTAGATAAAGAAAGCTTTAAAATCATACAAACTTTAATTTTATTTTCTAAAGGCCACAGGAATACTAATTATATAATATATTTTTATCGTTTTCTGTACATGTAAACTCGAATGACTCTCTAACTGTCCATTTTCTTTGCCCCTTATGTAGTTTCTACAAAATAATCATGATGAAATTATATAAAACTAAAATCGAAGGAATCAGTAAATATTGCTAACACTAACAGATCTGAGTAACATACTGAAGATTTTTGTAGTGCTACAAAAGTAGTCAATAATTAAACAATCAAAAAATAAGACACGCCTAAATTTATCAAAGATTTCCCTTACTCGATTCGCCTAAACCTCAGGCTTCATTTTAAAGAATAACGTCTGGTTCCCAAACCGCAACTCCTTGATTTCCCCTGAGCTCAAACTTACGGGAACCTGTCGGTTTGTTATGAACTTCTGCCTATACCACCGCAATAATATACTGCCTGCCAACTCGTGATATTATGTTCAGAAATGAGTTTGAGTATTTTTGTGTGAAAAAATATAAAGAGGTGTTTATTTTATTTCTTACTAGCTGTGCCTATGACTTTTACGGACGTTGCAGTAGGGTTTTTACGGAAAACGAAAATGACTGAACTGATTTAAACAGGGTCTTGAATAATAATTTTAATGCGGATTCGCGGCTTTAAACTTGCAATCAATGACGCAAAGCTTATTACAAACTAGCTGTTGCCCGCGGCTTCGCTCGCGTGGATTTCGTATTCATGTTGTTACCAATAAGCAATGAGATATTTTATTGTCATTTCGGGGTAATTTTAAACTAAGGAAAAACAGGACTAACCCTGCGCAAATCAATGAGTATAATTCAAGATCCAGCTGAATTTTATATAATATACAGACGTTACTCATAAATTACTCAGAACAGAGGAACTTAGCAGCAGTATCCTAACAAATGTAAAGAGAGAGATGAGAGATACCTTTATGTAATATTTCAAAACAGAGCCAATTCGCAGAAGTAATTGAGAAAAACTAAAACCCTCTCCCCCCTTCCTCTCCCCCTCCCTCTGTCTCTCCCCCTCCCCCTCCCCCTGTCTCTCCCCCTCCTCCCTCTCCCCCTGCCCCTCCCTCGCCCCCTCCCTCTCCCTTTTCATTACCCCCTCCCCCTCCCTCACTCCCTCCCTCTCCCCCTTTCCCTCCTTCTCCCTCTCCCTCTACCTCTACCTGTCCTATTGCACCCCAACCCCATCCCCAGGGGATGATGGTATTTCACGTCCACCACGTTGGATTTCAAAGTTGTTGTAGCTTTCGTAATCAGCGACCCGATAAACCATACAAATGACACCCATATTGATTTTTAGACATTTCAAACCTATCGCACCCCAACTCCATCCCCAGGGGGATGATGGTATTTCACGTCCACCACGTTGGATTTCAAAATTGTTGTAGTTTTCGTAATCAGCGACCCGATAAACCTTACAAACGACACCCTTATTGATTTTTAGACATTTCAAACCTATCGCACCCCAACTCCATCCCCAGAGGGATGATGGTATTTCACGTCCACCACGTTGGATTTCAAAATTGTTGTAGTTTTCGTAATCAGCGACCTGATAAACCATACAAACGACACCCATATTGATTTTTAGACATTTCAAACCTATCGCACCCCAACTCCATCCCCAGGGGGATGATGGTATTTCACGTCCACCACGTTTGATTTCAAAATTGTTGTAGTTTTCGTAATCAGCGACCCGATAAACCATACAAACGATACCCATATTGGTTTTTAGACTTTTTCACCCCATTTCCCTTTTTTAGGGGTTGAATTTGGGGTGGAATTTCAATAACAGTGATGAACGTTGCATAGAATTACATCATTAATGCCTAAATAATAAATTATGTGGATTTTACTTTAAGAATAAAGAATTTTCAACTTCATCCCCCTTTTCCCCCTTAAGGGTGTCGAATTTTCAAAAACCCTGAGACACGTAATTATTAATTTTTAGTCGTCAGCCTAAATACAAATTTTGAAGATCCTAACTTCAAAACTGACGGACTTTCATACAAACTTTCATCCCCTATTTTACCCCCTTAGGGGTGGAATTTTGTAAAACCCTTTCTTAGTGCACCCCTAGGCCTCATAAGGAACCTACATGCCAAATTTGGAATCTCTAGACCCAGTGGTTTGGGCTGTGCGTTGATATGTCAGTCAGTCAGTCAGTCAGTCAGTCAGTCAGTCAGTCACCTTCTTCTTTTATATATATAGATAAGCCTAATAGTACATACATACATAACATCACGCCTCTTTCCCGTTGGGGTAGGCAGAGACCACAGTCCTCCACCTGCTACGATCTTGACATGTATGCTTAATAGTAACAGTGCATTAGTTGATTTCCACAACTCTACATCGACGTGGCTATATGCAAACTTATTAGCCGGAATGGACAGAAGGTACATATTTCCCACATAAACTAAGGCGATGTGGGAGCTCTATTCCTATTGCCCATACCATATAAAAAATTTAGGGACATGTTATATTTCTCACCGAGGCCCGCAAAATGTAAAATGCTAGGTGGAAAATATATTCCTTTTACCCAATTAAGGGTATGAGCCTAATACATTGTCGAAACGGTTCCTCAGATAAAGGACTATCCTAGAACGGTTATAATAACGGCAATAATGTGCAGCGCAGATTGTAGCTACACAATAACCACTCATACGTGTTTGTTTACGTGGTTTTTTAGGGTTCCGTACCCAAAGGGTGAAAAACGGGACCCTATTGATATGCCTCCGATGTCTGTCTGTCAGCGGGCTGTATCTCATGAACCGTAATAGGAAGAAATGTGAAATTTTCAAAAATTGTGTATATCTGTTACCACTACAACAACAAACACTAAAAATAAAAAACCGGCCAAGTGCGAGTCGGACTCGCGCACTGAGGGTTCCGTACCACCACATAAACATAATTGTATTAGTTGAAATTTGAGTAAGTTAATGTGCTAGATTTTTTGAGTCCGACACGCGCTTGACCAAACTTTATTATTTGTTGTTATTTTATAGCTTATGCATTATAAACATACCAATTTTCAAGTTTTAAGTGTTCCCGTTTTTAAATAGAACTAAAACAAAAATCGCCTCGACCATCCAACTTGACCCCTCTCTTATATGAATGTCCTTGAAACGGGAGCTCATCACAATTGGTTACCATTAGTTGTGAGAAAAGTTGTAATATTTAATGATTTCAGACTTTTCCCTTTATTTGTACTGTGAGACCTAGCTTCTTGCCAAATTTCATAATTTTAGGTCAACGGGAAGTACCCTGTAGGTTTTGCATTTTTGAATAAATGTATGGAGATGAGGACATAAAATGCCATATCTTTTGATTGCGTCGTTATAAAAAATTTAAATTTTCAGATCTTGTGTGGTTCGTAGATCCTAATATATGTTATTAATTTCAGCCTGTTACCTTTACCCGTTCGTGAGATAAAGGGTCTTGACAGACAGACAGACAGACAGACAGACAGACAGACGGACAACAAAGTGATCCTATAAGGGTTCCGTTTTTTTCTTTTGAGGTACGGAACCCTAAAAATAAAAAAACAAAGTGGGGCTCCCAAACAGCTAAAGGGGGAAGAGAAAAAAAAATTACCTACCCCATCGAGTGGGGTATCGTTGTTTAGAACTTGTTGAGTAGATGAACACTGTATTTTTCGTTAAAAAAATAATTAAAACCAAGGAATAAGATGCCACCAAAGTCAGCTGTTTTTACAAAATCTTGTTTGGGCTGTATCTCATGAACAGTAATGGGTAGCTAGACAGTTAAAATTTTTACAGATTATGTATTCTTTTTCCGCTATAACAACAAATACTAAAATAAAAAAGTAATAAATGAAGGGGGCTCCCATACTAAAACCAGTTTTTTAGGCAATTTTTGTTTTAGCTCCATCTTAAAAACGGGTACACTTGCAAACGTGAAAATTGGTATATTTATAGAACTTAATCTATCAAATAATAAAATTGCGTGTCGGACAAAAAATCTAGCACAGTAACTTACTGAAATTTCTACAATACAATTATGATCATGTGGTGATACCCTTTGTACGCGAGTCCGACTCGCACTTGGCCGGTTGTTTTCATATTTGTTAAAATAATTAAAATTGTGATTGTCCCCCAAATATTTATCTTTCAAAACCAAGTAAATTTTTGGTTTGGTTTATAGGTCTTTACCTATGAAAAATTCCTATAAGTCTAATGCTATTTTTTCATTTGTCTTATATTTGAAAGTTGACTTCAAGGTTATCAATTTACGCATAAAATAAAGTTTTTACTTTTCGTTTGATATATAAAATTAAAGGTTCGAAAATCGTTCGTCTTAAATGTCGTCCGATTTCATCATTAGATTTGTTATATTTTTTTACAGATAATATTTTTCGAAAATTAAATTGAAGCTTCTGTAAGCTTCATTTCTTACCAATAATGCTAAAAAAAATAAAAAGAAAGAAAAATGAAAAATGCAAAAATGTTAGTACTGAAAATTGCAAAAATGTTAGTACTGAAAATTGAGTTTACCTAAAATTCGCCATACAAAACGGCAATTTCATAGGTAAAGACCTATTATTTTATGACAGTGTAAATTCAAATTCAATTCAAATCCGGCGCAACGTGACCCTAGCTGTTGCTACAGTTTATCTGCAACCATGACGTGTACAAAAGTTGCTGATTTCATTATCATTAACATCATTATCCTAACATCCCAAGAAAATTTCACTAAAGTTGTTAGTTTACTTACCTGCAAATAATGAATTACTTGTTAAAAGATGAATATTTTATAAGCAGATTCGTTGACAAAATAACAACACGAGAGGCCAGAGAGGAAGTGGTAAGTAAACCCTTTTAATATTAGGCCGTAGCCTTAAACTAAGTTCCTACTTAAAGCGAGTTGTTTGAACTGGATTTCGTTGGAAGAGATTAGAGAAGACAAACTCCTAGGGAATTAAAGGATTTGTATTTATTTACTTAACATTTAAATGACTCTGACCGTCGTCAGCAGATTAAATTAAATGTTGAGTATTTGTACTCCTTCTGCATTGTGGAATCCTGGAAATAACTGGAACTTTCAAGCGCTTAAATAATATTGGATTTGTCGCTGAAGATAAACAAATAAGTCAAATTTTGTCCTACTTTATTACGTTCTCTGCACTAATAACATTTGGCTACAGTCAAACGTGTAGACGCGTTTGATCAATACGGGTATTTTCCAAATATCTTATTTATTGGATGGCGCGTACGAACGACGAAGCGTGAATTTTTGACCCTAACACGTTTTCCAGTTGATTTAATAGCAAAGGCAAATACGTGAGATCGCGTCAAACATGCGAGTTCTTTAGAAATACACCCCGTTTCCAGTTGGACGCATTTCGCTTGAAAATGGAGAAGGTATTTATTTATATCTTGTCCTCGCACGAGTTTGAATCTTTCAGAATCTTCGAAAGAGTCCCTTTTCTGTATTTCAATAAAATGTGGTCTATTTCATGACGTACTGAAATACTGTAGGTACTACCTAATTGGGTGAGTCTGTGGTAAGCATTTCATTCCCATTGCTATTTGCTTTAACCGACTTCAAAAAAGGAGGTTATCAACTTGACCCGTATGTATGTAATAAATAAAATATGCACAATTTTAGCGCATTTTGCGCACAACCTAGGAGTGGAGTTAATTTTCTGCCTACGTCAATATTCCTGAGTTCATATAAACCACAAAGAGATGCAAGTATACACAGTCTTTAGTAAGTGTCTGCAAACTTCTCAGGTAGGAACATTATAGGGATTATCTAAGAGTTGTTTTGTTTTTCCTGCGCCACTTGGCGGAGTGGAATTTTACAGGGTTAATTTAATGGGCATGCTCTTGACTTGACAGAGATGAGGTTGTCGAATGATCACCCAAAATAAGCGTATACAAACGCGGGTCTTAGGTAAATGTGTGCAAACCTGTCAGGTGGTAGTTCTACTCATGAAACTCAACAACTTTCTCTATGGAACATAGGTCAAAATATGAAATAAAATCAACGTTCCATAGAAACTGCATCAGCTGATAGCGCATTTTGTATGGGAAGTAATTTTTTTTCCGTATTTCTACTTATGTTCCCAAGGAAAAGACGTTCAGTTTTATGGGTACAGAGGTTGCAGAAAATCACTGTATATGCTTATTTTGGGTGATCATTCGACAGCCTCATCTCCGTCTCCAGGACCAGATCCAAGTCAAGAGCATACCCAGAAAACTGAGAAATTCCACTCCATCAACTGGCGGCGCAGGAACAACCGTGAAACCCCCATATTGTTCCTACAACAAAGTTATTTTTCATAATTACAGTAGCAGCCACGTAGCAGCTTGCTGAACTATTCTAAATAGTTGACCCACTGTAACGATTTAAAATTACGAAAAATAATAGGTTAAGTTTAAAAGGTGACAGAGAAAGAAAACTTCAAAAAATCGTAAAGTAAAGTAAGGCAAAATTTATTTGTTTAAGGTGGTCGCTGAGTGGCAGCACCTTACTTTTAGAAATAAATTTATTGCGTCTCAAATACAAAACTTTTCATTCGTGTTGTTCGTTTGGCGGCAATATGGGATAGTTATATATGTTATAACCCATAACATCATAGCTTAGCTTATCATTTATAGCTTTGTATTGGTAAAGTGCTAAAAGTGGCCGTTTTTGGCACTTTTGCAATACAAAGCTATTCACGATAAGCTAAGGTGTGATGTGATGGATAATAAAATATAGATCTACCCCAAATTGCCGCCAAACAAACAATCCTTATTAAATGTTTTGTAATTATTACGCAATAAATTTATTTCTCAAAGTGGCAGCACCTCTGCTCAGAAACCACCTTAAATGTTGGTAGAAAGTTAGCTCCGGAAGTACCGACAAAATTCATACAAAAAACTAGTTTGTCGTCGAGAAAGTAAAATTTGTATTTTCATGCGGGAAAATATTTTATTGCCGCACGGTAAAAAGAGGTAAGGCGAATAAATTCGTAGGCAACGGTTAGTAAGGGCACAGTAAATATATAAGCTAAAGCAGTATGGAAACTCGGGCCTTTTTTTGAAAAAAGAACTATTTTGCGTCGGAGCGTCAGGGTTGTAACCCAGAATTTTTTAAATAAGAATAGTATGATGAACTCAAATATTGGGTGCTTTATCAACTTTGTTTCTTTCAGCATGTTTTTAGACCCTAAAACTAAACAACTTTCCGTAAGAAGTCGAAATACGAAATAACATTCTGCGTCAGCCGATAGCGCGTTTAAAATGGGGGGGGGGGGGCATTTTTTTTCGTCTTTCGACCTTCGACCGACTTTAAGGAAAGTTACACAGAAAATTAAATTTAGCAGACAGTCTTGCATAAAATGTTAAGTCAGAAGGTTAAATCACTTAGTCGCCTTTTATCACATAAGCTTAGATTAAGACACTTAGTCGCCTTTTATGACACAAGGGCAGATTAAGATACTTAGTCGCCTTTTATCGCACAAGGACAGGGACACACTTATAGGGACCCAATTATGTACCTATTTGTTTGTATTATGGTTTTGGCACCCACGACTTACTTCAGCGCGAAAACTGCTTATTTTCCTGTAGCGGTGTGTGCATGTGTGAGTGCGCCAGTTTTGGACGTTTGTTAGGAGTTTCCATACTGCTTTAGCTTATATATTTACTGTGGTAAGGGCCTGGAATTGTTATCGTCAAAAACACCCTACCAAGCGCACCAAATTCAGCTATAACGTTGATTGTAAAACTGGAAGCAATAAAAGAACTTTATTATCCCGATCTCTAGCTGTAAAAGAGAAAGCATCCCTTTTCTGTGTAATTTTCTTCTGAGCATTGAACATGGTTCTAGCTTCAATTTTCTTTTGTGGTCATACGTATATACAAAGCTTTAACAAATTCTTATTAAGCCTTCTAAGACTTATTATGGACGCAATATACAAAATAATATAATAACCTTTCGCAGTCGTACGTGGTAAAGCCTGCTACGCACCATCGTTTTGCAAGACCAGCATATTTCAAAGAATGAAATAGAGGTATAGTTGAGTTACCTATTTTATACTTATCGTTTATCTCCTATAGCTGTATTCCTTTTTGTTCGTCATGCATGATGGATGGTGCGTATCAATTTTAAGAAGTTTCTTTTGAAACGTACGGTGGAAGATTGTAAGTTATCAAGGTGGTCCTGACGAGTAGAACGATGGTAAAATTATCTAGGTCGAAGAATTCCTCAGAGCACTCTATGCACTTAAGCATATAATAATTTTTGCTGTACCTCTTTGTAGGCATTATTTTTCAGAGCCTTCAAGAGAAAGATACTTCAAATGGAAATGAAATTCTTCCTTTTACTTATAAAATACATCTTTTGGAGAACCTACGTTCATACAAAAGTTGATAAGCCTCAGGCGGAATACAAAATGAGTCCAATCACATAACTTGGGATAAAAAGGTAACCTTCTTCTTTATCCACGGAGACGGAAGTGTGACATTCCCAACGATTCATATTCAGGTCAAATGCTTTATTTTATCTTTTTAAGATATTAAAATGTTTTTAAATGACTTTAATTATGTTTTTATTTATAAGATATTTTAGTGTCAATCTCTTAATTAGTTTCACGACCTTTTTACGGTGGTTTTTCTCCAAAGCTGTAAAAATCTAACCAGTGGGATTGCTGCATTTTTCTAGTTTAGATCTAAACTAAAAAATAGTTTTTTGTTATGCAAGGCAGCAAAATTATTATTTGGCGCGAGTGCCTTGTGTTTCAACTCGAGCAAGCCAAACATTCTACCGACCGAATAAAATTTCAAAAACCGTTTTCATACTAGAGGCCAAAATGGACTTTTGCACGCAGATTTCGACGGATAAAGCTAAGTTTTCCGAGCTTGTAAGGTGAAAATAGATATATTACAGAATGTTCGTAGTGTTGTTGTGATCGTTGATTTCAAAGGCACGCTGAGCTTTTGGTTCCAGTTGCTATTATACAAGGTGTAGCAAAATGAGTAGTATAACAACAGCGGTTTTCCACAAGGGCTGTGCGAGGCAGCTAAGCCGTTAGCTAGAAATTTTAAAAAGGGATGCTGAGATGGTTTGGTCATGTAGAGAGGATGAATGAACGAAGATCGTAGCAGGTGGAGGACTGTGGTCTCTGCCTACCCCGACGGGAAAGAGGCGTGATATTATGTATGTTTGTAGAAAATGTCAACCAATAGTATTGCTACATTTTCCTACCTTAGAGCGGCGCTGCGCTAACCCGTCATCATCCAATTTAAGAGACGGTCTCTTGTCGGTGTAGCAACTTTTTCTACATGAAGCCGTAAGCTGGAAAAAATCGGTCCTAGGCAAGAAAAGTACTTCAGAAGCCGGATAAATGGAGCAGTCCTATTGGTTAAAGTTTTTCCAGCTATGGCTTAGCACAGCGCAGCTCTAAACTAGGAAAATGGACGGATTAGCTG